>CM034156.1:287868119-289170047 GCA_019776745.2 Taxus chinensis
ATTTCATCCTCAAACATCCACCTCATCATTATACCTCACCCTGGCCCCATTCTAGGGGTATTTAACTCACAATGACCGAGTCATCACTCCTAGTGTCAAGTCACCACTTGACCTAACTAACTGATATTTCTTCCTAAACCCAAATTAAATTCTTCTATGACCTTCCTTCCTTCTCTCACATAAAATCCACTTCCCTAAGTGTAATCAATCAAAATCACACCAAAAATAGTAGATATCTTCCTATTTTTGGTAAACCTAGACTTTCCCACCTTAACCAATGTCATTTATCCTTCAACCGACACTGGTCACCTAACTACCATCGGTTACCTTATATACACTTTCAAAATTCTTTTCACTTGTTTGTCATTTAGTTATTGGAGCTTGATTGCATTCAAGTTTTAATCTTCAATCCCTCCTACATCCATATGACGAACACACACAACCACAGTGTAAGACAAATAGTCGTTCTCCCTTCCAGAGCATTGGAATAATCATGGACGTATATAGGCCATATTTCAACATCACTGTACTCAAGAAATTCTTCTCTGATCAACCATTCCAACTCCCAAGATATGCAAGAAATCAAGTAAGTATTGTGATTCTAAAATTTTTGCTTATTTCTTTTGTAGATATTTTACTCCTTTCAGCAGTCTATTTCCTCTATCACTTGTACATCACCTTATTCCCACCAACCAACTATTCAACCATCCCAATACTTTTCATCATTCCAAACCTCCTTATTATTATTCTTGAGTCTTCTTAGCCATAATAAGACCCAAACCACACTATCCTCACTCTTTGTGTAATCACAGAGAACCTAAAAATATCTTGTTAATAATTTACTATCCAATTTTCCCTATCGATGTTGGTCACCTTAACTGTCATCAGTCTCTCCTCACTATCAACATCGGTAACCAGACTGATATTGGCCACTATTTTTTTATTTATCCTTCACCAAACTACCTCTAACATCATTTAAAATCCACCCATACCTTACTAGATATCAATGTGACCTTACCTAGCACCCTTGTGACCTGTCCCAACTAGAAACTTACCTTAACAATATGACCTTTATTTCTCATATTTAATTTCATTGATATGATCAAAAAAAAGGATTGAAATCCATTTGAGGAAGCATCACACTTCCTAGATCTAACCTTACTAGGAAGTCCTCTAAATCTTGCTATTTAATATCATTTAGTGGTCTTGCTTTATATCTACAGGTATTCCTTCGCTGAAAAAAAGGAGTTCTCTACAATCAACTTAGATAAAGTCAGTAATGCGTGCATTCAACCTTTAACCTATATATAACAGGTATTCCTCCTTGACCTTTTACCTTATCTTTTTTATCCCACAACTTATTCAGTGAAACACTATCATAGGATTTTCTACAATCATGTTTGAGTTGATTTGGTTTAAATGTAATTTTCCTTGCTAAGTATTATGCATCCATACTAAAAGGTTGAAGGAAATTATAGTCCTTGTGGTCTTCAAGGTTCAAGTTTATATTTGGTCATCAAAGGTTGAATATTTTTTTCATGATCAAAGTTCCAAATGGCATGAAGAGTCTGAATTCTATGAGGTAGACAAGGTGTGTCCAATAGTGACACATGACTATGTGAAGGTACTGGAGGTCTTTATCATGAATGTTTCATAAAGGAGTTTATTACATGAAACAAAGTAAATTTATTGTTAATAAAGGTATTATTTTTCAAAGATGATCCATGAAAGATAGTTGAAGCATAAACATATTCTTTAAATCCTGAATGATGAAAAGATGATATGATGATGTATTAACCATGATTCAAAACATTTGTTGAGATCCATAGTGTATAATCAGGTCTAAATGAAGTGATACAGTAATATGTATGTAAATATCATGTATGAATAGACATCCTGTGATAAGAAACATGGACATACTTAAATATTTTCTCATTTTATGGAGTATATCAAATGTATGTTGAAAGTGCTCATGGCACATCTATCAAATGTTTTCTCAATGGTTGAAGTTATTCAAGGTTAATGGTTGCTTTATGTTATGATTTTTCTTCAAATATTCAAGTATGAAGGTTTCCTTCTAAATCTCAAGACTGGTATGTGGTCTCAGGGGAAATAATGAAGCCCTTAGTTGTTGTGACAAAGTATGATATGAACGCGAGGATAAAAATTGACTTGTTATAGTTTGGTACAAACTTCAAGAAGAGTGTAAATGAGCTATGTATGAGGTTATGACAATCTACATGTTTGAGATTGATCTCTATGAGAGGGTGAGGATTCCTTGATGATGGATTAGGTGTTTAGCATATAATAAATTCAAACTCATGTAATAAAATCACTAAAAGAGTGAATAAATTTTGATCTATAGGTGAAAGAATCCTTAAGGCCAAGTGAAAGGTATATTGATATCTACAAACCCTAAAATGGGAACTCGAGTCCCAGTGATGAAGGTAAATTGCTTGATTGGATCTTAGGATGTCTAAGAAGATTTTTGAATTGCATTCTATGCCAAGAGGTGATTTGTAATAGTGTGCTTTGAGTGCTGAAAGATATCAAGATTTTCATTAACCTAAGAATTTTTTTTTATTGTGCAAAGGTATCTATTAGTGGTATGAAGATCATATGACTATGATTATACAAGTGGATGTCTCACTCTTCCATTAATGAAGGTTAAAGGTTAATCAAGTTCAAGTGATATAAAGGTCTCTGATCTACATATGTGAAATGAAGGGTACAGTGGTCTAGGAACAAACATGTAATCATTCAAATTACAAAGGTGTGCATGAGGATTATATGGATTTTATTCAAGATAAATGTGTGTCACGTGTTATGCCAATTGCTTGATAATAGTCAAATCTAAGCCAAATAGAAGGTGTTTCCAATTGTAAGGTGTTAATGAGTTAAATATATTTGAGTTGATGACTATAGAGTCATCTTGAGATAAAAGAAGTTATGTTTGAGCTTGAGTCATGACTATGGAAGTGTAAAACAATTTTCTACAAGTTTTCACATGATATAATGACTGAGTATGGAGGTTATTACTCTATGTTAGTGCCTCGGTTATGTGATAATCACTAAAATTCATTTAAATGCATGATAAAGAGTTACAAGGAGTGAAAAATAGGGTTATAGTCCGTGTCTAAGGGTTTGATTAGTCAAACTAGTGTTCTTGAGGTATGTACAGCTGTATTAGACATGCACTCTATGTTTGTAAAGTTATCTACCTATTGAATATTATTTAAAAAGTGTTTTAACAAAGAGATGAGAGGAAGGCATGATCAAGTGCTCGTATACCTAGGAATATGAGAAGATGATTGAAAGGAGTGTAAAATTTCACCCCACATGTTTGAAGAGGGTCTGTGTAGTAGTGTGAGTATATGAAGTTGAATTTATGGAGATTTTTCCTCTATGAAGTGGCCTCATGAGGTTAAGGACTTTATGTATAACATATCAGGTTTGAGAATAATTGTAGAAGGATTATGTGAAGGGGGGGGGGGGTAAATTTTGGTCTCTAATAATTGAACGATTGATACAAGGTATGTGAGATATGGTATATTTCTTTTCTTCAATATAAAGAAAGGTATGAATTAAATTTTCATAATCTCATTCAAAAGAAGTTGAAAACATTGTAAGGGAGCTTTAGGACTGAGATAAAGTGTTTTTCCTCTCTCTAAATCAAGTGAACAAGGTACGAATAAAAAAATTTGCATAGAGGAAGAAGGTACAATCCTAGGGGGAGTAATAAGAAGGTATGTCATGATGAATTTAGGATTATAGCACCTTAAGAAAAAATTTAAGAATGCACTAAAGGATAAATTCATTGAAAAGTGGTCTTAAAGATATTTTTTTAATGCTTAGTGGCTTAACTGATGTTCTTAAACATGAAAGAGAACAAGAAAGCAATACTAAGCATGGATGAAGTCCAAAATGAGGTGTATCAACTCAAGGGGAGAAATTTTATGGATAATGGTGTTATATCTCAAAGAAAAGGTATGATTAAGTTTCCTTCATGATTTTTGGCCTGTTTAGGTTTTATATATACTTTGCCAAGGGGGATATAGTGGTTTTAGCTTAAAAATGGATAAAATTCATATTTGAGTGAAATTTAAAGTTTGTGAGCTAGAATGAGATCATTTTTTTATGTTTCCAACCAAGAGATGATCCTATTAAGATGAGGAAGGTAAATAATATGTAGGTTTAAGTATGTATTTCTCATAAATGTAAAAAGGGGGAGATGTTTAGGTGGTTTTCCATCAATGAAAAAGGGGAGATTGTTGATATGTTGTGGTTTAGGTGTTATAATTGATGTAAAAACTTATTAATGATAAATTTCATAATGGAGTCGAGTCATATAATGCTCATAGTGATTGTATCATAGAGATTTAGGTATGTTCTTTGTTGCTTGAGTTTATTCAATGAGAAGTACTTGTTCTTACAAGCCTATCTAGGTGACCTAGCTAGCTTAGGTGTTCTTGCATAGAGGCTGGAGCTTCCTTATATATTGAAAATTATTTTTCCAGAATGAAGAACATAATTGGAGAGTACTTGGATAGCCACATGAGTTTCAAGGTGAACATACAAGTGGATGATCAAGTGTTAAGTTCTCATTTGGACCATGTACGGATGTTAGAAGGTATGAGAATGCGTTGTGGAAACATTTGAGCTCATGGATGCATGTTTGTGGTTAATTCATGTTGTACCATTTATGTTAGGGCCTTTTGGAGAGTTTATATGATGATTTATGATGTTGTTTTAGCTAACCTATCCCTTACACTATAAAACCCCAAGGGATAGCTATTAAATTCTCAGTGGCAGGAAATATTGAGATCAATTTGTGACATGGTGATTACTGGATATGTTATTAGGGTGTTTCATGATTCTTTGGGAAAATTTTTAGGTTTCCATGATGATTATTTTGCAATTTATGTCAGTTTTGTGAAACAAGGTCAAGAAGAAGGTCATTTACAACTCAAATTGGGTCTTCTAATGCTCACCCTGAATTGTGTGATTTTCATGGGACCTTTTGGCTTTTATGGATGTTTCTAAATTGATTCTATAAGATTTCAAAAAATTACTTAGGTCATTTCATCATTAGGGTTTTATGAATAAATGTTAAGAAGGGAAACAAATCTTTATGTGTTTGAAACCCTAGCTCAAAGAGGTAGGAGAGAAAGTTATTATAAGTGGGAATAATTTATTGGTATTACTTTGATGATGATTTAATCATGTATAGGACTCATTGATGTTTCCATAAAGGTATGGTAGTGCTTGTGGTGATGAGAATACCCTAATCAAATAGGCATGTTTCTGAAGAAGTTAGGTTTGGGAAAAGGATGCCCATATGAGTTAAAAAATAAATGATAATTATTGTGATTATATGAGTTTTTTTTATAGTTTTCCATGATGGTTTTAGGTAATGGTGATGTATTATAATGGTCAAGTATGATTGATTTATGTTGAGTGGTCAAAGACTAGTTTTAGGGCAGTTTTAGAAAGTTTGTAGAGATGATCTTGGTTAAAGTACTTACACTTGAAGTTAGAAGGAGTTGCAATATGTTTTGGAAATTTAATTCAGATATATTTCTAATGGAATAAGTTTTTTCTCATTATGAATTGATTTGATGACGTATTCAAGTCAATTTGTGAGAAAGAAGGTTTTTTTCTTTTTAAGACGAGACTATTTTTCTTAAATAATGAGTTGGTTGCAGCATCAAATTGATGGGTTGATGATTTTTATTACTTTGAAATTTAATAGTGGTGTATATTTCATCTATTTCAGTAATTTAGAGGACTTTATAGTAAATAAAAGGGTGAAAACTAGTTGAGTTTGCAAAACTTGTTTTTGGGTAGCTTATTTTGGTAAAGGGTAAATTTATTGTGGTTTGAAAAATATGATTGTTTCATGAGCTATAACATGCATAGAAATTTTCTACAGATTTTGGGATTTCCATTTAGTGGTCACATGCCATATTTTATTTCATATTGGGTGATCTTGAGGCTCAAAGGTGAAATCAAGATGTTAGGAGTTGTTTTGTTAAGGAAATGAGTCAGTGGGCCCATTAAATGAAATAATATTATTGGTTAAAGTAAAAGTGTGACTATTAATGGTGTTTAAATGTCATATTACACATGTGTGGTGATTTTTAGAGCTTTAATAAATATATTTTTGGCATGAGGGGATTTTTCTCATCCTAGTGATGGGGTTTTGAGTTTTTTTGGTGCAAGTTGGATGCTTTTAGGCATGGTCGACATACATGGGTCATATGTGACTATTCTAATAATTCATATGGGAATTTTTTAAGTTGGTATGGTAAAAATAAAGGAGATAAACTTTCCTCTTTCGAATTTGAACAAAGAGAATCATATTAAAGCATGTTTTTTGGTCATTTGTGTAATAGTCGCTTGAGAGGGAAAAATGTGACCTGTCTAAGAGTGTGAAGGGGATTATAATGCATGATTTCAAATATGATGAGGTTTTTTTCAAATTGAATTTTTTTTTGGCTTGTCTACCAAATTTAATAAATAAGGCAAGCCAAAGAGGAAGAAGATAGAGCAAGCTAGAGGAACGAGGGTTTGAAGACGTTTTTGTGAGCTGAATTAGAAATCTCCATTAGTTGTGGCAGAAAAAATATTTATAGACCACCATCGTCAAGTGGATTAGTTTGTTATTAGTCATCCTTTTGGGTTTTATCCTCATTATGGAGTGGTTTCTTCACTAAATTAGGGGTTGGTGCTCTTTGTAGGGTTGGTGTTCCTTGTGAAATTGGTGCTTCACTAAATTACTTTTTTGTGATTAATATTAGTTAATTTTTAGTGTTTTTTCTTCCCCTTTAGCATTTCCCACTTAAATATTGTGTTGATGTGTCTTCTTATTTGTTTCATGTTGTTTTAAATGCTTAATACATGTATAATGCACACATATGGTTATGGATAGTTAATGGATGATTGAATCAATAAATTCATGTGATGGTAAATGAATAGAAAAAGTTGTAGGAATGATTAACCCCCTCTTAGTCCATTGTTATTCCAACAACATCTAAAGGCATTTAAGAAAATAAAATGCATCTATCTATCTTTCATTCAAGGGATAATGGACTCCATTTTATGCTTACGTGTATAGGAAGGGAAGTTAATTTTTCCATCCACACATATATTTACATTTGTTCATATAGATATTGTTCATTATCACTTACACTTGCACAAGGGCTGCCTAGGGAACAATTCTATCACACATGCATAAGAATTACACAGAGTCTGAGATACAATACAACACTCAGTCATAAGCTCACTCATTTGGGTGACTATATGGACCCAAATTTACACGTGTTATATTGTCGGAAAAGGTTCAAATGTCCCCAATGATGATTCATGCCTTTTCCAAAGGCGTTTAAGCTCTTTTTCCTCTTTTCAGCTTATATTTGTAGCCTATATTACCTTAGTTAGCAATTTCCTACTTTTTTGTAGATTTTTGTATTGTTTTTCCTTTAGTTTTGGCCTTTAGTTATGAAATTGCAGCCCTATCTAGGCATCATTTGTGTAACCATGACCCAACTTAAGAGGTTGTTATGCAACCACCACCCTACCTAGGTGGTGGTTATGTAAATACCACCTTGTACAGGGTGGTGATTTTATATGTTTTGTCTAAAAATCTCCCAAAATGAATTGGACGTGTGTTAGATCACTCTCGTTCATCTTTAGTGCACGTTTATTTACTATTTTAGCTAATTTTAAGCTTGATTGATTCATGCCAACCTCCTCTTTCACTTCTAATTGTTGATTAAGTTTTAAACTCCCTCTTCTTGTTGTGATGTGGCATCCCATTGTTTCTAAATGGCTTAGACCATTTCCCAACTTATGTTCTATAAAATCATCGCTTCTTCTAAAGAAAAGGGCCAAAGATTTTTTTGTGTATCATGTTTAGTTGAGCTTCCACAATATTTTTAGAAATTGCACAACCAAGCTCTGTTCTCTCACGTTATCTTTCTTCTGCCTACATTGCAACCACATTTCCAACAAGCCGTGATTTCTCTAGCGCTTTCTTCTTACCACTTCCTCTACATTCCTAGTTCCTTGGACTAACGTGCACATAATATATTGGTAAAGAAAAATGAGTGGACAAAGTGTTACCACAACTTGCATTTCCTTTGCACTGTAATTCCAAGTTGGGGGTTGTTATTGTGTTTTCTCATTTCTTCATTTATCTTTGAATGTACACACATTTATTAACTATAGTAGAAGAAATCATTTACTTTTTTCCAAATAGTTAGATTACTTTCTTTTGAAAAGTTTTCTGAGGATAGATAGCTTCCTTTCCTATCTCTGTAGATTTGTAATGGATGTGATTCTAGAAGAAGCTTTTGCATTGTTCTAAGAATTCAAAATTCCATTCAGATTAGTCTTTATTAAATCCCTCTTCAATTCCATTGGGTAATTTTCAATGGAAGAAAATCTTCTAGAAAGCTTCTAATTCTTCCTGTGAATCTAAGGTGTCTTTGAGGATTTAATCCACAAATAGTGATTGGAAAGAGATTCATTTAAATTAGAATAGATACAATATATAGTTACACATATTAATGGCTACATCCAGCTATATATTTTTATAGGATTTTTTATTTTGGATTAGAAGAAATTTATTTCTTCATTTCTTAATTCTTTCAGAAATTTCCATAAAACACAAAAAATATTTCTTTTAATTAGATTAATTTCTTTGCATGGCTTTATTTCTTTTATATCAAAATAACAAAAACATAGTGTTTTATTTACTTAGATTCTCTTGTTATTTATTTTCATAGATTAAATGCATACATGACCATTCCTAGACAAAAACAAGAATGAACATATGATTGTGATCCACAGGTTCCCTAACTGAATGTGCCTAATATTATCGTGGACATAGATACTAGACTTCATATAATTATCCTTAGAACACCATCATGATACTCTGATTGCATTACACAACTTTAAATTTTAAACATTCAGGGTGACAAGGCTTAAAAATATTGGACTATCCCTAGAAATAGAGTCTATATCAAACACATATGACCATTTAAGGACCACAACTACAGATAGTTTATGGTTGTGATCCATCGGTCCCCTAACCAAATGGGCATGAATACCAATTAGATATTGAAACTGGATTAATCACACTATTATTAGGGACATGCCAACTTTTTTAAAACATTATCAGAAAACTGAACATTCTGAACGAAGAATCTCATTGATCCCTCACATTTTAGATTGAACCAGCTAACCTCCCATAGAGTTAGTGGACTTGTGCCTCTCTCATTCCATGACCTTATCTTGACATCATTATGAGGTGCCCATTTATTTTACATGTATCCCACAACCATTAAACATGATCTCTATAGAACTCAACATTGATTGAAGTATTCATGTGGATTTTCATTCCAATCCATCCATTAGACCCATTCAGGTTAGGAGGGCCTTCCTTTCTCTTAACGAGTAGATCTCATTATTACACGTCAAAGATGTTATTTTCCTTGATAGCTTATTCATCCACATATCACATATTCTCTATATTTCACTACCTATAACCATATTCTCATTCAACATCAGTTTTTCAGCATGACCTCAAGAGGTCAAGTGTGACTTAAGGTCACATATTGATTTTCCATTGTAAAAATTGGTGAAGTTGACGTGAAGAGCTAGCATCTTTTCGTTTCCATTTATTTCATCCAAATTATCCTTCTCCCATTATTTTGTAGGTATTTGTATACCCTTGGAATATGTCAGGAAAGGATTACAATAGTCCCATTCTATGATTAGAGGCTCATTATCACCAAATTGACATACCATAGTCACCCTCATTATCAGGGAGGACTAAAAATTAACCTTCCAGTATACCTTCACCATACACTTCTCTTCCTCAAGATGCCAACAATGGATTATCTGTTAGGATTGAGGATATCGATCAACCTGAATTATCTAATTCAAATAATATGAAATTCACTGGAGAATAAGGTTTTAATCCATGGGTCTTATCCAAACCTCATATCAACATGCAGTCTGATCCCTTCACTTCCTTCCTCTCTTCTCATGATGAAATCATGGCATGCTTTTCTCCAATCCAAGATAGATTTAATGTCATGGAATAGTCCTTGGAAATGATGCAAAAGTATACTAATGCTCTTCTTCAAAACAATACTACTACCCCTCCTCCAACAATGGAAAATATATCTAATGAGGGGTATCCTCGAAGAGAAAACTTAATAGCATGACATCATGAACCTCTTCATCCCAACAAGGCATAAAATGCACCTAGAAAAAACACAACACCATCTTTGGGTGATGTAATTTATATGTTGGTAGAAAAGGTTAGAGAGTTCGAGATTTCTCAGTCATCTCTTGCTTCACCTTTCTCTAGGAAAGGAAAGATCCCTTATTATATCCAAAATAAAATTTATGTGCCTTTTTCACTATCAACTCCTCCCATTTACATAGGTGATCCAATCCCTAAATATCTTCTCACTAGATTGGGAAGTTTAGGTATGCCCCTCACACCTTGTATGGATACCTACAATAGGCACCAACCGGAAGTGTGTTCTCAAATAACATCCTAGCTTGAAATATGATGTTCCTTGGTTTTGTACCTCCCACTCCATACCAATGTAACATTCCCTCGTATGTACACATGTATTCAGAATCACCACAGGGGGATATGTATTATTTTCCTAGTTCATATGCTCAGCCACAAGGGATGCCTTATGTATCTACAAATTTTTATGATGTGCCCTACTAACCTCATTTTCCTACTCCACCTCCCCATCTAGGGTTGTCCATCGTAGATTTTTACACATTGGTCATATATGTTGAATATCATAAAGAGTCCTTGGAATTTACTATATGAAGTGTAATGATTCCATGTCCACTTCTTGACTTTCCAAAGTTTAAAGGGGAGGGAGATCCAAATGCACATATCAAAGTGTATGAAACTTCCATTCGATATATGCTCCCATGGGATGCAATTGTAGAAAATATCTTCCCTAAGAATCTTTAAGGAATCAATCTCAATTGGTATTAAAGGATACCTAAAGCCTTAATACACTCATTTAAGTAACTCATATCTAAGTTCATTAAGGAAATTGACATGAATAAGTTGCTAAGAATGAGAATCAAGGAATTCCTCCACATAACTAAAGAACATAACAAATATGTTTCCCACTTCATTCAGAGGTGGTAGAAGGTCCTATACTCTTTGGAAAGTACTCCCAATATGGATCGTACAAAGAATTGTGATCTTTTCCTCCATTCCTTGAATTAGGAAACAAAGGAAGAAGTCTAAAATTTCCCCCTTAGGAGGTACGAGGAGATATTAGAGGGTACTCTCCGCATTGATCAAGAAGAAATAGATAGTAGTTGAAAGACCTATGGTTCAAATGGGAGATTGATCACTCCCTCCCATGGTAATTCTAATTACCCTAACAATTCCAACAACAACCAAGGACCTAAGTTCCTTAATAAGAACCGTGGTATTACAATGGACTACGTTATTGATCAAGCTAAAAATCCAAATTTTGTTAACACTTCAAGCATAAACAATGTCAATAACAATATGAACGGAAATAATTAGAGTAACAATTTCACTCCTTTAATAAAAATGGTGGATTTTAATCGTTCTACACATCCACAACAAGTTCAGGACCAAGGTCTCAATAAATACTCAAACGGTTGTCAAAATTAGTATCAAAACCAAGGGAAAAGGCCTTCAAACTTTAATTATAACAACAAATAGTAGAATAACAACAAAAACTTTAGACCATAAAAAAACATGAATCAAAGACCTTGGGATTATGATCATGGATGCTAGAAATTTTCAAGACTGTAACAAGTTCATACAATTCCTACCAAAGCACCAAATTCAACTCTTCATCGAGATATATTTGGAAAATCCTACAACGCCAACGTAGAATGCTAGCATGGGGCCATTTTCCCCCAAAAAAACTCCTCTTAAGATCTTTAGCGACTCTCTTCCTATGCATCTAGATAATGGAAAATTAAACCCCCATGGAACAAACAAAGGTAACCCAATGGGAAACAATGAACACGAAGCTTCCACTTCTTCAAACCCACTCATAGCACCTTCATTGGATGGTTGGAAACAAACTAAGATCATGGGTTTGATCTAATTAGAAACTGAACCTCAAATTAACACAACTACAAGAACCCATGGTTACTTAATGAAGCCTATTCCCATCTACCCATCCATGACTGATGACACTCCAATACTTTCGAGGCTGGTAGGGGCATATGATCTGATTATGGATTTACCCATGACCTTTCCTCACATCTCCTTCTTGGATTTTCTGAAAAATTCTCCCAATCATCGAGACACTTTGTTAGAAGAATTGGGTCTTGGTCACTTGATTAATGTCACCTCTCTAACAAAAGTGTAGATTAACCACATATAATTTGACGTGTAATCATTTTTACCCCTATCACAAAAGAAAGGAACCCCATGTGCATTGGCCTTTTACCCAGCTAAATCTAGGTGCTCACCTAAGGCACACGTGGGTGTTGAGCCTCTCTTTTATGTGAGTTTAGTGGGAAACATCATCCATGGTTTGTGTTTAAAAGAATCTCAAATGGATTTAGGACATACAAGAACCATAGATCTTAGAACGACCTCTAGATCGTTGAAGTAATTTTAGATAGAGTACTTAACAGAATCTATAATGTGTATCATAACAGAAAGAAGCATACAAGCATCCATACTTAGCATAAAATTAAAGAGAACTCATGAGAGAGATGTATGTATTAGAATCATTGATATTTATGTATATATAATAGGTAACCTCATTACATCCATGGAGCCATTACAAAGTGTCACAGAGAAGCAGACTGCAGTCATGCATTGTAACTGGACTAATGCAACAAAGCTACCCAAAAAAAATTACAATCCCCATGCCAAATACATCCTTGCCTAAAAATAATTACCTACTAACAGAGTTCTTGCAGTATTTTTGCAGAGCTCTGCCACACTCTAAGTCTCTCTATTTACTCTACAGGGACTTGTATTTATAGATTTTCTAGACTACGAACTCATCCTCCAGCACCCTCATATCTGATGCCAAGTGTTTGAATGTGGTCATCTATGCGAGCATGCTCCTCCAGGACTGAGCTTCCCGCTTTATCCCATGATGTCCTTCTTGAATATTCTACCACAGGCATGCTCCTTCCTGGGCCAACCTGTCGCCAGGCTGACATCTTATCCATGCATAACTGGGTCATGCTTTTCACGTGTTATACCCTGAATGTCCAATTTGTCTAAGTCCTGAACCCTTAGTTCTATGCATGCATGTCATGTGTGACACAAGATTCCTTAAACCCTTTTCTAAAACCCTACCTTACACATTTTTTCCTTGCGCACCTTTCTTTAACTGGGACCTTGTGCACCTATGCACCTTTTGTACTTAGTCAATATTTTAGGGGCCCAACATCACCCCACACTATGCCTATTCTTTATCCATGGGAAAACTTCCCTTAGTGAGAGAAAGAATACAAATAGGCTTATGTCTAGGAAAAATAAATAAGGGGATGAACTAATGGGTAAAGAAGAAAGAATGGGAGATTGAAAGAATTACTACAATAGAACAGGAAAATCCTTTTGTAAGTTTTCCTCTAATTTATTCTAGGCATTGACTTCATCATATGTTCTTTGACAGAGGTCACCGACCAGGGTGCTTACCTCCCCAAAATTTAGTCCATCTCCTTATGCACTCATAGTATCCATGATCTTCTCCAACTCGTTCCATATATCCTCCAACACATCCATTCTTCATGTGATATGCAAATATAACTCCTTCAACTAGTTTTTGATTGAATCCCTCAAGGTTTCAATGGCCTTAGATTTCTTCTAGACCTCGGAAAGGATTTTTTATCTCTCCACCCTATTCCCCTTGTTTTTCTCCTAGAACTCCTTGAGTTCTACCTCATGAGTGGAAACCAAGGAATCTTCCACTTTGTCTCTATCCGTACAATTGTCATATGCAGCCTTAGTAGTCCAGGAAGTGGCCCTTATATCAGCAAGCACTTTGTTGTACTCCATGACAATCACTACGATCTTCACCTTGTCTTCCTTCTCTAGGCATGCAACCACTTCCTCTGTAGACTCCAAGGCTGGAGGTTGTCTTTCCATGGTGAGGAAACTTTTTAAATCCTCCAAGAATCCCAAAGAATATCCATACTTCTGCGCAAGTGATGTCAGCTCTGGATGCTTTAATAGTATGGCCTTGTTGATGGATTCTACTTTCTTGTACAAATATGGTCACCTTGGCCTTTTCATCCTTCAATTTCCATTACCACTGGGTGGTGATTGACTTTTCTTGGATTAGCTCCTTAGTTAATGTAGCTAGCTCTTCCTCTTTCTCCCTTAGCTCCCCTTCTAAATCCCTGATCCTATCATTTCACCCGAAGAGTTTATCCTTTATCTCAATAAAGACTTTGTTAAGCGTATTGCTCAGTTGTTCATCTGAGAGCTATTGGGTACCCACCACTGGGTTATCTTCTCCTGGTCTTAGCAATGTTACTATTTCCCCTTGGCTTACCTCAAACTCGGGTTCATCAAGGTAAGACTCACTTGCCCAAGATATCATCTTCCTTGTTCATGGGTAGGTAGCCTCTTTGTCAACAGATGACATGTATACAAGCTCCTCCTCTGGAAGTGTACTCTAGAACCACATGCGAAACACCTTCTTGAGGTCATCAATATAACCCATCTATGGCCTCCCCCATTCTGTGCACCTTCCTCCCATGCACGTACCCTTGGGTATACTTTCAATTAAAATTGGGCCTCTATTACTACCACATTCCTCTTCCGTGCTCTCCTTCTCTTTGCTTAAAACTGGCTCGGCACTACACTCCACCTTGTCCTCCACCAGGTTCTCAATGTCCCTTGTCTCCTCTTTTTCTTCCACCTTGGACATTTATTCTTGTGCCAAGCTTGGAACCTCTTGCTTCTGTGCGCTACCTTCTTCATCTTTTCCCATGTCCTGGGCTCTTCCTCCTACCTGGCTATCCTTGTGCCACACAAAAAGGAACCCTTTTTCTTATTCTATGCCTTCCTACACTAAATCATGTATATTGAAGACAAGCATCCCTTGATCTTTCTCGGGGTTCTCTTCTCCACTTACTTCTTCTTCACTACCATCTTTCTCTCCTATGTACTTGCCCATACTTCCATCTTCTTTCGAGGTGGTCTCCTCTTCTACCCTCTAATTTTTCCTAACCAGAGATTCCAGTGTAGGTGACTCTGTTTCTTCTTCTGATGACTCCTTATTTGATGGCTCTTTTAGTTCTGATGTCTTTTCTCTAATTACAGCCTTTTTCTTATGTGTGTACGTGTTGGTTCTGGCACTTGTCAAAGGGGAACCTATTACCTGTGTCTCTACCACACTTGGGATTTTCTTTTCTGATTCTTTTTCCTCCCATTTGGGTGCGGGTGTTTTCCTCCCAGTTGGATCCTAAGGTATAGATACCTCATTTTCTAGGTATGTGTAGTGCCTACTTCCCTTTGAAACCTTTTGATACTGATCATGACACTGTCAACTATATTATGGACATTATTATGGTTTTGATTAGTATTATGTAAGATGTTGGACCATGTATTATTGTTGAACTTGATTTAGTTATGATGCATGATGATTATTAGAGACACTTCATATGTGGATGATGATATACTATTTGACATGGATATATTATGAAAATTGTTCAGACATGTGATTTTTGGATATTTTGAGTAGACCTAGAAAATGGACATTATATGATGATGATATAGTTGTTGATATAAATTATAAGTGATACTGTTGATTCCTTGATTTTGTTGTGATTCATATATATATAGATGATTTTGTGATTATATTTATATCATGTTGGATGTTTTGATATGGCCCCGAGGCTGAAGGAGGTATTTGTGTTTTATAGGTTAAAATATCACAACAAACATCGGGGGATTAGTGTAATACTCCACAACTTTAGTTCAAGATCATAAAGGAGTTGAAACCATCCTTTGAAAGATAAAACTAAGTCAAAGAATTTAATGTAGAGACTCCTAGATTATAACGTGCATCTTCACTTGCCACATCATGTTTGCTTGAATAGGTTATGTGGATAACACCAGCCATGCACATAATAAGGGTAGGAAGTGTTATATTTCTCCTACTAAAGTGACAGGAATTGGGTATTTTTAAATAATGTTCACTTTGAACCCCGATTTTGTATTTAAATATTAAGATTGCATTTGCGAAGAACATTCCTGCAATCAAGATAATTTGCTGGTAACTGAGATATGAAGTATTGTAATCATGAATGATTGGTTATGATTAAAATATGTGTAATAATCCATTGATGACATGACTTAATATGTCATATCGGTGGCATTGGGTCATGATATTCCAATGGGCCGGGTTAAAAGTTTTCTAAGGAGAATATGCTACCTTTGAAATAGTCTATTTCATTGTTCCATTCTTAGAAGGTAATATGTTTTAGACAAGGGAACGTAGTTGCATAATTGTCTAATAGACCCTTTAACTATCAACCAATATGGTCAGTGGACTCCGGCTTATGAATCCTAGGCCATGATACTTACATTGGAATTATGAAATTATTATAGCTGATTTCACTTTGTAATATGTATCCCTATGGGAGTTATGGGGCATATAAATAATAACAATAAGGCTATGCATATACAATAGCATTGGTCTTATTATTTATGCTATATTATAACCTATGTTTTTGAAAGGTTAATCGACCTAGGTTATAGAAAGTGATTAAGTTATTATTATTTAGCAAATTTCAGGGAAAAAGGTAAATAAGGTATTAAACTGGAATAACCCCACCAATTTTGGAGGAGAGTAATGGGCAGTGGTAGATGGATAAGCCACTGGTGTAGCACTTCCACATTGAATGTCATTAAATTTTGCATTTAATATTTTGGAAATTCGTAAAGCCCCCGAATGAGGTGAATTGCATGCAACTGCTTCATTTAGTTTTGTTGGTAAATTTGGAAAAACTCCAATTTTGGTATCTTTGCATGGTGAATTTCTTGGAGCAGAAGACTGTAAATCCATGCAATTTCTAAATCAATTGCTATATAAAAATGTTTCACTGAGCAAGGAATTTTTGAAAAGCAACCTATTTGATTTGAAGTTGTGCACGATTTGGGGCTACGAAGGAAGTAGAAAGGAAATAATTTGGCCTGCCATTTTACCAGGCAAGAAACATTCTTTATCCCTTATATATTTTGAAATCATCACAGGTTAGAATGAATACATATTGGCAGTATTGGTTTGTGCTAAGAAAAAATTAGGTATGTATTCATTCAAGGTTGTTGTTTGTTATACTCTATTTTTATGTGAGAAGAAGTGGAAAATGGTATGTCTGTAACCCTGGAAAACTATTATCCTTTTATCTTTTATTCTACTTGAATCATGTTGGCAATGATGACTATAGATGGTTCTACCAAGAAAGGATTTAGAACCACTGTTTTTCATTTGCATTGTTTGATTTGGGTTGACCCAAATAATAATGGATATTTGTGCAAATGATATAATGTTTTGTAAAAAATTATAATTGGGTATATGGGTTTCCTTTATACCTGACTCAAATTAGGGTATGTTGATCTAGCAATTAAACCTATTCTGGATATTGGCATATATTACTTTCCCTTCTTCCCTAAGCATATCACCGTAGAAAATGAAGGTATATTTGGGCATGATCTCGATTAGATTTGGGGATAACCTGCTGGTACTTCTATCACATGCATAGTATATATTGTAGTCTACTTTTATCCCCATTTACTTGACTATTAATGAGCCATGAGTCTGCTACGCTGAAGACTTGCTAGTTGTCAACGTAATCCTTTTACCCTTGATGGGTCTACAAGTAAATTTTATTCCTCACATTTTCTTTTTCCAAAGCAAATATAGGTATTAACCTTTTAAGACATGGCTCAGTTTGATATGTGTTTTGTGAGCTAATAACACTTCATGTTATTCTAGCATGATATGCTAAACCATGTAGCTCTTAGAAAGGTCAATGGGAAGAAGCATGGATTACTCCTGGTTTCATTGTAGATGAGTGGCAAAGAAGGATGAGTTGTAGGATATTTGTATCATAATCCGTCACCATCCAGCCATGAGTTGGTTGTAACCTCATCCTAAAAATTCCTTTTCTTAGGATTTTTGAAGTACCTTCAGTTGATGTAAATAATTTATGAGTTATAGAGCCTTCAGTTCACTCCATTATAAGGAGTTTCATTATTTACGATCTTCCTTAGAAGTTATCTAATTTAGTGTTGAATTGATACTGGAGAACAAAAGATGAATTAGGGAATTGGGTTTTTAAGGGCTAAACCTAACTGTTCTTCTATCGAGTATGAAAAACCATTCTTCTCTCTTTGGGAAGCTATTCGGTTCTGATGTTATAATATCTCTATAATCAGAAACTTACTTGAGGAAATCTCGATTGGAGATGGGACTTGGATGGATAATGAATAAAAGAGTTGGTTGTTTTATGTTTCCTTGAAAGAACTAGAAATTATTACTTGAAATGAAGGGGGTCTTTGTGGATTACAGTATGGATATGTTTGATAAGTTTTGTTGATCCATATATAAGGTGCAATAATGGAAAGGAAACTTAGTTGTCTCCATTCTTAAAAATTGATCCTTAATTTAGATTTTAATATTAATATTATGTAAAGTTATGAAATTGATTAATCTCTATAGGATGATTAAATCAAGGGTAACATATCTCCATTACTAAGGAGTAATATGTACTAATCATTGAGACAAATTCGGGGAGTTTAGCCCCTAAACGCAAGCATAAATAAGCTTTTGAATGGTTGTGTCTTCAGATTCTTATTGCAGTAGAATGTTGTAAGATATAATTTGAAATGATGAGTTTTGTTTAAGAAGGTACAATATGGAATAAATAGGCAACTGAGTCTATATTACCTTGATTCCTCTATGTTACTATGATAAGTAACTTGAGTTGTATAGATATATATCTCCTTCTTAGGATATTATGGATAATGTAGAATATGTCGTATCTTGTAGCTATGACATACAAATGTCATGTGTATTAACTAGATCTAGTTGATGGGTGTGTTGATATTGCTGAAACTAGTTAGTTTCATTTCTGTAGCTTGGATTACCTTGTGTGTCCAAGGATTATACTGTTTGAATTGCTGGAGAAGCAACATTAGTTGCAGAAATTTATATTTATTAATGGGATCACACAGATTCATACCGTGGTTGATAAAAGTCTAATTACTCCATCTAAATTTTTGTGATTCAATCGTATTTTTAATAACTTGTGTTATTGATTATTTGATGTTCATTTCTTGGGTATGAATATCTTTTATCCATTTTTGCTTTAACTTATTTTGTGAAGTAGTACATAGAACTTGTCCTTGCGGAGTACTATAAGAGGTAAAGGAGTTGTTCTTAATGATTACAATGCAAGTTAATTAAGAATGATTTTGTCGAATTATATGATTAAAATGTTTGATTGAGATTATTGTTATATTTATTCATTCTAACATTTAATGACATAAATTGATAAATGGGATAAAGGAATTTCCTTGCTTAGTTCAGTCAAACTGACCTTGCCTAACCATTGCAGGAAATTGAGTGTAGGTAACTGGTGTGAAGTAAGGAAATGTCTTGGTTATCTATTGAGGAAGTTAGATATTCTTATTTATGTTGAGGAAGTTATTTATTGACTTCGAGTAAAGGTTCTCTTGTGAAAATATACTGTGTACATTTACGATCTATTGTAACATGTAAAAGATTCCATATTTTGTTCAATAAATACTTGCTTCATATTATCAAATAATTTTGATGCCTCTCTGTAATTTCTATAATGAAACCCACTAGGTTGTAGTAGTGTTGGTATAAGAATGGATTTATACTTATGATATTTTATGAAAATTGAATCATTAGACAATTGTAAAGGAGGACTATTGTAACTCTCTCTATTTTATAATATAATAAATTTCTTATGGACTAGTTGAACCTAACAGGTTCAATGGGTGAGTTGTGAAGTTATAAATCAGTAACATAAGGGATAGGTCAATGGAATACACTACAAAGTAGTGTTGTTGAATTTTGTAATCTAGATTGATTAACTTATGGGAAATCAATATTATTGTTAGCAAGAGGTAGTGATTCCTTCCAAGACCGGTAAAGGTTAAATGCATGGTAGATGAGAAATCATTTAGTTATGAATATTGATGTGTTTGCTTATGTGAGCATGCTAAAGGAATATTCCTCTAATAAATTTTGAGTAACCATATTAGAAATAGATTGTTATGGTGAAATTTATGGATGAAATGTTAAAATTCATCATATAAGGATTAAGTCCCAAAAACTTGCTGAAGTTCCTTTTTGGCAGCACTTAAACCTTTTAAGGAAATTAAGTTGAAATAATTGATAAAACTAACCCAACTCCCTTAACATGAAGGAGATTTCAACTTAATTCCTCAAGGTGAAATAATAAATGAGAATAGATCATTCCTTGTTGCATAAGCAAACTGTCTTTCTAGAAAAGTGGTAAATAAAGTTTATGATCTATTTGATTGCTATCATATAAAATATGATTTGATGAATGTTTATGTTGGAGTTACTCTAACTAACAAGATGTGTTAAAGATAATTCATTAATAATCAGGTTTAACATAAATGCTAAAAGGGCCCATAGGATATGGGATACAGTTGGCATAGAATTGTTGGGAGATGATTATATCCCAGAATACTAAACCTACATGAAACCATGGGTTTACTACCCAATGAAAATGATTAGAGTATTGATGGGAACATTCAGATTGTGCTCAACATGAGTACTCGCCATCTCACTCACTATGGAAGTTTAGTGTCTGTGCTCCTGAAAATTGTGTACTGAAACCAACCATGATTAGGATATGACGGTGTAGTCATATAAATGATAGCAATGATCTGATAGATGGAATTAATGGAATGTATTTTGGATGCCAAGTAAATTGGTGCTAGGATCCAAGGAAACTGAATACACTGCCAAGGTGATAGTAGCCATACAAATAAACCTAAGTGGAGGTTTGGAAATGGTTATAGAAGTGCTCAAGAGAATTTAGAATTTTACTAAAACAGGTACCGTAAAATGAATAAGATTTATATCTATTGATAAATCAAACCTGGAAAGAATAAATTTTGAGGTAAAACTGAGTAACACAATTCTAATAATATAGCTTAAGTGTTATTGAAAGGAGGGTAATGGGAATGACTCCGTATGTACCTAATAATTAGTAATTACATAGTTGCATGATTACTAATAGGAGTAAGAATAACATTAGTAGTTATTACTCCATGATAATGTAAGGTATTATTCTGATACGGTGGAAATTGAATCATTAAAAACCAATAAATTGGGAATTTAGGTCTAAAGATTGATCTATCTTATATCTGAAATAGATAGGAAGAAATGAGTAGTTTAGGAACTACATTTAACCTATCATGATTCTAGGGGATAGGAATCTAGATACTCTTCACTAAGTGATGAAGACACGGGAACTAGAACAATGTGTCATTTTTAATTTATTAAGATACCATGTTTCATTTTAAGACTCTTGACAGGTTGACTCAGTGCCGTTGTTATGTGGTCGTATCCATTTAATGATAGTTGTCATTATTTGACTATTGCCACATAATAGATATATTGAGTTCCCTTTTCAAGACCTTAAAATGTTGCATGGTATTGCTTAAGGACAAGCTTGTTATAGTTACAAGGGTGAATGGAACCCCACGGGTTGGTACCCCAGTGCCAACATATGATGGCTATGGGAAGGGAAGCAGTCTAGCAATGATGAGAATCCTTACAAAGACACTTTCTCTCCCATAGGCATCATAGGATGACATCGAGGTAAAGTTTCGTGTAGGTTAATCTGGGCTTGTACCTTGTGTAATAATTGTTGCTATTTATAGCATCATTGACTACAAATACTTATAACCGAAAAAGTGATTAAGGTGAAACAAAAAATTCCTAATGATGAGTGTCTCGTCATGGAATTGAGTATGGTATACATGACTCAGAAACCTAGCGCAAGGTAGTGTAACTGCTAATTATACTGTCGAGATTTCACCATTAACTAAGTTGTGAGATGCTTGTGGATTTCATAGGTAGAACCTAGGTAAACACTTAGGGGTTATCACTTATATATCATATCTTGTTAAAGGAAAAAAAAAAGGATACATTTGTATGTATGGCTCATAAGAGCATTAAGGGAGAACTTGGGAGTTTACTATTCTCTCATACAATTGTACATGGTTCATGATAGTTATTGAAAAGGGACTGAATTCAGAATTATGTTGGATTTAAATATATGGGTATTTGAATCAGCTACATAAGGTAAGATAAAAAAAAATCTCTAAGATTGAAGTGATAAAAAGTGGTTGTTACAATTATAGACCAACCACATTGGAATTCTAGATGAATTCAACAAGGTCACCATGGCAACATGTTTTGTGTGTGTGTGTTGTTTTTTTGTTAGGATTCCCATGGGGGGGGGGGATTACCTTTTAATATGACCAAGGGGATTTATATATTTATTAGTTTGGTTTCCTTTATTAATGTTTGCATGTGTTTATTTTGTGGTGCTTTTAACCTTTTTCATTAGTTATTAAATGTTGTTTTAATGTTGTGAATAATCATGTTGTTAAAGTAAAAAAATCAATATGTCATAAGAAAGTAATTAGTCAAGTGGTTGGATTTTGTATTAAATATTGTAAGTATGTGTAAGTGACCCTAAAGTGATGTACAAGTTTACTTTTGAGTGTGAAACCCTCCACCTTATTGGAAATTCGAATTTTTCCTTCGAGGCTGATTTTGGAGGCTTGTGGGACAAGTAAAACTTGTCCCATACCTCTTAATTTTATTTACCAACCATACCTATGGTTGGAGGGTTGAATTTAGACCTTCTTTATGCATTTTGATGTGACTAATTCTAAGTTTTAATTACACTCTTCTTACATTCTATTAAATTCATTTCTTATGGGGTGTGGGCTTTTTGGAGTGTGTAAGTTTATTATCATATTATTCACCCACCTCTTTATTGTGCATTGGAGAATGAATTTGACTTTTGTGTTGGAGTTGAGGATATGTGATGTGGCATCCTACATGTATCCACCTCATCCTCTTCTCTTCCCTCTTCTATTAAATTGGAACTCTTTGCTTGGTTTTGGGTTGTTGAAATTTTGGAATGCTTCCTTGGGGTGAATTTTCTTGTTGATTGGAGCTCTTGCCTTGGAGGAGTTTTTGGGAAGATTGTTACATGTTTGTCCTGGGCTGTTTGGATTGATTGCACTACGATAGAGCTTTTTGTTTTAGAACTTAGACAACTTCATCATGGAGAGGTAAGAGCTTAGATCTTGAAATACTCTTTTTCTTTATGAATGTACATGTTATTGTGTGAATGTTTTAGCATGTTTGTGGGTTGTTTGGGTAGACTGCCTAGGAGTGGTGTAGGAGAAGACTATTTGGAATCCATGTGGGGGCGTATAAGGGAATTCCAGTGTCCTCAATATTCTTGTGGAGAGAGTTTGGATTTGGTTATTACCTTGGAAAATAAATTGAATTGCATTTTTTACTTTGTTGGGGGCATAAGGAAATTTGTGGGGGGCACAAGGAGGGATTGTGGGAGGCATAAGGATATATGGGAGATGTTTTATATTAGCAGTTTGTTATAGGTGGATACCACATCCCCATTAGGAGGCATAAACAACTTCCTCCATAGTTCCTTGCTCCTTTAGATTGCTTGATAGAGCCTTAGTCTTGTTTGTATGTTTTAATGTAGTTGTAAACTACATTCTGTTTTAAACTGTGTTTAAAATGTGAAAATTTTGCATGTTTTTTGTGGAAGCCTTGTTGCCATGGGTTGAATCACATATTTTACTGCATCATGGTTGGGGCTTGGGGGCCAATGAAGAAGGATGGCTTCTCCTCTTCATTGGATGTCTTGGTTGGGTGGAGAGCATTGACTTTCCCCTTCCTTTGTTGTGATCCAAAAGGAGAAATTTAGGCTGTTTTTATGGAGCAAAGGAGAAAGACAATTTGACAATTCCATGTGAAGTGAAATCTCATTATAACCTTTCCCAATTTGAATTGGATGATCTGTTTATTATTTGTAATGGAAATATACTTTGTATTGAGCTATGAAAGTTGTAAATTAGAAATGTGAAAGATATATATACTCTGTTTTATTCATTTGAAATAAAGAACTTGAAATTTGTTATTTCCATTCAAGAATTTGAAAGATGTAAAGTTGTATATTTCAAATCAATTAAATATTGCACTACCTTTATCAATTTACGTTGTTGTATTGAAATTGATCATCAAATTGTGATTTGAAATCTCTTTTGGGAAAATTGAAAGAGGAATACGTATGAAGGAAATATATGGAACTTTGTTCTTTTGAAATATGTTCAAATTTGAAATTATACATTTCATTTTATTTGTTAAATAGTTTGTTTATATCAACTAAATGTCTTAGGCTAGAATGGAAATGAATTTCCATATTTGGAAGATGAAAAATGATAAATAGCCCTTTTAAATCTTATCTTTGTTTTAAATTTTTGAACTGGAAAATACTTCCTCTAAAATGTAGAGTTTTAACTTGCAAACAATTAATAACATTAAAACATTGAAATATAAGATGTTATGATATAAATGAACTCAATTGGACTAAAACGCTTAAGGAAAAATCCTTCAAACATTGCAAAATTGAGCCCAAACCTTTCACAGTTATTTTGCTATCTGAAGTTGTAAAAATTCAAATTGGAAATCAATCAAGAAAAAATACCTTACAAATGCAACATAAATTCTTCTTAGAATAATCCCTGAGGTCTATTTGACATGTTTATAGAGGAAGATCAAATTGAACAGATCTAACAAGTTAAAAATTTACCAGCTCACACTATATAAGCCTACATGACGTTTTCTTAAAATTGACCCCTTAAATTTTTTTAAAATATAAAATTAATGATTTTTTTGCAAGGAGGACGTTGAGAGATTTCTAGAAGGTCCTCGTTTTCCCAAAACCGATATTTTTATCAAAAGTTATGGTCTTTTGAAGTTTTAATTCATTTTGGCTTTAAAAATTAATCTAACTGTGAAAAAGAAATTTTGGAAAAATTTCCCCCATGGAGCCGCCACCCCGTTTTTTCCCTTTGTTTCTTTTTGCGGGCTGAAATTTTGAACTTAACTTTTTAAAAAAAAATTGGGAAAATTTTCCAACATTTCCTCGGCGCTCCACCATCCCGCAACCAATCAAAAGCTACCACGTGGCCTTGCGAGGCAATGTTGGAGGAACGTAATCTATTTTGACCTTAGTGTTTTAGAAAAAAATTCAGAAAATTTTTAAATTTTCCTCCACCTCCCCACTAACCCGTAGCCAATAGGTGCTGCCACGTGGCATCACGAGGCACTGGCAGAGAAGCAGGTGTGCTTAAAAACTTAATATTTTAAGCATTTTTGGCATAATTTCCCAAATCTCGACACCAACCCGATGACCCGCAGTGAATAAAATCATGACACGTGGAAGAATCTGGGAGCAGCAAAGCTATGCATGGATTTTAACCCCTTGCATTTTTAAACTTGAAAGTCTTAAATTCGAATGTGTCCCCACAAATCTATTTTCCCCGTGCCAATCAGAGCTTGACACATGTCCTCTTCGGGCTCATAGGTGTGAGGAGACAAATCACACTTTTTCCCGAAAGAGGGAAAAAGTGATAAAATTCTCCCCACTCCACTAGTATGTGCATGGGAAAAAAAAATTCCCCTAGGCATGTAGACTCGCCCTTGGGAAAAGTTTCCTCCCAAGGTCCGTCGGCCCATAACTTGAGTTTTATCAGGAGTTAGGAGGACTTCTTTATATCATTGGAAAGGTGAGAAAATATCTTATCTAATGAAAATGATTTAGGAAATTTTTGAATGTGTTAACTTTAAGAAAAATCAAGTTGAAAATTTAAGCATGTTAGGGAATGGATATGGTGAGGAATTTTTCCCTCTGAACATAATTGAAACTTATAACCCTAAATTTTGGACCATATGACCTCTAATAATTATTAATACAAGGAAAGTATACTCTAGTAGATTTGAATTATTCCAAAACCTGTTAGTGACAAATGTTGTCTTGTAACATGGTTGTAGATCCTCTTAATAAAAAAAATTATTCCATAATTTTCCTAACTAACCCTAGGCTGTTCTTGTGTCTCAAGTGGGTTGTTTTAACGGGCATTACACTTGGTATCAGGGTAGTGTTTCAAAATCTTGGACCATTGGGCACACTAGAAAACTTGAGACATGAAACTTAAACCTATCACACTTTTAAATCTAGAAAATAACTTCGTTAGAAATTGCATATTTTAGTAAACATGGAAATTGAATAAAACTTAGAAAGGTTAACTAACTCTCGCCTTGGTCTATGCAGGAGGTGCAGATGGGGATGAGGGATATTTTCACATAGACCCAGACTTACCAACACCAGATCATGTTGTAGCAGCCATCCTACCCCATATTTTACACACTCTTCAGGATGTTAATGTCGCTCTACATGGAGGATCAGTAGGAGGACATGCATCCAGACATGAAAGAGTCCCTTCCCTTGAGGGTCGGGTATATCCTCGAACTAGTGAGGAGCATGGAGGAGAGAACTCCCATGCAGAGTTAGCTAGGGTAGATTCACCATAGAGGGGATATGGTGACTGATTTTTAGAGGATAGAGAGAGGTCTCGGAGCCCTAGGCTTAGGGATGAGAATGTAGAGAGACCTAGAGGCCGTCAAACCACAGCTGCAGATCACATCAAGGAGATCCTAAAGATTCAACCATCACATTATTCTAGTGACATAGGTGGATTTCAAGTAGAGGCATGGTTGGTGAGCTTGAGCGGATGCTTAAATCTCTATCCTTGTTCTAGCAACATGAAAGATAATTTTTTGATCCATCTATTGAGGGATGGAGTTGATGTTTGGTGAAGGACAGAGGAACAAAAGCTCCATGTTGATTCTGATACAGTTACCTAGGAGCTCTTTGAGGAGTGTTTCTACAGTAGATATTTTTCATGGAGGTTCATACAATAGGGGATAGATGAGTTTCATGACCTTTGATAGACATCTCTTTTAGTAGTAGAGTATGAGAGTAGGTTTTTGGATCTACTCTAGTATGTTGAGTACATGCAGGATGAGTAGGTGCAAATCCACAGGTTCATCCATGGCCTGAACTTGGACATCGAAGATGTATTTTAGATCCACTACCCATAGAATATAGTAGAGGTCATTGAGAAGGCCTATATAGTAGAGCAGACTCGGGGAAAGACCTGGTAGGCTAGAGACCAAGTTTGGAGCCGTATACAAAAGATGCAGGACAACAGATCGAGGGGATCAGTACCTCCTCCTTATGGTGGCCAAAGTTCTTCATAGTCATCATTTAGACCCCAGAAGCAACAACAGTCCCACCCACCTTATAGACCTCCATAGAGAGTTGATGCACATAGAGGTTAGAGTATGGGGCTCCCTCCTAGGGATTCCATCAAGACATAGGGTGGACATATAGATTAGTCAGTAGAAGTTCACCAATGGAGGCTGCAGCAGACCACCACTGGATCATCAGGATCCATAACACAGACTTCCAGAGCACCTACTAGAGGTTCTACTCATTGGAGAGGATCAGGCGGTTGTTTTGGTTGTGGAGTTATGGGAAATTTTTGGAGAGACTTCCTTTAGAACACTAAGAAGGGTAAGACACATATCTCAGAGCCAACTATTGGTGACATGGGATGTAGCCATAGGATTTATGCAGTAGTTGAGAATCACTAGGCTGAGCATCAGAGTACATTCATTGAGACTATAGGTAGCATTGTGGGTATTCCTACCTCTATATTGTTTTATTTTGGTTCTTTTGACTCTTTCATTGCACTATCTTTAGTAGAGTGATGCAAGTTGGTGGTAGCTAGGCAAGGTCATAGTCTAGATGTTGAGATGGCTTCTAGAGCCAAGATCTCTATAAACTACTTAGTTAAGGAGTGTGTGGTGGATTTGGGACCTTTCACCACTACCTCAGATCTCTATATCTTTCCTTTGGGCTCATATGGAGTCATTTTGAATATGAATTGGTTGTCTACACACAGGGCTAGAGTGGATTATTACCACAAGTTTATATCTTGTGTAAATGATTTGGGAGTTGAGTCGGTGATTTCAGGGGTCAGGAGACCCGTTTCTATTCAGACCATCTTCGTTATGCAACTTGAGCAGTGTGTGTGACAGGGTTGTCAAATGTATGCTGTTATAGTTAGTGACAAATTAGAGGATGGTTCTAGTGGACCATTGCTAGATGATCACCCCATTTTGAAAGAGTTTTTAGATGTCTTTCCAGGGGATCTACCAAGTTTACCACCTTTGTGTGAGATTGATTTTCATATAGATTTGGTTCTAGGAGCAGAGCCTCTTTCATGAGAACCTTATCAGATGACCACCCTAGAGCTTTGTGAGATCAAGTTACAGCTTGAGGGAATTTTTGGAGAAAGGCCTTATCTATCCTAGTGTATCCCCTTAGGGTACACCGGTGATCTTTGTGAAGAAGAAGGATGGATCCTTTCGTTTGTGTATCAATTACCGCCAGCTGAAAAAGGTAATGATCAATAATCATTATCCCCTTCCTCTCATTGATGATTTGTTTCATCAGATGAATGGTGCAACAATTTTCTCTAAGATTAATCTTAAGTCAGGTTACCATCAGTTGAGGATTTTAGAGGAAGACATTCATAAGAACACCTTCTATACAAGATATGGCCACTATGAGTTCACAATGGTGCCTTTTGGTTTGACTAACACCCCCGCAGTGTTTATGAGTTTGATGAATGGGGTATTCAGGACCTTCTTAGATCACTTCATTCTCATCTTCCTTGATGAAATTTTGATTTACTCATGTACATGTGAGGAGCATGATGGGTACCTTCACCAGGTTCTTCAGTGTCTTCAGGACCAAAAACTTTACGGTAACTTGGAGAAGTGTGCATTCTTTCAGATGAAGGTGTAATACTTGGGTCATATCATTTCTAGGGAAGGTATCGCAGTCAATCCTTCCAAGATTAGAGCCATTATGGATTGGCCAGCACTCACTACTGTGACAGAGGTGTGCAGCTTCATGGGATTAGTAGGTCACTATAGGATATTTTTTCAGGACTTCTCTTAGATTGCACACCCCATCACTTCCCTACAGAGGAAAGGGAAGAAGTTTGTTTGGTCAGACAAGTGTGAGAAGGTATTCAATACACTGAATAAGTGTCTCACTAAAAACCTATTCTTGCAGTATCGGATCCACAAGGTGAGTTTTTTGTTTACACGAATGCTTATTTAGAAGGGCTTAGAGGTATGCTGATACAGGAGGGTAGAGTTATAGCTTTTGAGTCTCAAAAATTCAAAGATTAAGAGCTTAATTATCCAACTCATGACCTTGAGCTTGTGGCAATTATGCAAACCTTGGTTCTATGGAGACACTTTCTTCTTGGTCAGTGATTCACACTCAAGACAGATCACTTGAGTCTTTACTACCTCTTCACGTAACCTAATCTCAATGCTCGTTAACGGAACTGGATGGAGTTTCTTTGTGAGTATGATATGGAGATAGAGCATGTCAAAGGGAAGGATAATTTAGTGGCAGACACTCTCAATAGATAGAGAATTTTTGCTATGGGCACCTCAATGAGCATAGATTTACGGAGCAAGATTCTTCAGTAGCTTCCTTTTGACAGCTTCTACATTGCAGTTTGAGCAGAGATCGAGTCTCAGAGACCCCTTGAGGGGAATTTTGATGGTTTTTCTTTAGAGGTAGATGGTCTTCTCAAGTACATATAGGCTGGATTTATGTTCCCAGAGATGGAGGCTTGAGGCAGGACATCTTGGCAGAGGCACATCGTGCACCCTATTCAACCCATCTTGGGGTGATGAAGATGCACGCCACCTTGAGACAATTATAACATTGGAGTGGACTTCATAGAGATCGTGGCTCCAGTTCATGTCATGATGTTTAGAGTGCCAGAGAGTTAAGGTCAAGCATCAACATCTAGCTTGGCCTTCTTTTTCGTCATTTTGTATCAGAATGGAAGTGGGACACCATTTCCATGGATTTTATTGTTGGGCTACCAATGTCAAAATATCACCATGACGCCATCATGGTCACGGTTGATAAATTGAAAAAAGTGGCTCACTTTTCTCTGGTGAAGACCACTTATATAGCTAGAGTAGTGGCATGGGTATATTTGGATGAGATTGTTAGGTTACATGAGATTTCACAGAAGATCATTAATGACTGTGACCCTTTGTATACTTCACATTTCTGGAATACCATACAGTATGCCCTTGGGACAAGAATCAACTTCAGCATAACATATCACCCCAATACAGATGGACAGACAGAGAGGGTGAATCATATTTTAGAGGACATGCTCAAGATGTATGTGATGGATCATCAGTCTAGATGGGAAGAGTACCTATACTTAGTGGATTTTTCCTACAATAATAGTTTTCAGAGTTCTATAGGCATGGCTCCTTTTCAAGATTTATATGGTATAGAGTGCAAGAAACCTCTTATCCGGGACAAGCTAGAAGACATGGTTTCTCTTGGACCATATTTGTTGTAGGACATGGAGTAGCAGGTGGTGTTGATCAAGTAGAGATTATAGGAGGTACATGACAGATAGAAGAAGTATGCAGATTAGCATAGGATAGGCCATAGTTTTGATGTGGGCATTGAGGTGTTCCTTCGTTTCAAGAAACATAAGAGTACTATTATCCAAAATTCTCCCCTCAAGATAATTCTGATAACATACATCAAATTATTCAGTCCCGAGCAAGTAGATTGATTCAAGGCCTAGAATCATGTTTTTTGGGGTCCCCTCGGCTTTTTTCTAACTCTCCCATCCAAGAAGAAATCCCAACGAGTTGGAATTAATGGAAAAAATGCAAAAATAAGGTTACAGGATTGTTTTAAAGCATTTCAGGTCTGAAGGGTTCGGGTCGTACCAGTTCAGGTCATACTGAGGTTCATCGTACCAAGCTTGGGGCTGAAGAAACAAAGGAAATCAGCTAAGTCAGACATTTTTGTCCTAGGCAGTCTGCGGGATAGTTGGGACGTCGGGACACGAAAAGCCAAAACGGCCGAGAGCAGGGAAAATTGTCAAGTTTTTTGTTTCACGCGGTTTTGGGATAGCTGGGGAAAAAGTATGCACGGGACATAAATCATATGATTTGCTGATAAACAGTCCATTTCAGGTGGTTCGGAGATAGTTGTCCCAGGCAGTCCATGGGACAGTTGGGGCAAAAGTACACACGGGACGCGTGGGACATGAGAAGGTGAAAAAGCTGCAAACAGGAACAAGGAAGCCTGAATTAGCCGAAGTAGGAGATTTTCATCCAGGACAGCCAGGACAAACATACACGCGGGACGCGAGGGATGCAAAAAGCCGAAACGGCTGAAGGAAAAGAAGAAAAGTCAATGTTTGACCGGTGAACTTCAAACGGCCATAACTTTTGACTCCGAGCTCCAATTTTCACAAAATTGGACTTTCTGGAACGAGCACGGTGTCCTCTATGCCACAAAAACTGGATTTATTATTTTTAACAATGGTATATATATTTAATTAAAAAAACATATTCGGCTCCAGTCAGTTCATGCTCATTCCCGTTAAATGACAGAAAACGCTTGCCAGACCCAAAATAGCTGCCTGCACTCAAAAGGCCATAAATTTTGTATTTCTTAACAAAATCACACAAAATTGGTACTGTTGGAATTTTGGCTCTGATCCCAACACAAAGAAATCAATAAATTATGGATTTAATAAGGGATTGATTGAGATTTTTTAGAAAACATGGTTGGGTTCATAACAGTGTTTTATTTGGTGGTTGGGAGTGCAATTAAGAGGCATGGTCATCATTCTTTCTCTGCTACAGCACCTGGGATGGTATGTGTAGCCTTTTGCAAGTAATATATAATCATTTTACTCCATTTAATGCCTCTTACAAGTTGTTGAAGGAAAGATTTCGGGATTTCCATTTTCCCTTCTCTTTCTCTTCTCTTTTTTTCTATAAATTGGAGTGTTGGGCTCATTGTAAAGGGGAGGTAGTTTTTGTAGAAAATCTTTGCCAAAATTACTTTGTGAAGCCAATATGTTGTAGGCCCTTGTTTTTGACTCCTTGCATGGTGATCCAGGCCCTTATCTTGTAACCGATTGAACTGTGCATATCAGGAAGCAATAAAATACAAGTGTGTGGATGTATCTTCCCCTACTGTGTTTTCTTGCACTCTTCTTGCCCCTTTAACCTTGATTACAAGAATATTGTGTCTATTATTATGTTCATGTAGGGATCCATTATCATTGTGTATGTTTGAAATATTGTTGTGAATGTGTTTTGCTAGATTATGGAGAACTGTCATCACCTCTTCTAGTGTGCACTTTTCTTTTGTATTTCATGCATTTGAAGACTACTCTCACACCCTCCTTTTTTGGTGTATCACCGTTTTAGTGTAGGCTTTCATTTTATGCATTCTCTCCCCCTGGTCCCTTGGAACTTTAGATTAGAATAGTTAGTTTCCCCTGCATTAGAGTAGATTGTGGCAGGTAGTTTAGGAGCAAGAACTAGCTTTCTCTGGAGGTCTCTATCTTAAGTAGCAAGTCCCACAACTTGGAGATAGTACCCATGTTATCCAATCACACCGTGAGTTCAAGTATATGCACTTGTATAAACCATAGAAGGGTGTTATTATTTAGTGATAAAAAGTACTATCTAGTATGGAAAAGATTCTAAGTTAGCTCCTTGATTCATTGATCCTTTTGAGATCTTGGAGTGTATCAACCTTTTGGCCTACCATCTAGCATTATCACCCAGCTTGTCTCACTTACATGATGTTTTTCATGTTTTAGTTCTCAGGAGATATGTTTCAGATCCTTCTCATCTGTTAGATTGGACATCATTGTAGGTGTAGGACCAATGGCAAGTGATAGTGGAGCCCATTCACATTATAGATCGCAGGACCCTGGGCCTTCGAGGCAGAGAGATTGATCAGGTTCGAGTGCAGTGGGATAGATATGATGAGACTATATCTACATGGGAGGATGCTACTTCATTATGATTTCAGTTCTCACATTTATTCAAGTGACTTCCAAGAGGAAATTGAGTCTAAGGGGAGGAGGATGTAGTACTCAATTCCCTTTGACACATTTTTATATTGATCATGACACTGTCGACTATATTATGGACATTATTATGGTTTTTATTTAGTATGATGTTAGATGTTGGACCATGGATTATTGTTGAACTTGATTTAGTTATGATGCATGATGATTAGTAGAGACACTTCATTTTTGGATGATGATATACTATTTGACATGGATATATTGTGAATGTTGTTCAGACATCTGATTTTTGGATATTGTGAGTAGACCTAGAAAATAGACATTATATGATGATGATATAGTTGTTGATATAAATTGTAAGTGATATTGTTGATTTCCTTGATGTTGTTGTGATTCATATGTATAGATGATTTTGTGATTATATTTATATCATGTTAGATGTTCTGATATGTCCATGAGGCCAAAGGAGGTATTTGTGTTTTGTAGGTTAAAATATCACAACAAACATTGGGGGATTGGAGACCAACCATAATTGGAATTCCAGATGAATTAAACAAGGTCACCTTGGAAAAATGTTTTGTGTGTGTGTTGTTTTTTTGTCAGGGATTCCCATGGGGTGGGATTACCTTTGAATGTGACCAATGGGATTTATGTATTTATTAATTTGGTTTCTTTTATTAATGTTTGCATGTGTTTACTTTGTGGTAATTTTACCCTTTTTCATTAGTTATTAAATTTTGTGTTAATGTTGTGAATAATCATGTTGTTAAAGTAAACAAATCAATATGTCATAAGTTAGTAATTAGTTAAGTGGTTGGCTATTGTATTAAATGTTGTAAGTATGGCTAACTAACCTTGTAAGTGATTTGTAAGTTTACTTCTGAGTGTGAAACACTCCACCTTCTTGGAAATTCGAATTTTTCCTTGGAGGCTGATTTTGGAGGTTTGTAGGACAAGTAAAAATTGTCCCATACCTCTTTATTTTATTTACCAACCATACATATGGTTGGAGGGTTGAATTTAGACCTTATTTATGCATTTTGATGTGACTAATTATAAGTTTTAATTGCACTCTTCTTACATTTTATTAAATTCATTTCTTATGGGGTGTGGAATTTTTGGAGTGTGTAAGTTAATTGTCAAATTATTCACCCACCTCTTTATTGTGCATTGGAGAATGAATTTGAATTTTTTGTTGGACTTGAGGATGTGTGAAGTGGAATCCTACATGGATCCACCTCATCCTCTTCTCTTCCCTCTTCTATTAAATTGGAACTCCTTGCTTGGTTTTGGGTTTTTGAAATTTTGGAATGCTTCCTTGGAGAAAATTTTCTTGTTGATTGGAGCTCTTGCCTTGGATGATTTTTTTGGGAAGATTGCTACATGTTTGTGTTGGGCTGTTTGGATTGATTGCATTGGGATAGAGCTTTCTATTTTGGAACTTTGGAAACTCCATCATGGAGGGGTAAGAGCTTGGCTCTTGAAATACTCTTTTTCATTATGAATGTACATGTTATTGTGTGAATGTTTTAGCATGTTTGTGGGCTATTTGGGTAGACTACCTAGGAGTGGTGTAGGAGAAGGATATTGGGAATCCATGTGGGGGGTATAAGTGAATTCTAGTGGCCTATAAATTCTTGTGCAGGGATTTTGGATTTGGTTCCTACCTTGGAAAATAAATGGCATTGCATTTCTTACTTTGTGGGGGGCATAAGGAGGGATTGTGGGGGGCATAAGGATATATGGGAGATGTTTTATATTGGCAGTTTGTTACAAGTGGATACCTAATCCCCATTGGGAGGCAAAAGAAACTTCCCCCATAGTTCCTTGCTCCTTTAGCTTTTTTGATAGAACCTTTGTCTTGTTTTTCATGTTTTAATGTAGTTGTAAACTACATTCTGTTTTGAAATGTGTTTAAAATGTGAAAATGTTGCATGTGTGTTGTGGAAGCCTTGTTTCCATGGGTTGAATCACATATTTTATTGCATTATGGTTGGGGTTTGGGGTCCAATGAATAAGGATGGATTCTCCTCTTCATTGGATGTCTTGGTTGGGTGGAGAGAGTTGCCTTTCCCCTGCCTTTGTTGTGATCCAAAAGGAGAAATTTATGTTGTTGTTTTGGAGAAGAGGAGAAAGATAGTTTGACAGTTCCATGTGAAGTGAAATCTCATTGTAACCTTTCCCACTTTGAAGTGGATGATCTATATATTATTTGTAATGGAAAGATACTTTGTATTGAGCTATGAAAGTTGTAAATTCGAAATGTGAAAGATATATATGCTTTGTTCTGTTGATTTGAAAGAAAGAAATTGAAGTCTGTTATTTGCATTCAAGAATTTGAAAGATGTAAAGTTGTATTTTTAAATCAATAAAATATTGCACTACCTTTATCAATTTACATTCTTTTATTGAAATTGATCATCAAAATGTGATTTGAAATCTCTGTTTGGAAAATTAAAAGAGGAATACGTATGAAGGAAATATATGGAACTCTGTTCTTTTAAAATATGATAAAATTGGAAATCAAACCTTGTATTTTATTTGTTAAATGGTTTGTTTGTATCAACTAAATGTCTTAGGATGGAATGGAAATGAATTTCCATATTTGGAAGATAAAAAATGATAAATAGACCATTTAAATCTGATCTCTGTTTTAAATTTTTAAACTGCAAAATACTTCCTCTGAAATGCATAGTTCAAACTTGCAAACAATAAATAACATTGAAACATTGAAATATAACATGTTATGATATAAATGAACTCAATTCGACTAAAAAAATTAAGGAAAAATCCTTCAAACATTGCAAAATCGGGCCCAAACCTTTCACATTTATTTTTTTTGTCTGAAGTTGTAAAAATTCAAATTGGAAATCAATAAAGTGAAATTACCTTCCAAATGCATCCTAAATTCTTCTTAGAATAATCCCCCATGTCTATTTGACATGTTCAGAGAGGAGGAAGATCAAATTGAATAGATCTAAAAATTTAAAAATTTACCAGCTCGCACTATATAAGCCTGCAGGACATTTTCTTAAAATTTACCTCTTAAATTTTATTAAAATCTAAAATTAATCCTCATTTTCCCAGAAAGTCCTTGTTTTCCCAAAAATGAGATTTCTATCAAAAGTTATGGCCTTTTTAAGTTTTACTTTATTTTGGCTTCAAAAATTAATCTAACTGTCAAAAAGAAATTTTGGAAAAATTTCCCCCACGGACCAGCCACCCCATTTTTTCTTTTTGCCACTTTTCGTGGGCTGAAAATTCAAACTTAACTTTAAAAAAACATGAGAAAATTTTCCAACTTTTCCCCACTGCTCCGCTATCCTGCACCTTATTAGAAGCTACCATGTGGCATTGTAAGACAATGTCAGAGGAACGGAATCTATTTTGACCTTATCATTTTAGAAAAAATTTGGGAAATTTTTCTAATTTTCCTTTGCCTCCAAGTCGATCAGCAGCCAATCAAGTGCTGCCACGTGGCATCATGAGGTGTCGGCAGAGAAGCAGGTGCGCTTGAAAACTTAAGCTTTTAAACCTTTTAGGCATAATTTCCTAAATCTCTCCATCAACATAATGACCCGTAGCAAATAAAATCATGACACGTGGTGGAAACTAGGAGCAGCGGAGGCTCACGTGGATTTTAACACCTTGCATTTTTAAACCGTAAAGTCTTAAATTTGAATGTGTCCCCACAAGTCCATTTTCCCCACGCTAATCAGAGCTTGACACCTATCCTCTTCAGGCTCGCGAGCATGTGGAGGAAAATCATGCTTTTTCCTTAAAGAGGGAAAAATCACTAAAATTCTCCCTGCTCCATCGATCCGTGCATGGGAAAATTTTCTTCCCTAGGCCTGCAGGCTCGCTCTTGGGAAAATTATCCTCCCAAGGTCCACCGGCCCATAACTTGAGTTTTATGAGGAGTTATGAGGACATCTTTATATCATTGGAAACGTGAGAAAATATCCTATCTAATGGGAATGATTTAGGAAAGTTTTAAATGTATTAAATTTAAGAAAAATACAGTTGAAACTTTAATCCTGTTAGATAATGGGTATGGTGGGGAATTTTTCCCTCCGAACCTAATTGAAACTTCTAACCCTAAATTTTGGACCTTATGACCTCTAATAATTATTAATACAAGGAAATTATAATCTAGTAGATTTAAATTGTTCTGGAACCTGTTAGTGAGAAATGTTGTCTTGTAACATGGTTGTAGATCCTTTTAATTAAAAAAATAATTCCATAATTTTCCTAACTAATCCTAGGTTGTTATTGGGTCTCAAGTGGGTTATTTTAATGGGTGTTACAGTCTATGCCCTTCTTTTACTTGGGCCTTATGTGAATGTAAATGCGTGTCACAGATCCTCCTGTAATGGGTAGAGTCACGGGCCTTGTCATTTACACTTCATGTGACATGTATCACTCTATGTACACACGCTTACCAGGGTATACCAACCCTTTACATAATTCCTTGTGGTCTTTGACCAAACTATGAAGGTCCAATTTACAATTTTTTGACTCCTTGGACCTATTTACTCCCACTTGGAAGTACTGAGATGTGAAGGTAAATGGGAGATTACACAATGGGCTCCATGAGTCATCTATCAACTTGAATCTACCCAGGCAGTAATGCTGGTACACATAAAATCCTTCCTCTATCTTAGTGGCCACTAGTAGTTGTTCAGGAATTCTCCATTCTTCCCTGAACACATTCCTTAGTCACATGTACCACTTTTCCAAGCGCACCTTGTGCACTGTTGTCATAGTGTCACAAGCGTACTTCTCAAATATTTTTGTGGGTGAGGGATCTTCAGTAGGGTACTCCTATAGTAATTTATCTGATGTGTCTGGTACCCCAATCTCTAAGAACACGATGGTCAGTAGCACCTTTTCAAAAAGGATCCTATTACCTTCCTGTTAGTGAAAAATCACAACACCCCTAGACGTTTATCAGATTTCTAGTTTGATCACTCTGGCATCCAGTGTGATTGCACAACATTGAATCCTTTCTTAAAGTGTGGGACTTGTAGAAATGAGAAAGGAATCTCCAGAGAAGGCTGGTTCTTTCTCCTAAACTACCTGCCACAAGCTATTCCAATGTAGTCAAGCTAATCTAAACCTAATCTAACAATGCCAAGGAGAAAGAGAGAGAGAAAAGGGAAAAACAAAAAAATCCTACACTAAAACAGTGATACACTAGAGAAGGAGAATGTTTAACATCTATCAAAACCGCCATGGAACAAATAGAGGTGAGCGATGGGAAGGATGGAAAGATGCATCACAGGCCCAATGATAGATTTCACACAAAAAATGTCCCAAAAATCCATGAACATAGCTCCAGGCCTGCAATGAACATTCAAACTTACACAAATACCTACAATGAAGAGAGGCAAGAAGAAAACAAGTGAAAAACGAGCAAGGATGGACAGATGCATCACGAAACACGTCTTTGTTGCTTCAGAAGTTTGCACAGAACATCATTTCAATAGTAAAATGCAAAAAATGCCATTACAGAGAAGGGGAGGAGGTTCAAACTCCATTTTCAACCCTGGAGAAGAAAATAAGGGAGGGCAGAGTAGAAAAGATGAACTACTTGTAATGAATCCCTCATAAATGAGCCAAATCTGGCTTTTACATTGCATGGGTCGAGCCCATAAGAGAGAAAACATACAAAAACATGGGAGCCCATTCCTCATTGACTACAAATGAATTAAATCAGCATGGAGGACCTTAAAAACCCATACCCTGTCATTTTGATTAAATTGGAGGAGAGTGCAACCCATTCTATATTAAATTTGGTCGCTGAAATGTCACTTCTGGCCATGAACACATACCAGAAGCATTTTTGAATTTTATCTCTCCAACCTGAACCAAAATTATAGATTTACCATGGAATATAGTAGAGAATTTTATAATCTTTCCAATGATATAAAGAACGTGCAAATCCGAGCTTTGGATCAAAAGATATGGGGGTTTGAAGTTTTAGGGCAAAAACGGCCCAAAAAATGGATCGGCGGGCAAAAATTTGAATTTTTTCCATGCTTTGCTGGTCTAACGCCACATGGCAAGCACTGATTGGACAATAAATTATCTCTCCTCTACCTCCCATAGGTTTCCCTTTAAAAATTTTGACTTTTCTTACACTTTGGAAAAAAATTCATTTTCCCCCCGCGCCCCGCCACTTGGGACACGTGGCATCATTTGGTTCATCGACAGGAGCGCGGGGAAAACCTGTACCTTTTAGTTTTTTGGCCAAAAATTTTCCGAAATTTTCTAAGTCCTCCCCAAGCTCAACACTTCCCATTGTGACACAAGTGATATTCTGATTCATTGGCGGCTTTTCCGGGTCTTCACGTCCCTCACGTATTTTTGGCCCAGATGTCCCAAACCATCTGGGAAAAATTTCTCTGATCCACCCGATTCAGGCTTCCCTGTCCCTCTTTGAGGTGAAGACACGTCACATTTCCATTCACTCTCAGCTCTTTCAGCTCTTCGCGTCCCATGCATGCTTTTGGCACAGATGTCCCAAATGAAAGTTCTTTGTTTCGGCCGAACTGGCTAGTTCACGTCCTCCGCGTACTCTTGTCCCAACTGTCCTGGACTGCCTAGGACAAATTTATCTGAACCACCTGAAATGGACTGACTTGTGCCAAACTAGCTGATCTGCATCTTTCATATAATTTTGTCCCTACTGTCCCAACTGTGCAAAACAAAGACTTAGGCAATTTTTTCCCTTTTTCGGCCGAATCGGCTTTTCGCGTCCCGCGCGCACCTACGGCTCAGATGTCCCAATTGCTGCATGGACCACCTGGAGGATTTTTGGCCGGTTCATGCCCCGACATCCCAACTGTCCCAAGGACCATCTGAACTAGGACTTAGCCAATTTTCATGATTTTTTCTGCCCCAAGCTTGGTTTTTGCAACTTTTTCACCCTTTCTTAGAACTTGCTCTTTTCTTCTTGGACAGGAGAGTTAGAAAAAAGCCGAGGGGACCCCAGAAACATGATTTTTTACCTTGAATCAATCTATCTTGCTCAGGACCAAAAAATTTAATGCATGTTATCAAAATTACCCTGGGGGGTGAATTTTGGATAACACTTCCTTCGCATAGTTGATAATTTCATCCGTGATGAATGCAGAAAAGTTATAGATGGTGCCGTTTGAAATATTTCTACAAACGTTTAACCATGGCTTACTGACTTGAGTCATCTCTCCTGGCCATTTAGATTTGACACCAGGTGTTCAGCCATCTTCATTACTAGATCCTTGATGTATGCGACATCATAATACCTTGACCCATTTTTGCAAGAAAAAGTGGTGATAGTTTTCTTAATTTCTTCCTTATCTGTCAAGTCATCTTCCAACCCATCTCCTTCACCAACAAAGCCTATGAAATGTGAAATGAGATGAGGAGTTATGTGCATATTGTACCCTAGGAAGTGGAAATAGTCCTCATGCACGCGCAACATTAGCCACTGATACAGTCGCTCAGGTTTCCAAAAGTAGGGAAAATTAAAGAGTTGTAGTAACCCTGCCTTCTCCAACTTGACCTTCACGTCATCATTATATATGGACAAACCTTCTGGAATCCTCTTGTTTGTTGGGTGCACTAAATCTAGAGCCAACTACTTTTCAATTGTGCTTGTTTGACAATTATAATCATTTACATATATGTTCCTAAGATAGGACTCCCATTCTTTCCCTAATAACACTCCATCTGGGTACTTCATTTCTGCATACCATTCCTCATTTGTTCTTGCTTCAATTTATTGTTTCTTACCCTTGCCCTTTCCTTTTCCCTTCTTGGGTGTACTAGCTAGTTTCTTGGGTACCATTTTCTAGGTCTTCTACCCACTTCAATCACTTCTGTTACTTTGTTCTTCCTCTCTCTCCAACCCTAGATCTCGAACTTGTGAATAAAATTACTTAAACTCATGCCCTAGTTATTTAAAACCTAACTGGGATACTCCCTTCATAAGACAATGTCTTCTCACACTTTCTCCCATGCCCATGAAATCCCTTCCTCCTGGTTTGTAAATCCGAACTAGCTACTTACGCTTGAATTTCTCCAATTTTTTCTTCACACAGATCAGTTTTTTGGAAGTCCTAGTTTGCAAAGGTGCAAAAATTACTTCATTCTCTTATACGCAAAGTGAAAAAGAAAGTGTCATGACCCCCTTATTTATAGTTTTTCCCTTTTTTTAGCATTAAGTACTACTCTACCTACCACCATACTTTCTTCATTTAATGCAGATTTTTCAAACCAAGCCTAACTTAAGCACTATCCCTAATGCATTTAACCTGCATGGAAAATACTCCAACCTTCTGGCACATAACCAATCCAACCTAACAAAAGACTCTTATGCATGTAAAACTAGTGCCAAAGGCACTTCTTCTGTCCTGATTTTTGCTCTTGCCTACCTTGTGTTGCTTAATGTACTTTCTCCTCCTTTGTACGTGGGATTTATAAGTCACTTTATCTTGGCACAAACCATCCTTCTTCCATATTGTAGTCACTTTTTCACCCACTAAGAGCAAGGGAACCTCATGCGCACCGACCTATCACCCAATGAGTGTTGGGCACTCATTCGAGGCATGTGATAGGTATCCGAGTCTCTCTTTTATGTGAGTCTAGTGGAAAGCATAGTTCATGATTATGACTTAGTGATATAACAAACCTGAAGAGCTATAGAGCTCGGGATGAATTATATACCCCTTCAATCATAATAGAACCAGAGCGCGCAACAGAAATAATAGTACTAAGAGTTGTAAATCTACTACTATTCTTAACCATTCAAGTAAGATTCATGATTATATAAGAAGAAAAGTACAATAGAAATATACAAGCAGTACAAAGAAATAGTCTTAATACATTTGTCATGGCAACCTTATCACATTCATTCATAGTGTTACTTATAAAATATTATAGAAGGTAGACCGTACTCATGCACCATTTGTGGATCCATACGTGTATTCTCACAAGACAAAAATTTCATTCCCCATTTCCCCATTACATCCTTACTATAATTCTATACCCATTTTCATCCCATAGTTCTTGCAATAATTTTACAAAGCTCTACTACCACACTTCTATCTCCTCTTCTTTGTCAAGGGAACGCATATAAATATTCCTCTGAGCTCTAAAAAACTCCTTTGTAGCCTCAGATCTGGCCCCAAGTGTCAAGGTGTGGGTCACCCCAGGTGCATGCCTCTCTATGTCATGATTAATTTTTTGGATCTTTCTATCGTAAGGTATATTCCCGCTAGGACACCCTATTGCTAAGCTGGAACCTTATCCAAATGAAACATGTTCTTCATGTGTTCTATCCCAAAGGTCAAAAATGGCTAAGTCTCTAATTGTTCTTCATGCGGCATGCACATCCATGGTTCTCCAAGAATCCTTTTGAACTCTACCTTGTGATCCTACACTTACGCGCTTCCCCTGGCCATGCGCACCTACGCACCCTTAAGATTTGGAATCTAAATTAGGGGCCCAACATTACCCCACACTTCACATGTTCTCTACCCTCAGGATCCTTCTCAAAGAATGTAGTACAAAAGAATGCAAGGCATTTCCTTGGAAAATAATGGGGGGAAAGAATAAAGAAAGGGGAAGAGAAAGAATCGGGGGAAATTTTCCTAAAGAAGGAGGGGAATGTTTTGCTGGAGGTCTGCCTCTAATGTACTCCAAGTGATGACTTCATTTTGTGATTTAGTGCAGATGTCACTAACAAAGGTGCTCACCTCATCGTAAGTTAGCCCCTCCCCTTGTGTGGTAATAGTTTCCACCATAGTCTCTAGTTCTTTAGCATGGCCTTCCAGGGCATCCATCTTCCTAGTGATGACCTTGTAGAGCTATTTTAGCTGAGCTTTGATTGAGACTCACCAGTTCTCAATGGCTTAAGATTTCTTTTATACTTTGGCTATGATCCTTTCCCACTCAGTTGTATTTCCCTTATTATTTTTTCTAAATTCCTTCAAATCAGCTTTGTCACTGACAAGTAGTATGTTTGTCAATTTGTCTTGATCTGCGCAGTGGTCATAAGTGACCCCCACAGTTTGTGTAGTTGTTCTTACGTTGGTGAGTGCCTTGTTGTATTCATCCATGACCATGACAAACTTCAACTTGTCTTATTTCTCCAAGTGCACCACTACCTCTTCTGTCAACTCTAATGCCCAGGGCTTCCTGTCCATGGTGAGGATTTGAGTCAAGTCCTCTAGGCACTCCAGGGAGGATCTATACTTGTACACAGGAGGGTTAAGGTCCAGGTGCTTCATGATAATCAATTGGGAGATGAGCTACACCTTCTTGGAAACTTTACGTACCTTGGCCTTTTCCTCCTGAAGCTCCCTTTGCATTTGAGTGTTGATTAACTTCTTGAGGTTGAGATCCCTCATTGGCTTCACCAATTCTTCCTTCCTCTTCTCCAATAGGTCCTCCAAGACTCTAACCCTGACATTTATACGGAAGATCCTAGCCTCAATTTCCACTAAGAATTTATTCAACATGTTGCACACTTTCTCATCTGATAGTTGCTATGTTTTTACATGGGGTTGTCTCCCTTTCCTTTGAACAGCTTCAATACTGCTCCTTGGTTAATCTTGAATTTAGGGTTATCGAGGTGGGAGTCAAATACCCAAGATAACATCTTCCTTGTTCATGGGTATCCACCCTTAGGGTCAAAGGACTCCATGGCAATGAGCTCCTTAGTGGGCATGGTACTTTGGAAACGTGCATGCAAAACTTTGTTGGGGTCATCAATGTAACACATCATTGTTCTTCCCACTTCCGTGTGTTTACTTCCCATGCACATGCCCTTAGGAAAAGTTACCGAGAGAGTTGGGAATTTTGTGCTACTACCACTCTTCTCCCTATGCTCCTTGAACTCACTGAGCCAAAGCTCTGTGTTGCACCCCAAATCTTCATTGGCCAAGGCATCAATTATCCTCTTTTCCTCCCTTGTTGCCTTTTCATTTACCTCCTCTTGAGTGAGCTTAGGCATATATTTCTCCTTGGTACTATCCCCTTCACTATACGCACCTTCCTCTCTTTGGGTGCCTTTCCTCCTTATAAAGATGAAGGCATCATTTGCATTCTCAACCTCCTCTCTTTTTGAGTCATCAATATTAATTGGCTCTTGATCCACCTCTAGCTCTTCCCCTTCATTTTCATCCCTTTCACCTACATAGGAATTTAGGTCATCTATATCTTCAGACCCTTATTCCTCCATTCCTTATTCTTCTTCTCTTGCAGAAAACTATGGAGTCGATGATGTTGAATTTTCTTCATCTAAAGGTTCTTCAGGGGATGGTGGCTTCAGAAGCTCCAGGGTATTTTCCCTAACCATCATTCTTCTCTTCTTCTAGACATAGGTACTTAGCCCCACGGTACCTACATTCTACCTTTCCACTGCCCCTTGTTCTTCCTCTTCTTCTTATTTATCCTTGCAATTTAGCGCTAGCTTCTTCCTTCCCATAGGGTCATCTGGGATGGATATTTCATTTTTTACATACGCGCTATTCTCAAACCTTGGTCTTATGCATAGGTAAATCCTGGTAGCAATGCTCTCATCAATCGGTAAGTTCATTGGCCTTATGATTTGTATGTCTTGCGACATGTACCTTTCAACATACACACACTTTGTTGGGTAGACAAGCTTCTTTCTCATCTCTCTGTGTTCACTGTCAAGGGTGGATAGGTCAAGTTTTAACTTCTTCAACTCCTTGTATATGTTTACCCTTGCTTGGAAGAATTGGGCAGTAAATGAGAAGGGGAGTTTGCACCAACGACTCTAACTACCGTCCACTAAGATGAATCTACCAATGCAGAAGTGTTGATACATTGCGAACTCTGCTTCTCCTTCAATCATCATGGGGAGTTGCTATGGGATCCGCCATTCTACCACGAATGTGTTCCTAAGGCATGTATACCATTTATCCAAGCGTGCCTTGTACACCCCCGTCATTGAATAACAAGTATACTTCTGGAACCTATCCATGGGTGAAGGGTCTTCATCGAGGTACTCCCATATGAACTTATAAGATGCATCTAGCACCCCAATTTTTGAGAACATGATGGTTAATAAAATGTTCCCAAATAATATCTTTCCTCTGTTCTCTGTGCTACTTATGATCTCGTCTGCTATGTACTGAGAGATATTGTATATGGTTCCTTCCACAACCTTTATGTAGACATTCAACCAGGGATTTCTCACCTGGGTCCACCTCTCTTGTCCATTTAGCTTAGAAATGAGGTGCATGGCCATTTTCATCACTGGATCACTGATATCCGCGATGTCGTAGTACCTTGATCCCTTCTTATAATCCTAGGATGTAATAGTTTCCTTAATTACCTCCTCATCCTGGAGGTCATCTAAGATCACGTCCACTTTACAACTCAGGCTTGTAAAGTGTGAGATTAACTGTGGGGTTATGCACATTTTGCACCCTGTGAAGTAGAATAAATATTCATGCACGCGAATCATTAACCATTGGTACAGGCGCTAAGGCTTCCTGAAGTAGGGAAACTTATAAAGCTGGAGAAGCCCTACCTTCTCCATTTTCACCTTGACTACATCACTGTAAATCAGCATCCCATCAAGTGTTCATTTGTTTGTGGGGCACACCAGCTCCAATGCCATTTCCTTCATAATTACACTCGACTGGTGATTGTAATCGATTACAATCATCTGTCTGATGTGGGACTCCCACTCTTGCCCTAACAAAACCCCATCTAAGTATTGCATCTCTGACTACCATTCCTCATTGGTATCCAAGGGGATTTCATCTTCTTTCTTCTTTCCTTTTCCCTTCCCCTTTCCCTTCTTGGATTGTAATGCAAGTTTATCAACTAGTTTCGTGGCCATAATTTTACCCTTTTCTTTCATTCCTTTGTTACCTTCGAGTTTTTTGAGAGTTTTCTTCACGTGCCCCATGCCCTAGAGCACAAATCCTAATTTTTGATTTCCCTATTTTAATCACGGTAGTCTTGTACAATGTTCCCCATACCTGTGAATCACTTCTGCTCTTGTTTGTAGATCAACTGAACTGATTGCGCGTGAGTTTCTAAGATTTTCCTTCGCATGAATTAGCTCTTGAACCCTAGCTCTTGAAATAAAATTTTTCTACTTGTTTTCGAAAAGTAAAATAATGAACTTACCATCCTTGTATTTATATATTTTCACACTTTTACACGTTAAAGGCTAGGCTACCTACCATCATACGACAATATTTAATGTGGAATTTTCAAACAAACCCAACTTCAGTGCTTTTCCTCATGTGCCCAATCCTTGCATGAAAACTTTTCCAACCTTCTGCCGTGCAGACAATCCATCTTGATAGAAGACTTTTGCATGTGTGTTACTAGCACCAAATTCACCTCTTCCATCCTCATGATTCTTTCTTTTGCCTACCTCGTGTTTTTACACTTTTTCTCATTTGTACGTGGATTTCCAATGGAACTCTATTTTGTCATCCATCTACCTTCCGAATGCATCTTTTCAACAGGGCCAGTTCGAACGTTCTACCAACTCAATATTCCTGCAGAACAACTTCATGCCTCTCTTAATCACCTCACCCCACACTAAATCAATGCACGGTCCTCTACACAATCATAAGTTTAAAAATTAATAAGGTTTCTAATGTTGAAGGTGCAAAACAAGAAAACAATGCGAATGGGAAAAAAAAGAAAGGAAAAGCATAAAAGGAAACTCTAAACTAGCTGGCATAACTACCTTTTTTACAAACACCAAGAAGCATTATTTATAGTAGGGCTTTAACCTACTCCCATTAAAGTGTCCAGGTAATTTTGTTCCATCCATCGCTTGTAGCTGGCACATGCCCGAATCAAGGATGTATGAAATTACATAAGGACCTAACCAATGCACCTTCAACTTTACAGGATGGCATAGAAATTTAGAATCATATAGTTATTCCATCTAGCCAACCTCAAACTATTTTTTTTTAATGTGGTGGTCATGCCATGCCTTTTGTTTAGCTTTTTCAGTTGTTTGGCTTGATCTTGCTAGTGAGCACCTTTCATCCAACTTTATTAATCCATAAATTCTTTCTTCCAGTGCTTGTTCATCATCCAACCCTCATGTGCATGCTATACACAATGATGGTAGCATAAATTCAACTGGTAAAATAGCCTCCGTGCCAAACACTAGTTGAAATGGTGTGGCCTTGTTCAACCTTTTCTATGTTGTCTTGTATGCCCAAAAAACTACTGACACCTTGTCATCCCAATCCTTCCTACCCATGTCACATATCTTAGTCAATGTGTGACTAAGGATTTTGTTGAATGCCTCTGTAGTCCCATTTTCCTAAGGGTGATAAGGGGTAGTCTTGAGATGGGCTACCATGAATTGTGCTAATAGAATCCAAATTGTTTCTTTTAAGAAGTGCGTGCCCATATCACTTGTTAAAATTAAAGGGCATCCATACCTACTGATAATGTTCTCCCACAAAAATCTAGTATCCATGGCTATGGTGAAATCCTTAGTGGGTGCGGCCTCTTCCCACCTTGTCAAAAAATTAGTACAGGTAATAATATACTGCGAGTTAGTCCTTCGCGTAACTAGTGAGATTGGTATGACAAAATCTATTGCCCAATTTTCAAAAGGTACCGCATTAGTGATGGGGCACAAGGGCATCTTGTCCCTTTTTCTAAGTTTTCCAAGGTGCTGGTAATGGTCACAAGCCTTGTAGAACTCAATATAATCCTGGTGAATCATCTCTCACCATAGTCCAGTGACTAAGATCTTGTGTGCAGTTGCATTCCCTACATAGTGTCCTCTGGAAATCCCACCATGGGCTTCTTCTATTATAGCTATGTGTTCATGTTCTAATACACACCGACACAAAACCTTATTACGGCCCATTTTATAAAAATCCCCATTGATCAACATGAGGGGTGTTGTGCATATGGCTAAACTTTTCCTTTCCAGAGCATTCATCCCTTTGGGCACCACACCTTCCTTAAGAAAGATAACAATTTATTTTTGTTCTAAGGGTATGCACCACAACCTGAACAGTTGTGCATCTGGCATGGTTTCCTTGATACTCTGCGCATGCTCTCCCGAATCAATCCTTGATAAATGATCTGGCCCATAATTGCTCTTTCCTGTTTTTACCACCACTTTGAATTCAAATTCCTAAAATAGAAGAACCCAACGACATATGCACCCTTGCAAAACTTATTTATTTACCAGATAATTCAAGGCCATATGGTCAGTGTAGAATATGAAAGGAGTTACTAGCATATATTGCCTAAATTTTTGGAGTACGTAGATCATTGACAATGCCTCACACTCGGTCGCTGTATAATTTTATTCTACTAGTGTCAACTTTCTACTTACAAAACACAAGGGATGATCAACAATCCCCTCTCCTGGTTGAGAAAGAATGGCTCCCATTGTTGTACTAGAGGCATCTACGTGGACATGGAAAGGTTTATCCCATGATGGGAATCATAAAATAGGTACGGTGATAAGCCTTTCTTTTAGAGTGTCAAAAACCCTCTGTTGTGCCTCTCCCCACTAAAAGGCACTCTTGTGTCTAAGAAATATCTCTAAAGGTGTGGCAATCTTGACGTATCCCTTAATGAAATTTCTTTAGTACCCAATGTGTTCAAGAAATCTGCACATGGTGCTTTGGCTGGTAGGCTCCCATAACCCCACAATAATTGTAACCTTCACGGGATCCACTAGTAAGCCCTCTTTACATATGATATGCCCCAACAACATCCCAAAAGGAGTTGCAAAGATACATTTCTTGATGTTAAGGGAGACCCTCAATTGCGGACATCTTTCAAACATCAACCTCAAGTTATCACAATGGTCAATTACTAATCCATACACTGTCCAATCATCCAAATATACCTGAAGGAATTTGTGGATGAAGTCCTTAAATTCTTGTACAACTATGCGGGAAAATAGAGCGGGTACATTCTTCAACCCAAAGGGCATGACCGTATATGCAAAACTTCCCCACTTAGTGGCGAAAGTTTTCTTTTCTTTGTCTTCCTTGACAATCCTTACTTGGTGATATCACAAGAATCTATCCGTAAAGGAATAGACCTCACCCCTAGCAAATCCTTCCAAAATATCTTCAGTAAAGGGGGTGGGAAAAGGATCTATGGTAAAAATAGTGTTTAATTCCCTGTAATCCACACATATCCTAATCCACCCATCCTTCTTTATGTTGATCACCATTGGGCTTATCCACTTTGATTCCTCCATGGCCTTAATGATACCGGATGCTATCATCTTGTCTAGTTCTTTTTTAACACTTATGCACATGTTGAGATTCATCCTGTAAGGCCTCTTCCTGATTGGGCACACACCATCCTTCAACTTTATCCTCATTTCCCCCAATGAATGGTGGATGCCTTTTAACTCATGATATCCATGTGGGAATAAATCCTCAAATTCACATAAGAGATCGATGATCTTTGATACTTCCTTGTCTGATCAATAGTCCCCAATGATAGCCTCCTTGGGATCCTCTTCTGAGTTAATGTTAACTTTCTTGGTTTTAAGTGGTTCATGATACACATGTGCACATGCATATGCATTGTCAACTACTTTGCGCACCCCAACCGAATGGTCAACATTCAAGATTTCTATCTCCTCTCCATCAACAAGGTATACCATCTTTCCTTTCTCCTTTTCAGCACACGTGCAATCAAATTGTATGTCTTCTGGTTCCTCCTGTTCAAACCACGCTTCTAAGATAGGTCCACCGAGTAAGTTTACTAACCTATCTTCCACCATCACACAATCCCCTAGAGTGAGGTGCTTGATAGTCTGCAATGCCTCATCAACTGGTTACTTGGTACTTTGGTACTCAAATGTGTGGACCAAGTCAGCCATTAATTCCTTCCAACTTCCCATTTGGCGGCGTATTTTAGAATGTATATACCAAGCACGTGCACAACCTTGTAGTGTCAAATATAACTTGTGCATCCAAAGAGAGGGTGGTAAAGCTTCTATGCCTTCTCCCTAGACCCTCTCACATGTCTGGATGTTGGAATAGGTGGGTTCATTGCCATTGTAATCCTTAATAGCAGTGTGTATGTTTTTTTTTAGAATCAGACATTAAGCATAATTCAAACTTCATGCCGTCCGAATAAGTTCTCACTATGCATCACCCACACCCTTGCTATTGTGCCTATCAAAACATAACCTAGCATACTTCATCGCTCATCCTCCCTCCAGTGAGCTTCCATCTCTCTCAAAAAGACCTCAGGGTATGCATCCCCAGAATACTTTGTTATTGCCTTCCCTCCCTGGCGTCAAACTATACACTTTGTTGTGACCTTGGTTACTGATCCTCTCAAATGTTTCCCAGTCAATTCATAAGTCTCGTGTGCCTAATTATCACATGTTATACTTGTAGTATTACTCACAGATTGAGTATCATCAAACTAGATGACTCCTTCTATAGGGTGGTCTCTGGATCTCTTATGGAGCACACATATATTTTGTCCAAGACTTCCTCCCCAAGTGGTTCAGTATAGAGGGTGGACTTCCCACCAACTAGTGGTATAACTACCCGCTCTTCCTTGTTTTCAAAGCTTATGTACCCCTTGTTAAACTAGAGATCTGCATTATTCTTATAACACCATGGGCATCCAAGTAGAGCTGGGAAATTATCTACCTTGACAAGTGCCAAGACTTCAAAATCCCCAGTGAACCTAGTTCCCTGAATTGTAATGGTTGCATCCTTCAAGACACCTATGGGCATCACCTTTGTATTATTTTCCATATAAAACACATTTGAAGATGGCTATAATGCAAGTCCTCCCATTTGATGCAAGGAATCCAAAGTGAGAACATTAACCTCTGCACCTGTGTTAATGAATACATTGCTAAGAAACCATCCATCCACTACTGCATTCAGGGTAATCTCTTTGTCATAGTCAAGGCTATGAGGTGGAAGGTTTGCATGTAGGATTTTCCTTTTGTGTTCTTCCCCAATGTGTGGCACCCTTTCTCTCAACCATGCCCCTAACAGGGGAATAATATTCTCCTGCCTCAGCAATTTACAGACCTCCTTAACCTCATCCAAGTTATCCCTTGGTGCCTCTACTAGTCTCCTTTGCTCATCTTTTCTAGTCTTCTCTTTTAAAGGTTGGATCTCTCCTTGTAAACTTTGAATTATGTCCATGGTTTCATGGAAGACTTCTTTCTAGTGAGCCAAGTTTGGATACTTCCCATATACTACTTCTTCTCTCGAAACCAGAGGTCTCTACCTAGGTGCTTCCCTAGTGCGTGTGAATTTTGCCCTTGTTGTTACCATAATAGGATCTAGTTCTGATTCTCGTATTACTCATGGAAGCCATTGCACATCATCCTTCTTAATACTCACCATGACAGCACCCTTATCCTTCTGGTACTACTGACTAATATGTTTGTAAAACTCCTGGCATTCTTTGTACTTATGTTTTTTTCCACACTAGGAGCATTATATAAGATCTAGACATTCGTGCTTATAATGGTTTGTGGATCCACAATTAAAACATGTCCCATGTGGGAACTCACTTCTTCCTATGTGGTTACCACGACCATGAAATCCTCCACAAAACCCTCTTCCACATGCATCTCCATTTTTGCGCTCCTTATACTGACGTTCAACTCCTTTGGAACTGCTAGCAATGCCAGTCTAGTGCACACCAAGATCAATTACCTCATGAATCTGGTCAATCAATCTACAATCCTTGGTGTCATGTGTGGTTGAGGTACATATTTTTTAATAACTAGATACATTTTTGTGGATCATGTGTTGCAACAGGGGGCACCTACTTGCATCATGGTCCTCATAACATATCTCACAATTTACTTCCATGGCATGTACCACCTTCTGAGTAAATATCCCACCATTATCCTTTGTGTTTCCTTCTACATTACAATCTATGCACCACATTCCTCCATAAATCTCTAGAACTGTGTTGGCAGAAAATTTCTCTGATTTCTTAGCCATGGCAACAATTTGAGCCTCCAGAAATGGGATAACACTAGTTTCAATACTACCAACTGCTTTAGCATGTAAAGAAGCTTCCAATGCTTTGTGTAGGTTTGTGAATGTTTTATGAGATAGGGCCCTCCTAAAGGGTGTGATCAACCCTCCGACAAACCACTGAGCATGTTTTGAAGGGTGGATATCATAAGATAGCTTATACAAAAGAGTTTTAAAGCATGCATCATATTCCTGTACGCTCTTTGCCATTCCCTACTAGATTTATTTTAGAGAGCTAATGCTCTTCTATTCAAACTCAGGCATGTGGAATTCCACCAAGCATGTATTTCTCAGCACGGTATAATCCACAACAGTCTAATGAGGGTCATACTTTCTATACCAACTATGTGCATGTCCTTTAAAGGTTATCACAAATTAACTAGCCTTTCGATCTTGGGTCATGATTCCCTTCATGCACCATAGCAGCTTATACTTATGCACATGCTCCGTGGCATCTCCTATTCCACTGTAATCTGGCAAGTGTAGAGACATCTTGAAAAATACTTGAGGAGGTGGCTAAGGCCCTTGCCCTCTCGATCTAGTCCCCTAGTTTCCTTCGGTGTTTCCTTCTCTACCAGATCCACTAGATCCTGAGCCACCAGCTCCACCACTTCCACCTCTAGATCCTCCTGTGTTAGGTAAAAGGCCTATGTTTTTCATGTTGAGCACTCCCATCATTCCACTGAATTACGCACCGATAGTTTGTGAACTAGTACCACTCCCAGTCGTAGTTCCTCCACCATTTCTTAACATGCTCCTAAAACCATCTGTATACATGCCTTGTCTAAACATTCCACCAACTACTAGAATAGTGGGTGACACCATAGAACCCCAAATGAGAAATTGTATGTTCTAGGCATTGATCAGTTTCTTCCACCAATATCAAATGGATCAACTGTACTTTTCCATTGTTCAAACAAACCAAGCACCAAGGTTCGGTCACTAGGTGGGGTCAGATGCGTGCCAATGACTCTTCTCTCTCTACGTGATAGACTCTCATTAGAAGCCACAAGGTTTTATCTTCCATGCTTACCAAGATGGGGTACCACAGACTACTCGGGTTCAACATCCTCCACGTGAACCTCAACTCCTTTCCACCATGTTTGGCTCCATAAACCACTTGTAATCCCACACTGTCTATCGATCTCCTTTCCACGCACTTTCTTATACTTAAGTTACCTCTCCTCCCTTTCCTATTTAGTCATCAGATCAAAAATCCTTCCCCAACCTAGCTTCCTCACCTAGCACTCAGGGTGGTTTAGCTGGCCATAGGGAATGCCTCTAAACCCATGGTTACTGTTATCCAAAATTCACCCCCCAGGGTAAATTTTGGTAACATGCATCAGAATACTCAAGCCCTGGGAAAATAGATTGGTTCAAGGGAAAAAATCATGTTTCTAGGGTCCCCTCAGATTTTTCTAACTCCCCTTTCTAAGAAGAAATGAGCAAGTTCTGAGAAAAGGTGAAAAAGTTACAAAAAACAAGCTTGGGCCAGAAAAAATCATAAAAATTGGCTAAGTCCTGGTCCAGGTGGCCCTTGGGATAGTTGGGACATCAGGGCGCGAACCGGCCGAAAATCCTCCAAGTGGCCCAGGCAACACTTGGGATAGTTGGACCATGGGGACGCGCGGGACGCGGAAAGCCGATCTAGCAGAAGGTGAGAAAATCAACTAATTGCTGAGCGGCACGGCTGGGACATTTGGGCCATGAGGATGCAAAGGACATGAACTACCCAGATCGGCCGAAACAAATAACTTTAGCACTGGGACAGTTAGGACATAGGGTCGCATGGGACGCGAAGAGCTGAGAAAGCCGAGAGCCAATCAGATCACGCCACATATCATCGGCAGAAAAGGGACAAGGAAGCCCATTTCGGGTGGATCAAAGGAATTTGTCCCAAGCAGTTCGGGACAGCCGGGCTGCGAGGACGCGAGAGACATGAAAAGCCGGCAAGCCTGTGGACGAATCGCAACTTGACACATGTCACAAGGGGAAACATCCAAAAGTTCAAAGGGTGAGGTTTGAAGCGTTGGCCCGAGCCAATAAAAAGAGGATGTGTGTCTAATAGAGTAGGGAAGTACAGAGCTAGGGGAAACTTTAAAGAATTTGGAAAAAAAATTGGCCGAAAAGCTAAAATCGAAGGTCTTCCCACACCCCTGTCAACCAATCAAAGCATGACACGTGTCCTAAGTGACGGGGGCACGGGGGAAAAGTGGAAAAAATTTCAAAATCACAAAAAAGTCAAAACTTTCAAGGAAAACCCATGGGACAGGGAAGGAGAGAGAATTTCTCATCCAATCAGCGCCCGACACGTGTCGTCCAGGTGGCAGAGCACGGGAAAAAATTTCAAAACCCATTTTCACCTGTTTTGTGCCCTAAATCTTCAGATCATCATATCTTTCGATCCAGAGCTTGGATTTGCACGTTCTTTATATCATTAGAAAGATTATAAAATTCTCTATATGATTGTGGGGTCAATCTTGAATTTTGGTGTAGTCTAGAGAGAGAAATTTAAGAAATGGCTCTGACATTTCAGTGACCAAATTTAACGCAGAGTGGGTCACATTCTCCTGCAATTCGGTCAAAAATGATAGGGTATGGGTTTGTAAGGTCCCCCATGTCATTTTAATGCATCTGTAGTCAATGAGGAATGGGCTCCCATGTTTTGTATGTTTTCTCTCTCCTGGGCTCGACCCATGCATTGTAAAAGCTAGATTTGGCTCATTTCTAAAGGGGGGAATATTTTTTGGCATAGAAATCTTCTTCTTTCACCTCCAGCAAGTGATTTTTGAGAAGAATTAGACCTCTTCAAAGACTGTAATAGTTTTTTACCTCTCTGAGGTTGCAATGCAGTAGTTTTGACATTGGAAATGAGAATGCAAGCTTTGTGAATGGTTTCAGTCCTTTGTTTGTATTATTCACTTCATTTCAGATCCTAAATTACATCTTATCAGTCTGTGTATGTTTTATGTTGAAATCTTTGGTTTGTGTCTATTTCCATGACAGAGATATTCACCACTCCTTTTAATGTATCACCATCTTTAGTTAGTTTCAATTTTACATTTCTATCCCTGTCTCCTTGCAATTTAGAGTAGGATTAGGATTTGAACCTCTGTAGTTGAAAAAATATAGATCTAAATCAGAGGATTTTGAGGAACCATCCTCTAATCTAGAGATTCCTCACTCAGTTTCACAAGTCCCACACTTAGAGAGAGGTTTCCATGTTGTACAATCACACTGGATGCAAGAGTGATCAACCTAGAAGCCTGATCTGCATCCAGGGGTGCTGTGAGCCTACAACAACAGTTTTGGCATGCCCAGTGGGACAAGAGGTCTCATTTTTATTGCAGAAAAGTTGATGTACATCTGCTGTAATTTTCTTGCTTAAAAAGATCTATTATTTGCATATTTGGCGGCTCCAAGGGAAGGAATCAACTGGTTTCAGCAGTGCAGGCCTGAAACCTCATAAGAAGAATCACCACAAGGTCAAGAGTTGGAGAAGAAGAAGTTCTGTTTGAATACCTACAATTATCTCCAAGAAGAAGGCAAAGAGGAAGAAGGATTCAAAGGTCTCCATCTACACCAAACAGAACTCTCTCAACTCCTCCACCTGGTAGGCCTTTCATTCAGTCAACAAGGGTTTTAAGACCAGTTAGAATGGCACAAAACAACCCCTATGTCAACTTCACAGGAAGCATCCCACTTGCCCTCAATGCGTAACATCCAATTCCTATTACAGCCTTAAAGAACAATCCCTACTTCACTGGAGAAAATCAGACTACTCCAGGTGATCACGTTAAAGATATTTCTAACCTTTGTGCAATCCACGAAATCAATGAGATGCAAGTGGCTGTCAAGTTGCTTGCATCTTCATTCAAGGGGAAAGCATTGCAATGGTTTAGGAGCCTTGGATTTGGTTCAATCACAAACTAGGATCAGGTGTGTATAGCCCTTCATGAACAATTTGGAGAAAAGGGAGACAACTTGTCTCTTTTGGAGCAGCTGACAACCATCAAGAGAGCTCCCAATGAGCAGATAAACGATTTCAACTTCAGATTTCAAAAGACTTGGGAGAGAATTCTAGTGGTAGTCAGGCCAACAGCAGAAGGTGATTTTCTCTACTATCTCAAAGCTCTAAATTCTGATATTTCTATGTTGATTCAGTCCGTGGGAGGCATAACTATCCCTATGGCTTATAGCATTGCCATTAGGGTTGAAAATTGTTTGATCCAAGCTGGAAAACTTGCCCCTAGACCTCCCATGCCATTGTTTGCAAGTTTAGAGAGCCCAAACACCAATCAAGCACCTAGTTTGGCTCCTTCTCCCACTCCTAGAAATCAGAGTTCAAATGAGGCTTCCACTTCATCTCTAAGTTCCCAAAATGAGCTTCAAGAAGTCATGAAGCAATTGCAAAACCTAGGCAATGAGCTGGTTACTCTCAAGAGGCAGCAGGCCCAAGGTTTTAGACCTTCTTATCAACCCCAAGCTCAGCCTAATAGGCAGCCATACCAACCACAAAGGCCTCCTAACCCAGCTGCAAATATGAATCAAACAAGGCCTCCTGCTAATAGACCATTTCAGCCCTATAATCCAAATGCCATATCTACCTCTAAGGCATTGGTGCCAACACAAAACAACATTTCCCAGGAGTATGATTGGTGTTTTCCATGTAATGAGCCTCATAACCAATCCATGTGCTTCAATATTGCTTTGAATCAAGCACTAATGTTGACAACTACTGGTGTGGAGGGTGAGGGCAGTCAAGAAACATTCCAACAGCAATCAGCCCCAAATGACACCACATTGGTAAATTGGCAAGCAGAGGATTTTTGTGGCATGAATCAAGTAGTTTCTTAAGGTGTTGCAGCCAAAACAAGGTCAAAGAGGAGGAATCTGGGTGAAAAGAAGCCATTATCCCCAACCAATCCACAACCTTCCATGGCTCCACAAATGATTGGCAAGCAAAATCCAATTTCAAATGCACAAGGGCAGCCAAGAACAGCCCCTAGGCCAACTCAAATACCAGTTGTTGCTGCCCACATGCAAGGAGTGAATGTGCAAATCAAGGGACAGCAAAGAGATCCTTCATCACCATTCAGTATCATTGATCATATGAAGAAGACAAATGTCAATATATCAATGTGGGAATCCCTATCTATCCCAGGCCAAAGAGATTTGTTGCAAGCTGCTATGAAGGACTGGCCAACTTCAAATCAGCAAGTTCAGATGTAAGACAAGGTACTTACAAATGCTTCCCAGCTTGAGAGAAATCATGGAGGACAGTGAGGTAAAATGTTGAAGCCCCCTCCTTTCTATGTTTCATTTATCATTGGAAATTAGCTAGTACATAATTGTATGATAGATTCCAAGGCAAGCAGCTCAATAATGCCTAAACAAATAGCTGATCAGCTAGGGCTCCAGTACAAAACAACATCCAAAGGGGTGGTGCAGCTAGATGGGACAGTAGTAGCAATAGTTGGAGTGATTAGAAACTTGAGTCTTACCTTGCATGCATGTCCAAATGTTGTTGTTTTACAAGATGTATCAGTCATAGACCTTCCACCACTCTTTTCCCTTTGCTTGTCAAGGGACTTCATAGCCAAGATTAGGGGATATTTTTCTGCTGATTGGTCACACATTCTATTCAGAATGAGGTATGGAACCAAAGCCACAATTAGGTCTGAACCTATTGCAAACTTCCACATTGAGCCTTACACTCCAAGTCAGATTAATGCCAATTTCTCAGCATTTGATCAAGAAGATCACCCAAGCACCAATGAGGCTGACACCAAGGTTGGAAGCATCCCGGATCTAACTCTTGATGAATGGGAAAACAAGATACATGCATTTGATCCTTATCAAGAAGTGGAAGAATCTGAGCTAGGGGTCTATTGCATACACGAAGAAAATCAGCCTATTCCTAGCATCACCAAGCCAAACCACAAGGATGACAATGAGGTATGGCAGTTGTTTCTTGATGGATCAAGGAGTAGACAAGGCATAGGAGGTGGAGCTATGCTTGTTTCACCTTAAGGAGTAAAGTACTATTCAGATTTTAGATTTTAGTTTGCATGCTCCAATAACATTGCTGAATATGAAGCCTTGGTGTAAGGGATGCATTGGGCAATAAAGAAGAAAATAAAGAACTTGCAAGTCTTTAGGGATAGTGAATTGATTGTAAATCAGGTCAAAGGACAACATGCTGCCAAGAATGATCTTCTTAGGTGCTACAAGAACAGGGTGTGGGACCTCATGGAAGATTTTGAGGGTTTTGGCATCAAATCTATTCCAAGGGAAGAGAATCAAGCTGCTGATAGGCTTGCAGCAGTAGGGGCAGCCTTTGACATTGTGGAAAGTATTCAACAAGACAAGGTACAGCCAAACATCCACATGATTGTGAGGCCTTCAGTGCCAGATAACAATGTTAGTTGGCAAGTGTTTGAGAATGACCAGCAAATCATCCATTTCTTGCAAGAAGAAGCTGAGTTCTCAGCCAAGAATCAAGAAAAATTGGAACAACAATATGGTGACCAAGTAGTACAGCTGAGAACTAACAAGCTGCCCAAAGGACTTATCACTTTGGAGTCCATTTTTAACCCTAATGATCAATTTAGAAGGGAAAAATCAAACATTCAGGTCAAGAGAGAGGGTTTAATATCCATCTTGGTAGAAGAGAACATACCATTGCAAATTGGAAGGATGACAACTGAACAAGAAAGGTATGAGTTCATACAACTGTGTCAAGAGTTCCCTGACGTGTTTACTTGGAGCTATGAAGACTTGAAAGGTTTCAATCCCAGCTTAGCTCAGCATACCATCGAATTGGATCCAAATACTAAGCCTGTCAGGTAGAAACAAAGACTAGTCAATCCCCACATGGAGCCTCTCACGAGGAAATAATTGGACAAGTTGATTGAGTCAAGGATCATATTCCCAATCAAGCATTCTAGTTGGGTTTCCAACTTAGTTCCAGTCAGAAAGAAGAGTGGAGAGATTAGATTATGTGTTGACTTCAGAGACTTGAATAGAGTCTCTCTCAAGGACCATTACCCACTCCCTTCCATGGAGAAAATATTACAAGTTGTGGCTGGCTCCGAGAGGTTTTCACTACTTGATGGCAACTCAGGCTACAATCAGATTATGGTGAAGGAAGAGGACCAGTTCAAGATAATCTTCACAACCAAATGGGGAAGTTTTTCATACAGGAAAATGCCATTTGGGCTATCCAACGCTGGTGCTACCTTCCAAAGGGCAATGGACATGGCATTCAAAGGTTTGATTAATAATGTGGTGCTAATTTACCTTGATGATATCACTATTTTTTCCAAGAATGCAGTAGACCACCTCTCTCATTTGAGACAAGTCTTCACAAGGTGCAAGAGATTTGGAGTGTCTTTGAATCCTAAGAAGTTCATATTTCTTGCACATGAAGGAAAGCTCCTTGGCCATATCATCTCCAAAGAAGGACTAGCAATTGATCCAGAGAGGGTTGAATCCATAAGAACACTACCATTGCCAAGCCACAAGAAGGCCCTTCAGAGTTTCTTGGGAAGGATAAAATTTGTTCAGAGGTTTGTTCCATATTTTGCAGCCCTTGTCAAACCCATCACCAAAATGTTAAAGAAGAGCATGGCTTTCAAGTGGATAGCAGAAGGCAAGGAGAGTTTTTAAGTGATCAAAGAAGCCATCTCCCAAGCACCAACTCTCATCAACCTGGACTTCTCCAAGGATTTCATCCTCTATGTATTTGGAGGTGATGACACTATTTCTACCATTTTGGTACAACAGAACAAGGATAATGATGAGCAGCCAATTTCCTTCTTCAGCCAGAGCCTGGATGACTATGAGGTGAGGTACTCTTTTATTGAGAAGCATGTACTTGCAGTAATCAGAAGCTTGAAGAAATTCAAGAATTTAGTCTCAAACAACAAGGTCCAGTTGCTGGTCTCACATGCTGGGGTTAAGGACTTCCTCCTCAACAAGGATTTGAATGATAAAAGGGCAGGTTGGATCACCCGTGTCATGGAGTATGACATTGAGATCAAGATCACCAAGTTGGTAAGAGGGAAAGGATTGTGTGAGCAGCTGGTTTTGGGGAAGCAAAAAGAAGTATGCAATGAAGAAGAGGCTGTTTTGACAGTCCAGGACAGCCATGAGCCAAGTGACAATCAAGAAGAAGACGATGTTGCCCCCACTCCTTGCTAGACCCAAGGTATTATACACTTCCTAGGCATAGGCCTATGCCCTCCGGAGATGAACAAGACCCGAAGGAGACACTTCAGATTGCAGGCCGTTCCGTATGCCATTATTGATGGGGTTTTGTACAAGAAAGATGTGAATGGAGTGCTGCTGAGGTGCATTAGTACAAATCAGATTCAAAGGATGTTGGAAGAGTTCAATGGTGGACCAGCTAGTGGTCATTTTCCACCAAGAGTGACAGCTCTAAAAATCATGAAGGCTGGTTATTATTGGCCTAAGATCTTCAGTGATTGCTATGCATGGATCAAGAGGTGTAAGAATTGTGCATTCTTCACAGGAAAGGAGAGACTTGTTGCCCTTCCATTGCATCTAATCTCAGTTGACCAGCAATTCATGCAATGGGGTTTGGAATTCATTGGATTCATTAATCCCAATTCAAGCCAAGGGCACAAATGGATTTTGACAGCCACAAACTACTTCACCAAATGGACAGAAGCAGTGGCGCTCAAAGAGGTAAATGAGTCTAACATCTTAGACTGGGGTTAAGGACTTCCTCCTCAACAAGGATTTGAATGAGAAAAGGGCAGGTTGGATCACCCGTGTCATGGAGTATGACATTGAGATCAAGATCACCAAGCTGGTAAGAGGGAAAGGATTGTGTGTGCAGCTGGTTTTGGGGAAGCAAAAAGAAGTATGCAATGAAGAAGAGGCTGTTTTGATAGTCCAGGACAGCCATGAGCCAAGTGGCAATCAAGAAGAAGATGATGCTGCCCCCACTCCTTGCTGGACCCAAGGTATTATACACTTCATAGGCACAAGCCTATGCCCTCCAAAGATGAACAAGACCCCAAGAAGACACTTCAGATTGCAGGCTGTCCCGTATGCCATTGTTGATGGGGTTTTGTACAAGAAATATGTGAATGGAGTGCTGCTAAGATGCATTAGCACAAATCAGATTCAAAGAGTGTTGGAAGAGTTCCATGGTGGACCAGATGGTGGTCATTTTGCACCAAGAGTGACAGCTCTAAAAATCATGAGGGCTGGTTATTATTGGCCTAAGATCTTCAGTGATTGCTATGTATGGATGAAGAGGTGTAAGAATTGTGCATTCTTCACAGGAAAAGAGATACTTGCTGCCCTTCCATTGCATCCAATCTCGGTTGACCAGCCATTCATGCAATGGGGTTTGGACTTCATTGGAGTCATTAATCCCAGTTCAAGCCAAGGGCACAAATGTATTTTGACAGCCACAGACTACTTCACCAAATTGATATAAGCAGTAGCACTCAAAGAGGCAGCTGAGTCTAGCATCTTAGACTTTTATGAAGGGATAACAACCAGATTTGGTGTACCTGCTACAATAATCTCTGATAATGCATTGGAATTCATTGGATCTAAGGTGACTGAGTGGGTTGTCAAGAACGGTATCTACCTAAACACTTCATCAAACTATTATCCTCAAGGTAATGGCCAGGCCAAGTCTACAAACAAGAACTTGTTGAGGATCATTAGGAGGACTCTCGATGAGAATCAGAGGTCTTGGCATACCAAACTGAAATCAGCCTTATGGGCTGATAGGATAACTCCCAAGAGATCCATAGGTAACTCTCCATTCAAACTTGTCTATGGAAGAGAGGTAATCTTGCCCATGTCACTTGAGTTGCCAACATTGGAACTCATGAAGCAGCTGGAGTTGCTAGAGTTTGAGCCCATGGAGGTGAGGTATGAAGAGTTGATGGAGCTGCAAGAGATTAGAAATCACACATCCCAAGCAATTGAGAAGGATCAAGCTTTAATCAAGAAGACCTTTGATAAGAAGGCCAAAGATAGATATTTTCAGGTTAGAGATCTAGTGTTGAATTGGGATGTGGACAGAGCAAAACCGGGAAGGCATTCAAAATTTGATGCCCTTTGGAGTGGCCCATACATGGTCACGAAGTGCAAGAACAACAATGCTTTCCAATTGGCCTCATTGGATGGTGAAGAACTGCAGATTCCAGTCAATGGAATCTATCTCAAGTGTTGCTTCTAGACGAAAATTCACTACCTTATAAATATTAGATTAGATTTTCATTCCTCCAAGTTCTTGTGCACATTGTTTTGCTGTAGATTAGTTTTGTTTTCCCTAAGTGCTTTGGCACGACTTACTATCCATTGAAATGTTTTGTAATCCTTGCTCCCCTCAGGTGATATTCCATCTTCCTCCTTACATATTTTGAGTCAGTTGGGGTTCTAAGCAGAATATTTGATGACTCCATGCCCAATGGACTGCTTCAGGAAACTGGTATCAACTTCATCCAGCAGGAAGATGACCCCGCTGAGTCACTAAATTGTTATCCAAAATTCACCCCCCAGGGTAAATTTTGGTAACATGCATCAGAATACTCAAGCCCCAGGAAAATAGATTGGTTCAAGGGAAAAAATCATGTTTCTAGGGTCCCCTCAAGTTTTTCTAACTCCCCTGTCTAAGAAGAAATGAGCAAGTTCTGAGAAAAGGTGAAAAAGTTACAAAAAATAAGCTTGGGCCAGAAAAAATCATAAAAATTGGCTAAGTCCTGGTCCAGGCGGCCCTTGGGATAGTTGGGACATCAGGGCGCGAACCAGCCGAAAAGCCTCCAGGTGGCCCAGGCAGCACTTGGGACAGTTGGACCATGGGGACGCGCGGGACGCGGAAAGCCGATCTAGCCGAAGGTGAGAAAATCAACTAATTGCTGAGTGGCACGGCTGGGACATTTGGGCCATGAGGATGCAAAGGACATGAACTACCCAGATCGGCCGAAACAAATAACTTTAGCACTGGGACAGTTAGGACATAGGGTCGCATGGGATGCGAAGAGCCGAGAAATCCGAGAGCCAATCAGATCACGCCACATGTCATCGGTAGAAAAAGGACAAGGAAGCCCATTTCGGGTGGATCAAAGGAATTTGTCCCAAGCAGTTCGAGACAGCTGGGCTGCGAGGACGCGAGGGACATGAAAAGCCGGCAAGCCTGTGGACGAATCACAACATGACATGTGTCACAAGGGGAAACATCCAAAAGTTCAAAGGGCGAGGTTTGAAGTGTTGGCCCGAGCCAATAAAAAGAGGACGCATGTCCAATAGAGTAGGGAAGTACGGACCTCAGGGAAACTTTGAGGAATTTGGCAAAAGTTTTGGCTGAAAAGGTAAAAGTGAAGGTCTTCCGAGCACCCCTGTCAACTAATCAAAGCATGACACGTGTCCCAAGTGGTGGGGGCTTGGGGGAAAAGTGGAAAATTTTTCAAAATCACAAAAAGTCAAAACTTTCAAGGAAAAACCTCGGGATAGGGAAGGAGAGAGAATTGCTCATCCAATCAGCGCCTGACACGTGTCGTCCAGGTGGCGGAACATGGGAAAAGATTTCAAAACCCATTTTCACCTGTTTTATGCCCTAAATCTTTAGATCATCATATCTTTTGATCCAGAGCTTGGATTTGCACGTTCTTTATATCATTGGAAATATTATAAAATTCTCTACATGATTCCAGGGTTAATCTTGAATTTTGGTGTAGTCTAGAGAGAGAAAGTTAAGAAACGGCTCTGACGCGTGTTTATGGCCAGAAGTGACATTTCAGCGACAAAATTTAATGCAGAATGGGTCGCATTCTCCTGTAATTCAGTCAAAAATGATAGGGTATGGGTTTGTAGGGTCCCCCATGCCATTTTAATGCATCTGTAGTCAATGAGGAATGGGCTCCCATGTTTTGTATGTTTTCTCTCTCCTGGGCTCGACCCATGCAATGTAAAAGCCAGATTTGGCTCATTTCTACAGGGGGGAATATTTTTTGGCATAGCAATCTTCTTCTTTCACCTCCAGCAAGTGATTGTTGAGAAGAATCAGACCTCTTCAAAGACTGTAAGAGTTTTTTACCTCTTTGAGGTTGTAATGCAGTAGTTTTGACATTGGAAATGATAATGCAAGCTTTTTGAATGGTTTCAGTCCTTTGTTTGTATTATTCACTTCATCTCAGATCCTAAATTACATCTTATTAGTCTATGTATGTTTTATGTTGCAATCTTTGGTTTGTGTCTATTTGCATGACAAATATATTCACCACTCCTTTTGGTTTATCACCATCTTTAGTTAGTTTCAATTTTGCATTTCTATCCCTGTCTCCTTGCAATTTAGAGTGGGATTAGGATTTGAACCTCTGTAGTTATGCAAATATAGATCTAACTCAGAGGAGTTTGAGGAACCAACCTCTAATCTAGAGATTCTTCTCTCAGTTTTACAAGTCCCACACTTGGAGAGAGGTTTCCATGTTGTGTAATCACACTGGATGCAAGAGTGATCAACCTAGAAGTCTGATCTGCATCCAGGGGTGTTGTGAGCCTGCAACAACAGTTACCATCAATATTTTGATCATAAGGGGAATATAACGTAGAAATTATCCCCTAGGCTCTCGCAAGAACTCAAACTTGGAAACTTCTTGACAGGAATACGTGGAAATGGCGTATTCCAGAGTGTATCTAGTCAATACTCCCTTCCACCAATGATCTATAACACGGGTCCACATTAGATCAACATCTTGCAGGTTCTGATATGTTTCTTGGGTCCAAGGGTATGATCTATAACACCACTCCAATCTAGATGTATAAGCCGAGAGCCATTCGAATAAGTCTACTCAGAAACAACAGAAGAAGGTTTCGTACAAATCATGATAGAGAGTGTCTTCCACCCATATTCACATATCAAACCTAGATTAGGTGCCAAATCTCTAAGTGAATTCATCCTACGTGCTCTTAAACCAATCTTCAACACCTTCAAGTGTTAAGCGCTCCACTATCACATTTTACAGAGATCATGATATATGCAATGTTGCCCTACAACTTGAAAAAGAGGTCCCAGAAAAAGAACCAAGATGTAGTCACTTTTACACCCACTAAGAACACGGTAACCTCATGCACACCAGCCTATCACCAGGTGAGCAATGGGTGCTCACCTGAGGCACATGAGAGGGAGCCGAGTCTCTCTTGTATGTGAGTCTAGTGGAAAGCATAGTTCAGGATTCTAACTTAATGATTTAACAGATGAAGATCCATAGAGCTCAGGATGACTTCTATAGCCCTTCAATCATAATAGAACCAAAGTGCACAATAGAAATAATAGAACTAAGAGTTGTAAATCTACTACTATACTTAACCATTCAAGTAAGATTCACGATTATACAAGAACAAAAGTACAATAGAAATATGCAAGTAGTAAAGAGAAATAGTCTTAATACATATGTCATGGTAACCTTATCACATTCATTCATAGTGTTATTTATAAAATATTACAGAAGGTAGACCATAGTCATTCACCATGTGTGGATCCATATGTGTATTCTCACAAGACAAAAAATTCATTCCCCATTTCCCCATTACATCCTTACTAGAATTCTATACCCATTTTCATCCCATAGTTCTCGCATTAATTTAGGAAAGCTCCACTACCACACTTCTGTCTCCTCTTTTTTGTCAAGGGCACACGTATAAATAGGCCTCTAAGCTCTAACAATCTCATCTATAGCCTCAGATCTGGCCCCAAGTGTCGAGTCGTGGGTCACCCTGGGTGCATGCCTCTCCATGTCATGATTAATTTTTTAGATCTTTGTATCGCAAGGTATATTCCCTCTAAGACACCCTGTCGCCAGGTTGAAACCTTATCCAAACAGAACATGTTCTTCATGTGTTCTATCCCAAAGGTCAAAAATGGATAAGTCCCAAATTTTTCTTCGCAAGGCATGTGCTTACTTGGTTCTCCAAGAATCATTTTTAACTCTTCCTTGTACGCCTACACTTGCACGCTTCCCCCAGCCATGTGCGCCTATGCGCCCTTAAGATTTGGAATCTAAATTAGGGGCCCAACACATATTTTCTTTCCATACACCTCTTTCAACCAGGCCATTCAACTAGGATTTTTAACACAAACTTTCCTTGGCACTCTAACCTTGTGCTTGTTCACATTGCTCCGTCCCACACTAAACTGATGCGTGGTCCTCTGTGTACTCATAGATTCTCAAAAAGTAGCAATAAGGTTACTTCTACCCAAGGTGCAAAACAAAACAACAACATGAAAGGGAAACATAAGAAAAGAACTGCGTAAAGGAAAATTCTAAGCTAACTGGAAAAATTTCCTTATTTAGAAACACCAAGAAGACTTATTTATCGTAGGGCTTTAGCCTACTCCCATTGAAGTTTCCAAGAAACTTTGTCCCATCCAGCACTTGTAACTTGCATGCACTTGAATCAAGGATGTACAAGATTGTGTAAGGACCCAACCAATGGACTTTCAACTTCCCAGGATGGCATAGAAACTTAGAATCATATAGTAAAACCATCTGCCCAACCTCAAACTTCTTGTTTCTAATGTGGTGATCATACCAAGCATTCTGCTTTACTTTCTCTATTTTTTGGCTCCACCTGGAGAGTGATCATCTCTCATCAAATTTCATTAACTCCTTAATTATTTCTTCTAGTGCTTTCTCATCAGTTAACCCCCTTGCATGCACTATTCATAGAGAAGGTAACATAAATTCAACTGGAAGAACAACTTCTGTGCCAAACACGAATTGAAAGGATGTGGCTTTGTTCATCCTTTTATATGTTGTCTTATAAGCCCACAATACTGCTGATACTTTTTATCCCACTATTGTCTTCTGACATCACAAATTTTGGTCAGGGTATGACTCAGTATTTTTTTGAATGCTTCCACAGTTCCATTTTCTTTTGGGTGATAGGGCGTAGTCTTGTGATGAGCCACCATGAACTCTACTAACAGGATCCTCACAGTCTCATTGAAGAAATGTGTACCCCTATCATTGGTAAAAATCAACAGAAATCCATACCTCATGATAATGTTCTCCCATAAGAACCTTGCCACTGTGACTGTTGTGCAACGATAAGTGGGGCTGCCTCTACCTACCTATTCAAATAATCCGTGCAAGTGATGGCATAGCATGACCCATTCCTATGCATTGCTAGTGTGATAGGGCCTACAAATTCTATTGCCCACTTTTCAAAAGGCTCTACACTAGGGATAGGGCACAAAGGAATTTCATCTCTCTTTCCCAGTTTTTCAATGTGCTGACAATGGTCACACGCTTTACAATAGTCTTTATAATCCTTATACATGGTTTCCCACCACAAACTTGCCATTAATATCTTACGTACAGTGGCATCACCTACATAATTCTCACCTGCACTTCCTCTGTGTGCTTCCTCTAGGATAGCGAGGTGCTCATACTCTAATACATACATGCGTAAAAATTTATCACGTCCCAACTTGTATAAGTCTCCACTGATTAAAATGTAGGGAGCGACACGTATGACTAAATAATTTTTCTCTAATGCCTTCATTCCTTCCAGTGCCACACCTTCCTTTAAAAATATTGTAATCTCTTCCAAATCCAAGGACACGCACCAAAACCTAAATATTTGTGTGTCTAGCATTGTCTCTTCAATACTTTGTGTGTCCTCCCTTGAATTAATTCTTGAAAGATGATCAGGTCCACTATTTCTTTTCCCAGGATTCACTACAACAATGAACTCAAACTCTTGAAATAACAACACCCACCGACATATGTGCCCTTGTAGAACAAGCTTGTTCACCAAATACTGTAATGCCATGTGGTCGTTGTAAAACACGAAGGGTGTTACTAGCAGATACTGTCTAAACTTGAAAAGCACGTAGATCATTGACAATGCCTCGCACTCAGTTGTGGTGTAGTTTTGCTCTACTGGTGTTAGCTTTCTGCTTGCAAAAAATAGAGTATGATCAATAATTCCTTCACTTGGCTATGCAAGCACTACTCTAATAACGGTCCCTGAGGCATCTACATGGACATGAAAGGGCTTATCCTAAGAGGGAAACTGTACTATAGGTGTGGTGACAAGCCTATCCTTTAATGTATCAAATGCCCTCTACTACATCTCTCCCCAATGGAAGGCACTTTTATGTCTCAGTAGCTCCTCTAAAGGCGTGGTAATCTTGGCAACCCTTTGATGAATTTCCTGTAATAACCCATATGTCCAAGGAATCTACGCACTATTCTCTGGCTAGTAGGCTCCCCTAACCCCACAATAACTATAACTTTAGCGGGATATACTAGCAAGCCCTCCTTACATATGATGTTCCCCAATAAATTGCTAAAGGGTGTAGCAAATACAAATTTCTTAATAGTCAGGGATATCCTCAACTGCCTATACCTCTCAAACATTAACCTCAAATTTTCACAATGGTCTTCGACTAGACCATACACTGTCCAATCATCCAAATAGACCTAAAGAAACTTATGGATGAAGACCTGGAATGCTTGCACCACTATACACAAAAAAATAGCAGGTCCATCCTTTAACCCAAAGGACATGACCGTGTATGAAAAAATTCCCTATTTAGTGGTGAAAGTTGTCTTCTCCTGGTCCCCCTTTGCAATTTGGACTTGGTGGTACCCCAAAAATCCACGCATAAAGGAATAGATTTTGCACCTAGAGACTCCTTCCAAATTTTCTTCAGTGAAGGGCGTTGGAAAGGGATCAATGACATAAACTACATTCAGCTCCCTATAATCAATGTAGATCCTAATCCACCCATCCTTCTTGATGCTAATTACCATTAGACTTATCCATTCTGATTCCTCCATTGTTTCAATTATCCCATAAGATATCATTTTTTCTATCTCCTCCTTAACCTTTACACTTAAATTGGGATTCATCTAGTAGGGCCTCTTGCTAACTGGGTGCACATGGTCCTTCAGTTTTATCTTCATCTCCCCCAAGGAATGGTGAACACCTTTGAGCTCATGGTACCTGCATGGGAATAAATCCTAAAATTCATGCAATAGATCAATGATCTTAGAGACTTCCTTCTCTGACCATTAATCTTTAATAATAGCTTCCTTAGGTTCTTCTCTTGAACCGATGTTAACCTTCTTTGTATTTAAGGGCTCATGGTATGTGCACATGCGAGTATCAGCATTATCAACTACCTCACATGTCCCTACAGAATGGATAATAGCCAAGCTTTCCAATTCCTCTCCGTCAATAACATACACCAAATTTCCTTTCTCCTTTTCCAAACATGAACTCTCAAGCTATAACTCTTTTGTTTCTTCTACTTCTTCTTCAAAGCATGCCTCCAAACTTGTTCCACCTAGTAACTCCAACAGCCTATCTTCCACCATGGCACTATCCCCCATGGTAAGGCACTTGATACCCTACAAGTCCTTATCAACTGATGGCTTGGTACTCCAATACTCAAAGGTTTGAATAAGGTCATCCGCGAGCTCTTGCCTATTCCCTATCTGGCGGCGTGTCTCTAAATGAATGTACCATGCATGTGCGTAACCCTGTAGTGTAGAATACAACTTGTGCACTTAGAGGGATGGTGGAAAAGCATTCATCCCTTCTCTTAAGACCCATTCACAGTCCTAGATATGGAAAGAGGTAGGTTCCTTCCCATGGTAGTCCTTGATGGCTTTAGGCATGTTGCTCCTAGAGAATCTGACAGAGAGAGAAACTCTTACTTCACGTAATTCCAAAAGGCTCTCCTGATGTGTAGCCCACCACCATACCACTGTGTCAAGTAGGACATAACTTAGCATCCCTCTCTGTTCCTTCTCATCCTTCTATTGAGCTTCTACCTCCTATAGAAAGATCTCAGGGAAGGCTCCTCCTAAATACTTGGGCAGCTCTTTTCCTCCTAGGTGCTGAATTGTGCATGCCTTTGTGACCTTGGTCACCGAACCTCTCAACTACCATCCCATAAATTCATAAGTTCCCCACACCTAATTGTCACATGATAGACTGGTAGTATCACTTACTGACTTAGCATCCTCAAATTGGATAACTCCATCGGTAGGATGTATTATCTTTGGGTCCCTAATTGAGTGCACATATATCATGTCTAGAACTTCTTTCCCAAATGGTTCAATATATGGTGTTGTCTTCCCATTAGCCAAGGGTATAATGACCCACTCCTCTTTATTTTAAAATTTGATGTACCCTTTGTTGAACCGAAGGTTCGCATTGTTCTTGTAACACCATGGGCACCCAAGTAGTGATGGGAAATTGTTTGTCTCAGCGAGTGCCAAGAATTTGAAGTCCTTAGTAAACTTAGCTTCCTATATAGTAATAGTTGCATCCTTTAAAACACTGATGGGCATTGCCTTAGTCTTGCTTTCCATATACAACACATTTGAAGATGGCTGTAACAAAGGTCTTCCCATTTGATTCCATGCATTCAAAGTTAGAACATTAACCTTTGTGCTAGTGTTAATGAGGATATTACTAAGGATCCATCTATCTACAACTGCATTCAATGTGATCTCCTTGTCATAGTCGAGGCTATCAGGGGGAAGGTTTACATACAGGACCTGCCTCTTATGCTCTCCTCTGGCATTTGGTACCTTCTCTCTCAACCATGATCCTAGCAAGGGAATGATATTCTCTTGCCTTATCATTTTACACACCTCCTTGACCTCATCTAGGTCATCCTATGGCACCTCGACTCTCCTTCCTTGTTCCTCCCTCCTGAACTACTCTAGACATTGGATTTCCCCTTGTAAACTCCAAATGACATCCATGGTGTCATGATATACCTCCTTTTGATGCGCAGGGTCTGGATACTTTCCATGAACTACTTCCTCCCTTGAAACCAGATTCTTCTATCTTGGTATCTCTCTTGCATGCGTGGCTTCTACCTTTGTTGTTACCAAGACATGATCCAAACCTGCATCCCGTGTTACCCGAGTCATCCACTGTATATCTACCTTCTTAATACTAACCATTACAATGCCCTTGTCTTTCCAATGTTACTGATTCATGTGCTTAAAAAATTTTGGGCCCTCCTCATATTTATGCTTCTTTCCACACCACAAGCATAGTAACAAGTCTGGGCACTCACATTTGTAATGATCTGTAGATCCAAAATTGAAGAAGGTTCCACATGGGAACTCAGTTCTTCCTCCTCTATGGTTACCATGACCACAAAATCCTCCTCAAAAACCTCTTCCACACATGCCTCCATCTGTGTGCTCATTATAAAGGTGATCCTCACCCTTGGAACTACTGACAATGTTGGTCTGGCACACCCCATGATCAATGGCCTCATGGATCTAATCAATGATCCTACAATCCTTAGTATCATGCATTTTAGAGGTGCAAATCTTGTAATAAAAATACAAATTCTTCTGGATTACATGCTGCATCAAGGGACACCTACTCACATCATGGTCCCCATGAAAAATTTCACAATCTACTTCCATGGCATGTACTGTCCTCTGGGGGTAATTATCCTTAACGTGCCCTTCTACTTCACAATCTGTGCACCATGTTAGTACCCAAATTTGTTCTCCTTTTCAGTCTGATAAGCATTAGATATATGGCATGAAGCTTGAAGTTAGATAGATCATGATTAGTGTCATTTTGTAGCTGGGGATATGATCTAACTGGTACTCAGATTTACAGAGAGATGGATAACACTTTCAAAGGATTTGATCCGACACTCACTATTTTAGGTTTTACCTTTCAACCAAGGTAAGAGAACCTACATTGTAACCCCCAAATGGTGAAGGAGATGAAGATATCCCTCAATTTATGCAAATAGTATGAAAAGTCCTTGGAAAAATATGATCAACACTCCAAATTTGACTTTCACAAGCTATCACTTCCAGATTATGGAGATATTTTCAATGCAAGGCAAGGGCTACTGGAGGCATTATATGATCCCAATTTTCTTTGTGCATTTTTGCAAATGGATTGTATTCTTTTGCTGATACACAATGTAATGTAGGGGTAGCATGGGTAGGATTAGTTTGTTTGAATGAATTTTTTTGGTGGGGTGTTGACAAGACAAACTGGGATATATAAGATATTTGACAACCTCTACAATACTTGAACAACTATCAGATAAAATGAATCAAATAATTAGGATATTATTTCAACTAGAACAGGAATAAATGGAAGCCCAGGTTGCACTCTTCACACAATATTTGAGAACTCACAACAAAATCTTGAGTTAAATAACTCAATTAAACACAAAAATCCTTGATCAAACCATGCCTATGGTACCCCTAAAGGCTTACAAGTAATCTCTGCAGTCAAGGAAGGTAAAGTTCTTTTGAATTTGTTTATCTCTTTATCTGATGAAGGCTCTTCTGAACATGAGATTGCAAATGCCACTAAACTATCAACAAGAAATGGAGATTTTGCATGATTTCTAAAGACTTTCAATGCAAAATTCTAACAAGAACAATGAAAACTATTTGTAGGCATTTAAAAATGATAACATACATCATATTGCCTAGGAAACATAGATTAACTCAAAATCTTGTTAGATTCATCAGCAGGGGAGAGTTTCATGAACAATCTCAGAGTTGTGTGATGGCTATACACTTGTAACCAACTCACATACATGAAAGATCCAACACATAAGATATTATTCTCATTCTTTGGTGGTTTTTTCAGAAAAATGAGCTTTCTCTCAAAATTTTCTTGTGATTTTTAAACTGTTTCCCGATCTCCTTTACAATTTCTCCAAAATGCATTATATACCTCATGCCACATTGGAGCCCTCTTTGTAACACTCTGAACTGTTGTTACTTCCTCCTGAGCATTCAAGTGTTGATATATGATTTCTTCTGTAAAAGGATGTGTTCCTTTGATTGTGAATTCATGCTTGATATAGATTGTATCTTCTTTTCTCTTGAAGATTTTTGACTGAGCCAGGATATGCTTGGATTCTTTTATATCTTTCATTTTTGCACCTGATTTAATCTAATTTTGGAATAAATTGTGGATTTAACCATCTATATGACTTAGCCTCGGATCAGTGGCATTGATCCAAGAGATGTTTTAAGTTTATTTTGGATTAACAAAGATTATAGACCTTACGAAGGTTGCAAGGTCCAAATGTGTGGAATGAGCAATTCAGGAGCTAACTCAAGCTGATCTTGTTAAATGAATTGGTTCCTGATATCGTAATATTAGGAAGGTCTTGATCTTGAGCCAGGTAATAAATTCAGATACATTTATACTACTAGCTTATTAGCAGTGTTGGAATGAATCCTTTTCGTGAATGTATATTTGTTGGTTCTTATACTGAATGATTTTAATTGTTAAGACCTAAGCTGGATTTATTAATGTTAATAACCTAAACCTAAACTATAACCTATGGGTTAGATTAGTGCTAATCTAACCTAGGCCTAAACTATAAACTAAATGTTCTAAGGTTAGTGACCTAGCGCTAAGGAGGTTAGACTAAGTATCACCTTAAATTCTAACCTATGTTTCTAACCCAACTAATGAACATGGAGGAAAGGGACCTATGAAGGGGTGCGAGGCATGGGTGGTAGTTTCTATGGCATTAAATAGGATGGATAAGTATGAAGGATGAGGGATTTGGTGGAAGTTTCAAATGGCTAGTGAAATCCGACATGGCAGAGTCACCAAATCTAGAAATGGTCTTTGATTTGTTTTTATCCATCGCCAACTATGGCAGTCGGTGGCAATGGAGATTGAGAGGGAATTTTGGAGTTCATGCAATTAATGAACTCGGTCTCCGAGCTCGGATTTCTCGGAAAGACATGCAAAATGGAAAACTGGTAGTTTGTTTGGGTTTTCATGCGCTCTAGTTTTCTCTCTGTTTGATCACTGGTTCTTCGAACCAGTCTACTTGGTGTTGTATGGAAACTATGAGAATAACTAGCTCTCTTCTCTGTCGAGGAAAGTTTATAAGGCATGGAAATAACAAATTATTGTTGTTGAATCTAACGTGGAAAAAGAGGAGAAGGCTCGAGCTCTTTCAGTGGTCTTCTTCAGATTTTTAAGCAACATTACTAGGCATGTTAGGCCCTAACTTTTAAAAATATTGCTTTCCTTCAAATGATTTCATTAGAACAACTCTGTTAAGATGATTTTTGGGTTCAATTGGTTTTTATGGTAGCTTTGTATGAATTAGTTTGTTGTATCTTCTTACTGGCTTGATTTTTCAAGTGAAACCTTGATGGGTGTGAATTGTGTTTCGAACGGTTGTACTATCTTGTTGTGTTTTGCATTTCGGATAGATTTTGTATAAATACTTTCAAGGGTAATGTTTGAAATAGACACTGATGGAGTCCATGAAAATTTTTCTGGGTTGATATCAACTTCTGTAGAAGCCTTGTTGTTTATACTTCTTGAAATGATAGTATGTTTTGGCTTCTGTAGAAGCTTTGTCGTGAATACTGTATGTTATTAGATATTGTTGGAATCCTTGAATAGATAGTATTTTTAACTTCTGTAGAAGTTTAATCGAGAATACTATATGGGTTCGATTCCTTTTTGTGTCCTGGAAAGGTAACATAAGTTTCTACTTCTGTAGGAGTTCAGTTGTGAATACTGTATGTTATTGCTATAGTTGGAATTCTTGAATTTAATATTTATCTTGTATCTTTCTACTTCTGTAGAAGTTTATTTGTGAATACTGCATGTGTTCGACTCTTTTTGAATCCTTGAATCGTATATTAGGTTATTCCCTTTTGTATAAGCTTGGTTGTGAATACCTATTGATATTGGCTCTGTTGGAGTCCTTAATATGTATCTTGTATTTATACTTCTGTAGAAGTATAGTTGTGAAGACTGCTGGTGTTGAATTAGTTGAAAACCTTGAATGTTTTCATAGGAATTCGGCTATTGATCTTGTCCACGATGTGTTTTCTTTTTAAAATTGAATCTGTATGAGTCCTTGCTATATTCGCACTATCTCGGCTTGGATGAAACTTTGTTGAAAATAATGATTTGATGATGACCTTTATGAAGATCTTGTTGAGGTTATTATGTAACACCTTGAACTGTTGTTACTTCCTCCTGAGCATACAAGTGTTGATATGTGATTTCTTGTAAAAGGATGTGTTCCTCGATTAAGAAATCATGCTTGATATGTACTGTAATTTCTTTGCAGATTGCAGATCTTGACTGAGTCAGAATATGATTGGACTCTTTTATTTATTTCATTTCACAGTTGAGTTTAATCTGATCTCGGAATGAATTATTGAGTTATCTATCTATAAGATCTAACCTTGGATCAGTGGAATTGATCCAAGTATTGCTTTAAGTTTGTTCATGATGAATTAAAATTACAGACCTTGAACAGGTTGCAAGGTCTAGAAGCATTGAATAAGCTAGTCAGGAGTATAACTTAGGCTGATCAAGTGAAATGAATTGGTTCCCGATATGGAAGTAAATCTGGAAGGTCTCGATCGTGGACCAGGTAATAATTCGGTTACATACGATTCTACAGCCTAAGGCAAAACAGGAGCTAACCCTGTTTAAGAAGGTATGATGTAGGTATTTTTCTGAGTGTATAGAATGTAGACCTAACTGAAATTATTAATGGTTAGTAACCTAAAAAAAAAACTAAACCTAACCTAGGGGTTAGATTAATGTTAATCTAACCTAGACCTAGGCTAAGTGCTAATGTCCTAAGTTAGTATCTACGTGTAATGTGGTTAGAATATGTATTATCCTAAATTCTAACCTAAGTTACTAACCTAACTATTAAACAAAACGTATGGGGACCTATGGAGGGGTGCAAACCATGGGTGGAATTTTCTATGGGATTAAATGCTAAGGATATGTATGAAGGACAGGTCATGGCGGAGGTTTTAGCAACAGCTAACCTAAGCCGACGTGGCAGGTCGCCAAAACTGGAAATGGACTTGAGATTTCATTTGTCTATCGCCAACTTTGGCAGTCGGTGGCAGTGGAGTTTGAGCGGGAAAGTTGGTGTAAATGCATTCAATGTGCTCGGTAGTCGAGCTCGGAACTCGCGTGAAGGCATGTAAACTAGGAAGTTGTTGGTTTGTTTGGCTTGTCGCGAATTTCGGTTTTCCTTCTGCCTATTCACTGGTTCTTCGCACCAGTCTTCTTTGAGTTGCATGGTGAGTATGAGGGTATCTAGCTCTTTTCTCTGGCAAGGAAAATATATATGTCATGGAGATAACAAAATTTTGTTGGTCGCTCTAACTTGGAAAAGGAAAAGGAAGTCTGAGCTCTTCCAGTGGTCTGCTTCAGAATTTTGAGCAAAAATCCAGGCATGTTAGGCCCTAACCTTTAAAAATCTTGTTGTCTTTCAAGTGATTTCATTAGAACAACTCTGTTTAAATGATTTGTGGAAATGAATGATTTTCTATGGTGGTTTTGTGTGATTTTTGGTACTGTATCTCTTCTGGTTCGATTTTTTTCAATTATCCCTTGATGGGTGTTTGTTAAATTCGAATTGTGGCTTTATTCTCCGTGTTTTCATTCTGGCTTAAATATGGGAGATATATATATGAAAAGTATGACTTCTCGGCCTGTTCGGCAAGAGTCCAGAGATTATTCCTGTGATGGGTATAGGCCACTGTAATGCTTGTCAATTTTTGGTCGTCGATGCTTATTGTGGTACTGTCAGAAAAGATACTGTTGAACTTTTGTGTGAATGTTCAGTCTTACTGGGCTTCCTTGTATATTTTGTGGTGGTTGTCATAGTTGAAGGTTACAGAGTCTAGTAAGGTATCGCTATGGTAATTTAAGTTCATTACGAATGGTTAATTTGTTGTGTTTCAGTATTTCATTGCGACCTTTGTGGAAATTGTGTATTTCTTGCGTTGTGGTTAAAGGATTTACCTGTTGACAGTACGCATTATGGAAATAGGTATTGTTGTATTCGAATGACTCTGTTGAGTCCATTGAATGATTCGTATTGTGGATCACTGTTGAAACTTCGTTTAAATATCTATTTGAATACTGGTAATTTGATTTTGTACTCGAGGAGTGACTGGTAACACGACCTCTATTATTTTACCTTCGTGTTGCAAGAAATTGTGGTATATACTCTTTGGATGAAATTCTACGTTTCCTTCCTATGTCATCTTGTGCGAAAAATATTAGTAAGGGTTCCGTTGGATTCCTTGTTTGGAAATTTGGTATTCAGAATTGGCTTATGCCTGAATTTAAATGTTGCCATTGTTGGCATGGATGGATTCATTATCTTCTTTTTTATTTTGTTTACTGTTGTTTAAACTCTGTTGAACTTATTATTTAAACAGTGTTATTGACTCAATTTAAGCCTGTTGGTTTACTATTGTTTTGACACCATTGTGTACCATGGGTATGGAAGGATATTTTTTATATCGGCCTTTGGACAGGCTAAATGGTGAATATTGTTTATGGACTTTGTTTTAAATCCTCAAATGGTATACATGTCACTGTTGTATGTATAAGCCCGAGTTTGAACGGGTAATGTTCTTGGCCCTGTTAGCTTTCTTCAATATCTTGACGCCATGAGTTATGGCTTCTGTAAAGAAGGTTGTAAACACATACTTTCAGTTCTGATTGCATTCAGAAGTGGCTTTGTTGTCCCATGTTATGCTTCCATCCTGATTTTACTTCCATTTGGCGAGACTGTACATGGTGCGTGGTTTTCGTTTTAAGATCTCTTTGCTTAGTTATGGGTAAATGTCATGGCTTAATGTTTTCGAGCCTCTTGTCGACTGTGACAACAAAGGAGATCCTCTGAATTTGACCTTGGGTCTAAAGCCTTACATAGTAAGAAAGGCTTGAACAGGCTGTAGGTTGTTATTGGGATTGAAGACGTAATATGTTTTCTTCGCATTGTTATCCATTCTTGTGTATGTTTGAATTTGGAGTTGTTGACTGTACCAAAGCAGGTAACGGCTGGGTTATCTTCTTGTCCATCGCTTCTTGTGAAAGGTCACTCTGAGTCTGCCTAGTAGATAGACATCATTGTTTGGCATGGGGGATACCAACTGTAGTTGCTTACTTAAAGGTTTAAATAATACAGTGTGCTGTTGACGTCTCGACTAATTTATTGTTGTGTTCTATTTTGTTAATAAAATAGTGATTCTTCTTGTGGCTTGTCGGACTTGTTTGTATACTTACCTGATGAATGTTTTCCATATGTGGAGACGGTACAGTAGTGAACTTGTGTGGAAGGAAGTGTGAATGATTGGTTTCCTTCTCTTATATTACTTTAATACATGTTGATATATGTATTAGTAGGAGCTATTTTAACATATTGATGTACTCAAGAGTTGTTATGATATTTCCTTTTCGGATGAATGGAACGATCTATCCAATGTTGCTGATCTTGGATTAAAGATAATTGTTTGGATACTTTCGTTCTTTGATTCTTAATACTTGATGAAATATTTGAGAAATGTTTAGGACTATTCTGTAACAATGATAGAGTTACACGTTTGTAATCATTTTTGTATTACCAAGGCATAGTCTGAATATGTTTACTCGTTGGTGATTTTATATCATTTAAATAGGGTGTTTAATGAAAACAATTGACGGATTGCAATTGTTTTAAAAGTTAGTGCTTATCATGCTCAGTTCATCGAACTGACTCATGTTGACTATTTTTGTAGATGGTTGCCGTAAGTGGTAAAGCAATGCAGATCTGACAAGATGATCAGATTGTTTAAGTTGATTTATAATGAATTACAGCTTGATTTTCTAAATGTACTATATGTGGAAAGATGTTTCTTTTCCGTTAAGCATTGTATCAAGTATGTTGCTTGCTTAAAATGTAATTGTATAGTTCTGAAGAAATAAAAATAAGTATTGATACTTATGTGTTGTATTCTTAATTCTGATAGTTGACCTTCTTCGGTTTATATACCAGAGTGGCAATGTTATCTTTGTGTAATTGGATGCTTTTGTGATTGACAATGAAAGCTTAAAGAAAATGTAATTGAATTCTTATGAGTGTTTAGTAGCTCTAATTTGTTCTATCGAAAGCTCAATTGAAATTTAAATCATTGTCTTTTTAAAAAGATCGGGTTAAAACGAACCTAAACAGAACACTAATCAAGCTGAGGTAAATTACTAATCCCTAGTCCTAGTATGGCAGGACAACATTAAATTGGATTCTTAACCAATTATATCTTTATACTAATAAGTATGATATAAATTCAGTTAAGAGAACTGAAATAAATCTAATGGGGTTCAGATGGCAATCTCATATGAAGGTAATGAGATAATGTCCAATTCTGTTGTTTTAGAATCATGTGTATTCTAATGACTCCTTGATGAGAGCTTGACCTTAATACCTCTAACATGTAATGGGTTTTATTGAGGAAGTTCGTCTTAAGACGAAGAATCCAGGGATTGGGAAAGGCTAACCTATGGGGAAAGTCTTTAAAGTAATTTAAAACTCAACGTGCGTAACGCATATTATTAAGTATATCTTTTCGAGGCAGATTTGAAGGTTGATGACACAAGTCAACTACAGGGTTGTACCTCCGAGAAGATTAGGATCTTCTCAAAGTTACAACAATGCAGGTGACTATGGCGACACCCTTTGCATTGATCGCTAATATTTACACTTTGATCTCGACGAGTTACTCAGGGACCAATTAGGAATGTGGCCATGTTATAAGGCTTCCTAGGAGATTCGGGGTATCATGACACACTGGTTAAACTAATGGGTTGAACTAGTATGTCACCGTATCCCTAATCCTCGTGGGCATCCATATAACATTATCACCTTGCTAATCTGTCTCCGAGTGATTCAGTTGTGAAAGGAAGGACTGACAGTAGTCAGTGTAAGACATTCTATATAACATAAGAATGGGGTGAAGGGCGTATTCTAGATTGATGAGTATGCCGTTAAGGAATATGAGACATAAACAGTATGTTTCAAATCTTTGGCCAAAGTATCGCAAGCTGTTGATTGCGTTGTCCTAATTCACCTAGTCTAAGGGATGAGATGCCGATGAATAATGGTAACAATTATTCAGTTAGGTTCCTTGGACAGAGCATTTTGAATCCCAGAATAGGGAAGAGAACCACAGGATTGAAGTGTTAAATAATAACGCCAACTCATATTACTCATGAATAGATCGGTAGATAACCGAGTCATGAAATGAATAGATCGGAGGTACTCCGAGTCATTACAGCTGCATATGGTTATCTGTTAAATGAATGGTTATTTGATTTGTGAGTTCTAAATTATGTATTTAGAACCAGGATGCATTTATCAAAAAAAAAAAAATTGACTTGTTCCATTGTCTAAAATAAAGGATGTTACATCTTGGTATCAGAGCTAAAGGTTGTAGCTCTTGGACCTATTGTGTCCATAATCTGATAAAAACTTAAATTTTCTTGTAACAAAAAATGGTTAGAACAAGGGGGAACGTTGCGAATAATGCTCCACCTGAAGGAGGAGCGGGAACAACCTAGAAACTTGATGAGATCCTTGCTTCCCTGTTGGACACAAGAGATCGCTTAGTTGTACTGGAACAGTAGGTGATGGGAAATGAGGAGGATGAAGAAGCTGATAATAATAATCAGCAACCTCCTGAGGACAACCCTGACATGGGTGTTGATGTTAATGCTAGGAATGCACCTGTCCAACCAGAAAACAAAAAGGCCAGATTGGCAACAGAACTCACTAATGATATAAAAAGGATAAGTCCACCTAAGTATGATGGCACCACATTGGGAGATGGAGCTGAGAACTGGCTCAGCGAAATGGAGAAGTACTTTGCAATAAGGAACTTCTTAGAGGAAACCAAAGCTATTTAGGGAGCCTATCAACTTTCCCATGAAGCATCTTTGTGGTGGGATAGCCGTAAAGCTGAACTAAACATTGATGAGACCAATATTACTTGGGATCAATTTAAAGGCTATTTTAGGCAACGTTGGCTGCCACAACTTTTCTATGATCAGAAAATGACAGAATTTCAGAACTTAGCTCAAGGGAAGCTAACGGTAACTGAATTCTGGGAGTTGTTTACAAAACTCCTTAAGTATGTACCGCAGTATCAAATTGACAAAAAGTTTAGAATACGGAAATTCATCATGGGATTGAATCCCGTGATAGGGGGAGAGGTCGATGTTCACAGTCCAACCACTATGGAAGGAGTTGTTGAAAAGGCCATTAGGCAAGAACAGAAATTAAAGGCTATTTCTGCTCATAAGGAGGAAGTGCGGAAGAAGACTGCAAAACCTTCTTCAACCTCTCTTGCACCTAGAAAAGGACCATGGAAAAAGTTTGGAAACAAGAGTAATTTTTCAGGAGATAACAATAAGAAAGTAGCAGTAAATAAGCCTGCTAGAAATGCAAGGGAAAATTTTGTTAAAAATAATGGGCAGAAGCCCTATGGAGGACAACGTGACAATTACAAAACTGGAGGCAACTTTGAGCCTAAAAAGGGACCTGTAAGAGGCTGCTACAACTGTGGTAAAGATCACTACGCAAATCAGTGCCCTTTGAAGAAGGATGTTCGTAATTAGCAGCATAAGATACATGCTGCAGTAGCGGACAAGCAAGATGAAAAGCAAGTGACACCTATAGAAGTTCCGGGTAAGTTATTCAGCATACATGTCACTATTCTTTTTGATACAGGAGCTACTGAATGTTTTATATCTAATAAACTTGCTTCTAAACTTAAAAGAAAAGCTAGAAAAATGGATAAATCTTGGACTGTACAGTATGGTAATAATTTTGTTCATACAGTGAGTATGTGTCTTTTTGGGGCAGTCCTTGACTTACCTAACTTTTCCACAGAAGTTGACCTCTATGGAAGGTTATGTGAAGACGTTGGATATTTTCTCGTTTGTTGAATAATATGGAAGGCTAAGTGGAGTCTATTTGATGGATTATTCATCACTGCCTTGTCACGAGAGCTACTATGTTGTTCAGTAAGTTACAAGCAATTTTTATATTTGTATTTTGACGGACTGTAATTCTTCCTCTGGTCTCGACTGGCGTAGTCACAGGCATATAATATGAATGCATTACTCTTGAGTGGATGGTACAGTCATGAGCATGATTGGGAGAGACATCTGAATGTCTCATTTTCTTTCTCTTCTGCTGTAAAGTATATGTTGATATATTTATATTTAATTGTTGGAATTGTTAATACATACTGATGGATTCATGAATTGTTAGGATATTCATTTTTGTTGAATGTAATGGTCTGTCGGATGTTTGTTGTCCTTGGGATTCAGATGGATAGTTGTTTTGGATACATTTGTTCTTCTTAGTCACTAATATTTATGAAAAAAAATATCTGAAAAGTATCTAGGACTATTTGGTAACTATAATATGAGTTACGTGTTTATAGTCATGTTTGAATTACAAAAGAGCATAGTCTGAAATATGTTTACATGTTTGGTGAAATGATTTCATTTAAACAGGTTGTTTAATGAAAACAATTGGTGGATTGCGATTGTTTTAAGAATTAGTGCTTATCATGCTCAGTTCACCGAACTGACCCATGTTGACAATTTTTGCAGATGATTGTCGTAAGTGGTAAAGGCACACAGATCTGATAGGATGTTCAGATTGTTTAAATTTGGTTTTATGATGAATTACAACTTGATTCTCTAAATGTACTACTTGAAGAAAGATGTTCTTTTTCTGTTGAGTATTGTATCAAATATGCTGAATGCATAAAATGTATTTGATTAGCTCTGAAAGGAATGAAAAGAGGTATTGATACTTATGTGTTTTCATTCGTATCTTGATGGTTTGATCTTATTCGACTCGAATGATCTTAAGAGAATTGTTATTATTGTATAACTTCGAGACTCTTGTGATTATCTAAGTAAGCTTGCAAGGTTATGTGACTAAATACTTATGATTGTTTAGTAGTTCTATTATGTTCTATCTAAAGCTAAATTGGAATTCTAGATCACTGTCTTTTGGAAATATAAGGTTAAAATAAACCTGAGTAGGAGCTAAACGAGATGAATAAATCATTACTTCCTAGTCTTGATCTAAGTCAAGACAACGTTTAATTGGATTCTTAATCACTATATCTTGATACTAACAAGTAAGATATAAATTCAGTTATGAGAACTGATATAAACCTAAAAAGGGTTTGGTTAGCAACCTCATGTGAAGGTTGAGGATTATTGTCCAATTTCGTTGATTTAGAATTATGTATATTCTATGAACTCCTTGATGGGACCTCTAGTCTTAATAACTTCTCTTGTGTAATGGGTTTTATTAAGAAAGGTAATTCTATGGTGAGGAACCCAGGGATTGGGAAAGACTACCCTTAAAGGAGCATCTTATAGTATAATTTTAACTCAACGTATGTAACACTTATTAATAATTAGATCCTCTCGAGGTGGATTTAAAGGTTGACGGCACAAGTCAACTACAGAGTTGTATCTTCGAGAAGATTAGGATCTTATCGAATATACAACAATGCAGGTGACTTATGATGACACCCTTTGCATTGATCGTTAATATTTACACCTTAAACTCGAACAAGTTACTCTAGGACTGATTAGGAATGTGGCCACATTATAAGGCTGCCCTAGGAGACTCGGGGTATCTTGACACACTGGATTAACTAGGGTTGACCCAGTATGTCAGCGTATCCCTAGTCCTTGGGAGCATCCCTATAACGTTGTCATCTTACTAATCCATTCCTGAGTGAATAACTTGGGATAGGAGAGTCTGACAGAAGTTAGTATAAGACATTCTACATAACATAGGAATGGGGTGAAGGACGTATTCTAGATTGATGAGTATGTCATCAAGGAATACGAGACATAAGCAGTATGTTTCAAATCTTTGGCCAAAGTATCACAAGCTGTTGATTGCGTTGTCCTATGTCACCTAGTCTAAGGGATGAGATGCCGATGAATAATGGTAACAATTATTCAGATAGATTCCTTGGACAGAGCATTCTGAATCCCAGATTAGGGAAGAGAACCGCAAGAGTGATGTGTTAAATAAAAACACCAATTCTTAATACTCATGAATAGATCGGTAGATTACCGAGTCATGGAATGAATAGATCGGAGGTACTCCGAGTCATTACAGCTGCATATGGTTATCTGTTATGAGAATGGTTATTTTTGATTTGTGAGTTCTAAATTATGTATTTAGAACCAGGAAGCATTTATCAAAAAAAAATTACTTGTTCTAATGTATAAAAATGAGGATGTTACATCTTGGTATCAGAGCTGAAGGTTGCAGCTCTTGGGCCTATTGTGTCCATAATCTGATAAAAATTTAAATTTTCTTGTAACAGAAAATGGTTAGAACAAGGGGGAATGTTGCGAATAATGCTCCACCTGAAGGAGGGGTGGCAACAACCCAAAAAGTTGATGAGATCCATACTGCCCTATTGGACACAAGAGATCGTTTAGCTATACTTGAACAGTAGGTGATGGGAAATGAGGAGGATGAAGAAGCTGGTAATAACAATCAGCAACCTCCTAAGGACAACCCTGATATGGGTGTTGATATTAATGCTGGAAATGCACCTGTCCAACCAGAAAACAAAAAGGCCAGGTTGGCAGCAAAACTCACTAATGATATAAAAAGGATAAGCCCACCTAAATATGATGGCACCACATTAGGTGATGGAGTTGAGAACTGGCTCAGCGAAATGGAGAAGTACTTTGCAATAAGAAACTTCTCAGAGGAAACCAAAGCTATTTGGGGAGCCTATCAACTTTCCCACGAAGCATCTTCGTGGTGGGATAGCCGTAAAGCAGAGCTAAAAATTGATGAGACCAATATTACTTGGGATCAATTTAAGGGCTATTTTAGGCAACGATGACTGCCACAACTTTTCTATGATCAGAAAATGATAGAATTCTAGAACTTAGCTCAAGGGAAGCTAACGGTAACTGAATACTGGGAGCAGTTTACAAAACTCCTCAAGTATGTACCACAGTATCAAACTGACGAGAAGTTTAGAATATGGAAATTCATCATGGGATTGAATCCCGTGATAGGGGGAGAGGTCGATGTTCACAGTCCAACCACTATGGAAGGAGTTGTTGAAAAGGCCATAAGACAAGAACAGAAATTAAAGACTATTTCTGCTCATAAAGAGGAAGTGCGGAAGAAGATTGTAAACCCTTCTTCAACCCCTCTTGCACCCAAAAAGGGACCATGGAAAAAGTTTGGAAACAAAAGTAAGTTTCTAGGGGATAATAGTAAGAAAGCAGTAGCAAATAAGCCTGCTGGAAATGTAAGGGATAATTTTGCCAAAAATTATAACAATGGGCAGAAGCCCTATGGAGGACAACGTGATAATTACAAGGCTGGAGGCAATTTTGAGCCTAAAAAGGGACCTGTAGGAGGCTGCTACAATTGTGGCAAAGACCACTATGCAAATCAGTGCCCTTTGAAGAAGGATGATCATAATTAGTAGCATAAGATACATGCTGCAGTAGCAGACAAGCAAGCTGAAAAGCAAGTGACACCTATAGAAGTTTCGAGTAAGTTATTTAGCGTACCTGTCACTATTCTTTTTGATACAAGAGCTACTGAATGTTTTATTTCTAATAAAATTACTTCTAAACTTAAGAGAAAAGTTGGAAAAATAAATATATCTTGGACTATACAGTATGGTAATAACTCTGTTCATACAGTGAGTATGTGTCTCTTTGGGGCACTCCTTAACTTACCTAACTTTTCCACGGAAGTTGACCTCTATGTTACACCTTTGGGGTCTTACGACATTGTCATTGGTGTCAATTGGTTAATTGAACATAAAGCAAAAGTAGACTGATATGAAAAGAATATAAGATGTTTGGATGATCAGCTGGAAACAGAAGAGATTCAAGGGGTGAAACGGGAAATTTCAGTCAGAAAACTGTCACCTATACAGCTTAAAAAGGATAAAAACAAAGGATGTACCCTTTATGTAGTAAAGATATCTGAATTTTCAGAAGAAGATGGTGATCCCATGAAACGATTTCCTCTGCTACAAAGTTTCAAGGATGTTTTTCTGGAGGAATTACTAGGTTTACCACCCAAGAGGGAATTTGACTTCACCATTGAAATCAAACCAGGAACGGACCCTATCTCCAAAGCACCTTATCAGATGACTACTACAGATTTAGTCAAGCTTAAGGCATAATTGCAAGAACTTTTGTCTAAAGGTTTGATTAGACCAAGTGTTTCACCTTGGGGAGCGCCAGTAATATTTGTGAAAAAGAAGGATGGAACACTTAGGTTGTGTATTGATTATCAGATGTTGAATAAAGCAACAATCAAGAACAGATACCCACTTCCAAGGATCGATGATCTCTTTGATCAAATGCATGGGGTAGTGGTATATTCTAAGATAGATCTTCGATCTGGTTATCATCAGTTAAGGATTAGAGAAGAAGATATTCATAAAACAACTTTCCGAACAAGGTACGGACATTATGAATTCATGGTTCTACCTTTTGGATTAACTAATGCACCCGCAACTTTTATGAACTTAATGAATAATATCTTTCAAGAATATTTGGACAAGTTTGTACTTGTATTCTTGGACGATATTCTCATTTATTCTAAATTTTTTGAGCAGCACAATGAGCATTTGAAGATAGTTTTGGGAATTTTGAGAAAAAGAAAGTTGTATGGTAAGTTATCCAAATGTTCTTTCTTTGATTCAGAAGTTCACTATTTGGGTCATGTCATTAGCAAGGAAGGAATTGCTGTAGATCCTTCAAAAATAGTGGCAATAACTGAGTGGCCTGCACCAAAGAATGTGCACAAAGTAAGAAGCTTCATGGGTCTTGTTGGTTATTATAGAAAATTTGTTAAGGATTTTTCTAAATTAGCTGCACCGATAACTTCATTGCAGAAGAAGGATAAGAAATTTATTTGGAATGATAAGTGCGAAGTGGCTTTCAAAAGTCTGAAAATCCAGCTAACTTCCACACCTATATTAGCTGTACCAGACCCTAATGGGAGCTTTACTGTTGTAACGGATGCTTCTGGGGAATGCCTTGGAGGTGTTTTGTTACAAAATGATCAAGTCATAGCATATGAAAGTAGAAAACTTAAGTTACATGAGCTGAATTATGCTCCTCATGATTTGGAGCTTGCTGCCATTATTCATGTGCTTCAAGTCTGGAGACACTATTTACTTGGGAAACCTTTTGAGTTGAAAACTGATCACTTAGGACTGAAATATATTTTTACTCAGCCTAATCTGAATGCCAGACAGAGAAGGTGGTTAGAATTTTTATCACAATATGATTTTGATATTAGCTACATCAAAGGGAAGGAGAATAGAGTAGCAGATGCTCTGAGTCGTAGGAGGCACATTTCTACTCTTATAACATTAAAAACTCAGTTTAAGGATGAGGTAAAAAGTGCCTCAGAATCTGATACATACTTTTAGCAAGTAAAAGCAGTGCTTGCTGCAGAACCTAATCATGAAAGGTATAAGGGTTTTCATTTTGATAATGAAGGAATCTTACGTTATGAAAACAGGGTATACATACCTATGCTGAACAATTTGAGAAAGAAGTTGTTAGTTGAATTTCATAATTTGCCTTTCTCTGGACACCCGGGTATCACAAAAATGCTTGCTAATATGAAACAACAATACTTTTGGAAAGGTATGAAAAAGGATGTCATTGATTTTGTGACTCATTGTCTGGAATGTCAGCAGGTTAAAGCAAAACACATGCACCTTGCTGGACTGTTATATCCTCATAGCATACCGAAGTACAAATGGCAAGTAATAAGCATGGACTTTGTACAAGGGTTACCTATGTCCAGGAATAAACATGATGTTATCCTGGTAGTTGTAGATAAACTAACTAAGGTAGCTCATTTCATCACTGGAAATCTAAATGATGATTCACTAGTGCTGGCCAAAAGATTCATACACGAAATTTTCAGGTTACATGGTGTACCAGAATTGATAATATCTGACATGGATCCTAGAATAACGTCAATATTTTGGCAAACTCTTAATACAGCTCTTGGAACGAAACTAAACTTCATTTCTGCATATCATCTGGAAACGGATGGACAAACTGAGAGAGTAAATCAGGTGTTGGAAGACATGTTGCGAATGTATTGCATGGATCAACAGTATAAATGGGAAGAGTATCTTCCATTAGTTGAATTCGCATACAACAACACTTATCACTCATCTCTTAAAATGGCACCATTTGAAGCACTTAATGGAAGGAAGTACAGAACCCCTGTTAGCTGGGATAGTGTTGAGGATAGAGTGGTAATTGGACCAGAGATCCTCACTGAAATGGAACAACAAGTTAAGCTGATTCGTGAACAATTAAAGGAAGCAGCAGATAGGTAGAAGAGCTATGCTGACCTTAAGCGGGTTGATCGAAGGTTTGAGCTGGGTGAGAAGGTTTTTCTTCAAGTTAAACCCAGAAAGAGTTATATAACTTTTGGCAAGGCTGCTAAGTTGTCACCTCGTTTCGTGGGACCTTTCGAAATTGTCGAAAAAATCAATCCTGTAGCTTATCGATTAGCATTACCACCTACTTTATCTCACATGCATGATGTTTTCCATATTTCGTTGCTTAAGAAATACGTTTCAGATCTGTCACATGTTTTAAATTAGAATTCCTTACAGGTCCAAGACCCAGGAATAATCATGGTTAAACCCACACGAGTGCTGGAAACTCGACAATTGCATTTGAGAAATCGTGAAATACAATAATGTAAGGTCCAGTGGGACTAGTTTAACGAAGAAAGTGCAACTTGGGAAAATCTGGAAGAGATGAAAATTTATTTTCCTTTTCTTTTTCAATAGGATGAAATCTGTTGACAATTTTTTTTTACATGAACTTATCTTTTTCAAGTTTTATAAAATCCAGATTGAGGAAAACATTATTCAGGTTGAATAAAATGTATCGTGACATTGATTTTTGGAACTATTCAAGTTGGAAATAGTCACATTGTTTTGTGAACTAATAAATTGGTTGACCTCAAGGTTAATCAAATATGTAATCATTAGGACGATGAATCTTTTAGGAGGGAAGCATTTAACACTCTGAACTATTGTTACTTCCTCCTAAGCATTCAAGTGTTGATATATGATTTCTTCTGTAAAAGGATGTGTTCCTTTGATTGTGAAGTCATGCTTGATATAGATTGTATCTTCTTTGCTCTTGAATATTTTTGACTGAGCCAGGATATGCTTGGACTCTTTTATATCTTTCATTTTTGCACCTGATTTATTCTAATTTCGGAATAAATTATAGATTTAACCGTCTATATGACTCAGCCTTGGATCAATGACATTGATCCAAGAGATGTTTTAAGTTTATTCTGGATTAACAAAGATTATAGACCTTACGAAGGTTGTAAGGTCCGAATGTGTGTAATGAGAAATTCAGGAGCTAACTCAGGCTGATCTTGTTAAATGAATTGGTTCCCGATATCATAATATTAGGAAGGTCTTGATCTTGAGCCAGGTAATAAATTCAGATACATTTTTACTACTAGCTTATTAGCAGTGCTAGAATGAATCCTTTTCGTGAATGTATATTTGTTGGTTCTTATACTGAACGATGTTAATTGTTAAGACCTAAGCTGGATTTATTAAGGTTAATAACCTAAACCTAAACTATAACCTATGGGTTAGATTAGTGCTAATCTAACCTAGGCCTAAACTATAAACTAAATGTTCTAAGGTTAGTGACCTAGTGCTAATGATGTTAGACTAAGTATCACCTTAAATTCTAACCTATGTTTCTAACCTAACTAATGAACATGGAGGAAAGGGACCTATGAAGGGGTGTGAGCCATGGGCGGTAGTTTCTATGGCATTAAATGGGATGGATAAGTATGAAGGATGAGGGATTTGGTGGAAGTTTCAAACGGCTAGTGAAATCCAATGTGGTAGAGTCGCCAAATCTAGAAATGGTCTTTGATTTGTTTTTATCCATCGCCAACTGTGGTGGTCGGTGGCAATGGAGATTGAGTGGGAATTTTAGAGTTAATGCAATTAATGAACTCGGTCTCCGAGCTCGGATTTCTCGGGAAGACATGTAAAATGGAAAATTGGTAGTTTGTTTGGGTTTTCATGCGCTCCAGTTTTCTCTCTGTTTGATCACTGGTTCTTCAAACCAATCTACTTGGTGTTGCATGGCAACTATGAGAATAAATAGCTCTTTTCTCTATCGAGGAAAGTTTATAAGGCATGGAAATAACAAATTATTTTTGTTGAATCTAACGTGGAAAAAGAGGAGAAGGCTCAAGCTCTTTCAGTGGTCTTCTTCGGATTTTTAGGAAACATTACCAGGCATGTTAGGCCCTAACTTTAAAAAATCTTGCTTTCCTTCAAATGATTTCATTAGAACAACTCTGTTCAGATGATTTTTGGGTTCAGTTGGTTTTTATGGTAGCTTTGTATGATTAAGTTTGTTGTATCTTCTTACTGGCTCGATTTTTCAAGTGAACCGTTGATGGGTGTGAATTATGTTTTGAACGGTTGTACTATCTTGCTGTGTTTTGAATTTCAGTTAGATTTTGTAGAAATGCTTGCAAGGGTAATGTTTAAAATAGACACTGATGGAGTCCATGAAAAGTTTTCTGGGTTGATATTGACTTCTGTAGAATCCTTACTATTTATACTTCTTGAAATGATAGTATGTTTTGGCTTCTGTAGAAGCTTTGTCATGAATACTTTATGTTAATGGATATTGTTGGAATCCTTGAATAGATATTATTTTTAACTTCTGTAAAAGTTTAATCGAGAATACTATATGGGTTTGATTCCTTTTTGAGTCTTGGAAAGGTAACATAAGTTTCTACTTCTATAGGAGTTCAGTCGTGAATACTTTATGTTATTGCTATAGTTGGAATTCTTGAATTTAATATTTATCTTATATCTTTCTACTTCTGTAGAAGTTTACTTCTGAATACTGCATGTGTTCGACTCCTTTTGAATCCTTGAATCGTATATTAGGTTATTCCCTTTTGTATAAACTTGGTTGTGAATACCTATTAATATTGGCTCTGTTGGAGTCCTTAATATGTATCTTGTATTTATACTTCTGTAGAATTCTAGTTGTGAAGACTGTTGGTGTTGAATTAGTTAAAAATCTTGAATATTTTTGTAGGAATTCAGCTACTGATATTCGCACTATCTCAGCTTGGATGAAACGTTGTTGAAAATAATGATTTTATGATGACCTTTATGAAGATCTTGTTGATGTTATTATTTCCTGAAAGTGACTTCTAATTTACAGCCATGTTGTATAAACATAGGGATTTGTTTCAGTTGAATGAAGTTGTGCTGGTTTGTATTAGATTTAGTGTGAATGTCACTAGGGATTAGATTGAGTTATATGTTGATGAGTGTTTCAACTCAGTGGTATTGTTCTTGTGTTTGAGCATGATTACGTCTTCTGTTATCGTGAATATCTAGTCGTGTGCTTGACTGAAGTAAAGAGCTATTAACTATATCTTGACAAGTGAAGACGTTGGATATTTTCTCGTTTGTTGAATAATATGGAAGGTTATGTGGAGTCTATTTGATGGATTATTCATCACTGCCTTGTCACGAGAGCTACTGTGTTGTTCAGTAAGTTACAAGAAATTTTTATATTTTTATTTTGACGGACTGTAATTCTTCCTGTGGTCTCGACTGGCTTAGTCGTAGGCGTATAATGTGAACGAATTACTCTTGAGTGGACGGTACATTCATGAGCATGATTGGAAGGGACATCTGAATGTCTCGGTTTCTTTCTCTTCTTCTGTAAAGTATATGTTGATATATTTATATTTCATTGTTGGAATTGTTAATACATACTGATGGATTCATGAATTGTTAGGATATTCATTTTTGTTGAATGTAATGGTCTGTCGGATGTTTGTTGTCCTTGGGATTCAGATGGATAGTTGTTTTGGATACATTTTTTCTTCTTGGTCACTAATATTTATAAAAAAAAATATCTGAAAAGTATCTAGGACTATTTGGTAACTATAATATGAGTTACGTGTTTATAGTCATGTATGAATTACAAAAGAGCATAGTCTGAAATATGTTTACATGTTTGGTGAAATGATTTCATTTAAACAGGTTGTTTAATGAAAATAATTCGTGGATTGCAATTGTTTTAAGAATTAGTGCTTATCATGCTCAGTTCACCGAACTGACCCATCTTGACAATTTTTGCAGATGATTTCCATAAGTGGTAAAGGCACGCAGATCTGATAGGATGTTCAGATTGTTTAATTTTGGTTTTATGATGAATTACAGCTTGATTCTCTAAATGTACTACTTGAAGAAATATGTTCTTTTTCTGTTGAGTATTGTATCAAATATGCTGAATGCATAAAATGTATTTGATTAGCTCTGAAAGGAATGAAAAGAGGTATTGTTACTTATGTGTTTGCATTCGTATCTTGATGGTTTGATCTTCATCGGCTCGAATGATCTTAAGAGCATTGTTATTAATGTATAACTTGGAGAATTTTTTGATTATCTAAGTAAGCTTGCAAGGTTATGTGACTGAATACTTATGATTGTTTAGTAGTTCTATTATGTTCTATCTAAAGCTAAATTGGAATTCTAGATCACTGTCTTTTGGAAAGCTAAGGTTAAAATAAACCTGAGCAGAAGCTAAACGAGCTAAATAAATCATTACTTCCTATTCTTGATCTAAGTCAAGACAACGTTTAATTGGATTCTTAATTACTATATCTTGATACTAACAAGTAAGATATAAATTCAGTTATGAGAACTGATATAAACCTAAAAAGGGTATGGTTAGCAACCTCATGTGAAGGTTGAGGGTTATTGTCCAATTTCGTTGATTTAGAATTATGTATATTCTATGAACTCCTTAATGGGACCTCTAGTCTTAATAACTTCTATTGTGTAATGGGTTTTATTAAGAAAGGTAATTCTATGGTGAGGAACCTAGGGATTGGGAAAGACTACCCTTAAGGGAGCATCTTATAGTATAATTTTAACTCAACGTATGTAACACATATTAATAAGTAGATCCTCTCGAGGCGGATTTAAAGGTTGATGGCACAAGTCAACTGTAGGGTTGTACCTTCGAGAAGATTAGGATCTTCTCGAAGATACAACAATGCAGGTGACTTATGACGACACCCTTTGCATTGATCATTAAGATTTACACCTTAAACTCGAACAAGTTACTCTGGGACTGATTAGGAATGTGGTCACGTTATAAGGCTGCCCTAGGAGACTCGGGGTATCTTGACACACTAGATTAACTAGGGTTGACCCAGTATGTTAGCATATCCCTAGTCCTTGGGAGGATCCCTATAACGTTGTCATCTTACTAATCCATTCCTGAGTGAATAACTTGGGACAGGAGAGTCTGACAGAAGTCATTATAAGACATTCTACATAACATAGGAATGGGGTGAAGGACGTATTCTAGATTGATGAGTATGTCGTCAAGGAATACGAGACATAAGCAGTATGTTTCAAATCTTTGGCCAAAGTATCACAAGCTGTTGATTGCGTTGTCCTATGTCACCTAGTCTAAGGGATGAGATGCCGATGAATAATGGTAACAATTATTCAGATAGGTTCCTTAGACAGAGCATTCTAAATCCCAGATTAGGGAAGAGAACCGCAAGAGTGATGTGTTAAATAAAAATGCCAACTCTTAATACTCATGAATATATTGGTAGATTACCGAGTCATGGAATGAATAGATCGGAGGTACTCCGAGTCATTATAGCTGTATATGGTTATCTATTATGAGAATGGTTGTTTTTGATTTGTGAGTTCTAAATTATGTATTTGGAACCAGGAAGCATTTATCAAAAAAAAAAAATTACTTGTTCTAATGTATAAAAATGAGGATGTTACACTCTTTGTCAAGCAAGGAATATGTCGTGGGATCAATTTTGTTACAAAACAATCCTCATGATTAAATGAAAATGACATCAAACAAAAAAACATTTGTAGGTTGCTAGGTGTGCCCAAAAAGATTAAATCATTACAAATATCTAGATCATTATCCATCTTGAAGGCATGTTTTTCATCATTGAGGCATGCAAACACATTTTACTCATCATTTTCACCTTTTTACCTTTTCAAATTACCTCTGCAACTTTTGATTTTGTCATTTCACATTTTTTCTTGGGCTAGGGAAAAATTTATTTCAAAATCACCTCAGATCAAATAATTAAGCCATGTAAGTGATGTGAATGATCCTGGAAGGCCAAGATGACACAAAATCACTCTAAATTTGATTAATTTTGATTCAAAAATCATGATTCCAAGCTTCCTGGAGCTCCCATGGCAGTCAAAACAAATGGTTGCACAACAACCGTTGATCTTATCCATTTTTTAATCCTGGCCCTGCACGTGGAAGATGCAGACTTAGAAATAATCTTGAGTTACCCTTTTAATTTTTTGGATAAGGCCAGACACATGGCAAAAAATGATTGCAAACAAATTTGGGCTCATTTTTTGACTTTTCAACCTTTTGGAAAAAATGGAAAAATTTGACTTTTTTCTCTGCTCCTCTGCCCTTGAGTTTTGGTGATGACACGTGGCACATGATGGGTCCTATTGGGATCGCACTTCAATTTTGTGCATTTTGAACTTTTTTGGAAATTGGGAAAAAATTTCACTTTTTTCCCTCTGGGCCCACACCTCTAATTTCTCCCTCGCCACATGTCTCCTTGTGATTCGTTGTGGGCAAGCACTCCAAATTTTTATTTTCAGCCTTCGCCAGCCCACTGACCCACCTTGTCCTCTGTCATGCATCCATCTCTCATTTGTCGAGGACCCGTGGGCTTAATCTTCATTTTTACTCCCTTTAAGCCAAGGGAAAATTCTTAACTTTGTCTCTGCAGGCCTGCCGACCCACCTTTTCCACTCTACCCACCACGTGTCACTCATTGATTTACTTGCAAGACCGTACCTTAAATTTTTGCCTTAACTCCTTTTTCCAAAAAGGGAAAAAAATCCCCATTTCCCTCGACAGCCCGCACTTCCCTCTGACCCTTCATGGACATGTGTCCACTTGTGATTGGCCGAGGGATTTTGAGCAAAAAATTTACTTCAACACTTTGAGCCAAAAACACAAAAAACCATAAAATTCTTCCACCACCCGCAACCATTTTGCCCAAGTAACTACCACGTGGCCTCCTCTGATTGGAGTTCGGCTAGAAATGATTTTTTTAATTTTTAGAAAATAGAGTTAAAACTCTAAGTCCCCAATCCGGCTTGCTCATCCATTTTGAAACTTTCAGGACATGTGTCCTCTTCTGGTTGGCTGCAGGGATTCGGGTAAAATTTTGACTTAGGAAATTTTCCAAATAAAGCCAAAATTTTCAAAGGAGATCTGAATCCCCGCCTCTCCTCGGCCAATAAGAAAATTCCACGTAGCAACTTTGAAAAAGGTAGAGCCATGGAGCAAAATTTTCTACTTTGCCAAAAAATAAAAAAATGACAAGTTAGAAACATTTCCCACCAATCCTCGGCCATTAAAAAACCCACCACATCACCAATACCTTCTGAGGATGAATTTGATGGGTAGATGATGCCCGTATGACCATCAAAATGCAAAAAATTCAAAGGATGCCCTAGAATTAAATTTGTTCACCAAGGATGGCCTATTTTTTTATTTTAAATCAACTGAACCATGTTTTTAACAAAATTCCCAATCTAGGATTTTGATTTTCAAATATAAACAAGTATGATTTGATCAATTTCAATTTTTCCACAATCTGGCAAAGGGAAAAATGAAATAGCCCACAAAATTGGAATTACTAGGGCACAGAAAAGGGCAAACTTGGATTATTCTTTCAAATTAGGGGAAAAAAAGAAGTTTGTGAGCATTTTATAGCATTCAACTGGAGGGGAAGAATTTCAGACCATCAATTCAAAGGGTAAAATGTTTTTGAGCAAATATAGATTTGGAAAATTAGGGCAACATGGTGTAAGCTCAAAAATGGCACCAACATCGGCTCTTGCTTGGGGATGGGAACTCCCAGTGAGTGCCACAAGGAAAAAACGTAGACCAGGTGTAAAAATATCCATTAGGAAAAGGATTCACGACCCAAAATCACCAAAAACCAGCTAAGAACCTGAAAAAAGGCTACCAAACAGCAAGGTAAACCACAAACCAACAAAACACAAAAGACAGAGAAAAAAACCAAACATTATACAATGTACAAGTTGGTGCATACCTCAAATTTGGGGATTAATCCAATAAATGCTTCAAATTTCTGCCATTAATACGTAACTCTAGTAATTTCCCATCTAATTCCTTGAGAAATAAGGTATGTTCACCAATTCTGATATCAATGGCATAAGGGCCCATCCATAATGCATCAAATTTTCCATGCTTGCCCTTGTCTTCATGCCTACTATCCCACAAAAAAACTAGATCTCCAACATTGAAGGCTTTAGGAGTGACCTTCTTTTCAAACAATCTCTTCAATTTTTCCCTAAATCTGACATGCCTTTGATGGGATGCTCTTCTCTCCTCATCAAGCTCAATAATATGATTGATCATTAATTCATATGGGCCAAGTACTTGATCTTTCAATTGTTGGGAAAACTGAAATGAAGATAATTACAGGTGGAAGGGCAGAAAATCCTGAGTTCCATACACCAATTCAAATAGGTTGTTATCAGTAGCTCTTTTAGGAGTTATCCTATCATCCCAAACTGTAAATTTCAATTGTTCACCCCATTTCTTCTTCTTTTGCTCCAAGGTTCTTCTAATGATCTTCAACAAATTCTTATTGCTAGACTCAGCTAGTCCATTCCCTTGGGGGTTATAGTTTGAAGAATAAGTTGGATTGATTTCATATTCATTGCACATTGCCATTAAAGGTTTGGCTCTAAAGAAAATGGCATTATCAGCTACAATCTTGAATGGGACTCCAAATATGCATATGATTTGATTCAAAAAGAAGTCCATAACTATTTGGTGTGTTTCTTTCTTGGTGGGGATTGCCTCTACCCAGTTTGTAAAATAATTAGTAGCTACAAGGATCCACTTATGTCTAGCACTAGAAGGATCTGAAATCTCACCAATTAAGTCCATCCCCCATTGTTTGAAAGGAGCTTTAATTGATACAGGCTACAAAGGGAGGGAGCCTGAAGCTTTCAGTCTTTCAGAGAAACATTATTAACTATTACATTTTCTAACTAGCTAGGTTACATCTTTGAAGAGAGTAGGCCACCAATAAATAGCTCTCAAAATATTATGTGCTATTACTCTTCTAATAAAGTTTCCTTTACAAACTCTGCCATGGAAATCAACAACTATCTTGGGAGCTTCATCTTCAGTTATACATTTCAAGAAGACACCTTCAGGGTTCTTCCAAGCCAGCTTAAGGTCTATGATGATATATTTTTGAGAAGTCAACTTGAGGGCTCTCTTCAAATTTTTATTTAAGTGACTAGGGAATCACAGGTGTCTGAGGTAGAATATCACATCTTTCTACCACTCAAAACTTACCAACTTTGCAAGCACATCTACCCTAACTTCCTCTAGGTGATTCACTTGCACATTCTACAAGTTGCTCTCAACCATGAGCTTAGCAATGCCAAAACCACATACCAAATTTTTGTTTTTGATGTCCATATCATACTCTTGCATCTTGTTCACCCAAATACATCTTTTGCTTTTGATCTCCATCTATGATAAGATGTCTTTCACCATGGCGTGGGGAACATAAGCAATAAATTTTGAACTCAATATATAAGGCATGAAAACTTTTGTTGCTTTCACCAAGGCAAATGATTGTTTCTCCATGATTGTATACTTTAGTTCAACTACTTGTAAAGCCTTACTAAAGAAGGCAATAGGCTTCTCAGCCCCATTCTCATCCTTTTGTAGCAAAACATAAGCAATGGTATACTCATAGGAAAAGGAAAAGATTTGGAAAGTCCTCTTATAGTTTGGGGCTGGTAAAACAGGTGCCTGTTTAAATGCATCCTTAATTTCTTCAAAATATTGAATGTCACTCTCCTCCCACCTGATAACTTGGTCCTTATTTAGCATGCTTGTGATTGGAAGAGTCAACTCAACAAATTTGGAAACAAAACTTCAAATAAAATTAATTTGACCAAAGAAAGATTGGATGCCTTTCCTTGTTCTTGGGATAGGTACTTTGCTGATTGCTTCCACTCTCTCAGGGTCTATCATAACACCATATTTTGACACAATGTGACCAAGTAGCTTGGCCTTTTACATGCCAAAATGACACTTCTTTGGATTAAGAGAAATTCCATACTCCCTACATTTGATCATCATATTCTCCAAGTACTACAAATGATCACCTCTCTGACTTGAAAACATAGGCACATCATCTTGGTAAATTGCAATGAACTCATTGATGTAACCAAAAATAACAACATCCATTTCTCTTTGAAAAGTGGCACAAACATTCATCAAACCAAAGGGAATCCTAACAAAAACATATGTTCCCCAATGAGTAGTGAATTCAGTCTTAAGTCTTCTTGATTCTTTAACAACCAATTAATTGTATCTGGGGAAACCATCCAATGTAGAAAGCAACTCAGACCTTGTCACAAGCTGCAACATATTTTCCATATTTGGCAAGGGATAGTTTTCCTTCAGTGAAGCTCTATTCAGATTTCTAAAGTCTACAAAAATTCTGATATCTCCGTTCTTCTGTCTGAGTGTCACAAGGTTTGCAACCCAAGATGAATACCTTATGGGCTAAATGATCCCTACCTCCATCAGTTTCTTCAATTCATCTTGCATTTTCGTATAGAGGAGTGGATTAATTAGCCTTTGCTTTTGTCTGAATTGCTTGGATTTTGTTTTAAGAGGGATCTCATGTTGAAACAAGTATTCTCTATATGCTTTCAGCTCTTAATATGACCAAGTAAGGCAGTCTAGATATTGTTTCAACAATTGAAGATAGGACTGTTTTTCTTCCCTTCTTAAACTGCTACCCAACCAAACTTTTCTTTGTTTTTCCTTTGTTCCCAAGTCATGATCTTCCATGTCCCTTGAGATAGACATGTTTCTAATGATGATTTAATCAACATTGTTAAAATAAGACTCAAGAGCAACAAGACCTCTAGGAATGGTGTTAGTTTTCAATTGGATAATATGTTTTCCAAACAAAGTCTCTCTTCCTTCAATCATACACACCATTGGTTCCCAATCAATATGATGATCTACAAACTCACCTTGATTTTGCAAGAACCTTTACACTTCAGAATCATCATCAAACACTTTCCAATGCTTGATGTTGTCAGGGACAGCTGGCCTAGTCAACACTTCAACATTGTACTCACAATAAGGTGAAATGGATAAAACTACAAATCTTGACCCCAACACTACCAACTTATTAGCAACAGCATTCAAACTTCTATCATGGTGCATAATATTGAAAGAATCAAACATCTCAACTAGATCCCAAACTACATGCTTATACTGCTTCATCCGCTAATTTTTTGTAGCATACAGTTTTCCTATTTGTTTGACAAATAGCTCTGAATCTCCTTTTGCAATGATTTCCTTGACACCATACTTTCATTCAATTCTAAGAACCAACAACAAGGCTTCATACTCAGCAATGTTGTTAGTACATTCAAAGTTAAGCTTGAAGGAAAAAACAAATTCTTCCAAGCTAGGAGAAATCAGAATTACACCAGCACCATTTCCAAATTTGGAGCAAGCTCCATCAAATAGCAAGGTCTAAGGAGAACATACCTACTCAAGGAACTTTGAGTGATCCATTTTTTGTTCTTTTCCATTAGCAAAACCAATGAAATTATCAGCATCAACATCAGCAAACAACACCTCATAGGAAGCATTATTTGGATCCTCAATTAGATGTAACATTTTCTTTTCTCCATAGAGATTAACAAGGATGCCCTCAATGGGAAAGGTGGTGAAAGAAATATCCATTTGGACACTCCCTCCAACACTTGTATCCCACTTTCTTGAAAAAATCATACCCCATTTGGTAGGGCAATCAAAAATCACAACATCTAATTTTTAATTCCTCCCGGGATAAGATGCAAGCTGCACAACCAAACCTTTTACACAACCAACTTCCGACACTTCTCTTGATTCCATGGCAGTACATTTTCCATAGGTTGAAGTCACTTTGATATCTAAATCATTCATGACTTCTAGAGGCATGACATTACATGATGAACCATAATAAAACATATAATTATGAAGTAGCTTATCCTTTATGATCAAAGTTGTGAATAATGGATCAACATTCAATTGGGAATCAACCAAAGATGTCCCCAAATATACCTCAGGTGTCTCTCCAAGATCTTCTATTGTTGGTGGTGTTTCAAGGTCAACAATGAATTGAGGGGGAGTCTCACTAGAGTATTTTTCTCTTCTTTTAATCCCAAGTACTCAAATACTCTCTTCTTATGCTTAGGGATTCTAAGCAACTCAATGATTGGAACACTCACTTTAGTTATGCTCAATACTTGGGCTATGTCATAGGGGACACTCTTTGGAAAAATAATATTAGAAGGGAGACAAGAAGATTCATTATATGGCAAGGGATTCTTGGCAGCTTGGGAATGAGGAGGAATGTAATTTTTTCTTGGGGAAGTAGAGGATTTAGCAAGTGTTTCTTTCCTAGGAGCTTCTTTTGGAATGCTTGTGAGCAAGGGTGTTTTAGGTTTGGCTTGAGGCCCACTTCCTTTAACAACTTTTGTTCTAGTGTTATAATCTTTCTCTTGAGCTACAACAAAATACATCAACAATTGACTATCTTCCTCTGAAGGGATACCACCATCATACTTCTTAATCATCAAAGTTCTTAAGTACTCAAAGTCATTATTAGGAATTTAGAAATCTTTCACTACATCAACCTCAAGATTATGAGGGGGAAACAATACTTGTACCCATTTGATGCAATCCCAAAATGTTGCAGTAGTCCTACCAATTATTACTTCAGTAGATGTTGCTCCTCCTTATGAGCTTGAAGAACAACCCATCATGTAAATATCATCATCATTACCATCATCATTATTAACTTCACCTTCTTACTAGTTTTCTTCACATGGAGGATGGGGCAGAAAACACCTATCCCACCAATCAATATTAGAAAACTCTTCAACAACAACAACCCTAGCAATTAAGATATCAGGAAATAATCTTCATTCATGTGCTTGAAGATGTCTATTTGCAGATCGAACATGCCCTTTACCTTTTTCATTAAACCTCTGCCCATTCCTATGGTGATTGCCAAATATATCTTGTGCTTGCTGCCTAGGCTAACCTTGTGAAGTCTGCCCAATTCCCTTATCAGCTCTTCCAACTTGTATGAGATTTATTTGACAGTCCCTTCTAAAGTTTTCAAAACCTCTTATAAATCAGAACCTTTGCTAGCTTGAGGTTTTTCAGGGTTTATCAATTTTACACCATCTCTCTTGAGAGGTTTCCCAACAGCCTTGATATTGTTTTCAATTTGAAGTGCCATGGTGAAAGCTTGTCTTAGATTGGTATGGTTCTTTTCTCTTAGGTAATAGGCTACTCTTTTATCAAATGCATCTACATATTTCATTAAACAAGATTCATCACAAGGCCTCAAACCAATAGGAAGCCTTTTCAAAGTTTTGTTAAACCTTGTGTTGAAGTCATGGACTGATTCATTAGGGTTCTTCTTGATATCCTCAAACTCAGACAAAAGAAATCTAGGATCAGTCTTGTCACCATATTTCAACCTAAATGTATTTTTCATTTCAATCCATGAATCAATAGAATTATCAGGCAGATCCTTGTACCAATCCCTAGCATCCTCTTCTAGTGTATGAATAAACAATTTGACATACACATCCTCAAACTCTATCTCAAAATATTCCATCATATTATCAAAAAGTTTAAGATGCTAATAACCAGTAATAACATTGTTACTCTAGAATTTTGGCAACCTATTTCTGACATCTTGTGGGACAGCATTTGGGTAACCATCCATTCCTCTAAAATTTATAGGACCAAAGGTGTTAACAAAAAATAGAGGTCTAGGCTGAGCCATATTGTTTGGTTGAGGTGATCTTGGAGGTGAAACAAGATGATGAGGAGTGAAAGATATTTGGGGTTTAAGAATGTGATTCACAAGATTGGTTTTCTCTAAATTCTGATTTTCTTGGAAATTTTTACTCGAATTAAGACACAGAGGTGCAGATTAGAGAAGGAACTTACCAGGTACAATAGAAGGGCCTTCACTAGCTAAGGAAAACAAGTTTATGAGAGGATTGCTTGAATTAGAATCACTTGAAGAAGAGTGATAATCCTCTACCAAAGGATGATGTCTCTCACCAATGGATATATCTTTTCCTGATGTCTGACCTTTAACCACTTTGAAAACTTTATTCCCTTCCAACTCTAAGTTTCTTGAATCTGAGAACAATTTCTTAGTAGAGTCTCTAAGGAAGAGAGATCTTCTTCCTTCCAGTTTTGTAGAGATCAAAAACACAAAAATAAATGACATAAAGCTTAAGACAATGGTATTTATCAATATCAAATTAGCATGGATTCGCCACTAAGGACTTTCACCCTAGTTGTGTAAATGCACTAAAATACTCTGTCAAATATTTGCCAGCACTGAAAATATTGCCAAACTTTACAAATCATACCTTCCTTCTTCATGAATTTATCAATCACAAATGTAAATGAAGTGCAACTAATGGAAACTGGTAAAATTATAGGTAGAACTTATATCTTCACTCAATCCTTACAAATCTAATTATAAAATGATGCTTCAACAACGTATTTGAATATAGAATATGTAAAGGAATTTACTAGGGTTTGATACGCACTCAAATATCTCAAATATGCATGCACATGGATCAGATTGAACTAAGATAATATCAAATTCAGATCTCTATTTTTTATTCCAATCTTATAAAATCTAATCAGGAAGATGATACCTCATAATTGTAATTACAACATAAATCACATCAACACACCAAAAGTTATTAATGTTCGCTCGCCGGCAACGGTGCCAGAAGTGTTGGTACCAACCGCAAATTTATTCTCTCCTTTTTCAGTCTGAGTAGCATCAGAGATTATGGCAATGAACTTGAAGTCAAAATAGATTCATGAATATCTGGTCATTTGTTGGTAGTCAACGATATGATCTAACTAGAAATCAGATTTGTATGAGAAGATGGATAAGCAGTTTGAAAGGATTTGATCTTAACCCCTCACTATTTAGGTTGTGCCTTTCATCAACCAAGGTAAAGAGATCCTACATTATAACCCCCAAATGGGGAAGGAGATGAATATATCCCTCAATTTATGAAACTAGTATGAAAATGATTGGGAAAATATGATCAACACTAAAAATATGACGTTCACAAGTTATCACTACCCCAGATCATGGAGATATTTTTCAATGCAGGCAAGGGTTACTGAGGACATTGTATAATCCTAATTTTCATTGTGTATTTTTGTAGATGGGTTAGATCCTTTTGTTGACACACAATGAAATGCAGGGGTAGTATTAGTTTGTTTGAATGAATTTTTTGGTGGGGTGTTGATGAGACAAACTAGGATATATCAGATCTTTGACAACCTCTACAATACTTGAACAACTATCAGATAAAATGCTTCAAAGAAGCAGATATTCTTTCACCCTGTTTTGAAGAAGTCCTGGACTGATTCATTAGGGTTCTTCTTGGATCACTCAAACTCAGAACAAAAGAACATCTAGATCAGGCTTGTCACCATAGTGCCAAACCTACAGTATATTTCATTTCAAATCCATGAATCAAGAGATTATCAGCAGATCCTTGTACCTAATCCTAGCAATACTCTTCTATTGTAGAATAAACAATTTGAACATACCCATCCTCAAACTCTATCTCAACTATTCATCATATTATCAAAAGTTTTAAGATGCTAATACCATACTAACATTGTTACTACTCAAGAAGTTTGCAACCTATTTCTGTTCTGACATCTTTGGGACCGCATTTGGGTAACCATCCATCCTCAAATTATAGGACCAAAGGTGTTAACAAACCTAGAGGTTCTAGGCTGAGCCATTATTGGTTTGGTTGAGGTGATCTTGGAGGTGAAACGGATTATGAGGAGTGACAGCTATTTGGTGTTTAAGAATGTGATTCACAAGATTGGTTTTCTTCTAAATTCTGATTTTCTTGAAATTTTACTCGAATGAAGCCAGAGGTGCAGATTAGAGACAGGTAACTTACCAGGTACAATAGAGGGCCTTCATACTAAGGAAAAACAAGTTTATGAGAGGAATTGCTGAATTAGAATCACTTGAAGAATGATAATCCCTCTACAGGATGATCTCTCACCAATGGAATATATCTTTTCTGATGTCTGACCTTTACCACTTTGACAACGTATTCCTTCCAACTCTAAGTTTGCTTGAATCTGAGAACAATTTCTTAGTAGAGTCTCTAGAAGAGAGATCTTCTTCCTTCCAGTTTTTAGATATACAAACCCAAAAATCAATGCCATAAAGCTGAAGACATGTATTTATCAAATCACATTACATGGTTCGCACTAAGGACGTCACCCGATTGTGTGTAATGCACTAAATACTCTGTCAATAAGTGCCAGCACTGAAAATATTGCAAACTTTACAAAGCATACGTCCTTCTTCATGAAATTATCAATCAAATGTAAATGAAGTGCAACGTAATGTCAACTGGTAAAATCTAAGGTAGAACTTATATCTTCATCACTCAATTCCTTACAATTCTATTAATAAAATGATGCTTCAACAACGTATTTGAATATAGAATATGTAAAGGAATTTACTAGGGTTTGATACGCACTCAAATATCTCAAATATGCATGCACATGGATCAGATTGAACTAAGATAATATCAAATTCAGATCTCTATTTTTTATTCCAATCTTATAAATCTAATCAGAAGATGATACTCATAATTGTAATTACACATAAATCACACCAAAAGTATTAATGTCCCCGGCAACGGTGCCAGAAAGTGTTGGTACCCAAATTTATTCTCCTTTTTAGTCTGAGTAGCATCAGAGATATGGCATGAAGCTTGAAGTCAAATAGATCATGATATCTGTCATTTTGTAGTCAACGATATGATCTAACTAGGAATCAGATTTGTAGAGAGATGGATAGCAGTTTGAAAGGATTTGATCTTACCCTCACTATTTTAGGTTGTGCCTTTCAACCAAGGTAAGAGATCCTACATTATAACCCCCAAATGGTGAAGGAGATGAATATATCCCTCAATTTATGAAACTAGTATGAAAATGATTTGGGAAAATATGATCAACACTAAAAATATGACTTTCACAAGTTATCACTCCCAGATCATGGAGATATTTTCAATGCAGGCAAGGGTTACTGAGGACATTGTATAATCCTAATTTTCATTGTGTATTTTTGTAGATGGGTTAGATCCTTTTGTTGACACACAATGAAATGCAGGGGTAGTATTAGTTTGTTTGAATGAATTTTTTGGTGGGGTGTTGATGAGACAAACTAGGATATATCAGATCTTTGACAACCTCTACAATACTTGAACAACTATCAGATAAAATGCTTCAAATAATCAAGATATTCTTTCAACCATAAGAAGCATAAATCAAATCCCAGGTTGCACTCTTCACACAATATTTGAGAACTCACCACAAAATCTTAAAGTAAAGAACTCAATTAAACACAAAAATCCTTGATCAAACCACATCTAAGGTACCCCGAAAGGATTATAAGCAATCTCTATGGTCAAGGAAGTTAAAGTGATTTTGAATTTGTTTATCTCTTTATTAGATGAATGCTCTTCTGAACATGAGATTGCAAATGCCACTAAACTATCAACAAGAAATGGAGATTCTGTGTGATTTCTAAAGACTTTCAATGCAAAATTGCAACAAGAACAATGAAAACTATTTACAAGCATTTAAAAATGATAACATACATCATATTACCTAGAAAACATAAACTAACTCAAAAGCTTGTTAGATTCATCAGCAGGGGAGATTTTCATGAACAATCTCAGAGTTGTGTGATGGCTATACACTTGTAACCAACTCATATACATGAAAGATCTAACACAGAAGATATTATTCTGGTTCTTTGGTGGGTTTCTCAAAAAATGAGCTTTCTCTTAGAAATTGGTCATGATTTTCAACTTTCCCGACCTCCTTTACAATTTCTCCAAAATGCATTATATACCTCATACCACATTGGATCCTTCCTTCCCAAGAAAAGACTATGCCATAGGATCAATTTTTTTACAAAACAATCCTCATGATTAAATGAAAATGACATCAAACAGAAAAACATCCATAGGTTGCTAGGTGTGCCCAAAAAGATTAAATCATTACAAATATCTGGATCATTATCCATCCTAGAAGGCACTGTTTTCCATCATTGAGGCATGCAAACACCTTTTACTCATCATTTTCACCTTTTTTATTTTTTCAAATTACCTCTGTAACTTTTGATTTTGTCATTTCACATGTTTTGCTCGGGATGGGGCAAAAATTACTTCAGAAATCATCTGAAATCAAAGATATTGAGTCATGAAAGTGATGCAAATGATCCTGGAAGGCCAAGAAAACAAAAAATAACTATAAATTTGATGAATTTTGATGCAAAAATCATGATTCCAAGCTTCCTGGAGCTCACATGGTAGTCAAAACAAATGGATGCACAACAACCGTCAATCTTATCCATCTTTTAATCTTGGCCCTCCACGTGGAAGATGCGGACTTAGAAATAAGCTTGATTTACCCTTTTAATTTTTTGGATAAGGCTAGACACGTGGAAAAAAATGATTGGAAACAAATTCGGGCTCATTTTTTGAATTTTTAACCTTTTGGAAAAAATGGAAAAATTTGACTTTTTTCTTCGCCCCTTCGCCTTTGAGTTTTGGTGATGACACGTGGCACATGGTGGGTCCTGTTGGGGTCGCGCTTCAATTCTACGCATTTTGACCTTCTTTGGAATTTGGGAAAATTTTCACTTTTTGCCCTGCAAGCCCGCACTTCTTATTTCTCCCTCACCACGTGTCTCCTTATGATTTGTTGCGGGCCAGTGCTCAAAATTTTTATTTTAAGCCCATTGGTACCCAAATTTGTTCTCCTTTTCAATCTGAGCAGCATCAGAAATATGACATAAAGCTTGAAGTCAGATAGATCTTGATGTGTGTCATTTTGTAGCTGGGGATGTGATCTAACTGACACTTAGATATATGGAGAGATGGATAACACCTTGAAAGGATCTGATCTGACCCTCACAACTTTAGGTTGTGACTTTCAACCAAGGTAAGAGAACCTATCTTTTAAACCCCAAAAGGTGAAGGATATGAATATATCCCTCAATTTATGTAAATAATATGAAAAGGAATTGGGAAAATATGATGAACACTCCAAATTTGACTTTTACAAGTTGTCACTCCCAGATCATGGAGATATTTTGAATGCAAGGCAAGGGTTACTGAGGACATTGTATAATCCTGATTTTCCTTGTGCATTTTTGTAGATGGGTTAGATCCTTTTATTTACACAAAATGCAATGTAGGGGTAGTATGGGTAGGATTAGTTTGTTTGAATGAATTTTTTGGTGGGGTGTTGATGAGACAAATTGGGATATATAAGATCTTTGAAAACCTCTACAATACTTGAATAACTATTAGATAACATGCTTCAAATAATCAGGATATTCTTTCAACCAGAAGAGGCATAAATGGAAGCCTAGGTTGCACTCTTCACACAATATTTGATAATTCACCACAAAAGATTGAAGTAAATAACTCAATCAAACACAAAAATCCTTGATCAAACCACACCTAAGGTAACCCCAAATGTTTACAAGCAATCTCTGCAATCAAGAAACGTAAAGTGATTTTAAATTTGTTTATCTCTTAATCAAATGAAGGCTCTTTTGAATATGATATTGCAAATGTCACTAAACTATCAACAAGAAATGGAGATTCTATGTGATTTCTAAAAACTTTTAATACAAGATTGCAACAAGAACAAAGAAAACTATTTGCAGGCATTTAAAAATGATAACATACACCATATTTCCTAGAAAAACATAGATTAAATCAAAAGTTTTTTAGATTCATTAGCAAGGGAGAGTTTCATGAAAAATATCAGATTTGTGTGATGGTTATACACTTGTAACCAACTCACATACATGAAGATCCAACACAGAAGAAATTATCCTGGTTCTTTGGTGGGTTTCTTAAAAAATGAGCTTTCTCTCAGAATTAGCTCGTGATTTTTCAACTTTTTACCAACCCCTTTACAATTTCTCCAAAATGCATTATATACCTCATACCACATTGGATCCTTCCTTCCCAAGAAAAGACTATGCCATAGGATCAATTTTTTTACAAAACAATCCTCATGATTAAATGAAAATGACATCAAACAGAAAAACATCCATAGGTTGCAGGTGTGCCCAAAAAGATTAAATCATTACAAATATCTGGATCATTATCCATCCTAGAGGCATGTTTTCCATCATTGAGGCATGCAAACACCTTTTAATCATCATTTTCACCTTTTTTATCTTTTCAAATTACCTCTGTAACTTTTGATTTTTCATTTCACATGTTTTCTCGGGATGGGGCAAAAATTACTTCAGAAACATCTGAAATCAAAATATTGAGTCATGAAAGTTATGCCAACCCTGGAAGGCCAAGACGACACAAAATAACTATAAATTTGATGAATTTTGATGCAAAAATCATGATTCCAAGCTTCCTTGAGCTCTCATGGTGGTCAAAAATGAAAATGCACAATTTCCCTTGATCTGGTACATGTCAAACTATGATTGGGAACAAATTCCGGCTTAGTTTTGACATTTTGACATTTTTGAAAAAATGGAAAAATGTGACTTTTTCCCCCGCCCCTCCACCTTTGAATTTTTGAGTTGACACATGGCACATGGTGGGTCCCCTTGGGATCGTGCTTCAATTGTGTGCATTTTGACCATTTTTAGAAAATTGGAAAATTTTCACCTTTTGCCTCGTGGGCCCGCATCTTCAATTTCTCCCTTGCCACATGTCTCCTTGTGATTCATCGAGGGCCAACACTCCAAATTTATATTTTAAGCCTTCTTTGCAAAAGGGAAAATATTCCCTCCTACCTATGCCGACCCACCGATCCGCTTTGTTGGACACGTGTCCACCTATGATTCATTTGTGGGGGCACGCTAAATTTTTTTACTTTGAACTATTTTGTGAAAAAGGGAAAAAATACCCTTTTACCTCTGTGGCTCGCACTTCCATTTTGAAAATTTTAAGACATGTGTCCTCTCCTCATTGGCTATGGGGTTTCGGGCCAATTTTTGACTTTAAATTTTTTACAAAATAAAGTCAAAAATTTTAAAGGAGATCTAACTCCCCACCACCCCCCTACCAATCAGAACATGCCACGTAGGTAAATTTGGAAAAAATGGGTCCCTGGGCCCGAAAATGCCACTTTGCCAAAAAATAAAAAAATGACAAGTTAGAAACATTTCCCGCCGCACCTCATCTAATGGGAACCCGCCACATTTCCAATACCTTCTAAGGATGAATTTGATGGGAAAATGACACCTGCATGACTGTCAAAACTCAAAAAATTCAAAGGATGCCCTAGACTTCAATTTTTTTATCAAGGATGGCAAATTTTCAATTTTGAATGAACTGAAGCATGATTTTTGAACATTTTCAATCTAGGATTTGGATTTTCAAATACAAACAAGTATGATTTGATCAATTTAAATTTTTCCAAGATCTGGCAAATGGGAAAAATGACATAGCCGCAAAATTAGAAAAACTAGGGCACAAAAAAGGGTAAACTTGGATTATTCTTTCAAACTAGGGCAAAACAAGAAGTTTGTGAGCATTTTTAAAGCATTTCAACTGGAGGGGAAGAATTAGAGACCATCAATTCAAAGGGTAAAATGTTTTTTGAGAAAATACATATTTCAAAAATTAGGGCAACATGGTGTAAGCTCAAAAATGGCACCAATAAAGCCTTCTTTGTAAAAGGGAAAAAATTCCCTCCTACCTCCGCCAGTCCGCTGACCTGCCTTGTCTTCTGCCACGTCTCCATCACTCATTTTTTGAGGACATGAGGGCTTAATCTTCATTTTTACTCCCTTTAAGCCAAGGGAAAATTCTTAACTTTGTCTTTGCAGGCCCGCTAACCTGCCTTGTCCGCTCTGCCCACCATGTGTCACTCATTGATTTACTTGTGGGCCCACAACTTAAATTTTTTCCTTAACTCCTTTTGCCAAAAAGGGGAAAAAATCCCCATTTCCCTCCACCCACACTTCCCTCTAACCCTTCATGGACACGTGTCAACTTGTGATTGGCCGAGGGCTTTCGGACCAAAAATTTACTTCAAAAAATTGAGCCAAATACACAAAAAACCACAAAATTCTTCCGCCACCCACATCCCTTCTACCCAAGAAACTGCCACATGGCCTCCTCTGATTGGAGTGGATCTAAAAATTATTTTTGTAATTTTTGGAAAATAGTGTTAAAACTCTAAGTCCCCAATCCAGCCTAGTCCTCCATTTTGAAACTTTTAGGATGCGTGTCCTCTTCTGATTGTCTACGGGGATTCGGGTAAAATTTTGACTTAGGAAATTTTGCAAAATAAAGAAAAAAATTTCAAAGGAGATCCAAATCCCCACCTCTCCTTGGCCAATAAGAAAATTCCACGTAGGAAACTTTGAAAAAGGCGTAGCCATGGAGCCAAATTTGCCACTTTGCCTAAAAATAAAAAAATAGCAAGTTAGAAACATTTCGCGCCAATCCTCAACCAATGAAAACTCACAACTTCACCAATACCTTATGAGGATGAATTTGATGGGAAAATGCTGCTCATATGACCGTCAAAATGCAAAAAATTCAAAGGATGCCCTAGAATTAAATTTTTTCACAAAGGGTGGTAGATTTTTTTATTTTAAATCAACTGAACCATGTTTTTTACAACATTCTCGATCTAGGATTTGGATTTTCAAACACAAACAAGTATGATTTGATCAATTTCAATTTTTCCATGATTTGGAAAATGGAAAAATGACATAGCCCACAAAATTGGAAAAACTAGGGCACAGAAAACGGAAAAATTGAATTATTCTTTCAAATTAAGGTAAAACAAGAAATTTGTGAGCATTTTAAAGCATTCAATTGGAGGGAAGGAATTTCAGACTATTAATTCAAAGGGTGAAACATTTTTGAGCAAATAAAGATTTGGAAAATTAGGGCAACATGGTGGAAGCTCAAAAATGGCACCAATACACCACAAACCACTTCAAGTCTCATGGGATGAGTTCACAGACAAATTTTCCAACTTCTTGGCCATAGCAGAATTATGAGCCTCCAGGATCGAGCTAATGTCAATATCAACACTATCAACAACATCAGTGCATAGAGTAGCTTTGAATGCCTCGCACGGGTCTATAAAAGTTTTATCAGATAAGGCCCTTCTAAGAGGAGTGATCAACCCTCTGAGAAACCACTGAGCATGTTGTGAAGGATGAATATCATATGATAATTTAGACAAGAGAGTTTTAAAGTGTGCATCATACTCCCACAAACTCTCTACTATTTCTTGTTGAATCTCCTTCAAAGTGCCAATGCTCTTCTGCTCAAACTCAAGAATGTGGAATTTTTCCAAGAATGCATTCTTTAAAGAAGTATAGTCTACTAATATCTGATGAGGGTCATGTTTCCTATACCAGTTATGTGCGCACCCTTGCAACATGGTTGCGAACTGACTAGCCTTCCGGTCTAGGGTTGTGACACCCTTTACATGCCATAGTAGTTCACACTTATGGACATGTTCTATAGCATCCTCAATACCTCTATAATTAGGAAAATGTAGAGACATTTCAAAGAAAACTTGTGGGGGTTGTTGGGGTCTAAATCCTCTTGAGCCAGGGCCTTGGTTTCTGCCTATATTTCCTTCACCGCCTGATCCACCAGGTCCTAAACCACTAGATCCACTAGGCCCACTAGGTCCTGAACCACTAGATCCACCAGACCCACTACCTCTTATTCCTCATGAACCACCAGACCCACTAGGTCCACTAGATCCTGAACACCTAGAACCACTAGGTCCTAAAGTGGTCATGCCAAGGGTCCCCATAGTTCCACTAAGATGCACACCTATGGTCTGTGACAATGCCCCACTTCCAATAGTATACCCCATGCCACTCCCAAACATGAGACCAAAATCTTGTGTGTCTATACATTTCCCAAACATTCCTAATAGTGGGTTAGTGTTTGTACGAGAAATTATACCTCCTGGGTGTAGACCGATCACTTTCAATGTAACCAATTAGGCTAGAAATATTTTCCCCCTGATCAGGAAAACCAAGTGCCAGGGTTTGATCATTAGGTGGGATTAGATGCATGCTAACGGTTATTCTCTCTCCATGTGACAAACTCTCATTAGAAGCTGAAGTGGTCTCTCTTACACACTTGTGAAGATGGGGTCACAAAGACTACTTAGGTTCCACGTCCTCTTCGTGAACCTCAAATCCTTCCTACAATGGCTAACTTCATACATTCATCACACCTACAACCTCAGATTGTCTAGAAATCTCCCTTTCACGCACTTCACCATACTTGAGTCATCTTTCCTCCCTATCTTTCTCCACCACAACATCTGCCATCTTCCTCCACCCTAGCTTCCTCACCTAGCACTGAGATTGGTTTATTTGGCCATTGGGAATACCTTTAAACTCATGGTAACCATCAATATTTTCATAGCTAGAGGAACAACACGTAGAAACAATCCTCTGGGCTCCTGTAGAAACTCAAACTCAGCAACCACCTGATAGGAATATGTGGAAATGGCATACTATGGAGTGTAGCTAGCCAATACTCCTTTCCACTAATGATCCACACCACGGGTCCACATTATATCTACATCCTATAGCCTTTGGTATTATTTTTGGGTCCACACACATGATCTAGATGCATAGGTTAAGAGCCATTCATACAGTTCCACTAGGAAGCAGTAGAAAAATGTCTCATATAGATCATGGTAGAGGTTCTCTTCTACCCATCTACATGCATCAAACTCAGGTCAAGTGCTAAATATATGAGAAAATTCATCCTCCATACTCTTGAACCATGATTCAACATTTTCCAATGTTAACTACTTTGTCATTTCTCATTACACAGATCATGACGAATGCTAATTCCCACTACAACTTCAAAAAGAGGGTCTCGGAAATGGAACCAAGATGTAGTCATTTTTACCCCTATCACAAAATAAAGGAACCCCATTCGCATTAGCCTATCACCAAGCAAACATTGGGCACTCACCCGAGGCATGCGTAGGTGTTGAGTCTCTCTTTTATGTGATTTTAGTGGGAAACATCATCTATGGTTTGTTTTTAAAAGACTCTCAAATGGATTTAGGACATATAAGAACCATAGAGCTCAGAACGGCCTTTAGATCCTTGCATTCATTTCAGATAGAGTACTTAACAGAATCTATAACATGTATCATAAAAGAAAGAAGCATACAAGCATCCATACTTAGCATAAAAGGAAAGAGAACTCATGAGAGAGATGTATGCATCAGAATCATTGATATTAATGTATATATAATAGGTAACCTCATTACATCCATGGAGCCATTACAAAGTGTCACCGAGAAGTAGACCGTAGTCATGCATTGCAACTGGACTAATGTAACTAATATACCAAAAAAAAAATTACAATCCCCATGCCTAATACATCCTTTCCCAAAAGCAATTACCCACTAACAGAGTTCTTGCAGTATTTTTGCAGAGCTCCACCACACTCTAAGTCTCTCTATTTACTCTGTAGGCACTTACATTTATAGCTTTTCTGGACTACCAACTCATCCTCTAGTGCCCTCAGATTTGATGCCAAGTGTCTGAATGTGGTCCTTTATGCAAGCATGCTCCTCCGGGGCTAAGCTTTCCACTTTATCCCATGATGTGCTTCTAGAATATTCTACCACAGGCATGGTCCTTATTGGGCCAACCTATCATTAGGTTGACACCTTATCCATGCATAAACAGGTCATGCTTTTCACGTGTTCTCCCCCAAATGTCCAATTTATGTAAGTCCTGAACCCTTGGCTATGTCCACACACTTTGTGCATGTCACAAGCTTCCTTAAACCCTTTTCTAAAACCCTTCCTTGCATGGTTTTTCCTTGCGCACCTACATTCCTTTTATACTTAGTCAATATTCTAGGGGCCCAACATGACGTCTATCCTCCTAAGAAGCCCTACATGCCTTTTATACTTAGTCAGTATTCTAGGGGCCCAACATGATGTCTATCCTCCTAAGAAGCCTAAAATAGATGTTGCATTTGTCTTCAACATCAATAACATTCCCGTTAATTCCTAGATGGCATGTAGAGGTGACCCAACGTTATATTTATAGGTCTATATCTATAAAAATTACGTTGAATGTGTAATGATTGACGATGGGGAAAATGCTAATATTGTCCCCTTTTCATTCCTCTAAAACATAGGCTATGAGGAAATAAAGTGTTCCTTAACTAGAAATACATATAGAGGCTATGATAGTATCAAAGAAATGTCCATAGGGACTATAGTACTCCTAACTACTCTTGGTCCCAAAATGGTTCTAAACAAGTTTTATATTATAGATAGGGAAACTAGCTATAACATGATTCTTGGTAAACCTTGGGTCCATCAAATGAAGGAGATCATTTCTACATTATTCTAATAAGTTAGATTCATGCATTTGGGGAAAGTCTTTATCACTTAGGGTGACCCAAAAACTTTTGATATTCACCTAGCCAACTTAAAGAAGAAACCTGGGGTCCATACAAAGTTCAAACTACCCGTCAATCAAATGAACAAACCTAAAGATACAACACTAGAGTCTAAATTGATTCGCATGATGGAATTAAAGACCTCCATTTTAATTGAGGGGTTCTTCACAACCAAAGATGAAGTTTTTATTATTGAGACAGTATCAACGAGAACCATGGCTAATATTACGAAATTTCTTGAGAATGATTTTCCTATTCTCCTCCCTTTTGAATATTTGGTAATTAGACATGCTCTACGACTCGGTTCCCTTCCACCTGAAGAAAATTTTATGGTTGAGGTCTCGGAAGTAGAGGAGGAAGATACTAGAAATGATCAAACATCAATATTTCCTAGAAACTATTGGATTCTCAACTATGATGGAGTGAAGTGTCATTTTGGTGCTGGGGCAGGGGTGATCCTTACTTCCTCGGAAGGAAAGGTTATGCATTTTTACTTTAAGCATAGCTTCAAATGTACAAAAAATTGTGCTAAGTATGAGGCCCTTTTATTGGTCTCATTTTATCCAAGAGAATGGGTGATTGTAATATTAGATTTTTTGGTGATTCCTATCTAGTCACAAACTAAGTTTCATAAGTTTACGGGAATATAGCGGAGCACCTACAACACTATAATACTTTCATGCTTAACCTAAGAAAATGGTTTGAATTCATATCCATTTAGGTTGTCCCATGCATACAAGACCTTTTATCTAATTCCATTGCTACTTCCACTTCTCACTTTTTTCCAAGTAGGGATTTGGAATATTTTGAATTCGTTATTTCAGTATAAGATGAACCTCTAGTTAAAAGAATGCCTAATAATCCTATCCTGGTATACATTTAGGTTGATAACTATCCTACCACTTTAGATTATATGTATAATGATAAATATATCCTAGGTTAGCTTAATGGATATGTTTACCTTCATCCCGCACATCATAAGAGGGGTTTTGCTAGCATACCTTACTCTTCCTTCTATTTTAGAGATCATACGATGGTTCCTTCATCATTGGAGGGCCTTGAGATATATGAAGTATAGGATGAAGGATAAATAGAAATACCTCCATCCCAACCTAAGTTTGAATAAGTAAATGCCTCTTTAATTGAGGGAACCATCGATATAAATATCGGGACAAAGACCCTAAGATATTGAAACTTGGTTCTTCTTTAACTCTAGAAGAAGTGGAGATTAATATAAAGGTTCTCAAGGAACATTCAAAATCCTCCACATTTAGCTACAAAGAGATGACAAGAATTTCCCCCCATGTCACAGTCCACAACCTCATAACCAAACCTAATGCCAATCCGATAAAAACAAATTCAAGACCTATGAAGCCAAAGGTGGCTCTGATGGTCAAGGAAAACATTATGAAGCTCCTATAGGTGGGATTCATCAAACATGTAGATTATTCAATGTAGGTATTAAAAATTTTCCCCATTCTCAATAAGAATGGGAAAATATAAGTATGCATTGATTTTTGGGATATGAACAAGGCATGTCCCAAGGATGATTTACCGTTACCTTACATCGATGTTATTGTGAACGCAACAACTAGATATGATCTATTGTTACTCATGAATGGTTTCTCGGGTTACAATCAGATTTGGATCTCTAAGGAGGATCAAGAAAAGACCATTTTCACAACTCCTTGGGGTACTTATTGATATGCAGTCATGTCGTTCTATCTTAATAATGTTGGTGCTACCTATCAACGATAAATGGCATATATATTCCACGATATTATTCATAAGATTACGAAATCATATGTTGAAGATCTTATGACCAAGGTCAGGAAGTGTTGCGTTCACCTTGAGGTGCTTCCCATCATCCTCTCTTATCTCCTTAAACATGATGTTACATTGAATCCATAAAAATGTGTATTTGGTGTGACGGGAGGGAATTTTTTTGGTTACATCACCTCTTAACGAGGGATTGATGTGGATCTGGAAAATTTCCAAGTAGTTCTAGAAATGACCCCAGCATCAGATGAGTCAGGCATTAGGTCCTTTATCAGAAAGATCGGTGAAATCTGTAGGTTTATACCCGATTTAACCTTTGTTATTCATCCAATAAATAATTTAAAAAAAAAGAGTTTTGTAACATCGAGATGGACAAGTGTCATGAGGCATTTGAATCAATCAAATGATTCCTTTAGTCACCTCCTAAACTCATGCCTCTGTAATAGATGTCTTGTTAGCTTGCATGTTAACACAAGAAGATGATGAAAAGTATGAACGTGTAATTTACTTCATCATTCCTACATTGCTATACTATGGGACACGCTATGCGCATGCAGAAAAGGAATGCCTCACTACAGTGTTTGCAACAAAATGGTTAAGGCATTACATGCTTAACTAAGAAACATGGGTTATTGTTAACACATATTGTATTTGGACATTGCTAACATGAGGTTTATTTTTCCAATAAATTTGGATGCTTCATAACCTTAATGGGAGAATTAGAGTTAACTTATATCAACCAAAATTCCATCAAGGGACAAATAATTTCTGATTTTTTGATAGACAACCCATTATACTATGGAGAGTTAGTAGACCTAAGTTTCTTCAATTAATGTATATAATACGTAGAAATCAAACCTCCCATTACTACATGTCCATGGTATTTACTGTGTTTCCATGGTATTTAGATATTGTCAACTTTATTATGAACCACACATACCCTAAGGGGGAAAATTCACAATAGAGAAGACATCTACGTGTCATAGCCTCCAAGTATGTAATTATAAAACAAGTTTTTTATCATAGATATTTTGAAGGAATGTTACTAAGGTTTCTCAATGAGGAAGATTCTTAAAATATCCTCTATGGATCCCACAATGGGGTCTGTGGAGGTCATTTTGGAGGACATGCAACTGCTATAAAGATACACCTGATGGGCTATTTTTGTCCCACCCTATAAAATGATATAGTAGAGTATGTACACAAGTGCCACAAGTGTGAGGAATTCTCTCACAAGATTCATATACCTTCCCAATCTCTACAACTGATTCCAACACCTTGGCCCTTTTCCATGTGGGGCTTATATTTAATAGGGAAATTCTCTCCCTCATCAATGCACGACCATAATTTTATAATTATAGACACAAAATATTTCACAAAGTGGGTTTAGGCCATGCCTCTTACCATCGTTCTAGGGTTTGTAATCACAAATTTCATCTTGAGCAGATCATCTATAGGTACAGGGTCCCACAAGTCATTATCTTTGATAATGACACGTATTTTAAAAATAAAGAGGTGCATGAGTTGTGTTAAAATTTTGAGATAAATCACCAGACATCCTCTCCATACTACCCTTAGGCCAATGGAAAAACTGAGGAAACTAATAAGATGTTAAATTCCATTCTCCTTAAAATAGTCAAGGAGAACAAATGTGATTGGAATTTGAAGATATGTCTATCCTTATGGCCCTACAGAACTTCAGTAAGAATGTTGAGGGGGGTGACCCCATATTATTTAGTATTTAGTTTGGAAGAGGTTTTACCGCTTGAAGTTGAGATACACAGTCTTTGGATATCATTACAAGGAATTTTAGGAGAAGAAGGATATCGTGAAGTAAGGCTCATTGAGCTAGATACCCTGGAAAAAAATCATCTCGGGGATGAGGTGCACCACCGAGCTTATGCCAGCCAGATGTTCCTATAGTATAATAAGAAGGTATATGAACACTAAATATTCATTACAGATCTAGTATTGAGACTTGATAGCCGGATAGAAAAGAAAACTAATGAACTAAGGAAATTTAGGCCCAAGTGGTTAAGCCCATCTTGATTCATGGAGGACTACAATAATGGGGCATATCACTTGTGTACATTAGAGGGTGAAGAATTTGGTGATTTCATCAATTCACTTCACTTGAAACATTACTACACATGATCCATCTGTATTTCCACTTGTATACTATTTCAAATGCAATGGATTTCATCTACTAGATCACTTTGTGAATTTGAAATCAAGGAAATTATCTTTCAAGAATCTTTCAAAAATTTCTAAAAATTATTGAAAAAACATTCAATCATGTTTCTTCAAATATCTGCAATATTATCATCAACATTTCTAATTACTTCCTTAGTTCAACAAGTTAAGACAAAATTTTGACACTAATCCTACCAAGGTCTGCATACTTGGTTCTACTTGTAGTTTTATTCTAGCATAGGTTTCTTTTCCCAATAGTTTGTTCTAGAAGCTTCTTGGTTTCATATGTAGAAACCCATAATTATGCCCAAGCAATTTAAATACTTAAATTACATTAATTATCATCTTTCTCACAAATCGACGACATATCATCAAAAACACTCATTTTCCCTCATATCATCATTAATTAATTACACTAAGCTAATTAATTAAGTTTCCTATCCAAAAAATACCCTAATTAATGACCTTCCATTAATAAATCACCCCTTCTACCTAGAATAATTAATTATTATTAATTAATGAGATTTCCCTTCAATTTAACCAATGAATCAATATTTAATTGATTTAATCCCCTTCTAATAGCCTAAATCGTACTAATATTCCTCTAATTATCTTCTATAAGCTTACATCTACCTATTAGTTAATCACCTTTGATTGATTAAAACACCCCCCAACTCCCATGACTTGCTAAACATGTATTAAACCCTTCTAAAGTAAGGTTACCTTTAATAAAGCAAACTTATCCATTCCTAATCATGTTTTACCTGTATCCCACATTCATGAGAATGTGTTGAATCCTTTATCCTTTGGGATATATAAAGATCCCTCCACCTACCTTTTTACTTACACCTAGACTCCTTAGAGAGCAAATTCAAAGCATATAACAAAGAGACTAAGAGCTTGCACCTTGTTTTCTTGAGAGTTCATCATATTAAAGAGTTAAGCCTCTTTCTTAAAGTGCTTGGGTCATATGGGAGGTGTAAAAAGGGTCTTGTAGTCCAACTTTGATTATCCCCCATTCCTAGGTTCTTGGAGCATTAAGGACAATTGTTTTTGATAGCCATGGTACTTACCTAGGTTCCTTCATTTATATGTTGTTAGAGAATAGAGGATATTTAGGTGCTTAACATAGTTGATTTCATAGTTTTGTATTGATAATTGTTAGCATCTAACCCTTGATTAATTCTTATCATGATGGTGTTTAGAATGTTGTTTAATTTTTGTTAATTAAGACTATTTAGGTGTTAGTCTTTGTTTACATTAGCACTAGTTTAAAAACAACACTTGCACACATCATATATCTCCCAAAAAAACCTCTTTGGTAGAAAAAGAATTCTAAACATTTTTACCTCGATCACTTTTTTGCCTATTTCAATTTGGTGTTGAGATATCGAATCTTACTAGTTATGTGGGGTTGAATCTAGGGCCAAGTTATCCGTCTCAAAAGCACAACTCAAACTTAGAAATAAAAATAAAAATGATATAAGTCAAATCAAATAAATGTAAAAATATTTCATTTACAAATAAAACCACACTTCTTTACCCTACCCATCTTTGGTGATGAGCCCATGTTTCTTACTAGTAATGTGAGATTGGGAAAGGAGGTAAGTTCCCCTACTCTCATATGCCTTTTCTTCAGTGATTATCCCATGCTTCTTACTAGTGGCATGTGGAAAGGTATGGGGGGTATCTTCAAATAAGTTAGTAAGTTGTAAGAAATTCATTCAATGAAAAGTGATTTGAAAATATAAATCCCAGGAAAGTGAATTAGATGTGTATGTTCCAAAAGAGATAAAACCTTAAAAACCATATTTTGTCAATCACGAGTCCATAAATGGGTCTAAGTCTAGATAAACTTGCAAGTAAATCACATAATACATTGTGTAGTAAAATGTGTGTAGAATTAGATTGTAGGTTTCTAAATGTATTTCTATCAAAATTTGGTCTTTCTCTCACCATTTCCATCTATCAAAATCATACAAATTACATCTCTTCTGGCTCTCGGTGTTGATATCTCAAATCTTACTAGTTGTGTGGGGTTACAAGTGGAGTGAGTTCATTTTATTACAATCATAAAATTTTTCCAAAAAAGGAAGAAGTATTGCATATTGCTTGAAAAACCAAAGTTTTGACATTACCTTGTATTTGCATTAGGATCATATAAAACAAAACAAAAAAATAAATCATTCTATTATCACATCATCATCCATAGCATGCATCCAAAAATAGAATAAAAACATTGGAAATTATGAGCATCTAAGAGTACACAAATGATATAAACCATCAATGATTCAACTCTTACACAAGAATGACTGAAACAAAAATAAGTGTTTGTATATATATCCATAATAAGTCAATTTTATGTAAAATTCCATCACACTCTAGGTGTGGTCAAAACACTAGTAATGAGCGCAAAAATCCAAAAAAAAATTCATATACATGTGTCGCAAAATGACATCGAAGAAATAAAGGCTCGTGGCCTATCCCTCCCTATGAGATCCCTGAGAGGGTACACGGTTAGGACTCCTTCTACTGCTCCTATGACGTGAATGGGATCCTCCCTACACTATATGACGAGAGTGACCATGTGATATACCACTAGCCATGGCCTTGTTACGGGAGTGGCTCTGCCTCTCCATCCTCTATGTTAAATGGAATGCAGTGAGCTCAGTCCTCGCCTCATAGTGGAATCTCCTTAGCTCACCAAAGGGGTACAAAAACATCATTTTGGTGACCAACCTACATTAGCTTCCCCACATCTCTAAAAAATTCATCTCAAGTCTTCCCTATTGGGATAAGAAGTGTATCAAACATAATATTATGAATAAAATCACGCCATCTATCAGCAGTGGATACAAAACAAAATGGAAATGATGGTGAGTTAGAAAACTATAAAAACTCAAAAATAAACATAATGTGTAACTTACTAACAATTATAGCTATCAAGTTTGAGAGAAGAGTATCTACATATTTAGATCTCTTAGTATCTAGGAAGCTTTGGTTGGTGAAGCTGGTGGTGGTGGAGTTGCTGTAGGAACCTACTGAGCCTCATCCTCTACTGGTGTGATGTGTTGACCCATCAAAAAATGCTCGTCGCCCCCTCCCTCTTAAGAAAGTGGGTCCTTCGAAACAAGGGTCACCTCTTCTTACTCTGCCTCCACTCTCTCTACCATAGAGATCTCTTATGTAACTGACCACTCTATATCACTCTCATCCTCATCATCATGTTCCTCCCCTCCTGCTCCTTACCCGTCTCCTCGCTAATCTTTCTCTCAGGCTCTATCTCTAAATCCATATGGGCCTCACATCCTCCTCATGGATCCTCCCCTGTATGGTAGGTGGTTATGGTGAAGAAATATAATCTCCAGGAGCACTACAAAGGGGTCTCGATTCTGGGACCAACTCAACCACTAGAATTAAATGTAGTAAGGTTGTTGTAACAACTTCTTCAATAATAAAAGTTGGTCCGTAGGGTTGGCTCATTCCTTTGTAGATCCTATGATTAGATATTAGTAGGGATAATTAAATGGAATGCACGGTTAGATGGTGGAAGGTGAATTCAAATTTTCCCTGAGTTATGCTATCCTCTCTAGGGTGTACTTCCATCCTTCTATATATTGTAAATTGGTTCCTTGTTTTAACTACCTTGGACCACCTTTGGTAATGTGAGGGTAGTCCCATTTTATGCTACATAATTATTCTAAGAGTTGTATGTCCTTTGGTTATGTCTCTATAAATGTTTTTCATCTATCCTCATGTATTGTGGCAATTATCTGGTGCATGATCTTTCAGTAACTATCTAAAAATGTTGGTTTTGTGGCTTGTGATCAGCTCTTAGTTATTGTTTTATTGTACTATATTGCCTCTCATTCATTCGCAGATGTGTTGATAATGCATTGTTTCAGAGATCTTTTTCTATTGTGTATCAATGGAGGGTGGAACTTCGGGACGTGGTTCCCTTTAGCCTATGGATTTTTTTTGGCCCTCCTCATCGATCAGTAGTCTCTTTTATCTTCTCTCTTACCAAGCATATTCATCCCCTTTATTTTGGTGTTAATAAATAGCCATAATGATGGGAGTTTAGGTAATATAAGAGATTTTTCCCATCTCTTTTCTCACTTGAGTCCAAATGAGAAGTTAGAGTAGAGCTAGATAGTTGCATTGCGTAGATTCCTAGGAGTAGGTAGCAGGAAGAAATTCCTAAATCTGGAGTTGCATGTCTCAGTTTGGATTCCCAAAACTTGGAGACAGCTCCATCATCCCCCATATATGATTCTAAATTGTCTATGATTAGGGCATAAGTACACATTTGAGCTCCAGCAATAACTTACTAACAATTCTAGCTTAACATAGGTTGAGACCCAAGATTATCCACATACTCAGAACTCCTGGAATTTAGTGATATTGTCAGCTCTCCTAGAGGAGCTACTGGTGTGATGTGCTGACCCATCAAAAAATTCTCATCATTTCCTTCCTCTCAAGAAATTGGGTCCTCAGTAAATCACATAGGGTATATCTCTTGGCTGGAGCTATCAATCTATTTGACTAATTCCTCCTCATCATCATGTTCCTCTCGTCCTGCCTCCCCACCTGTATCTCTCATTGGTCTCACCCTCAGGCTCTATTTCTGAATCCATAATTGCAAGGCCTCCTCCTCACTCCTCCCCACTATGAGTCGGGTGTAACCTCAATCTGGATTCAGGGTTCTTTGGTGTTTACTAGGGACATGGAACTTCTCCACACTGATAGGTACCCCTGGTAGAAACATGATGTCAAATAAATTTTTCCCCTAGGGCTGACTCTTGCCTCTCTAATCCCCTGGTAAAATAACTTAGAGATCGAAAGGTACTACATTGTCACTTAGGGAAGCCCAAACTAGTGAGGGACTCTATTCCTTGCAGTGGTGTAAAAACCTCTCACCCTAGTTGTCAGAGTGGTGGCTACATAACTTCCTCAAACTGCCATAAGTAAGTAGTATAGTCTCATCATCACCCCATATCCCAACCATATCTTGCGTATGGCCTCACAATGAAGTCATTTGTGGTATAGTGTGGAAACATGATGGTGTTCCCCTCTGACCCAACTATACAAAAAATATTTCAAAAATCTGGAGGCTCTAATAGCCCCTAGATCTAATATGCTAGACCCACTCTAGTAGGGGATAATCCGTTCATAGAGCCATCACATGTCACCAAGGAATAGGGTGGCTCAGGGATTTCCCCTATAGCCCTCACAATGTGGTATAAGTCATGGTATGTGGTCCTAAGAATGTACACAACTAAAACAAATATCCTCCCATGTTGCTCAATATCCATAATAATATGCAACATAAAAATACTAAGATATTTTCCCCGCCCCTTAGTCTCCCACTAAATTTGAAGCCAAAATCGCTAATAATGGCCATGAACGTACGAGTGGGGATAGGTCTCAAAGGTAACTGATAATCCAGCCACATAGTCTGATTAGCACCCACATTTTATGCCCCATCATCCCCCATATATGATGCCCACTTTCTATACATAGCTGAGAAAATCTTTCTCCAAGTGTCAATTGTCTTGCCACTCACAACAACACCCAAGATCTTGTAAACATCCTCGAGAGTGATGGTCCACTCTCCCCTAACCCTCAAGAAATCTAGAAAGTATTCTGGTTGGTATCCTAATAGCTCAATAAATTACACAGTACATGGATGGTTGTTAGCTATCAGCAATGTTTCGTGAGAGATCCTCCATATGTCAGCTCTATGTAACACGTCCCTCTCTTCATGGGAAAATTGATCAATAATCACTAGGGATCCAATCACACTCTTTGGCCATAGCTCCAACAAACATATAGGAATCCTTCTTATGCATTCACTAAAACAAGAAAAATATTAAGTTAGCAACACGACTCAAAACATAAGATCATCCAAAACAATATAAAATAACTTAAATTCCAAAAAAACACTTCGGTTGCTCAAAATAAGGTTATGCCTTGATAGTTACAAAACCGCTACCATGTGAGAATGGAGGTTACATAATTTCTATGGTGGTTGCACAACTTCCACCCTGCATAGGGCAACAGTCACATCTAGAATGGACAAGCCATCCCCTTTGACCCAAAAATGCAAATAAAAATTCAAAAACTGACCATTTTGAACAAAAAAAAGCTAGACCCACTTAGAAGACCCCCTAGGGAATAAGTTTAACTGGAATATTTGTAAAAATTACCCCCCCATAGGTTTATATTTTTTAATTTTTCACATTTTATGTTTAAAACAAAAAATACAAAATATTAACCATTCACCTAGCTGCTGGAATTCTCGCTCATGGGGCCATGATCATGATGTCACACTCTTTGTTTTGACTGTATCCACCACATACCCTACTTGTTTCCCAATTTAGATGTACCATAATCCCCCATATATGATGCCCAATTTCTATATAAAACTAGAGAACGTTTCTCCAGTGTCAATTGTCTGCCAGTCCCAGGAACACCCAAGATCTTATAGACATTCTCGAGAGTGAAAGTAAACTCTTGTCTAACTCTAAGAAACATGAAAGTATTCCAATCAAAATCCTAGTAGCTTAATGAATCAAAAATTATATGGTTGGATGGAGCTATCAATCATGTCTTAGATATCCTCTATATGTTAGCTCTATGTAGCAAATCTCTCTCTACCTAAGTCAATTGATTAATAATCCCAAGGATCCAATCACACTCCCTCATCAGGATTTATCAAATGTAGTCATCCTTTTTATGTGTTCACCAAAACAAGAAGAAGAGATAGTTAGAAACATAATTCAATACACAAGATCATAAAAAACTATATAAAATAAATGAAAATCCAAAAAAATCACTTAGGTTACTCAAAATAAGGTTTTTCCTTGGTAGTTACAAAATCATTTCCCTATGCAGAGGGGTAGTTTTGTAATTACCACAATGGTTGAAAAAATTCCTCCCTCCACAGGGTGGCATTCATGTCAAGAATAGACAAGCCATCCCCTTTGACCCAAAAATACAAAACAAAATACAAAAATTAACCATTATGAACCAAACAAAAGCTAGACCTAGACGACCACCAAGGGAACAATTTGACTGGAATATTTGCAAAAAATATCCTCAGGTGTATATTTTTCAAGTTTTCACATTTTAGGTTTAAAATAAACAAATGAAAAATACTAACCATTCTCCTAGTCGTTGGATCTCTTGCTTGTGGGGCCATGATCATGATGTCACACTCTTTGTTTTGACTATATCCACACTCAAAATAGTTGTAGGTAACCCAAAGCTCCTAAATCACTATGAGGGTGAGTGAAAATGAATTTGAAAATGATGGTTTTAGATATATATATATTCTTTGTTTTAACTTCATCTTGAGTGTGTGCACTTAATAAGGATGGAGCACTGATGCAGGTATATTTCTATCCCTGCGCAAATGGTAAGTCCTCATGTTTTTTTTTTAACGTTTATTTTTTGATATCATATCTATCTGCACTTGGGTCTCGTTTGCATTTTGTAGGAAGTGATAGCTTGGATGGCATCACTTCGGCACATGGAATTGACAAGTATAAATTCTAACTCCCCATTTTATTAACACCATACTTAGACACTATGTTTTACGCCTCTTCATGGCTAAAACAATTCTCTGAGGGGGCAATATGTACGCATCCAAATTTACACCTACAACATTGTTGGAAATGGTTCAAAATTCCCCAATGATGATTCATGTCTTTTTCCAAAGGTGTTTGAGATCCTTTTCCTCTTAGAAGCTTATATTTGTAGCCTACATTACCTTATTTATCCATTTCCTACTTTTTCATAGCTTGTTGCATTGTTTTTCCTTTAGTTTTGGCCTTTAATTACAAAATTGCCACTCTGCCTAGGCAGCGGTTGCATAACCACTACCCTACTTGGGAAGAGTCATTGTGTAACCTCCACCCTGGTCAGGAAATATATTTCATGTGTTGTATCACAAACTATCCCGACATGAATTAGATGCATGTTAACCCACTCCAGTTCATCTCTAACACATGTTTCTTGATCATTTTGGTTGATTTTAAGCTTGATTGATTTGTACCAACCTCCTCTTCCACTTCTAATGGTTGATTAAGTGTTAAAATCCCTCTTCTTATTGTGATGTGGTATCCCATTGCTTCCAAATGTCTTAGACCATTTCCCATCTTATGTTCTATAAAATCATCCCTTGTTTTGAAGAAAAGGGCTAGAGATATTTTGTGTATCTTTCTTAGTTGAGCTGCCATAATTTTTCTAGAAACTACACAATGAAGCTTTGTTCTCTTGTGTTTTGTTTCTTTTTCCTCCATTGCAACAAAACTACCATCAAGCCACCATTTTTATATAAATTTCTTCTTATTTCTTCCTCTACATTCCTAATTCCTGGGACTCATGTAGACACAAAATATTGGTAAAGACAACTAAGGGGAAAAACTGATACCAAAACTGACATTGCCTTTGCACTATAATTTTAGGTTGGGGTTTGTTATTGATTTTTGTCATTTCTTCATTAATCCTTGAATGTACAAATATTTATTAACTATGGTAGAAGAAATCATTTAATTTGGTTGTAAATAGTTAGCTTAGTTTCTTTTGTAAAGTTTTCTTTAGATAGATAACTTCCTTTCCTATCTTTGTAGATTCACAAGGGAAGTGATTCTGGAAGAAGATTTTGAATGGTTCAGAGAATTCAAAATTTGATTCAAATTAGTCTTTTTTAAATACCTCTTAAATGACACCTGGGAAGTTTTAGGAAAATAAAATCTTCTGGGAAGCTTCTAGTTCTTCCTGTGACTTTGAGGTGTGTTTCAAGATTTAATCCACAACTATTAATTAGAAAGATATTCATTTAAATTAGAATAGATTTAGTATATGGTTGCATAGATAAATGGCTACATCTAGCTATTTATTTGTATATGATTTGTTAACTAGGATTAAAAGTAATTTATTTCTTCATTATTCTAGAAAAAAATAAAAAAATATTTTAATTAGATTAATTGCACTGCATTGCTTTATTTCTTTTATAACTAAAATACAAAAGCATAGTGCAGCTTGTACGTACTTAGATTATCTTGTTATTTATTTTTCATAGATTAAATACATAGATCTCCATTCCTAGACCGTAGCAAGAACGAACAATATAGTTGTGATCCATGGGGTCCCCAGCCAAATGGTCCCAAAATTCTCACGAAAATAGATACTAGACTTCGTATACTTGTCGCTAGAACACCATCATGCTACTCTAATTGCATTACGCAACTTAACATTTTAAACATCGAGGGTGACAAATATTACAAATATTGAACTGCCCCAAGAAATAGAGTCTAGATAAAACACATATGACCATATAAGGACCACAACTAGAGAGATTTTATGGTTGTGATCTAATGGTCCCCCAACCAAATGGGCCCAAAGACCAATTGTATATTTATAATGGATTATGCACACTAGTATTTAGAACATCTTCACTTCCACCAGAAATTATTGAACAACTGAAAATTCTGAACAAAGAAGTTCATCGAGCCCTTGCATTCTATACTGAACTAGCTAACCACTCATAGAGTTAGTGGAACCACACCTTCCTCATTCCATGACCTTTTTTAAAATTATTACGAGAAGCCCATTAGTTTTCCATGTATCCCAAAACCATTAGGCAGGATATTTGTGGAACTTGATATCGGTTAGAGTCTTTATGTGGCTATTATTTATGATCCATCCATTAGACCCATTAAGGTTAGAAGTTCCTTCCTTTCCATTGATGAGAAGATCTTGATATTGCGCTTAAAGGACATTATTTTTCCCTGATATCTTGTTCATCCCATTTCCACATATTTTTGTCCACATATCATATATTCACTATATTTTTCTATCATATCCATTCGCTCATTCCAAACCATCTGTTTTGGCACGGCCTCAATGGGTCAAGTGTGAATGAAGCTTACAGTTCTATCTTCCATTATACAGTGACCACCAAGGTCAGTCTGACTCCCCATATTACATATTTTGTTTTTCGTATTTGATGTAGTTTGAGGGTTTTGTATGTCAACATCACTTAATAGGTTATAGGTGAATTCTTCGATCGTAGTGCCTCATACATGTGACTATCAGTGACCATATGGCAACACTAAAAAAAACAAGTTTTGAGATCATGCATAGTCACATGCTCCTAATAGAGGTCTCTAGTTCATTGGTTCCCTTGCCCCAGTCTAGGCATCCTAGTCTAGGATTATCTAACAGTTCCATGATTTAATGTGCTCACTTGTGAAAATATTTCATTCTTGTTCATTATTTTTCTATTTTAGATTAGTTTTAGGGATAAAACGAATCAACTAATTCATTATTTCCCTCTCTTGTACTTAGGGTTTTATATTTTATTTTTTTATTGCTTGTGTGACCTTGTATCTACCAGTTTTATATCATTATTACATATATTACTCTATAATATTAGGTTTTAACTTATAAATTTCCATTTTTTAAAATCATTTGGTGAACATGCATTCAAACACTCTGGGATATTTATTTTTCTTATTCTATATGAATTTCTTTCATGGCTCCTAAATCTCATGAAATCTCCTTGTATGAATTAAATTAAAAGCACCTAGTTTGCAATGATTCTCTCATGAAAGTTGTACACAAAATGTACCTCCCTCGTGATATGAAACCTTCACAAATAAATGTCATTTTCAATTGTATCTTATGCCTATATATTACTTGTGATAACACATCTTCTCAAGATATCTTAAAGTCAATTCAATATTTACACCATGCTTTTCAAGATAAATTTAAAGCTATGGAATCCACAATGGCATATATCAAAGATGAAATCTAAGATCTCAAGGATGCTTCTCAAGCCCATGTTTATTCTTCTCCACTCCTCATTTTAATTCTATGTCTTTTACATGTGCTCATATTAGTGAACCTCAAGTCTTACCATTACTAGAACCTCTCAAGTTTGATCTCAATGCTGAGCAACATGAAATTTTTCCTCATCTTCTCACTCATGAATTTACCAAATTTCCACCTACTCACTGTTATTCTCCTTATCATCTTGTGAAATATCACGGTTTCCAATTTTAAAATTATCATTAAATTAATGGACATCGCAAAAATGGTTGTTATGTTTTGAAATGAAGAATCAAGCACCTTTAGAATTAGGTGTTTATATAATTTGTTACAAAAAATAATGTTACATGTCCATCTCCAAATTTTACATCTAAATGGGTTCCTAAATTCTATTCATCTATGCCTAATGAGCATCCTACCATCACTTCTAATGTCCCTTAGGTTATTCAAGTGTTTCTGTACGTCAGAAAAGTGACAGGTGAGTGTGAGAACCAACAAGTAACTCTTCCGCGTACCTGACCTCCTGAGGTCGTGCCGAGACAGCCGGTGGGGGTAGAATATGCAGACAAACTAGTTAGGCAGTCTAATGTCTTCGACATGCACTAGTGGAATTTGTGAATCTAAGGCAAAGAAGGCCCTTCTAACTTGGACTGGTGTGATAGATCAATCAGCAAGGATGAATGCTCGAAGGCTCCAATCAATATCGACCTCTGGCGTGATTCGATCTATGGGTTGCGGAATACGTGGAAAATGACCTGGGATTGTTTCGTGTATATCTCCTGATAAGGTCATATAGTGGATGATGAATATAATTGACTCTATGGATGATTTTCTGGCCTAGTCCAGAATTCCCTAGCTTCGTTAGCCGCTATATCTAGTAAGGACAGTTGTTCGATGATGACAGGTGGAAGTGGAGTGGACCTAAATACCAAGATGCGTAGGCTAGTGTCTATGTCTAATTGACTTGTGGATTCGTTGGGCTATGGGATCTGTGGATCACAACCATAGACTCTTGGTTGTTGCGGTCCTGTTATGGTCATACACGGGATCAAGTTCTAATCCCTAGTATCCAGTAATCGTATGCTTTCTCAGATTCTATGTTTAGAACCAATAGTTGTGCAATCTTCTCAAAATACCTTACAGGCGTTCTCGCAACCTAGATTCTTAAGCTGGTATCTATATCTAAGAGGGTGTCTCCAGCATCTGGCTATGGAACTAGAGGATCACACCCGAATGTTTGTTCTCTTTTGAGCCCTTCTACAGTCATGTGGATGTTTTCTAGGGTAATCTGTAGTTTGACTGACTTGACGAAAATGCATGTGCTTGGTCGTCTTCTATGTTTAATCCTCTTAACAGAGAACTGATCAGTTGTAAATATGTGGTTGTTCAGAATACTTGTATCCTGAGATTTTGGTCTATTTCAACTATTGCTGTGACTAGGTTTGGTTGAGGCACGATTGGCTCAAATATATATTCCCTGGGCTCTTGAGGTCCCGTGATTGTCATACGAAACAAAATTCAAATCTAACTGTAGCGAAGCAAATTCTAACTATGTGAAATAAATCTAATTGGATAACTTTTATTCTTCTAAGAAAACTTTTAATAATTTTAAGGAAAGCAAACTATTTTAAGCATATCTAGAAATAATAACTAAAAAATAATTTGAAACAGATAAGATAACCGAGTGTAGTTATTTGCCTGTGCGATTTTGTAGAATTACTCTAAATAAAACAGTTTGTCTAATCTACCGGCAAGATTCTCGATCCTACCTCAGAAGTGAGGAGTGAATCATAGTTTCTCAGAAACTATCAATCCCCACAGCTTCCCTGGCAATATCGAAAATAGAATTTATTGAAATAAAGTGATTAACTACTCTATTTGATATGATTCTGACTAGAACTTTGAAACTTAAAACCTAGATTCCGCAGAACAGTGGCGAATCTGATGGTGTATGTGATCTCGTCCCCTTAGTATGATCTCCTCATTCTTTCGTGTTCACATGGATCCAGAAAAGCGTGTGATGCTAGCACTGATAGGAGTAGATTTTGGGACAAGGACAGCTTAGAATGCAGACCGAAAATGCGAGTAGGAGAGGGATAGCACAAGAGTACAGAGCTTGGCTTATGCGATTCCTAGAGCGATTTTACTTCAAGCCATGCAACATGAAGTGACCAAAACCTGTAACTATCCTATACAAAGAGAAAAACCTCAACTTTAATGGCTACTTAAGTGATTCTGTTCCAATGGATTGGATAAAATAAAGACACTGCTTGCACAAGTTGGATATGTGGCTTACCAGTAACTGAATAAAGCTAATAAGGCATATAATGGATTGAACTAAGAACTCCAAGACACAATAAAAACAAATCTATAGCAAAGAGAAATTTAGAGGCAAGCTTCTAACTGGATTGGGATGAGATAACAGCACTTCCTGCACAAGATGGGTCTGTGGCTTACCAACAGTTGAACAATACTAACCAAGTATGAAATGCACTATGCTATCAATCCTAAGCAAGATAACAGACCAAACCACTGAAAATCAGAAGACTCTAATAAGGAAAAATGGTGGCCATTTGCCTCAGCACAAGCTATGCATTTATAGGAATTCCAACACTCAAAAACCAAAACCAAATTGAACTCCTAAACAATAAACAAAGGAAAAACACTATTCCAGGGGACCAAAAATATAAATGCATGCTCAAGTCGGTAAAGAAAAGCTGGTGAATCATGATATTTCATGCGAGTCATGTCAAAAGAGCATTCTAGAAAACACGCACAGGACCGCTGCTCTGAGCAGGGCGGTGGTTACAGGACCACCACCCTGTTCAGGGCGGCAGTCATGAGACCACCACCCTGCAGGGCGGCAGTTTCGTCACTAAAGGTCAAGAGGCCAAGGAAAGAGGAAAAAAGGGCAAAATAAAGGGCACGGGGGCTAAGTGGGACATGCGGGATGTTAACGCATACTCCGAGGGATTTTCTGGATCCTTAACACCTTGCGAGGAGACTTGTATCATCATCGGGGCACTTGTTACACTGTTCTGGTAGTACAGTACCTTAAAATTTTGGGTACGTACATATTGCCCCCTCGGAGAAGCGTTTTAGCCATGAAGAGGCATAAAATGTTGGGTCTGAGTATGGCAGTCCTGAAATGGGGAGTTAGAAGCTATACCTTACTCGTCTGTGTGTTGAAATGACGCCATCGAAATTCCCTCTACCTGCAAAACGAAAAGAGAACTTAAGTGCAGATAGATGCAATAACTTGGAAGATAAATGGTAAAATAATAGGGAAGGAGAACATACCATTCATGCGGGGATAGAAACTTACCTCCATCAGTGCTCCAAACCTGCGAGAAAGTCATTTTAAAACGAAATAGAATGATATATATATGAAAGTGGGCCCATTTTCCTATTCATTTGCGTGAGTCGATTTGATTGATTTTGAGCTCTGGGACCCATGGTGACGGTTTCTTACATGAGTAGATTCGAAACGTTCGCAGCGAGATCGTGATCATGCCTCTATGAGTGGAACAATGACCTCAGCGATCACAGGTTGATTTTCTTTCATTTTGTGTTTTTCCCCCTTTAAAATTGAAATGTTAAATTTGTCATAATGGGGGGGTTATTTTTGAAAATGTTAGGTTCAAAAGGTCCACCTAGGGGGGGCGCCTACTGGGTAGGCTCCATTTTTAGTTTAAATGGTCTATTTTTGCTCATTTAGGCTTTTTGGGGTTAACAACCCACGTGGGTTTTCAGACTGCGACCGCCGCCTTCGAGGTTGCAGTTACAAAACCGCCTCCCTGCTCAGGGTGACGGTTTTGCACAGAATGCAAAAGAACTTATTTTGGAGACTGCACTTGTATTTTCTTGCATTTCTATGCGTTTTTATGATTCTCTTGGTATTATTCAGATACTAACTTGCCTTGTTTTGTGTGTTTTTGGGTGTATGCAGGCGAGGGAGGAGTATATCAGATGGAGCCGAGAGAGGGAGTGCGATTGGCTTTCGGGGATATTGGATGCCCTTTCTCAGGATGAGGATGATACATTACAGAGGGCCGGCATATTATGTATATCACGCGTGCCCCATGTCACACCATCCAGTCACATACTTTGTGACTTATTTTCATATTGGGATGCAGATTGGAACACTTTCCGACTGCCAGGGGTCCGTGGTGAGTGGACCATCACTTTGGAGGATGCCTACCGTATCCTGGGGGTCCCGATCATCGGGAGGAGACTCACACTGGAGACGGCAGGGTCCCAAGCACAGATTGCATAGTGGGCAGGCTACATGGGAGATGCAGCTATCTCGACGGGGTCAAAGAAGGGAGTGAGAGTTCGATCCATTCCTTCTTTTCCCATCCCCGTATTTCAACAGGCTATCATGGGGATCCTTGCCTCAAGGCTGATCGGGGACAAGGGAGGGGATACTTTACTATACTGTTGGGCCCCCATCATTGCACAGATAGAGGGGCATGGCCGGATATACGCCTGGGGCGCAGATATTCTGGGGACCACCTACCATGATTTATACAGGGTGGTCCGTCTACAGGGACAGTCTTTGAGCCACCCTACTCTAGTCATGAGTTGGGTGTATGAGCGTTTTATCCCCTATGGTAGAGGTGTGGAGGTGGCAGATCCCGGGGCTGTGAGGGTAGCCAGATGGACAGATATGTCGGTGCTTAGAGCACCTCACCAGCCAGTTGCCTCTCTTACTACAACAGACATGGAGGTGACACCGTATCAGCTTATGGCTGGTATATGGGGAGAGGAGACTCTTACATTGATTTCTTGCTCCACCACAGGGCAGCTTATTGACCACGTGGGATGAGTGGAGGTACATCCTTTCAGTAGGGTTCCTCAGTAATTTTGCCTACCATATACGAGCAAGCTTCCTCTAGTGGCACCAGTCTATAGATCAGTCCGCGAGGCTAGAGGGGGGCCTAGAGGCCATGGTTGGACAGTAATTACTCCTGGCACTCCCATTGCAGCCAGGAGGATAGTTCGGGCTAGAGGGAGAGCTGGTGCGCCTCGGGCACCTTTGCTTCAGATTGCTGCGGGTCCTTCTCACAGTAGCGATGACCCCATAGATATTGACTCTGATTCTGAGGAGTTTACAGAGGGAGGATCGGAGGAGCAGATGGATGACAATGATCCTGAGTGGTATGACACTCAGGACATCATGCAGGCAGAGAGGGTTGAGTAGAGTGCAGACAGAGAGACTCTAGTTTCAGAGGAGCCACTCTCCTAGGGCCATGGTGGAGAGGATGAGTCTGTTATGGGGCGTCATGTTGCTCCTACTACAAGAGCAGCCCCTTAGTCGACAGCGGCATCTGCGGTGGGTGTTGGCCCTAGCGACCCATATTGGAGGCCCAGTGATCCGAGTAAGTTATCCTTTGTTCCTTTCAACGCTTGTTTAGTTTAGGATTTATTTTAATTGCTATTTCTCCTTGTGTTTTGATATTGTATCTTTTAGCCTCTTGTCTAGTTTCTGATTCATTTTTCTCCTTTGTTTGCAGAGACTGTCGATGAGTGGTGGGATCTGATCCACAGGGTATGCACTGATTCCCTGATGATCCCCATGGATAGGACCCGTGCGGAGCTATCTGTAGATTCCAGGGAGCCCTCAGCAGCCGGTAGGCATACTGATGTCTTCGCTCCCATTTGGCACGTGGCCAGGATGGTGTCAACTCTCCATACAGAGCTGGTAGGCTATAGGAAAACTGAGCGCCTTATGAGGAGCCATTCTCGTGGCGAGACTGCAGCTGCCCCTTGGGACCCAGAGCCCTCCATGCATTCAGAGCGCCAGCGTAGCCGGAGCCCTAGGCGAGGGCGCGCACCTTGAGAGGGGTCGCGCAGGGGTTGAGAGACTACTTGGATCCTATGCGTTTTGTACTATAGATTCTTTTGTATATCACGGGCTCTTTGAGCATTTTGACCATGCCTAGAGCATGATGGCATTGTATATAAACATTGATTATTTATATATATGCATTCATTTTTGGATCAAAACTTGTCACTAGTATTTTCCCTTTCTGTTTCCAGCTTCCTCGTGTATACTATGATGTATGTTTTATATGCTTTTTTTATATGTATGCAATGGAGAACAGATGATGCAAATGCTTGCTTTCTTTTTGTGTTTCATGATGCTGATACATGATATTGTAGATATATTGTGATCTTAAATCTTAGCTTCTATGAGCAATTTGGATACCTCATGTTTGTTTTGGAAAAGTGATGAAAATAACCAGTATGATGAACAGATTAACTTGCCCCACTCCTAACTACACGCAACTAGTAAGATGCGAGGGCTCATCACCAAGAGCCAAGAAGGGTGCAAGTTACGAAATATGGTGAAATGATAGTGATGAAAGACAGACGAAGCTTTGGTGCAACCAAATTGAAAACTACAAGCTTACTCCACCTGAATGACTTCATAGTTTCGGATGCAACTTGCTTTGCAGTTTATCCAGACTTAGACTCGTAGATGGCCACATAGTAGACAAAACCTGGGTTTTTAGGATTTTTTACTCTTTTTGGAATTTTGAATATCTGATTCATTCGTTTTTGACTCAAAGTTTGAATAGTTTGTTTATGACCTTTCAACGTTTGCTTTGTCAAGAGGACCCCCTACACTTTGCCCCATGCTACTAGTAAGAAGCGTGGGTTTATCACCGTGGGCAAGGCATAGGCGAGTAAGGGCATTTCCATCCTTTCCCAACCTTATGTCACTAGTAAGAGACGTAAGCTCATCACCGAAGGTTGGTGGGGCAAGGAAATGTGTAAAAATAAAATTTTCTGTTTAATCACTTTTTGACTTGTCTTTTTGAGTAAGATGTCAGTATATGCTTATTTCCAAAGAGATGTATATATGGGATAGATGTGACACCATGAAGCTTCTAGAACAGACCATAGGCAAGACACCTATCCTAAGAAGAAATCAAAGTGAGAACAAACTTGCAGATCTTGGTATGGTTACTGTTAAGACTTCGTCATGTTTGATTTTATTTGATAAAAGATTCTGAAGTGATTGATGATATCGTGAAAATGGAGAGATATGATTAGAAAGTTTTGTGCCAACAACATCATGAGTTTGTAATGAATTTATTTTGAGAATAGACTCCTTGATCACAATTTGTGTAAGAAACGAATGGACAAAATGATCCTAATTTATATGAAAATGTAATGTAGATAGCTATATAGGTAGTGTTAGCTGCTTATGCGTAGAAACATTTGAGGTGCAAGGAATTGACTGTTTCACCAAACTCCTCGCCTTCTAACGTACATAAGAGGTATGCACCACTTCCATAGTCCTTCATGACTCGGTATGGGCCCAACCATTTGGGCCGGAATTTCCTTCCTTCGCCGGTCTTCTTATCGATCCGGTTGTCTAGTCTTAGAACTAGATCACCTTCGTATATGTCGCGTTCATAGACCTTCTTGTTATACTGCCAGCACATTCGGTCAGCATAAGATCTATGATGCTGCTCAGCATCTAACCTAGTTTCATCTAGGATTTCTAGTTGGGAAATACATGCTTCTCTGTAAGCGTCTTCATCCAGAATCCCTTGTAGTGAAATGCGGAGACTGGGTATTTCGACCTCAAGCGGGAGAACTACTTCTGCCCCAAATACTAGCGAGAAAGGAGTTGCTCCCGTTGGTGTTCTTATTGAGGTTTGGTGGGCCCACAAGGCCGGATATAACTTAAAATGCCAATCTCACTTGTTTTCTTTCACTGTTTTAAGGAGAATGGCTTTCAGTGTTTTGTTTGTCACTTCAGCCTGTCCGTTGGCTTGGGGATAATACAAGGAAGCCGTATGATGGCTTATCTTAAATCTACTGCATCATTCGCAAACTTCTTCATTTTTAAAAGAAGTTCCATTATCAGAGATAATGATTTGCGGGATACCGTACCTGTAAATTATTTGGTTCAAAATGAACTTGGCGATCACAGAACCAGGTACAGTAGTAAGAGGCATGGCCTCCACCCATTTGGTAAAATATTCAGTGGCCGTGATTATAAAATTATGGCCATCTCTGGATGAGGGAGAGAATTTCCCTATTAAGTCTAGACCCCATGTAGAAAACGGTCATGGACGTGCGATTGGTTGTAGAGCTTGTGCTGGCATGTGGATCTCGTGGGAGAATTCTTGGCACTTATGACACCTGCGTGTAAACTCTATCACGTCATGTTCTAGAGTGGGCCATAAATAGCCCATTCGATGTATTTTTTGAGTGGTGGCATGGCCACCGAAGTGTCCTCCACATATACCGCTATGGGATTCATGGAGAATCCTCTTGGACTCTTCTGTGTAGACACACCTTAAGAGCATTCCATCGAATGCTTTTCGATAGAGCACCTGCTCTATAATGACATATTTGGCTACAATTATGCGCAACCACCTTCTTTGTTGCAGTGTAACTACCTCCAGGTATGTATGGTCCATGATATAATTAACGATGTCAGTGTACCAAGGAAATTAAGAGATAGCGGGTCGTGTTTCAATGTAGTATATGCATTCATCTGGAAAGTCTAAATCTACTAAATCACCCCCATCTAATGGGTTGTCAGCTAACCAATCCGTGATGATTTGTCCTTTAACCAACTTATGGTTTACAAATGTTAATTCGAACTCTCCCATTAAGGTTATAAAACGTCCATCCTTTTTAGACAAGGAACCTTGTGTGAGAAAAGTTTGTAAATGGTCCGTTTTTACCATGACCTTCGTTTCTTGATTCATCATATAATGTCTTAGGTGTTTAGTAGCAAAGACTATGGCAAGGCATTCTCGTTCTGCCTGTGTATAGCGTGTTTCATAGTCGAGCAGTGTTCGGCTAATGAAATAAATCACACGTTCTCTTTTGTTATCATCTTCTTGGGCCAACATGCAAGCCAGCGAGACATTGGTAGCTTGCGAATATAGGATTAACGGGTGATCCAGCTTAGGTGGCATTAGCGTAGGTGGTGACAACAAGAAACGTTTAACTGCGTTGAAAGCTTCATTGCAGTCTTCGGTCCAATCAATGCTATAGTATTTCTTGAGTAAATTATTAATTGGATGAATAGCAAGCTTAAGTCTGGGATAAATCTTCAGATTGCACCTAGCTTTCCGAGAAATGACATGATTCCAGATTCATTCGAAGGTGGAACCATTTCGAGGATAGCTTGAATTTTGGTTGGGTCCACATCTATTCCCCGTCATGATATGATATAGCCTAGGAGTTTTCCTCCTGTTACACCAAAGACGCATTTCTCTGGATTTAGACATGACTCCGTATTCTATTAAACGTGAAAGAATGACGTGGAGTACTTTGGGATGGTCACAACGCTTCTTAGCTTTAGCCAATAAGTCATCTACGTAAGATTCCACGATTTTATGAATTAGATCATGAAATATGTATGTCATAGCTCGCTGGTAGGTAGCACCAGAATTCTTGAGGCCGAATGGCATAACAGCGTAGCAATAGGTTCCCCAAGGAGTTATGAACGTGGTTTTAGCTTGATCTTGCTTGGATATTCTGATTTGGTTGTATCCAGAGAATCCATCCATGAGAGACAAGAGTTCAAAACCAGCTGTTGCATCAATGATAACGTCTATGGATGGTAATGGGAAATCATCCTTAGGACATGCTTTGTTGATGTCTCAGAAATCTATGCAAATGCGTATCTTTCCGTTCTTCTTGAGAATGGGAACGATGTTAGATACCCATTGGGAGTAGTCAACTGGCTTGATGAATCCTACCTGAAGGAGTTTTATTACTTCCTCTTTTACCATGAGAGCTACTTTGGGCTTCATGGGTCTTGATTTTTGTTTAATTGGCTTTGCATCTGATCTAGTGACGAGGTTGTGCACCGTAATGTGGGGTGTGACTCCCGTCATCTCCTTAAATAAATGCAAATGCCTTCTGATGTTATTTGAGGATCCTTGTATGTATTTCCACTTCTTCTGGGGTTAACGAAGAACCTAGTTTCAATATTCTGGGTTCATCTTCTGTCCCGATGTTAACATCGACTGTTTCCTCGATCAAAGAGGCGTTACCCTCTTCGAACTCAGGTTGTGCTGGAGGTAAATCTAGATCATCCCCATTTTCTATTGCATATATGCTAGGCTCCGTTTGTGAGGGAAGATCTGTTACGGGATTTCCGAAGTAGGAAGATGAATGCGGAATCAGGGATAAATCTAGCATGTGATAGGAGAGATGTAATGCTGCATAAGCATTTAAGTAATCCAAAGTAGGTGCATTATTTCTGACATGGTCTAGGATGGTAGATTCACTTCTGCTTGAAAGAGGATTTTTCATTATTTTTATCAATGGTTCATCACGAATGGACACTGTGAACTGGGTATCTTTTAACTCATTGCTTGGAGTAAAATGCGATGCTGAGGTTGCTATTGAATCGGTGAGAAGATTTTTCTCTCGAGGGATTGCTTCAATGGATATAAAGTTAAACACCTTGCTTAAATTTAATACAGCATTTTTCTAGAGTTGCAAATGTTCGGCTTTAGTTTCATATACCTCAGAAACTTGGTTTGTCACTAATTGCGAGTCTCCCAGGACTCTGATGTTATCAATACCAATTCTTTTGGCTAAGGTAAGGCCAAGGAGGAGGGCTTCGTACTCAGCACCGTTGTTTGTACATTCAAAGTTTAATTTAAAAGCGAATGGGAGGACTTTCTCCTCAGGCGAAGTAAGAATTATACCTGCCCCCTGCTCCATAATGACATTTAGGTCCATCGAAATGGAGAGTCCAATACTTAGCCAGGAGTATAGTTATTGGGGCATCTGTTGCGTTTGCGCACTCTACTTCTACCATACAGAGATCTTCTGCTGGCAAGGAACCAACACCTAGGGAAAATCTTATGCCTACTGAATCGAATGGTAAGAACATTGGTGAATATTGTTCTATCAACTCAACGATTTTCACAGTAGTCCCTAATGATACTATTTCTTTAGTTTTATCTTTAGGGGTTGGTATTGTTTTGGCTACACTGATAGTTTCAAGATCCGTCGTAGGTACCAACTTTTCCTCTGGCTTTGGGTCAGAGGGTTTATTAAGTTGGTTTGTTGGAAGTTCCAATTCTGAGTGCACCCCTGGTCTTTTCTTTAAATCAGCTAGGTGTAAATCGAAAGGTTTTGGATCGCCTTTGGCTACAAATACCTTTCCTAGATGCAAGAATCTTACTTCTTGAAATAAAGTGGAAGGGATTGCCTTCATTCGATGTATCCAAGGTTGGCCGAGGATCATATTATAGTTAGTTTCCCGATCTATAATATAAAAATCAGTCAAGATGGTTTTGGGCCCTATGGTGACTGGCAATATTATAGTTCCTATCGAAGTGGCTTTAAGGCTATCATAGCCTCTCAATGTATTTCATGTAGTAGAACAGTTTGTTTCTCCATATCCAAGTTTTTGGAGGAAAGAGAAAGGGACTATGTTAACTATGGCCCCATCATCAACCATTACCCGTTTTACATAGTTATTATAAACCCACACTTGCAAGTGTAAGGTTGGGTCACCTTGGCGTGTGATCTCAGCATCTGTGGGCATTTTACTTATTTCGAAAATGAATTCGACATCCTTGTCTGGCTGCCCCGGAGGGTGGATATCAAAATCTACGTGATTTACTTGTGTTTTGAGAGGTGGAGTGATGTTAATTAGATGGCCTAGACCTAATGCTTCTAAAAGAGTAGCTCTGTGAGGGGGAGAGTTCTTTAGTAAGTCCAAAAATGAAATGTGTGAGAAGGTCTTTGTTAGGTCACTAATTAAATCATAGGCACCGATGGGTTTTTCAACTATTTGATGACTCTTATCTGTCTCTGGTAGATGACTTGGGCTCGGTTGAGAGAAATACTCTCGTGTTCTTGTTATAGCTTTGATAGGTAGTTCAGCGTCTAATTCTACCAAACTAACTATCTTAGGTCTCGGTTGAGCTCCCAACTGTAGCGCAACTGACGGATTTAATGAAGTCGAGGCTTCATGATCATTGTTTCCTGTTACTGCACCTTTGTTTGTTCCGGTTGGATTCAGCCTATTGCTATCATGATTTGGGAGCGGATCATTAAAGATCTTGAGGGGAGCATTCTGAGGAGAAACTACCCCTGTGAGAGTATTTGGTGATGATGAGACGGGATCTGCTAAAAACAGGTTTGTGAAGAACTGTCTTTGTTCTTCTGGCAAGCATTGCATAAATTTATTATAGTCACGGCACGTTCTAGTATCGTGACCCTGAATTTTATGGAAACCACAATAATAATTGGGGTTGTAATTCCCGTTTTGTTGGTTTGGTGTGTATTGTGGCCTAAAATTATGATCAAACTGTTGCCTATTAGGACCAAAGTTTTGGAATTGTTGTTTCTAGTTTTGACTTTGGTTTTGGTAACCAAATGAGTTTTGGCTTGGCCCTTGTATGGGATTTCGCCGTTGTTGTTGTTGTTGTTGTGGATGGTTAAAATCCACTGTATTGATTGTCGGGGTAAAGTTGTTGTTTCGTTGGTTGTTTGTTTGTAACGGAGCATTAACAATATTTACCCTCTTGGGCTGGTTGGTTACCCCATCCGTTGTTACCCCACGATTTTTGTTAAGCATTTTGGGTCCTTGATTGACATTTGTGGTAGTTGTAGTGTTTTGAGTGGAGGTGATTAACCTCCCGTTTGTTCCATATGTCTTATGACCACTATCTATCGCCGCTTGATCTATCCGAAGAGCGCTCTTAAGTACTTCATCGTAAGTTCTTAGTGGGAACTTCTAGACTTCTTCCTTCACCTCCTTGCTGAGAGAATGAAGGAATAAATCACATAGTTCCATCTGATCCATGTTTGGAGCACTTGCTAATGAATAAATAATGGTACGCCACCTTTGGATGAAGTGGGCGACAGACTCGTTATGCTCTTGTTTGATGTGTAAGAACTCCCTGATTCCTGTTCTTAATATTTTGTTCATGTCGAAGGCCTTGATGAACTCAGACACAAGTTATTTGAATGAATGTATGGAAGCCTCAGGTATTCTATAATACCAATCGAGAGTAATGCCTTCCAGCATTTTGGGGAATATTTTAGCAACAACCCCATCCCATGGGAGTAATTCCTGAATGGCTGTAGCGTAAGCTTTGATATGCGCATTTGGATCTCCCTCACCCTTAAACTTGGGAAAATCAGGGAGAGGTCTTGGAAGCATGACACTTCGTATGGTGAAATCTAAGGGTTCCTTTAGGTATTCTAAATAAGTCCCTATCGCATAGCTTTCGACCATTGATGGTGTTTGCTGAGGGAGTGGTGGTGGGATAGGTTGTTGATACAGTGCAGCGTATGCATTGGAAGGGGCATAGGGAGGTCCCTGTGTTTGAGAAAACATGCCGGGAGAGGAGAACATATCTCCTTGTGGTGATTTAGAGTATATGTTTAAGTAGGACGGGGTATTGTCAAGGAACGGACTGTTCGACATTAGACCGGGAGGAATTGTGTTAGAGATGATAGGCCTTGTTGGCGTTTGTTGTGGATATTGAGGAGGCATGCCTAACGTTCCTACTCCTGTAAGGAGATCTACCTGGCCAGAGTGGTATGGAGGATTGGAACTTCCTGTTTGTATGAACGGAGAATTGTGACTTGCTTGAGCCAGTTCTAACCCTCTCACTCTTTCTACTAACGTTGAAATGACTTCATTTGGTGAAGTCACGGTATTTTGCCTAAGCGGCGTTTGTTGTATACCTTGGTGTTGTAAAGGTACGTGATATCCTGTCATAAACTGATCGCTATCTTGCCAAGTTTCTCTAAGAATATTTCCTGTATGCAGTGGCATAGAGGTATTTTCTCGAAAAGAGATTTCGGGTTGTATTTTTAAACCTCCTACAGGAGGGTACATTCCCCGGGAGCGTTGTTCACTCCTAGGATAACGTATTGATTGTCCATCATCTAAGACCAGGTATGGATCTGATTGCCTACTAACTTGTGGTCTGAGTAGCATTTGAGGAGACGAACCAGATTCTCCGGTAAACATCATATTGTTTGAACCTGAAGGCTCTGTTTGTTGGGTTCGAGGGGGTTGATCTAACTCCTCAGCTTGAAAAGACGAACTATATCTGATTCTTGGGGTTTGTGCCGACAACTTATTAGTTGAATAGTTGTCACCCCATACTGAGAGCGAGGGTGATGATTGCCTATTTTGTTGGGCGTAGTATGCCTCAAGACCCAAGAGGGGTCTGCCATATGCATCGAATCCCGACATATTCGGGGGGTATATGAATACCCGCAGAATAATGGGAAGGAGCGAAGGTGAATGAGAGAAGATGAAACTTCTCAAGAGAAGGTGAAACAATTGTTTGTTTCACGTTGGGTTCACCAATTTTGTATGTCGGAAAAGTGACAGGCAAGCGTGAGAATCAACAAGTAATTCTTCCATGTACTCGACCTCCCGAGGTCGTGTCGAGACAGCCGGTGGGGCTAGAATATGCAGACAAACTAGTTAGGTAATCTAATGTCTTCGACACGCACTAGTGAAATTTGTGAATCTAAGGCAATGAAGGCCCTTCTAACTTAGACTGGTGTGATAGATCGATCAGCAAGGATGACTGCTCGAAGCCTCCAATCAATATCGAGCTCTGGCATGATTTGATCTATGGGTTGCGGAATACGTGGAAAATGACCTGGGATTGTTTCGTGTATATCTCCCGATAAGGTCATATAGTGGATGATGAATATAATTGACTCTATGGACGATTTTCTGGACTAGTCCAGAATTCCCTAGCTTCGTTAGCCGCTATATCTAGTAAGGACAGTTGTTCGATGATGACAGGTGGAAGTGGAGTGGACCTGAATACCAAGATGCGTAGGCTAGTGTCTATGTCTAACTGACTTGTGGATTCGTTGGGCTGTGGGATTTGTGGATCACAACCATAGACTCTTGGTTGTTGTGGTCCTATTATGGTCATACGCAGGATTAAGTTCTAATCCCTAGTATCTAGTAATCATATGCTTTCTCAGCTTCTATGTTTAGAACCAATAGTTGTGCAATCTTCTCAGAATACCTTACAGGTGTTCTCGCAACCTAGATTCTTAAGCTGGTATCTATATCTACGAGGGTGTCTCCAACATCTGGCTGTGGAACTAGAGGATCAAACCCAAATGTTTGTTCTCTTTCGAGCCCTTCTACAGTCATGTGGATGTTTTCTAGGGTAATCTGTAGTTTGACTGACTTGACCAAAACGCATGTGCTTGGTCGTCTTCTATGTTTAATCCTCTTAACTGAGAACTGATCAGTTGTAAATCTGTGGTTTTTCAGAATACTTGTATCCTGAGATTTTGGTCTATGTCAACTATTGCTGTGACTAGGTTTGGTTGAGGCACGATTGGCTCAAATATATATTCCCTAGGCTCTTGAGATCTCGTGATTGTCATACGAAACAAAATTCAAATCTAACTGTAACGAATCAAATTCTAACTATGTGAAATAAATCTAACTGTATAACTTTTATTCTTCTAAGAAAACTTTTAATAATTTTAAGGAAAGCAAACTATTTTAAGCATATCTAGAAATAATAACTAAACAATAATTTGAAACAGACAAGATAACCGAGTGTAGTTATTTGCCTGTGCGATTTTGTAGAATTACTCTAAATAAAACAGTTTGTCTAATCTACCAGCAAGATTCTCGATCCTATCTCAGAAGTGAGGAGTGAATCATAGTTTCTCAGAAAACTATCAATCCCCACAGCTTCCCTGGCAATATCGAAAATAGAATTTATTGAAATAAAGTGATTAACTACTCTATTTGATATGATTCTGACTAGAACTTTGAAACTTAAAACCTAGATTCCGAAGAACAGTGGTGAATCCGATGGTGTATGTGATCTCGTCCCCTCAGTATGATCTCCTCGTTCTTTCGTGTTCACGTGGATCCAGAAAAGCGTGTAATGCTAGCACCGATAGGAGTAGATTTTGGGACAAGGACAGCTTAGAATGCAGACCGAAAATGCGAGTAGGAGAGGGATAGCGCAAGAGTACAGAGCTTGGCTTATGCGATTCCTAGCGGGATTTTACTGCGAACCATGCAACATGAAGTGACCAGAACTTGTAACTATCCTATATGAAGAGCAAAACCTGCAACTTTAATGGCTTCTTAAGTGATTCTGTTCCAATGGATTGGATAAAATAAAGATACTGCTTGCACAAGTTGGATATGTGGCTTACCAATAGCTGAATAAAGCTAACTAGGCATATAATGGATTGAACTAAGAACTCCAAGACACAATAAAAACAAATCTACAATAAAGAGAAATTCAGAGGCAAGCTTCTAACTGGATTGCGATGAGATAACAGTACTGCTTGCACAAGATGGGTCTGTGGCTTACCAACAGCTGAACAATACTAACCAAGTATGAAATGAACTATGCTATCAATCCTAAGCAAGCTGACAAACCAAACCACTGAAAATCAGAAGACTCTAGCAAGGAAAAATGGTGGCCATTTGCCTCAGCACAAGCTATGCATTTATAGGAATTCTAACACTCAAAAAACCAAAACCAAATTGAACTCTGAAACAATAAACAAAGGAAAAACACTATTCCAGGGGACCAAAAACATAAATGCATGCTCAAGTCGGCAAAGAAAAGCTGGTGAATCATGATATTTCACGCGAGTCATGTCAAAAGAGCGTTTTGGAAAATGCGCACAGGACCGCCGCTCTGAGCAGGGCGGCAGTTACAGGACCGCCGCCCTGTTCAGGGCGGCGGTCACGAGACCGTCGCCTTGCAGGGCGGCGGTTTTGTCACTGAAGGTCAAGAGGCAAAGGAAAGAGGGAACAAGGGGAAAACAAAGGGCGCAGGGGCTAAGTGGGGCATGCGGGATGTTAACACATGCTCTGAGGGCTTTTTCAGATCCCAAACACCTTGCGAGGAGACTTATATCATCATCGGGGCACTTGTTACACTGTTCTGGCAGTACAGTACCTTACAATTTTGGGTACGTATAGTTTCCTACCCAACACATTCTAGCTCCACAATCACCTCTCAAGGTTTGTCCTCCATCACCTCCCCCCTCAAGTATTCTACAATGTTACTAATACCAAATAATAAACCACTTATTAAGAAATATCAACAAACTCTAGAAGGCATCTTTCAACTTCCACCATTCAAAATCCCTTCACAACCTCCACTTCATAATCTAATAACTTTTGTCAAGAAAAATACTCCTTACATCGATCCCTTTAGCAACATTGAGTAGATCTACACCTCTCACACACTTGGGGGTAATCATTTTTAATTCCCCCCTCCTAACATCATCAAGTGTCTCTCATTTCTAATATTATGATTCGTGCTTCATACTTCATATTTCTAAGAATCCATCTTACACAACTTGATACACCACTTGTATCATCACTACCCTATAACACACTCTTGTTTTTAGGTTAACACTTTACTATTGAGGTAATACTACATACATGTACATCGCACACTATGATAAGGTAAAAATATGTCTCGTTAATGTGTAATAAATTATCTTATTTTACTCTGATTTTTTATCAAGTTTGACTGCATTTTGTGACTTTTGTTTGATCTAGTATAAGTTAGGATGTAATTTTCCATCTTTTGTTGAATTTAGTTCTAACATCCAAAAACTTTGTAATTCCTAAAAAAGTGTGTGGAAATTTAGTTTTTGTAATAAAACAGGTCACAATCAATCAAGAGAATGAAGTATGTTGTAATCAACATGTTTTTGGGAGCGTTGGCTTCAATACGGCTTAGTTACGGAACCTCCATACTTATTTCTGGAACTCCATCACACAGTTAAGGAGATTTATCGCTTAGTTTTTGAATCTTTGGACTTAGTTCCAGAAATCTAGCACTTAGTTCTGGAACTATTGCGCATAACTCAGGAACTTTCACAGGTTAGTTCTAGAATAGTTCCCTTTAGTTTCAGAACTTCAGCAAAGTTTTAGAATCAATGGGGATCTATTTATTTTTTGACAAAATCTGATCTTAGAGAAATCAATGGAGCCTTCCAATCATGAGCATATCAGATAGATTGTTGATTCTTCATACTCCCAGATCCAAAGATAACTTATCAGACAGTTGTACGTCTAGCAAGGTTTCTAAATTACAACATCTATTTTAGGCATAATTTGGTTCCATTTGAATCAGTATAATATCTAAGGTTGTAAATGCATCTTTGGATGATGAATATATACATAAAGACCTGTGGATAGATTATATATATATAATATATATATATAGATACATAGAGATAGAAATGATAGAAAGATACAGTGAAGTTTTTGTAAGACAAAACATTTTCAATAATAAAACAACCACTTCGTTTTGAGAGAATTATACTTTGTCCAATCCTGATTCAAGGTGGAGCAAGGGCCCACTCCTCCACGAACTAGGATCCTTATTTTATTGGTATTTATATTTCTAAGCAAACCATAGTAGATCTGTTAATTATGTAATTACTTTTGATTCTTTAAGTTGAATTTTGTTATGTACTTTTCACTACAGGTTTTATAGACTAGACTCTTATTTCCTTGAAAGCATTTTCATATCATTTTCAAACATGTGTTTATTTCCAAGAAAGTGTGTTTATTTCTGTAACATGTGTTTATTTCTAGCAATTTATTTCATTTTGCAACGTGTGTTTATTTCTAGCAATTTATTCCAACAATGAGTGTTTATTTCAGCAAGTTTCTTATAACATAGATATAATAAGGCTTTGGTCATGGAATCCTAAGGACACTCTGAAAAAAAAACCCCTAGAAAATAAAATAACAAATACTTACAACAATTACTAGATCACTAGGATTTTCTTGTTGCATATAGCTTCAGACACACCCCTGGTTTGAATATGACATCAACAAAAAGTTGATTAAATGAAGGGAATAATGACACCCATCATTTTTGGCACCGTTTCATGGGGACCCACTAGTTAGAATTGTCTAATTATACTGTCAATAAGAGCAACAATCATTACCCTAGTAATTGAAAAATCTTCCTATGTTATCATAAAATTCATGAGTCGACCAAGAGTCAGAGGGTAGATTTCTCCCAAATGATATCTCAACAAGAATTATCAGCATCCCTATGCTTCATGATCTAGGAAGTTGACCAAGCAAATATCAAGCACCATTGTCCCCTGTTATGAAATGCAGTAGAATTTCCACCTATGGTAAATTATTGGAACTGTCACCAGAAGGAAGGGAACTTTTATAAATTAACCTTATCTGATGCTCATCCAAGACCTGTTTAGAGCAACCCTAATTTTATCACATTCAATTGCAGTAGTCATTCCTGCACTACTCCATTGACTTTACCTTCACCAAAAATACACATACCACATTGATTAAAAGACTTCGAAAACTACAGAAATGGAACTTGAGAAAATGATGAAAAACCTGATAGGATTTTTACTTATCCAATTCAGTTGGATGGATGATACACCTATGAAAAATTTCACCTACACATTTACTCGACATTTAAGAGGTGATCTGAAGATACTGACCAATTTATATTTGAATTTAAAGGGATGTGATTCGACTTATGCTATTCCTAGATAATCAGAAGCTTTTTTCCATGGACTTTCAAGGTCGAGAACCTGAGGTGGTTTATGGGATCTAACATAATTCTATAACTGATGGGTGTTGGCTTGATTCCCTTCATTTAATCAACTATGAATCAATTTCATATTAAGTACAAGGGGTCATGTATAAAGCTCATATCACAAGAAGTGGTCACTTGAATATAGTATGCACTATGAGGTATTTAATACACATCAAAACTGAGAGATTTTTAAGTTTCTTTAATTCCAAGCCATCATCTCTTACAATAGTATGCGACAAGAAATGTGTTGCTGAAATAAACACTCATTGGGTAGAATAAATTGCTGGAAATAAACACACATACAGAAGTAAATATTTGTTAAAAAACACGATAATATGTATTTTCACACTTAAGCTTGTAAATGGTACACATGGTTTGAAAATGATGTGAAATAGCTTGCAAGGAATAAAAATATAGTCTATAACACCTACAGTGAAGGCTACAACAAAGTTCAACTTTATCGACTCATTTATGTGAATTAATCCATCTGGACAATCCTTTCTTAAGGAAATGTTTAAAAATACCAATAAATTTAGGGATCCTAATTTTTGAGGATTGGGCCCATCCACATTGAATTGATTTGACATTAATATTCTCTCAAGATCTGAAGTGGCTAAAAATCCTTGAGCTAATAGTTCTCTCTTAAAAAACTTATATTTATCTCATATATCTCCATAGTAAATCTATCTACAGGTCAAATAACCATTTCATTTAAAGAATTGGAAGCACCATTGTCTAACCAATTCAGTTAGACAAGAAGCAAAAGATTTGACCTTTGGAATTCTTGGATCAGTTCACCATAAGGAAGTGGAACTTTTAGAAAATCAGGATATGTCTCCTATAGACCTGTTTAGAGAAAGTTTTGATGCTCAGTCAAAGTATTCAACCTCCTTCTCCTGACTTCTCACTTCCCCAAAGTTTTAGATCACATACCACATTGATTGGTAGAAAAGTCTAGAAAGTAATGTAGAAATGGAACGAGAAGTATTGAAAGATAACCTGATAGGACCTTTACTTATCCAATTCAGTTGGATGATGATGATACACCTATGAAGAATATTTCACCTAAAAACATTTACCCACATTTAGTGATTGTGAATGTCATCTAAAAATCCTAACCAATTTGTTGAATTACAATTTTTTAAATGTTATACTGTGTCAGACCTATGATTACATAAATATTAGATAATCAAAAGTCGCTAAAGTTGTTTCCATCTACTAAAAAGGAGAGCAACAATGAGGTGGTTTATGGGATTAACATCTAATTCTATTACCACTTCGGCAAAAATGGAAACTTCCTTCCTAGACAAGTATCAAGACTACTGTAGATGGAGGAACATGAAGGAAGAATTTTTCAAAATCAAGTAGGAAGATGAGAGATATGGAATATTATTTAGAAAAATTCCTCTTTGTAAGTAAAAGATGTGGATTTTTACTACAATAAGAGTTAAGAAAAACTATTTTTCTTACTGGTCTTGATGATGAATACAGGAAAACCCTTAATTTAATGGGAGGTGGAAAAATTGATCAATTAAGAATGAATGATATTAAAGACATTTGTAGAAGCTATTCAAGAACAAGGGGTGGACCTAGGAAAGGAAAAATAGTTAAAAGTCTGAATCCAAATATGAACAAACTGATGGATGAACTAGAAAACTTTAAAATAGGCATTCTAGTTCAATTAACCTCCACCATGGATGGATTGCAAACTAAAGAAAATGCTAAAAATGAACCATTAGCTATGTATTGTTCTAGATGCATGAAAAAACATGCAATAAGAGATTGTCCTTTGGATAAAATAGAAATGTGTCTTATATGTGAATCTAGGGACCATGAGAGTAATGCTTGTTCTCTTCTTCCATTTATTACCAGCTTAAAAATCAGCTTAAACAAACTAGAACTCCATCCACATCAGAAGAAGTAAACTTTTCCAGAGATAACCTATCTAAGGGAATTTCATGCCCAGGTCAGTTCCTAACCCTTGGATGATGCCATGGGAATATCAGAAAATACCAAAAATTTGGGGACAACCACCTTGGGTCCCTCAACCAACATGGAATCCTTAGGATTGGTTAGGACAATCTTGGTATGCTCAAGGACACAAACAACCATGGTCTAGTCAAGGTAACTCGAATGTTTGGTCACAACCTAGGTAGAGCTCTAATAACTATGCTTAAGGGAGGACATATCCCAGTCAGAATCAACAAGCCATAATGGGTTCCCCAACACCAAATTAACAAATTGAAAATGTGGTTCAAACACAAATACCAGCACAATCAGTTCCTATCCCAGAAACAAACAAACAACTCTTGTCTATGGGGCAAGAACAAGAAAAACCAGTTGATCTAAATGCCGTGGATTGTAAAGATATTCAAACCAGATATGGAAAATTAATTAGCAGTCCACCTATTATAATTACTGAAATGATAAAAGAAACTGAAACCCCTAGTGCCGTTGTTCCTAAGAAGGATGAAAGAGAAAAAGATAAGGATCCAGATAGCAACTCTACTGAAACTTCATTTCCAGAGAGATTTAAAGAAGTCATAGGGACCAAGGAATCTGAGTTGGTGACAAGAGTTGAGGAAATTAAATATTGAAATACCATTGTTGTAAGCAATCAAGGACATTCTGGAGTTGAAAAAGTTAATTAAAATGCTATTTTTAAGAAGACCTGTAAGGAAGAAGCAGTACCTTAGGACTATTAAGGTAGATGGGAAACTTGTTGATTTATTAGCAGGAAAACTCTTACTTCCCAAATATGGAGATCCTGGTAGCCCTGTTATTTCTGTCTCTATAGGGAATAAAGATATACATAATGTTTTGGTTGATTTGGGAGAAGCTATAAATGTGATGACAGTGGACACTTTGAAAACATTACCATTAACATGTATCCAACCTACTAACACCATATTGCAGATGGCAGATCAGTCTATAGAAAAACCAAAAGGAGTTATTGAAGACTGTGGCAGTTATGGTGGAGTCATGGGAATATCCAGTAAACTTCCTTATATTACAACCAAAAGGTAAAACACTTGGTTATCCCATTATTTTGGGAAGACCATGGTTAGCTACAGTTGCTACCTTAATTGATTGCAGATCAGGTGATATGACTATCTCAAATGGTAAGAATTTTAAGAAAATTTCCTTATATCCTTCTGCAACGACCTTTATTGATAATCAAGAACAATTATGGGTAGATGATCTTGATACTAATAAGAAAAACATTGTCTTCTTTGGCTATGATAATGTTGTCAGGATCATATACGTGAGGTGGAAGATATGATTAATCAACCATTAAATGAACAAATGCCAATTGTCCTTAGAGTCAGTCTGGGATAATTATCTAAACCTACGGACTTAGTTCTAGAACATCATCACACTTAGTTCCAGAACCATCGGACTTATCTCTGGACACCAGAGTAACAAGATTCCCTATGCAAATGTAAATAATTTCACTCCAGAGGAAGGAGATTTCTCTTGGGGAGGGGTATTAAATATCTATGGAATCTAGTAGCTCCAGTCTCAAAGATACTCAGGAAATGGTGAGGAATTTTTGGAAAGCAACAGTAATGACAAGGAGTTTGACCGACAATGAGATAAGTAGTCATAACTCTTCCAACTATCCTTTTTCCAGTATCCTTTCTCAAGGAAATTATATGGAGATATTGCTACATATCATATGTTATTACCACATTCATGTCCACTAAACACCTTAATGGAACACTTTCAACAAATCAATTCATCATACACTAGAACCAAACATGTTGAGATTCGAACTGGGTAAAATTTTGAACATTAATAGTTGGCTGAAAGAATGATGAAGAAGATAAATTGTTTGATGTTCTGAAATATCATACTAGAGATTTTTCTTAGGACTATAAAGACATGAAAGTAATCCATCTATATTATTTTCACCCATCACATATATAATGAAAACATTAAACCAGTTAGAAAACCTCAGAGAAGGATTAATCCAGCCTTAAGGGACATAGTCAAGCAAGAAATTGAAAAAATATTACACGTAGGTTTTATCTACCCTAACTCAGATAGTTCAGTGGGTGTCTCCTCTTGTAATTGTGCCTAAAAAAAATGGAAAATTGGAGAATTTGTGTTGATTATAGGGAGCTGAAGAAATCCACACTGAGAGATTATTTTCCCTTACCATTCATAGATCAAATTTTAGATAAACCTTGCAAGAAAATAATACTTTTCCTTCCTGGATGGCTTTAGTGGATATAATTAAATTAGAGTTGCTATGCTGAGGATCAAGACAAAACTACCTTTACTTGTCCATGGGGGGTACCTTTTCCTATAGGGTATTGCCATTTGGACTATGTAATGCTCCAACAACCTTCCAGAGAGTTGTATTAGTAATTTTTGCAGACCTAACAAATGATTGTGTAGAGGTATACATGGATGAATTTACTGTGTATGGAGACACATTTGATGATGCTTTGAAGAATTTGGATAGATTACTAACAAGATGTGAGCAACACCATATTGTCTCTTAGTCATGAGAAAATGTTTGATGATGGTTGATGAGGGGATTGTATTAGGACACCACATTTCAAAAAGAGGAATTCAAGTTGACCAAAAAAAAATCAGGATTATTTCAGACTTACCTATTCCTCAAACCCCCACATATATCAAGTCATTCTTAGGGCATGTTGGATACTACAGGCGTTTTATCAAGGATTTTAGTAAAATTGTTGCCCCCGTGTTTAATTTACTTACCAAGGATTGGGAATTTTGTTGGGATGAAAAGTGTCAACATGCTTTTGAAGAAATTAAATAAAAATTAATCAGTGCCCCAATATTGAGCGGACATAATTTGGAGAAACATTTTCACATCCAAATAAATGCCTCGAATAACTTAATTGGTGTAGTTTTGGGACATAAATATGAAGAAGGGAAAATTTATGTTATTTACTACCTTAGTAAAAATCTTACTCCCATTGAAAGAAATTACACTACCACTAAAAAATAAATTCAGACATTATATTATAGGGTACAAAATATTTGTACATACAAATCAATAAGTAATTAGATACTTAATGAATAAACTAGTGGTTGGAGGTAGGATAATTAGATGGTTATTACTTTTACAAGAATTTTTTATTACCATAGTAGATAATATAGGAAAATATAATGTGGTAGCTGATTTCTGGTCAATATTGACCACTACAAGGGATAAAAATCCAGTTAAGGACAAATTTCTAGATGAACAATTATTTGTTATTTCAGATAATACACTATATTTTGCTGATATGGAAAACTATCTTGTAACAGGGAAGTTTCCTCCTTCTTTCACTAAGAAAAAATGAATAAGTTTATCAAAACTAGTGCACAATTTAAATGGTTAAATGAAATGTTTTTTAAATGTGGTCCTTATTTGGTTTTACACAAGTGTGTGAGAGAAGATGAAATCTTTGACATACTCAAGGCATGTCATGATGAACCAAGCGGAGGACACTTTTTAGTAAAAAGAACATATCACAAAATACTTGGCACTGGATATTAATGTTCATCTCTGTATAAATATGTGAAGAGATATATCAAGTGGTGTGATCCCTGTTAAAGGATGGGACATCCAACCTTTACCATTGAAATGCCTATGAAAACTCAAGTAGTGAATGAACCATTTGAAAGGTGGGGGCTGGATTTTTTTGGTCCCTTTAGTCATCCTTCACAAGGAAAGGAGCACATTCTTGTGTGTACTGATTATGTCACAAAGTGGGTAGAGGTATAGGATTTAACAAAATCCACTGAAGAAGCAGTTGTTGATTTCCTTTGGGACAAAATTATGATGAAGTTTGGTGTACCAAGGAGTATAGTTTCATATTAGGGGCCATATTTCATGTCTAATATGATCCAATCCTTCACAATGTACTATCAGATCAATCATAGAAAGTCATCTCCCTATCACCCACAATAAAATGGACAAGAAAAAATAACAAACAAAGAATTGAAAAATCATCGTTACCAAAACAATTGAAGCAAACATAAGAGATTGGGTAAAGACACTATCTGAGGTTGTCTTGTCTTATAATAGAACTTGGAGCAATACAACAGGGTTTTCACCATATGAGTTAGTCTATAGGAAAAATCCCTTGTTACCTATTGAATTTGAACTACAAACATAGGACAATAGCTAAAGTGGGTATTGAGTTGGATGCAACACAAAAGGAAAGAATTATTCAACTCATTGAATTGGATGAGTTGAGAATGGAAGAAATTCAATAGATAGAGATAATCTAAGATCAAAGGAAGTAGTGGCATGACACATATACCAAGAAAAGGTAATTTAAGGTAGGAGATTGGGCATTACTATTTAATTCCAAGTACCATAAATTCAAGGGAAAGTTGAGATCTAGATGGTTAGGACCCTATCAGATTGAGAAGATATTTAACAATGGCTCTATTCAGCTACTTCCCATTGATGGAAGCAGAAGGAAACTTTTGGTCAATATACATAGGATAAAACTTTATAAGAAGCCTCCTACTAGGGATGAATTTTTGAAGAAAATTAAATCAGACAAATAATTTGATCATATGGAAGAACCCAGTTCTTCCAAAATGATCAAATAATCATCTGCATGGATCCAAAATAAATGGAAGAGAAAGAAAAGTAGAAAATGGCATTCTCTCCCCCCAAAAGGAAGGAATAAAAAATAGAAAATGGTGTTCTCCTCCCCCAAAAAATATTCTCTCAAAGATCAATTGAAAACTAGCAATGGTGATTGGTCTCTTCAATAAATGGCTAATGCAAAATAAAAAGAATTTGTTTGAATTCCATATGTCTTATCTAACCATTTTTCCTTTTTCACTTTTAGGAATGATGAGTCATCAAGGTGGAGGGCTTACTTTAGTAAAGGAAAGTAATTAAGTCTTGAACTTATTAAATTTTAAATTAAAAGTTCGCATGTGTGACTAGACTTGATTTAAAAAAATGATATGATGATTCATTTATTGTGTATTATGATTAAAAGAAATTAATCATGAGGTTGATGTTGATAGAATAAGAAAGTTGCGGCGTGTTTTTAATTATCTATCATTTGGGTGGAATAAACGAAGTTGAGAATTAGTTACTGAAGAATTTGAAAGAAGAAGAAGAATAATTGTATTTGAATTCTGTAGCTAAACCCATCAATTCCATAGATAAACACAGTAGTTCTGCAACTAAACATAATAGTTCCATAGTTAAATCTAGTAGTTCTACAGCTAATTCTGAATTTGTAGAAAGAAGAATTTGAATCCTCCTCTTTGACATGAGTATTAAAAATAATTCAAATCTAGAGGATAATACCCAAATTCTTGCAGATGAAGAAGTGGCGGCCATTTTTAGATAAGGAGGGTGGCCGGAGTTCTTGAAAAATATATTGAGGTACAATGATGAATTGGTAAGGGAATTCATTTTAAATTTAGAATAATCAAGAACTAAAGTTAAAAGAATTGTAAATCCTTTTACTGAAAATATAATGAGTAATGTTTCTGGAATACCAATTGTGCATGTCCCAAATCCTATCAAGGGAAACCTTAATACAAGAGGGGGAATAAGAGCCCCAATATATCAATAACACCAAGAAAATAATCAAGGGGGTCAGAAGGACCAACTTATCCAAACCCTTTGACAAGGTATCAGGGTATGGTACTTCTGAACTAAAACAATGGTATATTTAGTTTCATCCATTTGACCTACGCAGTCAATTAGAATGCTAAATCACAACCCAATATTTGAAGAGTTATTTTTTTAAGGGGAATTACAAAAAAGTAAGTATGGGGGGAGATGATAAGGCCAAAATATGCCTTGTTAATGAGCAATAAATAATCTTATTTTACTCTCCTTTTTATCAAGTTTGACTACATTTTGTGACTTTTGTTTTATCTATTATAAGTGAACATGTAATTGTCCATATTTTGTTGAATTTATTTCTAACATCTAAAAAATCTATAATTCCTAAAAAAGTGTGTGGAAATTTAGTTTTTTGTAATAAAATAGGTCATAATCAGTCAAGAGAATGAATTATGAAGAAATCAACATGTTTTTACTAGCATTGACTTCAATACAGCTTAGTTCCGGAACTTCCAGACTTAGTTCTGGAACCCCATCACATAGTTTATGAGCTCTATTAATTAGTTATGGAACTTTTAGACTTAGTTCAAGAACTCTATTGCTTATTTATGGAACTCCTGTGTTTAGCTCTGGAAATTTCATGGTTAGATCTAGAACAGTACCCTTTAGTTCTGGAACTTCTCAAAAATTCTGGAACCAATGGAAATGTGTTTATTTTGACATAAAATGATAAATAAATCAATGAGCCTCTCAATCAGGAGAAGATCAGAAGATTTTCGATTCTTCATACTAAAAAATCTAGGAATATCTTATCAGAAAGTTGTACGTCCAGCAAGGTTCCAAATTCAACATCTATTTTTGGCATAATTCAATTCCACTTGAATCGGTAGAACAAATATGGTTGTAAACGCATATTTGAATGAAATAAATATATAGAGACCTATAGATAGATTTATAAGATAACATATACACACACACATATATATATATATAGAGATAAAGATATACAAAGATACAATACATTTTTGTAAGAAAGAACATTCCAGCAATAAAATAGCCACTTCGTTTTGAGAGAATATTACTTTTTCAAATCTTGATTCAAGGTGGAGCAAGGGTCCACTCCTTAAAGAACTAGGATCATCATTTTATTGGTATTTATATTTATAAAAAAAATAGTCTAGATCTGTCCATTCTGTTCATTCTTTTTATTCTTTAAGTTGAATTTTGTTGTATACTCGTCTGTACAGGTGCTATAGACTATATTTTTATTTCCTTACAAGTTTTTCACAGCATTTTCAACTACGTGTTTATTTCCAAGAAAAGTATGTTTACTTCTGCATTGTGTATTTATTTTCAACAATTTATTTACTTCTATATGTGTTTATTTGTAGCAATTATTCCAGAAATGAGCATTTATTTCAGCAAGTTTCTTATAGCATAGAAATAATAAGGCTTTGGCCTTGGAAGCCTAAGGACACTACATAAAACCCCTAAAAAATAAAATAACAAATACCTATAGATAATTACTAGATCACTAGGGTTTTCTTGTTGCATATAGCTTCAGAGACACCCCTGGTTTGAATATGACATCAACAAAGAGTTGATTAAATGAAGGGAATAACGACACCCATCACACTACACATTTCATGCTCTTTTCTTCACGACACATCTTTCTAGCATTCTACTCTCATACATCTTATTACCCTATAATTCACTCTAGTTCCATGACTCATACTCAACTAGTGAGGTTATAAATCTGAAATGAACCTCACAAAATTCACACCCTAAACTTCATGATCTATATTTCTAGAGCACATTATCAAACCATTTATTGATGATGCACTCTTATTCTATGGTTAATTCTTAACTTTCGATGGGTCTTTTATAAATTAACCTTATCTCATGCTCATCCACATCCACTCAAAAGAACGCTACTCTTATCACATTCACATTGCATTCCATTACATTGCACTCATGCATTGTGTTGGTTCCTAAAATTGCACCCTAGGAATTGAACGACTGATCAGAACTAGGATGGCCTTGAGGGAATGATGAAAAATGAATATTTTTATCATTGATAGTTGGGGATTTGATCAACATTTAACCCAATGATTAAATTCTAAGAGGTGATCAAGATACACCTTAAGTAAGGGGATGGCTTCGTCATGCTACTTTTGACTTTGTTTGGACCAATGTGAGAGGACCTATGTGGATAATCTGAATAAAATAATGGATATCTTGTCTTAGTTTCATTTATAATCGGTATTTATCAATGTGAATTAAGTAAAGGAATAGATACAATACTCACTCATTAGAGTTGTCACTTGATTATTGTCTGCACTTGAAACATCAAATACACATCAAAGCAAAGAGATATTGAACAATCCCAAACATCATCTCTCCATAATAGTATCAACCAAGGGTGCTTTTGATGGTATTGGGTCACTAAATTGGTGGGATTTCATCAAATCATACTAGTTATAAAATAAATTAATATGGATTTGTAGGGTAAGCATATGCATAGTATGCAAGTTTGATATGATTAATAGGTGCAAGGATAATGATATATTCTTAATTATAATTGAAGGATGAGGGAAATTTATTTTGCAACTCTAGTATGTTAATGAATCCATTGGGAGAATCCTTACTTAAGGGAATGTTTGAAAAGAACAATAAATTTAACATAATTTTTGAGATAACACATACATTAATTGATTTCATTAATATCCTTCAAGATCTTAACCAAAAATCCTTGATCTATAGTTTAGATAAAGTACTTGTTATATTTGATTCATATACCAAAAATACCCTTAACAAATAACCATAACCCTTGAAAAATAATACTGCCCCTAGGATTTAATAACTACATTAAATTATTGCAGAGTATATACTACTCTATAATATTCTCACCATGACCAAAGAAATGCAACAATTGAAGAAATACCTTTATGTATTTAACAAAGTAAGAATTATACAAGATTGCAATAGAAATTATATCTCCTCATTCCATGTTTTTAAAACACAATAAGTTTGAAAGTATAGTTTTATCAAAATAGAGAGAATCAACTTATGTGATTTTTGATGAAGAAACATAAAAAAATTCCTTCAAATCCTGCTATATGCTACACAATGGAACTGTCAGAGCTCAAATGTGCACCCGTGCCCAAATCATAGACAATTTAGGATTTGATTCAACATGGGTCTATCTCTAAGTTGTGGGACTCGAACTAAGACACACCTCCAAAGAAGGTCAACTTCCTCTACTTACTCCTAATGCTAAACTACTCTTAAGAATTGAAATGCAACTATATAGCTCTATTCTAACTTTCCAAGGGACCATAGTGAAAAGGAGATGCATAAAACGTAAACCTAAACTAGAGAAGGTGATAACACCAAAATAAAGGGAATGAATACTCAGGAAAGAGAGAAAAAGAAAGAGCACAATGATTAGGAGGGCCAAAACAAAATCCACATATCAGAATTGCATCCTGAGTTCCACCTTCATGTTGCACAATAGACACAGATCTATGAAACAATACATACAACACCTGTAAATGAATGAGAGGAAAGAGAGTGTAGTAAAACAATAACTAAGGCTGAAGGAAGACACAAAACCAAATATTTTATTGTTGAAATATCATTCACATATCATCACAATAGAGGAGGAAGATGCAAAAAATTTATAGAGATATAGCCAAAGGAATGCAACTCTTAGAACACTTGTGAAACATAGAATGAATCCCTTGCATTCCCAAAGTATCCAAGATTAAAATTGGGTATCATTTTACAATATATAGAAAAATGAAAGGAGGAAACAAGAAAGAGAGGGGAAATTCTCTTTCCATCAGCCAACCAACTTCATTTAATTTATCTACATGCTCTGAAAATGGGACTAAACACCTCTATAAATCAAATTCCATACATCATGCCTTGCAAGAGAAGGAGTGAGCACTCATAATGCATTCAATGTTGGTGGTTGAGTAATCTGATACAACCTATTTGCATGTTGGAGATGCTTTTCTTCACTTCCACCACCTACCAATATTTAATCCATGAAATTTAATTCCCTTCGCATGGAGAAGGATAATATTCCTTCAAATTATGTCATATTTGCAATGATCAAATCAGATTAATGTTCATTTAGAAATATGTGGAAACTATTGTTCTCTTTTTATGTTGTAGCATTGTATTTTTCATTCCATGGATTTTCTACCTTTACTGCTTACTCCCCATCTTATTTAAGTGGTGTAGCCTCATGTTGACTTCTATGGACTAGCTATTTTTTTACCTCGTTCCTTAATGTATTTTCTTTGTTCCATAGTTTTAGACCTCCACAAATTTACAATTCTTTTTCCTCACTCCACAACATTTACTCCTTAGTCATTGCATTATCTTTCATTCCGTGGCATCCTTAAACACTACTATGACCAACCAAGTTATCTATTTTGCAAGGGGTGAAAAAATAGACAATAGTTTTGGAAACTCATAGGGGCCATCTTCCTACAAGATGAGATTATCGGTAGCCTTAGCATCTATTGGGCATGGAGTCATCCTGAAAATTATTGAATCTGATTTAGTTTCTTTGCATTTGATTTTCTGTGACAATCTATAACTACTTCTTGATATTTTGAACCTCCCTCCCCTACATCTTGAGAAAATTATGAAATTATAGACAAGGACATCTCTAAACAACAATACAGTGTAAATCACTAAGGAAAGAAACCTATACTACCAACAATGTAATGTGTTGAAAGCACTTGGAGGAATTGAAATTCTACTCTACTATATACAAGATGTATGAAAAATCTTAATGAGAAGGCTTGAGATGAATCCAATTGACTATGATTTGAAACATGTTCCCATCAAGATAAAATAACTCAAATTATTTAGCTTCCTTGCTAGCGATGATGATGTATGGTCCACTCTAAATATCATCAAATTTGGAGTGTATCCCTTGTTTAGCTCCATCCACGTCCCATTTCAAAATGAGATCCCCAAATTTTAAGGTTTGATCTCAATATTTTCTATCAAACCACTGTTTAGTTGACATCTAATGTTGTTCTATACTTACCATGGAATAATTCCTATTTTCCTCTAGTTGCAACAATTTTTCCATTCTGATTTCCCTTTGATCCACGTATTCAAATTCATTTTTTTTAGCTAATTCTAATGAAGTCAGCTCAAGTGACAATGGAAATATTATTTCCTTACCATACACCAATTTTTAGGAATAAGTGTTAATATCCTTCTTAGTTATTATCCTATCCACCTAAAGAGAATTTTTTACCTTTGTGTGCCACTGCTTTTGATTAATGTACATTATCCTTTTCATGATTTCTATCAAATTTTTGTTAGTCGATTATGCCAATCCATTACCTTGGGGGTAATAATTAGAGGAAGTCTTAAGATAAATCCCAAGTTGTGGAGCCCAGCTAGAAATATTTTATCCTAAGAAAGCTTTAGCATTATCATAAATGACCATTTGAGGAACGCCAAACCTTGTAACAATTTCTTCAAGAAATTCCAGGATGACTGATTCAGTGGCTTCCTTTAATGGAACGGCTTCATTCCACATGGTGAAATAGTCCATGGTTGTGAGGACCCATTTGTGACCAGCGCTAGATGGTGGGTTGATCATTCTAATGAATTTAATACCCCATTGTGAAAATGGATGCTCTTCTTGACTTGGATGAAGTAGTAGGACTTCTAATGTTTTCTTTCCAGTGAAGAGTTCACATTCTTTGCACTTCCTCACCCACCTATGAGCATTTTTTAACAATGTAGGCTATAAATAACCTACTTCTATAACCTTCATGGTTGTAGCTTTAACAAAGAAATGTATTCCTGAGAAGCCATCATGGAATTAAGTTAGAATCCTATCACATTGCCCACCTTCAATGCACCTGAGAAACACTCCATGAATATTTTTTTTGAACAATATGCCACCAATAACCACATAATGAATGGATTGTAATCATATATGTCTTCTCTTTGCTTTATTCTAACCAAAGGTATATGCACCACTAGATAAAAAATTAGTCATATCATCAATCCAACTACACTCATTAAACACATTTATTTCATCATGCTAGCACTCAACATCATGTATAAGCTCATCATTTAAAGGTACTTTATTCATGAGGGTGGTCTCTTGAGGTTCTGCAGCATCTAGAGTTATCTACTCACAAAGTTATATTCCTCTCACCAACTTTGTGGCCATAATGGTCATGTTATATTCCATGATATTAGTTACCCATCTAGCTCATTTCTCACTGATCTCTACTCCCATAATGAAGTCTCTAATGCTGGAATGTGATACTAAAATCTTTACGCAACTAGCAATTATCATACTTTTAAATTTCTTCAAGGATCTCATGATGGAAAACACCTATTTTTCAATGTGACTATACTTGAGCTCATAATTATTCAGTGTTTGACTGAAAAATGACTTATGATGCTCCATTAATTGATTATTTATTTGTGTCAAAACTACGGTTATGATGGATTCCACCTCATGAGCATAAAGAATGAAATATTTGGCATAATCTAGGTTAATCAACATTGGGGCTTGGGCAATCTCTTATTTATTTTTTTCAAAGTTGTCCTTTCCTTCCACGGTCCACTTGAATGTTGCATCCTTATTAAACATGAGATTAAAATGTCTTATCAAACCCACAAAGTTAGGGATGAAATTCCTAACAAAGTTGATTTTTCAAAAGAATGACTGCAGAGCCTTCTTGTGAGCTGGTAAGGAAAGAGCCGCGATAGCTGTAATTATTTATAGATAAATGGAAATGCCTTATTTTTATATAATATGCCCCAAGATATTACCTCTAGGGAATGCAAAGTTGCATTTCTTAGGATTCAGGGATACACCAAAATCCCTGCATCTTTCAAACACTTTCTCTAGGTGCTTCATGTGATCCATTATCTACTTGGAGAAAATTGTGATATCATCCAGGTAAACCAAAATGAATCCCTTACAAGAAATATCCATCACTCTTTGGAAGGTATCACCTATTTTTGATAATCCAAAAGGAATTTTTTGATAAGAAAAATTTCCCCATTTTGTGGTAAATGTGGTTTTATATTGATCCCCTTTCTTTACTATAATCTGGTGAAAACTAGAATAATCATCAAGCATGGATAACCTCCCTGTTGTTGCCACTTCCTACAAAAAAAATTGATGGAGGGAAATGGGTAGTGATCTTTGATATAAGCCTTATTCAAATCCATGAAGTCCACAAAAATCCATATTGCTCCATTATTCCACCCAAGTAGAATAATTGATTGGAAAAATTAGTTTGGCCTTAATAAGTTTGGAGAGTTCCTTTCTCATAAGGGGCTCAATCTTGGGGTTGAATGGCCTACGTAATTGTCTAATTGGCTTGATATTGGGGTCAAGATTGATGTAATGCCATACTATGTCAGGATTAAATTCATTTAGATATTCATTGTCCCATGAGAACACATCACTGAATTTAGGGCACAAGGAAACAAAAGCTTGCTTTTCACTTTCATCATATACATTTCCAAGTAAAAGTTCCTTTCTTGGAGCAACTGAAACTGGCTAAAAATAATCTTGATTTACCACTATGTTATTTTTGATTCATTTGATTTCATCATTTGGACTAAAAATATGCTCCAGAGTGACCAATACCTTGGGAAACTTGTTTGATTTTAATTGAATAATTTGGTCCCCATAGACCTCTTACAAATCAACTTGCATTTTTGAGGATAATTACGCCTCATTTTGGTTGAACTTCCCAATTTTTTCATCTCTTTCAAATACCTGCAAACAAGCCTAATTTTTTGGAATAGATGGCATAACCACCATTTTGATATGTTGAGTATTCCCTTTGATCAAATCCTCAACTGGTGAGATTTGAGAGCCAAGGGATGTCATTTGGTCTATTTCTTAATTTAGCTTATTGGGCACAACCTGTAGGTTAATGACATCAAATCTCTCCCATAAATCCCATACTCTATGTTTTTAGGCTTTCAACAGCTTTTTCTTTGTTACACACCTTCCGCAGACTTGGTGAATGACCAATTCAATGTCTCCAAAGATTTCCAACTTCTTGATTTTCCTCTTTACCATGATCAATAGACCATGGACTACTGCTTTATACTTTGTTACATTATTGGATCATGCAAACTAAATTCTATAAGTAAAGAAGAAATTTTTATTTTCTAAAGAGATGGGCACAACACATGACCCTACTCCATTTCTACTTCTATAACCATCAAAGAACATCTTCCATAGTCTAGAAGCATCTTATTTTTCTTGTTTGAATGTCACAAGTATCACATATTTTTCCTAGAGAATGCAATAAGTCCCTAGACCAGTCTCTAATGTTTTATGCTCCTCATGATAAGGATAAAACTTATGATCTCTCTTAGCCCATTCATCTAATAAAAAATCAAGCACACAAAGAGGGAGAACCTGCTCTTCAGAAGCTAAGTATCTCTCATGTCATTCTTATATTAAGAAATTTTATTAGATGGGAGTGGTGTCATATGACTTAATATGGTAAGAGAATATAGGCTCAGCTTGTATTATGAATTTGGTACAATATTTAGTTTTTTGAATCATTTGACTCTAATTTGAGGATAAATAACCACCTACGTTAACAGTGAAATATCTAGAAAAATAGATGGAAAACATGGGAGGAAGGTCAATAACTAAAATATCATGGGTTATAGTGAGGCTTGGGTAGACATGAAGTGTCAATTCAAGGTATTTTATTATTCCTAGGACATTCACAATTGACCCATCAAGTTGAAAAACTACCCTAAACACATGACTGTATTTGAGACCCAAGATATTAGCTATTTTCTTTGACATTACAAAATTACTATCCCTAAAATCAATCATAAAGTTATGAACTAGGTATTTACCCATGATTAATGATATGTAAAAGGGTGGGGTTTTGATATTTTTACTTACTTGATCATCCTTTTCTTGACATTGCAACATTGCCATTGGTTTTCTTCATTTGCCTAACAATGTTGAATGAGAGACCCACAAAACATTATGCATCAATTGCTCGACATGATGGGAGACCTTATTTTCTCTATGGCATGTGGTGGTATTTGATTTGGCAGCTTTTTTTGAGTAACAACCTCTTTATCCATGGACTTTGATAGAAAACTCAGGTTGTTTTCTCTTGTTCATCACGACTTATTTTTATTTTCTCGTAGCATTGGCATGATCTACGTAAGGTGGAGATTGCGACTCCAACATCATTTTATTGTGCCACGTACTATCAGCAATGTTGATTAATTGTTTGTTAAAACCTCCTGCAACTTGGTTGACTACACAAAAATCTTCAGCTCTAAAGAACATCAGGTTAGTGTCATTATTGGTCTTCTGATTTGCTTCCGTGGATGGTTTTAGTGCCTATAGAAATGGTTCTTGTTGAATGGAATATCCTCAAACCATGTATGATTGAAGGTGATGTAGAATGATTTCTACATTTTTGCTATATTTTGTCACCCGACCCCATTGTTGGCCTATTACCTAGCAGAAGTTGAATGCTTACCTAGGTATGGAACTAGCGCGGAGGGTATCCACGTGTCACTTCGGCCCATTTTGGAGAAGGCACTAGGCATTAATTATTCAAGCAATGAGCATTGACCACATGGCTAAAGTGCGGCTAAGAAACCCAAGTGGGATGAAATGTCAAAGCTAAATGAAAAGGACATGTAGATATTTACGTGTCACCCAAGCACAAATTCAAAAGGAAAGAGAATAAGAGAAGTCCCAAACTAACGTGCGATCTCTATGTGTCATACAAGGAGGCCACCACTACTAAAAGGAAGAATCAAATATTCTAAGAGCTTGAGGTTTGGGGGATTGAATGCGATCTCAGTCCCCAAAGCATGTATTTGATATTTTTCTCATCAAAGATCGAATATTTTATAGGTAAAAACTAAATACGGATGGTGAAAACCTTGATGGAGGCACGTTGAAGTAAGATCATGGGGTCTATATAAGAATGTTTTGGGACAGACAAAAGGAGATATATTGAACTCCATAGATAAATAATTTTCAGAAGGTCAGGGAGGAAGATTTAGGTTAAGTTTATTTTGTTCATTGGCCTTAACAAGTCTTAATTGTAAAGAAACAATGTAATATGTTCCATTTTGACCCTATGTACTATTTTCTATATAAATAAGAGTTCTTGTTATGTGCACCTGTAAGTTTGTAATGTTATCCTGTCCTTTGTTTCTTCCTATTACTTTTATTCAAATCTAGAAGAATGTTTAAATATTTATCGTGTTACACGCCCTTATATATTTTACATAAATATGTTACTTTATATAGGGTCATGTTTTACTTTCATTCATCCTTTGATAGTTTTATATATCTCTAGAATATTGATCATGTTGAATGCTCTTCAATTAATCTAGGAGCTACTTTGATATCTATCTATGTGCTTTTTAGTCAAGTTTTAGTGCATTGCCTTACTTAGGATTTTCATATCTCTATGTTTTCTCTCTAACCCTTATCTCAAAAAAAATAAAAGAAGAGCCATATTCTATAAAATATGGAGGTTATCTTAGGGGGAAATTCCCACATCTCTAAGATTTCCAATGAATTTGGTGGTTCATTTGCAAATATAATCATCAACATGTGCATAGCCCTCTCACAACCAAGTTGGTTATGTGGCACATGACATGGAAAACACCACTTTGTTTCTTATCTCATATTATTTTACACAGGAACTAAATCCTAACTTGAACTGGGAGGAGGAAGTGCTTGTGTCAGATAGATTGTTTCCAAGGGAAGAGGAGTAATTTGAACCTGCCATCTATTATTTTGCTAGTTTTATGCATATCATTGACTAGGTTGTTGATTTCTCCATGGTTGATTCCCCTGATTAGAAGACTAATATTGATTCTGATAATTCTTATAGGATTGAGTTTTATATTTTTTTAAGGATATAACTTTGTTTTTCAAGTTTATAATCAACTCCTTCATCTCCTCATCCTCCTTTTGATGAGTAGGATTTTGTGAGGTGGAAGCAACTAGTTGCCAATTTGGTTGAGGAATAGGAGTAATGGAAGGTTAGGTAACTTGTGGAAATTTAGCATGTAAGGGCATATGTGGCCTAGGGGCTAATTTCCCAAATTGTATTAAACAATTTTCTACCCTTATAGAAAATGCATAAGTTGTTAGTAGAATTATACCTCCCATAGATTCCACCATGACAACAATATCATAGTTATGTACTTTCAAAAAGTAAATAAATGCACCTTCAGTTGTAGGCCTTACAAGAGTTGGAATTTTGTCCCACGTTCTCTTGAATATGAAGTTAAAATCCACCATGAGATCACTTGGGGCATTTTTGATGGTGGTTAGCTACTTCAATAAAGAAAAGTTGTCTACTCTTTCTCCAAATTGACTTCACATAGTTGTACATAGTTAATTCTAATTTCTAACTAATCCTACGATCATGCTTCTAAACCATTACAAAGCTTTTCCTTTAAAAGATGAAGCCAAAAACTTAACTGCTACATCCATCTCAATAATGTCATGATTTGTAGACACATTTGCAATATCTTGGATATGATAAGCTGGAGTGGTATGCTTTTCTCCTATGAAGAATGGGATATTCTTTAAAGCTGCTACAAGAAAAGGATTTTCAGCATTTAGGGCAGGTAGACTACTCCCCGTGAAGTTTACAAATGGATTAGGTTGTTGTGCAACCATTCTAATGGGTTTGAAAACTCTAGTGGACTACAAGAAGGATCTATCAGGTGGCAATGTTGACAAAGTTCTATTTGGAGGAGATGGCGATCTGTGAATCTACCTTCCTCTTCTACCTCTACCTGGGGATAACTGCAAATATTCAAATACACCTTCTTCTCATGTTCTAGACCGAGTTTGTATCCTTCTCATTAATCAGGGACACTTTGTATTGCTGAAACCAGTTGATTTTATAAATGGAGTCACCAGATGCATTTTAGCAAGCCTCCAAGGCTAAATTTTCACCAAGATACACACCAAAACTTGATAAACTAGAAATATTAGTCCCACCAGGCATGCCAAAACTGTTAGAGCTCAAATATGCACCCATTCTTGAATCACAAACAATTTGGGAATTCAGAAAACATGGGACTATCTCCAAGTTGTGGGAATTGAATTGATATAAACCTTTAGAGAAACTCATCTTCCTTTTCTTACTCCTAATGCTAAACTACTCCTAGGAATTGAAATGCAACTACCTAACTCTATTCTAATTTTCCAAGGAACTAGGATGAGAAGGAGATGCATAAAACATTAACCTAAACTAGAGAATGTGATAGCACAAAAATAAATGGGATGAGTATTGAGGCAAGAAAGAAAATGGAAGAGCACAACGATGAAGAGGGCCAAAATGAAAGCCATAGATCAGAATTGCATCTCTAGTTCCACCTTCACAATGCACAATAGACACGAATATCTGAAATAATGCATACAAAACACCTGCAAATGAATGAGAGGAAAGAGAGTGTAATAAAATAATAGCTAAGATTGAAGAAAGCCACAAAACCAAATATTTTATTGTTGAAGGATCATGCACAAATTATCATGAGATAAGAGGAAGATACAAAACATTTACAGAGACATATCCAAAGGCATGTGAATATTATAACACTTGTGTAACATAGAATGATTCCCTTGCATTCCTAAAGTATCCACCATTAAAATTGGGAATCATTTTACAATATATAGAAAGATGATAGGAGGAGAGAAGAAAGAGAAAGGAAATTATCTTTACTCTAGCCAAATAACTTCATTTAATTTCTAAGCATGCTCTAAAAAGGGGACCTAACACCTCTCCAAATCTAATTCCATATGCCACACCCTATAGGAGAATGAGTGAGTTCCCATAATGAATTCAATGCTGGTGGTTGAGTCATTTGAAACAACCTCTTTGCATTTTGGAGACATTTTCCTTCACTTCTGCCACCTACTAATCTTTAATTCATGAAATTTGATTCCCTTCACATGGATAAGGCTAATATTCCTTCAAATAATATCAGATTTACAATGATCAAATCAGATTCATGTTCATTTAGAAATCCACAAATAATTATTGTTCTCCTTTTGTGTTGTGGCATTGTATTTTTCATTCCACGGATTTTCTGCCTTTCCTACCTACTCCGCGGATTATTTATGTGGCAGGGCCTCATATTGGCTTCTATTGACTAGATATTTTTTTACCGTGTGTCTTCTATATTTGATTTTTTCTATGGTTTTATACCTTTGCATATTTTTTAATTCTTGTCCCTCACTCCACGGCATTTACTCTTTAGTCACAGCATTACCTTTCAATCCATGGCATCCCCGAACACTACCACAGCCAGCCAAGTTTATCTATTTTACAAGGGGTGTAAAACTAGAAAACAACAACCACCTTATCATTTCCTCAAAGAGATGGATAGTTAAAAAATGTTTAGTAAAAATAAGAAATTGGAAATAAAGTGAAACTTGATCAAAGAAATTCAACTACCCACACGTATAATGAGGACACAACTCTCATTCTTATACTTTTCACCAAAATATATTCCCAAATTTCCCCCAAAAATCTCATAAGGGATCCTTCAGAATTTTCTTCGTGAAATCAAATATCTTCTCCAAAATGAGGGTAAAATAATTCTAATTGAAAATATTCCTTCCTTCTTTTGATTGGGCCGAGTGAAATGATGTAGCACAGTGGCAATCTGACAAAATAAATAAGGATATTCCTTTATCCATCAACAAAAAAATTATCTTTTAGTAAAATACATTATGTTTAGAGAAATCCTCATACTTGGATGATTCTAGAATATCTCAACGTGAAGATGAGTTTTTTTTTATTCCTTTCCTCTTACTTCTTCAATTTTCTTGGTCTACATCAATGGGTTGATTTTCCAAACTGGCTCTTATCCTAACCATGTAAGCATCAAATTTCTCAAATATCTATAGGATAAATTTTTTGTTACACCCTGAATGGTAATGGAAAATTATTTCCTTCCTAACTCCTACATGATTAAGCTCCACAAAAAATTATCTTCCCTTCTTTAGTCTCTTCATTAGTTTAGTAGTTATCATCTCAATTTGCACCAATGGCTTCATAGTAGATAGGATGAAAGTCCTCAATTCTCTTGGATTACTAAGAGCATGATCCTTGAAGAGCCTAATCAAATTATCTTTATTTTACATCCCAAGCCTTTCCCCACTATTTTCTCCAATTAACTTGTCAATAAGAGATTGGAGACTATCAAAGTACTTAGTCTATTTATTCCTTTCTTCATCGAGAATTTTGAAATGATTTATAAAGATCTCAACCCTTACCTTTATAGCTTCATGATATTCATGTTGATTTCTTACAGACTTAGGAGACATAATTCCTTACCTGAAAACCAAATTACCATCCAATTCCATAAGGGCCTTCAAATTTAGCAACATATCACTCCACATTGTTTGTTTGGCCTCACAATTTTTGATTAATGCCTTGGTAATTTTTGTCTTATCAAATATATGGGAATAGTGTTTCATACATTCCTTGATCACTTCCTCTCCTCTAGTTACTAAGTCATTTTCCCACTAAATGTTTCCCTCCCCTCTTTCTCCCATATCACTTACTCATTTGATATCATTGTTGGTTATTTTAGGGATTTCAATCATCCCTTCCCTATGGGTCCTAGTCAATTTCCTAACCAGGTAAGATAGGGTTTCATTCTTGGCTTTCAGATTCTTCTTAATCTCCTTAAATTCATCAATTTTATGGAATAATCCCTCAAATACCATAGAGAAATCATGTTTAATTTATTTTGTAAAGGTCTTACCCAATGGGATCCTTGTGAATTGGAAATTAAATAGAGATGCCTCATTATGGATCATACTAGCCTTAGGAGTTGAAACATCCTCCAAAGTTTCTCCCTTCTTAGTCAAAACTTCCCTTGACATATATTACTTTTTTGGATGGATTAGAGGGATTGAGGGTGATGATAATTTGTATATCACCATAATCTAATTATATTTCAACCTTTTTCTTCTTTGGGAGAGCACCCTCTATCCAGTTTCTCATTCGTATCCCATGTTTGTCAAGTGATTGTGGTACTTATGCTATAGGAACAATTGCAAGGATTTTGGAAGATGAAGGAGTTGCAGAAATAACTTTTGTGGTCGTAAATGTTGGTTTTTACTGAGAAACTTCCTCCATTAATCCATTATGACTATCTATTTTATCCATAGGCACAGAATCATCTCTTATTTCTTTGCTCCTTAAGGATGGTATATTTTTGACATCCTTTCTTGTATGTGCCAATCCTTCATCCATTTTTTTGTTGAAATCATTGATCATTTCACAAGGCTCCTAGGGAGTAACATTGGTCATTAGAAATAGGGTTTCAAGAACCTTGGTGACTATTTTAGTGTCTTGATGTGCCATTGTGACTCTGACACCTGAATTTTCCCCTTGTAATGATTCTCCTACAATCCCTTTTGTGTGAGATTGTTTTATTACATCCTCAAGTGACTTTTTTGAATATTGAGCTTCATGCTCACTATATTTCTCCTTTTCTTCCGCTATAATACCTAAAACTTGTCTAGGGGTAAGCTTAACTCTCATCACAACTTTAGATGTACTGAGTTACTCAAAAGGTTTTTCTATTGTTGGTGTGTCATTTCTCTTTAGTGGATTGGGAAAAATATTAGATACATGAAAATTCACAATTGGTTGCTCTTCAGTGGGTGAAACAACATGAAATAGTGGGGAAAAATGGGTTAGGATAATAGTAATTTATTCCATAAAAGATGGAATCCCTAGGTATTGAGAAATGATGGATAAAGGGGTGGGGATATAAAGAAACACTATTTCCTTAAATGAATGTTCCTCCTCTAAATATACCCATTCAAATATCTTAGTCCTCTTTGTCCTCTAGAGGTGAAATTTTTCCTCCTCCTCCTTTGATTTCTATAGTCCCATCTCTATTGTCAGTACCTAATGAGGTGCTCAAGATAAAATCACTCCTTTATAATTTCTCAAAGTATATGGTACTACCTTTTATTTCCCTTTCAATCATGAAGTATATACTGGAACAACCTATAAAAGAGTAGCAGAAACAGTAGGAGCCCTACTCATACTTTCTTGAAGTACCTTCTTATCCTTTTTTTTCAACTGAGTAAGGGAAGTCCCAGTTTGTCTAATCTGGGAACTTATATAATCCCTTACATGTGTAAATATCAAATTATTGAAAGGGATTTAAATCCTTTCCTTCCATGAAACATCCCTGGTAGCATGAATCTAATGGTATGGGGGAAGGACATCATCAAGTAACTTAGTATCCTTGTATTCCCTTAACACATAAGTGTTTGGTAACTTACATCTACCCCATTTGATAACAGTCACCTTAGAGAAATATTGGTGTCATTTGTAGTCCTACCTTGATTATTCGTTCTTTCATCAATTTCCCAATTGAATGGTAGTAAAGGTCGAGAGGCAATGTTCCCTCTGATGTAATCATCACTGATTACATTTTTATCATCTTCCAACCCCTCAATATCTTAAATAATCCCAAAGTCCACCATCTGGGAAAGCGTTATCCTTGAGTAATACCTCCATATGACTTCCTTCTCATCCCCACAATCCATCTAGGAGTATTTTTAATGAACCTCATCCTCCATCTGAGTGGTTACAATACTATGTATAATTTATTTTATATCATATTTAGGCCTGACCTCAAATTTATCCATCATACATATGCCCATTTCTACTTCCAGCATTCTTTCCTTCTGGATGTTTGGGAAAGTATAGTTCAATAGTCATTGGAATATTTATAGGGAATGTGAGATGTTTTTTTACGATGATCTGATGTACTGGTACCAATTTCCTCACAAATTCCATTAATTCACATTTGTCATCCACATGCCTAGGGATTGAGTAAGGATTCTTGTAAAAACCACTAACCCCGATATAAGAGAAGGTCTAGAACTTGATGAAGTAAGATCCAGATTGAGTGATAACCTATTTAGCATCATGGGAAAATATTTGAGTCTCACAATTCATATGAAAAAGGTATATTATAGGTGAGAATAATATAGAAGCAACATTCCTTTAGTCTGAAACATAGTTTCTCAATTTTAGATAGAAGAAGACATCATATACCCCGACACTGCTGAGATCACCCTTTATCAGTAATCCTGGGAAATTTCTGTGGAAAATAATATTATCGAACAAGTAATATGTCATAAATAATAATTCCATATAATCCTCTTCTCCTTTTACAATTTGGGAAACTGCCACCATTTGTTCATGAATTAGGCTTCTTATTATTTCACCCAAGGGAGAGGTTTCTTATTTGTGAGTATTATCTCAATGAAAGAGAACATCCATTCATGGAAAATATTGGTAGATTCCATACCCATCAGTGGGTTCAATAATGTAATAAAATCTCTAACCTCCTCAATAAATTATTATATGTTCATATTCTTAAACATTCTAGAGATAGAGCCTCGGGAAGTAACCAACCATTGATTGTTCATAAAACTGGTTTATTTTCTCACCTGTGAGTTCTACTAGAATTGTGTTGACTGTATGGTGATGGAACCTTCCTCTCTTATAGGAGGAAAACCCAAAATTCTATCAAACACATCTTCTTGGAAAGATAAGACCATGCCCTCATTTTCATCTGAAACTTCTCTTGTTATAGGGTTATAATGTTGGGAGCATACCCATACAAGTTATGGGCATGTTGTAGCTAGAGGGAAAGTGGAAATTTTAGTATAACTACTGGCGACACATGACATAGTGTCTTTATTGGAAAATATAGCACTGAGAGGGGGGTGAATCAGTTTTATCACAATTTTACCTTCTAAAATCTGATATGATAAAACCATAAACACATACAAGAAAATTACAAGAAAGTACACAATGACACAAAGTTTAATGTGGGAAACCCAAAATGGGAAGAAATCCCACTGAAACTATGAACTATTCTTAGGAATAAATTTTCCAACATATGTTACAATATGGAGCTTTAACCCCCTCTAGTTCAATCAGCTTCTATTGATCTTTAGTGAGCTTCAACTCATAGGGAATCTTCAACTCCCAGTTTCTAAGCTACCACTTAGACTTGTTCAACAATATTTTTCCACATAAATTGTTATCTTCTACAAATGATGGTGACAATAGATTCACACACTTTTCTAATCAAATATTTCTTCTCAATTATGCCCCCTATGTCAACTTCATCATATTCCCAACCCAAGAACATATCACTCCTATTATGTGCTCATTATTCAATTGAATCTAAACCACTCCAACATTTATCATATCAACTCTTGACTAAACTTGGTCACTATCCTTCTATATATGAGAATCTCATTTCTCAAGTCTTCCAGTTCTCTAATAAACCTGAGAAATCTTCTTCATCCTTCACTCTGCCTTGTCAAGACTTCTATCTTTGCAACATTTAGTTTTTTCATATTCTAGATGAAATATCAATGGATCTAAACTCATATATACTAGACACATAATATCCATTGATTTATGATGTTTTAACACATAGAATACACTATCTCATCCTAACTCCTCTATTGATTAGAATCCTTAAATTTATTGGTTATGTAATTTGATACTCAAAATCAATCTCAATTATAATGAAATCACTTTCTCAGAAAAGAACTCTACTACCATGATGTCACAATTTGGCTTAGGATCTTCATGATAATTAGATCAACAATTCTTTCTTTGGCATATTGCTAAGAGATAATAATTTTTTATTTCCTTTTCACATTTCTCATTCACTATATTTTGCAATCACTACTCATACTTTCTTAAAATATTTTAGTCACTATGTATATCTATATTTCTTTTTCACCTCACAAATTCATCAAAAAAATTATCATAGAATTTAGAGAGGACTGTATTAGCTTTTCAACTACCCAAACACTTGAGTTCTAAGTCATCTAGAACTGCAAATCTTTACTTCAACATCATTTACACACTTCCACAATTACTACAAAGGAATGTAATTATTTTATATTCCCTATTAAGACACCAAGGGACAACTATGAACAAGAAGACAAGAAATAACATTTTCATCTTCCTTAGCGAGCTAAGACTGATATTATACTTCATATTTACAATATCTTGTGCATTTTCAACATTTCACCTTTCATTTGAGTTCAATTTAATTTCTAGGTTGCAACATGATAGAGAAAGTGACTTTTCACTATAAAATGGGAATAAAAGAAGTCACTCTTGTCTCTTAGGCTCATATGTGATCTTTTAACCTTCTCTTGTAAGCTTAAAATGTGTAGTGACAAGGAACATTGATTTTCTCGTAATGAAGACATTGTTATAGAAATCAAAATAGACACTTCACTTTGATGAAGATCTCATGTTTATTTGGAAGTCAAGAATAATTGTGAAGAATGTAGAAGGAGCTCATAATGAATGATATTGCAACTAAAACATGATCGTTTGATATGGTGTGGATTTCCAGTCCACTGTGCATAAAAAATACAACCTATGCCTACTAATTTGGCATCATCAAGCTACATACATCTTTCCAACATGTTATCCAACCTCTTAGTATCCTATCATAACCTTATACCATCGAGGAAATTTCTTAAATTGATCAAATAGCTAATAAAATTGCTAATCATGTAAATTTACTAGACCAACACGATTTTTGGAACTTTTCTGTCACAAAATTATTTTCTTGAGCTTCACCTTTCATTGAGATTATTTTTGCATTTGATTATTGTATCCCCCAAAGATATTTATTCAAATTTTCATGGTCTTTCATTTGTGGATTTGAGAGAATGAATCAAATTTGACTCTCTAAAACCCTAGATCAGGGTGAAATCACAATCAAGGCCCAAGAGGACAAAAAAGTTTACAACTTGCTCAAATTTGGATGAATTTTGATCCTTCATTTTTTTTTTTATTAACATTAGCATTATCCTTATAATTCACATAGAACTCAAGCTTGAAACCTTCAAAATTTCTCCCAAAATGAAGAAAATAGGTACAGTTATGAAGTAACATGACTCTGACATTCTCATTAAGAGACTAAAAAGAATGCAACATGATGTCTTATGGCCCTCTGAGAAAAATATACTTTCCTAGTCATTTTAAGAAATATACTCTACCTTTTTCCAATCAAATTCAACCTTGAAACATTCAAGAAAATGGCCAGACTTCAATTTATGCAAATTTCTTACAAGAGGGTTTGATTGCCAAGGAGTCAAGCTTTATCCTTTCACCTTTTGGACCAAAAATATGACATTGAATTGTTCTAACATCTTCCACATATGTTTTAGACACCTTAAGATAGATGAGAAATGAAGAGAAACATATTTTGTTGATTTTTCATAGTTTCTCTTAGAGCATACTTCCATATAATTCTTCAAGAGACATTTCCATAACATGATTTTTAAGGGGTTGCACTAGAACTTCACATGGATGACCAACATAGCCATTAAAAAATATTAATATGAGGAAAATAATGGATAGGAGAAATCACTTGAGGAGGAAATCATTAAGATAGATATCACAATAATAAAATTGGCATGGTATTCTTGATTCACTCTTTAGGACAATATGAGTACCATGAATATATGCCAAAAATTCTTTTAATAATCAAACCAGGATTTAAAATACTTCAAAAATGATTCCTCAAGATAGTTCATGCACTTAAAATATGAGAAATGATCAAAACACAGTCATACATACCTTGAGGTACTAAGCACAACCTAGAAATGAGAAAACCTACTCCACTAAAGTGCTCATAAATTTTCACTGACACCTCCTTTTAACTTGAAAAATTTTACACTGGATTTCTAAAAAAAATTAATTCAAAAATTATTTCTATGATTCATTTAATGGAGAATGTATAATTTTGTTAGAAGACTAAGAATCTAGCAGCTCAAAATGAGCTTTTCAATAAACCTATTTTACAACAAAAAAACTCCCATAACTTGAGAAAATGACATAAATTTGACCTGAAATTTTGCATGAAGCACCAAGACTCATTCATATATCTTCTCACATATTTTTTCTAAATAATATGTCTACATTTTTGTGACCAATCTCATTTGCATGCTATAACACTACTTGTTCTCAACACTATTTCTGACCAAAATATAAGACTGACTCTTGGAGCTAAGTTGAGTCTAAAATTTGCTCATACATGTTGTAGATGCACTCTTAATACCTATCACATGATTTTTATGACATGTGCCATATTGTATACTTCTTTATGTACTTGAAACCACCATGGACTGACACTGCCACTCACCACACAAGACCCTATCTTCTTGAAACCACATAAAGACATCTTGAACCTTGGAACAACACCTGAGTATCTTGATATTGCACTCTCACTTATCCATCAATGCCTTTGACATCAATGATAACAATTGATAACCAAACAGGGTGCAATAGTCTCTCCTTTCTAGGGAGTGAAATATCTTCTGAAACTCATCTAAGTTAGCATTAACGAGGTCAGAATCTATAATTCTATCAAGGGGTAACTAAGACTGAAAGTTTTATTTGGGGAATAAAAATTAATATTCACTTTCATGACATCCTTTCAACACTCCCAATTTTTTCTAAAAACAATTAATATTTCCTTTGAAGATTCACAAAAATAAAATAACCAATTTATTCACCCATTTCAAAATTTGGATGAAAATACACTGTCACTCCTTTCTTTCTCTTTTAAACCACCTTTCATTTTAATATTCCTTAGGTATGCTTTGGTAATTTCTAAAATTTATGATATTTTAGATGTAGAGTGCATATTTATATCAAGTTTTCACATTAAGTGCTATTAGATTCTTGCATTAATATCAAAGATTGTGTTCGTGGGAACTTCTTTGTAATTTATAGATTTTTATCTTTTTAACCATTGCAATATTTTAATGTCTTATCACCCATGTAGTTCCATTACATGAGTCATTCCTTACTAAATGGCCCACTTCCACATATTTATATCATGTACAGATAGTACATTTATGACCGTCCTTAGTTTGACAATGGGCCTCGGAAAAATATTGTAAGACAACACACACCCCATCTCCAAAAAATGTGAAATGCATTTCCTTTTCTGATCACTGTTGTATGACACATAATTGGTCAATATATTTAAGTCACCAGGACTAAAATTTATTTTCACAAGTTGTACTTCTTATAGAAATGAGAGATAATTTATATGTTTTCCATCTAGAACCCTGATTGTTAGCTTCATAACTCCTTTATTGGAAATTTGGGGCCGGGAATTAGTTTACACTTTACACAATCATAAATGTACCAAAGTAAAATCCATTAGGTGAGTTTATACACGTGGCCTCTAAACTTCTTAGAAGGAGAAAACATGAATTTTGTATCTACAATTTTTTTCTTAAATCTTATAGCGACTAAGTATTTCATTATTAGCCCAGTGGAAACAATCACCATGTTCTTTTACACTGTCAAGAAAATTTTTGGTCCCAACCTAATTAGAATTAGGATATGGGAAGACGACATGAATGCCTACATGGATTACTTATGCCCAATCCTGTGATTTCTTTAATAAAATGAGATCAAACTAGGAACCAAAGTGGATCAAGGATACAAATTATAAAATAGTTCCTAGATTTATCAGGACAAATTAAGGGAACTAACCATGGATCTGACTTGGGGATGGACTCCCCCAGTAGCTTTCCTAAGAACCACATAAATTAATATGAGAGGAAAAGTTAGGATACCTATCCATTTGACAACAGAGTCTTGAATGGCAAAAACCAGGTAGAAACATAGACCACAAGAACAAAAGAACCACTTAGAATAAAAACTAGAAACAACTAAAAAATAGATGAAAGAAAACATAGAGAAAAAACAAAAGGGTGAGAAAAGAACAAGGGAAATGGTACACTTTACAATAATTAAAAAAAAAATTGTAACATTCCCATTTTAAGACTTTAGAAAAAAGGGAAATTAAAAAAAAAACATAATGTTATTGATTCTAAATAAAACATCATTTAGAACACACATTCCATGCCAATCAATATCATAACAGATAACCATATGCAACTTTAATGGCTCGGTATACTACCGATCTCTCATTCCATGACTCAGTTACCAACCGATCATGTTAATTTAAATTATAGAATACTTTATGTCTACTATGTATAATTGGTTCTCCTACCCTATTCCAGGTATTGGGTGATCTTTTTAAAGAACCTATCTGAATATTTGTTACCAATATTCATCTGACATCACGTTTCTTTAACTAGGTGACATAGGACAATGCAACCAATAGCTTACGATACTTTGGCCAAAGATTTCCAACATACTATTCATGTTACTAATCCTAGATGACATACTTATCATTCTAGAATATGTCCTTCACCTCACTCTTCCATTATCTTGAATGGTCTTTACTGACTACCATGACTCCACTTTCCCAAGGTTTGACCCTAGCCCATGTTAGAAACATGATTTATTATAGGAAGATGCTCACGATGACTTAGGGTATATGAGCATACTCAGTTGACCTAAGTTAACTGGATGTGTCGATATACCCTAAGTCATTAAAATGTACTACCTATCCTAAACATGCTACTAACTTGACCTAGAGCGAAACTAAGTTCAAGTCCAGATGTGCATAAATCTAGATGAAAAAATATGGAAGGGTGTTGCCACATGTCAAATGCAACACTGTATCCTTGAGAAGTCCCAGGAATTCTAGAGGGTACAGTCCTACAGTTGGCGTGTGCCAACATCCATTAGAAATGATTCATTAAGATGTACATACCCCCTTAGTGGTCATTAATCATTTTCAAATTGGATTAAGATTCAGATTACAACAACCACACCTAACCCTAATTCCATCATTCATTAAGTTCTTTACCCATACTTATCCCAATTAGATATGGAGAACTACATTAATTCAATTTTACATTATTGTTTATTAACATGCCATAACAAGCAGTTATCCCAAAAACAGGACAACTAACTTCAACGTTTAATTCCTAATAAAACCTAGCTATCTAAATCATGTGAGACGTCCACCTAGATTCAACTATTGTTTACTCTATAGACGAAGTTATAAAGATTAAGGATCATAACCACTATTCATTTTATCTTTCATTCTTTGGGAGAGGAAGAGTATTCCTCTACATGGTTAAATGTTAGGTTTTAACATAACCTTTTTATCATTTATTACACATATAGTTTAACTATATGTCCCGTGCATATTTCATTATTAAACTATTATTGTGTAGTTAGATAATGACATCTTTTACAAATTAACAAGTTCATTATAATAAGGGAGATTATACTATCTCCTTAATCCAACTCATTATTTCATAACATCAATGGTATACAAACAGATATAAAGAATACTGCCAAGATATCACTATTATTTCTACAATACAAGTACAAAAGATTTTATAAAATAATTAGAGTCCAACACAAAACCTTTCAATTCATGATTTTAAATATACATTTACAAGACTTATGCAATTCATACATTCTACATGTCAATCATAATTAAGATCTTAGAAGAACAACACTTTTCTTTTCCAATACAACTCAAGAATGATTTGAAACTTTTTACATAAGATCCAGAATTAAATAAGCCAATACATCATGAAGGTTCTTGCCTTCTTTTATCACTTACGATGTCCATCTACAAAAATTTCTAGCACATGTTAGTTTAATGAACTAAGCATGATAAGCAATAAGCATTAAAGTAAAGTGCATTCCACTAATTGTTCCATTAAAAAACTATACTTTAATGAAACAATTAATATATCATACAAATAATCATAAGTAATATCATCCAGAAAAGAAGTTCAATTTAAAGACTTTGAGTTCACTTTTAAGAAAAGAGCATAATATAATCTGCAACACCTGCATTATATCATATGGTTTAATTGATCCTATCAATTACTTTAAACAATCAATTGGTCTTGTCATCCAATTGTTTCATAATTCCATAAGAATAGAAATACACATTTATCTTTTCTAAGCAGCAAAAGAAGTTAATTACAACATAGATCATATTAGTATGCTTCATCTTTCCATATAAAAAAAAGAAGAGAATTAATACATACTTATTCCCCATACACAAATCATCTGAAGGATAAAATCAGGTTTAGAACACACAACACTACCTCGGTCCAAAGATAACAATATAAGGTATGCATAAATAAAGAGACGACATCTAAACAAAAATCCCAATTAAATCCAAGAAGATTAGGAAACAAAATAGTCTAACTGAAATTTTTACTAACCCCTATATGTTAGTATATATAATTCAAAGTTCTGAAACCAGACTATCAAAAAATCCAAGCTAGACTCAACTAGAATAAACCTCTTATCCACTCCATCCAAGAAGTTTCCATCTCAAAAAAGAATCAATTACAGAGAATCTCAGTCGATGAACTTATCCAAAAAATAGAAAAAAGATCTCAAATAGAAAAGGACCCAATATATAATTCATTTCATTTAAACTATGAAATGAATTCCCATATCTATTTCAAACTTAGAATTCCTTAACTAGTTCGCAAAAGAGAACACAAAACTAAACACAGTTAAAGAAGCACCCTTTAAATTTTCCATTACAAATCTTACAAAATGGTTTACCTACTTCCATTCATCAACACAAATTCAAATTCAGTTCAAAGAATGAAGTACATGGTATAATCCCTAAAACAATATAATGTCCCTAAGATATCATATTCATTTCTATTTTTTAAAACCCGTAGATTCATTCAATGAACCCAACAAGGACTAGAAATCCACAAACAATGTAAGATAAACAAGGTTCATTACAACTCATGAACTGAAGGATTGAAACCCCATTACAAAGCTTCAATGACCCAATACAACAGAAAACTAGTAGTTCATGAAAAAGTTAAGAATAGTTATACAAGCAATCTGAACCAGAGATATTGTATCCTTCCATATAGATTTAGTATACAAGGTTTTAGATTCAACTTGAAATAAAACCCAAGAAATTAAATAAAAAAGATCAAAAGATGGTAAGAAACCCCAACAACGTTTAAGTCAAGAGATGTTCCAATATTCTTCCAACTCAATTGAAACAGAATCACAACCAGGACTCTCAAGTTCCAGTTAAGAGATTATGATAGGGAAAGCATTTATTTCAACATCTATAAAAAGAAGGAGAGTAACTACCACACCTCCAGAAGTCTCTAAAACTGTCACGACTATTCCAAATGAACCAAAAAAATCAACCCAACTCACAACAAGACAAAGTTCTAGTCGGTTAATCCTATGAAAAAACAATCAAACTTCAACCTGAAATCAATCTCTCAATCCCTTATCGAGAGGACAATCCCAAAAATGGATTTAAATATTTTCACCACCACAATACCAACAATACTCCAGCTCAGAATACAAGTATAGATTCAAACCCATCGAATCTAACTCAAGTTTAGAACATACAATAATGGAATACCAGTACAGTGTTGAACACGAGCTTCAAAAAAAAGTTTAGGACCTCACAAACTTCTAATATTGGCTCAAACAAACACGAAGTTCAAATACAAGCCTACTGTGAAACAAAAATCCCTAAATACAAGCTCAGAAAAAAACAACAATGCTTTAATATGAGTTCAAGCATTTTCAATTCCTTAAATAAGAATAAAACTTCCATCTCAGAGTATATGTATAAAACAAAACTCAACAACTTGACTATAATTTTAGCATTCACAAGAACTGAATATGAGTACAGTGTTGAATATGGAGATTCAACCAAAAGTTTCAAACAACACCAAGTTCCAACTCAATCTAGAACAAAAATGAAGTCCCATTAAAAGCTCATAACAAATCACGAAGCTTCAACACAAGCTTAGAACAACCACAAAGCTCCACTTCAAGCTCAATGAAACACAAGACTAAAAAAGAGATTCAAAACCATACAAGCAACAAATACCAGTTTAGTCAATGACCAAGAATCTGCACTAAAAATTCAAATGAAACACAGGCTCTAAAAATAGTTTAGAACAAAGCATAAGGCAAGGAATGCTAGTTCACTCAACACCAGCCTCAAGTACAAGTTACAGAGCTTCAAATACAAGTTTATATGAATATCACCATTAAACTAGCACAAAGAAAGTTTCCCAAAAACTATCATTACCAGAAATGGATTTACATTAAAAAAAGAGAGTAGAGATTTCATAAAGCATGCAAGTAAATAACCAAACACATCACGCAAAAATATATCTCAAGTGAGAAGAATTGTTTTAATGAATCATTTAGAAGAAAGCAAGAAATATTAATGGGTAGAGCCTATCATGCTTGATAGTGCCTCTGCCAATTTGAAGGAGACTTCCATTCAAGCTTCCAACTCTTTTTATTCTCCATGACAGATCAACAACCAAATAATTTTTCTTCCAATTCCTCTTATACATTCCCTTGATAAAAAATAGACCAGTGAAACCAAAAATACCCAAGAAGAAGAAGAATTCAAACTGCTTGTTCAAAGAACCAGATACTTCCATGCAGAGCAAAATTCGCGAGGCATGCAAAACCAAAAAATATCTCACAAACCCGCCTCTCGTGTTTCCAATAAAATTTACACACAAAAACTGAGATTCATTAATGCCATAACTTATAATTATCCCAATTATCTCTCCTTCCCACTACTCCCAAAAATGGCGAGTACAAATTCCAATTCAACATGAAATTCCATACTTAGTGAAGCCTCCATGTAAGCCCCACTAAATTTTAGCTAGCCCTTGCCAAACTGGTGGTACCTCCCTTGATTTAAATCCAATAAAATAAAATAAAATCCATTGGAACCTTCACCATAATGACATGTGACCCTAGGCCCCTTTTAAATAGTTTAGGATATATTTCCCAAAACTTAGGTTAGTCCAACAATTAATCACCTTAGGTATTAAAACATTGCCTTAGGTAGTTTCTACCTTAAGCTAGATTAAATTCACCTCCATAAAGTATTAGGCATTAGGTTAACATATCCAATAATTACTATAGTACTCTCCCCTTCCCATATTCATTTAGCGGAAGAGCTTAGGTTAGGTCACCCCCAACATAATAGAATAAGAAGATTAGGTTAGATTATAACCTGATTAAATAGACGTAGCTATGAAGTAGGTGTTCTTAATTAGTCTAGGATACAGTTAGGTTAGTTATTTTTAGGATTATGATCCCCTTCCTAGTCTTAAGTAGACAATATTTTGTTTACACCAATAATGTCCCACGAAGATCAATCCCAGAGACCCAAGAACAAACATACAGTCGAATGAAGGTAATTTAACAAAAGACCATAAAATTTTCAAAATAGAAAAGTTCAGTCTGCTATGCCTTTCAAAATATTGAATGTCAATTTTTCCATTCAGTCTGTTAAGAAGATTTAACACATTCCTCAGTGATCCAAGGACAAATCAATAAAATAAATAAATAAGTTTGTAACTCACAAAATTAGTTTGCAGCTTATCAATAAGAAGTGAAAGTGGATTCTTGCAAGCCATAACATTTCAGCCCAATGAATCCAAGAGTGGAAATGATTTATCCATAACAAGAATGATTGTCAATAATCAAGGAAACACACCTCATTCAAGAAAATCACATGCCAACACTTGTGAGGAAAAGTGAAATATAACAGTTTGTTCAAGGTGTTACAAACATTTAATTAAGGAAATGTTTTAAATTTCTATGTAGTCTCTTTTCCATATTACCTTTAAATCCCAAGCATACTGACCTATCACCTAGTATTATTTTATTGCTCACCCAAGGTGTTCATAGGCGCTAAGCCCCTCATTTATGTGAGCTTTGTAATAATGTTAGCCATTAATGGAGGAATGGTTTCAGAAATAGGAAATTCATGTATACATTCTAGATAATAATTAAAATAACTAAATATAAGCACTAATGCATCATAACACAAAACTAAAACACTACAACATAACAAAGAGATCATATATGAACTATGAGAAAAATGAGACTACTAGGTTTTAAACCCATAAACATAGATATTCAGAACAACCCTCTATATATTGATTAACAACTTACAATAGCCATATTACTTCAAACAGGTTCAGCAACAGATCAATACATCATTCTACCATTAGTATCCTACCCTTCCCATGACTCTGATCTAGAAACCCTATATTACCCTCTTAGAACCAATACATTATCCCTTCTTGTAGAAATACATCACTCATATCCACACCCCATATGCACCCACACTTGACCTCTAATCTCTAACACCTGATTCCTAATACCCTTGTCTAGATCCAAATACCTCCTTAAATAGGATAGGATCTCACCAAAACATCATTCTAGAAGAAAGCATGCATGTGAAATGTCATCATATCCTATTATACTCAAGTGTCCAAGCCATGCAAATTCTAGCTATCCATAACAACCTTCACTTTACAACCTGTAACCATAATGATTCCCTAAAATATTCTTTTCTTGAACTCCAAGTCTCCATGTAATAACCTTTCCATCATTACGCTTATTCAGAGCTTCACATGTTTTTCATGTGATACCCTTCAAATGAAATGTGGCTAAACCCTTAAACCCTTTCCTTCTCCTACGCGTAAACCTATCTCTCCTTGCACGCATTTACTCACATGATTTTCTTTATAGTACCTTCCGCACATGCTCATCCTCTGCTTCAGGACTTAGTCATTTTCCAGACTCAACATCACCCCACATTAATCATGTTGTCCATCCTCAAAAAATAATCTGAGCTCAAATAAAGAATAAATAATGGAGGGAAAGAATAACCTATGCCCAGCTTGCGCCAAAGAATAAAAGAATTTTGATACTGTTGTAAGAGGATTGGGAAGTCTATGTTCAAGGATGCTTCAATTTTGTTCCAAACATCCACCTCACTCTGCGTTTTTTGAAATAAACCCCCTATCAATGGTATAACTTCATCAAATGATAATTCCTCACCTTTATCCTTCATTATATCAACAATATTTTCCATCTACTTGTTAATGTCACTCAGTGCGTCCATACTTCGTGTAACCTGGGGATATAATTCCTTCACTTTATTTTTGATCGAGACCCTTAAGTATTTGATTTCCTCAAACTTCTTATCGACCTCTGCTATGATGTTGTCCTGTTCTGCCCTATTATTCTTGTTCTTTTCCTGGAACTCCTTTAGCTCTACCTCATGGGTAGTAACCAATACACCTATCACCTTGTCCCTGTCTCCACAGTTGTAATAGAAAAATTTGGCCATGTGCAATGTGGTTTTTACAAAGGTAAGGAGCTCAGAGTACCGAGTTATGGTCTCTTCAATTTTCAACTTCTCCTACTCTCTTTATCATGCCAAAACCTCTTCAGCTGACTTTAGCACAAGTGGTTATTTCTCCATTGTGATCAAGCATGTCAAATCCTCCAGGTAGTGGAAGGCTAACTCATACTTACGTTCAGGGGGGCCTAAGTCTGGGAATGATAAAATAATGGAGTTTGAGATAGTATTTTCTTTCTTGTAGGCTTTGCACACCCTCGCATTTTCCTCTCTCAACTCGTCCTTTAACTGTGAAATTATAGACTCCTCTTTTATTTCCTTGTCTCTCTCCATTATCTCCTTATTCTTTTCCTCCAATTCCTCCTCCAAGGCTCTGATTTTTTTATTCCTCCTGAATAACCTTGCCTCCACCTATATTGATACCTTTTTGAGAATGTTACAATCCTTCTCATCTGTTAGCCTCTGGGTATCTATAATAGGATTCATCTCATTGGGGTTCTATGTTTCTATTACTACATTTGTACCAACTTCTAATTTGGGCTCATCAACATGGGATTCAAAGGTCCATGACAAAATTTTCCTTGTGCGCGTGTACATACTATCCTTCTCAAACAATGACCAGTAGAAGATTTGGTATGTGGGCACCATGGTCTAGAAACACACACGTATGACCTTGTTTGGATCATTGACATAAGTCATTGTGTGTCCTTGTGTTGCCATTGCTCCCTTGCCACTTATGTGTGATCCTATTAGGAAGCTGACTACTAAACTCTTCTCCTTGTCTATGCTCTCTTTTTCTTCTCTCAATATTTCTTCAGTGTTGCACTCCACCTCATGCTCTACCAAATCTTTGATGATACCCACTACTTCCCTTTCCACTGTGTCATCCAACTATTCATCAGACAAGTGCAGGGTCCTATACACATTTTTCCCCACTTCCTCTTCACTTCCTTATTTCTCTCTAGTGCCCTCCGAAAACTCATTTTTCTCTTCATCAGATCCACGTACATCGAACACTGGCGGATTCCCACCTTCCTCCTACTCCTCATTCTCCTCCTCTGACTCATCACCCTTCATGCTCTTTGTCTCCTCAGAGTTTGAACTTTGCGCCATTTTTTCCTTCTTCTTTACTGGTGCCTCCTCTATCACAGGGGACATTTCCTTCTTGGGTGACTTCTCCTTCAAGGGTGATTTCTTTCTTCATGTGTAAGTACTTGGGCCCATGCCTAACTCCTGCGTGCCTATGGTCTGAACTGTATGTGCGCTTGATGCCCTTCTTGTTGGATTTTCCTCTCTTTCTCTCTTCTTTGGCACTATCTTCTTTCTTCTTGAGGGGTCTTCTAGGATGGACACATCATCCTCAATGTACAATCCTTTTTTGAAATTGGGCCTCAGGTGTATATATACCCTTGCTATCATTTTTCCCGCAATAGGTATTGACAAGGATTTTAACATATGTACGTCGTGAGATACATACTTCTCCACATATGCACACTTCTTAGGATACACTAATGTTTAGCGTATAGTGTGGTGATCCTGATCTATCTCACTTAGATCAAATATAAGTTTCTTGGCCTCCTTAAACCTGTTAACCATGTTTTGAAAGTATTGCATTGTGAAGGAAAAAGGTAGTTTACACCATGGAATTTTTGTGCCATCTGTCAAAGTGAATCTTCCTATGCAGAAGTGTTGGTATATAGCAAACTCAGCCTCACCATCCACTAAGGCTGGAATTTTTTTAGGGATTCTCAATTCTTCACCAAATGCATCGCACATTTTCTTGTACCATTTCTATAAGTACACTTTATATGCAGTAGTCATTATATCACAAGTGTATGATTCGAACCTCTTAGCGGGGGAAGGTTCCTCTTCAGGGTGCTCCCAGATGTAGCTATTTGGCCCATCAGGCACTCCAATCTCAAAAAATACAATGGTAAGAAGGACATTACCATACATTATTTTATCCCCGTCACACTCGGCATCTATTATCTCCTCCGCAATGAAGGCCAAGAGATTTTAGATCGTTCCTTCTTAAATCTTCCTAGAAATTTTCAACCATCTCTTGTTCACTTGCTTCCATCACTCTTGTCCATTCATTTTGGTGAGTAGGTGCACCACCATCTTCATGGTTGGGTTGGTGATCTTAGTGATATAAAAATAGCATGAGCCCTTCTTATATTGATATTCCATGGTTGTTTCCTTGATAGTGTCCTTTTCATCCAAGTCATCATCTAGTGATTCTCCTGTATAGATAAGCCCAGTGTATTTGGATATCAAATGATCATTTAAGTGCATTATCTTCCCTATGAAGTAAAAAAAACTTTGTGCACACATGGCATCAGCCACTGGTATAACCTTTTAGGTTTTCTAAAATATGGCAACTCATAGAGTTGCAAGAGTCCAACCTTCTCCAATGTGGTCTTCACAGAGTCATCATACATTGGTTTTTAATCATGTGTCCTTTCTCTGGTAGGGAAAACTAGCTCCAACGCCATCTCTTTCTCAGTGGTGCTCGTCCTATGGTTATAGTCCTTTATAGCCATCTTTCATACATGAGAGATCCATTCCATCGTCATTAAAACACCATTTGGGTAATGCATCTCCACATACCACTCATCATTGAAACTGGTTGATACAGTTGGTTTTCCTTTTCCCTTTCCCTTGCCCTTCTTTAGTGAAACGTTTGTTCCTTTCCTTGGTGCCATTTTTCTCATCAAGCCCTTGTAAGTTCTTCCTTGCATCTTTCTTGAACACTGCTCAGTCCCTCAACTCCACTCCTTAGAAATTTCTTCAAAACATGTTCCCTAGCTCTGTAAATCCTAACATGGAAAAATCTCCTTCCACAAGACATCGTAAATACCCATGGGAAAGAACCAAAAAATCTCCTCCACGCACACTTGTGTACTTCATTCCACTCTGGTTCATAAATTTGTCAAGTTCTCCACTTTACACGTAATTTTCTGTAATTTTTCTCACAAGGATGCCCTAGTTCGCAAGAGCTCTTCAATAAAAAAATGCAATGTAAAATAAATAACTTACCCTAACCTTCTATTTATAGCTTTTTCCTTTCTCTACATTAATCTCCTTTCCACCTACCACCATACTTCTGCATTAAAGTCAACTTTTTCTAATGATTTTCTTCTCACACATTCTGTCTAGCACTTTTCCTTTGCACACCAACTTACGCTTAACCTTTTCAACCTTCTGGCGTATAAAAATTCATCGACCCCAAACTTCCTTATGCATGCTTCCAGCGCTGAAGTACATCTTCCCTTGCGTCTTATACCAAATTCTTGTTGTAGCCTACCTCTATTTTTTGGCACTTTTATCCATGTACGTGGTTTTTATAAGGCTTATAACACTAATATCTACCCATAATTAATTCTGCTATGCACGCTCCTCTAACCCCATGCACGTTTGACTTCCTCATTTAGGTCGTCAATCAAGATCACTCCCAACACTTAATTCATACTGCACTATTCACTGAAACTCTTCTTTACACTCTCCACCCCACATTAAAAAGATGTGTTATCCTCTACACATAAAACCCCTTCAGATAGTAACTAGCTACCGGCACGCAAGCATGCCCACAACAAACGAAATGAAAATAAAAAGCAAAGTAATGATGAAAGGGAACACATATAAAGGAGAATGTATTAAGGGAAATCCTAAGCTAACAGGCAATACTACCTTATTTACAAACACACATCATACTTATTTATAGTAGGGATTCAACCTACTCCTGTTAAAATAGCTAGAAAATTGTGTCCCATCTAGCACTTGTAACTGGAAAGAGCCTGAATCAAGTATATAATATATAACATACAGTCCCAACCAATGCACTTTGAGTTTCCTAGGATGGCACAGAAACTTTGAATCGTATAGAAGAACCATCTGCCCGACCTCAAACTCCTTGTTCATAATATGTCGATCATGACATGCCTTTTTTCCATCTTTCTCCGACTTCTGACACTGACTAGTAATGGATTGCCTTTCATCTAACATCACAAGTTTTTCAATGCGCTCTTCTAATGTTTTTTCATCATCCAATCCTCCTGTGTGTGTAATACACAGGGATGGTAACATAAATTCAAAGGGTAGAACAACTTCCGCACAAAACACCAATTGGAAGGGCATGACCTTATTCAACCATTTATAAGTCATGTGATATTCCCATAGCACTGTAGATACCTTGTCATCCCAGTCCCTCCTTCTAAAATCACAAATCTTAGTTAATGTGTGGCTCAATATTTTGTTAAAGGCCTCAGCAGTCCCATTAGCCTGAGGGTAATAGGGACCAGTTTTGTGATGGACCACCATAAACTCTATCAAAAAGATTCTAACAATTTCATTCAAAAAGTGAGTACCATTCTCACTTGTTAAAATCAACGAGCATACATACCTGTTGATTATATTCTCCCATAAAAAACCTAGCTATTGTAGCCATCGTGCAATCCTTCGTAGGTGTCGCTTTCACCCATCTTATAAGATAGTATGTGCATGTGATAATATATCATGAACCTATCTTGTGTGTGGTTGGGGAAATAGGGTCCATAAATTCAATTTCCCATTTTTCAAATGGCTATGTACTAGCAATAGGTCTTAATGGAATTTCATCTCTCCACCTTGGCTTACCAAGGTGTTGGCAATGGTCATAGGCCTTGCAATATTCTATACAATCCTTATAAACCATCTCCCACCAAAGGCCTTCCAATAGGATCTTGTATGCATTCGCGTTCCCTACTTAGTGTCCTCCTATAATGCCACCATGAGATTCTTCCATGATTATAATACGTTCATGCTCTAGTACACATCGGCGCAAGACCTCATCCCAGCCTAGTTTTCACTGGTCTCCGCTAATCAGCATATAGGGTGCAGCACATATGGCAAACTACTTCTTCTCCAAGGCCTTCATTCCTTCTGGTGCCACACTTTTTTTTAAGAAAAAAACAATGTCCTCCAAATCATAGGGCACTTGCTATAATCTAAATAACGGTGCATCCAGAATTATGTCCTCAATTCTCTACATGTCCTCTCCTGAATTAATCTGTGATAGATGGTCATGTCCCAAATTGCTCTTTCCTAGTTTCATGATGACCGAAAAGGTCAAAATATTGAAACAATAAGAACCACAAGCATATGTGCCCTTATAGAAGAGGCTTGTTCACCAATTACTTGAGCACCATATGATATGTATAAAAGGTAAATGGAGTAGCCAACAAGTATTTCCTAAATTTATGTAATGCTTAGATCGTGAACAATGCTTTGCACTCCTGATCGTTGTATAATTATGTTATGTCTATGTTAAATTTCTACTTACAAAACACAAGGGGTGATCAACAATCCCCTCTCTAGGTTGTGCTTACACTGCTCCTATGGCCATACCCGATGTATCAACATGTACATGAAACAGCTTATCCCAAGAGGGAAAGCGTAAAATGGGTGTAGTAGTGAGCTTCTCCTTCAAGGTGTCAAAAGCTACCTGGTGCATGTTACACCCTAATTGAAATTTACTTTTATGTTTTAACAACTCTTTCAATGGAACGGAAATCCTAACATAGCCCTTGATGAATTTCTTGTAATATCCCGTATGAACCCTAAGAATTTGCACGCACCACGCTTTGACTTGGTAGGCTCCTCCAACCCTAAAATAATAACAACTTTGGTAGGGTCTACCAATAAGCCTTTCTTGCATATAATGTGACCTAGTAATGTGCCAAATGGAGTAGAAAAGACACATTTCTTAATGTTCAGGGAGATACTTAACTACCTACATCTCTCAAACATCAGCCTCATATTGTCACAAATATCCCTTACTAACCCATACATTGTCTAGTCATATAGGTAGACTTGCATTTTTTTTTGGATGAAGTCTTGAAATGCATGCACTATGATGCACAAAAATACAGTAGGCACATTCTTAAGCCTAAAGGGCATAAATGTGTAAGAAAAACTTCCCCAATCAGTCATGAAATTAGTCTTCTCCTATTCTTCCTTCACAATTATTACCTGATGATATCCAAAGAATCCATCTATGAAAGAATAGATCTCTTGCTCTATGAAACCTTCCAAAATATCCTCAATAAATGGGGTTGAAAAGGATCTATCACACATGAAGCATTTAAATATTTTTAATCAAAAAAACTCCTTATCCTCCCATCCTTCTTGATACTAATTACCATTGAGATCACCCACTCATATTCTTAAACTGCCTCAATGATATCGGATTCTATCATCTTATCAATTTCCTTCTTAACCTTTACATGCAAATTCAGATTCATCCTATAAGGTATCTTCCAAACCGAGCGTGCACCCTCCTCTAACTTAATCCTCATTTTCCCAAGAGAGTGGTGGACTCCCTTCAATTCATGGTACCCATGCGGGAACAAATCTTGGAAGTCACGTAGAAGATCAACTATTTTTAAAACCTCCTGGTATGTTCAGTAATCTCCAATGACAACTTCCTTCGATTTTTCTTCTATACCAATGTTAACCTTCTTTATTTTTAAGGGCTCATTGTAGGAACACACTTTATCATCTTATTTTTCTAATACTTTTTGTGTACCCTCTGTATGAGCAACATCCAAATTTTCTACTTCCTCACCATCTATCAAGTAGACTAACTTTCCTTTTTCCTTCTCCAGGTAGGTGTGCTCAAACTGTATCTCCTCTACTTCTCCTTATTCTAGTTCTTCTTCTACGAAGCGCACCCAAAACTCAAGTTCACCTAATAAATACAAGATTCAGTCCTCATACATGTCATTATCTCCCAAGGTAAGGTTTTTTACCACCTATAACACCTCGTTCACCAATGGCTTAGGAATTAGATACTCAAAATTTTATATAATATCCACTGTCAACTCTTTCCAATTACCCATCTAATGACGTAACTATGAATGGATATACCATGCATGTGCACAACCTTGCAAGGTGGAATAGAGCTTATACACCCATAGTGAGGGAGGTAAGGCTTCCGAACCTATCATCCAGGCTCTCTCACACTCCTATAAATGGAGTGAGGAAAACTCCTTCCCATGATAGTCGTGTACTAAAAAAGGTTCATTCCTTTGAAGAAACCTAACAGAGAATGTGATTCTCACTTCACATCACTCTAGAAGATTATCTTGTTGGGTTTCCCTCCAATACAATGTTGTCCCACATAATGTATAAGTAAACATATTCCTCTGTTCTGTCTGACATGTCCACTATACCTCTATTACATGTAGAAAGACATCATGGCTACCCTCTCTAGTGTAACTCAGTAATTGTTTTCCTCTCAGGCACCTAACTAAGCGCACCCTAGTAATGCGAGTAATATTTACCTTTAATTGTCTTTCGAAAAAATCATATGTCTCGTGTGCCAAATTTTCACATGAAATGTTAGTTGTATCACTCATGGATTAAGCATATTCCCATTGAATGACTCCTTCTTTCGATGGATGGATAACCTCATGGTCTCTAATGGTGCATACATAGATTCTATCTAGGTCATCTTCTCCCAAAGGCTTTACATAGGGCGTAAAATTCCCATCTGTTAGTGGAGTAATGATGCACTCCTCTTTGTTCTCGAAGCTTATGTACCCTTTGTTAAAGCGCAAGTAAACATTATTATTATAGCACCAAGGGTGTCTAAGTAAGGATGGAAAGTTATCTTCCTTGTAAAGTGCTAAGAATTCAAAATATCTAGTGAAATTTTCCCCTTGGATGGTTATGGATGCATCCTTTAATAATTTGATGGGCGTATCCTTTTCCCATACACCATATACAACACATGTGAAAATGGTTGTAATAGGGGCCTTCCCATCTGATTTCATGCATCTATAGTGAGAACATTGACCTCAGCGACCATGTCAATTAGAATGTTTCTCAAGAGTCATCCATTTAAAACTACATTCAATGTTATTTCTTTGTCATAGTCAATACTATAAGGGGACAGATTAGCATGCAAGACCTACTTCTCATACTCACCTCTAGTGCACAAAACTTTTTCTCTTTGCCACTCTCCTAACAAAGGGATAATATTCTCCTAGTGCAACATCTTACAAACTTCTCTAGCCTCATCTATGTTCTTATGAGGGACCTAAACATTATTCTTCTACTCCAACTTCTATGATTTCTCCTTAAGACACTGAATCTTCCCTTTCCTATTTCTAATCACCTCCATGGTTTCTTGGTAGACCTCCTTTTGATGAGTTGGATTAGGATATTTCCCATGTAATACCTCTTATTTTGTAATGAGAGGCCTTTGCTTTGGTATTTCCTTGGCACCCACAGCTTCATCCCACGTAGTTACTAAGACATGTTCAAACTTGGGGTCATGCTCCAACATAGGCATCCATTGCAGATCAGCTCACTTTACTATCACCATCCCTGTGACCTTGTCCTTCCTTGGGTTTTGGCTCAAGTTCTCATATAACTCAAGGAAATCCTAATAATTATGCTTCTTCCTACACCATGAGCATTGTATAAAATCTAGACACTCATGCTTGTAGTGTTCAATAGATCCAAAATTGTAACAAGTTCCACAAGGAAATTCACTCCTACCTCCATGACCACCAAAACCTCTGAATCCTCCATGAAAACATATTCCTAAACTACCTCCTTCTCTGCACCCTTTATACTGATGACCTTCATTCTTAGAATTGTTCCAAATGTTGTTCTGGTGAACACCAATATCAATGGCATCATGGATTTGGTCTATCAATTGGCATTCATTTGTATCGTGATTCATAGATGAGAAAATCTTACAATAAGAATACACATTCTTGCAGAGTGCGCACTACAACAATGGGCATCTACTTGGATCATGATCTCTATGATAGATTTCATAATCTAATGACATGGCATGCATCGTATTTTTTGGGAAATTATCCTTTGTGTTTCATTCTACCTCACAATTCATGTACCATAGTCCACTGCGAGTCTCATGAGTTGAGTTTGCAGATAATTTTTCAAGTTGTTTTTCTGTGGAATCAATTTGTGCCTAAAAAAGGGGACTTACTGCAGTATCAACACTTCCTATGGTCTTTGCACGTAAAGAAGCCTCCAAGGCTTCATGTAGATCCTTGAAATTCCTATGTAAGAGTGCTCAAGTAAGGATGTTATCAAGCCACCAACAATCCACTAAGCATGTTGAGATGGATGGATATCATAAGAAAAATTTGATAGAAGAGTCTTAAAATGTGCATCATACTCCCTCACACTCTCAGCCATACCTTTTTGAATCTCCTTTATTGTGTTGATGCTCTTTTTCTCAAACTTTGGAATTTAGAATTCTGCCAAGAATTCATCATGCAATGCAGTATAATCCACCCCCATCTGATGTGGGTCATACTTTTAGTACCGCTATGCATGCGTCCCTGCAACGTAGTTACAAACTAAATTTCCTTCCACTCTGGGGTAATGATAACCTTAGCGTGCCATAGAAATTTGCACTTGTGTACATGCTCTGTGACATATTCAACACCCTTGTAATCATGTAAGTGAAGAGACATCTCATAAGACACATGCTAATGGTGTTGTGACCCTTGTCTACTAGATCTAGTACCTTTATTCCTCATGTCTTTCCTCCACCTCCAAATCCACTAGATCCACTAGCTTCTATTCCTCTAGATCCACCAGATCCTCCTCCCATTATAGGTAAGGGGGCTGACGCAGTTGTGCTCTGCGTACCCACCGTTGCGCTAAACTATGCACTAACAGTTTGTGATGTCGAACCACTTGCAGATGCAATACCCATAATTTGTGTACCCACACCCTACCAAAATTATGTGCTAGATAGGATACCTCCAAACACTAGAAATGTCTATACTACCATATAAGAAATAAATGAAAAGTTATATTTACCAGGTGTTTCTCAACTACCAATACCAATCAGGTTAACAACACTTATCTCAAGAATTGTAAAACAAGTGCCAGGGTTTGGTCACTAGGTGGGATAAGATGCATGCCTATGAATATCCTTTATCTATACAACAAGCTCTCATCAGAAGCCAAAGGGGTTTCTCTCCCAAACTTTCTAAGATGGGGTAGCATAGATTGCTCAAGTCCCACGCCCTCCACATGAACCTCAAATCCTTCCTGCAGTGTCTACCTCCATAAATCCATCACTCCAACAACTTTGTGTTGTCTCTCCAACTCCTTTTCTTATGCTTCATTATACTTGAGTCACCTCTCTTCTCTCTCTGCTTCCACTGTAAGGTCTACCATCTTTGAACACACTAGCTTCTATGCCCCACACATAGTGGGAAGTTATCCATCCATAGGAAATGCCTCCATACTCATAGGGATGATCAAAATCTTAATGGGTTATGGCATATCCAGTAAGAATGATCCTCTTGGATCCTAGAAGAACACAAAATCAACAATCTACAGGAAAGAATACATAGAAATTACATATTCTAAGGTATAACTGGTCAACACTCCACTCCACCACTTATCAAGAACATGATTCTAGGTCATATTAACATCATGCAACCTCTAATACTCTTCTTAGTTCCAAACATGAGGTCTATAGTACCAACTCTTCCTTGATGCATATGCTGAAAACCATTCGTACAAATCTACTAGGAAACAACAAAATAATGTTTCATAAAGCACATGATACAGGTGCTTCTCTACCCATTTATGTGTATCAAACTCAAATTGAGTGTTAAATATCTAAGAAAACTCATCCTCTATGATTTTAATCCATGTCTCGAAACTTTCCAAGCTCAATAATTGTTTCATCACACACCATTTCATAACAACTTCAAAAGAGGTCCTGACAATAGAACCAAAATGTAGTCATGTTTCCCTATTCCCTTTAAATCCCAAACACGGTGTCCTATCACCCAACATTAGCTAGGTGCTCACCTGAGGTGTGCACAAGCACCAAATCTGTCCTTTACAAGAGCTTAATAAGAATTTCTACCATTAATGGAGGAATAGTTGCAGAAATAGGAAATGCATGTATCCATTCTATAAAATAAGTAACAATACTAGATCTAAGCATATATGCATTGTAATGCATAAGTAAACACTACAACATCATAAAGAGATCAGATCTGAACTATGAGTAAAATTATAGCAATAGAGTTTGAACCCATAAACATAGATATTCAGAAAAAGGATTTATATATTGATTAACAACCGCTTACAGTAGCCATATTACATCAAAAAGTTTCAGCAACATATCGATACATCATTCTACCATTAGCATCCTATCATTCCCATGGATCTAATCTAAAAGCCCTATATTACCCATTTAGAACCATTGCATAATCCCTTCCTAAAGAAATACACCACTCATATGCACACCCCATATGCACCCACACTCGACCTCTAATCCCTAACACCTGATTCCCAATACCCTTATCTAGATCCAAATGCCTCCTTAAATAGGATATGATCTTGCCTAAACATCATTCCAGAAGAAATCCCGCATGCCAAATGTCATCATATCCTATTATACTCGAGTATCCAAGCCATGCATATGCCATCTAACCATAAAAACCTCCAATTTACAACCCATAACCATAATGATTCCCTAGAATATTCTTTTCTTGAGCTCCAAGTCTCCATGTAACAACCTTATCATCATTATGCCTATTTATAACTTCACATGTTTATCATTTGATACCCTTCAACCGAAATGAGGATAAGTCCTTAAACCCTTAAACCCTTTCCTTCTCTTGTATGTAAACATACCTCCTTGTGCACATTTACCCACATGCTCATCCTTTACTTTAGGACTTAGTCATTTTCTGGGATCAACAGTCTGCCATTGAAATGCAATTCAAATATTTCTCCATCCAGGTCCCATAGGAAAAAGGTGCATTCACAAATTCTGACTTCTATGGAAAAGGGGCCTATCTAAAGAGTGTCAAATTTCCCATGCTTTCCTTTAACCTCAAATTTTTTGTCCTAAAATAATACCAAATCTCCTACATTGAAAATTTGAGGAGTGACCTTTTTATCAAATATTTTTTTTATACTTTCGCTATACTTGATCCACTTAGAGATATTAATCCTCCACCACTCTATTTCATAGCTATAGTATAATAAAATTATTTACCATCCAAAGTGTGAAAATACTAAATTAAATAAGCTATACTAAAAGAAGATGGCACCAAGTAGCCTCTAAAAAAAGTTAATTTACTAAGTACATCATGATTAAAGGTTAATAGAAACTAGTTAATAAATGCAAGAACATGAATGAAATAATATAATTGTTAACTATTCCTACTAAAATGTATGATTACTCTATAACATGAGCCTATTTAACTCACGAGTAATCAAATTTGTGTGTTTGGTTACCAAAGAGGGAAGTATCTCACCTTGGATCTTCCTTTCTACTCAACAATGGTAAAATGAATTTACAAGATAAATTAGCTATTCCAAATAATAGATAAGGCTATTGATCATATGTATTATATGAAATACTAGAAAAAATATCGTGTTTGTAAAGGTGTGAGGTGTGAAGGATGTAGGAGGGTCCTTTATATAGATTTCCAATTTGAGAGAAGCTTGAATCCCAATGAATATGAGATAAAGGATAAAGTAGATTTATACTTGTTAAGATTGATTAGAGGAAATAACAAGTGATTAGTAACTCATGGGAGTTGGAGATCATTTAATTAATAAAACAGGATTAATTAATAGGCTAAAATAAGATTTTTAGGCTATTTGGAAGTGACTGAGGAATTTGATATGATTTGAAGCATTTAAAAGAGGTATTTAGAAAATAAAAGGTTTTATTGATTAAGTACTTTGTTAAAAAGGCTTAATTAACTCATAATAGTTAATTAATCAATTGGAAGAGGATTATAACTAACGAAGTGTCATTAATTGGCATCTGGAATGGAATAAATGACAGTTAATTAATGAAGTGTTGTTAATTGACCAAAATAGAGGGAAACATTATTTAATTAGCAGAAAATCACTAATTATAATATAAATGGTAGGAAAGAGGATAGTTAGAACAATTTTAGCAATAAAACCATATAAGTGGATTTTAGGCCTTTACAAAAAGTTTGCAAATTTAACAAGGTCTCTCTTCTTTAAATTTTGATCTTGAGGGTCTCCATATTCCTTCCTTCCCTAAGAAAGATACCATTGTCTAGGCCTAGTATAAATATGGGAACTTTTCAAATAAATATACATACTTGGTGGCTCAGGATCTACCTCCTATCAATTCTTTTTGGAAGGGGGTTTGAAATAAAATCTCGATTCCTAAATTCAATCTTTTCCTTTGGCATGTGTTAAAGAAAAAAATTATGACTATTGATAATCTTTAGTCTATACTTGTGATAATCCCCAATAGACGTGTCCTCCCTAAAATGGATAATGAAACTATTGCACATCTCTTCAAAGATTGTCCTTTCTCTAAAAAACATCAGTTGTATTTTTGGTGCCTTTAATATTTATTAGATATACCTGATGTCTTTTGTTGACTTATTTATTCAATGGGTGAATCCTTTCTCTTCACAATGCATTTCAAAAGATTGGAATTTATCCTTTCCTCTCTGCTTGTGGGGTATTTGTCTTGGAATAAATAACCATATTTTTACGGACAAGAAAAATTCAGCCAAAAGAGTAAAAAATGTTGTGATACAGGCAATGGGTAATAATCTATCAATTGAAAAGTTGAAAGAATCCAAGGACGTGCCATCCTATGAGAATAATTTAATTGATTCATTTGCATTTATCAATAACATTAATGTAAAAAAAAGTGGAAAGAATGGTAATTGACATTCCATAAAATGGGAAAAACCCCTTGGAGTTGGGTTAAACTCAATTTTTATGGGTATTTGAAAGGTAATTGTGGTGTAGCTAGGTTTGGTGGAATCATCAAATATAGTTCTGGTTCATTAATTTTTGCATATGCAAGCCCTTTAGGAGTGAAAACCAATAATTATGCATAAGCATTTTCTGTTTTAAGGGGTTTAATTCTAGAAAACTCCCTCAATATTAATAAAATACAAATTGAGGGGGATTCCATCTACATTTTTCAAGCTATGAAAAGGGAAATTAAGGTTAGTAATAATATTATTAATATTATGGAGGATATCGTAAGGCTTATTCCTAAGTTTTAAGACTCAAATATCATACATAGTTTCAGAGAAGGTAATCAATGTGCTGATAGGCTTGCTAAGCATGGTGTACGTTTCATTAGCAAGTAACAATGGAGAATTGAGGTGGGCCTTCTAGCTAGAATCCTAAGAATAATAAATGAGGAAAGATAAGTGTGATTGGGTGAGTGTGGTGGAGATATGGAAATTTTTATTCATCATTTCAACTCATGTGAACTTCAAGATGCTAGTATTAAGATAGTGTACCTAATAATTGGCTATGCTAAGATTGGGTTTTTTAATTTCTAGCTCCTATATCAGTTTCTTATTATGATTCTGTTATCTCAGTTTTGAGTTTACGCCAAAACTATCAGATAACCCTACGAAATTTTTAAGCTGATTTTACAAAATTGCCTTTATGAGAGAAAATCAGGTTTCCAGGTTTCACCGACAGGGAAGCATGTGTTTTAGATGTTTCATGTCTGGTGTTCCCTGAAACCCAAAACCCGCATCGACTAAGGCAAGTCGGGTTTGCGGAACTTCCGAACATCTGAGCATGTCTTCATCTAAGAATCATGCTTCATGTCGATTGTTTCCCACAACTTGAAACTTGAATTGGCTAAGTCCTTCATGTCGGGTTTTTGGAACTTTGAAGCATCTAAGCATCATGCTTCATGTCAATTGTTTTCCGCAACCCGAAACCCGAATTTCTCTAAACACCTTTGTGTCGGGTTTTCAGACCTCCTAAGCATGTTGACATGGCGTTAATGCCGAGTTATCGGGTGGGTTGGCACGTGCCAAATGAAGTGTATTAATTGCAAATTTTCTTATATATATGTGGATTTCCACGTCATTTTAACCAAACATATTTTTACCTCGTGGATTTTTCGCGCATGCTTCTCCAACCTTGAAATCTGAAACTCACCTGTGCCTGATTGAATTGCCCATTTTCGATCTTTCCTTGCCTTGGTTGAAGGTATCTCTCTCTTCATTCTTTGTTCATGGTTTTTATGGATTGATTATGTATGGAATTCTTCCCATTTTCTTACCAGGTTTGCGGGGTTTTTATCTTTTTCCTTTTGGGGTTGTTTTCTTAAACCGGGTTTCTGTTTTAGGGTTTATCTCTTTGGAATTATCACTTTGTGTTATTTCTCAGAATATTGTTGTAATCAAAATATGTTTTGGATATAAATGATGAAGAAAGAACTTACATGTTTTAAAATCAACAAAAACCCTATTCCCCCTTCTCGGGTTTCGCAGGGTGCTGTGCAGTATCAAAAACCCGCAGTGTATCAGAAAGTCTTAAGAGCCAGACTTTCCAAAATCTCTGACATCCTCAATGTGTCGGGTTTTCTCAAGTCTCCGACATCCTCAGTGTGCTGGGTTTTCTCATGTTTTTGACATCCTTAGCATGTCGGGCTTTCTCAAATCTCAGACATCCTCAGCACATCGGGTTTTCTGGACTCTTTGACATCCTCCTCAGTGTGTCGGGTTTTTCCACCCTTCCGGCATCTCCAGTAGGTTGGGGTTTTCTCAGTGTGCAACATCTCCTGATCTCCAAAACTCTATTCCTTTGAAATCCCTCTTGTCAAACCCTGGTCCATCGCAAGAAAAGACTGAGAAGTCAGGAAGGATGAAATACAAGTTCAGAGAGGTGGAGTCTCCATCATATATCGATTGCAATTACGACATCCGAGATATAGAGCTCAGAAATTTAGATATTGAGGATTTTTGGAGTAGGGTAAGGAGTTCCTCCCAAACTCCATGGATGAAATCGATAGCTGATAGTGGTTTACCTCTTATAGCGGGTTTTCCCATGTCCGCTCAGTGCCCTGAATTCATCTTAGCCTGTGCTTCCAGTTATGACTTTGCTTCCCGTGCTGTGCGAAATCAGGCGGGAGAAGTTGCGATCAAGTTAGACGGAGGTTACTTTGATGACCTCCTCAAACTGTCCAATTTTGAAGAATATGGAGAGTTAGATATCAAGTCATCTCAGAAAGCTTGTTATAATGATTAGGAAGATTATATCAAGCATGTAAATAAGAAGTTCCTGATCAAAGCCAAACCGGCTGTCTCCAGATTCCCAAGACTTATCCCCAGGAGTGATTTCATTCAGGAAATCAATGACATCATCACTCTGTTGAGTTAGGTTTTTGGTTTACCTGAATCAAATGTTTTCCAAGGGTGGATGTATCAATTCATGATCACCATCAAGAAGAATCAACAAGGCAGTGATTTGGGCACTCTCACTAGTAATAAGATAGATTCCCAAATGAAAATAGTCTTGTCCACAAGGAAGTTTTATATGTCCTCATATGTCACTTATGTAGCGGCTGGGATGAGGAACTATCCTGGGTTAGATATCAAGGGAAACAGGATGGTGAACCAGGTTTATCAGTACTTCCCTCAACTGACAAGAAAAGGTTTTGAAGACCAATTCAGAAGGGTAAATGACGCCTTCGTTTATGAAAACATCTGCAGGTTAAACCCTGAATTGAGGAAAACAAGAGTCTCAGATGAGGCCTGGGCTGAAGTTTCCAAATGGGGTTGTGTCTTCTTGCAATTCAAGAAGTTCACATATCTTTGGGTAGTCATGTACTCAGGGGATCCTTTCCGTCTACCCCGATATCCAGTGGATAAACTGATCTTGATGGAATTGGTTAGGCAATTGTTGGATTTCCACAAGTTCCAACAAAGTAAACATAAGGCTGTTGTATCTTTCCCAATTTCTATTGGAAGATACACTTGTTCGACAGTGGTGAAAGCTAAAAATGTTTTCCATGAGCTTAAGGACAAGTTGAACAAGCATATGAAGCCCCGAGACGGGTTTGAAATTCGAGGAGTCCTCAGCGCGTATGGAACTCTACACCTGCACAGACCAAGCATAGAAGACATCTGGATTGATCTACGTGATGAGGTTGCTGTTCGTAGAAAGGATCATAGTAGATTGACACTTTCTGAGATTCAAACACTTGAGCTTGTTGACTTACCAGAAGGTACTAGTGACAATGAAAGTGTTTTGGATCTTTCCTATGATGGACTAAATGAAGATCAATATGTTTTCCCACCTATTGATTGGTCAATCAGTGAAAAATCCTCCATTACAGATAGGTTGGCTTTGATTCTTGTACACACCAAAGCATGGCTCTCCTCTTGGGGAATGATTTTTTAAAGATGATAAGTTTTCAAATTTGGCTGCTTCAGAGGCGGGGCCCTCCAAAAAGGAAAAGGACAAAAAATCTTCTAAGGGGCCTATAAAGGTCAAGTTTGTCAAAAAGAGGAAAGAAAGAGAAATCTCTTCAATTATTTCTCCAGTCAAAACGGTGGATGTGCCAGAATCACCAACACCACCAGAAATAGGATAAATTACTTTGGAAGATGAAGGAAGCCAGCCTCTGGTTTCATCGTTTGTTGATTGCCCAACTGAAGAGACCTTATCTCTTACATCCCAGGCTTTGGAGTCTGAATCTACGCCTCCCCCCTCACAACCACTCCTACCTCCTCATTCTCCATTAACTTCTTCAATCATGGCTAGTATTTTCTCTGGACTCTCACCCCTCTCTGCTGGGACCCAAGTGATCACCAACACACCCCATCCTTTTCCTCTTTTTATCGAATCTACTACCACATTGGTAACTATTCCCCCTCCACTAGTAGAATCTTCTCCCCTTGAGAGTATGATACCAGCTTCTACAATAGTGGAAACTTCCTCTGATACATCGTAATGGCTACTTGAGCAAACTCTGAGGAAGAGGAATGTGATTGTACCCATACCAGCCTTTGATTTCAGCTCACTCAAGGCTTCTACTGCTAAATCAGCCAAGAAACCTAAAACAGTTTCAAAGGTTTTGGTGGACACTTCAGGGGATAAGTTCATAGAGATCACCACTCCCGCAACTGACAAAACTAAAGAGGACATAACAGCCTCTGTTTATAAGATAACTAGGGTGGCTCTAGGAAAAGTGAGAGCAAAAGGGGCACAACAGGATGCATGGGATGCTACGAACGTGTTGTGTCAGAAGTTGAAAGAAACAAAAGACAACAGAGATGAGCTTAAAGGAAAGGTGGAGCAGTTGACTGAGGTTTTGGTTAAACTCTCAAAACCCCTTGAATCCATACCATCTTCTTTTGTCCCTGTCGGATTCGATTTCTCATCAGTGCCTACGATTGAGAAGATTAATAAAAAAGGAAGGGTGGTCGATGAATGGATCCAAAGGCTGCTCCAACAGGGGAAGGAAGTGATTCAAGACGTTGTGAAAGTTCATCAATATTTGGGGGACAATCTTAAGGATGGAGAGAAGATGGATGATGATTTCTCTCAAGAACTTGGACATCTTGATTTGAATGTTGAAGCTCTCCAGGTATTAAAGCAAATACCATCACATCTCTTGGTAGAAGAAGGCATCATCCCACATACGGATAAGCATTTCTAGCTGACCAAAGCCATCAGGTTCAGAGTAAATATTCTCAACAAAGCCTTTGGTAAGTTGAGAGAATCAAGGGATAAATTGATTGATGGAAAAAGTGATCTGGAAGAAGAGTTGCAAAAGATTTGTCCAAAGGTGTCAGTTGGAAACTCAGGTATCCTATCAGCAGATGATCTTTTCAAAAAAGTCCAAGAGTTTGTTCAGCATGAAACAATGCACGGATTTGGTATTGAGATCAATGATCGGGTTTGTAAGAATTGAACATTCTTTGGAGGCCTTGAGAAAAGCTCAGCAAAATATTGAAAAAGCTTCCCGGCAATGCTAGTGATACCCATGAAACCTGCAAAGTTTTGAATGATCATTCCACTGCGCCTGATGAAAGTGAAATGCAAGGCATAATTCGAAAGTTCCAAGAATTTCGAAACAAACAGTCTCAGCTGGAGGAAGAGAAAGATGAAGGAGCGAAAGATGACAATTCAGATTAAGTCCCAATGTTTCATGTCATTTCAATCTTGAAATTGACATGTCTTTTTCATTTCTGTTTCATCACACAGGAAGCAAATTTTGACTTGGTCTTCTGCGCGAGATTCAAGAAAAATAGAACTCTTTTTAGAGAACACTATTTTCTAGGATTTATCCTATTTTCTCTTGTTTCCTTTTATTATAAATAAGGGATGCTTATGCTTTCCAAAGGGTCAAGATTTTTAAAATATTGGGAGCTATTGGAAAGAAGAAAAACTTTGTGTTTTCTTTTAATCATTTTGAAGAATAAGAGTTGATATTATTTTGCAAACTTTGTGTTGTGGGATATATCTTTCTTAAGACATTATTCTTACGTTCATGATCTTAAGCTATTCTTTGCGTAGCATCTTAGTGTTTCTAATCATCTCAGACATTATATTTATGATCTAAAGCTCGTATGATTATTTCGTGCTCTTGTGTTTACTCGAAAGTAAAATACGTTTCTCTCATTCCCTTTCCATTGTGTTTTTTCTCATTGTAATAGTTTCCGACCCAATTCATTTACGAAAGCAATACCTTTGAATCGTGTGGATGTGGATTTCGGGATTTTATCCCAACCCCAATGGTTAGATTAGTGTGAATACTGTATTTATTGTTTTTGTTGTGTTTTAGATTAGTAATAAGCAGGCAGCCTCACTTGTCTTTGAGGAGGGACTTAATCCCATATAGTGTGGTTGAACCTCATATTTTGGATTGACCAAATATCCAACCAACAGTTTTTAGTGACTCCACTAGGGAATAAGGATTTATAGTATAAAGCTTATCCTCTTGGTGTCTGGCGACTCTGTATTTGCCATATTTTTAACAAGGTCTCTTTCCCAGTTCAAGCTGGCCAGGAAGATCTTCACTCGGTCCCGCCGAGCCCAAGGTGAAATTGACCCACTCTTTGAGCTGCTACAATAGCACAATTTCAACTTGTCCCCCAACAGCATTGTTTATAACCGAACCAAAAGTTCTTCACCTGTTCGGAGAAACCGGATCCCCATGGAACAGGAAGTGTCTGCAACTTGTTGTGCATTACTCTTTTCTGATACTCGGATCCCTGTACGAACTCTTTTCAGAAGGATGGCAGTACAACCTGTGCCTTGGGGCGCAGTTATTGGTCCTCTTTCTTTAACTCCACCATTGCATGAGTTACCACATGGATCACGTAAAAACATTCCCAAGTTTAATGGGGATGGGAAGCAGCATCCTGATGAACACATTGCATCTTTCCTTATAGCATGCAGTGTCCTTAGAGTAGCTCACGAAGATGTCTCTGTTTGACTCTTTGTAAAAATGTTGCATGGTGCAGGAGCTGAATGGTTTTATCACCTTCCGAATGCATGCATCACAAACTGGGCTACCATGAGGACCAAGTTTGAAGCACCGTTTCAAACCAGCCAAAGATTCTCATGCCTTGTTAGCTCAACTTACTCATATGAAGAAGGAATCACATGAACCCATGCGGGACTTCGTGGCAAAGTTTAATAAGCTGATCCGAAAGATTCTGGAAATAGCTATACCGACTCCGGAAAATCAGAAATGCTTCTTCATTAATGCTCAGCCTCCTGATGTGATATTTTTATTAAAAAGGTCGGTTATCCCAGATTTGGCTGTCACTCAATCAACAGCTATTAAAATAGAAGATGATCTTATTTGGGCTGGAAGAATCAAGAAAGACATACCCAAACTCAAAAATCAAGGTTCTTCTCAAGGTAATACCGACCTGTTTCAAAAAATGGCTAATGATTTGATCGCTTTAAAAAAGAAAATGTCTCAGTAGGTGAACAATGTTCCGTATCGGGATATCCCTAGATGGAATTTCAATAACAACAATGGTGCGCTTGCAAGGGGGATAGGCCACGATTAACTCCTACTCAATCAAGGCTAGCGATTGAAGCTCCTCCTGTTAATGCGGTAGTAGAAATAGTTGAAGAAGAGGAAGAACCAGAAGAACAAGATTCTCCGGAGGCTTTTGAAGCTTCAGGATATGCCGACGAGTCTTATGACGATTCAGCAGGTGACTCGATCCCAATCTCAGAATACAAGAAAACCTCTTGAAAACACTAAGGAGAAGAATAAGGAACCTCCCATAGCCATAGTTAAGAGAGGTACTCCTATTTCAGCACAAACTGAAAGAGAAGTCACCAAAAAGGAAACTTCTCCTTATTCTCTTTCTCCTAAGATCAGTGCCTCAGCACAAGCTCATGTGATTAGAACGGAGCCTACCATCACCCCTTCTTATACTACTTTTGACATTATCGATCAGGTAAAAAGAACGAGAAATCCAAATGTTAGAAGCATAATACCTTCAGTCAAATCCTGAACAGTTCGAAAAACTTGCCAAATTCATCAAAAGTAAAGTGGCTGTTCCATCACCTTCAAAATGTCTCCTTCCAAATCCTACTCAATCCCCATCTCAGAACAATTTGACCTATGTTTCTTCTTCAGGAAATATTGAACCATTTTATTTGTCTTTACTTATAAATGGGTTTAAACTCAGCAATTGCATCATCGACTCAGGGGCCTCCGACAATGTTATGCCCACAACAGTAGCCCATGCCCTTGGGATTACTTTGATTAAGTCATATGGATGGTGTTACTCTATGGAAACCAAACAAGTTCCTTTGATTGGTCAAATCAAAGATGCACAGTTCGCATTCGTTGCTTTCCCAGAAAAGAGAGTGAAAATGACCATTCTAGTTGCTGATATCCCTGCAGCTTACGGTATCCTCTTGGGTAGAGGTTTTTGTAAAGATGTCAGAGGAGAGATTAATATGGATTGGACCAAAGCCAAGATCCCAGTCAATGGGGTTCATCAGGTTCTCCATCCTGAACCACAGGCAAGGTATTTGGTAACTAAATCAGATGATCCTAAAGCTCAAATTCTTTTCGAAGATGCTAGCTTCGGAAATTATTTCATGACTTCAGAGATACCCACTATAGATGTCAAGGAAGAAGATACCAATGCTATTTGGACCCTCGAATTCGATGGTAGTTGCTCTATCACCGGATCAGGTGCTGGTGTAGTTCTTATATCTCCTAATTATGAAATTTTCCCATCAGCTTACAAGTTGCAATTTGATAATACTAATAACATGGCTGAGTATGAAGCTCTTTTATTAGGATTAGAAATGGCCAGACAGAAGGGAATTTGAAATCTCAAGATCCAGGGGGATTCAGAGCTGATTTTCAACCAGGTCAAGGGAATCTATCACGTAAAAAATGATCACTTGAGACATTACAGGAACAAAGTTTGGGATAGTATAGAATGCTTTGATGCATTCTCTATTAAGTCAGTTTTGAGAGATTATAATGATAAGGCTGATTCTTTGGCCGTGTCTACATCCCTCCTTCTTCCTCATCCTCAGTTCAAACAAGATACATACTCTATTGAGATTGTGTACTGCCCTAGTATCCCAGATAATGCGACTCACTCTCAAGTGTTCAATGATGATCAACAGGTGTTGGCTTTTCTAGAAAAGGCTGAAAATTTCAGTGAGCTGTATTTTGAAGGTTCAGAATCAGCTTTCCGTGAAACTATCTCAGATCCATATCAAGAGGTTGATGGTGAGTTTATCCAGCTTAAAGGAAACAAGATATCAAAAGGTTTGGTTTCTCTGGAGGGTTTGTTTGACAAGCATGATCATTTTATTCAAAACAAAAGGCAAGTTGAAGGAGCTTCTTCTTCGGAGGTAGATCAAATCAATCTAGGTTCATCTAATCAACCTTAGATGGTGAATATTGGGAAATGTTGTTCCCCTAAAGAGAAAGCAAGATTCACTTCACTTTTGAAGAGATACATGGATGTGTTAGCCTGGTCTTATGCAGATTTAAAATCCTTCAAGCCCAAAGACACAACACAGTATCCCTTTGAAGCCTGATGTGAAGCAGTATAGATAAAAGTAAAGACATTACAATCCCAAGATCTCAGGAACTATCGTTGCAGAAATCCAGAAGATGTTAGATGCTAGGATTATTTTTCCAATCCATCACTCCACTTCGATTGCTAACATCGTCCCTGTTAGGAAGAAGAATGGCGAAATCCGAATCTGGGTTGACTTCCAGAACCTGAATCAGTCCTCACTGAAGGACAACTATCCCTTGCTTATCATGGATCAGGGATTACAAACTGTTACTGGATTAGAAATGCTATCCATGCTCGATGGATTTTCAGGATATAATCAAGTTGAGGTAACTACAGAGGATCAACACAAGATGGCCTTCACAACCCCATGGGGTACCTTTGCTTACAGGAGAATGCCTTTCGGCTTGATCAACACTGGAGCCACTTTTCAGAGAGCTATGGACTTGGAATTCAGAGACCTGATGGGTAAGGTCATAGTTGTGTATTTAGATGACTTGACCATTTTCTCTAAAAAACGGATTGATCATTATGATCATTTAGAGCAAGTACTTTTGAGATGCAGGCATCATGGGATTTCATTAAATCCTAAGAAGTCCATGTTCGGGGTGACCGAAGGAAAATTGCTGGGTCATATCGTGACTAGAGAAGGAACCAAAATCGACCCAAAAAGGGTAAAGGCCATCAAGAGCCTTACCCTACCCACAAGTAAAACTGGAGTTCATTATTTCTTCGGAAAGGTTAATTTCCTAAGAAGGTTTGTACCTGATTTCACTGACAAAACCAAGGATATCCTTGGGATGATGAAAGGAAAAGTTCCATTTCGATGGAGTACAGAAGGGAAGCTTGCATTCGAAGAAATCAAAAGTGCAGTTGCTTGCACTCCTATCGTAGTATGTCCAGACTTCAAAAAATATTTCATCATGTACAGCTATGCCTCTGCTCACACAATGTCAGCCATCCTAATGCAGGAGAATGGGGAAGGCATTGAAGCTCACATCACATTTATGAGCTTCCCATTGAAGGAACATGAATTAAAGATGTCACAAATTGAAAAGCATGCTTATGCAGTGGTACAAGCAGTGAAACATTTCAGGTACTATGTGCTGAATTTCCATACCTCGTTCTCATTCCTGACACTGCCGTTAAATCCATCTTGACTCAACAAGAGCTGGGGAGTCAATGAGGTACCTGGATAGCTAAAGTTTAGGAATAAAACTTGGACATCAGACCTACCAAATTAGTACGAGGAAGGGGCCTATGCCAATTAATTGCAGAAAATCATGTTGAAGCAGAATGTGAAAAGACTCAAAATACTTCTTCAGGGTTGCCCATGGTGCTTTTCGTGAGTACAACTGATGAATGGTACATGGATATTGCTTTCTTTCTAAGTTATGGTGAATGACCTCTGCATTTAAGCCAAAAATATAAGAGGACTATCAAGTTAAGATCTACAAGATACCACCTGTGGGATAACAAAATATACAAGAAAGGTATTGATGGTGTTTTCCTGCGTTGTGTTGATAAATCACAACAGTTAAAGTTGTTAGAGTCCTTCCATAGCCTAGCATGCAGAGGACATTTTTCATCTTCTGTAACAGGTTATAAGATCCTACAAGCTAGGTACTATTGGCCTACTCTCTTTCAAGATTCAGCAGAGTGGGTGTCCAAGTGTGAAGCTTGTCAACATTTCGTTGGGCGTTGCAAGTTAGCAGCTCTTCCCCTGAAGCTCGTAGTGATCGAAGAACCTTTTCACCAGTGGGGAATTGATTTCATTAGAACATTGAATCTTACCTCCATTTCCAGACATAATTACGTGCTAACTACTACAGACTATTTTACCAAGTGGGTGGAAGCTGCACCAATCAAGCAAGCAACCTCTGAAGCTGTTTGCAAGTTCCTTAAAGAAAATATAATTGTCAGATTCGGTGTGCCTCACAAGATTGTAGCTGATAATGCCTCTAATTTCTCGTCACATGAGATGATAGAATTTTGCTATGGATTTGGCATCACTTTGGCTCGCTCATCTGATTATTATCCCCAAGGTAATGGGCAAGCTGAGTCCAGCAACAAGAACCTAGTTACCATAATTAGAAAACTAGTAGATGAAAACTAGAGGACATGGCACAAAGCATTGTATGACGTGTTGTGGGCTGATCGGATTACCCCAAAGCGAGATATAGGAATGTCCCCTTTCCAAGTACTGTACGGGATCGATCCTAAGATTCCTATCTCAGTAGAATTTCTAGCCTTATAGTTGGCAAAAGAAGTCGAAGATGTGGATTTTCAAAATTCTGTTGAGAAAAGGGTTATGTACCTAGCCAGGCTAGAAGAGGAATGAAGCAAGGTGGTTGATCACATCATAGATCATCAGAGCAGAGTGAAGAAATTTTTTGACAAGAAATCAAAGTAGTGTAATTTCCAGATTGGAGACCTAGTGTTGCTTTGGGATAAGAGGAGGGAGCATAAAGGAATGCATGGGAAGTTCGATTCTTTATGGAAAGGACCTTTTAAGATCCATGAGCTGAGTGGTGAAAATAGTTTCCTTCTATCATATCTGGATGGAGGGTTACTCCCTTTGCCTTTTAGCGGACAACATCTAAAGTTGTTCCATCACTAATGCAAGATGTTCTCTTGCATTGTACATACTTTACTTTTTGTTGTGTGTTTTCTTTTGGTCTTCTTTCTTTCTTCGTTTTGTTTTGTTTCAGTTTTCTTCTTTTCTGACTCCATAGCCCAATGGATAAAACCAGAGATTCTGAGTTCTCTTCCTTTGATATCATAAAGAAAGTCCCCAACTGGAGCTAGCTGTTATATCAGTTTTGAGTTTACACCAAAACTATCAGATAACCCTATGAAATTTTTAAGCTGATTTTACAAAATTGCCTTTATGAGAGAAAATCAGGTTTTCAGGTTTCACCGACAGGGAAACATGTGTTTTAGATGTTTCATGTCTGGTGTTCCCAGAAACCTGAAACCCACATCGACTAAGGCGAGTCGGCTTTGCGGAACTTCCAAATATTGGAGCATGTCTTCATCTAAGCATCATGCTTCCTTTCGATTGTTTCCCGCAACCCAAAACCTGAATTGCCTAAGTCCTTCATGTCAGGTTTTCAGAACTTTGAAGCATCTAAGCATCATGCTTCATGTCAATTGTTTTCCGCAACCCGAAACCCAAATTTCTCTAAACACCTTTGTGTCAGGTTTTTGGACCTCCTGAGCATGCTGACATGGCGTTAATGCTGAGTTGTCGGGTGGGTTGGCATATGCCAGCTGAAGTGTATTAATTGCAAATTTTCTTATATATATATATATATGCGGATTTCCTTGTCATTTTTACCAAACATATTTTTACCTCATGGATTTTTCACGCATGCTTCTCCAACCTCGAAACCCAAAACTCGCTTGTGCCCGATTGAATTGCCCATTTTCGATCTTTCCTTGCCTTGGTTGAAGGTATCTCTCTCTTCATTCTTTGTTCATGGTTTTTATGGATTGATTATGTATGGAATTCTTCCCATTTTCTTACCAGGTTTGTGGGGTTTTTTATCTTTTTCCTTTTGGGGTTTTTTTCTTAAACCAGGTTTCTGTTTTAGGGTTTATCTCTTTGGAATTATCACTTTGTGTTATTTACCAGAATATTGTTGTAATCAAAATATGTTTTGGATATAAATGATGAAGAAAGAACTTTCATGTTTTAAAATCAACAAAAACCCTATTCCCCCTTCTCGGGTTTCATAGGGTGTTGTGTAGTGTCAAAAACCCGCAGTGTATCAGAAAGTTTGAAGAGACGGACTTTCCAAAATCTCCAACATCCTCAGTGTGCCAGGTTTTCTCAAGTCTCTGACATCCTCAGTGTGCCGGGTTTTCTGAAGTTTCTGACATCCTCAGCGTGTCGGGCTTTCTCAAATCTCCGACATCCTCAGCGCATCGGGTTTTCTGGACTCCTCGACATCCTCCTCAGTGTGTCAGGTGTTTCCACCCTTTCGGCATCTCCAGTAGGTCGGGGTTTTCTCAGTGTGCAACATCTCCTAATCTCTGAAACTCTCTTCCTTCGAAATCCCTCGTGTCAAACCCTGGTCCATTGCAAGAAAAGATTGAGAAGTTAGGAAGGATGAAATATAAGTTCAGAAAGGTGGAGTCACCATCATATATCGATTGCAATTATGACATATAAGATACAGAGCTTAGAAATATAGATATTGAGGATTTCTGGAGTAGGGTAAGGATTTCCTCCCAAACTCCATGGATGAAATCTATAGTTGATAGTGGTTTATCTCTTTCTGTGGGTTTTCCCATGTCCGCTCAGTGCCCTAAATTCATCTTAGCCTATGCTTCCAGTTATGACTCTACTTCCCATGCTATGATAAATCAAGCAGGAGAAGTTGTGATCAAGTTAGACGGAGGTTACTTTGATGACCTCCTCAAACTACCCAATTTTGAAGAATATGGAGAGTTAGATATCAAGTCAGCTCAGAAAGCTTGGGATAATGATCAGGAAGATTGTATCAAGCATGTAAATAAGAAGTTCCTGATCAAATCCAAACCGGTTGTCTCTAGATTCCCAAGACTTATCCCCAGGAGTGATTTCATTTAGGAAATCAATGACATCATCACTCTGTTGAGTCAGGTTTTTTGTTTACACGAATCGAATGTTTTCTAGGAGTGGGTGTATCAATTCATGATCACCATCAAGAAGAATCAACATGGGATTGATTGGGGCACTCTCATTAGTAATGAGATAGATTCCCAAATGACAACAGTCTTGTCCACAGGGAAGTTTTATATGTCCTCATATCTCACGTATGCAACGGCTGGGATGAGGAACTATCCTGGGTTGGATATCAAGGGAAACAGGATGGTGAACCAGGTTTATCAGTACTTCCCTCAACTGACAAGAAAAGGGTCTGAAGACCAATTCAGAAGGGTAAATGACACCTTCTTTTATGAAAACATCTATAGGTTAAACCCTAAATTGAGGAAAATAAGAGTCTCAGATGAGGCCTGGACTGAAGTTTCCAAATGGGGTTGTGTCTTCTTGTAATTCAAGAAGTTCACATATCTTCGGGTAGTCATGTACTCAGGGGATCCTTTGCGTCTGCCCCGATATCAATGGGATAAACTGATCGTGATGGAATTGGTTAGGAAATTGTTGGATTTCCACAAGTTCCAACAAAGTAAACATAAGGCTGTTGTATCTTTCCCAATTTCTATTGGAAGATACACTTGTTCAACAGTGGTGAAAGCTACAAAATTTTTTCCATGAGCTTTAGGACAAGTTGAAGAAGCATATGAAGCCCTGAGATGGGTTTGACATTCAAGGAGTCCTCAGGGCATATGGAACTCTGCACCTACACAAACCAAGCATAGAAGACATCTGGATTGATCTACGTGATGATGTTACTATTCGTAGAAAGGATCATAGCAGATTGACACTTGCTGAGATTCAAAAACTTGAGCTTACTGACTTACGAGAAGGTACTAGTGATAATGAAAGTGTTCTGGATCTTTCGTATGATGGACTAAATGAAGATCAATATGTTTTCCCACCTATTGATTGGTCAATCAGTGAAAAAGCCTCCATTACAGATAGGTTGGCTCTAATTCTTGCATGCAACAAAGCATGGCTCTCCTCTTGGGGAATGATTTTTAAAGATGATAAGTTTTCAAAGTTGGCTGCTTCAGAGGCGGGGCCCTCCAGAAAGGAAAAGGACAAAAAATCTTCTAAGGGGCCTATAAAGGTCAAGTTTGTCAAAAAGAGGAAAGAAAGAGAAATCTCTTCAATTATTTCTCCAGTCGAAACGGTGGATGTGCCAAAATCACCAACACCACCAGAAATAGGAGAAATTACTTTGGAACAAGAAGGAAACCAGCCTCTGGTTTCATCGTTTGTTGATTGCCCAACTGAAGAGACCTTATCTCTTACATCCCAGGCTTTGGAGTCTGAATCTGCGCCTCCCCCCTCACAACCACTCCTACCTCCTCATTCTCCATTAACTTCTTCAATCATGGCCATTATTTTCTCTGGAATCTCACCCCTCTCTGCTGGGACCCAAGTGATCACCAACACGCCCCCTCCTATGCCTCTTTTTATCAGATCTACTACCACATTGGTAACTATTCCCCCTCCACTAGTAGAATCTTCTCCCCTTGAGAGTATGATACCAGCTTCTACAACTGTGGAAACTTCCTCTGATATGTTACAATGGCTACTTGAGAAAACTCCGAGGAAGAGGAAGGTGATTGTACCCATACCAGCCTTTGATTTCAGCTCAATCAAGGATTCTACTGCTAAATCAGCCATGAAACCTAAAATAGTTTCAAGGGTTTTGGTGGATGCTTCAGGAGATAAGTTCACAGAGATCACCACTCACGCGACTGACAAAACTAAAGAGGACATAACAACCTCTGATTATCAGATAACCAGGTTGGCTCTAGGAAAAGTGACAACAGAAGGGGCACAACAGGATGCACGAGATGCTACGAACGTGTTGTGTCAGAAGTTGAAAGAAACAAAAGACAGTAGAGATGAGCTTAAAGGAAAGGTGGAGCAGTTGACTGAGGTTTTGCTTAAACTCTCAAAACCCATTGAATCCATACCATCTTCTTCTATCCCTGTTACATTTGATTTCTCATCAGTGCCTATAATTGAGAAGATTAATAAAAAAGGAAGGGTGGTTGATGAATGGATCCAAAGGCTGCTCCAACAGGGGAAGGAAGTGATTCAAGATGTTGTGAAAGTTCATCAATCTTTGGGGGATATTCAGAAGGATCGAGAGAAGATGGACGATGATTTCTCTCAAGAAATTAGACATCTTGATTTGACTTTTGAAGCTCTCTAGGTATTAAAGCAAATAATATCACATCTCTTGGTAGAAGAAGGCATCATCCCACATACGGATAAGCATTCCGAGCTGACCAAAGCCATCAAGTTCAGAGTAAAGATTCTTAATGAAGCCTGCGGTAAGTTGAGAGAATTAAGGGATAAATTGATTGATGGAAAAAGTGATCTGGAAGAAGAGTTGCTAAAGATTTTTCCAAAGGTGTCAGTTGGAAACTCAGGTATCCTATCAGCAGATGATCTTTTCAAACAAGTCCAAGAGTCTGTTTAGCATGAACCAACGCATGGATTTGGTATTGAGATCATTGATTAGTTTGTAAGAATTGAACATTATTTGGAGGCCTTGAGAAAGCTCAGCAAAAGATTGAAAAAGATTCCCGGCAGTGCTACTGATACCCATGAAACCTGCGAAGTTTTTAATGATCATTCAACTATGCCTAATGAAAACGAAATGCAAGGCATAATTCGAAAGTTCCAAGAATTTCGAAACAAACAGTCTCAGCTAGAGGAAGAGAAAGATGAAGGAGCGAAAGATGATGATTCATATTAAGTCCCAATGTTTCATGTCATTTGAATCTTGAAATTGACATGTCTTTTTCATTTCTGTTTCATCGCATAGGAAGCAAATTTTGACTTGGTCTCCTGCGCGAGAGTCAAGAAAAATAGAACTCTTTTTAAAGAACACTATTTTCTAGGATTTATCCTATTTTCTCTCATTTCCTTTTATTATAAATAAGGGATGCTTATGCATTCCAAAGGGTTGATATTTTTAAAATATTGGGAGCTATTGGAAAGAAGAAAAGCTTTGTGTTTTCTTTTAATCATTTTGAAGAATAGGAGTTGATATTATTTTACAAACTTTGTGTTGTGGAATATATCTTTCTTAAGACATTGTTCTTACGTTCATGATCTTAAGCTATTCTTTGCGTAGCATCTTAGTGTTTCTAATCATCTCAGACATTATATTTATGATCTAAAGCTCATATGATTATTTTTTTCTCTATGTTTACTTGAAAGAAAATATGTTTCTCTCATTCCCTTTCCATTGTGTTTTTCTCATTGTAATAGTTTCCGACCTAGTTCATTTACGAAAGAAATACCTTTGAATCGTGTGGATGTGGATTTCGGGATTTTATCCCAACCCCAATGGTTAGATTAGTGTGAATACTGTATATATTGTTTTTGCTGTGTTTTAGATTAGTAATAAGCAGGCAACCTCACCTGTCTTTGAGGAGGGATTTAATCCCATATACTGTGGTTGAACCTCATCTTTTGGATTGAAAAAATATCCAACCAACAGATTGCAAGTCCAATTTCAAAGCTTGATCATGGGTGGAGAAAGGGTTAGATGGAACCTCCGTCCTATGTTGGTTTTCAAAGGGATACAGTGATATGGGATATTTTTCAGAAAGGGAATTATCACCATTTTTTGGGTTAAATTGAAGGGTCATGACTAGGCCCTTTCCTTTAATTTTTCCATGGCATGGGACAATGCCATGGTTATGGTCATATTTTTAAGTATACATATCACCGAGTAATATATTGAAAATGTCACATGTATAGATACTAAAGGATTAAAGATTTTTAAAGATAGGTCAAAGAGAACTAAAGAAATTGATGCTTTCTTTAACATAGAGGAGAAGATTCACGACATGGAAGATGAAATTTTTAGATTATCATTACCAAGGAGGTGGTCAAAAAAAAATTTCCATTTAATTAAGTACATCACATTAGATGGAAAGTTTAGGAAACTACATACCCATAATTTTTCATTGCTTAACCATTTTCATCATAATATGAAAATGAGCATCCCATTTTACTTGTTTATCTTATTACAGACCTCTTTTAGTGAATATAAATCCAAAAAAATTGTTTCCCCACTTCACCAGGGTCTTATCTTGTTATTGGTTAAAGTGGGCACCCCTATTCTTGAAACCAAAGGCCCTAATGTCATTTTAGGGGAGGATTGGGAGGAATATATGTGTTTGGCCAAAAGAAAGAATATTTTGATGATGAAAAGGAAATCCTAGAAATATTTTAATGCATTTGTATCCCTTTATATCCTTTCAAGTGGAGATAATATATCTCAGGAAGGGAATAATCTCCTTGATTTCCTTTCTTAAACAATTTTTACTTTAGAATAAACAGCGGCATACTTGAAATTTGAGAATAATAATATGATAAGAAATGTTAAGAGAATGAGTACTCAAATGGTTTTCTATGGTGAAATATTGGATACCCTATAAGATAAGGATATAGAGGTCAAAAGGAAGAGGATGAGACTTGTTTCAAGTAGTTATGAATATGAATATATGCCCCTTCGGAGGCTACCAATGGATGGAGGTCCTAGCTCAAGAACCAGAAAATAATCTACCTAAGTTTCTCACTAGCTGAAGTTTTGCTGACCATTTTTCTTAGCTTTTTGATGTATATGTCTCTATTTGGGGTTGTTGTTGTAATCAGGGTTTTTTTACTTTTGTAAGGATTTTTATGAATTAGTATATTCTTGACTCTTTCCATTTTCTAGCATTTTTTCTTCTATGTGATCTTCATGGAATATTCTTTGTAATGGCCCTTGGAGCCCATATAACAATTATCAATAAAAAAGCTTGACATGTTTTAAATAAAACTCTCTCCTGACTTCATCCAATTCAATAATTTGAATTATCTATCCTTCTTAATGGTCATTGCCATTCTTATCCTCTAATTTTTGCATAAATTGATAAGTAAAAAATTGGACATGAAGGGGCATAATCGCTTGAACACCATAAACCAGTTCAAATGGGATTTTACCCATGGATCTCTTAGTTGTAACTCTATCATCCTATTTGTAAACTTGATTTGTTATCCCCATTTTATTTTATTTATCTCTAACATTATTTGGAGTATTTTGAGAATATTCTTATTATTTGATTCTTCTTGCCCATTTCCTTATGGATTATAGTTAGAGTAATAGGTAATAGTTATACCATACTCATGGCACATTGTCATTAAAGGTTTATCCTTAAAAAACATATCATTATCAACAACCATTTTAGTAGGAACAAAAAACCTATAAATTATTTGATTAAGGATAAAATACATAACCACTTGATGATTTTCCTTCTGAGTAGGAATAGATTCAACCCATTTGGTACAATATTATATGGCCATTGAGATCCACTTATGCCCAAGCCTCGAAGGTTTTAACATTTCACTAATAAAATCTAACACCTATTGCTTAAAAGAGGTGTCTATAAAAATAGGATGTAAAGGGAGAGACCCAGATGATTTCAATCTTCCTGAGAAGTACTGAAATTTTTTGCATTTCTTGACCATTAAAGAAACATATTTAAACAAGGATGTCCACCATTAACCAACTCTAATAATTTTGTGCATCATGATCGTTCTAGATAAATGTCCCCTACACAATCCTACATGAAATTCATGAACCATATTTAAGGATTCCTCTTTTGTAATGCATCTTAGTAAAATTCCATCCAAGATTTTCTAAGATATTATTTATTCCATCAAGATTTATTCCTAGGATACCAACTTGAGTGTCCTCCTCTAGTTCTTATCTAGCCCTTCTGGGTAATTGAAATTATTAAGATAATATACTATGTTTTTTACCAAACTGAAAGAATCACCTATCTATGGGGATATTTCTCATTTTCTTCAACAATATGAATATCAACAATCTATAAATTTTTCTCTGCCATAAATATTTCAAGGCCTAGACCCCATACTAGTTTGGTAGTTTGTATATCCATGTCATATTCTTGCAACTTATTTTACCATCTGCACCTTTTACTGACAACTTTCATCTGAGACCAAATGTCCTTCACCATTGTGTGAGGTACATATGCTACAATTTTTGAAGAGAGAATATAAGGTCTGAAGATTTTGGTTTCTTTGACCAAAGTGAAAGCTTTATTTTCTATGACAAAATAATTTATCTTAGATCCTTACAAGGCTTTACTAAAAAATGCAATAGGCCTTTCATGCCCTTCTTCATTATTTTGTAATAGCACAAAGACAATAGTGAATTCAGAGGAAAATGAAAACATCTTTAAATATTTTTATAATCAGGACTTTCTAATACATGAGAATTCTTGAGTGCTTCTATTACCCCTTTGAAATCTTGAGTCTCTTCATTCCACTTGATTACCTGATCCTTCTTTAGCACATTGATGATTCGTAAAGTGATTTCAACAAAATTGGAGATGAATCTTCTCACAAAATTAATTTACCCAAAGAAAGACATATTGCCCTTATCTGATAAGGGGATAGGAACTCTAACAATAGCCTCTGCCCTTTCTATATCGATCATAACTCCATGATGAGATACTATGTGTCTAAGTAACTTGGAATTTTGCCCACCAAAATGGCATTTCTTTGGATTTAGTGAGATGCAATATTCCCTACATCTACACAAGATCTTATCCAAATGTATCAGGTGGTCTCCTCTACTTCTGAAAAAAATTGTAATATCATCCTGGTACATAATGATAAATATATTTATGAATCTTGCAAAAGAAACATCCATCAATCTTTGGAATGTATCCCTATAATTCATCAATCCAAATGGAATTTTTACATACACATAAGTGCCCCAAGGAGTGGTGAATGTAGTTTCATACTATTTTAATTCTTTGTCCACAGCCTAATTATATCCTAAGAAACCATCCATAGTAGACAACAATTTTGACCCTGCTATTTTATGCAATAGCTTATCCATACTGGAAAATGGGTAATTATCCTTGAGTTAATTCTTATTCATATTTCTAAAATTGACATAGAGCCTTATGTCCCCATTCTTTTTCCTCACCAGTACTAAATTTACCACCCATGAAGAATATTGATTAGGCTTTATGATGTTTCCATCTCGCAACTTATTCAACTCTTCTTGTATATTAGTTGCAAGAATTGGGTTAATAGGCCTATGATTTTTTTCTGAAAGGCTTAGTGTGGGGTTGTAGTGGTATCTCATGCTAGAACAAGTCCTGTCTATAAGCTTTTAACTTCTAATAAGACCAATTACAAAAATCCTGATATTTTTTTAATAGCTTGGTATAAGCATTTATTTCTTATTTATTAAAATTACTTCCCAACCATAAATTTTTAGGATCCTGAAATGAACTCACATTGCACTCCACAAAATCTCTTGAAAAAGTAGAAGATTTATGAACTACTTTTTCAGTTCTATCATAGACTAATTGACCTCATTAGGATCACATTAGTTTTTAATTGAATTAAGTAATTTCAAAAAAGGGTTTCTCTCACCTCGCATACCTCTATCATAGGTTTAAAATCAATAATTTGGTTAGAATAATCACCTTGACAATTCAAAAATCTGTTAACGTGTGAGTCATCATCAAATACTTGCAAGTGTTGGATATCATCAGGTACAGAGGGTTGAACCAATACTTATACTTCAAATATACAATATGGGGATGAGTCCTCATTATCATATTGTACACCTAGGATTTCCAATCTATCAGTCACTATATTTTGGTTTCTCTCATGGTACTTAATATTAAATGAATCAAAGAATTCAAGGAGATCCCATACTGCATTCTCATTTTGTCTTAATCTCTGATTTTTTCCAAATAAAATTTTATTACTTTCTTAATTACCAATTAATAATCCCCTTTAACAAAGATATACTTTATCCCTTATCTCCAAGTAATCCTTAATCCTAATAGGAGTGCTTCATACTCAGCCACATTATTTTTGTAGTCACATTTCGGTTTAAACAAGAAATTAAAAGATCCTTTGTTTGGATAACTTGACACCACTCCTACCCCATTACCACTACTTGATCCATAAAAGTTCATGGCACATGGGACCCTCAAATCTTCAAACTGATAGTTTTTTTCCATATATTGGTCTTCAAAATTAGTATTACCTATAAAATACTCCATGTGTACATCAACAAAAATTACTTCATAAGAAGAATTACTGGTATCCTCAATAAGGTGGAGTAGTTTATATTCTCTCTATAATTTGACCAATTTTACTTCTAATGGTGTGGAAGTGTATGACATCTCCATCTAGACACTACCTCCCACACTAGCTTCCCACTTTTGTGATAACCACATTCCCCATTTGGTTGGGTAATCAACTATGACAACAGTCATAGTTAAATAATTTCCTGGATATGCTTCCAATTGCAAAATCAATCCTCTCACATATCCAACCATAGGTACTTCCTTGGAATCCATAGCATAACATCTCCCAAAAGCAGCAGTTATCTTTATAACTGCAAAAGGCATGATGTTACATGAAGCCCAAAAATCAAACATATAATTGTGTAAGAGCCACTCATTCACAATAATAGAGGTGAAAAAAAGGTTTTCTACCAAGTTCCCAAATATATTTTGGGACTCTTTGATTTATTCCTCTATTTCTTATACCTCAACCTCAAAAATTGTGGGGGATGATTATTTATCAACAGGATCCTTTTTCATAGCAATCTCATCTTATTTAAAACCTAAATACTTGAAAGATCACCTTTTATGCTCATAGATCCTTAATAATTCCACAATGGGAACTGTAATCTTTATATATCCTAGGATTTGGGCCATATCACACACATTATATTTAGAAAGGGGAGAATTGAAGGGCACTATGAGTATTTTGTTGAATGGAAATAGGTTTTTTCTAGTGGAATATATAGAAGAACTATTTCACTCAGGCTGAATTATAGGAGTTCAGTTCAATACATATTTTTGGGGAGCATCCTTGGGGACATTACAGAGAATAGGCATCCTTGTTTTATCTACAAGAGTAGATCCCTTAATTTTCTTATTTCTTAGGTTATATTTTCTTTCCCAAGAAACTATAGCATTGATTAAGAATTTTCAATCCTCGTTGGAAAGAACAACACCATCATATTCAGTAATTCAAAATATTGGGCCATATCAGCCTCAAAATTAATTTCAATAGGGAGGAACATAACCTTTTCAACACAATTATAGAAATCAACCACCCTCCAAGAAAATAGGATGTCAATAAAATATACTTCTCACTCACACTCTTGTTGAAATTCCATCATGCAAACATCAATAAAATCAATTTCATCACTTTCATCATCTACAAACTGATCACATGGAACATGGGGCAACAAACATTTATCACACCAATCAATGTTATGTTCTTCCTTGAAAATGGGTAATATTCCCACCAAAGGGTCGGGAACTTCTTTATTATTCCTAAAATTTGGTTGTTTACCAGTGTGACCCATAGATCCTTTTCCTCTATATTCTCCCCTAAAATCCCTTTTGGTATGATTATTGAATCTATTATACCTAACATTTTGATGTTGATTTTAGGGATTAAGATACAATCCCTTCTCATCCCATGCCAACTTATAATTAATTTCTTTAACAATACCTACCAAATTCTTGATAACTTCTTCAAGGTCAACTGTCTTGCTAGTCTGAGGCTTCTTTGGCTTAGTAAATTTCACACTCTCTCTCTTTAGTGGTTTCCCAATAGCTTTAATATTATTCTCTATCTAGATAGCCATGGTGTTGGTTAGATATTTTTTTAGACCAAAATATGAGGTTCAACCACAGTACATGGGATTGAATCCCTCCTCAAAGACAGGTGAGGCTGTATGTTTATTACTAATCTAAAACACAGAAGAAATAATATATACAATATCCATAATATTCTAACCATTGGGGTTGGGATACAATCCTGAAATCCATATCAACATGAAATAAATATATTGTAGTTTCAGAAATAGAATGTGTTAGAAACGAAACTATTAAGGAAGAAATAGAGTGAGAAAAAAATAAGAGGAACGCATTTTCTTTCAAGAAAACACAGATCAAGAAATACTCCTACGAGTTTTAGATGATGAGTGCAATGTTTGAAATGATTAAAATAATCAAGAACACAAAACAAATAATAGCTCAAGATCTTGGACATAAGAACTATCTCTCAAGACAAATTAATCCCACAACACAAAGTTTGTAAATTAACACCTGTTTCTATTCTTCAATGATTACAAAGAGAATAAAAAGTTTTTCTTCTTCTTCTTAATAGCTCTTAATATTCAAAAAGTCTCTCCCTCATTTGGAATGCACAAGAATACCTTATTTATAATAAAAAGGGTAGAGAAAAAATAGGATAAAACCCTAGAAAATAGTCTTTTAATAAGATTCCTATTTTTCTTAACTGTCATGTAGGAGAGCAAGTCAAAATTTGCTTCTTATGTGACAAAATGGAAATAAAAAAGACATGTAAATTTCTGGAAGGGAATGACATGTAACATCATTACTTATTCCATTTCTCATCCTTGTCTTCTTCCAGCAATGCCTGGTTTTCTCAAAACTCTTGAAACTTCTTGATTATGCCTTGCATTTCAGCTTCATCTAGCACACTAGATTAATCACTAAGAACCTCGCAAGTTTCCTATGTGTCACTTGTGTTACCAGGAAGTTTCTTCAATCTCTTATTAAGTTTTCTAAGTGATTTCAAAACATTCTTGATGTTTATAAATTTATCAATGATGCTCATATCAAAGACAGAAGTTGATTCTTGCTCGATCGATTCCTTAATTTGTTTATAGAAACCATCAACAGGTACAATGGTTGTGCCTTCATCTAATACTTTAGGAAAGATATTGAACAACTCTTCTTCGATATCACCAGTGGCATCAATCAACTGATCCCTAGATTCTCTCAACTTGTTGCAAGCTTGAATGAGAATCTTTATCTTGAACCTCATAACCTTAGTTAGTTGGAAGTGTTTATCCCCATGTGGAATGAATCCTTCCACTAAGACTTGAGATGGAATTTTCTTCAGTGCATTGAGGACCTCCAAAGTTAGTTTGAGGTTTCCAACCTCCTATGAAAATTCATCATTCATCTTGTCACCATCATTTTTCATTTATTCCAAGGATTTGTATACCTCTACTATGTCATCAATGACTTTCCTTCCTTGAAGGAGTAACCTTTGAATCCATTCATCCACCATTCTCCCCTTCTCATTGATCTTCTCAATAATAGGCACTGATGAGAAGTTGAACCTGATAGGAGTGGGAGTAGAAGATGACAGGGTTGACTAAGAGGGATTTGAGAGCTTAAGTAATACTTCTATCAATTGTTCCACTTTATCTTTTAGCTCATCCATGCTCACCTTTATTTCCTTTAGCTTTTGGCATAACACATTCATGGAATCTTGTGCATCTTGTTATGCCCCTTCTTATGTTACCCTTCCCAGCTCCACCTTTGTAATCTGATAATCATAAGTTGTTATGTTCTCCTTGGTTTTTGCGGCCGCAGGAGTGGTAATCTTTGTAAACTTATGACCTGAGGCATCTACTGAAACCCTTGAAACTAATTTAGGTTTTTTGGTATATTTAGTAGGAGAGACCTTGTGTGAAATAAAATTGAAGGCTGGTAGGGGAACTACCACCTTCCTCTTCCTTGGATTCTAGTTGACCAACCATTGAGGTACAATGGAATAATTTTTTCCTATTAAAGGTGTCATGGTTGTATCTATGGGTGGAGGAAGAGTTTCCTATGGATTCGTGATGATAACAAGTGTGGTGATCGTGGAAATAGATTCGGGGAATGAAGGTGCATAAGGAGGAGGCATTTCAATTTCCATCTAAGGTCCAGCAGAGAGAGGTGAAAGATCAGAGAAAATGCTGACCATAGCTGATGAGAGTGGCATTAAAATATGTGACGAGGAAGATTGGGGGAGAGGGGGTAAAGACTCTAAAGCCAAAGCTTGAGAAGAAAGAGTAAGGCTTACCTCCGATGAGTAATCAACAAAAGGAGAAATGAGAGGTTGAACAACCTCGACTTATGGGATAATTCATCCTATCTCTGGTTGAGGAGGATAATCCAATACCTCAACTATTTGTGTAGGAGTAGATGATTCAGCCCCCTATTTTTCTCCTCTTCTGATAAACTTAAACTTTATTTGCCTCTTGGTAGGGTTTTAATCATTTTCCTTTTCTCCCTTGGAGCGTCTAACTTTTAGAGTAGCTATATTTGAAAATCTCTTTTATTTATAACTCATTCCCCAAGAAATGAGCCATGCCTTAGTGTGGACAAGGGTTTGAGCAACTCTCTTGGTGATAGAAGCATTTTCAGCAACAAACAAATCAATGGTTGGGAATCCAAGTTGATTTCCATTTGAATGTCCATACCTAGGTTCTAAGAAAATTTCATTATCTATGGTGCCTTCAAGGATATCAGCCAGATATAACATATGAACTTCTTCAAGAGTTAGTCTGTTATTGTCTTTTCTTCGGATGGAAACCTCATCCCGAAGATCAACCCAAATGTCCTCAACATGGGGCACAAGCAGATACAAGGTTCCATATGACTTAAGGAATCCTCGAATATAGAATCCCTCTCTGAACTTCTTATGCTTCTTAATTTTTTCCTAAAGTTCATGCACCACATTCTTGGTCTTCACCACTATAGAACATGTGTCACTTCCAATGGAAATTGGGAAGGAGACAATAGCCTTGTGTCTGCTTTGTTGGAACATGTGGAAATCCAACAGTTGTCTGACCAACTCCATAAGGATGAGTTTTTCATCTAGAAACTTGAGAAAATGGAAAGGGTTACCCTGGAATTTTACCACCTAAAGATAGGTTAACTTATTGAATTATAAAAAGATACCACCCCACTTTGACACCTTCGCCCATGCCTCATTAGAAACTCTTCTCTTTCTCAGCTCAGGATCCATCTTGCAAATATTTTCATAAAATAAGGCATCATTCACTCTTCTAAATTTATCTTCATATCCTTTTATTTTTAGCTGAGGGAAGTACCAATATATGTCCTTTGTTATTCAGCTCCCTTTTGCATCTAACCCCAGGTAGTTTCTCATACCTGCTGCTACATAGGTGACGTACGACATCATGTAGAACTTGTTAGTAGAAAAGACCATTTTCATTTGAGATTCTATCTCATCACTTATTAAGGTGCCCCAATCAATCCCTTGGTCATTTTTCTTTATGACGACCATGAACTGATACATCCACCCTTGGAATTATTTTGACTTTGGGAGCCCAAATAACTAGCTCAGTAGGGTGATGATATCACTAACTTGAAGTCTAAAATCACTTCTAGGGACCAACTTAGGAAACCTAGAAACAAATAGCTTATCCTTGATCAAGAATTTCTTGTTCACGTGCTTGATGCAATCTTCTTGATATTTTTCCCAGGATTTCTATGCTAATTAATATTTAAATCAGCATATTCCATAAAGTTGGGAAACTTTAGGAGTTGATCCAAGTAATATCCTTCTAATTTTACTATAGACTCTCCTGCTTGATTTCTCACTAAGCAGGAGGTTAAGCCATAGTGAGAAGCACATACCGGAATGAATTCAGGGAATTGGGTTGATACTGGAAACCCTAATGTGAGTGGGAGACCACTTCTGGCTATTGACGTCATCCATGAATTTTGAGAAGAATCCTCGATCCTTTTCCAGAAGTTCTCCATGTCGATATTGCCAAGCTCTGTGTCCCGAATGTCATAATTGTAACTTATATAAGAATAAGAATCCATCTTATGATATTTGTGATTCATCTTTCTAGAATTATCTAACTTATCCTTAGATGGGCTAGGGTCCAAAATGAGGAGTCTTGAAAGTATGAAAGAGCAATCGGGTCTGGATGTTTGTTGAATAAGTGAACAAACCCATCCTACTGTTTAGATTTTGAAACTTGTAAAGTAGCCTCAGAAACCTAATAGATTAGATTGTGTGTGTTAGGAAATAGACCATGTTTAACACTTTGATAAACCCAAAAGACTAGCATGATTTGGATGATGTTGAGCAAGTGATAATATGCGACACACTACAAAACTCGAAGAGTGTCAAACACTATTTAAGACCTGAAACACTGGTGAAGAAAGAAATATGTCAAGCACTCTACAGAACCTGATACAATGGGAAATGTATGTCAGAGGTTAGGGTGTGTCAAACACTAAGAAATATCTAAAATAATGGTAGATTTCGAAGGATTTCGGGCACACTGCAAAACCTAATACAAAAGTGGAATTTGAAGACTGTCAGACACTTTGAGAGATTTGAGATAGAGATAAACTTGGGGGATGTCAAACACCTAGAGAATCCCAAAACAAAGGTGAAACTCATATGATTTTGGAAACCCTGTAAAACCTGAAACAAATGCAATCGGATTTCTATGATGTCATGACATGAAAAATCCCCACCATGTTGCTAGTTAGGAATTTTTTAACTCTTTTGAAAACTATAGGGTACCATATATGGGAAAATAAATAAATACCCTAAGGGTGAATTCCAAACAAGAGGTTCTATGAGAATGTAAATAAAAACAAAGAAAGTAACCAAAAACCGTAAACCAAGAAGGAAGAGAAAAGAAATGGAAACTCCATTACAAACACCTCAAAAATAACCCCAAAAAGCATAAAAGTAGAAAGAGGAGAGAAATACTTTCAATAAACTCAAAAAATAATCAAATACGGATCAAAAGATTGATCAATAAGCTCAATCAGGTTTGGAGGAGGAAGAAGCATGCAAAAAAATCCAATGCATCAAAATCATGTAAGGTAAAAAATGACATGTAAAAATTGATTATTTATAAAACCCTAGCATTAATTACACCTCACCTTCCATGTGTGCAAACTACCAAAAAACTATACATTGATGACATGTCATCATGCTTGGGGCTTCCAAAAACCTGACACAAAGGATTTAGTTCATTTCAGGTTTCAGGTTTTGGGAAACATGAGGCACGAAACATGAGATGTTAAGATGCTTCTGAGTTCCAAAAACCTGACACACTAGCTTTGTTTCAAGTTGCGGGTTTCGGGGAACATGGAACATGAAACATGCGATAGGAAAAGCATGTTCCAATGCTTTGAACCTTTGAAAACCTGACACAAAGGATTTAGTTCATTTCAGGTTTCAGGCTTCAGGAAACATGAGACATGATGCATGTAAAGAACATGTTTTCATGCAGTGAAAGCCCAAAAACTTAAAAATATCTCTCAAAGGGAACGTTAAGAGAATTTTCAAAAATTTTACTGTGCTTATCTCAATTATAGTTGTGGTCACTAAAACAAGATAACACATGGTAAAATCTTGTCTCGGGGAAAGAGGATTTTTCTCTCTTAAGTAGTATGTTGTTTTTTTCTAAAACGAATTTGAATACTTGATAAGGAAAGACTTGTCGCTAAACCTTATATTATGGGGAAACCTTATCAGGGTTTTATTGATTCTGGTGTTGAATTCATGAACACACTCATTTATATTCTTCTTAATATTTTCAAACTCAGATAACAAAAAATATTGGATCAATTATATCACCATATGGAACCATGAATGCATTTTTCATTTATTTCCATGAATCGTTATTGTTATCTTGGGTTAGTTCTATCACCATATGGAACCATCAGGAAGGCCTTAAACCATTCACGAGAATCTTCTTCTAGAGTTTTGACAAACAAATTTACATATGTAAATCCTCAAATTCAAATTTATAATCATCCATCACATTTTGAAATAAATTCAAATGGTGATCACTACTGATAGCATTATTTCCTTGGAATTTAGGCAACCTCATCCTAATATCATTTGGGACCTTATTGGGGTAACCTTCCATGCCATTACAATTAATAGGTCCATACTTGTTAACTCTGAAAGGTTCCCTAGGAAGGGGTTTAGCCATGTTATCTTGTGCAAGAAATTCAAGTGGAGGATAGTGTAACCAATGTTGAATAGGGGCTTGCCAGTTTAAAGGAATTTGAACAACCTAATAAGGGAATTTGGGAGGGGTAGGTCCTAAACCAAATCCCTGGTTATCATTACTAAATAAATGAATAGGATAAGGATTACCTCATATATCCTCAATATCAGGATCTTGCTTTTATAACGAGTGTAAATGATAATCCAAACTAGATGCTTCATATTTGTTAGATGTACTAGAGTAGTCCTCAACTAGTGGATTATTAAGCTTAGTAACTTGAATGCAACTTCTATTTGAACTCTAACTAGTTAACATATTCCATATCTACTTTCTCTTCCAAAAAACCTCTAACTCTAGAAGTAATTTTTTATGGGATCAGATTTGAAAGATGACTGTAATCCTTTCATTTTCTAAAATTGAAATAAAATCAGTAAATACAATTAAATGAAACTATTATATCCCATGTTTACTTTAACTAGTCAGCAATAGAACATGAATTCTAGAAAAAAAATGAAACTAAACAAACAAGTATTATTTTTTAGGACACTTGAATCACAAAAAATCAAAAATATCAATGAGATAAATGTAAATTGTCCCTAGCAATGGCTCAACTTGGGTGTTGGTTCCTAAATTTATACCCCAAGAATTGAGTGGCTAATAAGAACTAAGATTACCTTGAGGGAATAATGAACAATGAATATATTTTTTGTTGATAGTCAGGGATATTCTCATCATTAGACCCATTGAATCAATTCTGAGAGGTGATCAAAAAACACCTTAACTAAGGGGATGGATTTTCCCTACTAATTTTGGCTATGCTTAGACCAAGGTGAAAGGACCTGTGGGAGGATATAAATAAAGGAAAGGACATCTTGTTTTAGTTTCCTTTATAATCAGTATGAATCAATTTGAAGCAGGTGCAACCATAGATAAAATAATCACTCGTTAGAGTTGTCACTTGATTATTGTACGCACTTGACACATCAAATAAAAATAAAAAATGATAGATAATGAATAATCCCAAACATCTTATTTACATAATAGTATATACCAAGCCTACTTTTGATTGTACTGGGTCACTGACATGGTGGTATTTCAAAAAACCATATTGGTTATAAAAATTTTTTAATATGGATTTATAGAGTAATAATATGTATGGTAGTAAGTTCTAATATGCTTAATAGGTATGTGGATAATGAGATATTATTAATCAAAATTGAAGGCAGAGGGAATTTAATTTTGTGACTCTGGTATGTCAATGTTTCCATGGGAATAATATATACTTAAGTAAATTCTTGAAAAGAACAATCAATTTAACATAATTCATGAGATAACATTTTCAGTCATTGATACTCATTAAATGAAAATGTCATTAATAGTCTGTGAGATCCTAACCATAAATCCTTGAGCTATAATTTAGATAAATTACTTGTTATATTAGTTTCATACACCCAAAATACCCTTTAGGGATAACAATTACCTTTCAAAAATAACTAGGATTTTACAACTAGACTAAATTATTACAAAGTATACACTATTCTACAATATTATCACAGTGACCATAAAAATGCAACAATTAAAGAAAAACCTTTTAATATTTAGCAAAGAGTAGTAAAAGATTGTAAGAAAATTTATATCTCCTCATTCATACTTAAAAAAAAAAGAAATACGAAAGTATAGTTTTATCAAACGAGAGAGAATCAATTTATGTGAGTTTTGGTGAGGAGACATAAATGGATGCCTTCAAAACTTTCTAATGGTTATACAATGCAACCACATTTGCATTTCCTCACCGAGATGGACAATTACATTGTTTTTGGTAAAAATTGGAAACTAGAACTAAAGAAAAACTTTATCAAAGAAATTCAACAACTACCCACTCCTAGGATGAGGACAAGACCCTAATTATAATAAAATTTTCACCAAAATATCATCCCAATTTCCCCACAAACCCTCCTAAGGGATCCTTCAAACTTTTCTTTTTGAAATCCAAGATATTCTCCAAAATGAGGTGGAAAAAATCTTCTAACTGAAATTATTCCTTCCTCCTTTTTATTGGGCCAAACGAAAATATGTAGCACAATGGAACTTTCAGGAAAGAAAGAAGGATATTCCTTTGTCCTTCAACTAAAAAAATTTCCTTTATAAAAATACATTCTGTTTGGAGAAATACTCATACTTGGATGATTAAAGAAGTAAGAGTAAATGAATCAAAAAAAACTTGAACTCACGTTGACATAGTTTTCTTGGTCTACATCAATGGGTCGATTCACCAAATTTTCCTTTATCCTATCCCTATAAGCATCAAATTTATTGAATATCTATAGGATTGATTCTTCATTGGTACATGAATGGTAATGGAAAATTATTTCCTTCTTAACACCTACATCATTAATCTCCATAGAAAAATGTGTTCCATTATTTATTCTCTTCATCAGTTTAGTAGTTATCATCTCGATTTGCACCAATCGTTACATAGTAGACATGATAAAATTACTTGATTCTTTTATATTACCAAGAGCATTATCCCTAAATATCCTAATCAGATTATTTGTATTTTCCATCTTGAACCTCTCCCCACTATCTTCTCCAATTAACTTGTCAATAAAAAAATGGATACTGTCGATTTACTCAGTTTCTTTGTCCCTTGCTTCATTGAGAATTTTGACACAATTTATCAAGATCTCAATCATTACCTTTGTATCTTCATGATATTAATATTGATTTCCTAAAGACTTAGGAGACACATTTCTTTCCCTAACAACTAAATAATAATCCAATTTCGTAAGGTCCTTTAACTTTGGCAATATATCACTCTACACAACCTCATACTTTTCCAGTAATGCCTTGGTATTTTTTGTCTTATCAAAGATATGGTAATAGCATTTCAAACACTCCCTGATCACTTCCTAACCTCTGGTGACTAAGTAATTTTCCCATTGAATGGTGGTCTCCCATCTTTCTTTTATGTCACTAACTCTTTTTATATAATCATTTGTGATTTTAAGGATTTCAACCTACCCTACCCTATGGGTCATAGTAAATTTCATAACTACATTAGAAAGGGTTCATTCTTGGCTTTCTTATTCTTCTTATTCTCCTTAAATTCAACAGTTTTCTATAATACTCCATATATTTCCATAGATAAATCATGTTTAATTTATTTAGTGGATTACTTACCCAATGGGATCCTTGTGACCTAGAAATCAAATGAAGATGCCTCATTTTGGAGCATACTGACCTTGGGAGTTACAAACTCCATAAATATTTCTCTCTTCTTATTCAAAACTGTCATTGACATAACTCTTGATTATTTTGGTGGCCTAAAGGGATTAAGCGTGGAAATACTTTACAGATCATCATCATCTAATTATATTTCCACATTTTATTCTTTAGGAGAGAACCCTCTATCTAGACTCCCATTAGTAACCATGTTCATCAGGAGATTTTGGTACTGAAGCTATAGGAATAGTTGCAAGGGATTTGGAATATGGAGTTGTAGAAATATCTTTTGTGGAAACATATGTTGGTTATTCTTGAGAAACTTCATCCATAATTCCATTATGATTGTATGTTTTATCCATAGGCTTAGACTGATTTCTTATTTCTTCACTCCTTGAGGATAGGTTAATTATCACCCTCTCCTCTTGTTTGTGCCAAGCCTTCATCCATTTTTCACTGGAAGCAATGACCATTTCATGAAGCTTCTTAGGAGAAACATTGGTCATTGGAAACTATGTTTCAAGCAGCTTCACAACTATTTCATTTTCCTAAGGTTCCATTGCAACTGTGAAACCCAAATTTTCCCCTTGCACTACTTCTACTACAATCCCTTATGTGTGAGATTGTGTTACTGAATCCTCAAATGAATTTTTGGTATATTAAACTTCATGTTCACTATCTTGCTCCTTTTCTTCCACTGCAATATCTGGAAGATTTCTTGGGGTAAGCTCAACTATCATCCCAACTTTAGATGTATCGGGTTCCTCTCAAGTTTCCTCTACTGTTGGTGTATCAGTGCTCTGTAGTGGATTGTAAAAAATATTGGATAGAGGAACATTCAAAATTGGTTTCTCCTTAGTGGGTGAAACAACTTGGGATAGTGGGGAAATAGGGGTTGGGTTAATAGGAATAGATTCCATAACGAGTATAATCACTAGGGATTGAAAAATGACACATAAATGGATGGGGATATCAGGAACGACTTTTTCGTTGAATGTCTTTGCCTCCTCCAAATCAACCCATTCAAATACCTTAGTCTACTCTCTCCTTCGCAGGTGAAATTTTTCCTCCTCATCCTCCGATTCCTAGACCCATCTCTTGTTTTGGTACCTTATGAAGTGCTTAAAATAAAATCACTCCTTCATAATTTCTCATATTATATGCTACTACTTTTTCTTTCCCTTTTGATCCTGAAGCATATACTAAAACAACCTGCAAAGGAGTAGAATAAACAATAGGGGCTCTACTCATACTTCCCTAAAGTACCTCCTTATCCTTTTTTATCAAATGATTAAGGATAGTACCAATTTTTTTAATCAAGGGACTTACATACTCCCTTACTTGTGTAGATATCAGCTTCTTGAAAGGGAGATTAATCCCCTTCTTCCCTGAAACATCCTTAGTAGCATGAATCTTCTAGTATGAAGGGAAGGACATAATCAAGTAACACAATATCCTTGTATTCCATTAACAATTTTTTTTGGTAACTTACATCTAAATCCTTTGAGAATAGCCACCTTAGATAAATCCTGATCTCATTTGTAGTCCTACCTTGATTATTCCTTCTATCATCAATTTCCCAATTGACTGGTGGTAAATGCTGAGAGGAAATATTCCCACTAATTTAATCATCATTGATTACATTTTTATCATCTTCAACCCCCTCAGGAGCTTGAATAATCCATAAGTACACCATATGAGAAAGAATTATCCTTGAGAAATCCATCCGTTTGACTTCCTTCTCATCCACACAATCCATTCAAAAGTATTTGTAATGAGCCTCATACTCCATCTAAGTGGGTGCAATACTATGTATAATTTTTTTTATATCATATTGAGGTTTGGCCTCAAATTTATCCAACATACATCTACCCATTTCTATTTCAATCATTCTTGCATTCTAGATGTTTAGGAAATTATAGTTCCCAATAGTCATAGGAAAATTGATAAGGGATGTGAGATGCTTGATGGAGATTATTTGATGCACTAGTAGAAATTGTCTCACGAATTCCATTAATTCCCATTTGTCATCCACATGCATAGGGAGTAAGTAAGGAATCCTGTCAAAACCACTAATCATGATATAAAAAAGGTCTGGAATACAATGAAGTAACATTCATATTGAGTGATAACCTTCTTAGCTTCCTAGGAAAATCTTTAAGTATCCTAATTGGGATGAAAAATGCATATTACAGGAACAATGAAGAGATTAACAACATTCATGTAGTCTGACACATAGTGTATAAATTTTAGATGGAAGAAGACATCATATACCTTGGTGTTACTCATATACCCCTATGTTAGTAAGCATCTGAATGTTCTATGGAAAGAAATGTTATAGACTGAGTAAGATCTCATAAAGAATTCCACTATAGCAGCCTTTTCTCCTTTTACAATTTGGGAAAAACCCACCATTTGATCATTAATTCAGATGCTTATTATTTCAGCCCAAGGGAGAGCTTTCTTATTTGTGAGTATTACCTCAATGAACAAAATTCATCCATTCGTGGAAAAGGTTGGTAGATTCCATCCACATCAGTCGGTTCAAAAATGTAATAACATATCCAACCTCCTTAATAAATTCTGAAATGTTCATCTTCTTAGGAATTCTAGAGATGGAGCCCAATATAAGTTTTGGGAATGACGTAGCAGGGGGGAAAGAAGTTAATATTTTTATATAACTACTAGACACATAGGCCATAGTGTTGCTTCTTCTTGGGAAGTGCAATTTCTACCTAAACTTGTCTAAGTTAGCATTAACGAGGTCAAAATCTGTAATTTTTTCTAGAGGGAACTGAGAATGGAAGTTGTCTTTGGGGAATATAAAGGTATATTCATGTTCATGACACCCTTTCAACAATCCCACCTTTTTCTAAAAAAACTTTATGATTTCCTTTGAAGATTCCCAAAAATAAATGAACCAATTTACTCACTCATTCAATCAAAACTCTTGTTGTTGTTTAGAATTTGGATGAAAAAGCATTGTAGCTCCTTTCTTTCTCTTCAATTTTTTTTTTTTTAATCTTCCTTGGGGTTGATTTAGTAATTTCTAAAATTTCTGATCTTGTAGATGAAAATTTCATATTTATATCAATTTTTCACATTAACACTCTTAGATTCTTACATTAATGCCAAAGATTGCATTCGTGGGAACTTCTTTGTAATTACTATACTTTTCTCTATTTAACCACTACAATATTTTCAATTATTATCACCCACATATTTCCATTACACAATTCATTCCCTGCTAACCATCCAACTTCTACATATTTATATCATGTATGACTAGTACATTTATGACCCTCCTTAGTTTATCAATGGCGCGTTGGGAAAATATTGCAAGACAACACACACCCCATCTACATAAAATGCAAAATGTGTTTCCTTTTCCGCTCATGGTTGTATGACACATACTTGGTCAATATATTTAAGTCATGGGGCCTCGAATTTATTTTCACAAGTTCCATTTCTCATAGAAATGCAAGATATTTTATACCTTTTCCATCCGTACCCATGACTGTTAGCTTCATAACTCCTTTATCGGGACTTTGGGACTGGGAATTATTTGCACTTTAGACAATCATAAATGTACAAAAGTACAAATTGTTATGTGTATTTCTACATGCGGCCTCTGAAATTATTAGAACATCCATCTCTATGGAATTTGGGAGAAAATATACATTTTGTATCTGTAGAAAAATTGTTAAATTTTCCAACGACTAAGTATTTCATTATTAGCATAGGGGAAATAATCACTATGTTTTTTTACACTATCATGAACAAGTTTTGTCCCAACCTAGTTAGAATTATGAGACTATAAGATGACATGAACACCTACAAGGATTACTTACACTTAATTGCATGATTTCTCAAACAAAAAATCTCAAGCTAGGAACCAATATGGATTAATGATACAAATTAAAAAATAGTGCCTGGATTTATTAAGACAAAATATGGGAACTAACATACTACATATTGTATATCTTGGTTGCATATACTCTTGCTTACTCATACTTACATGTACACTTTGTTTCCCATGTTATACAGATTCTTACTATGTCAATATCTTTTCTATATATACATACAAATTCACTTGGTATTTCATTTTGAATGCAGAGTTCCTAAAAATATTTACATGCAGTAATGATGTTTGGTAGTATACCTCTTATTAGTCCCACCAAGGCTCTTGGGGGAATCTACCTTCTCATACACTACATGTTCTATTGTTTCATACTAGTTCCTATTCTTACTAGCACCTTACTTTACATTGATAAATACACACTTTAACATAATTTTTTATCTTTCTAACATGCTAACGGATGCTTCATGTGTAGAATTTTCCTTGTAGGAACTATTTTCCACTATGGTTGTATGTTATACTTTTCTTTATATTGTATGCCATATTTTGTGGGCTTTTCCCTATGTTCTGCTTGATCATTACTTGTATGATTTTGGCCACTTTAGACCTAATTGTCTTATGAAATTGTTAGCAATTTCCTAGGTTTGAAACCCTCTTTTTAATGGTCTATCTTATATGCAATTTTTCTTGTTACACTACTTGTCTATGACATGTTTTCTACTTTTCTAATAGCATAAGCATCTAGCCACTTTGTTTGCATGTGCCTTGGTTTCTACCAAGCACATTTCCTCCCCCTTAAAAGTATGCAATTAAGATCAAAATTAGGTCCTCTCTTTGGGTCTCATACTCCTAGAGATGTTGCATGCACCCCAAATGAGGGGGCATACATATGGTGAATCATTCACCCCATATAGGAGCTCATATCTTTAGTACATTACTTCATAGTACATGAATAAAAAAAATTTATAGTCACAGAATGAACCATATTTTGTTTTGGGTCCTCATTACATCATAGCCACTAGCACTCAGTAAAATATAGTAGTGTTTGGGTTCCTATGTCTTCCCATGGGTTCCTATTTCCTATGGGCATATACAAAATATTTCTCAGATCAACATAGTCTACAACAGTTCACATAGTAATTTCACAGGATTAGTCACTGGCCTCATAATACAGAATGCATGAAATCTCATACAATATCCTTCAATTGGGAAAATTAGTACATTTGGACCAATATGGAACAATACAAAAAAAAACATGGAATGTAACATCTACAGTGGTGCTTATTCAAGAAGCATTCATGGAAGGAGAGTAACACTAGAATTATCTCCCCAACAGTCACTCTTTTACCATGGCATGAGATCACCCAAAAAAATTGGGCTTGGCATGAGATCACCCAAAAAACTTTCACTTGGCATGAGATCACCCAAAAAATTATTATTAGTGTTATATCACCCAAAAACATACTTTACATAGGATTTTCAGGATATCTTTCTATCCTTTTAAACTCATGATCATCAACTACACACTTTCCTTTTACTACCTTTTCAAATTTACATACTTTTGCAAAAAAAATCATAATACATGACTTTGACTACTTTTTTTCTCTTCTTTTATAAGGTTTTCCTTAATACAAAACAATACAAAGCCCTACATAAAGATACAACAATAACAAGTACAATATGGTATAACACAATATGATTCATCTTTATCACTTCACACTTACACTTATCTCTTCGGCATGTTATCGCCATCACACTCTATATGGTTATCAAGTACATATCTTTTATCTACTTTATGTTATAGATAATTCACTCAGCAACATAAATTGGTGGTAAATGTAGATGTAAAACCACACACTTAGATACATTTCTAGGTCTTAAGTACATACTTACATTCATATGATTCCTAAGTGAGAAAACTAATAATTGACTACTTTCTTTGGCCTCTTTTCTATCTTTCTTAATTTCTCTTTGTACTTTCAAACCGTACATCTAATTATGAACTTTATTACTTTATCTTTCATGAATATGTACACCAACACCCAACCAAGGTGTCAGTGCCTAGGTGCCCCTCTGGGAACCCTAGACCTCTTGCTATCTTACTCGATATTTTTGAGCCTTTTCTATATTTTGGGCATCTTGTTTTCTTATGGGTTAGCCTCTAGTTGTTAATTATGAAATTAAACTAGGGGAATCATATAAATATAAAGCTATGTGACCAAAATAAAGGATCAAGATCTAATAATCTATTATCATCACCTAAGATTACATCTAAAGGAATCTAAGAGCATCGAATCCATCCATATAGTTTTCATTCAAGGAAAAAACAAGATGCATTTTATGGATAAATGCATAGGAGGGGAATTTCTTATTTCCATCAATATATTGATTTACATTGGTACATCTAGTTATCACCCATTATCATGTGTGCTTACATAAGGGATTCCTAGTTCATGATTTTATCACACATACACAATAACTACATGGACTATGAGATGTAGTGAAGTGATTAGCGGTAAGTTCACTCAGTCGGGTGACCTCCAGGTCAGTATGACTCCCCATATTACATATTATCTTTTTTGGATTTGATGTAGCTTAATATTTTTACAAGGAAACATCTCTTTACATGTTACAGGTGACTTCTATGATAATAGTGCAACATATAGGTGACTAAAGAAAAATATCAACGACCATCTGACGACACCAGAAAAACTTGGTTTTGAGCTCATGTGTAGTCATAGATGCCTAGTAGAGGTCTCTAACACCTAGGAACCATCACCACACTCTAGGAGCCCTACTCTAGGATTATCTAATGGTTCCATAATTTACTATTCTCACTTGGGATGATCTACCCTTTTTGTTCGCCAATTTTCAAATCTAGATAATTTCTAGAGATAACATGAATCAACTAAGTCATTATTTCCATCTCTTACACTTAGGAGTTTATATTTTACTTGGTTATTTATTGTGTCATCTTTTATCTAGAAAATGTATATCATTATTACATAAGTTACTTTAAATTATTGGGGTTTAACTTAAAAATCACCAATTTTATTAAATCACTAAACCTAAAATAAATACTTACTCTAACACATGAAACATAGAAAAAAGGTTGGGAAACAAGATGACACTGATGGCATTGCTAACATCCTATGTAACGTGAAACAAGGAGACACTGGTAGGGATGATATTTCTGATAAGCAGGAGAGGGTTAGAGATACTGCTATTTGGGAAGCCCTTATCCTTATAGTGGAGTCCACATCAGACACCATCCTGGTGGTTAATAAAAATATTGTGTTAGAATCCATAGAATATCACAAGTAAATTGAAATTCAAAATAGGATAATTGGAGGGATGACCAATGAGATAATCATGCAGGAAAAGAGGATTTAAATTATTCAAGATCAGATTGCTAAAGTTGATGTTGAACATGGAATGGGGAAGATGTATCTTGATATGAGTAGATCTGATGATGAATAGATTAGGGAGATGGATGAAAAGAACTTCAAGAATACTTTAAAAAGTTTCATCATCAAGTGGAAAGATGATATGGGAGTGGGACCAAGTATGAGAACCAAAAGCAAGGATCCCTTGAGAAAGATGGACTGATGGTAGACCTTTGGCTACCTTCTTTTCTATGTATCATTTTCCATAGGTTTATTGATCTTGTTTCCTTGGAGGTCTAAGTATTTTTATTTTTAATATATATATATATATATATATATATATTAAGTACATAGATCGGGTGTGGTCTTATCATGTTTTGTTGGAACTGCAGTCCAAGCCTGTTTAACTTAATTTCTTTGGTTCCTTTTTATTGGCCTTTGTTTTTTGTATAGGGTTTCTTACATCTCTTCAAAACCAACTCTTACTACCTTTTCTAAAGAAAATATTGAATCTAGCCTCCCAGTGGAAACAACACTCAAACAAGCAGTGAAGTCAATTCTAATAGACAGTTCCATCTCAAAGGAGAGAACAAATAAGGAGATAAAGGATGAGGATATTCAGTAATATCAAGTAAAACTACTACAACCTCAAACAATACTAAATCATAGAAGGTGTAAGGAAATGGATAAATTTTTAACAAAAATGGAAACAAAGGTTGTAAATTCCACAACATACTATATATACGTCATGGGTTGGTCAGGCCTAACATAGAAAGGAAAAGATAAATTGGATAAATTAGAACATCATCTCAACAAGGAGTCAATAGAATGTGATATCTCTAAAAATTATGATGGAAACATGTTGGTACTCATTCTAAATCCATGGCCAAAATTGGAGTGAATTTTCTAAAAAAATCCTTATCCTTGAGACTCTACTTTACATAGATTCAGTAAGACCAGAGAGTTATATTGTTTAGAATTACCCCTATCACATAATTTTCAATGAATTGTAAAATGGGATTGGCTATTATTCTCTAAGAAAGTTACGTTACACTAAGTTATTCATCTAAAAAGTGAAAAAATTATTGTTTAATGGGTTTTCACATATCCATGGAGTACATAATTTGGTGTTCTACAAGATATCCCCAATCTGCAGAAAAATGAGAAATGAATTAGGATTTAGGTGGGATTCTGACATGGTTGGCCATCAAGTCAGTCTCATAATCTAAAGAAAGTTAGGGTACCATGGGTTTCAATCCCATGAGATATTTAAAAATCAGATAAGGAAAGAAACTGTGAAGCAAAAGAATTGAGCAGATAATTATATAAGTAAAATTGATCAACTAGTGAAGGATACGATTATGAGGGGTGACCTATTGTGAAGGATTGAAGAGTGTGGATATGTAAAAAATCCTAGGCATAGTGACTCAATGTTCCATGTGTGTTTTGGAGGTTAGTGTTTTACAGAATTCAAAAAAATTGTGGGATACTCAACAATTTGCCAATGATAAAAATAACGCAAGACGTTCAAAACATTCAACTATTTCAAGACCCATGAGGAAGAGAGAAATAAAAGGAAAATTTGTGGAATGAGTGATGGAGAATTTTCTCCTATAAATATTTTTGTGGGTAACCAAATCATGTAATATTGATCTTGTTGGAAAGATCTCATTAATGGTTGTATTTTAAGGCATAAGGAATACTTGGAAGTGCTACAAGAAAATCTCAGAGTAGCTAGATGAAACAAATGATCAAATGAAAAAATAAATAAATCAAGAAGAAATGTGTCAATTGAATTAAACTAAACATAACACATTTCTTATAAATTTATAACATATGTATATGCTAGGTACAAAATGGGTATTCTACAGAGGGCCCTACCCTTGAAATTCATATAAATTTTTAAGTATACATGTAAAATAAGGTGTTTTGTAACTAAGTACATTGTCAATTTATGACTACAAACTCCTTTGAAAATATAGGGAGAAAAAATAACATCTTTTTCTTCCTAATATCAAATTTATTTTGGTTTTGAGTTGTATAAACATATCTTACATCTCCTTCTAATCCATAAGACATACCCTAATCCATAAGCTCTTTGATACTTGTCCTTCGGCCTTCTAAAATCTCAATCAATTCCAATTTTTTTCCCATCAGAAGATTCCGTTCGATAAGGGTAAGCCCTTCTATGAGATATGCATTATTAACTTGATGATTAAAACTTTTGGAGGTTGTGAATGGCATGGGAACATCAATTGGATCAGCAGAGACTTGTTTAGATGTACCTACTAGATCAATTGGATCCATTTTACATTTCTTCAAGGGAGGCAGAAGCACTTCAAAAGATTTCTCAAAGGTATAATTCACATAATATTTTTCAAGAATGGTGAGCCTTTGCTCTATTTTTTCTATTATGCAATAAATTGAGGATATCTCCTCTCGAGGCTTATCATCAAACACTACATAAACATCATGTGGTATTTCTTTCTCTACCATCTCGTTGTTGAAAAAAGTGTTTGATAACCATATGTAATTTTCATTAATCATCAGTCTATAATGAATCTAAAAATTCTTCAAATTCTCTAGAGTTATGTGGTCCTGTGGGAAAAGAAAATGATGAACTAAAATGTGGAATACAAAGAAGAAGGGAGCCATTTTAATCAGCTTCCTCACCAAATAAAGTCTCTCTATGTTGATAGTTAGTGGTCCTGCTAGCTCTTCTTGGTCTTTAACCATAAACAACATCTTAAGGAAATATTTTCTCAATCCAGAAAGATTAAATATTATGTGTAAATCTTCTGAAGAAATTTATTTATAATTGTTTCCCAATTTCATCGTTGACATCTCTTGAAAAAGGATAACACTAATTCTTTCACAAGAAATTTCACTTGTAACACTCAAGGAAACTTCCAGATTCATGATATATATGTAAGAAATTATAAGAGGGTGAACCTTGGAGAGGTATGTGTGAATGATCATGTCAGGATTAAATGCAAGATCAATTTTGGATGCTTGCACAAATTCAAAAAATGGGAAGGTAGAATGATGTATGTTAAAAAATTATCTTTTGTCTTGATTAAAGGTTTTACGCAAAGGAAACAAAAAATTAAAATTAATATCCATAGTTATTAAGTTCCCAAATCACATTCTCCAAAAAATTAAGGTGTCAAATCATTTGAGTTTATGGAATCAAGGAAAAAATTGTTTATGACTAGGAACATAGTTGATTGTGATAGGATTAATAAGACAAAAATGGGTTGGTAGAACAAGTTAAATATCTCTCACACGTCCATATCTACAACCAAAAACATAATCAAGTTGGTAGGAGGAAAAATGAATATTTACATTTAAAATATATTTTCCAAATATGGAGTTCATTTCCATGCCTTCTGGGATTTCTCACACATGATTTTAAGAGGGAATAAAAGTAAATTCATAAAAACAAAATTGTATAAATATGAGGGCTTATCCTCATTTAAAAGGGGGGTATATTTTATTTGATAAGATGAGAAAATATCATTATAACGTTGTATTTTTGTTTTCCATCAATAGAAATTGTATGAATTTTTAATTCAGGACTCCTTATGCCAAGGTGGTTGCACTGTACAACCATTAGAAATAATTGAAGACATTAAATATTTCCCCTTGTTAAGGAATGAAGAATTTGAAATGAAATCTATTTTTATATGATTTCAAGTTTGTGTCTTTGTATTTGTAGTCTCTATTTACCTCTTGCTTTATTAAGCAACCCTAATCACATCAGAACATCATCTAGAATAGTATGGAAGCTCACTTGAGACACGTGTAGGCATCGATCCCATCCTTTATGTGAGCTTAGTGAGAATTGTATTCCTTAATAAGTGGGTGTTGCACAAATAGAGAATGAACTCACCCATTCTTGAAAACTATATTTAAGAAATAACTCCAAATCTAATGCACCATAACATAGGATATCATGATCATACTACAATGTAAGTAGAACTAAATAATGATTATCATCAAGAAAATCAATAATAAACCCATGAACATAAAAGGAAATGTACATATCAAGATCCATCACATAAGTTCTTTAGAATCACTTCATTTTATTCATTAGTCAAAGTACAGTAGCTAAGATTACATCAAAAGAGTTCTATGTATGGAGATATTTACAGTAGTAGAGCTTCAATAAATTACAGAGCTAGTCATCATATATATACACATTTTTAATAACTATATCCCTCTCTTGCTCTCATACTCGTACACACAAATCCTCTCTCAATTTATCTCGTAAAACCATAGTAAGAGGAACTCCCAAGAAATATCCTCTTAACCACTCATCATTACATGAGAAAGCCTAAAGGAATATTTCATAATTTCCCTACCACTACCCAAGAACATGCCAAATGTCATCAAGTGTTTCCCCTAATAGAGTTTCCTTAACATGCATGTGCCAGCTAATCCATAATGAACTCAGCTCCTTATCCTTTCATGATAACCATATTGATGCCCTAGAATATCCTTTCCTTGAGCTGCAAGTCTCCATAGCTTATCCATATCTGTATCTAGTCACTTTTTCATATATTCCCTAAATGTATCTTTACCCATGATCAAAAACTCACCAAGTCCTAAATCCACCCTACCTGGGTGCGAGCCTTCATGCATCTCCAAGAAATAATTCCTCATGTGACTTCACACCCTTCTTCCACATGCCACAAAGTTTTGTGCCTTATGTACTTAGTTAATTTAGGGGTCTTACATCACCCCACACTAATTTTATTGCCACCTCGGAAATCTTTCATGTTTCCCAAAAAAAGTCTTGATGACCAAAATATACTAAGGAAAGAGTGTTTATCCTTTAAAGAATAAATAATAGTGCAATTAAAATAATCTAAATAAATATTTTAATAATGGAAGAATATGCTACGTGACCAATTGGAGGAATTTAGGGAACTACGCATCTATCTCATCCTTTAACTTCTCCTAGGCCTTCAATTTTGATAAGGCATTCTTTGGTACTTATCCCACAACATTGGGCACTTTTTATAGGATAATTTCTCCACCTTCCCATTTAGTGTATTGATATATACCACCACCTCCACACAGAAACCTTCAAACTCATCCATTTTCTCAATGATGGACTCCTAGAGTTCGCTAATCCTAAATTCTAGAATCTCACATTTTTTAATTTTATCCTTTTGAGTTGTGGTGTTAAAAATGAAATACATTCATTTGAACTTGTTGGTGGGGACGGTATCCTATAAAGACTTGAGGGAATCCTCCTCTTCTATCACCCATGTGTCAATGATGGGCTCACATTTTCTACAACTATTGAATCCCCTATCTTCCAATATATTTGCTTCCTTGAGTTGGGTGAGAAAGTCCTCCAACTTAGTGATCTTGGATTCAACATTGAATTTTTTTCCATCTTTCTCCTTTGGGATAATTGTAGTTGTGGGGCCCATACCTTCCTTGATGTTTGTGAGCAACATACCCACAAGTTCATCAAGATATTCCATTTCATCCCCATAGTTTTTCGTGGCCTAGCTCACCAATGTTCGACATTGTCCTAAAATTCTCTTCATGAGGGCACCAACTCGGTCATATGCCTCCTTAATTCACACATGTTAGCCCCTTAATTCCTAGAGCAATCTATCTATCTCCTTTTCCTTATCCTTATTTTCTGTGACCATGGTCTAAATAGTGGCTCCTACATCAAAGCTAAGTTAGATCACCTCTAAATACATATTTTGAAGTGTATTGCATGCCTACTCATCTGTTAAGTGGTTAAGATACACCACCTTATATGTTTATCCTCCTTTCTTATTCAAATGGATGGCCTCGATTTCATGATCATTGATCTCAAACTCAGGCTCTTCGGCATGGTAATGCATGTTCCAGCTAAGCATCTTCCTAGTTCTCGAAACACCCCCTTCTTGATCCATCAAATTCCATCCATCTAGCTTTTTCAATGGGAGGGTGGCCTATAACCTCACACACAATACCTTTTTGGGGTCATCTAAGAATTCCATATGTGGGGACAGGGGTGTCTACTTCTTCCTTGTAGATTTTTTATGTGTCCTCTACTTCTTTACCCCAGGGGTGAATCCTTTATCCTCCTTTATAGTAAAGGAGTCCCCATTATCTCTCCTTGGGATAGTGGTATTTTTTGGAGAGGCCTCATGCACTGGGCTCTTCTTAGGTCATGAAAAGTGATATTTTTCTTCCTTGTGTACCTCTCCTGAATCCATGGCTTCATTTGCATCTTCTTGATCTTCTAGATCTTATTCAAACTCTACCTTAAAGGTGGTGGGGTATTATTATTCACCTTCCTCCGAGCATGTTGTGAGGCTTGATGCATCATGTGTCTTTTTCTTCTTTTCTTTAGGATCTTCCTCTTCTTCCTTATATTTATCACTCCCCAATAATGAGGCCTTGACACCACGTTGTATTGAACTATTGGCGCCCTTGCTACCATTGCGGAACATGTAGTAATTCCTCTTCTGGAAAGTATCTAACTTACCTTCACTTTGTTCTTCTTATTATTCCTCTCCTTTTATCTATACTACTTTCATGGGCGGGAATGACACCTCCTACGACTTTGGAAATCGGGAATCTGTAATATCCACTTCAACACCCCCTTGTGTTTTGGGTCACAGATGAACAAACACCTGATGGACCTACCCTTTGATGGTAATGTTGACTTTAGGGTGCAAGTATATAAAATATGGCTCTAAATATTTGACATAATCAGGTTGAGTGCCATACTTGTATGTCATGCACAATGTATGTACATCAGGATATAATTTTTTTACATCAAAGACCAAATTCTACATGTCCTTTATTCGATTGATGGCACACTTCATATACTTAGCAGTAAACACAAAGGGGAGCTTGCACCATGACCCTATCTCTCCCTTGGCCATCATAAAAATTGTTAGGAAAAAATGTTGTGTAACTACAAGTTTTACCTGATCCCCAAAAACTTGTGACAATTCATGGGGGATATGCCCCTCATTCTTAAATGCTTCACACAACCATTCAAACCACATGTTCATCTGAGCCTTATAGGCATTCGAGATGGTGCCATCATAAGTGAAATTCATAAATTGAACTTCAGGGGATGAGTGCACTAATGGGTAAACCCATATGTTCCCATCTGGCCCATCTGGGACACCAATCTCCCAGAATATGATCAATAGAAGTTAGGAGCCCCATGTGATTTTTTCTCATGCCTCATTCTACACTCATCTTTCTTCAGCAATGTCATTTGTGATAAAATCTACAAAATTATCATGTGCCCTTTTTGACACTCTGTAGGCCACATACAAGAACGTCTTATTAATGTCTTTCCACCTCTATAATGTGCCCAATTTCCAGCTAATGAGCTAGGAGCTGACTCTCAATGCTGGGTATAGGAGATCCACAATCACCTATGCCCTTCCTCCCTTCTCATAGTTCAATTTCTTCACTAGCTCCTATATATTTGTAGTGGAACATAAATAAATTACTATGTCCTCAATGGTGTTTGGTAGGCCTGTAGCTATCCTAACCAAGTGGATTGTAATCCTCATCCTTCTTCTCATAAAGTAGAAGAATTCCTCATGCACTCGTGATATTAATCACCTAAATAGTGGGGAAGGTTTAGAAAATCAAGGAATCTCCAATAGTTGTAAAACTCTATTATTTTTTAGTTCTTGTTGCACTGAGTCATCAACTGTAGGGTTTCCAAGCTCATCCACTGTTGGAGTGTCTAAAACTAAGTCCACCTACATCAAATTTTTGTTGTCACTTTTCATGTGGTTGTATTTGTTGATCTTACACTTGTATAACTTCAAACTCCATTTTTTTTCCTTAATAATCATTGGGGGGTACTGCATTTCCAAGTAAATATCCACGAGATCCTCCTTCTTCACCACTGGTATCTTTGTTCGATAATTCTTGGGTGTCATATTCTTTCTTCTTCATTAATTGCATGCCCTAGGTGATTTAAACCTCTCCTTTTTCTTACTAGACTCAGTGAATTCTCCACTTCTCTCTCACGCAACCACTTTCCTACTCTATTTTCTTATTTCCTCCTTGCTACACCCTAAGACTACACTACAATTTGCACAATTCCACTGTTTCATGATAAGTACCTTATTTCACTCTTCTTCACAATACCCTTGTCACACTTTGAGATTGGGAGCAAAAAAGAAAATTTCTAAGGAAAAGTAGTCAAAATGACTACTCTTACCTCCTATTTATACTTTTTCAATCCCTTAGAGTTCCTCCAACCACATGTCTTAATGTCACTTTTTAATATAGCACTTTATTTCACTTAAATCAACTTTCACAACTTCCCCTCATGTGTCACAACTATAACCTTCTTCCACTCTAACACTACTTCACTTACATAGACCTCCTTCGGATGTGTTACCATACCGAAGTACATAACCTCTACATTGTCCACTAAGTCATTCCCCTAGGTGTTTCCTACCTTATGTTATATTGTATGATCTTTCTCTTCTGTGTGGTCTTTAAAATTTTCTTAAAACATCTTTATAACTGCATGAATTCAAATACCTTAATTTTCATTCCACTCATTCTTCTACCTTTACGCTAATCGTTCCCATCAGTCCATTGTCGAAATAATTTTTCAAACCTATCAAAACATATTTTCCAATCCACCCCACATAAAATGTATGTGCGGTCCTCTGTGCATAGAATATATTATAATATAATTAGCTACTAGTGCACCAATGCACAATGCAAAACCCAAAAAATGACGAAACAGGAAATAACCAAAAGGGAAAAGAACTAAAGGAAACCTAAGCTAATCGGTGATACTACCTTATTTTTAAACACATAAAATCCTTATTTATGGTAGGGATTCATCCAAATGCCATTAAAATATCCTAGAAACTTTATCCCATCCTGCCCTTACAATTAGAACATGCTTGAATCAATGATATAAGATATAATATAAAACCCTAACCAATGGAATTTGAGTTTCCCAGGATGGCGCAAAAATTTAGAGTCATAAAGTAAAACCATCTTTCCCAACCTCAAATTGTATATTTTTAATGTGACAATCGTTCCATGATTTTTGTTTCACCTTCTTAGTCTTTTGACTCCATCTAGCAAGTGATCACCTTTCGTCCAATTGCATTAACTTATCCATGTGGTCTTGTAATGCTTTCTTGTTGGCCAATCCTCCTGCACACACAATACATAGAGAGGGCAACATAAAATCTAATAGTAAAATAGCTTTCGTGCCAAACACCAATTGAAATAATGTGGCCTTGTTCAATCTCTTGTAGGTTGTCCTATACGCCCATAGTACGGATGGGAAATTTTCATCCCAATTTTGTCACCCAACATCACAAATATTGGTCAATGTGTGACTTAGTATCTTGTTAAATGCCTCAATGGTTCCATTAGCTTGAGGGTGGTAGGGAGTAGTCTTGTGACGAGCCACCATGAACTCTACCAAAAAAATATTGACTGTCTCATTCAAAAAATGTGTACCCTTATCACTAGTCAAGCTCAACAGACACCCATACTTGTTGATTATATTTTCCCATAGGAATATTTCTATTGTGGTTGTTGTGTAATCATTTGTAGGCACTACCTCTAACCACCATGTTAAATAATTAGTAAAAATAATGATATGTCACAAACCAGTCCTTAGCATGGCAGTGAAACAGGTCATAATAAATCAACCACCTACTTATCAAATGGTTCATCACTAGCTATTGGCCTAAAGGGAATTTCATCTCTTCTTCTTGGCTTGCTAATATGCTCACAATGACCACAGGCCTTGCAAAACTCAATACAATCCTGGTAAATGCTTTCCCACTAGAGACCTGCTCGTAAAATATTTTTCACGATGGCATTTCCTACATAGCGTCCTCTTGAAATTCCACCATGTACTTCCTCCATGATTGCAGTGTGCTCATTCTCTAACATGCACTGTTGCAATATCTCATCATGGACTAACTTGTATAAGTCTCCACCAATTAACATATAGGACTCAATGTGTGTAGTTAATTGTTTTCTCTCCAAATTCTTCATTCCTTTTGGCACCATACCTATTTTGAGAAAAAAAACAATATCCTCTAATTCAGAGGGTGTGCACCACAATCTAAATAGTTGTGCATATAACATTGTATCCTTAATGCTTTTCGCATCCTCCCCTGAGTCAATCCTTGATAAGTGGTCAGGTCTTAGGTTACTTTTACTCGGTTTTAAAATTGTAAACTCAAACTCTTGAAATAATATGACCCACCTACATATGCGCCCTTGTAAAATGTGCTTGTTTACCAAGTAATTAAATTCCATGCAGTTTGTGTATATTATATTTCCTGAATATTTTTAGCATGTAGATCATCGACAATTCCTCTTGCTCGAAAGTAGTATAATTCTACTTTAATGGAGTCAACTTCCTGCTTGAAAAACAAAGAGGGTGATCAAAATTCCCCTTACCAAGATGTACCAATAATTCTCTAAGTCTCATCCTTGAAGCATCAACATGTACATGGAATGGCTTGTCCCAAGATAGAAAACGTAATATGAGCTCAATGATAAGCCTATTATTCAATGTATCAAATTCCATATGTTGTGCCTCTCCCCAATGATATGTACTTTTGTGATTCAGCAATCCCTCCAATGGCACAAAGATATTGGCATATCCCTTAATAAATTTTTGGTAGTACCCCATATTCCCAAGGAATCCACACACCACGCTCTGGCTGGTAGGTTCCCTTAATCCTACAATAATAGAAACTTTGGTAGGTTCCACCAATAAAATTTCCTTACATATAATATGCCCTAACAGGGTTTTAAGAGGAGTAGCAAAAACATATTTCTTAATGTTGAGAGACATACTCAACTATCGACATCTCTCAAACATCAACCGTAGATTATCGCAATGGTCTTTTACTAGTCCGTAAACAATCCAATCATCAAGGTAGACTTGAAGAAACTTATGGATGAAGTACTGAAACACGTGAACCACAATGTCTGAAAACACAACACATGCGTTATTTAGTCTAAAAGGCATGACCATGTAGGAAAAAATTCCCCATTCAGTGACGAAGTTCATCTTTTCTTGGTCCTCCTTCATAATTCTAACCTAATGATATCCTGAGAAGCCATCCGAGAAAGAATAGATCTCGTACCCGGCTATTCCCTCTCACATCTTCTCAGTGAAGGGGTTGGAAAAGGATCAATGACACATATCGCATTCAAATCCCTGTAATCAATGTAAATCCTTATCCTCCCATCCTTCTTAATGTTGATGACCATTGGAATTATGCATTCTAATTCCTTAAAAGCCTCAATGATTCCTAATGTGATCATCTTTTCAATCTCCTCCTTGACCCTCATGTGTAGATTCAGATTCATTATGCAATGCCTCTTCAGAATTGGGTGCATGCCCTCCTTCATTTTGATCCAAATCTATCCTAAAGAGTGGTGAATTCCATTAAGCTCATGGTACTCACGCAGAATATAATCTTAAAATTCACACAGTAGATCAATAATCTTTGAAACCTCCCTTTTCTGACTAGTAAACCCTAATATTAGCCTCCTTAGGTTCCATATCCAAGATAATGCTAACCTTCTTATTTTTCAAGAGTTCATGGTAGGAACACACTTTCTCATCAGCACTATCCATTACCTCATGTATACCCGCAATATGGTTAGTATCCAAGCTCTCCACTTCTTCACCATTAATCACATAGACCAACTTCCATTTCTATCTTTCCATATAAGAACACTCAAGTTGTATTTACTCTAGCTCTTCCTCATCGAAGTGTGCTTCCAATTTAGGTTCTCCCAACAAATATAGTATTCTATCCTCCACCATGGCACTATCCCCCATAGTTATGCATTTAATAACTTACATCGCTCATGCACCAATGGCTTCATACTTCGATACTCAAAGGTTTGAATCAAGTCATTTTTCAAATTATGCCAATTTCTTATTTGACAGCGTAGTTCCAAATGATTGTACCATGCACGTGCACATCCTTGTAATGTGGAGTAAAGCTTATGAACCCATAAATATGGAGGTAAGACTTTCTTTCCTTCCATCCAAGCCTTCTCACATGCCTGGATGTGAAATGAGGTGGGTTCCTTCCCATGATAGTATTGTATAGTAGTAAGTGCGTTTCTTTGGAGAAACCTAATAGAGAATGTGATTCTCACCTCGCACCACTCTAGAAGGTTATCACGATGGGTTAACCACAAAAATTTTGTGGTGTTGAGAAAATTATATCCAAGCATACTTCTCATTTTAATCTCACATCTCCATGGGTCTCCATTATTCGTAGGAAAACATCAAGGTTGTCTCCCCCAGTATAACTTGGCAACTATTTTCCTCCCAGGCACCTGACTAAGTGCACCTTCATTACTTTCATCATAGATCCTCTTGACTCCCTTCTTACTAATTCACATCTCCCATGCACCCAATTATTACATGCCACACTAGTGGTATCACTTACAAATTGAGAGTCTTCCCACTGAATAACTCTTTCTATTGTATGCACAACCTTAGGGTCTCTAATAGTATATGCATAGATTCTAAATAGGTCTCCTTCTCCCAAGGGTTTAGTATAGGGAATTGAATTTCCATCTATCAAAGGGATGATAACATGTTCCTCCTTATTATCAAAACCTATATATCCCTTATTGAAATGTAATTCAACATTGTTCTTATAGCACCAGGGGCACTTAAGTAACGTTGGGAAGTTTTCCACCTTAGAAAAAACTAATAATTCGAAGTATTCAGTGAATTTCACCCCTTAGATAGTGATAACAACATCCTTTAAAATGCTAATGGGCATTTCCTTTGTTATTTTAGCCATATACAATAGATTTGAGGATGGTTTTGATGAGGGCCTTCTCATTTGATTCCATACATCTAAAGTGAGAACATTAACTTCCGCACCTCTGTCAATCAAAATATTTCTTTAGATCCATCCATCAACTACTGCATTCAAGGTAATCTCCTTGTCATAGTCAATGGTGTGAGGAGGAAGGTTAACATGCAAGAACTGTTGCTCAGGCTCTCCTCCCATGCATGGTATTTCTCATGTAGCCATTATCCTAGCAAAGGTATGATATTATTTTGCCTCAGCATGTCACATACCTCCGTGACTTCATCCATATCCTTTTGTGGAGCCTCAATGCTCTTCTTTTTCTCTAACTACCATGATTTCTCCTTTAGGCACTCGATCTCTCCTTGTAGGCTTTGAATCACATCCATGGTCTCCCAATAAACTTCCTTCTGATGAAAAGGGTCCGGATACTTCCCATGCACTACCTCTTCTCTAGTAACGAATGGTCTCTTGTTTTCTACTTCCCTGACACATGTAACCTCAGCTTGCATTGTCACCAGTACAAGTTCCAACTCTGACTCACATGCCACCCTTTGCATCCACTTTGAGTCATCTTTCTTCATGCTTACAATCTTGGCACCTTTTTCCTTCTACTTTTGTTGTATCATGTGTTTAAATAATTCTTGGCACTCCTCATACTTGTGCTTCTTTCTACACCAAGAGAACTATAACAGATTGGGGAATTCATGCTTATAATGTTCTGTAGACCGATAGTTGTAACAAGTTCCTCACAGGAACTCACTTCTTCCACCTCTGTGGTTTCCATGACCTCTAAATCCTCTACAAAATCCTCTTTCAAGACTCCCTCCATTTTCATGCCCTTTGTAATGAATTCCCTCATCTTTGTAACTTCTTGCAATACTAGTCTGGTGCACACCAGTATCAATGACATCAATTATTTGGTCAATCAATCTACAATCCTTGGTTTCATGAGTAGTTAAGGTGCAGATTTTACAATAGCAAGACACATTATTAATTATCATGTGTTATAGTAGTGTACACCTAATTACATCATGATCTCCATGGAAAATATCCTAATCCACTGTTATGGCGCAAACTAACCTTCATGGAAAATTTTCCTTTGTATGACCCTCTATTTCACAATCTGTACACCATAACCCACTACGAGTCTCATGAGTCGAGTTTATAGATAATTTCTCCAACTACTTTTCCATTGTAGAAATTAGGGATTTTAGGAATGGACTAATTCCTATATCAATGTTTCTTATTGCCTCATCACGTAAGGCAGTCTCCAAGGCCTTTCTTGGATCTATGAAAGAACCCTCCCAAATAATGTCATTAGCCCTCTGAAAAACCATTGAGCATGCTTCGAAGGGTGAATTTCATAAGATAACTTAGACAAGAGAGTATCTAAATGTATGTCATACTCCCACAAACTCTCCATCATTCCTTATTGAATATCATTCAACGCACTCATGATTTTCTGTTCAAAATCAGGTATGTGCAATTCTACCAAAAAGGAATTATGCACCACAATGTAATGCACCACTCTCTGGTGTGGTTCATACTTCCTGTACCAGCTATGCATGCATCCTTAAAACTTGGTTACAAAATAACTTGTTTTTTTCTTCAAGGAAGTGATTCCTTTTACGTGCCATAGTAACTCATACTTATGTACATGTTTCACTGCATCCTCAATGACTTTGTAATTAGATGAGTGGAATGACATCTTATAAAGCACTTGTTGATGGTTTTGTGGAACTTGTCTACTAGATCCAGGACCGTGATTCCCTTCAGTGTTACCTCCACCACCTGACCCAATAGATCCACTAGTGCCAAATCCTTTAGATCCACCAAATCCTCCTCCTGTCATAGGTAAGGGGCTTAACATCATTACACCATGTGATCCCACCATCATGTTAAACTATGCACCAAAAGTTTGTGATACCGAACCACTCCCAGATATGTTTCTTGCGTTGATCCCAGACACAATACTCAAACCTTGTTATCTCACACCTTTCCCAAGTGTTGTGCCAGAATAAATACCCCCAAACATAGGAAATAATTGTATAGCCACAGATGTACCAAATGAAAAATTATACCTTGTAGGTGTCACTTGACTACCAATATCAATACCAAGTGGATTATCAAAACCTATCTCATAAATTGAACAACTAAGCACAAGGGTATGATCATCATGTGGGTTAATATGTGCACCTACGGCTCTCCTCCTTTCTTCATATGACAAGCTCTTTGTAGAAGTTGAGGTGGTTTCTCTTTCGGGTTTGCCAAGATGGGGTAGCTCAGACTACTTAGGTTTCACATACTCTGCGTGAACCTTAAATCCTTTCCACAACATCTTCCTCCATAAATACATCACTCCTACAACTTTGCTTTGTCTTGTCAACTAACTCTCCCAAGATTCATTATAGTTTATCTTCCTCTCCTCTCCCTCCATTTCTTCCGCAAGGTCTGCCATCATCTACCACACCAGCTTCTACACCCTGTGCCTAATAGGAAATTAGCCACCCATGGGAAAGGCTTCCAAACTCAACATAATGAACAGGATCTTGATAACCAGTGGAATAATACACAAGAATGAGCATCTAAGCTCCCTTAAGAATTTAAAATCACAAATCTTTAAGAAATAATACGTATAAATAGCATATTACAGGGTATAACTAGCTAACACTCTACTCCACCAGTGATCAACAACATGGGTCTAGGTCGAATCATCATCTTGTAACTGTTGATATTCCTCCTAGGTCTAAACATGAGGTCCATATTACCAACTTGTACATGAAGCATATGTTGAGATCCATTCATATAACTCTATAGGGAAATAATAGAAGAATTTCTCATAGAGTTTGTGATATAGGTTATCCTCCACCCATTTTTATGCATCAAACTCAGATCTAGTACTGAACCTCTGAGAAAATGCATCCTCTATGATTTTAAGCCAAGTCTCGACACTTTATAAGGTCAAACGCTCCATCATCACACATATTTCTCACAGTATCTTCAAAAATAGGTCTCTAAAATGGAACCAAAATGTAGTCTTTATTTACCTCTTGATTCATCAATACACCCCAAGCGTGCTGGCACATCATCTATACTGGTCTAGAAGCCCACTTAAGGCCCTGCAAGCACCGCGTTCCTCCTATATGTGATATTTTTGAGTATTTTCTTCCTTAATAACTTACTCCTAAGCTAATACAAATAGAGAATGAAATGAATGCACTCATTCTTGAAACCAGATTTAAGAACTTACTCCTAAGCTAATACACCAAAACATAGGATGACATGATCATACTACAATGGAAGTAGAAATAAATCATGATTATCATAAATAAAATTAGTAATACACCCATCAACATAAAAGGAAATCTACAGATCAAGATCCATCACATAAGTTATTTTGAATCACTTCATTATATTCATTAGTCAAAGTACAATAGCTAAGATTACATAAAAAGAGTCACATGTATTGAGATATTTATAGTAGCAGAGCTTCGACACATTACAGAGCTCACCATCACACATTACACATTTTAACTATCTCCCTCTCTAACTCTCATACTTGCATACACACATCCTCTCTCAATTTGTCTTGTAAAACCATACATAAGAGGAACTAGATCAAGGAATATCCTCTTAACCGCTCATCATTACATGATAAATCTTGAAGGAATCTTTCATGATTTCCCTACAACTACCAAAGAACATGCAAAATGTCATCATGTGTTTCCCTTAATTGAGTGTCCTTAGCATGCATGTGCCAACTAATCCATAACAAAATCATCTCCTTATCCTTTTATGATAACTTTGTTGATGCCCTAGAATATCCTTTCCTTGAGCTGTAAGTCTCCATAGCTTATCCATATCTGTATCTAGTCATTTTTTCACCCGTTCCCTAAATGCATCTTTACCCGTTATCAAAAACTCACTAAGTCTTGAATCCACCCTTTTTGGGCACGATCCTTCATGCATCTCCAAGAAATAATTTCATGCATTCCTTCACGCCCTGCTTCCACATGCCACCAAGTTTCATGCCCTAGGTACTTAGTTAATTTACGGGTCCAACAATATCCTGTATGTTGAATAAAGATTAATGAATCCTAGATCATGTTACTTTTTTTGTCTTTATTCCATTTATATAATACACTAGATAAGTCCTTCGTTGTTGCATTTTTGTTCAATAAATCAGTATTATCTTGTAGCACATACTCTACAATATTAATATTATTGTAAAATCCTTATTGTAACCATCTTGTTAAGTGATTTTTTTCAGCCTTTGAGTGTATTTTTCACATATGAAAGTAAAATAAATGAATATTTTGTTAGAACTATTGCATGAGCATTTATGTCAAGTGTTTTAAATATTTTTTTGGAAATATTTTTGTTGATTTGGTATCAATGAATGCAAATATTTTCCTAGAATTTTTGTTAACTTAATTTTCGATTAACTGCATTTCTAGAAAAGCATGTTGTTTTAGTGTTTACTAATTCATTGTTTTTAGTAAATTTTCTATCATTTATTTCCCCCTTTTTCGATTAAAAAATCTTTCCATCCTACCATTGCTACCATAACTATAATATTTAACCTACCATACTTTTTTTCTAACCTAGACATCCTTGAGAAATCATTTCACCTAAACTCCAATGGTATGATGCACAAGAAATAAGTTCCACTATCTTTAGTAACTTGTGTCAGAGGTACTAATTATATTCAATATTCCAATGACAAATCTTATGAGTAGAGATTACTTTGATGACCATACTTAACCCATATTGACCCATATTTTTGAAAATCAAGAAGAACACACTGTATAATTTTCTTCTTCTAGTCAAGTTACATTACGGTTCCTTTCACCCTAGTTTAGGAAGGACCAAAAGTAACAAGATCAAGTCATCCCCTTTTTACATACCTCTCAATCATCCCAAAATCCTAGTGCATAAGATAATTTCATATACATCCCCAGCCAAAAATGACACATCCCATAAACATATTTCCTACTCTAAGCCATCGAAACCTTAGAGAGTGTTGTCAGGACCCTCAGGGTGTAAAACTGGGAGAGAAAATGCTTATGTCACCTTTTTTAATGACTCGTTACTCCAGATTAGGATCATGATAGTATGGATTTGAATATTTTTTCTAAGGTATTACAAGTAAGGATTAATCTGATATGATTTTTGTGGTTTTCTAAATATAATCATGATTCTGTGTGAACTATTTCTATAAAAAAAGATGGAAGTAAGTTGAGATTTTGAAATGGATTCCATAAAATATTTTTGAGTTCATATACATTTATAGATTACAAGGATATAGTGGTGGATCCACCTTTGAAAGAATAATCTTGATTATAAAAGTGTTATTTCAATCTTATACACCTTTCTGATTGACTCTCCATTTTGCAAAACTTGAAGGAAGAAAGTCCTTTTTCATATCTGACCCTACAATAAAATTACTCCCTGAATTAGAGAGTGCATAGTTAATAAAGGTGAAAGTTTGGAAACATATAGAGAGTCAAATATTATAAAATAAAGGTGTTAAAACCCCTAAATTTGATCCTCCTTTGATAGAGGATTACTCCATCACATTTGATAGTTCTGAAAAAGTATCCCTCAAGCCCATTTACATTACTTATTCAGATAGGGTTCAACCATTAATATTGATAGTGAGAAAAATTAATTTTCTATGGAATTGTATCCCCAAAAGGTTTAAATTGTGTGTATCATACCCCTTTACTCTAAATACCTCGTATTCCCCATATATTCAATCCTTGATTTAAAAATCCTTCACTAGATAGTATGGATCCCCCTCCTCCTATAAATCCTTTTGTAGTCACTAAATATCGACCAATAAATTTCAATGGCATGGTGGGTTATCCTAATGAGGTGCCAAATGAGATCAAAAAATAGGTTTCCTCAGTTTCAGGGAAATAATTCTATTAGTGGGGACCAACATCTCAAATTCTTCCAAATTGTCATGGTTGACTTTGAGGATGTGTATGTCAATATTTTTATACACACACTAGAAGAAGAAGCCAGAAAATTATGTAATTCATTACCTACAATATAAATTGACCTTTGGGGATGAATGAAAAATGATTTTAAAATATAATATAGTGATATAACTGACCCCATGTTTCTTCTAGTTGAATTTAAGAACATTAAGAAAAACCCCAATAAGTGTATACAATATTTTAATACAAGATTCAATAAAACCTTAAATAATTCTCCAAATAACATAAGGCATAGTGATGAATATTACCTAATAAAATAGTCTGATGCTTTTGATAACAAGGAAACTTACTATTTGAGGGATAAGGCCCCTTGAAATTTAATGTAAGCCTTTTCTATTACTATTCAGATAGAAAATAACATCAAAATAACTAGGAATCCTATAAAGAGAGAAGGTGTTAACTTTTTCAATCTAGAAAAACCTCAAAAAATTAAGTCTTTGGGTTTAGAAAAAGTAATTAAAACCTTGGCTAGAATAGTCTAGGAAATTGCATACAAACTTGCTAGAGAAGAAAAGGGGTTGACTCTAAATACTTGGGCTCATCACCAAGCCCCCAAAAATAATAGATTTGGGAACCATCTCAAAGGATATCACCAAGAAGAAGACAAAGGAAAAGGGCCTATAGGTTTAGGAAACAAACAATAAGCCTTCAAAGGAAAACAAGACAGTCATAGATCTCTTGATGGTAAGAGTTTTTATGGTAGAGGATGAACAAACTATTGATTGGTGTGATAAATTTCTTCTGCCTTATGCTCCTTTCAGCCATCCTATTTATGATGAAGATGATTTTGGAGATGTATGTATCCTAAAATGTCAAAATGAACCTATCTATGGTGGAAATTCTACTGACCTCCTTTATGCTAAAACTATGGAAGACTTTTGGGCTTGCACCAATCAAGTATTTTCCATCCCTTTTGAAATAAATACTGATATTGATATTGGTCAATATTTTGAGATCCCGAATCATTATTTTGAATACTTGAGAGCATTAATGATAGAGAAATATGATGGTGAAATTCATTCAAAAGAAGATAGGGGATATAATTGGAAACATAGACAAATTAAGGGACCTATCCCAGCTCCCAAGGAAAAGATACATCTATTGAAAAACATCCCAAAACATACTCCTAAGATAATTATGTTAGATAAATGTCGTATCATTACCCCATGACCAAGTACTTATTCCTACGTATAAGTAATAAGAGACAATATACCATCAAAAATAGAATCCACCCTTGCCCTTATTACATCCTTGCCCAAGTACACTCGATGTGACATGGCCCAGATCCTAAGCCAAATAAAAATCATTATCACTATTGTGGAATTGCTTAGAATTCCATAACATAGACTAAGGGGATTTGAATATTTAGGGTTGAAGGAGGATGTAGTCTCCAAATAAAAAATTGCAAGTAATACGATAAATGCTCCCACTATAGTTGAACATGAAATAAAAGATGACCAAGAAAGTGTAGAAGTACCCCTTGAGGTGTATTTATGTAACTCCTTGGTTACATTCCAATATATATGGATCCTTTCTTTACAAATCTTATTTTCAATAAAATACTTCTCCATAATTACATGTTTTATTCAAGGGTCTCATGCAACATCATGCCATTTGTAGTAATTTTACCCTTAACACAAAATAAAGGAACCCCATGTGTGTCAGCCTATCACCCAGCAAAATTTGGGTGCTCACCCGAGGCACGCGCAGGTACCGAGTCTCTCTTTTATGTGAGTTTAGTGGTAAACATCATCTATGATTTGTGCTTTAAAATACCTTCAAATGGGTTCAGAACATATAAGAACTATAGGGCTCAGGACGGCCTCTAGATCCTTGCAGTCATTTTAGGTAGATTACTTAACAAAATCTATAACATGTATCACTTAAAAAAGAAACATACAAGCATCCTTACTTAGCATGAAAGGAAAGAGAAATCATGTGAGAGAAGTATGCATAAGAATCATTGATATTCATGTATATATAACAGGTAACCTTATTACATCCATTGAGCCATTACAAAGCGTCACAGAGAAGCAGACCGTAGTCATGCATTACAACTGAGCTTATGTAACTAAGCTACCTAAAAGAAAATTTCAATCTACGTGGCTAATACATCCTCTCCTGAATGTAACTATCCATTAACAGATTCCTTTCAATATTTCTTCAGATCTCTACCCATACTCTCCGTCTCTCTTTTTAATCTATAGGTGCTTGTATTTATAGCTTTTCTGGACTGCCAACTTATCCTACAATAACCTCATATCTGATGCAAAGTGTCTGAATGTGGTCCTTCATGCAAGCATGCTCCTCTAGGTCTGAGATTCCCACTTTATCCCATGATGTGTTTCTAAAAGATTCTAGTGCAGGCATGCTCCTTCCTGGGCTAACCTGTTGCTAGGTTAGTACCTTATTCACACACGGTCAGGTCATGCTTTTCACATGTTCTGCTCCAAACTTGATATTTTTCAAAGTCCTAAACCCTTGGTTTTATCCACATGCATCACACATGCCATGGGATTCCTTAAACCCTTTTCTAAAACCTTGCCTTGTGCGCTTTGTCCTACATACCTTTTCTACTTGGTTAATATTCTAGGGGTCCAACATCACCCCACACTATGCCTGTTCTCTGTCCGCAGGAACATTTCCCTTAGTGAGAGGAAGAATAAAAATAGGATTACGCCTAGGAAAATAATAAGAGGATAAAATAATGGGAAATAAGAAAGAATGGGAGAGTGAAAGAATCACTGCAACAGACTGGGAAAATTCTTTTACAATTTGGCCTCCAATTTATTCCAAGCATCAACTTCATCTTGTGCTCTTTAACAGAGGTCACCAACTAGGGTGCTTAAATATTCAAAATTCAGTCCATCTCCTTGTGTGCTCATAATATCCATGATTTTCTCCAACTCTTTACATATATCCTCCAACGTGTCCATTCTTCATGTGATACGTGGATATATCTCCTTTAACCGGATTTTGATTGAAACCCGTTAGGTTTCAATGGCCTTTAATTTCTTCTCAACCTCGAAAAGAATTTTGTCTCATTCTGCCCTATTCCCATTTTTTTCTCCTAGAACTCCTTGAGGTCAACCTCATGAGTGGAAACCAGGGTGCCTGCAACTTTGTTTCCATCCATGAAATTTTCATACATGGCCTCAACAGTTTGGGAAGTAGTCCTTACATCAGCAAGCACTTTGTTGTACTCTGTGACTAACACTATGATTTTCAACTTATCTTCCCTCTCTAAGTGCACGGCCACTTCCTCTGCAGATTCCAAGGATGGTGGCTATATTTCCATGGTGAGAAATTTTTTCAAATCCTTCAGGAATCCCAAGGCAGATCCATACTTCTATATGGTCAATGCCAGGCCTAGATGTTTCAATAGTATGGCCCCGTAGATGGATTCTACCTTCTTATACACAATGCTCACCTTGTCCTTTTCATCCTTCAATTCCTTCTGCCACTGGGCACTGATTAACCTTTCTTGGATCAACTCCTTGGTTAATGTAGCTATCTCTTTTCCTTTTCATTCAATTCCCCTTCAAGATACCTAATCCTATCATTCCGCCTGAAGATTCTAGCTTCTATCTCAATAGAGATTTTTTTAAGTGCATTTCTTAGTTGTTCATCTAAGAGCTATTGGGTATCCACCACTAATTTTTCTTCTCCTGGTCCAGGAAATGTTACTATTTCCCCTTAGCTTACCTAAAACTCTGGTTCATCAAGGTGGGACTCAATTTCCCAAGAGATCATCTTCCGTGTCTGCGGGTAGGTAGCCTCTTTGTCGAAATATGACATACATACCAGCTCCTCCATTGGAAGTGTACTCTAGAACCACACGTGAAACACCTTCTTAAGGTCATCAATATAACCCATTTCTTTCCTCCCTCCGTCTGCATGCCTTCCTCTCATGTGCATTCTCTTGGGAATACTTATAGTCAAAACCAAGCCTCTAGTGCTGCTACATTCCTCTTCCGTGCTCTCCTTCTAGTTGTTTAAAACTAGCTCCACACTGCACTCCACCTTTTCCTCCACCAGGTTCTCAATGTTCCTTGTCTCTTCTTCTACTGCCACCTTGGCCATTTGTTCTTGTGCCAATCTTAGCACCTCTTGTTTCTACGTACTAGCCTCTTCATCTTTTCCCATGTCCTAGGAGCTTACTTCTACTTGGCTATCCTTGCGCCACATAAAAATAAACCCTTGTTCTTCTTTTCTGTCTTCCTCCTCCAAATCATGTATATTAAAAACAGGTAGTCCTTGATCTTACCTGGGGTCCTCTTCCCCACTTACTTCTACCTCAATACCATCGCTTTCTCCCATGTATTTATCCATACTCCCAGCTTCTTCTGAGGTGGTCCCCTCTTCTACCCTCTACTTTTCCCTAGTCGGAGATTCTCGTGTAAGTGACTTTGTTTCTTCTTCTTAAGACTCCTTATCTAATGGTTCCTCTAGTTCAGGAGTCTTTTCTCTTATTACGACCTTTTTCTTATGTGCGTACGTATTGGTTTTGGTGCTTGTCCTGGGGGAACCTATTTCCTGTGTCCCCACCACACTTGGGTTTTTATTTTCTGGTTCTTTTTCCTACTGTTTGAGCACAGGCCTTTTCCTTCTAGTTTGATCTTGAGGTATGGATACCTTATTCTCTAGGTATGTTCCCTTCTCTGACTTGGGCCTTATGTGAATGTAAATGTGCATCATGGATGCTCCTACAATGGGTAGAGTCATGGGACTTGTCATTTATACTTCATGAGACACATACCGCTCTGTGTACACGTGCTTACCAGGGTAGACCAACCCTTTATACAATTTTCTGTGGTCTTTGTCCCAGCCACCAAGGTCCAACTTAAAATTTTTGGACTCCTTAAATTTATTTACTCCCACTTGGAATTACAGAGATATGAAGGCAAAGGGGAGCTTGCACGAAGGGCTCCATGAGTCATCTATTAACTTGAATCTGCCCAGGCAATAATGCTGGTATAGAAAAAATTTTACCTCTCCCTTGGTGGCCGCTGACAGTTGTTTAGGAATTATCCATTCTACCCCAAACGTGTTCCTTAGGTGCATGTACCACTTCTCCAAGTGTGCCTTGTGCACTGTTGTCATAGTGTCACAAGCGTAGTTCTCAAATATTTTTTTGGGTGATGGGTCTTCATTAGGGTACTACCATACTAATTTATTTGAAGTTTCTGGTACCCTGATCTCTTAGAATAGGATGGTTAGCAGCACATTTCCAAAAAGGATCATGTCACCTTCCTTCACACAGTTGATAATTTCATCCACGATGAATGTGGATAAATTATAGATGGTTCCCTCTGAAAATTTTCCACAAATGTTTAACCATGGCTTACTGACTTGAGTCCATCTTTCCTAACCATTTATCTTTGACACCAGGTGTGTAGCCATCTTCATTACTGGATCCTTGATTTCTGTGACATCATAATATCTTGACCCCTTTTTGCAAGAAAGAGTGGCAATAGTTTCCTTAATCACTTCCTTGTCTATCAAATCATCTTCTAACCCATCTCCTTCATAGATGAGGCCTGTAAATTGTGAAATGAGTTGAGGAGTTATGCACATCTTATGCCCCACAAAGTAGAAATAGTCCTTGTGCAAGTGCAACATCAGCCACTAGTACAGTCCCTCACATTTCCTGAAGTAAGGAAACTCAAAGAGTTGTAGCAACCCTGCCTTCTCAAACTTGACCTTCACGTCATCATTACATATGGGAAAATCTTCTGGCGTGCTCTTGTTTGTTGAGTGCACTAACTCCAGCACCAAATCCTTTTCAATTGTACTTTTTTGATGATTATAATCATTTACAGACATATCCCTAATATGGGACTCCCACTCCTTCCCCAAAAACACTCCATCTAGGTACTGTATTTTTGCATACCATTCCTCATTTGTGCTTTCCTCAATTTCTTGTTGTTTTCCCTTGCCCTTTTTCTTTTCCTTTTTGGGTGTACTATCTAGTTTCTTTGGTGCCATTTCCTAGGTCTTCTACCCACTTCAAAATAATTTTGCTACTTATCTCTTGCACTCTCTCCAACCCTGGATCTTGAACTTGTGAAGAAATTTACTTAACCCCGTGCCCTAGTTCTTCAAACCCTAACTAGGATACTCCCTTCACAAGATGGCATCTTCTTGTACTTTCTCCCATGCCTGTGAAATCCCTTCCTCTTGGTTGAAAAATCCAAACTAGCTACTTACGCTTTAATTTCTCCAATTTTTTTTCACATGGATCAGTTTTTTGGAAGCCCTAGTTTGCAAAGGTGTATAAAGTGCTTCGCTCTCTTACACATAAAGTGAAAAATGAAGTGTCTCGATCCCCTTATTTATAGTTTTTCCCTTTTTGAGAAATAAATGCTACTTTACCTACCATTGTACTTTCTTCATTTAATGTGGCTTTTTCAAATGAAGCCTGACTTGAGCACTTTCCTTTACACACCCAACCTACGTGAAAGCTCCTCCAACCTTTTGGCATGATACCAATCCAACCCGATAGGAAACTCTTACATGCATAAAACCAGTACCATTGGCACTTCTTCTATCATTATTTTATTTCTTTCCTACCTCATGTTGATTAATGCATTTTCTCCTCCTTTGTACGTGGAATCTAAAAGTAGCTTTATTTTGGTACCAATCATCTTTTTTTTCTCTTTTCTCTCCATACACCTCTTTTGGCCAGGACATTCAATAAGGATTTTTAACATAAAATTCCATGAAACTCTAACCATGTGCTCCTTATCATTACTCTACCCCTCAAAATGATGCATGGTCCTCTACGCATGCACAAATTATCAAAAGTAGCAACAAGGTTATTGGTGCCCAAGGTGCAAAAGAAAAACAACAACGCGAAAGGGAAACAGAAGAAAAGGAATGCATAAAGGAAATTCTAAACTAATTGGAAAAAATGCCTTATTTACAAAGCCCAAGATTACTTATTTATAGTAGGGCTTCATCCTACTCCCATTGAAGTGTCCAGGAAACTTCATCCCATCCAGTGCTTGTAAGTGACATGTGCCCAAATCAAGGATGTAAGAGATTGTTTAACGACCCAACTAATGGAATTTCAACTTCCTAGGATGGCACAAAAACTTAGAATCATATATTAAAACCATCTACCAAACCTCAAACTTCTTATTTCTAATGTGGTGATCATGCTAAGCTGTTTGATTTTCTTTCTCTATTGTTTGAATCCACCTGGTGAGTGATCGTCTTTCATCCAATTTCATTAACTCCTCAATTCTTCCTTCCAATGCTTGCTCATCGGCCAACCCTCTTGTGCACACTATTTGCAAAGAAGGTAACATGAATTCAACCGGAAGAAAAACTTCCATGCCAAACATCAACTGAAATGGTGTGGCTTTGTTCATCCTTTTATACATTGTCCTATAAGCCCACAATACTACCAATATTGTTTCATCCCAATCTTATCTTCTGACATCAAAAGTTTTGGTCAGGGTATGAATCAGTATTTTGTTGAATGTTTCAACGGTTCCATTTTCTTGTGGGTGATAGGTTTTAGTATTGTGATGAGCCACCATGAAATCTATAATAGGATCCTTACGGTCTCATTCAAGAAATTCATACCCCTATCACTGGTCAAACTCAACGGACATCTATACTTAATGATAATGTTCTCCCATATGAGCATTGTTGTTGTCACTTCTGTGTAATCTTCAGTTGGGGCTTCCTCTACCCACCTAGTCAAATAATCTATGCAAGTGATGACATAGAGTGACCCATTCCTACCTGTTGTTGCTGCAATAGGGCCCACAAATTCTATTGCCCACTTTTCAAAAGGCTCCACACTAGGGATAGGGTGCAAAGGCATTTCATCCCTCCTTCCTTGTTTTCCAATGTGCTAACAATGGTCACATGCTTTAAAATAGTCTTTACAATCCTTTTACAGGGTTTCCCACCACAAACCTACCATTAATACTTTACACACTATGCCATCACCTACATAATACCCACCCGCACTTCCTCTATGTGCTTCCTCCATGATTTCCATGCGCTCATGATCTAATACAAACCTACGTAAAATTTCATCACGTCCCAACTTGTATAAGTCTCCATTGATTAACATGTAGGGCACAACACATATGGCCAACTACTTTTTTTCTAATGTCTTCATTCCTTCTAGTGCCACACCTTCCTTTAAAAATACTATAATCTCTTCCAAATCAAAGGGCACGCGCTACAACCTAAATAGTTGCACATCTAGCATTGTCTCCTCAATACTCAGCGTTTCCTCCCCTAAATCAATTCTCAATAGATGATCAGGTCCACAATTGCTTTTCCCAGGATTCACTACAACAGTGAATTCAAACTCTTGAAACAACAACACCCACTGACATATGTTCCCTTGTAGAACATGCTTGTTCACCAAATAATTTAATGCCATTTGGTCGGTGTAAAACACAAAGGGTGTTGCTAGTAGATACTGTCTAAAATTGAAAAGAATGTAGATCATTAACAATGCCTTACACTCAGTTGTGGTGTAGTTATGCTCTATTGGTGTCAACTTCCTACTTGCAAAACACAAAGGATGATCAAAAATTCCTTCACTGGCTATACAAGCATTACTCCAGTCGCAGTCCCTGAGGCATCTGCATGGACATGAAAGGGCTTGTCCTAAGAGGGAAAATGTAATATAGGTGTGGTGACAAGCCTATCTTTTAATGTATCAAACACCCTCTACTGCACCTCTCCCCAATGGAAGGAAATTTTATGTCTGATCAGTTCCTCTAAAGGCACAGTGATCTTGGCATACCCCTTGATGAATTTCTTGTAATAACCTACATGCCAAAGGAATCAGCGCACTACACTCTAGCTAGTAGGCTTTGCTAACCCTATAATAACTGTAACTTTAGTGGGATCTACCAGTAATCCCTATTTACATATGATATGCCCCAATAAAGTCCCAAAGGGTGTAGCAAACACACACTTCTTAATGTTAAGGGATGTCCTCAACTACCTACACCTCTCAAACATTAACCTTAAATTTTCACAATGGTATTTAACTAGACCATACACTGTCTAGTCATCCAAATAGACCTGAAGAAACTTATGGATGAAATCCTGGAATGCTTACACCACTATGCGTGAGAAAATAACAAGAACATTATTTAACCCAAAGGGCATGACCATGTATGCAAAACTTCCCCATTTAGTGGAAAAAGTTATCTTCTCCTAGTCCTCCTTTGCAATCCAGACTTGGTGGTATCCTGAAAATCCATCTGTAAAGGAACATATTTCATGCCTAGTGACTCATTCCAAAATTTATTCAGTGAAGGGATTCAGAAAGGGATCAATAACACAAACTACGTTTAACTTCCTGTAATCCACACAGATCCTAATTTTCCCATTCTTCTTGATGTTGATTACCATCAGACTTATCCACTCTGATTCCTCCATTGCCTTAATGATTCCAGAATCTATCATCTTGTTTATCTCATCCTTAACCTTCACGCACAAATTTGGATTCATCCGATAGGGCCTCTTCTTGACAAAGCGTGCACTATCCTTTAGCTTTATCTTCATCTCCCCCAAGGAATTGTAAACACCTTTGAGCTCATGGTACCCACGTGGGAATAAATTCTTAAATTCATGCAACAGATCAATGATCTTAGAAACTTCATTATTAGACCAATAGTCTCCAATAATAGCTTCCTTAGGTTCTTCTCTGGAATTGATGTTAACCTTCTTTGTATTTAAGGGTTCATGGTAGGCACGCGTGTGAGTATTAGCACTTTCCACAGCCTCGCGCATCCCTACAGAATGGTTAACATCTAAGATTTCCAATTCTTCTCCATTAATGAAATACACCAACTTTCCCTTTTCCTTTTACAAACATGCACGATCAATCTATAAATATTCTTCTTCCTCTACTTCTTCTTCAAAGCACACCTTCAATCCTGGTTCACCTAGTAATTCCAACATCCTATCCTCTGTCATGGCACTATCCCCCATGGTAAGGAACTTGATACCCTGCAAGGCCTTATCAACTGATGGCTTGGTGCTCTGATACTCAATGGTTTAAATAAGGTTAGCCACGAGCTCTTGCCAATTACCTATCTGGTGGTGTGTCTCTGACTGAATGTACCATGTGTGTGCATAACCCTATAGTGTAGAATATAAATTGTGCACCTAGAGGGATGGTGGAAAAGCTTCCACGCCTTCTCTCTATACCTGTTCACATTCGTCGATATGGAAATATGTGGGCTCCTTCCCGTTGTAGTCCTTGATGATGGTGGGCACATTGCTCCTAGAGAATCTGATAGAGAACAATTCTTACCTTGCACCACTCCAAAAGGCTCTCCTGATGTGTAGCCCACCACTATACCACTATGCCAAGCAAGACATAACTTAGCATCCCTCTCCATTCCTTCTCATCCCTCCACTGAGCTTCCACCTCCTATAGAAATATCTCAGGGAAGGCTCCTTCTGAATACTTGGGAAGTTCTTTTCCTCCTAGGCACCAAACTGTGCGCGCCTTTGTTACCTTGGTCACCGACCCTCTCAACAGCCATCCCATCAATTCATAAGTCCCATGTGCCTAATTGTCACATGCTATACTAGTGCTATCACTTACTGACTGAGCATCCTCAAAAAGGATAACTTCATTAGTTGGATGTATTATCTCTGGGTCCATGATTAAGCACACATATATCCTGTCTAGAAATTATTCCCCCAAAGGTTCAATATAGGGTGTCAACTTCCCATCATCCAGGGGTATGAAAACCCGCTCCTCCTTATTTTAAAAGCTGATGTACCCTTTGTTGAACCAAAGGTCTGCATTGTTCTTGTAACACCATGGGCGCCCTCTTGGATTGCTCCTTTAGACACTGTATTTCCCCTTGTAAGCTTCAAATGACCTCCATACTATCTTTATATACCTCCTTCTGATGCGCAGGGTCTGGATACTTTCCATGAACTACTTCCTCCCTTCAGACCAGGTTCTTTTGCCTTGGTATCTCTCTTACGCGCATGGGTTCTTCCCTTATTGTTACCAAAAAAGGCTCCAACCCTACATCATATGTTACCCGAGGCATCCATTGGGTTTCTTCCTTCTTAATACTGACCATTGCATTGCCCTTGTCTTTCCAATGTTGCTAATTCATGTGCTCAGACAATTTGGAGTACTCCTCATACATATGTTTCTTTCCACACCAAGAGCACTACAACAGGTCCAGGCATTCACATTTGTAATGATATGTATATCCACAGTTAAAACAAGTTCCATGCAGGAACTCAGTTCTTCCTCCTCCATGATTACCATGACCACAGAACCCTCCTTGAAAACCTCTTCCACATGTACCTCCATCTCTGCATTCATCATAATGTTGATCATCACCCTTGGAATTACTGGTAATGCTAGACTGGTGTACCCCATGATCAATGGCTTCATGGATCTAATAAATGAGCCTACATTCCTTAGTATCATGGGTTTAGAGGTATAAATCTTGTAGTAGCAAGATACATTCTTCTAGATTGCGCATTTTAGTAAGGGGTACCTACTTGCATCATGGTCCTTGTGATAAATTTCACAATCTACTGCCACAGTGCGTACTATCCTCTGGGGGAAATTATCCTTAACATGCCCCTCTACTTCACAATATATGCACCAAAAACCACTGCGAGTCTCGTGGGCTAAGTTTACAGACAAATTTTCCAACTACTTGGCCATAATAGTAATCAGAGCCTCCAATAATGGACTAACACTAGTATCAACACTACCAATAGCCTCGGCATGTAGAGAAACATCCAATGCCTCACATGGGTCTATAAAAGTTTTATGAGATAAGGCCCTTCTAAAAGAAGTGATCAACCCTCCAACAAACCACTAACCATGCTGCTAAGGGTGAATATCATATGATAATTTATACAAAAGAGTTTTAAAGTGTTCATCATACTCCCACACACACTCTTCCATTTCTTGTTAAATCTCTTTCAAAGTAGTGATGCTCTTTTGCTCAAACTCAGGAATGTGGAATTCTACCAAGAATGCATTCTTTAAAGCAGTATAGTCCACTACTGTCTGGTGAGAGTCATACTTCCTATACCAGGTATGCACACACCCTTGCAATGTGGTTACAAAATGAATAGCCTTCCGTTCTAGGGTTGTGATACACTTCATGCGCCATAGTAGTTCACACTTGTGAACATGTTCTGTAACATCCTCAATACCTATGTAATTAGGAAAATGTAGAGACATTTCACAGAAAAATTATGGGGGTGGTTGGGGCACGAATCCTCCTGAAGCAAAGCCTTGGTTTACACCTTTGTTTCCTCCACCACCTGATCTAGTAGGTCCTGAACCACCAGACCCACCAAGTCCTGAACCACTAAATCCACCAGACCCACCGGTCCTAAAGTGGTCGTGCCAAGGGTCCCCATAGTTTCACCGAGTTACACACCTATAGTCTGCGGTAATTACCCACTACCAATAGTATACCCCGTTTCAGTCCTATATGTGAGACAAGAAGCTTGTGCATCTATACCTTGATCGAAAAGTCCTAACATTGGGTTGGTGTTTATAGCCATAAAAGGTCCAAACAAGAAATTATACCTCCTGGGTGTAGACTGACCATTTTTTATGTAACCAACTGGATCAGAAATATTCTCCCCCTGATTTGGAAAACCAAGAACTAGGGTCTAGTCACAAGTGGGGTCAGATGTGCTCCAACAGTTTCTATTTCTCCATGTAAAAAAATCTCATCAGAAGTTGAAGGGATCTCTCTCACGCACTTGCCAAGATGGGGTCACACAGACTGCTCCGGTTCCAGATCCTCTTTGTGAACCTCAAATCCTTCCTACAACATCTACCGACATACATCCATCACACCTACAACCTCATGTTGTATAGAAATCTTCCTTTCACGTGCTTCACCATAATTGAGTCATCTTTCTTCCCTATTGTTCTCCTTCACAACATCTTCCATCTTTTCCCGCCATAGATTCCTCACCCAATGCTCATAATGGTTTAGCCAGCCATCGGGAATGACTCTAAACTAATTTTAATAATCAATATATTTATAGCTAGAGGGATAGCACATAAAAAAAATCCTCTCGGCTCCCATAAAAAAATCAAACTCAGCAACCTCCAGACATGAATATGTGGAAATGGCATACTTCAGAGTGTAGCTAGCCAATACTCCTTTCCATCAATGATTCACAGCATAGGTCCATGTCAGATCTTCATCCTATAGCCTCTGGTGTTCATCTTGGGTGCACACATGTGATCCATAATGCCAACTTGATCTAGATGTATAAGCTGTGAGCCATTCATATAGTTCCACTAGGAAGCATCAGAAAAAGGTCTCATATAGATCATGGTAGAGATTCTCTTCTACCCATCTATGTTCATTAAACTCAAGTCCAGTGCTGAATCTCTAAGTGAATTCATCCCCCTTGTTTTTAAACCATGATTCAATACTTTCCAAAGATAACCTCTCTGTTATTACTCACTACATAGATCATGATGCATGCTATTTCCCACTACAACTTCAAAAAGAGGTCCCAGAAATAGAACAAAGATGTAGTCATTTTTACCCTTAACACAAAAGAAAGGAACCCCATGTGTGCTGACCTATTACCTAAAAAAATTTGGGTGCTCACCTGAGGCACGCGTGGGTGCCGAGTCTCTCTTTTATGTGAGTCTAGTGGGAAACATCATCTATGATTTGTGTTTAAAAATACATTCAAATGGGTTCAGAACATACAAGAACCATAGGGATTAGGACAACCTCTAGATCCTTGCATTCATTTTAGGTAGAGTACTTAACAGAATCTATAACATGTATCACTTCAAAAATAAACATACAAGCATCCGTACATAGCATGAAAGGAATGAGAACTCATGAGAGAGAAGTATGCATCATAATCATTGATATTCACGTATATATATAACAGGATGTATATATATATATATATATATATCATAATCATTGATATTAATGTATGTATATATATATTACCTCCATTGAGCCATTACAGAGTGTCACAGAGAATTAGACCATAGTCATGCATTACACATGGACTTATGTAAGTAAGATACCAAAAAGAAAATTCCAATCCCCATGCCTAATACATCCTCTCCCGAATGTAACTATCCATTAACAGGGTCCTTGCGGTATTTCTACATAGCTCTGCCCATACTCTTCATCTCTCTTTTTACCTTGTAGGAGCTTGTATTTATAGCTTTTCTAGACTACCAACTCATCCCCCAGCACCCTCATATCTGATGCCAAGTGTCTAAATTTGGTCCTTCATGCACACATGCTCCTCCAGGCCTAAGCTTCCCACTTTATCCCATTATGTGCTTCTAGAAGATTCTACCATAGGCATGCTCCTTTTAGGGTCAACCTGTTACTAGGCTGGCATCTTATCCACTTGTGGTTGGGTCATGCTTTTCACGTGTTTTTCTCCAAACATCCAATTTTTCTAAGTCTCGAACCCTTGGTTCTAACCACGTGCGTCGCATTTTCCACAGGCTTCCTTAAACCCTTTTTCTAAAACCATTCCTTGCACACTTTTTCCTGCACACCTTTTGTACTTAGTTAATATTCTAGGGGCCCAATACCATTAGAATTCATGAATGAGTAGACATAAAGATAACAACTATTTTTGGGAAGTATTTTTTCACGGATTATAGGCAGGTGCCAATCGTTGGTTATGTAAAAGTTCTGGTGGTACAACTTGCTACTTATCCTGGTAAATATTTAACTATGAAGTTTTTTTATAGTTGATTTCCCTACCAAATGAGGCATGTTGTTATCAAGAAAATTGGTTTCTAGTGTAGGGGAAATGTCCAAATGGATATGTCTTTTACTTTTATACCTTTAGAAGGAAAATTGTTCAGACTTCAAAGATAATACAAGATGTTGTACCTTATATAATACCACTAAATTCTTCTCATAAAGTATTTTTTATTAATACAGATTTGGGTAACTTTGTGGGGTGTGCTGATTTTGAAGATCAATGTGTATATATGAATGAAAAACTTGAAGATATTAATGTTCTATGGACTATGAATTTTTATGGAGTATGTTCTGTTATTGGGATCAGGGATGGAGTAGTCTTGAATTCCCCAAAAACATGGTCTTTTAGTTTCTTCTTCAAGTTAAAATTTGAGTGCACAAATAATATACCTAAGTATGAAGCACCAATTCTTGGTTTGAGAGTTACTTAGAGGAATGGAATTAAGAATCGCATTGTCAAAGGTGATTCTGAGTTAGTGATGAAGAAAGCTAGAAAACTATATGCAACAAGGAACCAAATGTTGAGATCATATAAGCATACATTTTGGGATCTCATTGATTTATTTTGTTCTTTCAATCTCCTACATCATGAGATAAGTTATAATGTAGTAGCTTAAAAGTTGGTTGTTTTAACTTCTCAATATGAAAATGAATATTTGTCTCCATACTGCAATTATGAAGTGGAAATGTTGGTTAGGCCCTCATTCCTCGACAAGATTCAATATTGGCATGTAATTAACGATGCTGCTCAAATCTAAAGGTTTTTGAATTATAGAGGTGAGTTCACTAATCAACTCATTGACCTGGAATCTATGGTGGTGTTGAGTGAAGGAAAGGAAATCCTCTTTGGGAAGGATATAATTTAGTTGAAAACAAACACCACCCCTAGGGGACTTGTTAGCCTTGAGTCTATTTTTGACAGTGCATACCAAGTTATGAGTGAACCTATCCCTATACTAAGAATTTTGTGGAATGAAACTTGGGAACTTCTCATAATCAAAGAATTTTTTTATTAGGGAACAACATGAATGAAAAAGAAAAACATACGTATACCAAACTATTGAAGAAATATCAGGATTATCTTACATGGTATTATTCTGAGCTAAAGGAGGATTTGTTCCAACATGAAATACCTTTAGATCCTCATGCTAGTCCATTTAGGAAAAATCACATACCTATTAACCCTATCCTTTCTACTAAGATGCAAGAGGATTTAAAAAATTTGAGGGATTGTGGGATAATACATCCCATTAGAGACTCATCATGGGTAGAAAACCTTGTACCAATTATTAAAAAATAGGGATATTAGGCTTTGTGTGGATTTCAAAAATTTAAATAGGGGGTCACTCAAAGATAATTACCCACTTCAAAACATGGATAATCTTCTACAAAAGGTGATTGGATCTGAGCTACTTTCTACATTGGATGGATTCTCATGTTACAATCAGGTGGTGGTAAAAAAAATAAAACAATATAAATCCACTTTCACCACCCCTTGGAGCACATATGTTTATGTTAGAATGCCTTTTGGGTTAATGAATATAGGAAAAAAATTTCAAATATCCATGGAAGTGGATTTCTCAATATTCATTAATGATTTCATTGTTGTCTATCAAGATGATATAACTGTCTTCTCTAGAAAAAGTTATGACCATTTAGAACACCTTGAAAAGATATTGATCGAATGCAAAGAATCTGGGATTTCATTAAATCTAAAGAAATTTCACTTTGGGGTAAAAAAGGAAAAGTTTTTGAGACACGTGATATCACATGAGGGAGCTATGATAGACCCTAAAAGGGTGGAATCCATTTATAGAGTCCCCATCCCCATGTGTAAAGGGGATCTAATCCTTCTTTAGAAATATCAATTTTATAAGAAGGTTTATCTCCAATTTCTCTAAAATTATTGTCCATATCACACATATGTTGAAGAATCATCAAGTTATAAAATGTGAAGAATGGGCTATCCATGATTTTAAAGGAATAAGGAGGCACTTATAATTGCCCCTGCATTGACCAACATTGATTGTAATGAGTTTTAAGTGTTCTCTTTTACATCTAAGAATATAATTTCTTATTTCCTATTGTAGAAATATGAATAGGGGCATGAGAAACACATTTCCTTCCTCAATAAATCCTTATAAGGGTTTGACCTGAAATACTCTATTATGGAAAAACTAGATTTTACGTTGGTAAAAGGTATTAAAAATTTTAGACCCTATATTTTTAGTTCTAAAATTGTAAAGGTTATACCTCATACAATGGAAAAGGATATCATATCTCATATGGATATGCCAAGCAAGAGATTTCAGTGGGTAAATACGTTTTAGGAGTATAATATGGAAATTCAGACTACAAAACTAGTTAGAGGCTTAGGCTTGGCAAGATTGATGATAAAGAATAATTTACAAATAGTTGAAATAAAAAATATTTATGGGGATGGAAAATACCCTCATGAGAATATAGGTACCTCATCTTGGTGTAAGGACACAGTCTACTAATTAAAGAACCTAAAGTGTCCTACTAACATAGACAAAAATAAGAGGAGGATTCTCAAATTAGTTTCATAAAAATAGGTTTTAATTGATCATGGGTTGGCTTGGAGAATCCTATAAGGAATTTTGTTGAGATGTATCACAGAGGAAGAATCCCCCAAAATTAATTATTGATTTTCATGGAGGTTTTTAGGGTGGACATTTTACTGGAAGAGTTACTACCCATAAAATCATAAGGGTGGGATATTGGTGGCCCTCCCTCTTTAAATATGTGGCTTTACCAGTTCAAAAGTGTGAAATTTGTCAACATTTCTCTCGTAGATTTATAACATATGGATCCCTTTCCTTGTATTTTATCTCAATAGAAGCTCCATTAAAAAAATGGGGGTTGGATTTCATAGGTGAGATATCATATTCTTCAAGTGCATGTCAAAGATGGATATTGGTGGCCACTGATTATTTTACCAAGTGTGTTTTAGTTATTCTTACCAAAAGTATAACACATCAAGTAGTTATGGATTTCATATTTAATCACATAATTTTTACATTTGGTGTCCCCACCAAGCTGGTTACTGGTAATGCCATGAATTTTAGAGATAAATCATTGAAATAAATTTTCTATCAATATGCCATAAATTTGGCCTATGCCTCAAATTACAATCCCTTAGGGAATGGGAAGGAAGAATAAAGTAACAAGAACCTACTCAAAATGTTTAGAACAATATTGGAAATGAATAAGAGAAAATGGGGAGAGAAGCTTAAATTGTCATTGTGGGAAGATATAAATAACACCAAAATATCCACTAGTAAGATCCCATTTGAGTTGGTTTATGGTGTCCAAGCCATTTTTCCACTTCATTTGAAACTATCTACTTATTAGTTTATGCAACAATTAGAAGAAGGGGAAGGGGTGACTCCTTATGATGTAAGGATCAATAAAATTATAAAATTAGATGAAGTAAGAAGAAAATCCCACAACATGCATGTTAAATTTAGGGAGAAGCTCAAGAAAATGTTTGATAAGAAATTTACTCTAAGAACGTTTCGTGTTGGAGATTTGTTTCTATTATGGCACATTAGGCATGAAGACAATGGAAAACATTAAAATCAGTCCTTACTCCATCGACATTAGAATTGGAGAACATACTTTATTCTTAAGAAACTTAGAAGGATAATTTCTCCAGTTTCCTATCAATGGTAGGAATATAAATAATTTCTTAGATTAAAAATATCTCCATGTGTGTTTTTATAGTATATAGTTGTAGTATTTTATTTCCACTTAAAACACTATGCACACTAGCACCTCATTCAATCTAGACTTAATTTTCACCTGAAGCGTTCACAACTACTAGGTCCTTCCTTTTTGTTTTCTTTTCAAGATGTTAGCATGCATATTTTTCATAATATCAAATAAAGTATTCACTCATACAAACTTAATGAACTCATTTATATTATTATAGAAACACATGTAATAAGGAAACATTCATTCCAAGTAAACCATAATCAATATCAATTGCATTAACATAACACCATGTTTGGATATATCAATAACCATCATCTAACCACATTGAACCATTATTTAACATAACTTAGTACATAATAAAATTTGAATACATAAGAAAGGACCATACTAGTGCATTTAACCATATACATAAGCATTAGAGACCCTAGATCTACATTATGTTATCCCGTAAAATTGGCAAGGGAAATTTTATAGATAACCCTACCAAAAGTTTTGTTCCGATCCCTCGTCAGGGATTTCTTACGTTCAGAATGTTGCAAAATCCCTTCCCAGGAAATCTAGTTCTCTGAACTTAGCCGTTTTTGGTCTTTTTGGGCGGGTGCATATAATGACAATGCAACATCAAATGTTCATGCACCCCCTTTAAAGCCTTTGGTGCATGTTTTCTTGTGTCAACAGGTGTTTTGGTGTGCCTTTCTATGTTGAGTCTTTCCTTCATGCACCAAGGTGCATGCGCCTTCCTGTCAACATATCTTTTGTTGCACCCCTTTTTGGTGCGCCAAGGGCACACATATTCCTCTGTCGACACCACTTTCGGTGCACCATAGGCACACATATTATCGTGTTGACAAGAATTTTGGTGCACCAAAGGGCACATGTTTTCTTGTGTTGACAGCTCTTTTGGTGCGCCACTTAAAAAGTTGGTGGTGCATTTATTGCTTCCTCACCTATAAATAAGCGCATCTGTGCTGTCATTATCACCAACGCAAATCACATGATTTTCTCTGTACCTATCTGCGCACCAGCCCTGTTGCTTTCAAATTTCTTTGTGGACCCATTTGCACATTTCTTCATTATAAATATCCAGGTAAGAGGTCCTCTTTCTTTTGTGCTTCGTGTTTGTGGTTTTTGGCTACTTGTGGGTATGAATTGGATTGAAAAGAATGAAATTATGAACTTTCCCCCTACTGTCTTTCCACATGATCTTCTCCCTCTTTCTAGATCTCTTGGTAGAGGAAGCTTTGTCCTGAAATATTAGCTTGGAACCATTTTTTTAAAGCCATTTCTATCACCAAACGATCCTGCAAAAGGAGGCTTAACCACATAGAAACCCCTTAGAGAGAGAACTGATGCTTGAAAAGAAAACTATATTTTTTCTCCTTTGGCGCTTTGGCACACCCTGCAACATGAAGAACAGTTGTGCCAATGGCACATTTGTTGCCCCTGTTACATAAAGAGTAGCCACGTCAATGATACACATTCCCTGCCTGCTGCAACGTGAAAAGTTGCGCCCTCAAGGCGCACTACCCTAGTTTGTTACAAACACTTTCCTTGCACCCCCTCATGACGCACCAAATTCATTTTTTTCATCGCTAAAACCTCTGCCCTATGGCACACCCTGTATGTGTGCAACATATAAATTATTCGTGCCAAGTGTAAAGCTTTAAATGGCGCAGGCGCATCCATCATTGGAACAACAACATGTCATGTAGACCTTTCATGTTCCGCGCCAAGTTCCCTTAAGCACACAAAAAGCATATGTTACACAAACCTCATATGCACCTTTGGCACACCGAAGTCCCATGCAACATGAAAATTATATGAGCTTCTGGTGCATCCTGTTCTCGTGTAACATAAAGAATCTGTGCGTCCTTTACAAAACACATACATATGGCGCAGGCACACCTGTGCTTACAACAACAAAGAATGCACCCTGCAGTGTCCATGTGCTATGCACCCTTTGGCACTGATTTATCCCCTACAACAGCCCTTTCTTGTGCACCTTACTATTTAGCTCTGTAGCCTGCAACATTCATGCGCCCTGTGCCATGAAGCCTTAAAATTGCTAACTTTTTCTTCTATCAGCATTTCAATGGAAAATCAAACAGCTGACATGGATTTCTTCAATTAGGTTTCACTTCTTATTCTTGCAGATCAGAAACTAAGTTCAGAAGAACATATGTCAACATCAAGCAAGAAACCTATCAAATCTAAAGGCAAGGCCAAGCTCACAGAAGAAGAAATGAAGTACAAGTATCAGAGGGTCAGAATGCCCGAGACCCAAGCAGAGTGTGACCTATACATCAGATACTTAGAGCTAGGTCATATTGATATGGAGGAATTCTGGGCCTGAACCCAGAGGGTCACAAGAAGTCCATGGATGGACAAGCTGATAGGCAGTGCCCTGCACTTTGCTGGTGGGATCCCAGTAAGTGCCGTAAAAAATGAATTTATGATGGTGGTAGCCCGATGCTACAACAAAGACACAAGATGTGTCCATGGTTAGAAGGGCGAGGTTATAATTAACCTCACTGCCCGCCACTTTGAGATAATGCTTGGCATTCCTCATCACCGACACTTTGTGGCCATCAGCCAACAAGATTGCATCAAGGCCTGGGATGACAATGAAGATCAGTGCATGCAACTGATGAATAAAGTTTATCTCAAGAACAAAAAAGTAGTGACTCGGTGGCCACAAGTCATTCATCGCAGTGACTTTTTAGAGGAAATCAGTGACACAATTACGTTCTTGAGCAGAGTTTTCAGGCTTCCTGATGCCCATTATTTTCACAAGTGGATGTTGCGGTACCTTGAGATAATGAACAAAAATGTGCTCGATCAACACTTTGAATGGGCATAAATTATAAGCAGCTACAACAACTCAACACAACCGGGAGGTTCTATATGAACTCCTACGTGGTCTATGCTGCAGCTTTAGAAAGGGACTACCCAGCTCTGATGCGGTGCGGGGTTTGGCCCCAAGTTAAAATCTATGAATACTATCTAGAGCTGAAGCTGGAAAATAGCATCCCCCAATTCATAAAGATCAATGATGCATTCTTCTACTTCATCATCTACCTGTTGAGGTCGAATATGACTCACGGTCGAACGACCAAGAGCATAGTAGTAGCTACTGAGAAGTGGGGGGCCTTGTTCACTCAGTTCCCCACATTCACCTATCTGAGGGCAGTCAATTTCTTGGGGGAACCGACTAGACTACCAAGGTATGTCGGGCCCAAATTGATCCTATTAGAGCTATTAAGGTAGCTTGTTACTTATCATGAAAAGTGCCTAAAAAGAAAGAAGGGTGGAACTCCTTTCCCCCTCACAGTGGGTAGATGTACATGTCTCACTCACCACAAGGCAAAAGATATGTTCGCAGAACTAGAGTTGCTGAATCTGAAACATGATTTCCCGACAAGGCCCACCTTCGACCTAAGAAATTTTCTGCCAAGGGCTAAGCTTGATCCAATCCACATCCCTTATATTGAGGATATCTACATTGACATATATCACGAGGTTGAGCTCAGGAGGAAGGATTATTCTCGCTTGGGCTTAGCAGAAATCATCTAGTACGGGGTGGCCATTGTCCCCAAAGGCTACCAAACTACCGAAGAGGAAGTGGATCAAGTATCTTGACACAGGTGGGGATGATTGGCCTTTCACGATAATTGATAGAACTAAAGCCCCTCACACAATTGAGGAGAGAGTCAAAGAAACTCTTCGTAGAACATAACATCGGTGCCGAATGAATGGGCTCATCTACCTTGGGGTTGATTTCAGAACCTCTCCGTTGGGAAACGCACCTCCTTGGGCTAAACAATAGCCAAAGGGAAAAGGAAAAGGCAAAGAGGGTGAATCCAGCTCCACCCAAGAAGAAGCTCTTGAAATTCCTCCTTCCACTGCACCCGAACAAGTTATAACTTTGGCTTCCCTAGAGAAAGAAACAGCAGAAGATGTCCCAATAGGCCCATCCACTCAGGATGTTGCCACTACTGTAACAATTGAGGTCCCTTCTATTCCTTCTCCTTCCCCTCCTTCCCCTCCTCAGGTGACCCAAGTGATCATTCCTTTTGTCGTGTCCTCTCCCCCTTCTTCTATTGTTCCTACTACTTCTTCATCTATCTTCTCTTCTCTCGTCGATCTGTCCCCCTCCATTTCTTCCCTCATCTCTGAGCTCCCTTCCATTCCTATGTCTTCCTCTCCTGTAGTATCTCTTCCACCCGTGAGCACTTCCTCAGCCTCCCTCTCGATGCCACCTCCAAGTGTCTCCACTTTTTTCCCTTCAACTACTGTAGCTGCCCCCTTCTCTGTTTCTGGCCCTTCTCCCATAAGTCCATCCTGGATCTCCTGGCACCTAAGTCAACAAAAAAGGAAAGTTCTCATCACAATGATGGACTTCTCCATAATCCCATCAAAAGGGGTAAAGAAGTAGAAGCCCATCACATGCTTCTCTCATAGTGCTTCGGGAGAGAGGGTAATGGAGATTGCGTACCCCAATCCTCTGAAGGATAAAAAAGGATCTGTCTTTGACAGATTACACAGCGACTCAAGTCACAATGGGGATGTCTTCTGAAATCCTTCAGGGAGAGGCCCTATCTATAGTCGATGCCCTCTGCAAGAAGCTTCAAGAAGAAAAAGAAGAGAAAAGGCTACTAAAAGAGAAAAATAAACATCTGCTCCAAGCCTTACAGAAGATGTGCAGTGCACCTCCCAAAACTACTGCCGAAACTCCTGAGCCTCTGAGTCAGGATAAAATTGATGAATATGCAAAGATCGGCAAGCAGGGTATGGCAGTTTCCACCTGGAGGAGCCAGATCCTCAAGGACAGTGAACACATAATCGCCAAGTTCACTGATTTGTACTTGAACATCAACAAAGTGAACAAAGAACTCCAGGCATTAGCAGGACCCATATCAGAAGAGCTGGACCATGCTAGGATGTAGTGTGAGACCTTTCAAAGAATGTTCGACTGTTCAGTTGAAGATCTGGTCAAGTTTGGCATTTTCGGTCATCCCAGGGCCCTCAATAAAATCCTTTCTACTCTAGATTAATGGATGGATGAACTGGAATTCATCCTTGAAAAGATCGATAAGGTAAAGGAAGAAGCCCTGGACGCGATGCACCAAATGGAACAAATTGTTCTCAACATGTCTCCAGGGTTACTTACTCCTTCCTTCACCTTAAGGAAAGTTGATGAAACTATTCAGATCTTCAAGGAGATCGTTTCACAAGGGCTAGGGCCAGAGGTCACTTTTGACGCAGAATCCATCAATAACCTGCTAGCCTATCGGGACTTCATCGGGTTCCTAATAGAAGTAGATAAAGAATATTCCAAACTCCCAGAAAAGCTCATAGATGAGCGGGAGACTTGTGAGGAAATCAGTGAGCGACACAAGGATCCTTCACAGGATCAACTAGAGCCCATGATCAACAAGTTCATGGAATACCGTTCCCAATTCCACATCTCGTCACCTGAGCAGCAGCAGAAGCAAGATACCCCCTTTCGGCCGCAGGATGATGATGATGAATGAATTCTTTCTCTTCCTCTCTCTCTCCTTCGAATTTCTTTTTGAAAAATGTCTAAAGTATGTTGGCACAAATGATGACATCATCCATGTTGCACCATGGGATGATGTCATCCATCAAGTTGTCGAAAGTCAACATGACTTTGAGATATTGTTGTAGATATTTTGTATATTTTATGTAAATAGGTGGTTGGTTCCTTTTTTCCTTCCTTCTCCTTCTTCTATAAATACTCAAATACTTGTTGTATTTGGTGATGGATATCTTTTAGATGAAAAATAGAAGTGAGAAGAAAAGACTTTGAGCTTTTTGTAACAGAAGGAAATATTAATACAATATTTAGACTTTGTGTTGAATACATGTGTTATTTGCATTAGATCTTTCTTATGTCAGATCTATGTGTTTGTTCTGTTGGATCTACTTCTGTTTTATTTTCATTTATTCATCAGTATTTCTTTGTTCATTTATGAAAGTAGGTTTGGCTCTGTTTACTACCAATCCCAAAACATAAACCTTCTGACCTTTATGCTTTGGAATTCATTTCTTTTCTCCCTTCGGACCTGATCTTTCTTCATCCTCTCTTTCATTCCTTTCTTTTCACAGTTGGAAATAACCCTACTGGGATGAGATCCCAAACCCCCGAAGGTATAATATTGTGAGACTTGCACAGATTCCTGCTGGTAGAATAGCAATAAACTAGTTTTACTTTGCTGACTCAAAGAGGGGCTATGCCCTGCACACTGTTGCCTCGTCTATCCATAAATCTGCCCAAGCGACAGATTTTCGAACCAACACATTAGAGAATCATAAATTTGTACCACACAAGAACTTACAATAATTTAGCATACACTAAGTATTTATAGGGGTGGGGATTTTCCCTTCACCACCCATGTCCCAAAAAATAACTTACATAACACTTACTAATACTAGATTTATCTAAGAATATTTTTCTTTAATCCTATTAATATCCAAGTCATTGCATGTTCCTTAATCCTAAATCTACATGTGTATTTATCAAAAATTATCCCTTGCTTGTCTGCCAATTTAGCATGATTTTATCTTTTTCTTGGTCAGCACTCCATCTCTTCTTTTCCTATTTTTAGCTCAACCTAGAAAATAGGCTAAGTCTTATGTTAACTCATATTCTTGCACATTCTCATGTTTTATCTTATCTCTCACCTTTTTACACTTTCCTGTTTTCTACCTTGGCTATTCCATATGTGCGGTTGATTCTGCACATATCTTATATGCTATTGTACTTAGTCAATTTTATAACCCAAAATTACCCCACACTAGGTATATTGTCCATCCTCGATAATACTAAGGAATAATTTCCAAAGAATCAAAGGATATTTTCCATGAACAAAAGAATAAAGAATGTGGCTTATGCCAAAGCATCAAGGAATTTGTATATGTTTCTTTCTAGGAAGGAGTTAATTAAATTCTCTATCCAAATTTTTCTCTAACTCCCTCCATCCCTTCAGTTCCTTTATTTCCTTATCTAGCACAACATCCATAATATCAGGCACTTTTTCAGGTTTCAACTCATCAGTTTTCCTATTAAGTTTTGTAATCAATTCCTCTAATTGCAAGCTCAAATCATCTAACACATTCATCATGTGTGCCGCATGAGGAAATATTTTCTTAAGTATTTCCTTGAATGTGTCCTTCATGTGAGTAATCAAATCACTCTTCTCTTTTATTTATGTCAACATTATTTCCCACTCAACCCTATTGTTTTTCATTTTTTCCTACATCTCTTTCATCTCAGCTTCATCATTGATCACCAATGAACTCATCACTTGATCAAAATCTTGGAAGATATCAAATACAAACTCCACCCTTCACACAACTTTTTTTTAAACAACTAGCACCTAATACTATGTAATGTGAGCCTGTATTTTCTCTCTGTCATCCTTCATTTTTTGCGCCATTACTTCTTCTTCGGGTTCGATTTTTATTGTCCTTTTCTCATGTGTTAGCATATGTACCAAGTCCTCTAAGAAATGTAGTGTCATCTCATATGTGGCTTAATCTTTTTTAACCAGATCCAAGTGTGTGATTTTGATAACATTTTCAATGCATTCCACCTTGGTGTATGCTACACACATTCACCCCTTATCTTCCCTCACCTCTCATTTCAATTGCGCAATGATTTTATATTTCTTAGCTATCTCATCATAAAATCTACTCATCTCAACATTATTATCTAGTTCCCTTAGTCCTACTTCTAATATTAGCTTATTCAACATGTTTATCACCTGCTCATTAGTTAAGAGTTGTGAATTTACCACTGGGAGACTCTCTCCTAGCGCGGACTTCAATTGAGTCTCTAAAAATGACTTTTCGATTATCTTGAATTCTCATTCCTCTATATGTGATTGGTATGCCTAGGATAACATCTTTTTGGTACACGGTAGGGTCTCCTTTTTACTAAAGAATGACCATTATAACAAATCCTTAGTGGCCACCATACTTTTATATCTTACACGCAAGACCTTGGTATGATCGTCAACATATTATATCAGGGGGAGATTTGGGAATTTTTCTTTCTCTTCCTTTACCTTTGGGACCCTAGGTATTTCTTACATCACAAGGTGTAGCGCACTAATTTTTTCACTTGATTCCTTCATCCATTCTTCCTCATGCTCTTCTTCAGGCTCCCCATTCTTCTCTAAGTCATTCTTTGAGTCATTATCTTTAACACTTCATTATCTTTAATATAGAGGCTCAATGTTTTTTACCTCAATGTACACAAACAATGAAGAATTGATATTACCTTTAGAAAAAAACTAACCAATTCATTATAATAATCCACTATATCGGAATTCTAAAGAAATTGAAGTTATCTTATCCATGTTGGTAGCCTCCACACATATTTGATAAATAAATGGTAAGGAAGAAAATAATTTTAAAATTTTAAATATAGTCTAGTACCTTCCCAATATTTGTACTACTTAAACTCAAAACTTTGTGGATTTTAAAATTTCTAAAGAATTTGGGTAATGTAAAAATATTGGTGTGGCTTGAGTCAAGAACCCATAATACCCTCATTCTAGGGAAGAAGGTTGAATGAATATTTTCAATCTGATTTTGAGACAATGAAACATTAGAGATAATTTCGAGACTAGAGAACACACTAATTCTTGTTATGACATTACTGTCGATGCCTTTTTTGGCTAGTGAAATCCTACTACATCTTCAGAACATTGGAGAAGTCATCCTCCATATAAAATTCAAATTTATTTTCTTTAGATATATACAGAGATAAATCAAGCACCAAATCTTGCACACTACATAAATCATATGTGGAACTTACACTATGACTTATATTAAGTAAACAGACACTTTCAAGTTGATACAAATATTCCCATCCAATATCCCATTGGTATTCCCCTTGAGGAATGAATCCTTCTGTTATGAAAAAATATATGATATATTCGTAATATATTAATTTATCCTTGGGAAATAAATAATGGTAAAAAAAACATGGGTTAAGAGGTGGAGGAAGGGATTCATCAGATAACTTGAAAATATTCATAACGGGATCACTACGATTGATTACCTATTTTAGATGATCCATATTCTCCTCCCATGTTGAGAAGGTGGATATGATTCCTCATCAATACTCTTTCAATTAAAACTAGAAGAACAACCCTCTTCATGAGGTATAGGAACAGGAAAATCTATGTCAGTAAAAACTGTCATCACATGAAGAAGGTGAGGAAAAAAATGTATCGTAATAAGAAACAACAACAGAAATATCTAAAGGGTTTCCAAATAAGGACTAAATAATTATCTAATCAATTTGAGGATACTCTGTGAGTGCCACATGATGGTGGAGAGGCCTAGAAACAAGTATCAATAAGCAACCAAGAACATGATTTCACTTTTCAAGCTAGTCTTTAAGATGATGAGGATCAGTGGGTGCAGGAACTTTCACATAAAGAAAAGGGTAAAGGCCTTCATGAGTAAGGTAACATTCCATGCCATAACACCATGATTTATAATTCTCTCTACTAAGAATAAGAGGCAGAGGCTTAGAAATAATCTTGTAAAGCTCAATTTTGGTAAAAACATCCTCTATGGTGCACTTGCAAGAATAAAAAACTTAAAAATATTCATAAGGACAAACACACTCAAATGGACATCAGACTTAGCCAAATATGTGTACATAATGCAAGAAAATAAGGATGCAATAAAAAACACAAGGTTGCAATATGTCGGACTCAACTGATAACATGTTTATATGCAATTACAACACCCAAGAACAATGATAACCCCATGTTTATGGAACTTTATAAATATTGCATTGATTATAATAAGGTGTGTTCATGCAATGTGAAACATTTGACCACTCACCTTGTAATAGGATAAAAAATTTCAAGAGTGCGGGCCACAGTAAGTTTCAATTGGAAGCATTCGCACAAAACATAAACAAGAACAAAAGGGTGAAAGAAAGAACTAAGGGGAAAAACAAAGTTCAGTGTGATAATAATTGTCTCGCATCACATATGAGTTACCAGTTTTTGGTGGACGTGCTCACTAGACTGTAAGTGAAGAAGAGCACTAAAATGAAAAATGAATCAAAATATCCTAAAACGCCAGAGAGGGCTCCAAAACGCAACAAGAACATCGAAAACACACAATAGCCATCTAAAAATGCTATAAATTACAACAAATGGGACCTAAACACTCCAAAAAAGATACACACTTCCACGAATATTTAGTGGCAAAAGATACCTAGTAACCCTAGTTTGCTAATAATTTTACCCAATTTTACTTAATTTTCCAGGATGAGAAAAAAATTTTAAATGGGGTTTTTAATTTAAAACTACGATAATTTAACATCCTATTTTCATAGTAATTGACCAAGTTCCAACTTTAATAAAAACCCTTCCTTTAAAATTAGTTATACCCAAAATAATTAAAATCTATGTGATAAAATAAGCTGAGTTTTAATAAATTAAGAATTAAATTATACTTTAGTTAATTTAACAAGGCTAACTATATAAAATGAAGGCCTAGTTTAAATTTTTAAAGGATGGAAAAGTAATTAGGTCAATCAAGGAAAGAGGAGGGGTCAAAGGAGAGCCACATGGCCCAAGGAGGTAGATGCACAATGAGTCGAGTGAACAGATCAAGACAAGGTTAACCGATAAAGGATGTGGGATGACCAATGAGGATATTGGGGAAGGATCCCAAGCTCGAGGTAAAGGAGAGTTGGATGGTGAGTGAGATGGGTTGGAGAAATGACGATGAGATTGGTGAAAAACTTGGGTGAGGTATAGGTTACAATGTATAGGATATAGGAGAAAATGTAGGGTTCACAGTTTGGGTGAGGTAATGGCTAAGGATTTGCATGGTTCAATAAAGGCCACATGGCTCAAGCGAAGTAGAGTTAAACGAACGAGTGGAAAATATGGCCAAGCGAGAAAGGATAACCAAGTGGAAAAAAACGTCATGTATGATCTCAAAGAAGTTGTAATAAATGCAAGGCAAGGGCCAAAATAAGAAAGAGTTGGGGTGAAAAAGGACATCCAAGGGAAAGTTTGAATGGCAAACAAGGTGAGACATGAAGTCATTTTAACAAGGAAACCAAGGATAAGTTACGGGCATACAGATCTGAGTTGAGGTGGGTATCACACAAACCTAAGAAACTAAGGGATCTTAATGCAAGATGAAAAAGGGGAAGATGTCAATGAGCTATAAATGAGCTAGATAAATCTTGATATAGGATATCGTGAGGTGTAGTGATGTAAACAACTTGGTGATCTAGACAGGGAACTCGCTGCAAGAGCTCAGCTAGAGTGTTCAACTTATCAGAGGGAGATGGGAGGGAGAAGATATCAGGTGGAGCTGGATGAGAAAAGGAGTAGCATGGAGCAGGGTAGAGAAAGGAGAGGAAGTAGAAGGGAGAATAAATTTTTTAATAAAAACTATTTTTTTAATAAAAACTATTTTTTAATGGAAAATTTAATAATAAAAAAACCAGAAATGCCTCTAAAGATACTTTTCCACCAAATTTGGCTGCATATAGCTAGAGATAGCACGAAAAATACCTAAAACTCAAAAAATCTAAAAAAAACTTACAAAAGCACCAAAAAAGTACACAAACCAGTAAAAATTGATAAAAGCTGAGATGAACCCAAAAATAAAACTAAATCACCAATCAAAAATGGAAAATAAAGTTTTCACAAGAAAATAGTAATAGCATAAAACCAAGAGTAGTAGGTAATATAAGATGGTGACTGATGCAAATCCCAATAATTCACTCTAATATCATGTGAAAGAATGTGAGAATGAGGATTAACTAGGATTGTGTACACATAAACTATATTGCACTTGAATGCAAACGTTAATTGTGTTCCATGTAGTAAGCAAACATTCAACCATGAAATGTGCATGTAAAAGAAAAGGGTCTACTTATTCTCATAGATCAAAATGAAAAGGTATAGATAGGAGTGATGTCTAACTCCCAATACAAGATCCATCATACCTCTATACAGGAGAAGAAGAGTTACATTCTATAAATGGAAAGTAACTCATATATGATGCACTAACACACACTTATGCAAATGATAGATTATATGATAGAATTTTTTAATAGATCCTAAGACACCTATGACCTTTGTGATTAACTAAAATAGAAATATGCTAGTGTAATCTAATGTTATAGGAGTAGTAAAATGACAGAATAAATGGAAAAATAAAATACTGAAATACACCCAAGTAAACTAAGATATAAAATATGAAACCCTAATGTGTAAGAAAGCTTAAGAAAATCCATAGATGATTTCTCAGATATCACAAAATTGTGTTACAGTGTAGACCAGGTGAATAGGAGAAGGAAATGACCTCACAAAAGCTTGATAAAGTACATATCTGAGTTATTTGACTAGACTAGGGAGACTAGAAAGAGATAGGGGAACCCATGGGCACCATGGTTTGATATTTGGGTTCCCTAGTTAGTGGAAATGGATAGAAAACCTCCTTTGAAGTGTTGCTGGTTGTTCGCCTATGTTTGCTTCCTATCGTACTAAATTCACTGAACTGCACCAGATGTTGCTGTGAATAAGACATGGAAAAACCACCTGTAAGACAAGCAAAGCATCAATACTCTAAAAAATAAACATGCATATGAAGGGTTCAAACTCTCCTCAGCAACCAGAATGGAAAACTTACTAACTTAGTGTTGCACTACATCTTAGACCCAATGTATTTCTAGGTGTGTGTGTGTAATTGTGTCCTAAGTTACTCTTGTGCCCATGACACTTCGTGAAGTAGTGAGTAAATAAATAGATGTATAAGGTAGTAAATGTGTTTATGGAAATAATAAACTCCCCTCTTATGAAGTGTGATGTAGAATGAACTAGCCTTGTGTGCCTCATGATGGAGCTATATGGATGTAATTGTAGCTTTATATGCCTTTAATGGATGGAACTCTAGATGGTGATAGTAGACGATTAGTGCTTGGTCCCTCATTATAGTCACATAACTTTATATTAATATGTTTCTCTTGTTCTAATTTCATAATTTACCCCAAAAAATCTAGCAACCAAAAATATAGAAATCTCAAACAACTAGAAAGTTCCCAAACAGTGAGAGTAAATTGCAAAGAGGATCAAGGTAACCAAAAGTGTACCAAGGTGCCTAAGGTGCCCCAATCCTAGCTAGGAACCCTTGTTAGAAATAATAACAATGCAAAATGAAAATAATAATTTGGAAAGTGTCAGTGCAATATCGAAAGTAACGACAAAAATAAAATTAAAAATGGCCAAAGACATCGGTTAATTATTACTCTTTTTACTTAAGAACCATATGAATAGTAGTATGAGACCGGGACTAAATAATGAATCAAAGTGCATGATTTTGTGTTTACATTTTCCCCCACTATATGTTGGTGAGCATAAATCTCAGTAACATAAAGTAGATATAGATGTGTACATGATAATATATATAGTGATGTAGAAAATGTGTAAAAGGACTAGACAATGCGTAGAGTGACAAAAATATGGAGCATGGAGACTAAATATCAAAAAGTGTAAAAAGTGATGAGACTTAACCTAGGGTGGAAGTGCGTGTGTAGATGCCAATGTGTGTAGTGTGCATGCATGGTTAGTATTATGTGTGTGATGTACCTGTCATGTGTGTGTTGTTGTTGTTGTTGTTGTCTGGTTTTTTCCGATACAGATGGAACTACAAAAGAGAATATGATAAAGTAGTCAAATATGCATGTATATGTGTAAAAACACATGTAGATATGTAAATAAACATATAAAAATAGTTCAAAAATGAAAATGAAAAATTAACATGTGCACCTGATCCATGATGAGATAAATAGGTTGCAGAAAGGTTCCTGTAAATTTTAGTGAAGTGTGACTTTTTTGGGTGATCTCATGCCACTATGGCTGAATAAGTGTAGGTAGAAATATGTGTTATTCTCCAACCTATAACTACTCCCTAGAATGCTAAGGAAAATCTTCCCCATAAAATCCATTGCTTATGGAGATCGTATAATGATCTGAACTCACTCGCTATGTAACCCATTGTTTCATAGATGATAACTGAATTATACCAATATTGCATTTTTTAGTGTGTAAACCCAATTAATGCCCCCCTATTTTGGGGCTCATGGAATGTCATGGATAGGAGAATGCGGCCCCAAAATAGGAAAAAATGTGTAAATTGAAACTCTGCCCTGCAAGGGGAGAGGAATATTCTTTATAAATACCAAGGCACACACAAAAAGTGGCTAGAAAATAAATGTTACTACAAACATGCATGTAGGAAACAAGTGTAAGACAAACAAACAATGTGTAAGCTAGAACAAAAGAAAAATCTGTAAACACCCAAAAAGACAATGTAGGCCACACAAAGTGGATTGAAAACATAGGAAACCACTCACGGTGTCACAAGAAACTCAAGGCCGTAGTGGCCATAAATAAACAAGTGTGCACACAAGACAAAGCAAAAATCTTGCAAATAAAATCAAGAAATAGCACAAAAATGTAAGAAACGAGTATGGAAGAAAATATCCCTGCATAAAAAATGTTGCACATGGAACACCAATTAGCATGTTAGAAAAATAAACATTATTTCAAAGCATGTATAACACGATAATGTAAAGTGCTAGGTACAAATTGAAACAATAGCACCTGTAGTGTACAAATGTGGATGCCATCATAAGGTAGTGTGTCAAGCATCGGTGCTACATATAGAAGCTCTGTATCTACGATCATAACTATAAATCAAGTGAGCGTGCATATGTGTAGGATAATGATAATGACATATAAGATATATATCTAACATGTGTAGTAAAGTGAACATATAAGAGAAAGTACAAGAAAGAGTAAATGCAACCATAAATTTTAGTATGATGTGGATGATGGAATGGAATGCAAATTGAATGATATGATCTGTGTACACCTCGATTGAATGGAATTGTATGTAGTGAGGTTCATTTAGTATTCCCCCTCAAAAATCAAGAATGAACCATAAATGAGATTACATCATTGGGAAATGGTCGAACTATGTGTTGTGTGTAGCACACTCTGATGAGTGGGTAGTAATGATATGTAACATCGAGATGATGTATGAAGATGCATGGTGATTTAGACTAAATTTTATATCATGATGAGATAATTGAAGGAGGTGGTGATGTATTCTACAATGTATACCACTACAAGATGATAAGATAGGTGAGAATTTATCTTATAGCATATGTCACTAGCTTAGTAATGTTACATGATACAAGGTTAAATGATGAACCTGTGAGTGTGGTGAGGTCCGTTTGTGATGTATACCCTCAACGGTTTAGTATAGACCATGAGAATAGAGTGCATCATTGGGTAGTGAGTAAAGTGCATAGAAGAGAACATGTAAAATGTGTAATGTACGTCGTAAGGTGTATGGTAAATAATGCAAGATGCGAGATGTAAAATGTAAGGTGAAGGGTGTAGAATGTAAGATGACATGTATGGTATAGGAAAGAAGAGTAATATGTGATAGCTATGGTGAAGTATAGGTAGAATGTGTATGATGTATGTAGGAAAAGTTGTAGGATGTTGATGGGCCCCTGAATATAGCTTCCAAGTCTTAAAGGCGCGTACGTGCGCATGGGCAGAGGAAGCATGCTAGTGAAGGCACACAAGGTAGAGTTCAAACGGCTTCTTGGAGAACCAAGGATGCGTACACCGCATGAAGAACAATTCAGGACTCAACTATTTTTGGCCTTTTGGGTAGGACACATAAAGAACGTGTTCTATTTGGATAAGGTTCCAGCCTAGTGACAGGGTGTCCTGGAAGGAATATACCTTGCGATAGGAAGATCCAAAAAGATAATCATGACATGGAGAAGCATGCACCTAGGGTGACCCACACCTTGACACTTAGGGCCATATCTGAGGCTGCAAAAGAGTTTTTTAGAGCTTAGATGCCTATTTATACGCATGCCCCTTGGAAAAGAACATAGATAGAAGGGAGGTAGTGGAGCTCTGCAGAGTTACTGCAAGAACTATGGGATGAAAATGGGTAAAGGATTCTAGTAAGGATGTAAAGGGGAAATGGGGAATGAAATTTTTGTTTTGTGAGAATACATGTATGAATCTAGAAATGGAGCATGACTATGGTCTGCCTCTCTATGATACTTTGTAGTAAGACTATTAATGAATATGATAAGGTTACCATCATGTTTACGTTAATATCTCCTTTTGTATTATCTACATGTTTTTACTCTACTTTTGATCTTTTATAATCATGGACCTTACTTGAATGATTAAGTATATTTTTTGATTTACAACTTGTTGGTTCTATTATTCCTATTGCGCACTTTGTTTCCATTATGACTTAAGGGGTGTAGAAGTCATCCTGAGCTCTATAGCTTCTTCATGTCTGTTAAATCACTAAGTTAGAATCATGAACTATGTCTTCCACTAGACTCACATAAAAGAGAGACTTGGATCCCTCTCGCACGCCTCAAGTGAGCACTCAGTGCCCGTTGGGTGATAGGCCAGTGCGCATGAGATTCCCTTGTTCTTAGTGGGTGTAAAAATGACTACATCTTGGTTCCATTACCGAGACCTCTTTTCAAAGTTATTGTGGAACATGGAATACATCATGATCTATGAAAAAAGTGATGGAGGAGTGCTTAACACTTGAAGGTGTTAAAGATTGGTTTAAAATCACGGAGGACGAATTCGCTCAGAGATTTAGTACCAGATCTGGGTTTGATACACGAAGATGGGTGGAAGACACTCTTTATCATGAGTTGTATCAAACCTTCTTCTGTTGTTCCCCAGTAGAGTTATTCGAATGGCTCTTGGATTATATATCTAGATTGGGGTGGTGTTATTAATCACACCCCTAGACCCAAGAAACGAATCAGAACCTATAAGATGTTGGGCTAACGTGGACCCGTGTTATAGATCATTGGTGGAAGGGAGTATTGACTAGCTACACTCTGGAATATGCCATTTCCACATATTCCTATCTAGAAGTTACTGAGTGTGATTTCTTGCGAGATCCCAGGGGATCATTTATGTGTGCTATTCCCCTTGTGATCAAAATCTTGATGGTAACCATGGGTTTAGAGGAATTTCCGATGGCCGGCTAAACCACCCTGAGCATTAGGCAAGGAAGCTAGGTTGGGGAAGAATGGTTGATCTAATGATTGGATAGGAAAGGGAGGAGAGACAAATCAAGTATAACAAAGCATGTGAAAAGGAGATCGATAGATAGCATGGGATTACAAGTGGGTTATCGATCTAGACATGGTTGAAAGGATTTGAGGTTCACACAAAGGATGTGGAACCCAAATACTCTTTGGTACCACATCTTGGTAAGCGCGGGAGAGAAAACCTTACGGATTTTGATGAGAGTCCTTTGTGTAGAGAAATAAGAGTTGTGGTGTGCATCTGACCCCACCTAGTGACCAAACCTTGGCACTTGGTTTGTTCAAATGAGGGAAAATTATAGTTGATCCATTCGATATTAGTGGAAGTAACCGATCAGTGCCTATGAGATATAATTTCTCATTTGGGACTTCTATGGCTTCACACACTATTCTGGTATTTAGTGGAATGTTTGGAAAAGGCACATACATAGCTGGTTTTAGAAGCACGTTAGGAAGTGGTCAAGGAAATACTACTGGAAGTGGCGTTAGTTCACAAACTGTTAGTGCACAATTTAGTGGAATGATGGGAGCATTTGGCATGACAAACATAGGCCCTGTACCTAACACATGAGGATCTGAAGGTGGAAGTGGTGGCTCAGGATTTAGTGGGTCTGGTGCAGGAGGAAACACCAGAGGAAAGCAAGGGACTGGATCAGGAGGGCAAGGGCCTCAGCCTTCTCCTCAAGTCTTTTTTGATATGTCTCTACACTTACCAAATTACAATGAGATAGAAGATGACATGGAGCATGTGCATAAGTGTGAGCTGCTATGATATGTGAAGGGAATCACGACCCAAGATCAAAAGGCCAGTCAGTTTGCAATTACCTTATAAGGATGCTTGTATAGTTGGTATAGAAAGTATGACCCTGATCAGACAATTGTGGATTATACCACACTAAGAAATGCATTCTTGGAAGAATTCCACATACCTGAGTTTGAACAAAAGAGCATTAGCTCTCTCAAAGAAATATATCAAGGAATGGTAGAGAGTGTGTGGTAATATGATGTGTGATTTAAAAATATTTTGTCTAAACTATCTTATGATATCCACCCTTCACAACATGCTCAGTGGTTTTTCGGAGGACTGATCACACCCTTTAGGAGGAATTTATCTCATAAAACATTCACGGAACCGTGTGAAGTGTTGGAAGCTAATTTTCATGCTGAGGTAGTTGGTAGTGTTGACACTGGTGTTAGCCCATTTTTGGAGGCTCAGATTACTGCCATGGCTAAGCAATTGGAGAAATTACCTGCCAACATGGTTCCAGAGATTCATGGAGGGATGTGGTGCATGGATTTTAACGTAGAAGGGCACACAAAGGATAATGGTGGGATATGTACTTGGAAGACAGTGCGTACCATAGCAGTAAACTATAAAATATGTCACGAGGACCATGATGCAAGTAGGTGCCCCCTATTGTAGCACACGATCCACAAAAACATATCTTGTTATTGCAAGATATGTACCTCAACCACACATGACACCAAGGATTCTAGATTGATTGATCAGATTCATGAGGCAATTGATCTTGGTGTGTGCCAAACTGGAATTTCCAGTAGTTCTGAAGGAGATCACCATGGGTATGGAGAGTGTAGAGATGGAGGTGTGCATGGAAGAGGGTTTTGCAGAGGATTTCGTGGTCATGGTAACCGTGGAGGAAGAAGTGAGTTCCCGCGTGGAACATGTTTTAATTGTGGAGCCACAAACCATTATAAGCGTGAATGTCTAGATCTTCTACAATTCTCATGGTGTGGAAAAAAAACATATGTACAAAGAGTGCTCAGAGTTATATGAACATATGAGTCAGAAGTATCAGAAGGATAAGGGTGCTGCCATGGAAAGTATTAAGAAGGCTAGCATGCAATGGCTTCCATGAGTAATACATGAATCAGAACAAGAGCCTATTATGGTAACAACAAGGGCGGAACATGTATGCACAAGGGAAGTTCCTAGGTAGAGACCTCTGGTTTTGAGAGAAGAAGTAGTACATAGGAAGTATCTAAACCTGAATCACTAGAAAAAAGTCTACTAGGAAACCATGGACGTAATTTTAAGTTTACAAGGGGAGATCCAATGCTTAAAAGAGAAAACTAGAAAAGATGAACTAATGAGACCAGTAAAAGCACCAAAGGATGACTTGGATGAGGTTAAGGAGGTGTGTAAATGGCTGAGGCAGGAGAATATTATTCCCCTACTAGGGGCATGGTTAAGGGAAAAGCTGTCGCGTGTCAGGGGAGAACATGAAAGGTAGATCCTGCATGTAAAACTCCCACCTTACAGCCTTGATTACGACAAAGAGATTACCTTAAATGTAGTAGTGGATGGATGGTTTCTTCACAACATCCTTATTGACACTGGTGCGGAGGTTAATGTTCTCACTCTGGATGCCTGGCATCAAATGGGAAGACCTGCATTACAGCCATCTTCAAATATGTTGTATATGGAAAATAAGACAAAGGAAATGCCCATAGGTGTCTTGAAGGATGCGACCATTACCATTCAGGGGACTATGTTCACTAGGGATAAGTCTTGGCACTTACTAAGGTAGATAATTTCCCAGCTCTACTTGGCCGCTCGTTGTGTTATAAGAATAATGCAGATCTCCGGTTTAACAAGGGGTACATAAGCTTTAAAAACAAGAATGGGTAGTTATACCATTGGTTGATGGGAAGTCCACCCCTTATACTGAACCCCTTGGGGAGGAAGTCCTAGACATAATATATGTGCACTCTATAAGAGATCCAAAGACCATCCACCATACAGAAGGAGTCATCCAGTTTGATGATGCTCAATATTTTAGTGATACTACTAGTATAGCATGTGATAATTGGGTGCATGGGACTTATGAATTGATTAGGTGACATCTGAAAGGATCAGTAACTAAGGTAACAACGACACGTATAGTTTAGTGCCTAGGAGGAAAGGTAATAACCAAGTATTCTGGGGATGCATACCCTGAGGTATTTTTGAGAGAAATGGAATCTCAATGGAGAGAGGATGAGTGATAAAGTATGCTAGGTTATGTTTTGATAGGCACAACAACAAGGTTGTGGGCCACGCATAGTGAAAAGTTGATGGAATGGCATGAATTTAGGAATGCACTCACTATATGATTCTTGAAGAGAAATATACCCACTACTATCAAGGATTACAATGGCAATGGACCCACCTCTTCCAACATTCAATCATGTGAAAGGGTCTGGAGAGAAGGCATGGAAGATTTACCACCATCCCTTTGTGTGTGCAAGTTTTATTCGACCCTACAAGGTTGTGTGCACACTTGGTACATCCATTCTAAAACATGCCACCAAACAGGAAATTGGTAGGAGTTAGCGGCTAACTTGGTTCACAAATTCGAGTACCGAAGTACCAAGCAACCAGTTGATGAGGCATTGTATACTATCAAGCACCTCACTTTTGGGGATTGTGCCATGGCAGAAGATAGATTAGTAAACTTACTTAGTGGGGCTAGCTTGGAAGCGTGGTTTGAAGAGGAGGAACTAGAAGACCTATAATTCAAGCGTGTATGTGCTAAAAGGGAGAAAGGAAAGATGGTACACATTTTTGATGGAGAGGAGATGGAGAGCCTGAATGTTGACCATTCGGTTGGAGCACGCGAAGTAGTTAATAGCATGGATGCATTTGTGCGCACATATCATGAACCACTCAAAACCAAGAAATATAATACCATCTCAAAGAAGGAGCACAAGGAAGCTATTACTGGGGACTACTAGTCAGACATGGAAGTATCAAAGATCATCAATCTCTTGTGTGAATTTGAGGATTTATTCCCGCATGGATACCATGAGTTGAAAGGCATCCACCATTCATTAGGGGAAATGAGGATAAAGTTGAAGGATGGTGCGTTCCCGGTCAGGAAGAGGCCTTATAAGATGAATCCAAACATGTGCGTAAGGGTTAAAGAAGAGCTACACAAAATGATAGCATCTAGGATCATTGAGGTTGTGGAGGAATTAGAATGGGTAAGTCTAATGGTGTTCAGCATAAAGAAGGATGGGCGGATTAGGATATGTGTGGTTTATAGGAAATTAAATGTTGTTTGCATCATAGATCCTTTTCCCACCCCCTTTATTGAAGAGATTTTGGAAGGATTTGTTGGGTGTGAGGTCTATTCCTTTACGAATGGATTCTTGGGATATCACCAAGTAAGAATTTCCAAGGAAGACCAAGATAAGACAACTTTCACCACTGAGTGGGGAAATTTTGCATATACGGTCATGCCTTTTGGGCTAAAGAATATGCCCATTGTATTTTCGTGTATAGTGGTACAAGCATTTCAGGACTTCATTCACAAATTCCTTCAGGTGTATTTGGATGATTGGACAGTGTATGGATTGGTCAAGGACCATTTTGATAACTTGAGATTGATGTTTGAAAGATATCAGTGGTTGAGGATTTCCCTCAACATCAAGAAATGTATCTTTGTAACTCCTTTTGGAATGTTGTTAGGGCATATCTTATGAAAAGAGGGCTTACTGATGGATCCCATAAAATTTGTAGTTATTTTACAGTTAGGGGAGCCTACCAGCCAAAGCGTCGTGCATGGATTTCTTGGACACACTGGGTAGTACAGAAAGTTCATTAAGGGGTATGCCAAGATTGCTACACCTTTGGAAATACTACTCAAACATAAGAGTGCCTTTCGGTGGGGAGAAGAGCAAAAAAGGGCATTTGACACTCTAAAAGAAAGGGTTATCACCACACCTATTCTATGATTCCCATCCTGGGATAAACCTTTCCATGTCCATGTGGATGCCTTTGGTATAGTAATGGGAGCTGTTCTTGCTCAACCAGGGGAGGGGATTGTTGATCATCCCTTGTGTTTTACAAGTAGAAAGTTTACACCAGTAGAATAGAATTATACAACGACTTAGCGCGAGGCATTGTCAATGATCTACGCACTCCATAAATTTAGACAATATCTATTGGTAACTCCCTTCGTATTCTACATTGACCATATGGCCTTGAAGTATCTAGTAAACCAAGCAGTGTTGCAAGGGCGCATATGATGTTGGGTACATTTATTTCAGGAATTTGAATTCAAAGTGGTGGTAAAACTAGGAAATAACTATTGTGGGCCAGATCATTTATCAAGGATTGATTCTGGAGAGGACGCACAAAGTATTGAGGAAACCATACCAGATGCACAACTATTCAGGTTATGGTGTGTGCCCTCAGAATTAGAATACATTGTCATTTTTCTCTAGGAAGGTGTGGCAGCTGAAGGGATGAATGATCTGGAGAGGAAAAGGTTAGCCATATGCGCCATGCCCTTCATGTTAATCAATGGGGAGTTGTATAAAATGGGCCATGATGAGGTATTGTGCTGGTGTGTATTAGAACATGAGCGTGTAGCTATAATAGAAGAAGCCCATGGTGGGATTGCTAGAGGACACTATGCGGGGAACGTAACCATGCACAAGATCCTAGTTGTTAGACTATGGTGGGAGATGATTCACCAGGATTGTATTCAGTTTTGTAAGGCTTGTGACCACTGTCAACACCTTGGAAAACCTGGTAAAAGGGATGAGATGCCCTTGCACCGCATTACCAGCATGGAACCTTTTGAAAAGTGGGCAATATATTTTGTCAGACCAATCTCACCAGCTGCATGAAGGACTAACTCGTGGTATATCATTACCTATATTGATTATCTGACAAGGTGAGAAGAGGCCGCACCCACTAAGGATTACACCGTAGCCATGACTGCTAGATTTTTCTGGGTGAACATTATCAGTAGGTGTGGGTTCCCATTAATTTCAACAAGTGATAGGGGCACTCACTTCTTAAATGAAACAATCAGGATTCTATTAGTAGAATTCATGGTAGCCCATCACAAGACTACCCCTTATCACCCTCAGGAAAATGGAACTGCAGAGGCATTTAACAAAATCCTTAGTCACACATTGACTAAGATATGTGATGTGGGTAGGCAAGATTAGGATGACAAAGTATCAGTAGTTCTTTGGGAATACAGAACAACGTATAAAAGTTTGAACAAGGCTACACCATTTCAACTGGTCTTCAGCATGGAGGCTATTTTTTCAGTTGAATTCATGCTACCTTTGCTGTATATAGCATGCACATGAGGGTTGGATGATGAACAAGCACTGGAAGAAAGAATTGATGAATTGATAAATTTGGATGAAAGGCACTCACTAGCAAGATGGAGCCAAACAACTGAAAAGCTAAGCAAAAGGCATGGCATGACCGCCACATTAAGAATAAACAATTTGAGGTTGGCCAGATGGTATTGCTATATGATTCAAAATTTCTATGTCATCCTACAAAGTTAAAGTTGCATTGGTTGGGTCCTTATGTAATTTCATACATCCTTGATTCGGGCACATGCCAGTTACAAGCGTTGGATGGAACAAAATTACCTAAACACTTTAATGGGAGTAGGTTGAACCCTACTATAAATAATGCTTCTTGGTGTTTGTAAATAAGGCAGTTCTGCCAGTTAGTTTAGAATTTCCTTTTATGATTTTCCTTTCTTGTTTTTCCCTTTCATGTTGTTCTCTTGTTTTGCACCTTAGGTGGCGGTAACCTTATTACTTTTTAACTTATGAATGCGCAGAGGACCGCACATCAATTTTAGTGTGGGGTGAGGTGATAAAGAGAGGCATGAAATTATTCTACAAGAGGATTGGGTTGGTGGTCCATTTGAATTGGCCCTTTTAAAAAGATGCATTATGAGGAAAATCAGGTAGATGGATGGAAAGATAAGGTTACATTGGAAATCCACGTACAAAAGGGAAAAAGCGCTAAAAACATGAGGTAGGAGAAAGCAAGAATCATGAGGATGGAAGAGGTTCCTTTGGCGCTGGTAACACACGCGTAAGAGTATTCTGCCAAGATGGATTATCTGCATGCCAAAATGTTGGAAAAGTTTTCACACAAGGATTGGGCGCGGGTGAAAAAAATTTCACCCAAGGATTGGGCATGGGTGAAAAACTTTTTGCGTAAGGATTGGGTGTGTAAGAAAAAGCACTTAAATCAGGTTTGTTTGAAAAATGTCACATTAAATATTGTCGTACGGTGGTAGGTAGCCTATCCTTTAATGCGTAAAAGTGGGAAAGGCTATAAATACAAGGATGGGTAGTTCATTATTTTACTTTGTGAAAACAAGGAGAACGATTTTCTTTGAAGAGCTAGGGTTGAAGAGCTAATTTGTGTGGAGGAGAATCTTAGAAAATCACATGTAATCAGTCCAGTTGATCTATAAACTAGAGCAGAAGTGATTCATGGGTGTGAGGAACATTGTGAAAGAGTGTCATGATCGAAGGAGGAAAATTAGAAATTAGGGTTTGTGCTCTAGGGGACGGGGCATGTGAAGAAAACTCTCAGACAACTCGAAAGTAACTAGGGAATGAAAGCAAAGGGTAAAATGACAGTCACAAAACTAGTTGATAAGCCTACGGTACAATCCAAGAAGGGAAAGGGTAAGGGAAAAAGAAAGAAGAAAGAAGAAGAAATCCCCTTTGATACCAATGAGGAATGTTAATCAGAGATGCAATACCCATATGGGGTTTTGCTAGGGCAAGAGTGGGAGTCCCACATAAGACAGATGACCGTGATTGACTACAATCACCGGTCAAGTATAATTGTGAAGGAAATGGCACTGGAGCTGGTACACCCCAAAAACAAATGAACACTTGACGGGATTCCAATCTACAGCGACGCAGTCAAGGTGAAAGTAGAGAAGGTAGGGCTTCTCTAGCTTTACAAGCTTTCATATTTTGGGAATCCTGAGTGCTTGTACCAATGGTTGATGACGCACATGCACAAATATTTCTTCTACTTCGCAGGGAACAAAATGTGCATAACTCCCCAATTAATCTCACACTTTACATGCCTAAGCTATAAAGGGAATGCACTCATAGATGGCCTCTAGGATGAGGAGACAATCAACGATACCATTACATCCCAAGAGTATAAGAAGGGATCAAGATACTACGACGTCTTGGATATCATCAATCTGGTGGCCATGCACATTGTCTCCAAGCTGAATGGACAAGAGAGGTGGACCTAGGTGAGTAAGCCCTAGTTGAATGTCTATAGGAAGGTCGCAGAAGGCACCGTGTACAACATCTCCTAGTATATAGTAGATGAAATCATAAGCAGCGTGGAGAATGGAGGAAAGATCTTGTTTGGAAACAATCTGTTAACAATTGTGTTCTCAGAAATAAGGGTGCCAAATGCATCTAATAAATTTTTATAGGAGTACCCCACTGAAGATCCCTCACCCACAGGAAGATTCCAGAAATACACATGTGAGTCAATGACAGGGGTGCACAAGGTGTGCTTAGACAAATGGTACATGTGCCTTAGGAATGCATTCGAGGCTGAATGGTGAAATCGTGAGCAACTCCCCGCAACAATTGAAGGAGAAGCAGAGTTTGCGGTATACCAGCACTTTTGCATTGGTAGATTTATCTTGGTGGATGGCAGTTGGAGTCCCTAGTGTAAACTCCCCTTCTCATTTACTACCCAATTTTTCCAAGCAAGAATGAACAGGTATAAGGAGTCAAAGAAATTAAGACTTGACCTATCCACCCTTAATAGTGAACACAGAGAAATGAGAAAGAAGATGGTCTACCTGAGGAAGCATGCGTACGTTGAAAGGTGCATGTCGCAGGACGTGCACATCATAAGGTCCATGACCTTACTGATTGTTGAGATAACTACTGCTAGGATCTACCTACGCATAAGGCCAAAGTTTGAGAAGGGCTCGTATGTAGAGAATGAAATATCCATCCCAGATGACCCCATGGGAAGGAATAAGCCAGCGCCAAAGTACAAGGAGAAAGAAGAATAAGAGGAGAAAAAAGGGGCAGTGGAAAGGTAGAACGTAGATACTATAGGGCCGAGTACCTATGTCTAGAAGAAGAAGAGAATGGTGGTCAGGGAAAAGACCCCAGAGCCTACAAAGCCACTATCCTCTGAAGAACCTTTAGATGAAGAGAAGACATCATCCCCAACTTCAGAGTTTTCTGCAAGGGAAGAAGAACAAGGGACGAAGGAATAAGGTTCCGAAGATACAGACAATCCGAATGCCTATATAAGTGAAAAGGATGATGAGGGAGGGGAAGAGTTGGAGGTGGATCAAGAGCCAATTGATGTCCATGATTCAGAGGGAGAGGAAGCAGAGGGTACAAATGATTCTTTCATCTTTGTAAGGAGGAAGGGTTCCTAAAGGGAGGAAAGGGAACAAAGAAAAGAGAGGAGCAAAGGGGCTAGTACCAAGGAGCCAGATATGCCCAAGCTCACTCAGGAGGAGGTGAATGAGAAGGAAACAAGGGAGGCAGAGAAGATAATCAATACCCTGGTTAAGGAGGAATTGGAGCACAGTGCGGAGTTAGTGCTCAGCGAATTCAAAGAAGAGCAAAGGGAGAAGAGTGTGGGTAGCACAAAATTCCTAACTCTTTTGGTAACTGTTCCCAAGGGCATGTGTAGGGGGAGTAAACGTGCAGAAGGGGGAAGAACAATGATGGGTTACATTCATGACCCCAACAACATTTTGTGTGCACATTTCCAAAGTACCGTGCCCTCCAAGGAGCTCACCACCATGGAGTCCTTTGATCTTTAGGGTGGATACCCGTGAACAAGGAAGATGTTATCATGGGCATTCGACTCCCACCTCAATGAGCCTGAGTTAGAGATTAAGCAAAGAGTGGTATTAATGTTGTCTAAAGGAAAGGGGGACAACCCCATTGTAAACACATAATAACTATCAAATGAGCAAGTGAATAATGTGCTCAAAATTTTTTCCATGGAAATAAAGACTAGGCTCTTTGGTAGGAATGATAGGGTTAGCATCTTGGAGGACCTATTGGAGAAGAGGATGAAGAAGTAGTGAAGCTAATGAAGGATCTCAACCTTGAGAAATTAATTAGTGCTCAACTATAGAGGGAGCTTCAGGAGGAAAAGGCAAGGGTACATGAAGTTTCCAAGAAGGTGGAGCTCATCTCCCAAGTGATTACCACGAAGCTATAGACACCAAATTTTTTTCTTATGACACCCTATGCCCCGCATCTCATTTCACAACCTAACCTCACCACCTAAACCTTACACAATTATTTATTAATTACCTTATAATTAATAAATTCACATCTCCAAACCTGCCACCTCATTTCACCACCTCATCATGACCTAGCCCTAACCCTAAATTAACCTAATTAAGACCTATAACTTGGTCTACATCCTCACCCATGACTAATTACTCCTCACCCACACCAAAACCAACCTAATAATGACTTTACCAAGCCCACAACTAATCCCTCAGGAGAAAAGGAGGGAAAGTTAGCTATTTTACTAAAAATAGCCCACTTTGAATTAACCGACATCAGTTCCTACTCGACCGTCGTCGGTTACGTAACCGCCATCGGTTCCCTGTAAATGACCTCCCCCAACCAAAAACAAAAGACACCGAATTCATTTGAAAGATCCGGAATTCACTTGGCAGAGCAGAGACAAGTGAAGGAAAGAGAAGAGTTTGCAGAGAAGGACATCGAGCCCAAGACTGCAACTGAGTAACTAGAGCACAGTGACACTCGTCCAAGCATTGGGAGAGAAGATAGCTCACTTTTGATTGTCAGATCATCCCACCTGAGCCTTGCCTTCGTCATCACAGTCCTTGAACCTATACCTTCATTAGGAACTAGCAAGTGGTGTCTTGTATGTTTAAATACCATTTTATTAAACTTCTGATTTATAGTAATTATAAGCTCACTCCTAGATCTACTACCCGATAGCACCCTACATCTAACTTTCATTCCCCTACCCTTACATTGCCCCAAGAACAACTCCCACACTCTCTGAGTCTTCTCCATCACCCTATTGCCTACCCCTAATCATTTACCAACCTTATAAACACCATAACCGCCTTATAGCCAACCTTCATTGAAAGCCCCTAAATCACTGCCCCTATTGATATCAGTTATCAACAACCGGTACTAGTTATACATTGACCGGCATTGGTCACTGTGACTCAAACCAAAACCAGCCTTTCCTCAATTGCCTTCTAACGAGGTAACTAAATTATGATTTCGTAATAACTTCTTTGTTAGAAATTGTGTTAATTCGTATTAAAAGGGGAACTGACCACCTTTGAAAGGAAGTCTAATATTTCCTGGGCCCAAGGCAGTTCCCTCATTTATTGTCTAACTATAATCTGGTGGTCTTGCATTCTTATTCACAGGTAGTCCTTCCCAGACAAAAAGGAGTTCTTTACAATCGATCTGATCTCTCTCTACGGTACACGCACACCCTCCCAACACTCAACAGGTATTCCTCCTAGCCCTAACCCTTATCTGTTTCTCAAAATAATGAAAGGATAGAAGAAAATATATTCTAAGAATCAAAACATTCTATGTGAAACAGAAGCACCCAGACCTTAACCCTCCAGCGTAAAAGTATAGATCCTCCCTGGAGTGCCTAGAGGACTTGACTCAGATCCTCACCATGGAAAGGCAGTCTTTGGCATTGGAGTCAGCAAAGGAGGTAGAGGCACACTTAGAGAAGGAATAAAAGTTGAGAGTCATCACGCTCATGGCCAAATACAACAAGGTGCTCGCTATTGTAAGAGTAGTTGCGCAAACCGCAGGGGTCGCTTACAACCATTGTGCAGATCAAGACAAAGTGATAAGCATACTACTTGCCAGCGATGAGTCCAAGCTGAAAGACTTCAGGGAAAAGAATAAGGGTAATAGATCTGAGCGAGAAAGGATCATAACTGAAGTGGAAAAGAAATCCGAAGCCATTGAGAACTGGCGAGTCTCAATCAAAACCTGACTAAAAGATCTCTACAAGGTCATCACGAGGAAGATGGATGCCCTGGAAAATCACGCTTAGGAACTAGAGACTGTGGTGGAAACCATTTCCACATAAGGGGAAGGGTTAAACTTCGACAAGGTGAGCACCTTGGTTGGTGAAATCTACACTAAAACATAGGAGGAAGTCAGTGCTTGGAGTACACTGGAGGCTGACCTACAACAAAATTTCCCCCTTCTTCTTCTTTAGGAAAATTTCCCCCTATTCTTTCTCTTCCCCATTCCTTATTCTTCCCCCCCATTATTTTCCAAGCCAAGGCCTTGCATTATTTTAGTACTACATTCTTTGAGAAGGTTCTTGAGGAAGGAGAACAGGTGTAGTATGGGGTAATGTTGGGCCCCTGAATGTAGCTTCCAAGTCTTAAAGGCACATAGGTGTGCATGGCCAGCGGAAGCGTGCAAGTGAAGGTGTGTAATTAAGAGTTCAAAAGACTTCTTAGAGAACCAAGGATGCATGCGAGATGTGAATAACAATTTGAGACGTAGCCATTTTTATCCTTTTGGGTAGGACACATGAGGAACATGTTCCATTTGGATAAGGTTCTAGACTAGTGACAGGGTGTCCTAGAAGGAATATACCTTATGATAGGAAGATCCAAAAAGATAATCATGACATGGAGAGGCATGGACCTGGGGAGACCCACACCTTGACACTTGGGGCTAGATCTGAGGTTGTAGAAGAGTTTGTTAGAGCTCATATGCCTATTTATACACGTGCCCCTTCACAAAGAATAGAGACAAAAGGGAGGTAGTGGAGCCCTATAGAATTACTGCAAGAACTATGGGATGAAAATGGGTCAAGGATTCCAGTAAGGATGTAATGGGGAAATGGGGAATGAAATTTTTGTTTTGTGAGAATACATGTATGAATCTAGACATGACACATGACTATGGTTTGCCTCTTTGTGATACTTTGTAGCAAGACTATGAATGAATATGATAAGGTTACCATCATGTTTACGTTAAGATCTCCTTTTGTATTATTTTCATGTTTTTAATCTACATTTGATCTTGTATAATCATGGACCTTACTTGAATGATTAAGTATATTTGTGGATTTACAACTTCTTGGTTCTATTATTCCTTTTGCATTCTTTGTTTCCGTTATGACTGAAGGGGTGTAGAAGTTGTCCTAATCTTTGTAGCCTGTTCATGTATGTTAAATCACTAAGTCAGAATCATGAACTATGCCTTCCACTAGACTCACATAAAAGAGAGACTCGGCTCCCTCTTGCACTCCTCGGGTGAGCGCCCTGCGCCCGCTGGGTGATAGGTCGGCACACATGAGATTTCCTTGTTCTTAGTGGGTGCAAAAATGACTACAGATGCAAAGTGTAGAATGTATGAAGACTTGAAATATCTATAGCCTGTAGTGTGTAACATGTAGATGATGTAAAATGTTGTGATGATGTGTAGTACCTTTAATGTGTAGTGACTATTGTGTAGTGTGTTGTAACATCCTCATTTTAGTACATGTTATCCCGTAAAATTGACAAGGGCAATTTTACTGATAACCATACCGAAATTTTGTCCTGATCCCTTGTTAGGGATCCCTTGCGTTTGAAATGTTGTAAAATCCCTTCTCGGGAAATCTAGTTTTTCGAACTTAGTCTTTTGAGACTTTTTTGGCTGGGCGCATGAAATTGCTATGTAACACCAACTTTTGGTGTGCCCCATTTAAAACCTTTGGTGCACGATTTTCAATGTTAACACAACTTTCGGTGTGCCAAAGTGTGTTGAGCCTTCCATGTGTGTGCCAAGGCGCATGTGCCTGTGTTGGCACAACTTTTGTTGCGCCATGTTTTGGTGCGCCAAAGGGCACACATAATCCTATGTCGACATCCCTTTCGGTGTGCCAAAGGCGCACTTTATTTTATGTTGGCAGGCGTTTTGGTGCACCAAAGGGCGCATTCCTTCCCTTGTCGATAGTAGTTTTCATGTGCTTTTCAAAAAGTGGGTGGCGCATTAATGTTCAGCTAACCTATATATATGTGTTTGCGCACCCACAAATGTCATTGTCTCTATTCGCAGAGCACGTGATTTTTCTGAGCCTGTCAGCCCCTGCCTCGTCGTTTTCAACGCCTTATGGACCCGTTGTGCGTTTTTTGCTATTTATCCAAGTAAGAGGTTCTTTTCTCTTTCTCACATTTTTCGTTTTGGTTCTTTGGGCTTGGTGTTCTGGTTTTGGTTTGTTCCGGAAGTATTAAAATACACGTCTTCCTTCTACTATCTTCCCATATCCCCCCCCCTTTGTCCAGATCTACTGGTAAGGGAACCTGTCTAAAAAGCATGGTTTTATCTCCTTTTTTATGAGCCATTTCATTACCCAATAAACCCTGCTAAAATAAATAAAAGAAATGAAAGAAAGGAAGAAGAGTTAAATCATATGTAAACTCTGTTTTCCCTTAGGCACACCAGCACGTCATGCAACGTTATAAACAGTTGCGCCCCCATGGTGCATCTGTCCCCCCTGCAGCATAACTAGAACCCGTGCCAATGGCGCACCCATCATGCTTGTTACATCAAGTTTTCATACGCCCTCAAGGCGCGCCTCTTCCACATGCTACACAAGTTAAACTTGCACCCCTTTAGCGCACCATCTTTCTGTGCTGCATCATCTTTCCATGCGCCATTGGTGCGCCCAGCATCTATGCAACACAAACTTTACCTACGCCAAGTATAGTCATAAAATAGCAGGTGCATCTCTCCTCACAGTAACATTTGTGTTGTGCAAACCCTCCATGCGCCGCGCCATATTTCCTTTGGCGCATGAAAAGTCCCTGTTACATGCTTTTCCCATGCGCCAAAGGGCACACCAAATCCCAATGTAACATGAAATGTTCATGCACCTTTGGCGCATCCTGTCTCCATGCAACACGATGTTCTCATGCGCCCTTTACTAAAATGCACTCTGCAGTATGCATGTGCCATGCGCCTTTGGCGCTAGTTTAACCTTTGCATCAACCCTTTCCCATGCACCCTACCTATTTAGGCCTGTAAGATGCATTTTTCCTGCGCCCTGAGCCTAAAAATCTCTAACTCTTTCTTCTGCTAACATTCCAATGGAAGATCAAATGGCTAATTCAACTTTTTTGGATTGGGTCTCGCTTCTTCTTCATGCAGATCAGCAGACTAAAGTTCGAAAGAACACATGTCTACGTGCAAGCAAGAAACCCACCAAATCCAAGAGGAAAGGCTAAACTGATAGAAGAAGAGATGAAATACAAATATCAGAGGGTCAGGATGCCCGAATCACAGGCTGAGTGCAGTATGGATGTCAGAGACTCTGAATTGGGTCACATCGACATGGATGAGTTCTGGGTTAGAACTCAAAAAGTTACAAGAAGTCCATGGATGGACAAGTTAATAGGCAGTGCTTTGCATTTCGCCGGCGGAATCCCAGTCAGCACTGTAAACAACGAATTCATGATGGTGGTTGCCCAGTGTTACAACAAAGACACAAGATGTGTCGAAAACAGTAAGGGCAAGGTAGTCATTAACCTCACTGCCCGTCATTTTGAGTTAATGCTTGGCATCCCTCACCACCGGAACTACGTGGCTGTTAGCCAAGCAGGAATGCATCAAGGCCTGGGAAGACAATGAAGGCCAGTGCATGCAGTTAATGAATGAGGTCTACCTGAAAGAATAAGAAGGTAGTGACCCGGTGGCCTCAGACTCATTCACCGAAGTGACGTTTCTCAGAGGAACTCAGTGACACGATCACCTTCCTGAGTAGAGATCTTCGGGCTTTCAGATGCCCACTATTTCCATAAGTGGATGCTGCGGTACCTGGAGACAATGAATAAGAATTTGCCCGATCAGCGCTTCTGCTGGGGGGAAATAATAAGCAGCACCATCTCTGAGCAGCTACAACAGCTTGCCACAACTGGAGTATTTCATATGAACTCCTATGTAGTCTATGCTACAGCATCGGCAAGGGATTACCCAGGGCTCAACCGAAGTGGAGTGTGGCCTCAAGCCAAGATATTTGATTACTATCCAAAGCTGAGGCTGGAGAATAGTATCCCTCAATTTGCCAAAGTTAACGATGCATTCTTCTATCACGTCATCTGCCTGCTGAGGCCCAACATGACTCATAGCCGGACGACCAAGAACATAGTGGCAGTCACAGAGAAATGGGGAGCCTTGTTCACCCAATTTCCCACGTTCACCTACCTAAGGGCTGCCAACTTTTTAGGAGAGCCAACCAGGCTACCAAGGTATGCTGGACCAAAGCTGATTCTACTGGAGTTATCAAGGCAGCTGGTCACATACCATGAAAAGTGCCTCAAAAGAAAGAAGGGCGGAACTCCTTTCCCCCTCATAGTGGGCCGGTACATATGCTCTTCCTATCACAAAGTGAAGGAAATGTTCGCAGAGCTGGAGTTGCTGAATTTGAAACATGATTTCCCAGCCAGGCCTACCTTCGATCCTAGGGGCTGTCTGCCAAGGGCTAAGCTGGATCTGATCCATGTCCCTCAAATTGAGGATATTTACATTGACGTTCTCCATGAAGTGGAACTCAGAAGAAAGGATCACTCGTGCTTGGCATTAACGGAAATCATCCAATACGGAGTGGCCATTGTCCCCAAAGGCTTCCAAACTACGGAAGACGAAACTGACAAGGTGTACAATGACACGGAAGGGGATGATTGGCCTTTCCCGGACATTGACAGAAGCAAAGCTCCTCAAACAATTGAGGAGAGGGTCAAAGAGACTATGTGGAGAACAGAACATTGGTGCCGCATGAACGGACTAATCTACCTCAGGGTAGATTTCACAACTTCCCCTTTGGGCAATGCACCTCCAAGGTCAAAGAAGCAGCTGAAAGGCAAAGGTGCAGAAGGTGAACCTAGCACCATTCAGGAGGAAGCCCCTCAAAGTCCTCTTCCTTCAGAGCCTGAACAAGTCATAACTCTTGATGAGGGATTGACAGAGGATAGTCCTATACGCCCATCCACCCAGGATGTCGGCGTCACTACAACTTCAGAGGTCCCTTCTATCCCTTCTTCTTCTCTTCCTTCCCCTCCTTGAGTGACTCAAGCGACCATCCCTTTGGTCGCGTCCTCTGCCCCTTCTTCTACTCTTTCCCCCGCATCTTCGTCTATCTTTTCCTCCCTCGCTGATTTGTCTTCCTCTATTTCTTCCCTCATCTCCGAGCTCCCTTCCCTTCCTATCTCTTCTGCAGTTGCGGTTTCCCTCCCTCCCGTGGACATTTCTTCGGCTATTCTTTCAATGCCGCCGCCGCGTGTCTCCACGTTTTTCCCCTCTTCTACCGTTGCTGCTTCCCCCTCTGTCTCTGGTCCTTCTTCCATAGGACCAGCTTGGATCTCTCAGCAGCTAAGCCAACAAAAGAGGAAAGTTCCCATCGCTCCGATGGACTTTTCGGTCATTCCGGCTAAAGGAGTGAAGAAGCACAAGCCGGTTACACGCTTCTCAAAGAGCGCTGTAGGTGAGAGAGTCATGGAAATAGCATACCCCAACCCCCTCAAAGAAAAAGAAGATCTGTCTCCAACAGATTTCACCGTGACCCAAGTCACAATGGGGACATCCTCAGAAAGTCTCCAAGGGGAAGCTCTTTCCGCAGTGGATGCACTCTGCAAGAAGCTTCAGGAAATGAAAGAGGAGAAAAGGCTACTGAAGGAGCAGAACAAATATCTGCTTCAGGCCTTACAGAAGATGGGAAGTGCACCTCCCACAACTGCCGCCGAGACTCCTGAGCTGCTCAGTCAGGAGAAGATTAATGAGTATTCAAAAATCGGCGAGTAGGGTATGGCCGTTTCTGCTTGGAGGAGCCAAATCCTCAAGGATAGTGAAAAAGTAATCGCCGAGTATATCAGTTTATACCTGAACATCGAGAAGGCGAACAAGGAACTCCAAGCATTAGCAGGTCCGATATCAGAAGAGTTAGAGCATGCTAGACTCCAGCACGAGACCTTCCAACAAATGTTCGACTGTTCAGTCGAAGATCTGGTCAAGTTCGGAGTCTTCGGCCATCCAAGGGCCCTCAACAAAACTATGTCCACTCTGGACTATCGGATAGATCAGCTAGAATTCGTTCTGGAAAAGATAGACAAGGTAAAGGAAGAGGCCCTGGATGCAATGCATCAAATGGAGAAAATTGTTCTCATCTATGACTCCAGGGTTGCTCACTCCTTCCCTTACCTTAAGAGTCAGCTGATGACACTATCCGGATTTTCAAGGAGATAGCCTCTCAAGGGACATGAGGCCAGAGGTCACGTTCGATACTGAATCTATCAACAACCTACTGGCCTGTAGGGACTTCATCGGGTTCCTTATCGAGGCAGAGAAAGGGACTTATTCCAAACTCCCGGAAAAGCTCGTAGACGAGCAGGAGACTTGCGAAGCCATCAGTGATACGGCACAAGGATCCATCACAGGATCAATTTGGGCCAATGATCAGCAAGTTTTTGGAATACAGCGCTCAGTTCCACATATCATCACCTGAGCAGCATCAGAAAGCAGGCAACCCCTTTTCGGCCGCAGGATGATGATGATGAGTAGCTTCTTCTTCTTCTTCTTCTTCTTCTTCTTCTTCTTATTCTTCTTCTTCTCTCTTCTCCGAATTTCTTGTTGAAATGTCTAAAAATGTGTTGGCACAAATGATGACATCATCCATGTTGCATCATGGGATGATCTTATCCATCAAAGTTGTAAAAAGTCAACATGACTTTTAGATATTTTGTAAATATTTTTGTAAATAAGTGGTTGGCTCCATTTTGCCTTCTCTCTCTCCTCATCTTCTATAAATATGCCCCAATACTTGTTGTATTCAGGGAAGGATGAACATTTTTTAGATGAGAAATAGAAGTGAGGAGAGAAAGACTTTGAGCTTTCTTGTAACAGAACAAGAACAGTAATACAATTATTCAGACTTTGTGCTCAATAGTTGTGTTATATACATTAGATCTTCCTTACGTTAGATCTATATGTGTTTAATCTGTTAGATCTGCATATCTACTTTTATTGTCATTTATTTATCATCAGTATTGCTTTGTTTATTTATGCAAGTAGGTTTGGCTCTGTTTACTACCAAACTAAAAACATAAATCTTCTGACCTTTCTGCTTTGGAATTCATTTCTTTTCTCCCTTCGGATCTGTTCTTTCTCTTCTCCTCTCTTTCATTCCTTTCTTTTCGCAGCCTGGAAATAAACTCTACTGGGATGAGATCTCCAACCCCCGAAGGCAGAATCTGTGAGACTTGCATAGGTTCCTGCTAGTGGAAATAGCAATAAACCAGTTTCGCTTTGCTGTCTCAAAGAGGGGCTTATGCCCTACACACTGTTGGCTCGTCTATCCATAGATCTGTCCGTGCGACAGATTTTCGGACCAACAGGTACATTATACCCAGAATTTCGTAAATGTAGTGAAAACCACAAGATCTAATATGCATAATTTAGAACTACACAGATCAAAACCCTCACTTCTGATATTTTTATGATAACCAGATGCAGGTGTAATGATTCCAAAAAAAGATATACCACAAACCTCAAAACCCTCCATGAATGTGTATGAAAATACCGATACTATAAATATTTATGCATTGAGTTAGAATTTTGATCTGAACACCGAACACTTGTGGTTCTAAACAAAAAACAAAGATTTTGAGATATGCTCTATGTCCAGAGAAACAACTAACATGAAAAATGGTCACTAATTATTTATTCTTGTACATCAACTTCGTATCCTCTAGACTATGTTACATATCACAATGCAATCTAGCCACTTGCGAAACATTATCACCTCTCATTTGTCACATATTATTCATGTATTTCTAATCATAATGACGGCTTAATCTTTCAATTTTTACTACTTCCCTTAAGCATACCTTTGATGTTATATAGATCATCTTACACTTGAACTATTAATCTAAGCCCCCTGGTCTCTACTTATATAGTCTGGAATGGGTTAATCTCCTCCCGAGACTCCTAATTCTGATGGAATTCGAATGAACTAGATTAAAGCTGACATACAAAATCAGATCCACTGTATAACCCCGTGTGTCAAGGTACCTTGAATCCTATAAATTGTGTCATGCAATCAATCAACTATTCTAAGTTCATGGTCACGAACCATGATTACAACGGATAATGTTGATGCACTAGATGATTCGGGCAATAGGGCATACATTACACAAAAGGATTAATGCACTTAAAAAACATGTATACAAAGAACTTTCACACTCCATAGAATCGTAAACTCTGAGAAGATCCATGATCTTCTCAAAGGTACAACCCTGTATTTCTTCATTGTGTCAACATCCTATGATACAGCATCAGAAAAATTAACTACAAAATGTAAACACCAAGTGATTCCATTGTGCATTGATTTTAGTTAACACTTGGATTTATCATGATCTCAAATACTCTTGTATGCACTTCCCCAATGGAGGGATCTATACTACTTTAGACCTATTTGAGTGCAATTAGATATATAGTTTCAGTGGACTACCCCAAGTGATGTGCAACTAATTTTGGAGATATTGTCAGGAGATCATTAAGTACGGTTCCTAATGAGTTTATATGTCCTAATAATAAACAAATGAAAGCGGCTAAGTGTGTCCCATAAAGTGATATTGATAACTGTTTCCGTAAGGGTTCCATAGGTGAAATATTATGACTAAATATATAAGACCCTATTGGAATATGACATGATTATTTGAAGCCATCAAATATATTGCTTTAATTTGAAATCACAAATGAAAGAGTACAAAGGAGTACTCTTCCTATATAAGTCTACATATAAGGCCATTGCTGAACCTTATCTTGACCTAAAAATGCAGTGGTACTAATTTTGGACAAGAAGTTTAGCCTGATGTGAAATCAAAAGTTTGAGAATGACTAGTCATATAGATGATTTACTAATTTTATTAACTATTAATTTTCCTAGGCTTACTTAGGGAAAAAAGTGTAGATCCCATGGATAAATAATAAGAAAGAGCTAGCAAAATCATACTAATTCAGACGTTACAATGTGAGCAATTTGTCTTGATAAGAATACAGCCATGTAGCTAACAATTGTCCCATGGTTAAATGATAAGTTACTCAAACTTGATACATATTACAATACATTAGGTACTACAACAATATGGTGTGTAGTGGAGTTATACATCAACCCTTGAGTGGCCAACCCGCTCGTTGATTCTAACTAGGTAAAATTAGCACTACATTTCTGTCATAATGAAGGGCATAAAACTCCATATACTTCTCTTAGTGCTTGTGTAGGAGTCAAATGTAAATCTAGCAGTACCTTTACCCCTTATGCTTTCCCTTATGCCTGCAAACATTAGCTAGCACGAGTCAGTTAAGTAGATACTGAGCATGATAAATTTTACCCTTCGTGACTTTAGAATTAGAGTGTCCTCCAAGGAGAATTCCATTAAATAGACCTGCTTGTAGATGAGATCATTTCACTCAGAATCCATAAACCCATTGAAGTGCATGCTAATTAGTGTGTAGGTGCTACCATATTCTAATATGACTTTATAACATAACTCATATTATAGCTACCATTTCAACTTAAATATTTTTGGATGATTCATCTTATATTAGAGAATAAGAAGAAACAAAATGAATCTTAAATACCTAGCCATCCGAAAACCAAGAGCAGTATCAATCCTAATATAATTACTCCATTCAAGGAATGAAATCTTATCAAGGCATGTAACCAACAAATTTTCATATAAACAATTCAAGAAAAGATAGATTATAGCCTCAAGAAAGTTCAACTAATAGATTTCCTCTATACTTTTTGTATCATTTCATAAGCATTGACAAGTATACAAACTTTTACTACAATACTAATTTTTTACAAGTAGATAACTGAATTTCTCAAATAGGGTAATAATATAGCTAAAGATAAGGAAAGGAGACTTCTGTTAAGATTCAACACTTACCACTCTCTCCACTTGACTTTAACAGTCTATTCATCTCATTCCCATGCTGAAGATTTCTTATAGAAATTTCTAAAGAAGGGAACACTCATAAATTCTAGAAAGAGAGAGAGAAAAAGAGAGTACCTTTGTACTTCAAAACTTTTAAATACTATCTTCCTTTATCTAGAATAAGGAGTAGATAAATTCTAATCATTACCCTACCCGAAATCATGTTTGTACAACTTCCATGAAGTAATATACATATACTCTAATCCTATCAGGAGAAAGGAGGGCAAGTAAAGAAATACGTACGTTTAGACTCAAGCTCAAATCAAATAGAATCACCTTCAGATTTGCCAATAGATCATTGTGATCTACAACAATACATTTAACGAATACTAACAATGTATCTTTTACATACAATGTAAAAAAAGGATCTAATCTCATACCACCATTCTATTCAAAAGAAATAGTCTACATTTCTTCTTTTGTTCATGTAAAATTTACAAAAGCAACTATTTAATCAAACACTTTTATACTCACAAAACTCTGTATACCTAGGAAAATTCATACTTCTTTGAAATGAGAAACAAACTTAGAATTCAAACATATTTCCAACTCATGTGACTAAACCAGTTGAGCTTTTCCTTCAAACCCTTATCTAATAAAGGTACAGGCTTAGTATTAAAACATATTTCCAACTCATGCGACTAAACCACTCTAGCTTTACCTTCAGACCCTTATCTAAAAAAAAGTACAGGCTTAGTATTCAAACAAATTTCCTACTCATGCGACTGAACCAGTCGAGCTTATAGAAGGAACTAATAGTTTCACCACAAATCCAACTATATATTTTCCTGAAGCTGTCAAGTAATAGTAGAGCTCATAGAACTAAGCAACAATCAAATAAACCAACCAAATTTGACACAACAGTTCATTTTGTGGTATCTTCAAACACGAAATCATCAAGTACAATGTCCATCATGGTGCCAGTTTGGAAATTCAATACCTTAGTCAAATAAAGAGACATAAAACACTTCTACAGAAGTCAAACCCATATTGTATTCACAGCAAGGAGAGAATATAAAAGAAATAGATTTCATCAGGGTCTACGTATAACCAGGGATTCCCAAATCAACAAGAAAAGAAGAAAACCAATACATGTCTACCAGCCAGGCCAACTGTACAAAAATCATCTGAACAGAGTTGTTCTAATGAAAACATTTAAAAGAAAGCAATATTTTTAAAAGTTAGGGCCTATCATGCCTGATAGTGTCGCTAAAATTCAAAGAAGACCTTTGAATGTTCTCACACCTTCTCTTCTTCTTCCACGAAAGATTAAACAACAAAATATTGTTACCTCCATGCCGTATATATTTCCCTTGACAGAGAAGTAAGCTAGAAACTCTCAAAGTTGTCATGCAACACAGAGTAGATAGCTGGTTCGAAGAACCAGTGCTCATACAGAGAAAAAAATAGAATGCATGGAAAACAAAACAACTAAACCAAATTCCATTTGCATGCCTTCCCAAGCAATCCGCGCTCGAGGACCAAGGCTCATTAATTGCATTTACTTCCATTCTCCCACCTATTTTCCATTGCCATAGACTGCCAAAGTTGGTGATAGCCATAACACAATAAACAAACATTCCCATCCTTAGAGATACTGCCACATAAGACTGTATTGGCATTTTTTATCCTCTACCAAACCTGACTGCATACCATTTCCTTCAACCTTATCTCCCTCTTAAATGCCATGGAAACCACCGCCCATGACTCGTAACCCTCCTTAGTTCCCCCTTCCTAGAATTAGTTAAGGTAGGTTAGAGACTTAGGTTAGATCATATGGTATGACATTAGTCTCATTTCCATAGCGCTAGGTGTAGTTAAACCTTGAGTATTAAGCTCATAGTTTAGGGCTAGGTTAGATTAGCAATTCTTTTAACCATAAGGTTATAGTTTAGGTTAAGACTATTAACCTTAACGAATCTAGTCTAGGTCCCTAAAATAGGACTAATCAGTGTTAGAGTCCATACAGGATTAAACATTCCTATAAAGGATTCCATTTGGCATCAATAAATTATGCTTTAGATATAAACATAAACATCTTACCTGGACTAGGGTCCAGGTCTCTCCTGATGTTACGATATCTAGAACCAAATTCCATTTACCATGATCATCCTGAGTTAACCTCCGGGATTGATCATTCAAAGCTCAATCATACTTTGTAACTTTCGTAAAGTTAATAAAATTTGTTCATCCTGAATAAACTTAAAACATTCCTTGGATCAATGAAATTGATTCAAGTCTGAGTCATAAAGGTGGATAAATCCACAATTTATGCAGAAATCAGGTTGAACTCAAGTGCAAAAATGAAAGAAACGAAAGCATCCAATCATATTCTGGTTCAATCAAATATCTTCAAGAGAAGAGAGGATATAATCCATATCAAGCATGAATTCCCAAAACCAAAGGAAAATTTCGTTATATAGAAGAAATCATTTATCAATACTTGAATTCTCTGGAGAAAGTAACAACAGTTCAGGGTGTTACACGTGTGGGGTTCATATGTATAGAATACCCTCAATAGTCAAGTTTGAAGTAAATAAAAACTTTATATCATCGATAAATGGAAATGCATATGCATATGCTAAGATGTATGCATGAGTAGAAATAATAAGTTGTTGTGTGATTTTGGAGGGGGGAATTATAGATGTCATGCCCCTTGAGTGTGTGGTGGTGATTATAATCATCTGACATTTTCTAACAGATTATCATTGTTGTAATCAAAACCCACCGGAGCAGCATTCAAGATGTGATAAGAAATAAAATGAGGTGGATCTTATAAAGAACCATTGCAACACAAATTTAAACACTCATGGCATACTCTTCTTCAGTGAAGGGTATTGGTGGACAATCATGTGCATACCAATGAGAAATATTATGAGCATAAGTACAAGATGAATCAGTAAAAATAGAAATATTCCCAAATGGCATCAGGAACGTGATGGAGGTGTGGTTAGAATCCAAGGTTCCACCAATATAGTCAAGCCATGATTTCCCAAGTATCAATGGAGAAGGACAAGGTGTACGCATAATGAATATTGTCAAATGGAACATATACATGCCATAGGCAGTCATAACATGACAATAGCCATGGTGAATATGTGATGATTGAATTTTTGGTAGAATGTCGTTAACTATCAAGCCCAGCCTAGTTAAGCCCTCATGTATGCAAATAGTGTCTAGAAAAGTATGATCAATCAGTATATGATGCTAAAGATATTTTTTGATCAAGGACATACATGTGAAAGGTAGTGGTGTAGATGAATATTGTGTAGGAGGAGATTAAACAATGTCTAAAGTGTTAACAAATACTTGAGAGAGTATCATAACATTGGTAGAGGGAGGCGTATTGAATCTATATTCACCTGGGACATCAACTACAAAGGTAAGAGTCATCGACACTGAGAGGTGTAAATTTTAGTTTCCTAATGCTTCATTAGTAATTTCAATAGCATCAAATTCATCATCAAATCTCTCATAATCAATTGTGGTAGCATTATCATATTGTATAGATTTTTCAGTTATATTTCTAAGAATTTTACTAGGTGGAGGAATGGGAAATGAGGCCTCAATAGGTTGAGTAGTGGCGGGGACTAAGGTGGGTACTCTAGGTGAAATGATGGTAGTAGTATGAGTAGATATGACTGAATTATTTTGAGTGGTGGACAGGTGGGAAGCACTAGAATGAACAAGGTCATATGCATCGATACTATTGTATGTGATGCACTATGTAGGAGGAATGGGCATAGCCATAATGGGGCATATGTGACAAAATTTGAAAATTTCAGGATCTATCAAAATAGCATGTTCATATCCATCATGTAAGAATGTGACACATTGATGAACAATATTGGGGACCACTTGCATTTCTTAGATCCAAGGCTGACCTAGCAATAGATTGAATTTAAATGAGGAATTTATAATATAGAAGTTAGTGAGAATGGTATTAGTCCCACCATTACTGTGTAATGAGATAGTCCCTAGAAATTTGTGAGTGGTAGATTCATAACCTTGAATGAGAGTAGAATTCTTAGAAATTAGATTATTGTTAATACCTAATTGTTTTAAAAGAGAATGCACACATAGGTTAACCACTAACCCATTCTCAATAAATACATTTTTCATGCAAGTGTTACTAATGGTAGCAGTAATGAGCAAGGGCACACATGGATTGCTTCTAACAAAAAATGGGATAGATCCTCATCAGTGAAGGATATAGTGCATGGAAGATTATGAAGAGACTATATGAGGTGTGTAAAGGTGCTCATAGAATTATCACTTTCTATATAAATGGCAAAAAGGACTACCTCTAGTGTTTGAAAACAATATGGTACACTACACAAGAGGTCATAGAGATAAATCTTAGCTGGTGTTTTTTTAAGTCATTCTATGATATCATAACCCATAATAGGATCTGGAGGAGATGAGGAAGTGATAGGTGGAGGAATATTATTAGGTGGAATCCTTGGAGGCTGAGTGTGGTGAGTAGTTACTACATTGATGGATGGATCTGATCTATGGATAACAAAGCAAGGGAGATGTTTAGTATGCACTAAAATAGAAATATTATAGTTTAATCTAATCCTATAGGAGCAGTAAACATTCTTAATAAATGGAATAATAAAATATTTAAATACACCCAAGAAAACTAATCTATAAAATATGAAACCCTAATGTGCAAGAAGTGTTAAGAAAATCCTTAGCTAATTTACAGATGTCACGGGACTGTTTCATAGTGTAGATGAGGTGAAAAGGAATAGGAAACAATTACACTGAAGCTTTAGAAAGCACATATATGAGTTATCTAACTACTCTAGGGCACTTGAAAAGGGATAGGGGAAATCGTGGGAACCCTAGTCTGAGATCTAGGTGCCCTATTCTACGGAAATGGTTAGGAAACCTCCTCTGGAGTGTCACTGGATTTTTTTATGTTTTAAATTCCAATCGTACTAATGTAGTTGAACTACGCTAGATGTCACTGTGAATAGGATATGGAAGAATCACCTAAAAAAACCTAAACAAAGCATCAAAACCCTAAAAAATAAATATGCATATGAAGGGGTTGGACCTCCCTCATTGGCCATAATGGTGAACTTACTAACTGAGCATTGTACTACATCTTAGACCCAATGGAGTTTTAGGTGTGTGTGTGTGTAATTTTTCCTTAGGTTTCTCTTGTGCCAATGACACTTTCTGAAGTAACAAGAAAATAACAAGATGTAGAATGTAGTAAATGTTTACATGGAAACCATAGAATCTCCTCCTATGAAGTGTGATGTAGAATTAACCAACCTTGTGTGCCTTGTGATGGAGCTAGATGGATACTAATATATCTTTAGATTCCTGTGATGGATCTAAATCAAGATGGTGATAGTAGATGTTTAGTTCTTGGTCCGTCATTATGGTCACAAAAATGTATATTTATATTTATATGGTCACAAATGTATCTTTAGATTCCTTTGATGGATTTAAATAAAGAGTGAAGAGGATCAATGCACCCCCAGAGGGGACAAGGGTGCCTAGGGTGCCCTAGTCATAGCTTGACACCCCAATTAGAAATCAAAATAACACAGAATGAAAATACATATTGGGAAATTTTTGATGCAAGATCAAAAGTAACAATAGAAAGAAAATTAAAAATGGCCAAAGACATGGTTTAATTATTAATCTTTTCACTAAAGGACCATATGAATAGTATTATGAGACTAGGACTAAATAATGACTCAAAGTGTGTGATAAAATGTGCTTAATTGGTGAGAGTAAAGTGAGAAGGGGATCAGTGCATTTGAGAGGGGACTAGGGTTCCTGGGGTGCCTTAGTCCTAGCTTGACACCCCAGTCAGAAATAGGAATAATGCAAAATGAAAATATAGATTGGGAAACTTCTGATGCAAGATCAAAAGTAAAGATAGAAATCAAAGTAAAAATTTCCAAAGACATGGTTTAATTATTACTCTTTTCACTTAAGGACCATATGAATAGTATTATGAGACTAGGACTAAATGATGACTCAAAGTGTGTTATTTAATGTCTACACTTTGATCTCACCTAAGTGAGATGACTCACCAAGTGATGTGGATAATGCCCTGAGATGACAATGCAAATACCCCATACCAACATCCAGAATCATCAATTATCACTTCAAAAACATCAACTAATCCTAGTTCACACAGGGTAATCCACCTCAAACCATTTAGAAACCTTTATATGACGTTCTTTAAACCCTAATGAGCAGGATGGATAACTTAGAAGCTTCTACCTTGAGGCCCAAAAATGTATTTTCATATGAGAAAATTTGTATTTAACATGTCAACCTAACAATATTGATCATATTATACCCAATGCATTATGAAATCCTTAAGTATACTAAATTTTATAGTAATGAGGACCCTCAAAACCACCTAAAATGAATTCCAACATGCATGATATCTTATCACCCATAATGATGTTCTTTTTATTTACACCTTCCCCATGTCACTGGCAGGTCTTACCTTACACTGGTATTCAAACATCACTGAAAATTTAGTGTACACATTCACACAAATTGAACAAATCTTCCTTGATCATTTCTCTATCAAAATTTTTAGGAAGGTATATATTACCGACCTATATGCCATTAAAAAGTTTGAGGATAATTCTCTTACAAATTTTGTCTACAGATGGTGAGGATGAGTCCCTTATTGTTATCACTTCCCTAGTCTAAGGTAATCAAACTATTTAAATTTTATTTGGTATTGTGACAGGCATATTACTTCCATACTCCAAATCTAGTATTTTTAAGATATTTGAATAAACATGTATGAATTATAGGAATATGGAAATGTGATCCCTAGAAGAAGAAAAAATTAAACTACATAACAAAACCCACGTGATGTAAACAATATGAATTTTGTAACTACCATCAATTAAAATGCCATGAAATTAATATATGCTAATATTTCAAAAATGTCATTCAAAATATCATAGAAAAAGGAGATCTCAAGCTAGATAATCCCAACCCTCCCTCAACCCAATTCCTACACGTCTTAGAAAAACCATTTCTTGATCACTTAGCCATGACCAACTTAGTGCAGATAGGCATTGAGAACCCAATTATTTATGTTAACAACATTCTCTCCCAATATCCCCTTGTTGAAAATATCCTTTCACCAAAAATAATGCCCCTAGAAAATCCATAGTTTATGGACCTTCTTACAGGCGGTCCTCTAATTATAACAAAATACATATTTACTATCTGCACACTAACTACTTCTTCTGACCTTCCCGATCTAATTTCATGGACCAACCTTAAGAAGACCCTAAATTAAAAAACCCCAAAACTAAAACATTCCCCATACTAATAAAAAATATTGATATCTAAAAGGAGCAAAACTAGCAACACCCACACTAGATGGTGGAACTACCACAATCTAAATAAAAGAATTTAATCACATCCACAATTTATCTTGTGTATTCTATTTTATGACCCCATCCTTATTATAAATTAAAAATCAAAATAAAAGAGTCAAAACTAATCCACAAAAAAAGTCTTTTTCTTCCACCCACATCTTAAATGCTCCCTATAACTGTCCATTACCCTTGGGCTCCAACATATCCTAATATATCAAAAAATGAGGTGCATTCCACTAATCCCCCTAGTAAATTAGACACAAAACTTGTAAAACAAAAAATTTAACTACCCCCTCTAAAGGAGACCATGCCACACTAAAATTTGAAGTGAACCTAGACTACCATCCTTGAAAATACTGTGCAATCCTCTACTGTCATTTTACCCCCAATAAAATTTTATAATCAACATATATAGAGAACCACATATTATAAACTAGAAAAAACATGTGCCTACCATAATACCCCAGGTCATAACAGAGAGAGTTACAATGACCTTAAAATTAGAATCCATAAATTCTCTTATACTAATGACCTCCTTGCGGAAGAAGATCATCTTGGTCCACAATTGACCCTAAAAGAATCCACAATTGAATCCTCGATAGCATAAAAATACACTCACATAACAAGGGGAAAGATGTAATTTTACACTAACAACCCCTTTCAAAAAAATTTATCATCACTCTTTCCTAAATATTCCTTCTTACAAATCAACATGGTTCTTATAACCATACGATCACAGAAACAACATCTAAAAACACAAGACAAAGGAAAAGATAAAGTCTCTATACCAAGAGTAGCTTTAAAGCCCCCTTCATCATCTTCCCCCAAGGATAAGGTTTCCATACTTGGATCAACTCAAACCAAACCCATCATAAACATCCAAAACATAGTCCTAAAATAGATCCACTAGGCACCAATGAAGATTTCATCATACGAGATCATTTAGAAATCCCCACAAAATAAAAAAGTAATGATTGAGACTTTACAATCTAATTATGTCCCTCCAAAATAACTATAACCATTATCCACCTTCATCCATCCCTTAAAAATATCCATATCCACAAAAAATCCCCACATCTTAGTCAGATGATCAAGACCCCCACTTACTCATCACAACCCAAGTAAACCAAACTTGCATCAAATGAGTCACAATTGAAAATGGTGTGAGCATCGACATCATATCTACTAATGTGTTTAAACAACTAATGTTTTTAGATACCATCATGTGTCACTAATCCACTGTCTAACTTACCTTTAGTGACATCATTACTTACACATGGGGAATAGTAGATCTACCCATCCAAATCAGTAATTGCACCATCCCTTAAATCTTCTACCTAGTATAAGGGTAAATCCAATACAAAATCCTACTTGCACATCCTTGAATTTAGAAGATGCATTGTTTCCCTTAAACCCTACAAAGATTCCTAAAATATGATCAAGAAGGTAGAGTTTATGTTATTCCAGCTAATCTGGATCCATTTAAAACCCACAACATGACTTACTAACCTAACGATGTCTTAATATCCCTCAAGAGTATCACCTCCTCTTTTGAGGCCACTTCTAGTTCTTCCATATCAGCATCCAAACTCCCCAATAGGGATTTCTTTGACTCTACATTTCTATGGATCTTACTTGGAAAATACCAATTATTAGCCTTAACTACAATCCCTACACTGAAACAACATCAAAACTATGACAAAAAACCCTTTTATTAACCTAATTTTTGAAATTTCATCCTCTTTGGTCCCCTTCCCTGATAAACCAATATTAACTATGGCGGATCAACCGACCATCCTTATGTAAAGATATCCAAAAACACACAAGGCCCTTCTCATATGATTTCTCCTTCTTATAAAAACCATAGTTTATCAAGACTTACCTTTACCTTTGTGTTTAGAAGGGAGAGTTTAAGTTATTCTAATTTATCCTAATCCAATGAAAACCTGCAACATGAATTACCAACCTAATGATGTCTCAATATCCCTCAAGAGTATCACCTCCTCTAGTGAGGCCAATTCTAGTTGCTCCATATCAGAATCTGAACTCGGTAACAAGGAGTCCTTTTATTCTACATTTCAATGGCTCTCACTTGGAAAATACCAATTGTTATCCTTAAATACACTCTTCACACCGAAAGAACACAAAATATCTAAGAAACAACCATTTTATTATCCTAAGTTTAGAAATTTCATCCTATTTGGCCCCACTCGTGGGATGCCTTGTGTCTCTTCCACCATACATATATTCCAAAAATATGATCAGGAAGGGAGAGTTCATGTTATTCTAGTTGATCCTAATCTATTGAAAACCTACAACATGACTTACCAACCTAATGATTTCTTAATATCTCTCAAGAGTATCACCTTCTCTAGCGAGGCCACTTCTGGCTCTTCCATATTAAATTGCAAAATCCCCAACAAGGAGTCATTTGATTCTACATTTCAATGAATCTCATTTGGAAAATACCAACATGAAAACTCCAAAAAATAACCCTTTTATTACCCTAATTTAATAAATTTCATCCTCTTTGGCCCCCCTCCCACATAAACCAATCTTAAATATGGGGGATTGACTAACCATCCTTATGTAAAGAAAAAAAACAACACACAAGGACCTTCTCATATGAATTCTCATTCCTAAACAAACCATTGTTTATTAAGAATTACCTTTACATTTGCATTTGGAATGAATTTGGTATAGGTAAATACAAACAAGGCCCCCATAAATTCTCTGTAGAAGACTTCATATTACCTCACAAGAAGTAGGGTTTGGGTTTCATAAAACTTCCTATGGTCCTTCCGGAACTTAAGCTCCAACTAGATCCCATCCTATCACCCGCCAATAAATCCATAGAAATAAACAAGAACATTTCCATCACCCTAAGATTTTTTATTTGATATTATTTCTCTAGGCACACTCACTTACTAAATTGAGAATCAAACTATAACCCTTCCTCTATTTTTCTCTAAAATTATAGAATAATATTCTTCTACCATTGTTGTTGTAGAATTCCAAGATGATAGATCTATCCTAACCTACATGTGAGAAAAACAGACCCTCCTACACAAATATTTTCCACTAACACCTTCACTCTTTTGAATGAATACACCATTTTTATTAATACTGGAAAACCTTAGATTCCACACATTGTCAAAATTGTGTAGTCCTTAAATCCGTAAGAACAAAAAACTTCTCGTCCATTTTATCCAAATGGTTCCAAGCCTTTCCTTGGTATTATAACAACATGTCAAGTATTAATTCTAATGTAGTCATGCACAACATTCCCATCGTCCCCAATTCCAAACCTAGAAAAGAAAAATATTTAGAAAATACATCCTCTCATAGTCTTCTTGATCAAAGAATAGTTCCAAGACCTTTTATCCATCAAATTTATCCAACCTATTGATGACCCACAATAGATATCTAAGATTGTGTCAATTACAAAATGCTCGAGGAACTTAACATCTGGACCAGATTTTGATACCTTAATCATTCCTATCTAAAAGATAATTTTCCCATTCATATTATCGATCAATTAGTAGATCTTTCATCAGGACACAATATGTTATCCCTCATGGATGGGTTTTTAGGGTATAATCAAGTCCTCATCACCCTTGAAAATCAACATAAAGCATATTTTATTACCCATGGGGGACCTTTTATTACAAGGCCATGGATTTTAGTTTGAAAAATGTGGGAGTAACATACCAATGCACCATGAATTATATCTTCCATGATTTAATATAAAATACCATCGAAGATTGAATATATTACCTCCTCATAAAATCAAAAATTTGCAAATAATACTCATTGTAGAAAAAATATATGACTGACTGGTCCAATTTTTTCTCTGTCTCAGTCCCAATAAGTGTATCTTTATAGTCCTAAGTAGTAAAATATTTGGTTTCATCATATCCATTAGAGGAATTGAATTCTATCTATATAAAATAAAATCCATCTTATAGATGCCTCCTCAATACAACTTAAAACAACTATATATCTTACAAGATAAACTAGAGTCCATTCTTTGCTTTATCACACAACTGTATGACCACTGCCAAAATTTTCATCACCTCCTTAAGAATGATGTCTAATTAAAATGAGATGCCCCTTGTCAAGAAGCTTTTGAGGGTATGAAATAATATATCCTATCACCTATAATGCTTATACTTCGTAAGGAGGATCAACTATTTTACTTATACATTTCTGCTACTGACCATGCCCTAGGTGTCATACTTGCGCACTAAGATGGCTAGAATCAAGAGCATGATAACTATTACATCATTTGTAGTCTTTTTGATTACTAGACCTGATGCACTAACCTCAATAAAATATTTTTTTCCTAGTATTCGTAACGTCCAATATTCTTCACTACCTCATCAATCATAAGAATTATGTAGTTATAATATTTAATCCCTTGAAATTAATATATTCCAAAACTTATCACAATCAATGAATCACTCAATGGATCAAGATCCTAAAAAATTTTCACCTAGATTTCATCCATTAAAAATAAATCAAAGGGCATGTCATTGGAAACCACATCACAGAGGTACCCTTAACTAGCAACTAGCATTTCAAAACCCAATTCCCTAGTGAATGTATAAACCTCCTATTCCATGAAGATCCCCCCACTAAGATGATATTATATTTCTATGGATACAATTTTGAGCTTAGAGTAGGATTTTGTGGCATATTATACCTCTTGAGTGGATAGATATTTCACTTTCCTTCAAAATCAACTTTGATTAGACTAAGAAAATGGAAGAGTACAAATATTTAATCATGGTACTATAAACAAGCTTGGCATTAGGGGTTAAATAATATTAATAGCTTGGGTGATTCTCAACTCATAATCAATAAAATCAAAGGAACTTGATAATTTAATAATGATATATTATAGAAATAGAAAACCATCACTACCCATTTGTTTAGCACCTTCGACCATTATGATATCCAATTATTCACATGGTCAACTAAAACGTTTGTAGACACCATGGCCTCCCTAACTTATTTTATCCCTTCAACAGAGTGGATCAACCTTGCTATAACAAGTTCAATCTCCCCTCTTTCAACATCATTTAAAGAATGTGATTAAACATATGGTATTCATAAACCTACGATTTCCTCTTAGAAGGTAAAATCCCTTTCGATCTTTCCAGAAATTGCTAAAGATATTTTCAATAATGGACCACCCACTACGTCATATTAGGGGGTGTTTTCTATAAATGAGGATTTAGTAGTATCCTCCATCATTACCTCTAATCCCCTAAAAACAACACACACCATCAAGTAATTCCATGATGGTATATGTGGCAGATACTTCAGTGTCATAGTTGTCTCTAACCACCTCTTTAAAATTGGTTACTACTAGTCTACAATGAACCAATATTATTTCTCATATGCCAAAAAATGTCTCAAATGTCAACAAAATTATAACCTCGCACATGTTCCTAGCCATGCTCTTTAACCCGCCCAAGATATATATCCCTTCTCATAGTGGTGGTTAGATCTAATTGGTACAATGAATCCTAATTCTTCTCAATAATACAACTTCATCATCATAGCCACCAAATATTTCACTACATGCATGGAGACCATTACCCTTATTAAAACTAAAGCATATAAGATAGTCTAATTTATTCACCAATATATTATATTACGCTTCAAAATTCCTCACAAAACCATCAGAGATAATGGAAAATCCTTAAAATTACAAAAAAAATCCAAAAAATTTATGAAACCTTTAACATCAAACTCATATTTCATACACCATATTATCAAAAATCTAATGGACAAGCTAAGGCATCTAATAAAACTCTCAATAAAATCCTTCTTAAAACTATCAATATTGTTGGTAGTGATTAGCAACTTAACATAACCTTTTCACTATGGGATTACTGAACAAACATTCAGATACCTACAGGTTCCACCCTGTTCTCTCTAGTCTATTGCTCAGAATTCATCCTCCCTCTTAAAGTAAAAATACCCTCCTTATGAATCTATCTTATGGATCATTTATGAAGAATAAAATTGACAAGAGTGCCTCTCACAATTATTACTATTAGATAAATTTCATATAGATTCCCTCAAACATATTAAGTTTTACCAAGAAAGGATTAAATGAGCTTATAACAAAGATCTCCAAGAACAAGAATTTAACATTGGAGATCTTTTCCTCAAAGAAAATCATCATATCACTAACATGGAAAGAAGTAAATGTCAGAAGTTTTCTTTGAATTATCTTAGAACCTATATAATAACACATAAGTATGCATCCAGGGCATATCATTTATCTTCTCTTGATGGAAAAACTAAACACGAACCCCTCAATGCTTTACATTTTTGACCTTATTATTAGTAAAAAGTCTTTTTAACAAAACCATGGTTCACCTCAATAATTTATCCCCTCTTCCTTCAAACGATGGTATATAATTATGTGTTTATCCATCAAATAAATCAACCTGACCTTAAATATGAACACCATGGTCCTGTCCATAGCACATTCTTAGATAAGTTTCCCTATTACTAGTGTAGTAAATGTATGCATGGAAACAATAGACTCCCCTCCTATGAAATGTGATGCATAATGAACCAACCTTGTGTGCCTTGTGATGGAGCTATATGGATGCAAATGTATCTTTAGATGCCTTTGACAAATGTAAATCTTGATAGTGATATTAGATGTTTAGCTCTTGGTCTATCATTATGGTCACATAACTTTATATTTATATGCTTCTTTTATTCTAATTTCTTAATTAACCCTGAAAAGGCCAACCACCAAAAAAATATATAGCTCAAATAGATAGAATGTGCTTAATAGGTGAGAGTAAAGTGTGAAGAGGATCAGTGAATTTGAGAGGGGACTAGGGTTCCTGGGGTGCCTTAGTCCTAGCTTGACACCCCAGTCAGAAATAGGAATAATGCAGAATGAAAATATAGATTGGGAAATTTCTGATGCAAGATCAAAAGTAACGATAGAAATCAAAGTAAAAATTTCCAAAGACATGGTTTAATTATTACTCTTTTCACTTAAGGACCATATGAATAGTATTATGAGACTAGGACTAAATGATGACTCAAAGTGTGTGATTTAATGTCTACACTTTGATCTCACCTAAGTGAGATGACTCACCAAGTGATGTGGATAATGCCCTGAGATGACAATGCAAATACCCCATACCAACATCCAGAATAATCAATTATCACTTCAAAAACATCGACTAATCCTAGTTCACATAGGGTAATCCACCTCAAACCATTTAGAAACCTTTATATGACGTCCTCCAAACCCTAATGAGTGGGATGGATAACTTAGAATATTCTACCTTGAGGCCCAAATATGTATTTTCATATGAGAAAATTTGTATTTAACATATCAACCTAACAATATTGATCATATTATACCCAATGCATTAGGAAATCCTTAAGTATACTAAGTTTTATAGTAATGAGGACCCTCAAAACCACCTAAAATGAATTCCAAGATGCATGATATCTTATAGCCCATAACAATGTTCTTTTTATTTGCACCTTCCCCTATCACTGACAGGTCTTACTGTTATCCAAAATGTTCCCCTTGCACATTTTTTGGCTAACTCCTTTCATTCTTCCCTCTCTTTTGCCTTAGTCATAATTTTTTTATTTTCAAGCACTCAAAAATTTCTAGAAATGGTACCATTAGATAGAGCTCTTTCTCAGTTTTCCAGAAAGTTTTCCTCCTAACTCCATGTAGTTTTAACGTAATGGCTCAGCGGATTTTTTGTGGGAAATTTTCCCCTGGAGTGCCCACAACCAGTAATATCATTCCACGTGTCTCGAAGTGGTGGGGGTTAGAGGAAAACATGGATTTTTTACCAAGTGTTTGGCAAGATTTCAAAAGGGATATTTCACCCCACAGGTCCACCATCCAATTGGATTGTGCCACGTGTCCAAGGGGGGAAATTTTTTAAAAATGAATAAGTGTTGACGCCATGGAAAAATCTCCAGGATAGGCCTGCGCCCAACCACATTATGTCATGTGTCCTTGGAGGTCAAAGCGGCGGAGCATGGGGGGAGATTGGGATTTTTCCTAAAGGCTAAAATCAAAAGAAAAATTTTTGCCCCAAGGTCCCGCGGCGAATGAGATGATGCCATGTGGCATCTGAATCAGCAAAAGGTAGGGGAAATTTGGGAAATTTTCCCAAAGAAAATCAAAAAATTCCAAAAGGAAAAGTCTACCCCCCGAACGCGAACCAATCACATCTTGCCACGTGTCTGGTGGCGGCAAAAAATTGATGTCGGGCCCGTAGGGAAAAAGGGAAGTGGAAAACCCATAGCCAATGGCATTTTGCCATGTGTCCAAGTCAAAAATGGTCAAAAGTGCCATGGAAAATTTCAAAAGGAAAGGCCCACATCTAATGCGATGCTGCCACGTGTCCTCAGAGCATCAGCCTGGTGGCAAAGATAAATGGAAATTTTTTCCAATAGCCAAAAGGGTGGAAAATGAAGTGCCTAAAGCCCGCATCCAACCAAAACATGCCACGTGGCACCCTGACTAGCGGAGCACGGGGATTTTTTGGGAAATTTTCCCAAATGTAAAAAAGTGGAAAATTTTAAATTTTTTCGCCCACTAATCTGTTTTGGCCCTATTTTTCCCAAAATTTTCAAACGTCCATATATTTCAATCTAGAGCTCGGTTTTTCACGTTCTTTATATCAATGGAAAGATGGTAAAATTGTCTAAAATATTCCAAGATCATTTTTTTATTTTGATGGATTTTTGAGAGAGAAAATTTAAAAACACCTCTGGCATGTGGTCATGAGCAGAAATCACGTTTCAACCACCATTTTTAATGAAGAATTGTTCGCATTATCTCCCAGCATGGTGAAAAATGTAAGGGAATGGGCCTATAAGGATGTCCATGAGGTTTTATTACATTTTTTTTCGGTGGTTGAATCTCTCCCATGTTTTCCCACGTTTCTCTCTCTTGGGGTCACTTCTGGCACTGTAAAAGCCAGATTTGGCTCATTTTTAAAGGGGGACATTTTTCATGTATTGCAAGCTCCCTCTTTCACCAAAAAAAAGTTATTTTTGTGGAAAATTCAAACCTCTTCCAGGATTGCAACATGTTTTCTACCTTCCAGATGCCGTAATGTATGTATTTTGATGTTAAAAATGAAAATGTAAGCTCTGTGAATGAGTTTCAATCCTCTGATTATGTTGTTTTCTTTATTTCTGATCTTTTATTACATGTCATCAGTTGTGCATGAATTTTTGTTGCATTTCCATGACCTGTGTCAATCTACAAAAGCAAAAAATTCTCACCACTCCTTTGGTGCATCACCTTATTAGCATTAGTTTCAATTTTTCATTCTCTATCTCTGCCTTCTTTGGAATTTAGAGTAGGATTTTGAATTCAAACCCTCTGCAACTTGCAAGTGATATATCTGATCAGGGGAGTTAAGGAACCAGCCTCTAATCTAGACATTCCTCTCCCATTTTTCAAGTCCCACACTTGGGGAGAGAATTCAATGTTGTGTAATCACACTAGATGTCCAAAATATCAAACTAGAAGTTTGATCAACATCCAGGGGTGTTGTTGATTTGTAACAACAATTTTGGCACGCCCAGTGGGACCTTAGAGGTCTTCATCTTCATTGTAACAAAATTTATGTGCATTTGTTACAAGTTTCTTGCTTAAAAGAGCCCTAAATTACACACCTAGCAACTCCAAGGAAGAAGAATCAGCTGGTTTTATCAGTGCAGACCTAAAAACTCATGAGAAGAATCAACAAAACGTCAGGATTTGGAGAAGAAGAAGTGTTGTTTGAGTATCTATAGTTATCTCCAAGAAGAAGGTAAAGAGGGAGGACAATTCCAAGGTCTCCATCTCCACCAAACATAACTCTATCAACTCCTCCACTTGGTAGGCCTTTCATTCAATCGAAAAGGGTTCTAAGGCCAATCAGAATGGCACAAAACAACCCCTATGTCAATTTTACTGGAAGCAGCCCACTTGCTCTCAATGTACAGAATACAATCCCAGTTGTAGCATTGAAGAACATCCCATACTTTAGTGGAGAAAATCAGACCACTCCTAGTGATCATGTTAAGGATATTGCTAATATTTGTGCAATCCATGAGATTAATGAGATGTAAGTTTTCGTCAAATTGCTGGCATCTTCATTCAAAGGGAAAGCGTTGTAATGGTTCAAGAGTCTTGCCTCAGGCTATCCAAAATTGGAACTAGCTATATATAGCCCTCCATGAGCAGTTTGGAGAAAAGGGAGATAACTTGTCCCTTTTAGAACAACTGACAACCATCAAGAGAGCTCGTAATGAGCACCTGAATGACTTCAACTTCAAGTTTCAAATGACTTGGGAGAGAATTGCAGTGGTAATAAGGCTAGTAGTAGAAGGTACTTTTCTATATTACCTTACAACTTTAAATTATGATATTTGTATGTTGATTTAATCCATGGGAGGCATAACTATCCCTGTTTCTTATAGCATTGCCATTAGAGCTGAATTTTTTTTATTCAAGCTGGAAAGCTAGCTCCTAGGCCTCCAATGCCCTTGTTTCCAAGTTTAGAGAGCCCAAATATTGGTCAAGAGCCTATTTTAGCCCATATCCCCACTCCAAGAAATCAGAATTCAAGTGGAGCTTCTACTTCATCTTCTAGTGCCTCAAATGAACTTCAAGAAGTCATGAAGCAACTGTAAAATTTAGGAAATGAGCTGGTTACACTCAAGAGGTAGCAAGCCCAAGGTTTTAGACCTCCTTTCTAGCCTCAAGCTTAGCCTAATAGGCAACCATACCAGCCTCAAAGACCACCCAATCTAGTTGCAAATCAAAATCAAACAAGACCTCCTGCCAACAAACCATTTTAGCCCTATAATTCCAATGCTATATCTACCTCTAAGGCATAGTGCCAATGCAAAACAACATAGCTCAAGAGTATGATTAGTGTTTCCCATGCAATGAACCCCACAACCAGTCTATGTGTTTCAATGGTTCCTTAAATCAAGCATTAATGGTGATAACTAGTGGTGTGGAGGCTGAAGGTAGTCAATGAAATAACCAACAACTGGACACATTCCAGCAGCAATCAACTCCAAATGATGCCACACTTGTAAACTGGCAGGAAAAAGATTTTTGTGGCATGACTCAAATAGTTTCCCAAAGTGTTGCAGCCAACACAAGGTCAAAAAGGAGAAATTTGGGTGAAGAAAAACCATTGGCTCCAAGTAATCCATAACCTCCCACTACTCCACAAATTATTGGCAAACAAAATTCAATTCCAAAAACACAAGGGCTACCTAAAGAAGCTCCTAGGCCAATTCAAATGCCAGTTGTTGCTGCCCATGTACAAGGAATGAATGTGTATGCCAAGGGACAACAAAGAGATGCTTCATCTCCATTCAACATCATTGATCAGAGGAAGAAGACAAATGTAAACATATCAATGTGGGAATCACTATCTATCCCAGGCCAGAGAGATTTACTACAAGCTGCCATGAAGGACTGGTCAACTTCAAATCAGCAAGTCCAAATGCAAGAGAAGGTGCTCACAAATGTTGCCCAACCTGAAGGGAATCATGGAGGATAGCAGGGTAAAATTTTGAAGCCCCCTCCATTCTATGTTTCATTGATAATTGGAAACCAATTAGTACACAATTGCATGATTGATTCTGGGGAAAGTAGTTCAGTAATGCCCAAGAAAATAGCTGATCAGTTAGGTCTTCAATATGAATTCATATCCAAAGGGGTATTTCAATTGGATGGGACAACAGTAATGACAGTTGGAGTGATAAAAAACTTGAGCCTTACTTTACATGCATGCCCCAACGTTGTTGTTTTACAAGATGTCTCAGTAATAGATCTTCCACCACTCTTTTCCCTATGTCTATCAAGGGATTTCACAGCCAAGATTGGAGGCTACTTATCTTCTGATTGGTCACACATGTTGTTCATAACAAGATATGGAATAAAGGCCATAATTAGATATGAACCTATTACAAACTTTCACATTGAGTCTTACACTCCAAGTCAGATCAATACCAATTGTTCAGTGTTTGATCAAGAGGATTATCCAAGCACTGACAAAACTGAAACCAAGGTAGGAAGCATCCCATATCCGACTCTTGATGAATGGGAAAACAAGGTGCATGCTTTTGATCCTTATTAAGAAATAGAAGAATCTGAGCTAGGATTCTATTGCATGCATGAAGAAAATTAGTCTATTCCTAGCATCACCAAGCCAAACCACAAGGATGAAAATGATGTATGGTAGTTGTTTTTTGATGGATCAAGGATTAGAAAAGGTGTAGGAGGGGGAGCTATGCTTTTTTCACCTCAAGGAGTTAAGTAGTATTCAGCTTTTAGATTTTAGTTTGCATGCTCTAATAACACTGCTGAATATGAAGCTTTGATACAAGGATTGCATTAGTCAATCAAGAGAGGAATAAAGAACTTGCAAGTCTTTGGTGATAGTGAGTTGATTATCAACCAAGTTAAGGGACAACATGCTATCAAGAATGATCTACTCAAGTGCTACAAAAATAGGGTGTGGGACCTCATTGAAGATTTTGAGGGCTTTGGCATAAGATCCATTCCTAGAAAAGAGAACTAAGCTGCTGACAGGCTTGCAGCAGTTGGGGCAGCCTTTGACATTGTTGAAAGCATTCAAAAAGACAAGGTACAACCAAACATCCATGTGATTGTGAGGCCTTCAGTGCCATAAAAAAATGTAAGCTGGCAAGTGTTTGAAAATGATCAGCAAATCATCCATTTCTTGCAAGAAGAGGTTGAGTTCTCAGCTAAAAATTAGGAAAAATTGGAGTAGCAATATGGTGACCAAGTGGTACAACTGAGAACCAACAAACTACCAAAGGGACTCATTACTTTGGAGTCCATTTTCAATCCTAATGATCAGTTTAGGAAGGAGAAGGAAAACATTCAAGTCAAGGGAGAAGATTCAGTGTCCATCTTGGTGGAAGAAGGCAAATCACTTCGAGTTGGTAAAGTTACAACTGAGCAAGAAAGGTATGAGTTCATACAACTTTGTCAAGAATTCCTTGATGTGTTTTCTTGGAGCTATGAAGATTTGAAAGGTTTCAATCCCAAGTTAGCCCAACACACCGTTAAATTGGATCCAAGTACTAAAACCATCAAGAAAAAACAAAGGCCAGTCAATCCACACATGGATCCTCTCATGAGGAAAGAATTGAATAAGTTGATAGAATCAATAATCATATTCCCTATCAAACATTATAGTTGGGTAGCCAACTTGGTTCTTGTTAGAAAGAAGAGTGGGGAAATCATATTATGTGTTGATTTCAGAGATTTGAATAGAGCATCTCTCAAGGACCATTACCCACTTCCTTCCATGGAGTAGATTTTGTAAGTTGTTGCCGGCTCTGAAAGGTTTTCATTACTTGATGGCTATTTGGGGTACAATCAGATTATGATGAAAGAAGAATATCAGTTCAAGATAGCCTTTACAACCAAATGGGGAACTTATGCATACAGGAAAATGCCATTTGGGCTATCTGACGCTGGATCTACTTTCCAAAGAGCAATGGACATGGTGTTCAAGGATTTGATTAACAACGTGGTGCTGGTATATCTTGATGATATCACTATTTTTTCACAAAATGCAGTAGACCATCTCTTCCATTTGAGACAAGTGTTCCAAAGGTGTAGAAGATTTGGAGAACCCTTGAATCCTAAAAAGTGTATTTTTCTATCCCATGAAGGAAAGCTCCTTGGCCACATTGTCTCTAAGGAGGGATTAGTAATTGATCCAAAAAGAGTTGAAGCCATAAGAGCACTACCATTGCCAAGCCACAAGAAGGCCCTTCAAAGTTTCTTGGGGAGAATAAATTTTGTTCGGAGGTTTGTCCTAAATTTTTCAGCCCTAGTCAAACCTATCACCAAGAAGTTAAAGAAAAGCATGGTTTTCAAATGGACAGCCAAAGGAAAGGAAAGTTTTGAAGTAATCAAAGAAGCCATCTCTCAAGCCCCAACTCTCATTAACCCATATTTCTCCAAGGATTTCATCCTCTATGCATTTGGGGGTGATGATACTATTTCTACAATTTTGGTACAACAGAACAAAGACAATGATGAGCATCCAATTACTTTCTTTAGCCAAATCCTGAAAGACTATGAGGTGATATATTCTTTCATTGAGAAGCATGTTCTTGTAGTAATCAGAAGCTTGAAGAAATTCAATAATCTAGTTTCAAACAATAAGGTTCAGTTACTGGTTTCTCATGTGGGAGTTAAAGATTTCCTCCTCAACAAAGATTTGAATGAAAAGAGAGTAGGTTGGATTACTTGTGTCATGGAGTATGACATTGAGATCAAAGTCACCAAATTTGTCAGAGGAAAGGGATTATGTGAGCAACTGGTCTTGAACAAACACAAGGAAGCATGCAATGAGAAGGAGGTTGTTTTGGCGTTGCAAGACAGCCATGAGAAAGGAAGCACTCAAAAGGAAAATGAGTGTGTCCTCACTCCTTGCTGGACCCAATACATAATGCACTTCCTAAGCATAGGTCTATGCCCTCCAGAGATGAACAAGACCAAAAGAAGACACTTCAGATTGCAGGCTATCCCATATGCCCTTGTTGATGGCATTTTGTTCAAAAGGGATGTGAATGGAGTGCTACTGAGATGCATTGGTACAAATCAAATTCATAGGGTGTTGGAAGAGTTCTGTAGTGGACCAGCTGGTGGTCATTTTGCACCAAGAGTGATAGCTCTAAAGATCACGAGGGTTTGTTATTATTGGCCCGAGGTTTTTCAATGATTTTTATGCATGGATCAAGAGGTGCAAGAATTGTGCATTCTTCACAGGTAAAGAGAGGCTAGCTTCCCTTCCATTGCATCCAATTTCAGTTGACCATCCATTCATGCAATGGGGTTTGGACTTCATTGGAGTCATTAATCCCAATTCAAGCCAAGGGCACAAATGGATTTTAACAGCAACAGATTACTTCAGCAAGTGGATTGAAGCAGTAGAACTCAAGGAAGTAAATGAATCTAGCATCCAAGACTTCTATGAGGGAATAGCAACCATATTTGGCATACCTGCTACAATAATATCAAATAATGCATTGGCATTCATTGGGTCCAAGGTGACTGAATGGGCTATCAAGAATGGGATCTACCTAAGTAATTCATCAAATTATTACCCTCAGGGTAATGGCCAGGCTAAATCTATGAAAAAGAACTTGTTGAGGATCATTAGGAGGACTCTTGATGAAAATCAGAGGTCTTGGCATACTAAGTTGAAATCAGCCTTATGGGATGATAGGATAACTCCCAAGAGATCTACAAGTAACTCTCCATTCAAGCTTGTTTATGGAAGAGAGGCAATTTTTCCCATGTCACTTGAGTTGCCAACATTGGAACTCATGAAATAGTTGTATTTGTTGGAGTTTGGGCCTATGGATGTTAGATATGTAGAATTGATGGTGCTCCAAGAAATCAAAAATCAGGCATCCCAAGCAATGGAGAAGGATCAAGCTTTGATAAAGAAGACCTTTGATAGAAAGGCCAAGAATAGATCTTTCCAAGTTGGAGATCTAGTGTTAAAATGGGATGCAGAAAGAGCAAAACCAGGAAGACACTCAAAATTTGATGCCATTTGGAGTGGCCCATACATGGTCACAAAGTGTAAGGACAACAATGCTTTCCAATTGTCTTCATTAGATGGTGAAGAATTTCAGATTCCAATCAATGGAATCCATCTGAAGCATTGCTACTAAAGGGAATTCTCCACCTTGTACATATTAGCTAGGTTTTCATTCCTCCACTTGCTTGTGCACATTGTTTTGTTGTAGATTAGTTTTCTTTCCCTAAGTGCTTTGGCACAAGCTTGTTGTTCCTGGAAATGTGTTTGTAGGCCTTGCTCCATTAGGTGATGTTTCACCCTCCACCTTCCTCCTTGCAGTGTTCTAATCAGTTGGGGTACCAAGCAGAGAATTTAACGACTCCATGCCCAATGGATTGCTTCAGGAAACTGGTAACTTCATCCAGCAGGCAGATGACCCCTCTGAGTCACCAAAATTCTTATCCAAAATTTTCCCCTTGCACATTTTGTGGCTAACTCCTTTCATTCTTCACTCTCTTGTGCCTCAATCATAATTTTTTTCTTTTCAAGCACTCAAAACTTTCTGGAAATGGCACCATTAGATAGAGCTCTTTCTCATCTTTCCATAAAGGTAAAGTTTTCCTCCTAACTCCATGTATTTTTGAAGTTATGGCTTGGCGGAGTTTTCATGGGAAATTTTCCCCTGGAAGGACTGCAACTAGTAATATCATGCCACGTGTCTCAAAGTTGTGGGGGTCAGAGGAAAACTTGGATTTTTTACCAAGTGTTTGGTAAGATTTTAAAAGGGATATTTCGCCCCACAGGTCCGCCGTCCAATTGGATTGTGCCACGTGTCCAAGGGGGGAAACATTTAAAAAATGGCTAAGTGTTGGTGCCATGGAAAAATATCTGGGATAGGCCCACGCCCAACCACATTGTGCCACATGTCCCCAAGGGTCGGAGTGGCAGAGCATGGGGGGAGATTGGGATTTTCCCAAAGGCTAAAATCAAAAGAAAAATGTTTGCCCCAAGGGCCTGCGGTGAATGAGATGATGCCATGTGGCATCCAGATCAGTGGAAGGTAGGGAAAATTTGGGAAATTTTCCCAAAGAAAATTGAAAAATTCCGAAAGGAAAAGTCCACCCCCCGAATGCAAACCAATCACATCTTGCCATGTGTCCGGTGGTGGAAAAATATTGATGTCAGGCCCGCAAGGAAAAAGGGAAGTGGAAAACCCGCAGCCAATGGCATTTTGCCACATGTCCAAGTCAAAAATTGGTCAAAAGTGCCATGGAAATTTTCAAAAGGAAAGGCCCGTGTCTAATGTAATGCTGTCACGTGTCCTCAAAGCATCGGCCTGGCAGAGATAAATGGAAATTTTTTCCAATAGCCAAAAGGGTGGAAAATGAAGTGCCCAAAGCCCGCATCTAACCAAAACGTGCCATGTGGCACCCAGACCAGTAGAGCGTGGGGTTTTTTTTGGGAAATTTTCTCAAATGCAAAAACGTGGAAAATTTTAAATTTTTTCGCCCGCAATCCGTTTTGGCCCTATTTTTCCCTAAATTTTCAAACGTCCATATCTTTCGATCCAGAGCTCAATTTTTCATGTTTTTTATATCAATGGAAAGATGGTGAAATTCTCTATAAGATTCCAGGGTCATTTTGTATTTTGATGGAGTCTAGAGAGATAAAATTTAAAAACACCTCTGGCACTTGGTCATGAGCAGAAATGATGTTTCAATCACCATTTTTAATGAAGAATGGTTTGCATTCTCTCCCAGCATGGTGAAAAAAGTCGAGGGATGGGCTTCTAAGGATGCCCATGCTATTTTATTGCATTTTTGGCTGGTGGTTGAATCTCTCCCACGTTTTTCTCTCCTGGGGTCACTTCTGGCACTGTAAAAGATAGATTTAGCTCATTTTTTAAGGGGGGAACATTTTTCATGTATTGCAAGCTCCCTCTTTCACCAAAAAATAGTGATTTTTGTGGAAAATTCAGACCTCTTCCAGGACTGCAACATGTTTTCTATCTCCCAGATTCCGTAATGTATGTATTTTGATGTTAAAAATGAAAATGCAAGCTCTGTGAATGAGTTTCAATCCTCTACTTATGTTGTTTGCTTTCTTTCTGATCTTTCATTACATGTCATTAGTTGTGCATGAAGTTTTTTTGCATTTCCATGACTTGTGTCAATCTGCAGAAGAAAAAAATTCTCACCACTCCTTTGGTGCATCACCTTATTAGCATTAGTTTCAATTTTGCATTCTCTATCTCTGCCTTCTTTGGAATTTAGAGTAGGATTTTGAATTCAAACCTTCTGCAACTTGCAAGTGATATATCTGATTAGGGGAGTTGTGGAACCAACCTCTAATCTTGAGATTCCTCTCCCATTTTTCAAGTCCCACACTTGGGGAGAGGATTCAATTTTGTGCAATCACACTGGATGTCCAAAATATCAAACTAGAAGTCTGATCAACATCCAGGGGTGATGCTGATTTGCAACAACACTTACCTTACACTAGTATTCAAACCTCATTGAACATTTAGTGTACTCATTTACAAAAATTGAACAAATATTCCTCAATCATTTCTCTATCAAAATTTGTAGGAAGGTATATATTACCAACCTATATTCCATTAAAAAGTTAGAGGATGATTTCCTTACAAATTTTTTATGCAGATAGTGAGGATGAGTCCCTTATTGTTATCACTTCCCTGGTCTGAGCTAATCAAACTGTTTAAATTTTTTTTGGTATTGTGATAGGCATATTTCTTCCATACTCCAAATCTAGTATTTTAAAGATAATTGAGTAAACATGTATGAATTCTACGAATATGGAAATGTGATCCCTAGAAGAATCAAAACTTAAACTACACAACAAAACCACCAAAATAGATCCTTCTAAAACATTATTTAAAGTGAAGGGCTGCTAATGATAATAATTCTTAATACAACCTCAACCAGTCAATCTAATTCATCATAGATACATTCTTAGAGATCAACAGCTCAACCATAAAGAAAATAAACACCTTTACGATAACCTTAGGATGTTATCCTTAAAAAAACTCTTGAAGGATCATTTAATCAAATTACCACCCATTCACAATCCATTTGTCTAGTATTGACATAAACCCACATGATGTAAAGAATATGAATTTTGTAACTACCATCAAGTAAAATGCCATGAAATTAATAAATGCTGATTTTTCAAAAATGGCATCCAAAATATCATAGAAAAATGAGAGCTCAAGCTAGATAATCCCAACCCTCCCTCAACCCAATACCTACACGTCTTTAAATAACAATTTCCTAATCACTCAACCATGACCAACTTAGTGGAAATAAGTGTTGAGAACCCCATGATTTATGTTATAAAAATTCTCTCCCAATATCCCCTTGTTGAAAATATTCTTTCACCAAAAATAATGCCCCTAGAAAATCCACAGTTTATGGACCTTCTTACAAGCGGTCCTCTAATTAAAATGAAATACATATTTACTATCTTCATACTCACTACTTATTCTAACCTTCCCAATCTAATTTCATGGACCAACCTTAAGAAGACCCTAAATTGAAAAACCCCAAAACCAAAACACTACCCATACTAATAAAAAATATTGACATCTATAAGGAGGAAAAATAGCAACACCCACACTAGATGATAGAACTAGCACAATCTAAATACAAGAATTTAATCACATCCACAATTTATCTCGTGTATTCTATTTTATGACCCCATCCTTGTTATAAATTAAAAATAAAATAATATAGTCAAAAAAATCCACAAACAAAGTCCTCTTCTTCCACCCACATATTAAATGCTCCCCATAATGGTCCATTACCCTTGGGCTCCAACATATCCTAATATATCCAAAAATGAGGCACATTCCAGTAATCAACCTTGTAAATTAGACACAAAACTTGTAAACCAAAAAATTTAATTACCCCCTCTAAAGGCGACCACGCCACACTAAAATTTGAAGTGAACCTAGACTACCATCCTTGAAAATATTGTGCAATCCTCTACTATCACTTTACCCCCAATAAAAGTTTCCAATCGTCATATATAGAGAACCACATATTATAAACCAGAAAAAAAATGTGCCTACTATAAGACCATAGGTCACAATAGAGAGACTTCAATGACCTTAAAATTACAATCCATTAATTCTTTGATACTAATGACCTCCTTGCAGAAGAAGATCATCTTGGTCCATAATCGACCCTAAAATAATCCACAATTGAATCCTCAATAGCATAAAAACACACTCACATAACAAGTGGAAAGATGTAATTTGACACTAACAACCCCTTTCCAAAAATTTTATCATCACTCTCTACTAAATTTTCCTTCTTCCAAATAGACATGGATATTATAACCATATGATCCCAGAACAAACATCTGAAATCACAAGACAAAGGAAAAGACAAAGTCTCTATACCAAGAGTAGCTTCAGAGCCCCCTTCGTCATCTTTCCCCAAGGATAAGGTTTCCATCCTTGGCTCAAATCAAACCAAACCCATCATAAGCATCCAAAACACAATCCTAAAATAGATCCACTGGGCACCAATGAATATTTTCATCATACGAGCTCATTCAGAACTCCCCACAACATAGATAAGTAATGATCGAGAATTTACAATATAATTATGTCCCTCCAAAAGAACCACAACCATTATCCACCTTCATCCGTCCCTAAAAAATATCCATATCCATCATATTTGACTCCACAAAAATCCCCACATCTTAGTCAGATGATCAAGATCCCCCCTTATTCATCACAACCCAAATAAACCAAATTTGCATCAAATGAGTCATGATTGAAAATTATGGGAGCATCGACATCATCTCTACTCATGTATTTAAAAAACTTATGTTGTTGGATAATGTGGTGTGTTATTAATCCACTATCCTACTTGCCTTTAGTGACATCATTACTTACACATGGGGAATAGTAGATCTACCCATCCAAATCAGTAATTGCACCATCCCAGAAATCTTCTACCTAGTAGAAGAGGTAAATCCAATACAATATCCTACTTGGACATCCTTGAATCTAGAAGATGTGTTGTGTCCCTTCAACCCTACAAAGATTCCTAAAATATGATCAAGAAGGTAGATTTTATGTTATTCCAGTTGATCCGAATCTATTGAAAACCTGTAACATGACTTACTAATGTAATGTTGTCTTAATATCCCTTAAGAGAATCACCTCCTCTAGTGAGGCACCTTCCATCTCTTTTGTATTACCATCTAAACTCCCCAATAAGGAGTTCTTTGACTCTACATTTTAATGGCTCTTACTTGGAAAATACTAATTATTATCCTTAAATACACTCCCCACACCAAAAGAACATGAAAACTCTAACAAAAAACCATTTTATTATCATAAGTTTGGAAATTTCATCCTCTTTGACCCCCCTCCATAGTAAACCAATATTAACTATAATAGATCAACCAGCCATCCTTATGTAAAGACAACCAATAACACACAAGGCCCTTCTCATATGATTTCTCCTTCTTATAAAAACCATAGTTTATCAAGACTTACCTTTACCTTTGTGTTTAGAAGGGAGAGTTCATGTTATTCCAATTGATTCTAATCCATTGAAAACTTGCAACATGACTTACCAACCTAATGATGTCTCAATATCACTCAAAAGAATGACCTCCTCTAGTGAGGCCAATTTTAACTCCTCTATATCAGCATCAAAACTCCCCAACAGGGAGTCCTTTTATTCTACATTTCAATGGATCTCACTTGGAAAATACCAGTTTTTATCCTTAAATACACTCCTCACACCAAAAGAACATGAAAAATATGAAAAAAAATCATTTTATTATCCTAAGTTTAGAAATGTCATCCTATTTGGCCCCACTCGTGAGATGCCTTGTGTCTCTTCCACCATACATATATTCCTAAAATATGATCAGGAAGGGAGAGTTCATGTTATTGTAGTTGATTCTAATCTATTGAAAACCTACAACATGACTTACCAACCTCATGATGTCTTAATATACGTCAAGAGTATCACCTTCTCTAATGAGGCCACTTCTACCTCTTCCATATCGGCATCCAAACTCCCCAATAAGGATTCATTTGATTCTACCATTCAATGGATCTCATTTGGAAATTACCAATTTTTATCCTTAAATAAACTCCCCACACCTAAAGAACATGAAAACTTCAAAAAAAAACCCTTTTAGTATCCTAAGTTTGGAAATGTCATCCTCTTTGGCCCTCCTTCCCCATAAACCAATCTTAAATATGGGCGATCGACTAACCATCCTTATGTAAAGACAAATAACAACACATAAGGCCCTTCTCATATGAATCCTCCTTCCTATACAAACCATTGTTTATCAAGACTTACCTTTACCTTTCCATTTGGAATGGATTTGGTATAGGTAAATAAAAATAAGGCCCCCATAAATTCTCTTTATAAGACTTCATATTACCTCACAAGAAGTAAGGTTTGGGTTTCATAAAACCTCCTACGATCCTTCCTAAACCTAAGCCCCAACTAGACCCCATCCTATCACCGGCCAATAAATCCATAGAAACAAGTAAGGACATTTCCATCACCGTAACATTTTTTATTCAATATTATTTCTCTAGTCCCACTCACTTACTAAGTTGAGAATCAAACTAGAAACCTTCCTCTATTTTTCTCTAAAATTATAGAAGAATATTCTTCTACTATAGTTGTTGTATAATTCCAAGAGGATAGATCCATCCTAACCTACATGGGAGTAAAAGAGACCCTCCTACACAAATATTTCCCCTAACACCTTCACTCTTTTGAATGAATATACAATTTTTATTAACATCAGAAAACCTAAGATTCCATGCATCATCAAAATTGGGTAGTCCTTAAATCTGTAAGAACAAAAAAAATTCTCCACTATTTTATCCAAATGGTTCCAAGCCTTTTCTTGGTATTATAGAGACATGCCAGGTATTAATTCTAATGTAGTCATGCATAACATTCCCATTGTCCCCAATGCCAATCATTTAAAGAAAAATATTTAGAAAATACATCATCTCATAGTATTCTTGATCAAATAATAGTCCCAAGACCTTTTTTCCATCAACTTTATCCATCCTATTGATGACCCATAATAGATATCTAATATTGTGTCAATTACTGAATCCTTGGGAAACTTTACATCTGGACTAGATTTTGATACCTTAATCATTCCTATCCCAAAGATAATTTTACCATTCCTATTATTGATCAATTAGTAGATCTTACATCAGGACATGAGATTTTATCCCTCATGGATGGGTTTTTAGGTTATAATTAAGTCCTCATCACCCTTCAAGATCAACATAAAACATATTTTATTACCCATGGGGGACATTTTATTACAATTTCATGGATTTTAGTTTGAAAAATGTGGGAGTAAGCTACTAACGAGCCACGAATGATATCTTCCATGACCTAATACACAAGGCCATTGAAGATTGAATAGACGAAATCCTCATAAAATCAAAAATTTTCCAATAATATTCATTCTAGAAAAAAACTTTGACTGACTGATCCAGTTTTTTCTTTGTCCCAGTCCCAGTAAATTTATCTTTGGAGTCTTGACTACTAAAATATTTGGTTTCATCATATCCATTAGAGGAATTGAATTCTATCTATATAAAATAAAATCCATCTTATAGATTCCTCCTCTGTATAACTTAAAACAACTACATAGCTTACAAGGTAAACTAGAGTCCATTCTTCACTTTATCACAAAACTCTATGACCACTGCCAACCTTTTTATTACCTCCTTAAGAATTATGTCTAATTAAAATGAGATGCCCCTTGTCAAGAATCCTTTAAGGCTATGAAATAAAATATCCTATCACCTATCATGATTATACTTCATAAGGAGGATTAACTGCTTTACTTGTACATTTCTGCTACCAACCATGCCCTAGGTGTAATACTTGTGCACTAAGATGGCTAGAATCAAGAACATGATAACTACTACATCATTCATACTCTCATTGATTACAAGACCTGCTACACTAACCTTGGTAAAATATTTTTTTCCTAGTATTCGCAACCTCCAAAATTCTTCACTACCTCATCAATCATAAGAACTGTGTAGTTATAATATCTAATCCCTTGAAATTCATATATTCCAAAACTTTTCACAATCAACAAATCAGTTAATGGATCATTCTCCTAACAAAGTTTCACATATAGTTCATCCATTGTAAATAAATAAAAGGGAACATCATTAGAAACCACATCACAGAGGCACCCTTAACTAATAACTAGCATTTCAAAACCCAATTCCCTAATGAATGTATAAACTTCCTATTCCATGAAGATCCCCCCAACAAGACAACCTAATATTTTTATGGATACAATTGTGAGCTCGAAGTAGGATTTGATGGCATATTATAACTCTTGAGTGGACACATATTTCACTTTCCTTCAAACTCAACTTTGATTATACTAAGAAAATGGAAGAATACAAATCTTTAATCATGATTCTGTAAAAAACCTTGGCATTAGGGGTTAAAAAATCTTAATAGCTTGGGTGATTCTCAACTCATAATCAATAAAATCAAAGGAACTTAATAATGTAATAATGATATCTTATAGAAATAGAAAACCATCACTAACCAATTGTTTAGCACCTTTGACCATTACAATATCTAATCATTTCCATGGTCAACTAAAAATTTTGTAGACACCATGGCCTCCCTCAATTATTTTATTACTTCAACAAAGTGGATCAAACTTCCTATAAAAATTTCAATCTCCCTTCTTTCAATATCATTGAAAGCATGTGATTAAACATCTAGTATTCATAAACATATGATTTCCTCTTAGAAGGTAAAATCCCTTTCGATCTTTCCAGAAATTGCTAAAGATGTTTTCAATAATGGGCCACCTACTATGTCATACTAGGGGGTATTCTCTGTAAAATAGGATTTATTAGTATCCTCCTCCTTTATCTCTAATCCCCTGAAAACAACACACACCATCAAGTAATTCCATGATGGTATATGTGGCAGATACTTCAATGTCGTAGTTATCTCCAAGGACCTCTTGAAAACCGGTTACTACTAACCTACAATGAACCAAGATTATTTCTCATATGCCAAAAAATGTCTCAAATGTCAACAAAATTATAACCTCACAAATTTTGCTATCCATGCTCATCAACCCACCCAAAATCTTTATCCCTTCTCACAATGGGGGTTATATCTCATTCTTATAATCAATCATAATTCTTCTCAACAATACAACTTCGTCATCACATCCACCGAATATTTCACTAAATTCATGGAGACCATTACCCTTATTAAAAATAAAGAATATAATATAGTCTAATTTAATCACCAACATATTATATTATGATTCAAAATTCCTCATAAAACCATCAGAGATAATGGAAAATCCTTAAAATTACAAAAAAATCCAAAAACTTTATGACACCTTTAACATCAAACTCATATTTTATACACCATATTATCAAAAATCTAATGGACAAGCTAAGGCATCTAACAAAACTCTTAATAAAAGCCTTATTAAAACTATCAATTTTGTCGGTAGAGATTAGCATCTTAACATAACATTTTCACTATGGGATTACTGAACAAACAACCATATTCCTACAGGTTCCACCCTATTTTCTTTGGTTTATTGCTCAGAATTCATCCCCACTCTCAAAATAAAAATACCCTCATTATGAATCGATCTTAAGGATCATTTATGAAGAATACTATCAACAAGAGTGCCTCTCACAATTATTACTATTAGATAAATTTCATATAGAATCTCTCAAACATATTAAGTTTTACCAAGAAAGGATTAAATGAGCTTTAAAAAAACATCTCCAAGAACAAGAATTTAACATTGGAGATCTTATCCTTAAAGAAAATCAACATGTCATTTGTCTTCTCGTGATGGAAAACCTAAACATAAACCCCTCAATGCTTTACATTTTTGACCTTACTATTGGTAAAAGGTCTTTTTAACAAAACCATGGTTCACTAACACCATTATTTTATCTCAATAATTTATCCCCTCTTCCTTTAAATGATGATATATAATTATGTGGTTATCCATCAGATAAATCAACCTGACCTTAAATATGAACACCATGGCTCTATCCATAGCAAATTATTAGATAAGTTTCCCTATTACTAGTGTGAAACTTTCAGATCTTGATCTTCCCACTCCTATACTGACAAAGCATGAATAAGGAAATATTGTTTCACCTTATGTCTTGGAATGGGATTCCTCACATAGGAATGTAGGATCTCACCTAAAACGATATTCATAAGGATATGTATCATGATAAAATAAATCCATCATAGAATACCCCGTGAAGGATACATATCATCTAATTAATGTAGACCACTCCCTCAAAGGATGAATACCCTTAAAATTTTCTATACTACCATGGACCAATCCATCATAGGATGACCACCCAGTCAAAATAAATCACTATTTTAGACCACTACTAGGAAGGATGACTACCTTGAAAAATTCAGTATACTACCATGGACCACTCCCTCGAAGGATGGAAACCCAGTCAAAATAATTTACTATTGTAAAATACTGCCTCAAAGGATGACTACCCTTGAAATATTCCCACTTTGATCACATTTCAAATTTTGATACAAAAATAATCAAGATTTTTTATCCCTAGAAATATTCCCACATCAATCATCTTTGGTGGTATAAATCAGCTTACAACAATTAATGTGTTGTATATTGAATCACATTCATTTAATTATCAAACCAGTGAGTGTAGGCTAGAAATATTTCTTGTGTTGTTTGAATAGTTACAATGATTTAAGAGGTTGAAAAGGAAATAATTGTCACGATAATGATGAAAGTAAAATAAAACTTAAACTGGAAAATGAACTAGTGTTAACTACTAAATTTTCTAAAATAGAGTTGCAGATTTAGAAAGTAAATTGCTCCTAAGTAAACATGCATGCAATAAAGTAATGGAGGGGATTTAGCAGACCTCAAGTATGTCCTGAATTGGGTGCTAACCCCTTCCTAAATCTGAAAATAGAAACTAGATAACATAACTCAGATCTTTGTTGATTTGCATTAACAATAGATCAAGCAACAAAAGAGTAATCTCCAAATCAAACTCTTACTCAATTACAACTCTTTCCTATGAATTTCCTATGACTATTTGACTCTCGATTTCCCTATTACAAGGCACACCCCTTTAGTTTATACCTTCATTTATAGCACAATATGAAAATAAGAAGAGTTCAACAAGGAGTTTCCAACAAAACAAGTGAGAGTTTAGACACCTAAAATCCGCTTACGTAATTTTAATACTAAGATTGAAATAATGACCCTCTTTCCCATCATTTCCATTATAATTGGTGATTTTACACTAATTAAATAATTTTCCCCTCCATTTCAATCAATTAATGGCACTTTGTGAATTAACTATCATTTCCCTCCATTTTGGTTAATTAACGACACTTCGTTAGTTATAATCCTCCTCTAATTAATTAATTGACTATCATTAGTTAATTAAGCATTTATAACCTTTCTTTTAATTGATAAATCATCTTATTAATTAAATCTCCCTTTCAAATCATCCAAATCCTACCTATTTTCCACTATATCCACTCCAAATAGTTTTCTAAGTTTATCTTGCCCTATTAAATAATCCTAGTTGATTAATTAAGTCATCTCCAAATCCCATCAGTTTCTAATTCTAATAATTTATTTGTAATAAATCTTATCTCTTCTAAATCTAATTTATCCTTTATCCCACATGCATTATTTTTCATGCTTCTCCCAAATTGGAAAACTATATAAAGGACCCACCCGCTTCCCTCACACCTTACACCTTTACAAACACCACACTTTTGCTAGTGATTACTATAGTCATATGATAAGATCCTTCTCCATTGTTGGAATAACTACTTCATATTTGAATCCATTATCTCATATTTGAGTAGTAAAGGAAGATCTAAACATGGATTTGTATCCATTTTAGTGAGATCCTTCCCTCATCTAGAGACAACACACAAAATGATTGTTTATGATCTAAATAGGTTCATAATTTGATAACAATCATGCATTTATAATAGTAAGAATGGTTTAACATTAGATTTTCATTCATGTTTATGCATTAGAATACATAAATTTGGCATGCCTAGTGGGACTTACTCTATTGTCCTTTTCATTAATTTCAAGTTAGTGTAGTTAAATTTCAATTTTGGTTACTAACCCACTTTTTATAATTTTTAGATAAATCTTGATTTTTGTAACTAGCTTAGTTAAGTTTTCTTAGTTTATGTGCTCTTTACATGAATAAAGGAGGTGAGATATTACTAAAATTGAAGTTAATTGGAAAGGATTTGATCTTTTTGGACATTATTTTTGTCAAATATCAGGTTTTGATATTACATAGGTTCCTTACACTAGTGTGAAGAACCCTTACATCATCATCGAAAGGATTTTGCTACTGTCAAAACCCATGAGTTACCATTGTTAGGCTTATGCTACTTCTTCTAGGCTTGTGCTAGTGTCTCTCATCCTATGTTACTGTTGGCCTAAATTTTTCTCCTTTGTGTTAGACTTACACTACTATTGCTAGGCTTGTGTTACCGTCTCTCTGCATGTGCTAGCATTACACTGTTATATATTTTTTTCACAGACCTGTTTTATTTTTAGTATTTCTACACTAATTTAAAGATTCTTATGTTACTACTCATAGGCTTGCACTACTGTTAAAAGGCTTGTGCTAGCATTCCGTGTCAATTTTTGGCTCATTTTTTAGGTTTCTAGATTATGATTTTTGGTTTTTTCTACTATTTTACAATTTTTTAAACTCTATTTTGTAGGATTTTTCATTTTAGATCAAATTTATAGAATGTTTTTAAGTTTTAAAGAATTTTATGCTTTCATGCTTTACTTGAGTTAGGCTAAAGTTTGTGTATGCTCTTCTCTCGTGTCCTTGGATGATCTTGAGAATCAAAATCAACCTTTGATTCTCTTTCAAATATTGTGATTTTATTGGAGAACTACTAATATTTGATTAAAGGACCATATATACTTGTCAAGGAAAGAATAATAAAAAAAATAATAAATATAATTTGTTGTAAGTTTCCATTGGTGTGCTAAACCAAATTAAGTTCAAAGATAAAAAACACACCACTATTCATAACACTCTATTTGTAGGTTCATTGAAGAGCTACGGATCATCCTCTTTAAAATATGGGAAGTATATTTGCATAATCAATAAAAATAATTAGGAGAATTACCACAGGAACCCCAAATTAGTCCACACATTAAGAGAATTGGTGGATGAAACGGGAAGTTCTCCGCTACCCACTTGACTAGTTAAAAACTCATGTGAGAAAAGATTCAAGTTACCCATATGAGGCCTAGTTCATTAATTTGATTTTGGGGTAATGGTCCATTGTATGGGAGAAATTATAGAAATTTTTACCTATCTTAGGTAAGAATTGGCAAGTGTTGAGAAAAAATCTTAGGAAACCATTTGACATTGGGGCCAACTTGAATTTATCCATTATGTTTTGAACAGCTCCCACAAAGTCAAAAATTATTCAGAGTCAATACCTTGTTAGTTAAATAAGGGGAGGTTTCATTGAATTTTGAGCCACATGTTACTCATCTTGGAACTTACAAGGCATCACTTTGTCTTAGTTTCTACCTTTTCATAAGATAAGGAAAACCTCTACCAAAGTTAGGCTAAGTATTTTTCATCACCACTTGGTCTACTCATTTGTTTTCTTGTTTCCCTTTTGGGAAAAAAGAAAAAACATATACATGGTACCACCAGAAATAATCATGTCCACCAATTTTTTATTTTACTTACATGACCATTTTGCGACAAAAATGTAACTGTTGAAAGTGTGTTCGTACATGTTCATGTTTTAGTAGGCCCTTATTTTGATACCCACTTCAAGACTATCTCGTTATATCTAGGTTGTTTCATCATTGACTTCCTCTTGATTTTTTATGTTTCTCACATCATATTGATATAGTTTTAATACTTACATCTTGTTTCCTTTGTGAAAATTTATTTAAGTCTCTAAGCTATATTGTTACACTACTTGCAAAACTATCAACTTCTTGATATACTTAGACCTTGTTTTTATTCGAACATTGCCTTGAGTTTTGAAAAGTGTTTTCATTATGCTACTCACATCATGCTAACATCAATCTAATACTAATATATTTTTTTGTATTCAAATCTTGATTAACATATCCAAATTTTGTTGTTGTGCTTCTTGCATTTGTAGCTTCCATTTTCAAGATTTGGACTTTGTGGGTATCTAAACTTGTTTAAATATACCTTGTTTGGAAATATCATCAAAAACATAGTAGTACTTGAGCCTTGCTTTTTTAAAACTTGATTCAAGTATTGATATTATGTTGTTATTTATTGTACCAAACCTATCTTTGAGACTGGAGGGATTAGTTATTTTTTTGATTGGATCTTGGTCTTTTTCTTGCTTTATTTATCTTAGATATTTCTTACTATAAAGTACACTATATTTGGGTCATTCTTCATTATTTGGTGTCCTTGATTCATATTTAATTGATTCATATTTCCTTGATTATTTAGATTCTTTTCCATTCATTATTTGACATTCTTTGTGATGATTTTAGTCATCATGTTGCTTAATTTTTCCTATGGTCCTTTTTATCAACCTTAGTGAAATTATTCCATATGCCTCCTATTAAAACAATGGGGCATCGAAGGTTAGGGTAAAACCATTTTTTTACTAACAAGTTAAACCCTCTCTTTGAAGATAACAACATGGTTGACCATAGTGGTGACAAGGGGAACTCTCCTCATAATTACTTTGAATTTGATCCCGCCCACATGGATAACTTCCTCTTCCAAAATAAGAATTAAATCCTTATGCGTGTTATATAATTGGGGGCTAAACTACCACCTAAATTTAATCACAATCTCCTCACAAACATGGTTTATGGAGAGGAAGAAGTAGAGCATCCCCTTCGTAATATTGATGAAATCCTAAACCTAAGAGATGATTCTACCTCCAGCCAAATGAATGAGGAATAATTGCCTTCTCAGAAAAACATAGTTTATCACATACCCACTATTATAATTAACTATGAGGATCATGAAGAACATCACAATAATGAACAACATCCTCCTCATGAAACTCATGAGGAGACAAAAAAACAATGAGGTTAAAATTGAACAACAAATACAAGATCTTACTCGTCAATTGGAAATTTTGGATTCACATGCTCACAAAGATCCCAAAAAGAATCCATTATAAGAAAAACCTAGATCTTCGTATCATGATTTTTTCACGAATACTCCAATACAAGAAAAACCTAGACCTTCGTGTCATGATTTTTTCACAAAACATTTGCTTGAAGAAAAACCTATAGATTTGTATCATGATTTTTTCACCAAAACTTTTTGTCAAGAAAAACATAGAAAGACGTATCATGAATTATACACAGATAATAAAGGTGGTGATACAACTATAATTAACTATGTATATATACCTTATTCACCTACACATGGTCAAATCTTTGACCAAGAACGGTTATCTATGAATAATGCCCTCACTTCTTTGCAAGAATTCAATGTGGGATGTAACAATACGTATCAATTTGAAGATCTATGACCATACCTGTTTGATAGAGATATGTTGAGAACACATTTCCCTCGTCACTTTGACTGTCCAAAATTTGATAAATATAAAGGTAAAGGTGATCCATGGAACCATCTCAAAGACTTATTTATGACATGTCAAGAGGTCACATATAGTGATAGTTATGTCATTCACATCTTCCTAAGGAGTCTAGGGAAAAAAACACTCAAATGGTTCTTACATATAACTATTCTTTCAATCTTATATCAAAGGGGGTAGGAATTTGCCCCAACATTTGTAAACCCAATTTACACTAGAATCTTAGAAAATGACATCACCATGATAGGTTTATGCAATAAAACAACAAAATAATGAAAACTTTGCTAGTTTCTTATAAAGATGGTGAGGATTAGCTAGTCATTTTTTTATATCCATAGTAGAGGAACAACTAGTTTGCATTTGTGTGCCTAATATACACCATGAGATTTCTTTCCACTTGCAAATGCATTGTGTAAACACCTTTGAGGAGGTTATATAAAATAGAAAATCAATCGAGAAAGCATTATTATCCAAAGGGACCTTACAATCCTTTCAAGAGATAACCACGAATCAAAGCCTAAAAATAAACCTAATTTCTTTCAAAACAAGAATAAAAAATTCCTAGCTGATGGTATAACTGATTATAAACGTGTGGAGGTAGTTCAAAAAATTGCTCCTTTGAAACTTACCAAAGGTACTGCTACACTTAAATTTAAGCATCGTGTGTTCACCCCTCTAACAAATTATTTTTCATCTATATTAAAACAGTTAGACATGGTGAACATGATTAAATTACCAAACACTATACCATATGGAGATGATAAGCCAAAACCAACATAGTTCCAAGAAAATGAATACTGTAAGTTTCATCATGTTAGGGGTCACAATACTGATAAATGTCTAAATTTAAAGAACCTCATACAATATCTAATTGATAGCACATAGGTAGAAATGGATTCCCTAGGACCTAACAAGTCTTCTAATCAAAACTTGGGAATTTACAAAGAACCTTTCCCTAAGCATAATCAAGGGAAGAAAAAGCTAGATCTAGGTCATTCTTCCTAGAATAAGAGTACTAACTATGTTTCCAAAACCAATAATCCTTTTGATTCTCTATTTGGTTATGTTAACCCACTTATTGAACATATCAACACTATTAATATTAAAGTGAGATAGTGTTTCATGGCAATGTGACGTGATCACCTCGTTATCCCAAAACCTCCTCTACCTACCACTCAAAATAGTAAATATGATGTTTTAGAAAAACTTGAGAAGACCAATACTAATATTTTGATCTTAGATCTTCTCAAAATAACTAATGTTCAAAATAAAAATCCTTTGCAAAATGATACAGTGGTTAGGAGTTTCAATTGATATTGATCCTATGCGCTTCCAATCCTTGGTCACGCAGATTTCTCCTACTGAGAACATAAACTTTAGCCATCAAGAGATTCCTAAAGAGAATCATATGCATAATCTACCCTTGTATATTGAAGTAATTTTTAATCATAATAAGATAAAAAGGGTGCTTATGGGTGGTGGATTATGCCTAAATATTTTTACTCTAAAACTTGTTCGACAAGTGGGCCACACTAATGTCTATCTAGAACCTAAATTCATCACCATCAAGTCCTATGATAATGAAGAGCAACAATCAAATGATATGGTCATATTTCCTATGGAAGTGGAGCCTACTACTCATGACATTAATTTCCATGTTTTGGACTTGGAAATTCCTTACAACATGTTCCTCGGTCACCCATGGATTCATGCCATGAAATTCATGCCTTCCACATACCATCAGTGTCTAAAGTTATACCATACAGGATAGACTATTACCATTCAGAGGGGTTGTCAACCCTTTTCTCATTACAGAGAATTGTCGGGTTATTTTCCCACCACATTTAAATTTCCTTCTACATAAATGGTCATTCAGGTTTAATTAAAGGCTCTCACCTCACACACTGATTTGGATACCTTATGCTCTCGTAAGGATGGTGATTCTACATAGACTCTCCATTTTCTTCATGGAGATGAAATTTATTACAAATGGTTGTGGATAATGTGACCTCCAATAGGCCCTCTTGGTTTCCAAACTCCCCTATCACCTAGAACACATTGTAGGCCTTTCTATAAGTATCAACATGCCTGGAAGCATTATAACATCGATAATTTCACTCCTGGTGGCCTATTAAAAGATGAAAAGTTACTTGACACCTCTATGATACTACCTTATACTGATGAAATTACGTCTTGTTATCAAGCACACAAGTATGCTATCCTGATCAAATTATGTATGCCATGTTATATCAAGGATATGGTTATGGCACCAATGAAAAAGGTGTGTGGGAATCTCTTCTAATACCACATCACAAAATTGAGAAATATGGTAGTGTAGTCTTTACAAAGACCTTAACTCCATGAACCTATTTTCTATCATGAATATCTTAACCATATCACCTACCATTCCTTATTTAAATCTCATTTTTCCTTCCCTTGTTATATAGGACCAATAACAACACATGTCAATTGAATTCATTGATAATGATGAAGTAATTGGTGATTTTATGGGTCTTCGTGATGGTATTCCTATTAAAAACCATAAAAGGGACTTATCCATTAGTCTTGATGCCTAGGTGTACTTTGGGGAGAAGGCTGAAATTCATGGTTACACAAATCAAAATAAAATCAAGGTAAATATATCCTCAGACAAACCTTGTAAAAATAAAAATTCCAAGTCCTATAGTGAAAACCTCTTCGAGGCACTTAAAAAAAAACAAATGGAAATATCATTGGACATATAAAATGACTAGTGTAAAGGTAAAAACATCATTAAGACTCCCTTAGATGAAGATCTCAATCCCCCCCCGATCCTACACATATAGATGAAGAATCCAAATTTCTAGTGGAGGAGACCATAGACATGAACATTGGAATAGAGGAGCAACCTAAAATGGTTAAGTTGGGAGCGTCACTTTCAACACAAGAGTAGAAGACCTTTTTCATGCTTCTATGAGAAATTTCATATATATTTTTTTGGTCCTATGTGGACATGTCAGGGTTAGATCCCTCATTAGTAGTGCATGACCTAGTTGTGCAAGAAGAAGAAAATTCTATCAAGAATAATCTTAGAAATATTAATCCTCATGTCACTCTATTAGTAAAAGAAGAACTCAAAAAATTATTGGAGGTAGGCTTCATCAGTAATATTTACTATTCATAATTAATTTAATATAGAACCTATACAAAAGAAACACATTGGTATCAGGATCTGTAAAAATTTCATAGATATTAATAAAGTGTGTCCTAAGTATGATTTTCCTTTTAACATTGACATGATTTTTGATTCAACTGTTGGTTATGAAAGTATATCCCTCATGGATAGCTTTTTGGGATATAATTAGATTAAAATTACAGAGAAAGATCAACACAAGACAACTTTTACTGCTCTTTGGGGGACATTTTTTTATCAATTCATGCCCTTCGGCCTCAAGAATTTAGGTTCAACCTATCAAAGGAATATGACTACAATCTTTCACGACATGATAAATGATATAATAGAAGATTATGTGGATGGAATCATGGGAAAATCTAGGACTAGAGAGGACCATCCAATGATCTTATGGAACATATTTCAGCATCATAGAGACTATAATGCTAGACTTAACCCAAAGAAATGTGTCTTTGAAATGTTATCAGGAAACATTTTAGGATTTATTGTTTCAAGGAGAGGACTTGAAGTGGACCCCAAAAAGGTATCATCTATAACATAAATGCCTCCTCCTAAGAACATCAAATAACTACACATTTTACTCGGGAAGATTCAAGCTATTAGAAAATTTATCTCCCAACTCATAGATAAGTTTCATTCAATCACACATCTTCTAAAGATAGATGTTGATTTTCATTGGGGTCTATAAAAACATCAAGAATTTTCTTTTCTCAAATAATATCTATCTAAACCCCCTGTTCTAATGTTGCCTAATTTAGGAGAACCATTTTTTTTGTACATTTTGGCCACTCAATGTGTAACTGGCATGATTTTGGAACAATATGATAGCAATCAGAAATAAAAATTTGTCTATTACCTTAGTCTCACATTGATTGCTTACAAGATCAACTATCCAGATATTGAAAAGGATTTTTGGGCCATCATTTTTTCTATGAAAAAACTTCATTATTTTCTAAATAATAATACTAAGCTCATTTCTAAAATTGACCCAGCCATCATTATGCATTTTCTCTGCAATGGAACAGGAGTTTCCGGAGCACATAATCTTGAAATCTAGATATGGTATATGGACCCAAAAAATTGAGTTTGAAACTTTGAGATGTAAACATTGTCATAACATAGGACACTCTGACAAAAGTTGTTCCAAGAAGAAGACCCCTACAATGGAAGATGAAAATCCTGTGGAGGGCTTAATTCTAAGCAAGGATAGTAGGGTTCCTAGCATGGATAGCCGGAATGAAGACACAGACCCTAGTTAGAAGGAGTTGGAGTTCAATAGAAAGGGGAAAAAAGGGGTTTTAGAACTCAAATAAGGAAACATTTGGTCTGGTGTCCCAAAGTCTCAGCAGCAGCTTTGCCTAAAGCACCTAACAAAGAGGACTTGGAAAATCTTGTGAAGGTATCCATGGTGGTGAATGAGCAAGAAGGCTCTGTGAAGATTAATATAGTTCCTATTGAGCAATTTCAGAGCAATAAAGAAGTTGAGATAGATAATCAGTTGTGCATCACTAAGGAAACTTCGAACAAGGACTGTATGGATTTTAAAGAACCTTTACAGAAAAACACTCCTAGGGGAGATGGTAATTCATTTGTAGATATACCTCCTTGTTCTAGCAACATATCAGTGGTTTCACCTACTTGCTTCAGCACTAGAACAGATGATACACACACACCTGATAGGATTTAGAAAGAACATGAAGAGGGAGAAGTTACGCCTATCAAGGATGAGGAGGATCCAAATTCTGGATTCACAAAGGTCATTTCAAAAAAGAAAAAAAGAATGAAAGGATTTGAAATGATCCCAGAATCACTCTACAGTGATAAGAAAAAGAAAAAAGACAACTGGGACACCTCAACATCCAGAACAACTAGATCTTCTGCTAGATGATTAGTTGACTTTGGAGGAAGTACAAAAAGAGGAAGACCCTCTAAAAAGGCTCTTAGATCTAAGAGAACAGAGAGGGACATTACAGATGGCGTTCAACGTCAGTTGAACCATTAGGAAATTCCAACCACCAATCATTCCAAATGAAGATTATTTCTTGGAACATCCGAGGCCTAAATGGAAACTCCAAGCAGAGAATCATCAAGGAGTTACGAGATTCTAGTAATCCTAGTATTTTGATTCTGCAAGAAACTAAGATGAAAGCTAAGACCCTAGAAACTATTAAAAAGAGTTTCTGGGATAACTCTGAAATGGTGGCTGTTGACTCCCAGGGAGCTTCTGGAGGACTGGCTACTCTTTGGGATAAAAGGCACTATACTAGTACGGTTCTCAATGCTAGTATTAATCATCTTGCAATCAAATTTGTTGCTATTGAGAATAATGGTGAATGGATCCTTTCTAACATTTATGCCCCTAATATGAGTTAGTGGTAGAAGGAAGCTTTGGGCTGATCTTAAAACATTTAGAAATCAACATTGTTCTGCTAACTGGATTATTATGGGGGATTTCAATTCCCCACTAAACCTAGGTGAAAAGTATGGAGGTACCTCCAGCTTTTCTACTGGTATGGAGGATTTTGCTGATTTTATTGCTGAACATAACCTCTTAGATGTGGATCTTCATGGGAATAAATACACTTGGAATAATAGAAGGTTGGGAAAGGATTTTATCCAGGTGAGATTGGATAGGGCACTAATTTCTGCAAGTTGGATTCTCAGTCAAGACTTCCACCTCTCTTCCTTGCCCAGAGTTGGATCGGATCACAATCCGATTGCTTTAAATTTTCTCAATTGGACTAAACCCACCAGAAGCTCATTCAAATTTGAAAAGATGTGGATGGAGCATGACAATATCTATGAAAAGATAAAAGAATGGTGGGGTTGGAATGGTGAAGGCACTGCTCAATTTAGATTGGTTCAAAAGCTCAAAAATGTCAAAAAGCAAGTCAAAATCTGGAATAAAAGCGTTTTTGGTAATGTATTTGATAATAAAAAAAGTTGAAACAAAAACTTCAAGATCTGGAAATAAAAATGGATAATATGGGGAGATCATCTGAAGACAAAGTTAATGAAAAGAATATTCTTTCAGAGTTGCATACGATCTGCAGCAGAGAGGAATCTTTATGGAGACTTAAATCTAGAGCTATTTGGCTTAAAGAGGGAGACAGGAATACGAAGTTATTTCATATGACCACTTTGAAGCACAAAGATTGTAATAAGATCTTAGAAGTTTCTAAAAACAATGGAAATATCATAAAAGATCCCAATAGCATCAAGAAAGAAGCGCTTGATTTTTATAAAAAACTTCTTGAGGAGAGGAATATCATCAATTCTGAAGCTATTTCTTTTATGTTGGAGGCCATTCCCCAAGATAAAATTGAGGAACAGAAATTTAGAAGTATCACCAAAGTGGTCACACTTGAAGAGCTGCAAAAAGCTATATTTACTTTAGAGGGTGACAAGGCTCCTGGTCCGGATGGATTCTCCATAAATTTTTTCCAGAATTTTTGGGAAATCTGTTCAGAGGATCTTCTCAGAGCGGTGAATGAATTCTATAGAATGGGAAATCTTTTTAAAGAGCTTAATAACACTCACATTGTGTTGGCCCCCAAAAAAATGGATGCTAAAGATTTCAAAGACTTCAGACCTATCAGCCTTGTGAATGCCATCTATAGAATTTTTACCAAAATTATTACTACTAGGCTTCAGCTCATTATGAATGAACTTATCTCAAGGCAGCAGAGTGGCTTCATCAAAGGCAAGATTATGCAAGACAGAGTGATTATGGTTCACGAGACCATACATTCTATGGAAAATAATAAAAAGGCAAATATGGTCCTCAAGGTTGATATGAATAAAGATTTTGACAAGGTCTCTTGGGTTTTCCTTGACAAAGTCTTAACAAAATTTGCGTTTCCAAAAAAATTTAGAAGAATTATTAAGGCTTGTATCCCTACGGCCAGATTCTCAGTGGTAGTTAATGGTGAGCCTGTGGGTTTTTTCACTAGCAGAAGAGGACTTAGACAAGGGGACCCTATCTCCCCCTTGCTCTTCATTATTTTGGCTGACAGCCTTAGTAGAACAATTGGCAAAGCAGTTAATGATGGGCTTTTAAATGGCTCTAAGCCCACTTCCATCAGTCAAGCTGTCTCCTATCAGCAATTTGCGGATGACACTATCCTTCTTCTTCTGGTGTTAGTCATTGAAGCCAAGGCTACCAAGGATTTACTGCGGCTCTATGAATCTGCTTCTGGGCAAGACATCAATTATGATAAAAGCTCCATCTTCTTTTTCAACACTCCTGAGGAAAGGCAGCTTAAAATTGATAAAATTCTGGTTGTAGAATAAGTGCACTTCTAGCCACTTACTTGGGCCTTCCTCTCGGGACTAGGAAAGTCTCTTGTAAGGTGTGGTATGATTTATTGGAGAGATTCCAAAAAAAAATGGCTGGTTAGAAAGGAGCCATTTTATCTAGTGCTGGTAAGTGCCTGCTCATTAAAAGTACTCTTCAAAATATGCCCATTTATGTCATGTCACTCTATAAGACCCCCTCTTCCTTCAGAGATAAGATTGAAAGGATTCAGACAAAAACTTTATGGCAAGGCATGGAAGAGAAGTTCAAATTTCACTTAGTGGCTTGGGACAAGGTTTGCACCCCGAAGTTTATGGGAGGTCTGGGTATAAAAGATATTGAGAAAATGAATGTGGCCCTCATTGCTAAAATGGGCTGGAGAATTCTGTCTGAGAAACAACCCTGGATTGATTTAATCAAAGCAAAATACCTAAATCATCAAACTGTGTACTCTTTCCTACAATATGAGAACCTCCCCTATGGTTCCATCTTTTGGAATAATCTAGTCAAGAGCAGAAATTTCATCAAGCAGGGCAGTAAATGAAAAGTGGGGGATGATAGGGACATAAACTTTTGGGAGGATAATTGGTTTAATGGAAATCTCATGGATAGATTTGGGACTATTAAGGATAGTCTTATAAGCAAGTATGACATTAAAATCAAGGACTATATTGAGGGAAATAGTACCAGCAAGAATTGGAAAAAACTTACTGTGGAGAGAAATGATCTGATGTAAATTATTTCCTCCCTTCAAGATCAATTAGATCTTATTCCATTAAGTCAGCTGGATTCCAAGGATGAGCTGGTATGGAATAATTCCAATGATGGGAATTACTCTGTCAAAACTAGATATAATAATTTCTTCCACAGTAATCAAACAAAGTTCAATTGGAATAAGATTTGGATGACTGAATTAACTCCTAAAATAAATTTTTTCCTTTGGCTGGCTATTAGAGGCAGGATTCTTACCACTGACAACTTGATGAGAAGAGGATTTATAATCCCTAATAGGTGCCATCTTTGTAAGAAAGATTATGAGGATATCAGCCACCTGTTCATACATTGTGAGTATGCTACCAAAATATGGAGTTTTTCCCTCTCTAAATTTGAAGCTCTCTGGTTGGTGCCGAAGGATCTTAATCAGCTATGGACTCAATGGAACCCACCCTTTAGGAATTGTGTTGTCAAAAGGATCTAGAAGCTGGTTATCCCTCATTTAATCTGGAGGATATGGAAGGATAGAAATGATATTATCTTCAGAAATAAGAAAAAAAACTATAAAATTAGTATTGGTAAAATTTATAATGGTATCAAAGAGAATATTGCTAGATTTAAACCCCCCAAGAACAAGAGATATCCAAAGAATGAAGAATACATCTTATCCAATTGGCAGATTGGAACTGTCAATAGTCAAAGCAATCCCAGGAATAACATTAATAGATCTTTGATTAAATGGCATCCTCCTGATTTTAATTGGTATAAGTTGAACTTTGATGGGGCCTCTAAGGGGAACCCTAGGATTGCGGCAGGGGGAGGAGCGATACGGGATCATAAAGGTAAGCTGATTGTTGCGTATGTTGGGAAAATGGGAATTCAAACTAATCATTTTTCTGAAGCATTATCTGCTCTATGGGGCCTGAGAATTTCCCAGACTTAAAATATCCAGAACCTCATTATTGAAGGGGACTCTCTGAATATCATTAATCTCCTTAAACAGTGCTCATCTCCAAGTTGGAGCATCAAGGATTTTATCTCAGAGTCCATAAGTATTTGTCAAACATTCAATAACATCAAGATCATGCATACTTACTAGGAGGGTAATAAATTGGCAAATGCACTAGCTAATTATGGCATTAATGTTAACCACACTGTTTGGGATAATAATAGCATCCCTAAACAACTTCAAAACAACATTCATGCGGATTTCTATACGCACACAATATCTTGAGCTGAGTTATGATTATTGTGTGTGGATCAACATATATAATACTCCCACACGTGTTGAATTAAAAAATATGATTATTAAAATCATGTCAAATAATCAAGATAGTGTGAAGTATATGGGGAATTCCAAGTGGAGTTACATTGATTTGAAAATCGTACATGCGGGCTGCACTACGTCCACTAAAAGTTGGATACAAGGCTCCACGGAAACCGAAAAAAGTAGTAATGTGATTGATGACAGGGAGTAGACTAACAAAAAGGCCGTTATTCCCACATGCGATATTCCGCAGGCTCAGATCAGAAGACATGCAACCATTCATGGGAAAAGCAACGGCTCTCATTTCCAACATTGTGTGGATTACAACATTAAAAAGTAGACTAGCTTCAGTGCTCACAAGGATTTGGGAATTTGTTGCAAACAGTTAATAACAGTGAAGATGGGGGGTCCCCCTTGCCAAATTGAGCCTAGTGTGGACCCGGACTGGAAGGATAATATTGAGCTATGGAGCATACTCAGCAAGGGTGGCATCACCAACTTCATGGAGAAGGTTCAGGGGCATGATCAAAGCATCTCTATGTGTTTTGTGAAGGATTGGAAGGAGCGGACTGTGAAATATGGGGGGCAGAAGATCTTGGTCAATGAGGAACTTATTACTGAAGTGACCGGCCTTGGCTTGGAGGGCTACCATTTTTTTAACAAAAGGGTCGACAGAGATGTTGAAGAGAGGAGATTTGTGGAGGGAGCTGAGAAGCTGATCTACGTTACAACGGGCCTACTTGTTAGCTCAATCCCTCTACCTTATGATGAGGTTACTCACATGATGATACCGTTCATTTCCTTGGAAGGAAGGTTTGTCACTGTACCTGCTAAGCACCTTATCTTTCTTAACCACTTCCATAGGAATCGCTTGGTTTGTTTCCCCCATTACTTGCTGAACTCTCTTAAGTGCTCCGTTTTGGAGTTTCAAAAGCATACCCGGGTGGTTCCTTTACACCAGGGGCTTATTTTACTACTGCATAAATGTTGTCTTCTTAAGTATCCTGGTCTCCCATCCTCTCCTAGCTCAGTTCCCCCTCTTCCGAGTTCTGCTGCTACTAGCACCGTTTCTCCATTCTCTACCCCTGCCACCGCAACTGTCACCCCCCTGCCGGCCATCCAAGATTCTTCTTCCATTCACCCTACTACTGCTCCCACCCCCCACTTCACCTCCACCTCAGCTAGAACGGTTACCAGGGCTTCTAGAAAGCTTAACCTTGAGACTCTTTCTGTGGGGAAGGGTCCCCATGAAATTGAAATTACACATGACCTACTGAATATTAGTAGTGCCAGTCCTCGAGATGTGCATATGGAAAGCTCTTAAAAAAGGCTGGAAGCCTTAGAGGCTGATATGAAACTGTTGAAGGATAAGGTTAAGAACTTGGCAAAACATAAAGGTAAGAGGAAGAAGGAGGAGGAGGTGGATATTGATAACAGCCAGATTGATGATATCTACAAGAAGCTGAACTCCTTAGACTCCCGTTTAGGGAAGGCCAAAACTCTTCATGATTACAATATGGCCATCTTTAGGGTGATTGAGGAGTTTATTGAGAAACATATCAAAAGTGTCTCCAACCTCAGCGGAGTTCTGGAAACACTTTGGGGCAATGATAAGGAAAGCAAAAGGACCATTGAGCAGCTGGACAAGACTGATGCTGCCCACATGACTACTTTGGGTATGTTCCATTCCTGGGAGAATATCAAGACCAGTATAGAAAAAGTTGCCAAAAAATAGTTGTAGATGCTTTAGCTGTTCTTGTCTGTTTTAATGCTATTTTTTTGCGGTCTCTCTACTACTTTTTTGCAGTGTTTTTGTTGTTTTGTCTTGTTTGGGTAGCTGTTTTTTGGCTACTTTGGGCTTCATTGTCACATTTGGATTCTGATCCTTTTCTCTCTGTTTTTCATTCCTATTCTAGCTCCTAGGCCATCTTTTGTACTCAAGGGTATAGTCCCTTTCAAAAAACTATTTGCCACTAATAAAAAAAAAACAATTGACCCATTGAATTACTTACTATCTAAACTTTCACTTACAAGAAGGATGGCTAATTGGATCATCCTACTTAGTGAGTTTTATATAGAGTATGTTAATCAAAAATCAATTAAAGGGAAGGTATTGGTGAATCAATTATCTTAAGCCCCTTTTCCAGGAATTGAAACATTGATTCTATAACTTCTATATGATTCTATGATGTATCTTGAGGTGTCCATTACATGGAAAAAATATATTGATGGATATTTTAATTTCCATGGTTCAGGAGAAGGAATTGTGCTCATTACTCCCGCATGAGATTTGATTCCACAAGCATTCAAGCTTGGTTTTCCATGTACAAACAATATAGAGGAATATGAAGCTCTCATTACAAGCTTGAAAATATCATATGTTGGGATATTAGGAAGGTCAATGTAATTGGTGATTCTATTTTAATCATCAAACAATTAAATGAGTATAAAGTTAAGGATGAGAAGCTCATTCCTTATAAGAAAATGGTTGAAACTTTAAAGGAATTATTTTTATAGATCATGTTCCAAAAAATACCTAGGGGAAAAAATTATGCAACAAATGTTATGGCTACAGTGGGATCTTTATTATGCATCCCACCGAGAAATAATGATATGCATTTATTTGTGGAGCATTTAATGATACCAACATATGACATGTCAGAGTCTTATTTGGTATGTGAAGTTTTTGGTCCCTTATCGCCCTAGTATAATGACATTTATAATTACCTTCATAATGAAACCTTCCCTCTAGAAATTTCACATTATCATAAATGAAACCTTATCCAATGCATATCCCAATATACCCTACTTGGGGTAACACATTATCATAGAGACTATGATGGGAAACAATTAAGTTTCCTTAATTTGGATGAATCTACCTTGGAGGTCAAGGAGGTTCATGAAGGCATCTTTGGGACCCATATAAGGTGTATGGTTCTGGCTCAAAAATTGTTGAGAGTAGGTTATTATTAACCTATCATGGAAACTAATTATTATCAGTATATTAAGAAATGATTTATGTGCCAAAAAAATATGATAACCTGATACACACCCTAGTATAGGTTTTATATCCAGTCACAACATCATGGCCACTTTGAAAGTGGGGGACTTGATCTCATTAGAAATATTATCCCTAATTCATCTGATGGCCACATGTTCATTATTATTTCCACTGTGCATTTCAAAAAGTTGGTAGAATTTTTTCTTCTTACCTATGTCACTGGTCTAAAGATTTGAATGTTCATCATGAACCACCTCATTTATTATTATGACATTCCCTTTTTCCATTGTAACTAATAATGGAAAGTATTTCAAGAACAAAAACATAAAGGCATTGTGGAAATGTTTTCAAATCTGATTAAATTACTCCACCCCTATTACCCTCAAGGTAATGGACATACCGAATCCTCAAATAAAACTCTTGTCAATATTATGGAAAAGATGGTTAACAAGATTGGTTGTAATTGGAATTTACATATTCATCTTGTACTGGATCACCTTAAAGTGTATAAAAATTAAGTGTTATGTGGATATAAATAAATATTCATACCTTTCCAGTTCTATTTAGGATACCTTATCTTAAAGGATAATCAATTCAACATGACAAAGGATCATGAAAAGAAAGGCAGGTTTGAGCCTAACTGGTTAGGACTGTATGTTGTGGTTAATATGTTTGGTTCAGGAGCATATACACTTGTTAATTATAATAATGGTGATGAGCTACAGGAACCAATGAACACCATGACCTCAAACACTTCTATTCCTAATCACAGGGTCCTTCAAATATCTAAAAAATCAAAAAAGTATAAAATTCAGAAGAAAAAAAAAGTAAAGAGAAGTCAATCCATCCAAGTGTGAAAACCACATAATTATGGCACTTTGGACAATCCATTTGGTGAAAATTGATTTTTGGCGCCATCAGAGGGTCCGTTGTTCATAATATATCATATCTAGGAATACAGTGGCTTTATCTTAAACTAGTTTTTACATGTGTCTGAGATACTTATGAGCCTATCCTTCATGGCCTTGATCTGGGTAATCCTATTTAGATATGCGAAGTGTTTGTCTTTAAAAATTTCCATCTCACGCCAGGGGCATTTTTGCATCTTCACTTTTCTTCACATACACATGACATTTTCCCTTCTACATTTCCATCTATCATTGGGGGGATTCACGTTTCTTCATTTTCTTGCACATAGCTTTAGAAAATTGTTTGAAAAAATCTAAACATCTACATTAATTTTTTGAAAATATCAAAAAAACATTCAAATATGTTTCATAGAAAACTCAAAAATGATATAACATTGTATTTAGAAAATACATAAACAATGAAATTTTTTTCAAAACCGTCTCACAAAAACAAAGTAGTATTTGCTTGCTTAGTTGTTTTTTTGTACATAGTTTTGTTGGCTTACTTTTTCATGTTATGTTATTTTATAGGATTCATTTTTTCTTTGCTTTCTTGGATTAATTTTTTCTTTAATTTTGTTTAAGTTCATTATATTAGTTCTATTTGAATGTTAGTACATGGTTGTGTTGTTATATTAGATTTGATTAAATTTTTCTTGTGCTTATACAGTTTGTTATCATTTCATCATCCATATCATATATCATCACATATCAATAAATTCTAAGCTACATCATCATAAAAATGAAAATTAAACATGTATGCTAAGATAACATCATATAATATCATCAAATTGGGGCAATAGGGATTATTTTTATCCCCCCTCATCATAGACCATAATAAAAACACAGGATAAACATGATATCTCATAGAACATAAAATGTCATACTCAACATAAAGTCCATAATAATCATATATCCATATAAAATGGAAATGTCCATATATAAAAAGTGTCTCAATGTACATCAGATACAAAGTACGCCATTATGGGCATGGATTAAAAATTTTACTTTTTCTAAAGGCATAATAAAAAACAGTATATACATCCCATCAAAAATGTTCCTTTGTCTTGAGGCATCATATATATATATATATACACACACATCATGTAAAAAATATGCCTTCATCATGAGGCATATACTAAAAATACATGTAAAAGACTAGAGTCAACCCTGACTCTCACTGACACCAGAACTACATGTCATATGTTGTGGTGGAGGCATCTGTATTGATCTAGTAGACCTGGATGGTCTATGAGATTAGGATCTCAAGCGACTTCCAGAAATTTGACTATATGGAATATCCCTTTGTCCCTCTATCATAGTAAAATATCTCACAAAATTAGTAGAAGGTAGTAGCAAATAATGGGCCGCGATGTATTTTACCCCTTCCGCTATGATATTTATACCCTCTAAGACCTAATTCTTCATTTTCATTTCCTTCTAAGGGCTAAATAACTAACACAATATTCTATATTCTTCCTTCCAAGTTTTGGCATTCCATCATGATGATTATTTTTATTAAATGGTCATTTTTCTAGCATTTTCATTATGATGGGGAATTGTTTTGCTTCCCGATGACCTTGTCTTCTACCTGGGGCATGTTTTTGCTTCCCAGCAATTTTTGGAAATTTCCCACACACATTTTCATTCTTATATATCATTTTCTTCCTAAATTTCCAAAACTCCAAAAAACATTGGTAAAATTCATTAAAAATCCAAAAAACTAGTAAAAATATAAAAAAATCTAATTTTTTTTGGAAAATTTCAAAAAAAGTCAAAAATTGGTAAGAAGCATGCACACAGTTGAAGAATTTATGAGACGCATCATCCTCAAACATTGAAATTTTTCCTACATAATATATTTTTTTGGTCCTCAATTGTTCTTGCAATTGACTCATGAATCATCTGGATCTACCTCCATTAACAAAGTTGGTTTGCTTGTTATGTATGTACTCCCTTGCAAAACAAGTTTCTTGGTATTGTGTCATAGTGTACAATTTCTTTTTCATAGGACCCATGTGTCCTTCGTATATTCACCTCACATGTATCCTTGCTTGAGGTTTCATTTTCAACCCTTTTCATTAACTCAAACATTTGGGAACTGAAGCTTGATAAAAAAAAGCATTGGTGCAACTATCTTGAATGTTATTTATTTAAGTATGCATTTTTGTACTTGTTTACCTATCATGTTAGCTTGTTTACTTTCTCGTATTACATTAAGTTATGTATGTTGCATTGAGTTAATGTTTTAGTGATGAAAAAATGTTAGTATTATAGTTTTTTATGTTATTTTACACTTTTGTTGTATGCTTATATTATAATAAAGGTTCGATGATGTAGATCATAAAGCAAAATGATGAAACAAAGTTACTCTTGAGCTCAGCTAGATGAAAGCTATTTCCATTCTCTTCATATTAATTATTCTTCATTACCATTTTTTTCTTCAAAAACACCTGGGGCAATAAGGATTGTATTTTTCTCCCATCCCCCTCCTTATTTCTTTTATCCATTTGCTTCATATTTTCGATCGTCGATCGACCTGTTTCATCACCCCATCGACACTCAAGGGGGAATCCTTCATTATACTAATTTTTCTTCCCATCACTCAAAATTTACTTGTCTATAATTTTCTACATTATTTGAAGTGGCATCATTTACGCCACACCAATGAGGGGAAAATGTAGACATCTAAAATCTGCTTATATAGTTTAATACTAAAATTGCACTAATTACCCTATTTCCCGTCATTTTCGTTATAGTTAGTGATTTTTTACTAATTAACTAACATTTACATCCATTTCAGTCAATTAATGACACTTCATTAATTAACTAACGTTTCCCTCCATTTTTGTCAATAAACGACACTTCATTAATTAACTAGCCTTTACCCCACTCCGGATGCCAATTAAAGACAACTCATTAGTTATAATACTCCTCTAATCAATTAATTAGCTATCATTAGTTAATTAAGCATTTATAACCTTGAATTTAATTAATAGACCCTCTTATTAATTAAATCCCCCTTTTAAAGGATCCAAATCCTACTTATTTTCCTCTAAATCCACTCCAAATAGCTTTCTATGTTTATCTTGGCCTATTAATTAATTCTAGTTGATTGATTTAATCATCTCCAACTCCCATGAGTTGTTAATTGTAATCAATCTTATCTCTTATAGATGTACCTTATTATGTATCCCACATGCACTAGTTTGCAAGATTCTCCCAAATTGGAAAGATATATAAAGGACCTACCCCCTTCCCTCACACCTTACACCTTTACAAACAACACACTTTTCTTGTAATTAATATAGGCATATGATAAGAACCTTCTCCAATTTTGGAATAAATACTTTATATTTGCATCCATTCTCTCATATTTGAGTAGTAAAAGAAGATATAAGCATGGATTTATAGCCATTTTAGTGAGATTCCTTCCTCATCTATAGAAAACACATAAATTAATTGTTTATGATCTAAATAGGTTCATAATTTGGTATCAATCATACATTTACAATAGTAGGAATGGTTTAGCATTATATGTTCATTCATGTTTATGGATTAGAATAGTTATTTCCTTTAAGATCTTATCATGATTTTCGTGGTAGATTAGTTTTGCTTTGAGACTACTAGGTGTTAGTGTCATTGCAATAGCTTAGAAAGTTTAGCATACATATAGAGAGATCTTTAGAAGAATAGTGAGAGATTAAACACATGTTACAAAAATCATATTAGGTGTTTAACACCAAAAAAATTTTCAAATAATCAATAATTACTTCATAAAAAGTGTTTAAATTAATCAAATAGTTCTCCACTAGTTTTTAATCAATAACCAAATCAAAGATTGATTTGTTTCCTAGTTTTCTACATTCCTATTATAACTGATTCTCCAATGGTGCATACAAACTTGAGTATCATTACTTCATGTTTCCAAAATATCTTCATAAATGTGAGCTATTTTTTTTTGAGTGAATTCCTTTTGATGCAGACGATTTATTCTAGATAGGTTCTTTGGCTACAGACGAGTTGTTGCAGACAGGTTCCTTCACTGCATGTGGAAAATTAATCACTACCAAGAATGGCATCAACACATATAAAATCATCCAAACAATTTATTGAGATAAAAAAAAATGCACACATAATATCACAAAATAAAGATAACTATATATAACTATATTAATTAGTCATTAAGCCAAAAGTTCATGGTTGTGATGGTGATGTTCAACAAGAAATACATAGACATTGTTTATAATAGACTTATCAAAATACAACATATGATTTTTTATGAAATAAATTTATACAACTCATCAGACTCCTAGCCTTAAACTCTTGAATGTTCTCATTCAAAGGCTTCATATCTTCTCTACTAAAAAATACACTCTTTCCTAAAATTAATGGGTGTGTCTATTCCTTCTACTTCTAATAAGAAATGTCCACTATTCCTCATGAATCTGTCCTAGAATCTATCTTGTACTATCTGATTAATTAGTAAAATTTTTATCCAAGGTGGAATTGGGAAATTAAATATTGGTGGATGATAACCTATATGAAACCACTCCTCACATTCATTATCTATTTCAATATACTTATTCACCCTGAGGAAATTTGGAATTATTTTTAGATAGGAATGCATCTCTTTCATCTATAGTGCAGGGGATAACTCATTCCATCTAATTTGACATGCATGCACAATCTTAATTCCATGTTCCCTAGTCATGTTTTTTACCTCATCATGGGCTTCCTTCCTCATTCTCAACACTTGTTTTCTGATTACATCCACTTTCATATAACTTTCATATTGTTTTGCAATTTCTTTAGTTTGTGTGGCCTGGTCCCTATTATAAAATGGTGTAACCTTTTCCAGATGTCTATATTCTTCCATCTTCTTATCTCTTTCCAATTCATTTGAGAAATAAGAATGTGATGCCTTCACTAGTACATACCCAATATATAGAATTGGGATCCAATATTTGTCATATGGGAGTTCATAGTTATGTAAATAAATTTTGCACATCAAATTCTAGAGCTCATGTTTACTATTCTCATATAGAATAAATAATTTTCTAACTGATCTAATATCATATACCATATTATAATAGATGCAAATAAACTTATGATGCATCATTATTTCTTTTAAATATATTGCAGATACACTTGATGGGGGTTTTCAACCCATCAACTCCAATGCCACCTGCACTATATCTTCTTATTTTTGTTTCAACCTCATAATCTCTTTGTATTTCACCACTAGTTACTTCTTATGTTTAGAGATGATGGATTCCTTTTCCTTTTCCCATTTCCATTTAATATTGTTAATGTAGGCATCTAATTGTAGCATTAGATTGTCAATATTTTTCCCCATAGTTTGTTTTTCCATCTCACTACAAGATGGTTTTGAAGGTTCTCTAATGACTTCATGAATAATAATTTGAGGCTTAATTGGTGCTACATTTTATTCTAGTAGATTATCATGTTGTGCTAGTTCAAAAAAATTCTCAATGAATTGTTCAACAATTGTAAGCATTTTTTGGTGCTCAATTCCTCCTTCTACTGCCTCCTCTTCTTATGCCTCTTCATGTCTTTCCATTTCACGAACCATTTCCTAATTTTGAGTAATTTCCTTTTGTTCTTACATGAGTTATTCATGATATTATGGATCATGAACTATAATATCATTATATGTATGCTCTATCTCCAATTGTTGAGGCTCAAATTTTCATCTCTCAATTCCAAATCACTATCTAGTGAGATGGGTTATGACTTTGTTAGATTGGAAATTTTTTGCCTCTTTGTCCTAAGACTATGAGAGTTCCTAGGTTATTTAGGAGAAGAATGAGAATATTTCTGTTTTCCCTTGGAGGTGGAGGTTTCAGGAGAGGATAATTCCAATATAGTTTTATCTATTAAAATTATTTCTCGAGAGATAGGTACAAGGTTTTCTTCAGTAGGTGGTAGACCTTCAGAAGTTAGGGGTTCTTAATCTTGGAAATTAGATGGTACTTTAGAGGATATTTCAATGTTTCTCCTTATTTTCCCCTTATTTCCCAACAAAGTATCAATGTTTTTTACCCTTACAAAGTCATCTCATAATATCTATGGATGGTCTGTTGCAAGGTGTGTTTGAACACTAGGGTTACTAGAAAATGGTGTGATAGTTTTGTCCTACCCCTCTAAAATTATTTAATAATATTCTTAAGAATTTAATGTAAGAAATTTGGAATATTTACTTGATTTTTGTTCTTTATGTTATTCAATAATTTGAAATGTATTGTGTTCAATCTCAAATATCTACCTTCACAAGTAAAGTGTTGGCATGTAGGCCTAATATGTGATATCATTGATGAAAAACCACATTAATGAAAAATTTAATGTTGTAAGATGATTTAATGATGATGTATGTTGTGCTAACATTATGTTTTATATGTTTATCAGTTGTTACATTGGGATTCAGTGATGCATGCTTTCTCTAGCAAGCCCATACAGGTGCCTAAGAGGTGTAGCTTGATAGTATGGGATTCTTGGATGCTTGGGAATCATATTGGCATGATGAATAGAAAGGTGTTTAGGGTTCTTGAACACTCACAGTAGTGGTATGGTACAGACATAGCTAGTTCACTATCTTACAAGTGCTCATTGGGAGCAGGTATGCTTGCTTAGAGGTGTGAAAGAGTGTATTGGAGCCATTTGAGGTCATGGATGCATGTTATCAGGTATATAATGTCATATTAGGTATTTTTGGGAAATTTTCATAAGTTTATTTTCTGGTTCTTGCATTATTTTGGTTGGTACTAGTTGCTACTATGAGGATCTAACATGTAAGTGTAGGCAAGTCTTAGTGACTAGAGAGATTGAGCATTGAAATTGATATTCTAATGATTGGATATGTTAAAGGGATGAGTGATTATTCTCTCAAAAAAAATTAAGGTTCTCATGATGTTAATTTTTCAAGTTATGACAATTTATGTGAGACAAGGTCAAGAACAGGTGAAAATCAAACTCAAATTTGATTTTCTGATGCTCATTGTGAATAGTGTGATTTGCATGGGACCTTGTGGATTTTAGGGAAGATTATAAGGTGAGTATATAATATTTCACAAAAATAATGAGGTCATTTCATCATCACATTTTTATGAATTAATGTTAAGAAGGTAAAGTGGTCAAAAACCCTAGTTAAACCCTAGCTAGGAGCACTTTGCAAAAGGTGAAGTATATTGACCCATTGTTTATTTCAAGTGAAAAAGTGATGATTTTATGTTGTATAGTAATATTCCATATTTCCATAAAAGTATGTTTGAGTATGTGACCATATGTGGGCCCCACCAAAAAAATCCATTTTCTGAAGAGTTTCAGTTTAAGGAAAATTTCTCCAAAGAAGATAATGGCTAAATTTGAATTATGTTATTAATTTGAGTTATATTTGATTTACATGGAGTTTTTAGGAAATTTTCATGCATTTTAATGAGGTTTTGAGTTCCAAACAAGTTGACTGGTAAAAGGGTAGTTTTGGGATCTCAAATAGTAGGGTTTAGTGTTTTGTCCATAACTTGAGTTACAAGTGGATTATTGCGATGATTAAATTTGTGTTCAAAATTAGATTAAGATGGATTTAAATTTATATATTTATTTACTCATGATGAGATGATATGAAAAGGTTTCCATTCCATTCTATAAGAAATAAGGTTTTTGGTAGTTCAGGACAAAATATGTTTTTGTGCAAGTTTTGTGTTGGTTGAAGCATGCGATGGATTGGGTGATACTTTCTATCAGCTGTAATGTTAATAGGGATGAATTTGGAATATAATTAATCCATTTGGAGGTATTTAATACATGTATATTTTATTTTATGAGCTAACCTTTGGAAATAAAGTTTTTGGCAGGTTGATTTGGTGAATGCAAATCTTGTTGTTGTTTGAAGAGAAAGATGTTTCATTACTTATAAATTGTTTAAAAGTGTTCTATAGGTAATTTATTTATATGTTTCACATTTCATGTTTTTATTCAGTATAATTGATTTTGTAATCAGATGAAGTTTCCATGGTGCTGAAGGGTGCATGAAACAATTGTTTTAAGAATTGTAAAGGGAATTGAGCCCAGTAAATGAAATAATTTGATTGGTTGATATTATTTACGACCATGTATGATTGTTTTATGATATTTTAATCATGTATAAGGGTTCATGGGTCATTTAAAAGTATGGTACTCATGTCAAGGTAATTTTAAGATTGTGCCCATGTGGTTTTAAGCCATTTGGCACATGAAATGATGGTTTTATCTAAGACCAAATAATTGGGTCATATGTAGCTGTTGTATTTCAAATTTTAATTATTTCCTTGCAGTATTATTCTAACCAAATGGAGGTAAAATTCTGGGCCTAATTTTGAGAGATGAAATGCATATGAAAAGCATGTTTTGGGTGCTTTTTCCAACTAATTGAGTGTGTGCAAGGTGGAGCGACCTAGGCGAAGTGTGATTGTAGGTTTTTGGGAATGATTTGGATCTGAAACAAGCATGTTATAGGTGAATAAAAATTAGAGAAGATGAGAGAAAGGGTTTGATTAATTTAGAGTGATTGAAGAGCAAGTGTTTTTTGAAGATTGATCACCTATGGTTTTAGTAATGAAGTGTGAGCTGAATAAGAGGTCTCCATCAGTTGTGGAAGAAAAAAATCATATAACTACACATCATAATGTAGTTTAGTTGGTGTTTGATCATATTGGGGGGTTGTAGTCTTCTTGTGGAGTTGGCGCTTCATAAAATTAGAGGTTGGTGCTCCTTGTAGGGTTAGTGCTCTACTAAAATAGGGGTTGATGCATCACTAAATTTGAAACATATCAATATAAGATTGTGTTTTAGTTGTTTTTATTCCCATTGAGGTTTTCCCACTTATATATTTTTCTCTCAAGTGTTCTTTTGCTTTCATTTTTTCATGCATTGTTAATGATTTATTGTTTGCACACTTTAAAAGTTATATAAGTGGTTATTATGGCTATTTGGATATTGTGATTTGAGTTTCAGATATGATGTTTAAATTGAAATTTTTATAAGGACCGATTCATCCCCCCTTAGTCCATTACACTTATAACAATTGGTATTAGAGTTGGTCCTTTTGCAGAAGTTTGACAACTTAAAACGAGTTCCTTGAAGCACAAAATGGCAAGAAACACTATGATTAGAAAGCCACCTATTTTTGATGGAGTAAATTATTGTTTCTAGAAAATAAGAATGAAGAACTTCATCATGTCACAAGGTTTTGATGTTTGGGAAGGAATAGTTGAAAATGCCTATAATCCTCCTATCACTTCTCCAAGAAATGAAGAAGAGAAGGTTGATTATACCAAAAACTCAAAGGCTTTTAGTGTCATTCTAAGTGGACTTGGAGAATTAGAAATGGGTAAGATAATGCATTGCAAGAATGCAAAGGAGGAATGGGATAAGCTTGAAGTTCTCTATAAAGGTGACTCAAAGGTAAAAATTGTAAAATTTAAAATTTTAGAAATCAGTTTGAAAGTCTAAAAATGAATGATAATAAGGATATTTCCTCATAACTTATTAGATTTGAAAAAATTGTGAATAAAATGAAAGGATTAGGTGAAGAAGTAAAATAAGAATTTGTAGTTCTGATCCATAGGGATCCAAAAAAATAGACCACTTCATCATATCATCAACACTATGAAGGAATAATGAAGAAAACTAAGGAAACAGAGGTTTTGTTAGCATTTTAACAAAACCACCATTTTGTGTAGAGTGGTGGTTATAGAATTGTCACCCTACATTATAACGATCTTGTAATTATTTCCTAGCCAGCATAGTGGTCTTATGACCACCAATCTGCATTAGGTGGTGGTCTTGTTACTTTTGGAAAAAAAATAAAATGGAACCTAAACTATTTGAATTTGAACCAATTATCAGTCTCATCCTTTTCTTGCATCCCTTCACATCCTCCAGTGCATGGGAGGACATGAGAAGGCTATAAATGCATGAAGGAGAAAGGAATTTGGGCATTTAAAGATCTAGAGAGATCAAGAAGAAAAGTATTGATTGTGTGAGAGAAATTGAGTAAGGAAGTTCAGTTCTTGAGTGATTTGTAGGAGCAAGGTGAAAGAAAATAGAGAAAACAAGTAGCTAGAGGGGAAGTTTACATTTTTATTATTCTCTATACTTATTGTAATAGGTAAATTATTTTAAATTGGTGAATACAAGTGGGAAGAAAGATCATTTTCCCTTTCTAAATGGTTTTCCTTCGATTTGGGGGTTTCCGGGATAAAATTCTTATATTGTGTGTGGAATTATTTTAGTATTTCTCTACAATTTCTATTCTAAGCACTAGTTAATATTCATTAAAGCTCAAAACTATAATTCTACAAAGTAGAAAGTAGAACAACATATTTGTGTGATTTGGTATATTTCCAAAGCTATAATTTTATAGGTCATTTTGTTATCAGATTTTATTATATATCAAGGATTATGGTATTTGATTCATTCTATTGATTTGTAGGATAGTGACAAGGTCCCAAGGTGAAGAAGTTTTACCTTGCAAACTAGATATTTCTATGAATAAGTGGATACATAGAATTCTATATCAAATTGAGGAAGAGAACTTGGTGTGTGGAGTCGAGATGCTATAGACCATGATGGATAAGTTGCATAGAAAACAACTAGAGTTTTTAGATCTGAAAAATATGGCTTTAGTTAAGCAATATTCTATGGACTCTGTGGTTAAAGAAATGGCCAAAAATTTGGTATTGGAGGGATTCATGATGAGGAATATTTAGAAGGTTATGAAGAAGAGAATACAACTATAAGCAAGAATGTGAAACCTACTCATACTCCTTTTAAAGTCGAAACAAAAGTTGATATAAAGAAATTTTAAGGACAAGTATATGTAGAATTACATGATAAGTGGATAAAATAGTTGGAAGTTTATTTTATTGTGCATAATGTCACCAAGGCATAAGGGATTACCTTTGCATGTCTAAAAATGGAAGGTCATGCTATGGTTTGGTGGGAAACCCATCTAGCCACTTATGAAAGGAAGAAATGTCCTATTATCAGTACTTGGAAATGTTTTAAGGAATTACTTAGAGCTAACTTCTATACTATCAGCCATAAGACTAATCAGATGATTAAGTGGTAGTAATTTAGTTAGGGACGTGGTCAAAGCATGAAGGACTATACTACGGAGTTTCAGAGACAAGACATGTTTCTTTATATGGACTTGGAGGATGAGGACATTCTGACCAAATATTTGGGAGGACTTCACACTCACCTCTAGAGGAAGGTAATCTCCATGAAGCCCAAGGATATCAACAAAGCTTATATACAAGTATACTATATTAATGATGGGAAGAAGTAAGGAGAAGAAGAGCCAACGGAAGACCAATCACCAAATCAACAACAACAAAAGGAACAAGGATCAATAAGTAGCCAAAGGTAAATGGAAAGGTAAACATGCCGCCACTTTTTTGCATACTTATAAAGATCCTAAAATTTTCTATAAGAATTGTGACATCAATGGTCATACTAACTCCACATGTTGGAATTTGCATCCAGAATTATACCCAAAGCACCGAACCAAGGATTCTAAGAAATCCGTGGCCACTATGAAACCAGAAGAGGAGTTGGAAATTGAGGATGATTCAAATGTAGACGAGAGGCTGGGATGCATAACCAATAACATGTACAGTAGAAAATAAGATGAAAAGATGAGTGAACTATTCTAAAATAGAATCCAAATCAAGAATACTAAGGTAAACACTTTGGCTAATTCTGGTTCTCACTCCAACTTGACTTCTGATGCAGTTGTAGAGTAGCTTGGTCTGGAGACTTATGTGTATCCAAATCTATACCCATTGTGATTGGTGAAGAAGGGTGTAGAAATACAGGTTACAAGAAAGTGTAAGTTTTAGTTTGGGATAAATACCCAATACATAGATGTATTAGAGTCTGATATAATTCCACTTGATATATTTGACGTTATTTTCAGAACTACTTACTTATATACCAGGGATGTTATATTCTCAAGGATTGAGAGATGGTAAAGATGGGTCAAGGATGGGGTTAGTTTCAACATCTGGGCACACCAAAGCAAACCAAATAATGCTATGGTAAGTTCCAACCAAGAAAAAGGACTAATTTAGGAAAATCATTTCAATTTAATTTCATGGAAATAAAAACAAGATGGGGTAGAGAGAACAAATGTTACTAGAAAAAGGATAAATAATATGGGTAGCACCACTCAATTTTTGCAGAAGGATTTCCAGAATCCTATGTAGGAGGTAGAGCATAAGATTATACCATAATATGGTCCTCTACCAATAATTAGATTTTATAGGTGGTTCATGTTGGGGAGTACAAAGGAGAAGAAAAAACCACAAGAACTTATCAACACAATAGAAATATACACTTACACAATGCAGTCACCATGCCTACCTACTAATTCACTTGACTTGATAGTAACATAGCAGGAAGAGGAGAGGACACATGATTCAAAGTTGACTAGAGTAGCAAACTAGAGATCCACAGGAGTTTTGGTAGGTTGGATTAGGAGAGAAGGTACCAAGGTAGGCCAGTTGTACTCATAGGAGAAAGAGAGGGAGTTGATTCCTCTACCATTCCCCCACTAATATTTTATTGTACCAAAATCCTCCTAATAAGGGGAGGTATGATCTATAGGGATCCAAAAAAATAGACCACTTCATCTGATCATCATCATTATGAAGGAAGAATAAATTAAAAAAAGGAAATAGTGGTTCTATCAGAATTTTAACAAAACCTCCTCTCTATGCAAAGAGGCAGTTACAAAACCACCACCCTATAGGGTGGTGATCCTGTAACCACCACCCATCCAAGGCTGCGGTCCTATGACCGATGGTCTACAGAAGGTGGTGATCTTGTCACTTTTTGTGGAAAAATAAAATGGAACCCAAATGGTTTGAATTTGAACCAATTTTCTTTGTCTCTTCCTTTTCTTGTGTCCCTCCACATCCTCCAGTGCATGAGAGGACATGGGAAAGTTATAAATGCATGAAGGAGTAAGGGATTTGGGAACTCGAAGAACTAGAGAGTTTAAGAAGAAAATTATTGATTGTGTGCGAGAAAGTGAGTAAGGAATTTTAGTGTTGGAGTGATTTGTATGATCAAAGTGTAAGAAAACATAGCGAACAAGTAACTATACAGGAATTTTACATTGTTATTATTCTCTATACTTATTATAATATGTAAATATTTAAAATTGGCCATTACAAGTGGGAAGAAAGAGTAGTTTCCCTTCCCGACTGGTTTTCCCTCGAATTGCGGGTTTCGAAGATAAAATAATTGTGTTGTGTGTGGAATTATTTTATCATTTCTCTACAATTCCTATTATAAGCACGAGTTAATCAGTCAGTAAATCTCAAAAATTTCATTTTCCAAAGTAGAAAATAGAACAACATATTTGGGTGATTTGGTATATTTCCAAAGCTAGAATTTTATGGATCAAGTTCAAAAGGTTCTAAGGTCCTTATCCTCTATGTTTGATTCTAAAGTGTCTTCTATAGAAGATGCAATAGATCTAACCACTTTTACATTGGATGAGTTGCATGTTACCTTAACTACTTATTAATTGAGGATACATGACTCAAAATCAGCCAAGAATTAAATTGCATTAAAATCTTAACATGAAGGAAAAAGACAAGGAGTTAAATAAGGTTGACACCACCCTAGAAATTGAGGATGAATAGTTTTTTTTCTATGTTAGCCAAAAGAATGAAACTAAGTTTTGCTGACTATAAAGGTAAACCCCCTTTCAAATGTTTCACTTGTGGAGGAGTTGGTCATTTTTCTTCCAATTTTCCTCATAGGCTAAAATTATGATGATGAAGGTAAAGAGGAAGGACCCAAGAAGAATAACTACAAGTTTGGTAAAGGGAAGAATTTTTTTAAGAAGGCTAATTACAAAAGGGAGAAAAAAAGTTTTTACTCAAATCAAGAAGATGATTTTTCAGATGCTGGTAGTGGTGTATCAGATTCTAAATATGAAAATGAGTATGAAAGCATAGGTAATGAGGCATTGTTCATGACAAAAGAAGTTATGATATCTTTAGGTGATGGTTATTCACTTCTAGGTGATTTCATTTCTAGTTATGGTAACTTTTCTGATAATGAGTGTGAAGAGGACATAAGTGATCTTAAAAGTATAAAAAGGGAACTTGAGTAAGATAAAAAATAGAATCATAAACTAAACTTGCAGATTAATGAAAATGAAAATCAATTTCATAAGATGGATAAGCAATATGTGATCGAGTCCACAAAGTTGATTGAGGAAAACAAGGTGTTAGAAGATAAGGTAAAGTTTCTTGTCTCTAACTTGTAGGATAAGAAGAATTATTTCACTATATATGAGCAATATATAGATTTATTTAGGGCTGAGATGATAGAAATAAATAAGAATACTATGTCCTTGCAAAAATTTGAAAAGATTACTAAATATCTAGATGACCTACTTAATGAACAAATAACTAAAGATGATAGGATGTGTTTAGGCTTCAAACAAGATTCTGAGGACAAAAAAGTTGAGCTAGAAGTTGGTGTTTCAAGAAAGGAATCATATAAACTCATTGTGAATAGGAAAGGAAGGTGAATCCTATCAAGAACAATAAAATACCAAGGTTCATTAGACATCCCCAAGCTTCAAGGTATGAAAGAACTTCCAATGGTCATTTTTTACTTATAATAATTTTGGTCATAGATCTAAAGAATGTAGAAGATAACCTAGAGATGATCATATTTGGAGAGACAATAGGGGTGATTTTTCTAAGAGGAATGTATTCTTAAATTACAATGAACAAGGACACATGACTAGGCATTATTTACATGATAGACCTAGTCAAAATGAAGTTTTTAAAAAGGAAGAAATTAGTTGCTTGCTACTACTATAATGAGATTGGTCATGTGTCAAGATTATGTTTTGATGCTCATTAAAGACAAGAAAAGATGAATACAAGACCTAGGGTGTATGAGAACAACTTCCAAGGTGTTATAATGCAAGGTAATAACTCTAGAAGAGCATGGGAGCCAATAAAGGACAATGTTGTCTCAACAAAGACAATTGACACTGATAAGAAAGTTGTAACATAGTGTTCATAATAGAGGAGAGAGGAAGATGGAGTATTGTAGGTGCCCAAGAAGGCGTGGGACCTCTTTAAGTCCTTATTTTAGGTCTCCATGGATCATGTCTACCTTCATTATTCTTCTTAAAGGTATACCATTGCAAATGAAGCACCTAGGTGAGGTGGAGAAGTATAGTCATGTGTGTGTCATATCTACATGGTTAAGGTCAAGGTATGTGTGATTTTTCTCCTCATGGTCTTGTTTGGTTCATATTGATGATTCTTTTGAAATAGTCTTTTCATCCACTCTTACATCTCTGTGTTATTCTTGCAAGTGGTCTATATGGTCTGTTCATGTGATATGATGATGTGTATCTCACCTGAGGTGAGTCTTATTTGGTCTAGAGTCATCTTGACATATCCCCCTAAGAGTCTAAAAGGTGTTAAGCTTCATACTCATATCATTTAAATACATATTTTGGTATTAATTATATCATTATTCTGTGTTAGTCTTGTCAATCCCATCCGATTCATAAGATGCATGTATGAGGTTGACATGAGCTATAAGTGGTCTTGATAGATGTGAAATGATGTACTTCATGTGTATGGTGTCACAAGTTATGTCAATTCATTCAAACTGTGTCTATCTTTCACAATGTGTGAATAGTCAGTCCCTAAGAGGTATGTTTCTAAGTCTAGGAGTATCATGATGAAGATGATGAATGTGAAAAAGTTCCAAATTGATCAGTATTTACGGTGAAAATGCATCGCTGTCAGTAGAGGTTCTCTAAATCAAGCTTTTTACAGGAAATATGAAGAGATATAGGTAATTAAGGTGATTTCTCATGATGAAATGTCATTGAATAAGGTGTTATCTAATTTTTCACAATCTGGAAAAATTGGACAACATGGGCTAATTATACCCTAGGACTGGAAAAGAGTCTTCATGAAGCATTCTAGGGTATTTCAGGTTCTAAGATTACCTAAGTTGGGAATTGGCCCTAGTGGGCCCACTCTTAGTCATCATGAGGAAATTTTTTTGTCAAGATTGATGCCTTATCTTATAGGTGTCTTTCTCAGTATCCATGACCTTCTATTTTAAAAGGTAAGCCCAAACAATATAAATCAGGCCAAAGAATCAGTTTTGGGATCAAGGAGTTGTTGATGAGCTCATGATGCATTAAGAGAGTTTTCCTTCAAAATAGATTAAATGAGGTGAATTGTGTGTGGGCTGAGCTAATGAGTTATAATGCATTTTGGAGATAAAACCAATGGTGAATTCGGGTCGAAGTGATTAAGATGATATCAGTCGGGATAAATTCATGATGACTAGGAATTAGAGAAGAAGTGGGCCATAAGATACCTCAATCCACTTAGATGTAAATTACCTCATAAGAGCTCAGCCTTAGTAAATAGTTGAGGAGAACATCTAAGTGATAGGTTGAGTTTAACTCAACTTGACATTATGATTTCATAAGTTTTATGACCGAGCTCAAACAAAGCATCTAACACAGAAAATGTTGGAGGAGTCAGCTTACGGTTGATCTTAGCGTCACGCAAAGAATGGATAGAGGAAGAGTAGATTCTAATAGGTTTGAGCTAATCATTATGAGTCATGGTGCTTAGTAGGAAAGTTTGGGGGGTGGCGTGGTCAGGTAGTTGATACAAGTCAAAGTGAACTCAATTATTCTAAGTCATTGGCAAGTTGAATGAAACACTGCTTAAAATTTGTGATGTAGCGAAATCGGTTTAGATCTCGTCTCATAGGAGAACATCTTAGGTGCTGAAGAAGACTGATGTGTGCTAGCTCTAATGGTATGGAAAGATATTAACTCTATCCACCAAGTTATGGTTGACTTGATCGATGGCTAAAAGGAAATACAAAGAGTCATCCGAGTTGGGGCACTAATCAGAGATGGCATTAAATCTCAATGTAGTGAGTCAGAGATAAACAAGGGGATTTTGAAGAATGAGCTAAATCAAGGTAGGAGTGAAATGGTGAGCTCACAGACCGATTTATTGTATTAGCTCGGAAAGGTTTGTGGATGGCTCAGTGAGCCAGGATGGTCACTACTCAAAGGAAAATTAGCTTTAAAAGATCAAGAATCCACCGTTGTAGGTTTGTGGGGAAATTTGTTTGAGCCATGCCACAATCAGGGAACTTTGGGGATTTTTTTCAAGATAGATAAAGGAAAAGTTTCCGTGTGGGAAAATTTCACCCTCATCACCAAGTGGGAATAATTTTTTGACAAGCTAAGTCAATGTTTTTATGTGGGGGAGGTTGAGGAGTTGATCACCATGTCTAAGATCTCATATTGGCAAGCCATCGTGATCATCCCACTCGAAGAAGAATTCCAAGTATTTACATATTCACTAGGTAGATCGTTAGGAGAATTTCAAGTGGAATAATAGGTGGAATGATCGTGGCAAGTCATCTCATGTTTCAGTTATGGGAACCGGTTTTCCAGCTAATGATTGTCCTTGGTTTGGGAATGGGTTTTCTAGCTAATGATTGTCCTTGGTTACACCAAGTTACTCGGCCATTGATGACCCAATGAATGGTTAGAGCTATAGGTATTAAACATAAACATCAAATACAAGAACTAATCATCATGCAGAATGAAACCACCTCCACTACCTCAGACGAGTTAGAAATTGTATGAAGAATATAGTGAGCTAGGAAACCAGGTGTGGGGAGAGCTCTATGTAAGGATGAATTAGCAAACCTGTTAAGAAGAAAAAAAATTAGTAGAGGTTGGTTCCGGTGTTCGAATTGGGTGCTTGATGAAGAGCTCTGAAAAGTGAGTGAAATCGTCTTGACCAATAACTTGATGCATATCCTAAGGAACTCAGTGATTCATGAAGGACCTCATCTCGGGATCGAGATGGATGATAGATCAAATGGAAGGTTCAAAGCTCAGTTTATATGATGCATGGATGGATCAGCCAATGCATTATGACCTCATGGAAGGGAGCATTGTTTATGTTGTAGAATGATGACCAATTTACTTGGTTGTAAGAATCAAAAATGGAAAAAATATCGCAAGGGAGCTCGGCATCATGTAGCGAGCTACATGAAAATACCAAGAAGATCAATAAGAACGAAGCTTAGAAATAATGGAGGAGAGCTTGTTTATATTCTAACATGGAAGAAATAAAAGGAGCGTGATCTTTGATGTATGAGCTTGGTTGCACATAATGATGGAGGGGTTTGTTTCTTATAGAAGAGCTAAAGTAGCTCACTATTATGAGCTTGGATAGTTTTGAGTAGGTTATTCAATGAAGAGCTTGGTGGTGGAAGCATTTTGGGCTCGTAGAGCTGAGTCATGAGGTGATAGGGACCCATGAGTTGAACCATGCAAAGCGATCTCATGGAGGTCGCAAGAAAATCATGCTAGGGGATCAGATATACAAATAGAAAAAGGTGCGCTCAGAGTCAAGCTCAACAATAAGCTCAAGTGAAGATGTTTTGTTTAGATGTAGAGTTTAGTATAGTGATTTATGGCTGAGTTAAGACCAAAAGAGTAGCTCATTCAAATGCGCGATGGGCTTGGTAATGGATGTCACTGAGCTGAGAAAACTTGAGTTTATACACCAAAATCTTCCATATGGCTCAATGGAATGAATTCAAAAGGGTTCAAGTGATTTGGAAGTGAATTTCATCAGATCAAACCAAGGGAGCTCGACATGCATTGTGATGAGCTCACAAAACTTGGTGGTGAGGTTTGCATCAGGATTATAGCAGAGCCAGATGTTGGCTCGATGCATCGCCAAAAACGAGATGAGATGAAGCTAATTTTCTCGATGTTAGGATGTGGATAAAATTTCAATATCAAGCATAGTGAGAAAAAACTTGGTACGATTAAACATGGGAATCAATAGATCTATGATGAAGTGAGTGTTGTGATTTTTTTGATGAAGAATTCATGATGTAGATAGTTTGAGAGGAGCGATCGAAGAATAATCAATGGTGGAAGATCGGTTGGGTGATTTGGGAGTGCACCCCGAATGATGAGGTCATTTTAGTGATCAGTGGGTGAGCTCGAATGATGAGATTGAAGGATATGTTGGTCAAACCATGAGTGAGTAAAGGAATAGAAGCCCCTATGGAGGTGAAATTCAAAAGGATATCTAGAGGGATTAGGCATTGTGTGGGTTCAAGAAGCTTGGTTGAGGCATTAAAATGAAGGATCTTGGTGGCGTGTTCATAGGCTAAACTCCCAAAAAAATCTTATAGAGTGGGCTGAGCTAGCATAGCTGAGTCAGTGTGGCATAAAGAAACTAAATACGTTCATTGGGAGTCATGAGGACCCGACTTTGGCATGGTTAGGTTGAGCTCAAATGTGTTTGCAGTGAACTCGACATCTTTTGGAAGCGTCATGGGCTAACTTAACTTATGGAGCTCGGTACAAAATTTTTTTTGTGAAGATCGACACAGGGAGGTCATTTGATGCATGTAGGAAAAGGATCTTGGTTTGTAGTTGGCGATCGGTGTGACATGGAAGAACTTGAGCTCAACTCAGTGAGTTGGATCGGCAAGCCAACCACCGAGTTGGGTTATTTTTTACCGTTTCACATAGAATTCCCTCCTCATCACAAACCGATCCTAAGGGGCTCCCACATTATTATTTTTTAATTAATTTAATATTTTTATTTAAATATTTTAATAATAATATTTATTATTATCATTTAAATATTTTTTTTGATTAATTGAAAAGACTAGGTTAACCAGACATTAAAGGCACATGATGGAAGCTTATCAGATTGGTTCAACCAACTGCAATGAACACATCATGTGCCTTTAATTTAGGAATGTAATTATGACCTTTCCTCTTCTCTCTCACATATTCTTCTATAAATGTAAGTTGTAAGCTCATTCCAAAGGGTTCCAACAGATCAGATAGGTTAGAAAGTTAGATTTCTCAGGAAAGTGCAACTTTCAAGAGTCCTCTCTCTTCTGCAAGTTGTTCTTGTGTGTTGAGAGAACTTTCAATCCTCCTCTTCAAGAATGTAATGGCAACCATTTCCTCTTCTAAATGTATGATTCATTGTGCACATTATTGAAGTAATAAAAGTGTGTGTTTTGTGACTAATCTCAGTCCTTTCATCCTTCTATATTTCCTCATGCCTTTTCTCATGCTTATAGGTACACTATCCAAGTTCACGTTTCTATTTCAGGTTCTTGGATTTTTGTGCTTATCAAGTGGTGGAGTATTCCATGTAGTTGAGTTGTGGTTTCCATTCACCCTTCTTAAGTTCATCCTTCTTCATTTGGTCTGTGGTATTCTATACCCTCTCTAAGTTGTAGTAGGTGAAGTTGATCTATGGTACACACACCCTCTTCAAATTAACTCTTCCTGAGTCTAGAAACACCCTTAATCTTGTGCATCACCATCCCTGGTATAGTTTCATTTCTATAAATATATTTACTTAAAACCCCATGAAAATGTTAGCATAGGACTAAATATCCTTTTTACCATAGTAGGAGTAGTAAAACACTTAGTTTAGGAAGAGGAAGTCGGCCTTCTCCGGAGGTTCACCTTGAGCCCAAATCCCATAGCTTGAGAGGTGATCCCATGTGTCCCAATCACGCCAAATGTCATGTTCACATTCTAGATTTTCAGAGGGTGCAGTGATTTGGTAAAAACACTTTTTGGCATTCCTGGTGGGACTAAGATTTGGTACTTCTCTTCTCACTTACAAAAGTCAAAGTACCTAGCGACTCTATAGCTCTGGATTTTAAATCTCAATGTCCTAACTTATGTGAAGAATTCAAACAAGATATTCTTCAAAGAAAGGAAATTATCAGCATATCAAAATTTTTTGTCTCCTCCAAAAAGAAGATGAAGAGGCATTTCAATGGAAGGTTCACTCCACCAAGGAGAAATCAACCTCTTTCTACTATGGCACAAAACAAAAAATTTTCCCCCTTTCAATGCAAGAAGTCATCTTATGTTGGCTCAACATGACCCTATAACTATTTTGGCACTCAAAAGTTTAACCTTTTACATTGGGGAAACTCACGTTACTCTAGTGGAACATATTCTTGATGTAGCCAACATTTGTGTCATACATAATGTCATGTAGGACAATGTTGTGGTTAGACTTCTTGCTACCTCTTTTAACGGAAAAGAAATTTAATGGTTTTGACGGTTAAGTGCTGGTAGCATAACCACTTGGGATGAATTAGGAGAAAATCTTTGTAAATGGTTTGAAGACAAGAGTGATAATCTTTCACTTTTGGAACAACTCACAAATATGAATAGAGCTCCCCAAGAATACATGAGTGACTTAAAATTCTGATTCCAAGAGACCTGGAATAGGATTCAGGCACTTTTAAATCCTTCTACACATAATGCATTATTTTATTATTTATGAGCCTTGAATAGTGATGTAGCAATATTGATACAGTATATGGGAGGGGCTACATTACCTAATGCCTATGATGTTTCCATAAGAGTGGAAAATTCCTTGATTCATGCTGGAAAGATAGCTCCATGATTGCCAATGTCATTGTCTCTGAATCTTACCAACAATCATACTATCATTACTTCTATTCTAGTAGCCTATAATCAACTAGCTCATTCTACCCCTACCTCTTCAAATGATCTATTTAAATTCAAGTCACTATTGTAAACATTCAAAAATGAGCTTGTTGCACTCAAGAGGCAATAGTTTCAATACAATCATCCATATCAGCCACAAAAGTGGCAGTATCAGGCTAACCGTCCTCCTTTTCAAGAAAAAAATCAACTACAAAATCAAGTTACAAATCAAGCTACAAATGTCAGACCTTTGAAATTTCTGAACCCTCTTATTATTAGTTCATCTAGGGCCATTGTACCTATCAAGAATAATCTAGTTCAAGAATACAAATGGTGTTACCCTTGTTCTCAACCCTATAATCAAAATCTTTGTCCCAATAGAGTTCTTTACCAGGACCTTATGGTTCAAAGCGTATCTTCCCCTTCTGAGAAAATAGAAAACACATCTACACAAGGAACAACAGATAACCACAGGCACCTAAAGAAACCACTTTGCTAAATTGGCAAGTAGAATATTTTTGCAGGTTGAATATAGATCCCTCATCAGTGGTGGTAAACACTCATTCCAAAAAGAGAGAAATGGAACACCAAAATTCCAAATTTGATCAAAAATCCACTTCATAGCCTGATACACAAGCAGCGGTTGATAAAGACATGGGAAATAAACCACCAGAAATACCTATTAGCCAAGCCACAAGAAAATAATATTCATCAGGCATCATAGTACCCAACAAGCATTTTCTAAAGGAGGATCCCAACGCTCAAAGAAGTGTCAAAAAAGTAAGAGAAATTACCTTCATCATAGTGGAATAGATGAAGAAAACCAACCTGAGCATTACTATGTGGGACACTCTCTTAATTCCTTCTCAAAGAAACCTGTTACGAGAGGCTCTGAATAGTTTTGGTACAACTGGCACATCATCAAGTCATGGAGCAAAAACTACTACAAGTTTATGTCAACCAGAAGGGAAAAGTTTTCCTAAATAAAACAAACTACCACCATTCTATATTTCCTAATCATTGAAAACCACCTAGTGTAAAATTGTATGATAGATTCAGGTGTCATACCCAAACAGATTACAGATGTATTAGGCATTCAATATACGCTAATTGCAAGAGGAGTTGTTCAGCTAGATGAAATAGTTGTTAAGACCATTGGAGTTATCAAATGACTTCAACTTACCATTCATGTATGCCTACATTTTTCATTCACCCAATACATATCAGTCATTGATCTTCCTCCTCTCTTCACCATTTACTTATCACGAGATTTCACTGCCAAGATGGGTGGTTATCTATCAACTGATTGGTCACATATGATTCTCAGAACTTGATATGGAACCAAAGTGACTATAAGAGAGGAACCAATCTACCAAAATCATGTATAACCCTACACTACTAGTCCTATAAATGGGAATTACACCATCGGAGATCTAGAAGAAGAAGATGTTGATCATGAACCGACCACTCTCATTAAAGAAGTGCCTAATACTGTGCTAGATGAAGTAAGTGGAGATCATCAGTATGATTCATACGCCGATGTTTTGGAAGAATAAGAAGATTGTTTTCTACTTTTGGAAGAAATAGGATTGGGTACATACTGCATTCATGAAGAAGATAAAATCATATTGCAACTTTTTAAAACACCAAGTGATTCAAAAGGACTTTGGAAATTGTTCTTCAATGGCTTGAGAAGTAAGAATGGAACCAATGCTTTTGTTATGTTAATGTCTCCAGAGGGAGATAAGTACTTCTCATCTTTCTGGTTGCAATTCAGTTTCACTAACAATGTTGCTGAATATGAGGCCCTTGTAAAAGGAATTCAACTAGCCCAAAAGAAGGGGGTCAAAGCCCTTACTATTTTTGGGGACAGTGAGTTAGTTTCCCATAAACTGACTTCATGTAGTGCATCTAAGAATGATAATTTAAGATCATACAAGAATCGAGTCTAGGACTTGATTGAATATTTCAAAGCTTTCAAAATCCACGCAGTTCCTAGAAATTAGAATCAAGATGCTAATATGCTTGCAAAAATTGGCTTAAAATAAAACATACCTATTGATGTCATGAAAGAAGGGAAGAAATTTTTCAAAATGGTGGTTTGACCTGTCGTCCCTGATAATGTGAGTAGTTGGAAAGTGTTCGATAGTGAAAAACAAATAGTCCTTTTCCTACAAGAAGAGGTAGACTTTTTTACAAGAAATCAAGATAGGTTGCAAGAGTCATATGGTGATCAAATTATACAATTGAAAAGAAACAAAATACCAAAAGGTTTAGTCACTCTGGATTTTAAATCTCAGTGTGCTAACTTATGTGAAGAATTCAAACAAGATATTCTTCAAAGAAAGTAAATTATGAGCATATCAAAATTTCTTTGTCTCCTCGAAAAAGAAGATGAAGAGGCATTTCAATGGAAGGTTCACTCCACCAAGGAGAAATCAACCTCTTTCTACTATGGCACAAAACAATTTTTTTCCCCCTTTCAATGTAAGAAGTCATCTTATGTTGGCTCAACGTTACCCTATAACTATTTGTGCACTCAAAAGTTTAACCTTTTACACTGGGGAAACTCACATTACTCTAGTGGAACATATTCTTGATGTAGCCAACATTTGTGTCATACATAATGTCACGTAGGACAATGTTGTGGTTAGACTTCTTGCTACCTCTTTTAACAGAAAAGAACTTTAATGGTTTTGAGGGTTAAGTGTTGGTAGCATGACCACTTGGGATGAATTAGGAGAAAATCTTTGTAAATGGTTTGAAGACAAGAGTGATAATCTTTCACTTTTGGAACAACTCACAAATATGAATAGAGCTCCCCAAGAATACATGAGTGACTTAAAATTCTGATTCCAAGAGACCTGGAATAGGATTCAGGAACTTTTAAATCCTTCTACACATAATGCATTATTTTATTATTTATGAGCCTTGAATAGTGATGTAGCAATATTGATACAGTCTATGGGAGGGGCTACATTACCTAATGCCTATGATGTTTCCATAAGACTAGAAAATTCCTTGATTCATGCTGGAAAGATAGCTCCATGACTGCCAATGTCGTTGTCTCTAAATCTTACCAACAATCATACTATCATTACTTCTATTCTAGTAGCCTATAATCAACTAGCTCATTCTGAACCTACCTCTTCAAATGATCTATTTAAATTCAAGTCACTATTGTAAACATTCAAAAATGAGCTTGTTGCACTCAAGAGGCAATAGTTTCAATACAATCGTCCATATCAACCACAAAATTGGCAGTATCAGGCTAACCGTCCTCCTTTTCAAGAAAAAAATCAACTACAAAATCAAGTTACAAATCAAGCTACAAATATCAGACCTTTGAACTTTCTGAACCCTCTTATTATTAGTCATCTAGGGCCATTGTACCTATCAAGAATAATCTAGTTCAAGAATACAAATGGTGTTACCCTTGTTCTCAACCCTATAATCAAAATCTTTGTCCCAATAGAGTTCTTTACCAGGACCTTATGGTTCAAATCGCATCTTCCCCTTCTGAGAAAATAGAAAACACATCTACACAAGGAACAACAGATAACCACAGGCACCTAAAGAAACCACTTTGCTAAATTGGTAAGTAGAATATTTTTGCAGGTTGAGTATAGATCCCTCATCAATGGTGGTAAACACTCGTTCCAAAAAGAGAGAAATGGAACCCCAAAATTCCAAATTTGATAAAAAATCCACTTCATAGCCTCATACACAAGTGGCGGTTGATAAAGATGTGGGAAATAAACCACCAGAAATACCTATTAGCCAAGCCACAAGAAAATAAATTTCATCAGGCATCACGGTACCCAAAAAGCATTTTCTAAAGGAGGATCCCAACGCTCAAAGAAGTGTCAAAAAAGTAAGAGAAATTACCATCATCATAGTGGAATAAATGAAGAAAACCATCCTGAGTGCATTATTATGTGGGACAGTCTCTCAATTCCTTCTCAAAGAAACCTGTTACGAGAGGCTCTAAATAGTTTTGGTACAACTGGCACATCATCAAGTCATGGAGCAACAACTACTACAAGTTTATGTCAACCAGAAGTGAAAAGTATTCCTAAATAAAACAAACTACCACCCTTCTATATTTCCTAATCATTGGAAACCACCTGGTGTATAATTGCATGATCGATAGTGCCAGTAGCTGTCATGCCCAAACAGATTACAGATGTACTAGGCATTCAATATACGCTAATTGCAAGAGGAGTTGTTCAGCTAGATGAAATAGTTGTTAAGACCATTGGAGTTATCAAAGGACTTCAACTTACCATCCATGCATGCCTACAGTTTTTCATTCACCCAAGACATATCAGTCATTGATCTTCCTCCTCTCTTCACCATTTACTTATCACGAGATTTCACTGCCAAGATGGGTTGTTATCTATCAGCCGATTGGTCACATATGATTCTCAGAACTTGATACGGAACCAAAGTGACTATAAGATCGGAACCAATCTACCACAATCATGTAGAACCCTACACTACTAGTCCTATAAATGGGAATTACACCATCAGAGATCTGGAAGAAGAAGATGTTGATCATGAACCGACCACTCTCATTGAAGAAGTGCCTAATACTGTGCTAGATGAAGTAAGTGGAGATCATCAGTATGATTCATTCGCCAATGTTTTGGAAGAATAAGAACATGGTTTGCTACTTTTGGAAGAAATAGGATTGGGTACATACTGCATTCATGAAGAAGATAAAATCATATTGCAACTTTTTAAAACACCAAGCGATTCAAAAGGACTTTGGAAATTGTTCTTCGATGGCTTGAGAAGTAAGAATGGATCCAATGCTTGTGTTATGTTAATATCTCCAGAGGGATATAAGTACTTCTCATCTTTCTGGTTGAAATTCAGTTTCACTAACAATGTTGCTGAATATGAGGCCCTTGTAAAAGGAATTCAACTAGCCCAAAAGAAGGGGGTCAAAGCCCTTAACTATTTTTGGGGACAGTGATTTAGTTTCCCATAAACTGACTTCATGTAGTGCATCTAAGAATGATAATTTAAGATCATACAAGAATCGAGTCTGGGACTTGATTGAATATTTTGAAGCTTTCAAAATCCATGCAGTTCCTAGAAATCAAAATCAAGATGCTGATAGGCTTTCAATAATTGGCTTACGATAAAACATACCTATTGATGTCATGAAAGAAGGGAAGAAATTTTTCAAAATGGTGGTTTGACCTGTAGTCCCTGATAATGTGAGTAGTTGGAAAGTATTCGATAGTGACAAACAAATAGTCCTTTTCCTACAAGAAGAGGTAGATTTTTTTGCAAGAAATCAGGATAGGTTGCAAGAGTCATATGGTGATCAAATTATATAATTGAAAATAAACAAACTACCAAAAGGTTTAGTCACTCTGGATTTTAAATCTCAGTGTGCTAACTTATGCAAAGAATTCAAACAAGATATTCTTCAAAGAAAGGAAATTATCAACATATCAAAATTTCTGTCTCCTCCAAAAAGAAGACGAAGAGGCATTTCAATGGAAGGTTCACTCCACCAAGGAGAAATCAACCTCTTTCTACTATGGCACAAAACATTTTTTTCCCCCTTTCAATGCAAGAAGTCATCTTATGTTGGCTCAACGTTACCCTATAACTATTTGTGCACTCAAAAGTTTAACCTTTTACACTGGGGAAACTCACATTACTCTAGTGGAACATATTCTTGATGTAGCCAACATTTGTGTCATACATAATGTCACGTAGGACAATGTTGTGGTTAGACTTATTACTACCTTTTTTAACGGAAAAAAACTTTAATGGTTTTGAGGGTTAAGTGTTGGTAGCATAACCACTTGGGATGAATTAGGAGAAAATATTTGTAAATGGTTTGAAGACAAGAGTGATAATCTTTCACTTTTGGAACAACTCACAAATATGAATAGAGCTCCCCAAGAATACATGAGTGACTTAAAATTCTGATTCCAAGAGACCTGGAATAGGATTCAGGCACTTTTAAATCCTTCTACACATAATGCATTATTTTATTATTTATGAGCCTTGAAAAGTGATGTAGCAATATTGATACAGTCTATGGGAGGGGATACATTACCTAATGCCTATGATGTTTCCATAAGAGTGGAAAATTCCTTGATTCATGCTGGAAAGATAGCTCCATGACTGCCAATGTCGTTGTCTCTGAATCTTACCAACAATCATACTATCATTACTTCTATTCTAGTAGCCTATAATCAACTAGCTCATTATACACCTACCTCTTCAAATGATCTATTTAAATTCAATTCACTATTGTAAACATTCAAAAACAAGCTTGTTGCACTCAACAGGCAATATTTTCAATACAATCGTCCATATCAACCACAAAATTGGCAGTATCAGGCTAACCGTCCTCCTTTTCAAGAAAAAAATCAGCTACAGAATCAAGTTACAAATCAAGCTACAAATTTTAGAACTTTGAACTTTCAGAACCCTCTTATTATTAGTTCATCTAGGGCCATTGTACCTATCAAGAATAATCTAGTTCAAGAATACAAATGGTGTTACCCTTGTTCTCAACCCTATAATCAAAATATTTGTCCCAATAGATTTCTTGGCACCAGGACCTTATGGTTCAAAGCGTATCTTCCCCTTATGAAAAATAGAAAACACATCTACGTAAGAAACAACATAATCAACCGCATGGTGCACCTAGGAAGAAACCACTTTGTTAAATTGGCAAGCAGAATTTTTTTGCAGGTTGAATATAGATGAGGACCCTCATCAGTAGTGGTCAAACACTCGTTACAAGAATCAGAGAAATGGAACCCCAAACTTCCAAACCTTTAATCAAACATCCACTTCATATCCTAAAACACAAGCAGCGGTTGATAAAGATGTGGGAAAGCCAAACCGTCCATAAATACCTATGTTAGCCAAGTTTTCACAAATCCAATAGAAGGTTCATTAGGCATCATGATACCCAACAAGCATTTTCTAAAGGAGGATCCCAATGACTCAAAGAAGTGTCATAGCAAAGTATGGAGTTCAAATTCCCTTCGAGCATAATAGTTGAACAAGGATGAAGAAAACCAACCTAAGCATTACTATGTGGGACACTCTCTGAATTCCTTCTCAAAGACATCTGTTGTGAGAGGCTCTGCAATAGTTTTGGTACAAAATGGCACATCATCAAGTCGTGGAGTAACATACCCTATTCTACAAGTTTCCCATGTCAATAAAAAGGGAAAAGTATTCCTAAAGCCAACATAAACACCACCATTCTATATTTCCTTAATCATTGAAAACCACCTGGTGCATAATTACATGATCAGATTCTGGTGTCAGTAACTCAGTCATGCCCAAACAATATTATAGACATACTAGGCATACAATATGCACGCTAGTTGCAAGAGAAGTTGTTCAGTTGGATGAAATAGTCTGTTAATACGATTGGAGTTATAAAAGGACTTCAACTTACTATCCATGTATGCCTAAGTTTTTCACTCACCCAAGACATGTCAATCATTGATCTTCCTCTTCTCTTCGCTATCTGCCTATCACGAGATTTAACTACCAAGATGGGTGGTTATCTATCAGCCGATTGGTCACATATGATTCTCAGAACTTGATACGGAAACAAAGTGACTATAAGAGCGGAACCAATCTTCCATAATCATGTAGAACCCTACACTACTAGTCCTATAAATGGGAATTACACCATCGGAGATCCGGAGGAAAAATATGTTGATCATGAACCAGCCACTCTTGTTGAAGAAGTCCCCGATACTGTGCTAGATGAAGTAAGTGGATATCATCAATATGATCCCTACGCTGATGTGTTGGTAGAAGAATAATTTTTTTGGTTTCTAATTTTGGAAGAAACATGATTGGGTACATACTGTATTCATGAAAAATATATGATCATACCACAACTTGTAAAAACACCAAGTGATTCCGAAGGACTGTGGAAATTATTCTTCGACAGCTCAAGAAGTAAGAATGGATCTAGTGCTGGTGTTATGTTAAGTTATCTCCAGAGGGAGATAAGTACTTCTCATATTTTTGGTTGTAATTCAGTTGCACTAACAATGTTTCTAAATACGAGGCCCTTGTGTAAGGAATTCAGGTAGCCCAAAAGAAGGAAATCAAAGCCCTTACTATTTTTGGAGATAGTGAGTTAGTTTTCCATCAAGTGACGTAACACACAGTGAGTGCATCAAAGAATGATATTTTAAGATCATACAATAACCGAGTCTAGGACTTGATTGAAGATTTCAAATCTTTTGAGATCCATGCAGTTCCTAGAAATATAAATCAAGATGTTGATAGGTTTGCTACAATTGGCTCGCAATATGACATACCTGTTGATATCATGAAAGAAGGGCAGAAATTTTTCAAAATGGTGGTTTGACCTATAGTCCCTAATAATGTGAGTAGCTAGCAAGTGTTTGATAGTGACAAAAAAATGTCCTTTTCCTACAAGAAGAGGAAGATTTTTTCTGCAAGAAATCAAGATAAGTTGCAAGATTCATATGGTGATCAAATTATACAATTGAAGAGAAACAAACTACCAAAAGGATTAGTCACTCTGGAATCCATTTTCAATTTAGATGATCAAGCTAAAAGACAAAGCTCTAACATGGTGGTCAAAGAAGAAGATTTTGAGGAAGTCGAGGTAGCGCATGAGAAGTTTCTGAAGATTGGAAAAGTGTGTACTTCCAAAGAGAAAGAATATTTCATCAAAAATTGTCAAGAGTATCATGACATTCTTGTGCATGGAGCTATAAATACCTATGTGGTTTTGATCCAGGTCTAGCACAACATACCATCAAATTGGATCCTAATGCCAAGCCAGTTCACCAGAAATAGAGGCCAATTAATCCCAAAATTGAGCCACTAATGAGAAAGGAGCTAACCAAACTCATCAAGGCCTATATTATTTTTCCCATCAAGCACTCCTCTTGGATATCCAATATAGTGCCTGTAAGGAAGAAGAACAAAGAGATTTGTTTGTACGTAGATTTCAAGGATTTTAATTATGTGTCATTGAAAGACCATTACCCTCTTCCATCAATGGAGTAAATCCTTCAAACGGTGGCAGGAACTCAAAGATTTTATTTTCTTGATGGATATTTCGGGTTACAATCAAATTCTAGTCTAAGAATCTGACCAATTCAAAATAGATTTCACTACCAAGTGGGGCACGTATGCCTACAATAAAATGTCCGTTCGGATTGTCCAACACTGGGGCTACTTTCCAAAGAGCCATGGACATGGCATTTAAAGGACTAATCAACGATGTCATCTTGGTTTACCTAGATGACATAACTGTATATTCTAAGCATGTAGATGATCACATCATGCATCTAAGGAAGGTTTTCTAAAGGTGTAGAGAATTTGGGGTTTCACTCAATCCTAAGAAGTGTATTTTTTCAGTACACAAGGGAAAGTTATTGGGGCATGTTGTTTTAGTGGAAGGACTGTTAATCAATCAAACCAGGATTCATTTGATTATATCCTTATCTCTCCCAAGTCATAAGAAGGGTCTCCAGAGTTTTCTAGGAACCATAAACTTTGTGTGGAGATTCATCCCTCAATTCATGACATTGGCTAAACCACTGACAGCCATGTTGAAGAAAAACATGCCATTCTCATGGACAAAGGAAGGAAGAGAGAGCTTTGAAGCTATCAAAATAGTAAATTCTAAAGATCCCATGCTAGTGAATGCCAGGTTTGATAAAGGTTTTATCCTTTATGCTTTTGCAGGTCAAGAGAGCATTTCATAGGGATCCTCACCCAGCAAAATGACAACCTGATGGAGAAGCCAATTGCTTTCTTTAGTCAATCCCTCAAATACTATGAGCTCAAATACTCATTCATTGAAAAACAAGTCTTTGCAGTTATTTGAGATTTGAATAAATTCAAGCACATGTTGTCCAACAACAAAATTCATCTGATGGTGTCTCATCCAGGTGTCAAGGAGTTTTTGCTGAACAAAGAGATGAATGAGAAGCATGCTAGATGGATCATGAAGGTGATGGAGTATGATGTGCATATCAAGGTTACCAAACTTGTCAGAGGTAAAGGTTTGTGTCAAAAACTTGCTACATGACATGGAATCAAAAGGTGATGAGGATATGATGCTCCTAAACACTGATGAGAGTGATGATCAAGTTGACTGGTTATCCAAAATGAATAATTTCCTCTTCTTAGGAGTATATCCTATGAACATGGATAAAAACAAAAGACAGGACTTTCCATATTCAATATATTCCATATGTTTTGGTAGATAATGTTCTCTTTCAAAAGGATTTGAATGGTGTCCTCCTTTAGTGCATAGGACCGGAACAGGTAAGTAAGATACTAGAAGAGTTTCATAATGGCCTATCTGGAGGACATTATTCTACATGAACAACTGCTACCAAGATCATGCGAGCCAGTTACTATTGGCCAGATTTGTTCAAAGATGCCCATCTCTGGGTAAGGAGATGTAAAGAATGTGCCTTTTTCATAGGCAAAGCAGAAGTTGGCAGCTCTTCCACTACATCCAATTCAAGTGGATCAACCCTTTGTTCAATGGGGGTTGGAATTCATCAAAATGATTAATCCTCCATCCAGTGAGGGACATAAATGGGTCCTTACTGCAACAAAATATTTTACTCAATGGACAGATGTGGTAGCATTAAAAGAGAGAAATGAAAAGGTAGTTCTAGATTTCTTGAAAGGTATAATGACAAGGCTTGGTGTTCCTTTTACAATCATTTCAGACAACACGATGGATTTTTTTGGTATGAATTTGAGTTAATGGGATGTTAAAAATAGGGTCTACCTCAAGAATTTGTCCAATTACTATCCGCAAGGAAATGGATTCCCTGATTCTAGTAACAAAAACCTCATAAGGATTATTAAGTGGACATGATGGAAACTAACAAGAGGACTTGGCATACACAGCTTAAGACCGCCTTATGGGAAGATCAGATCACACCTAAAAGGGCCATAGGGAATTCTCCTTTCATGCTTGTATATGGAAGGGAAGAAAAACTTCTGCTCTCCTTGGAGTTACCTTCTTTGGAGTTAGCTCATCAACTTGAAGTTATGGAGAGTGATCCTCTGAATAGTAAGGTTTGCTAAACTCATGGAGTTAGAGGAAGTATGAAACAAGGCTATGAAGAATTTGGAGCAACATCAGGCTCAGGTTAAGAAATATTTTGACAAGAAGGTGTTTGATAGGCATTTTCAAGAGGGAGACTTAGTTCTCAAATGGGATGAAGACATGGCCAAGCCATAAAAGCACACCAATTTTGACGCTCTCTGGAGCAGGCCATACATCATCACGAGTTGCAAAGAGGTGAATTCATTTTGTCTATCCAAGATCAATGGAGAAGAACTTCCCATTCATGTGAATGGGATACATCTCAAAGCTTGTTTTGAGAAGTGTTCCAACCCTTGTACAGTTTAGTTAGGTGTTTTCCTCCAAGTGCTTATGCACATTATTGTTGTGTGTTGTTCTTTTTTTTATTTCCTTGTTGCTATGTTGTTTTTGTTGTTTTTGCACATTGTTTCATCATTAGGAGGTGTCAAAGAGAAGGAAGGTTCAAGGTTTCCATAAGAGTTTTCATGATCAACCTCATTCAAAATTCTGCAGTGTTCCATAGATGTCAAGCATTCAATAGTCTTCAGTATACTTCATGCTTAGCATTTTTCAAGGGAGGTCTAAGATCATATTTGCTCAAGAGTATTCTAGGATGTATCACAGAGGATCAAATTGCTTTCAGGATTCCAATATAAAATCCATGCCCAATGGACGAATTAAGGATACTAGAATCATGCTTAGCAAGAAATCATCCCCGAGAGGTTACCAAAATTGTTATCCAATTTTGCACTGTTATGGTAAAATTAGACAACGGGGTGCTTATTTACGCTAACTAGATGAAGCATTCTTCAGAGGGGCCCATTTCTAGTGCATCAAATTCAATTTATAATGATTAACCTAAGCACTTAAAAGATTGATCTCACCTGGGCCTCAAACATGGTTACTCATCAGATCAGGAAATTTTTCTTCCCCTGTCAACCCAATGATGTCCTCATGGAAGACTCTTGTACAGAGTCTTGTTTGAGTATATGTCACTCGGTGGGGTTTAAAAAGGTCAATCCTAAGGCAAGAGTGAACTCGATGCCAAGAGCAGAGTTTTGAGATGCCAAAGAAGGCTCAATGAGCTCAGTAGAGTGCATTAAGATGAATTTTCCGTCAAAGTGAGATTGCAATGAAGCTAAGATGGTGTGTGGCGTGGAGAGAAATGAGTTTCCACTTAGAATTTTGGGGTAAAACTCATGTTAAAGTCAAAATCTGGGGTCGCAAGCCCGCATAAGATGATCGACTCATTCGAGATCAAATTGATGAGTGACTAGGAACTCGAATCAAAATGTGCCATAATGCTGAACAATGGAAAGCGTAAACCACTTGGATGTCGAGGTGTACCTCGATAACCCGATGCACCGAGCCTTAGGAATTAGTTGAAAAACCATGAGCTAAGTGCAAAGGTGAAAAGTTTAACTCAACTCCACACCATCAGATGGTGCCACGAAGTTCCATGATCAGCAGCGGAGGTTGGGCCAGCGGGGACTTTTGGAAAGCATTTTCTAGGCATGGTAACAAATGTTGGTAGGAGTTTTCTCACGGTTGAGGCCTGAGTGATCAATCTAAAGGGAGCCACATGTAGATAGAAATCCATGGGGCATAGAGAGTTTTTGGGAATCATTCCCAGTCATATTGCTTAAGGTTGGAAAGTTTAGGGGATGTCAAAATCAAGTCAGTTGATATCCTCGCGAACCAGATTTTTTCAACTAATTTTGAGTCATTTTTCCCTAAACATGAGAGGCAACATTTGCTTTGAAATCCAGAGCACAATGTTTCACACAATTGGTTTAGGTCATCTCAGTTTGCTAGCTTGGTCCAAGAATTATGGAAATGATGAGAAACTTCAATCCATCCAATTATGATGGAATCACTTGATGGATAGAAGAAAATTGAAGAAATCATCTTAGTTGGCACAGGATATTAATCAAGAGATGACATCAAACCTCCAAGAAATGAGTCCGGAGGTAGTATGGCATCTAAGTTAACTTCTTCAGCATTGATACCAAAGTTGTGAAATGGAGTGAGTCACAGGGTGCCAACTTGCAATGTATTAGCATGGAATTTCAGAGGATGGTAACGCCAGAGCTCAACAATACGAAGTATGTGTCAGACTTTCTCAGGAGGTTCACTTAGCTTTGAGCCAACAAAATCCCAATTGTTGTCAAATTTGTACATAATGTAACGATCTGTTTCTTCCTGAGAATAATCAATGATCAAACTCTCCCTTGGAGAAATTTGACTTCCACCATTGGTATGAAAATGAAAAGATGTTTAGGTGAAAAGTTCACCCTGCATCTGTCAATGGGACATTTATTTCCTCTTAGCCAAAGAAATGTAGCACTGTGGGCAAGGTTCTAGAGCAATCAAATACATGTTCTCATAGTGATGACTCATTTGGACCATCCATGATGCTCGTTACCCTTGATAGTTATTTAACCAAGGAATTACAACTCTTCAATTAGGTATTTGTCGTCAGGAGAAGTTCATTGAAGAAGTATTGTGGGAGCTATGGATCGTGGTAAGTTAGTTATCGACACATGTTTCAATAAAACTATGATGAAATCCATCTCTTGGTCTCATGATTGTCACTTAGGTCCAATGACTTATCCATTGAGGACCTTTTCTTGAGAATGGTTAGATTTGATAGGCATCAACACTTTGACATTAACTAGTGGTGTATCACTGGCTCGATTAGTGTTGGAAGATGATTGATGAGCCCTTTCTCTCCTAGTCTCCTTGGAAACTGTTAGAAATTGAGGTTAAAGATTAGCATCAATGCAATCTATGAAACCTTAGGTGTAGAGGTAAGAGGAGTTCAACGCTTCATGGATGAGATTTCACCAAATTTGTCAATGAAGTCCCAAAATTCAATAGAGGTTAACTGTTGTGCTAAAGAGATCACTCAGGAAATGGGTGCTTAATGTAACATAGAGCTCATGAAAAGTGAGATCCATAAGGATTCATCTGGGGGTTCATGTGAATTTACACTCGCAGACATACCCTCTGAGGAACCTCATTATGAACACATGAAGGATCTATAGGCTAAAATTGTCAACGTTAGGTGTAGGAAATCAAATGGTAGGTTGAGAGTTCTGGTCTATACTCTGCATGGTGCCTTAGATGGATCAAGTCCACATCGTGAAGAATGAGTCTTCGGAGAGAGGGAACACCAGTCGAGTTAAATTGACATGATGGCCAATTACTGTTGTGATGAGGTATCCATATTGCAAAGCAAGGGTATCAAATTGAAATGGCTGACAACCGAGCTCCGCGGAGCATGTAGTTGAGATCAAGCATGGGAAATACTAAGCAACTCAGTAAGAACAAAGCTCAGAAATGGCACTGTGCGAGCTGATAGCTTTTGTGATTCTGAATTAGGTAAATTCATTATAGGCTCTTGAGCTCGAGCTTGGAAGTCATCGTAGGTGTTATAGACAAAGTTTGGGAAGACTCGGCGTTATGGTGAGTCAAATCACATGATGTTGGGGGGCCCATTAGCATACCTATGACTCAGTAGCTAGAGTATGTCATTGGATGCACTCTTATGGGGTTGAGATCGGTCGAGCTCAACAAGTGAGTAATTACGTTGCACAACCCAATTTTTCGGGCCCTCATAGGGTATTTAAGTCGATGCTAGGAATAGGGACCAGTTCGAGATAAGAACCAGCTGGGGATTCGAATTTTAGAGCATCATTGGTGAAGTAACCATAAGACAAGCTCGATGTGAGTAGGACTCGAGCTCTCATGCAAAAATACGAGCCCAAATACCTCAGTAAAAAAGATAATGACAGACAATTTTTGAGTCTTTAAGGTGTCACGTTAAGTGGAACTGTAGAGTTCATTATGGGATTTATGGTCGATCGTTAAGATGAATAAATTGAGTAGCTTAAGGTCAAGGGTGGGATATAGCTCGGTATCATGGATCGTCATTGAGGACAAGACTCATCCTGATGCATTGAGAATTACAGGGTCTGAAACATTACAGGTATGAAGCTCGATGCTCAATGAAGTTGAGAGAGAGGGCTTTCCAGAAACTCAGGAAGTGAATTAGGTTCAAACTCAAATTGAAGGAGCTCAATTTAGAGCTTGGTGGATTGAGCTTGCAAGGGAAACTTGGTGCGGTGGTTCTCGTGTCTAGGATTCATAGTGGTGATCGGATTTTGGCATCGGGACATCACCTCAGAAATGACTCATTCGAGGTGATGCCGAGTAATTTTCTTGATGCCAGGATGTGGTACGAGAAAGAGGTCTAGACATTGAGCACAAAACGAAGTATAATACGTTAAAATGAAGTAGTGACTTGTAGAATCATAATGAGCAATCAATGGGAATGATGCTCGATCAATTTGATGAGTACGGAATTCATGATGTAGCCCTAGATCAAAGTTTGTAGGCCAAGCTATGAGATGACAATGGTGTATTCCTTAGCATCGAGTGAATAACGAGATACAAGAGTCTCGTGGCTCATGAATGACAGAGCTTGTTTTAGTGATCAGTGGGTGAGCTCGAATGAAAAGATCAAAGGTTATGTTGGCCGAACCATGAATGAGTAAAGGAGTAGAATCCACTGCTAAGGAAAAATTCAGAAGGCTATCTCAAGGGGTCAAGCTTTCTGTGGGTTCAAGCAGCTTGGCCAAGGAATCAAAATGAAGGATCATGGTGGCAAGTTCATAGGGTGAGCTCATGAAAAAGAGCTTGTGGAGTGGGCTAAGTTAGCATAGCTCGGTCAGTGTTGTGTAAAGAAACTCAATACGTTCATTGGGAGTCATGAGGACATGACTTTGGCATGGTTAGGTTGAGCTTGAAGGTAATCACGGTGAGCTCGATGTCCTTTGGAAGTGTCATGGGCCAACTCATTGTATGGAGCTCAGTGCAAACTTCATTTTGTGAATATCGATGGAGGGAGGTTGGTTGATGTGTGTAGGTAAAGGAGCTCAGTTTGTAGTTGGATCTCGGTGTGACATGGAAGAACTTGAGCTCAACTCAGTGAGTTAGCTCGGCGAGCCAACCACCGAGTTGGGTTATTTTTGACCATTTCACATAGAATTTTCTCCTCATCACAAACCAAGCCTAAAGGGGTCCCACATTATTATATTTTAATTAATTAAATATTTTTTAAAAATATTTTAATAGTAATATTTATTATTATTATTTAAATATTCTTTTAATTAATTGAAAAGCCTAGGTCAACCAAGTATTAAAGGCACATGATGGAATCTTATCAAAGTGGTTCAATCAACTATAATGAATACATCATTTGCCTTCAATTTAGGAATGTAATTATGACCTTTCCTCTTCTCTCTCACATATTATTCTATAAATGTAAGTTGGAAGCTCATTCCAAAGGGTTCCAACAGGTTAGATAGGTTGGAAATTCAGATGACTTAGGCAACTGTAACTTTCAAGAGTCTGTTCTCTTTTAAAAGTTGTTCTTATGCGTAGAGAAAAATTTCAAGCCTCCTCCTCAAGATTGTAATGGCAACCATTGCCTCTTTTGAATATATGATGCATTGTGCACATTATTGAAGTAATAAAAGTTTGTTTTGTGACTAATCTCAGTCCTTTCACCCTTCTATACTTCATTGTACCTTTTCTCATGTTTATAGGTACACTGTACAAGTTCACATTTCTATTGTAGGTTCTCGGAGTTCTGTGCTTATCAAGTGGTGGAGTATTCCATGTAGTTGATTTGTGGTGTCCATTCACCCTTCTTAAGTCCATCCTTCTTCACTAAGAAACTAATATATTTCTTTGTTTGATCAATTTTAACAAAGGGAGCACATGTTTTTTAGTCTATGGTATTTTTTAACCTCTCTAAGTTGCAGTAGGTGAAGTTGATCTGTGGTGCACACACCCTCTTAAAATTAACCCTTCCTAAGTTTGGAAACACCATTTATTTGGTGCATCACCATCCCTAGTATAGTTTCATTTCTACAAATATATTTCCCTAAAACCCTATGAAAATGTTAGCATAGGAATAGATATCCTTTTTACCACACTAGGAGTAGTACAACACTTAGTTTAGGAGGAGGAAGCTAGCCTTCTCAAGAGGTTCACCTCAAGCCCAAGTCCCATAGCTTAAGAGGTGATCCCATGTGTCCCAATCACACTGAACATCCTGTTCACATTCTTTCCATTCGGAGGGTGTAATGATTTGGTGACAACAGTTTTTAGCATGCCCAATGGGACTAAGAGTTGGTACTTCTCTTCTCACTTACACAAGTCAAAGTACCTAGTGACTATGTATCTATGGATTCCAAATCTCAGTGTGTTAACTTATGCAAATAATTCAAACAAGATATTCATAGTGGATTATGGTAGAGATAAAGACTTGGGTGGTGTTTCATCAATACTCATGCCTAAACATATCTTGTTACAGTACACTAGCTGAGTTGATTGTGTTAGTGATATGAATGTTGATCCCCTTCACTAAGGATATGTTTCTTGAAGTTTGAATTCTTATAAAATGTTTTCATGATGCTTAGAAGTTCATAATTTGATGAACTCAGTTGATGCATACTTGTGTAAGACTAATGTTTCTTCTTGAGAACAGATGATGACCTACATGTCTAAAAGGAAGTGTTGAGTGGTTGCAATGGTATGATAGTGCTCTCAAGGATCCATTTCAACTTGAAAGTTTTATGTGTTCTCATAAAATTTTTGACTTGAATATGGTGGTTTTTGGAATGATTTATATGAGCTTGTGAAGACCTAGTGGTACTCGATAAAGTGGAATGATGACCCACAAGTATGGAAGGAAAAATTGCACTATGGAAAAGATATGACGTGATTGTTCAAAGCTAAATACTTTCTTGAAAGATATGTTTCATTTAATTCATTTTGAATAGTATTGTAAGGGTACATGAAGATAGTATTAGGGGTCTAGAAGGATGAAAACTATGTTACCCCATAATTACATACTACATATATGCAGAAACTTCTATTACACTATGTCAGTGAGCATGAAGTCATAAGATGAGTTATTGGTATCTTACATGAACTTATCTTGATGGATACATGTGAAAGTGGGTAATTCATAAGTAGATTAATCAATGTTAGGCACTATTGTGGGTCTAATCCTTCATAGGGTGAGTATGAAAAAGATACAGTGGTGTAGAATAGGGTTTTGAATTATAAGAAGATGTATGTTATGCCTTTAACAACAGAGGGTGTTCTTACACTTTCCCCCAAATGATGCTAGCGGTGATCTATTATGCTAAGGAGATATCTTCTTGATAATTTGGTGCTTTATCCTAGATGTGGGTTGAAATTTGAGATTATGTCAAACATAACAAGTGCACCTAAAGGTATGAATTTGTCATTTTGGTGTATATAATTCCTATCAAGAAAGGGGGAGTGAGTGTGTGAAATTCTAGATGGCGTATTGGTGCTTCCCAAAGCATATGAGGTAAGTTATTGCAAGATTGAACATGATAGTGATAAAATTTTCACTATCTCAATTAGTTAGGACTGTTGTAGACTAAAAAAGGTGTTTGGGACAGGTAAACAGTGCTCAAGATGATTTCTAGCCTAGTAACCAAGGTAAGTTGCGTGTTTTTGTGCTTAGGAGATAGATATAGTGCTCTTATGTCCAATGGGAGCTATGATTTTATTAATCAAGGTATGTATGATGTTCTAGGGCATGTTAAAGTTGAGTTAAATTAGATTGAGATGATAATTCAATGTTGTTAGTGTCTTGAAGTGAATGATAAGCTAGAGGATGCATAGTAATGCTCAAAATAGACATAGTCATGATGTTTTCTAGTCAAGAAAGGAGATGCAATTATTTGATTTGCTCAGAACTAATATTGTTGGCATGCTGAAGGTGATTGCACCCCTATTCCATGACTACTACAGTATAATTAAGAAGCTCAAAACAATGTTATAAGTGAAAATGTGTGTTTTTGAATGCCTAGAAGGTGGAATATGATGATTTAGCTCCAAACATGGTAAGGTGATGATATTTTCATGGTCTATTGATGTTTTCAGATGTTTTAGTTTCTTATCCCAGGGGAAGCATGGTGTTTGCATGCTTGAAATAAGGTAAAACTTAGTTTTTGGGAAAAATCAAGAAACTGGAGCAATTTGAGGCCTTTCGTGGATGTTTCCAACTAAAAAATAGAGGTATGAACCTGAAGAAGGTGAATAAGGTAAGATGCAGGTATATCTTTGTCATTAATGTAAAAAGGGGGAGAAGTTCAAGGTGTTTTCCATTAATGACAAAGGGGGAGATTATTTATAAGTAGGTCGAATAGGTGTTGTCATTGATGAAAAACCATATTAATGAAAAAAAGGATGTTGTAAGATGATGTAATGATGATGTATATCATGCTAACATGATGGTTGAGATTTTTATCAGCTGTTACATTTGGATTCAGTGATGCATGATTACACTAACAAGCCCTTACAGGTGCCTAAGAGGTGTAGGTTAACAATAAGAGATTCTTGGATGCTTGTAAAGCATATTGGCATGATGAATAGAATGTTTATAGTGTTTTTGAGCACTCATAATAGTGGTATGGTGTAGATATAGATGGTTAGCTATCTTACAAGAGCTCATTGGGAGAAGGTATGTTTTTTTGGAGGTGTGATAGAGTGTATTGGATCCATTTGAGCTCATGGATGCATGATATTAGGAATATCTTGTCATATGAGCTATTTTTGGGCCATTTTTAGAAGTTTCTTGTTCATTTATTGTATTATTTCAGTTGGTACTAGTTGCCACTATGAGGATCTAACATGTAAGTGTAGGTAAGTCTTATTGAATGGAGAAATTGAGATATGGAATTTACATTATGATGATTTTATATGTTACAGGGATTAGTGATGAAGCTCTCAGAAAAAAATAAAGTCCTCATGATGTGAATTTCGCAAGTTATAACAGTTTATGTGAGACAAGGTCAAGAATAGGTGAAAATCAAGCTCGAATTTGAACTTCTAATGCTCATTGTAAATAGTGTGATTTTCATGGGACCTTGTGGATTTCAGGGAATATTCTAAGGTGAGTATATAAGGTTTCAAAAAAATAATGAGTTCAATTTATCGTCACATTTTTATGAATGAATGTTAAGAAGGTAAAGTGGTTGAAAACCCTAGTTAAAACCTAGCTAGGAGTGGTTTGCAAAAGGTGAAGTATACTGACCCAATTTTGATTGCAAGTGAAAAATTGATGATTTTTTGTTGTAGAGGACTCTTCGATATTTCCAGAAAGGTATGTTTGAGAATGTGAGCATATGTGGGCCCCACTTGAAAATGTCTGTTTCTAAAGAGTTTTAGTTTAAGGAAAAGTTATTTAAAGAAGGTAATGGATAAATTGGAATTGTGTGATAAATTTTATTTTTTATTTATGTCCATTGAATTTTTATGACTTTTTCATGTAGTTTCATGAGGTTTTGATGTCCAAACAGCTGTACTGGTCAAAGGGTAGTTTTGGGATGTCAAATAACAAGGTTTAGTGTTTTGGCCATAACTTGAGCTACATGTGGAGTATTGAGATGATTAAAGCATTTATGGAAAGTATATTAAGATATATATATATATATATATATATATTAATGATGAGGTCATATGATAGGGTTTCTAGGGAATTCTTTGAGCAATATGTTTTTTTGCAGTTTATGACAAGATCTATTTTTGTGCAAGTATGATGATGATTGAAGAATGATATGGATTGGGTGATACTTCCTATTAATTTTAATATGAAGAGGGATTTATTTAGAATATAATGAATCCATTTTTAGTTCTTGAATACATGTATATTTTATTTTATGAGATAACCTTTGGAAATAATGTTTTTGGCAGGTTGATTTTGTGAAGGCAAATCTTTTTTTAGTTTGAAGAGAAAGATGTTTCATGACTTATAACTTGTTTAGAAGTGTTATCCAGGTCATAAAATTTAGTTTTGGTAGTCACACATAATTTTTTTATTTAGCATAATTGATTTGGTGATCAGATGAAGTTTCCAGGGTGCTGAAGGGTGTAGGAAACAACTGTTTTGAGAATTGTAAAGGGAACTAGGCCCAATAAATTAAATAATTTGATTGGTTTATATTAATTTCAGCCATGTATGATTTTTTTATTATATTTTAATCATGTATAAGGGTTAATGGGTCATTAAAAATTATGGTACTCAAGTTAGGGAAATTTTAAGATTGTGCCCATGGGGATTTAAGCCATTTTTAGCACATCAAATGATGATTTTAGCTAGGATGACCTAATTGGGTCACATGTATATGTTTTATTTATAATTTTAATTTTTTCCTGGATTTTTTTATAGAAAGAAATTGAGGGAAAAGTTTGGACCTAAGTTTGAGAGATGAAATGCATAAAAAAGCATGTTTGGGTGCCTTTTTGAACTAGTTAAGTGTGTGTAAGATGGAGTAACCTAGGTGAAGTGTTATTGAATGATTTTGGGAATGATTTAGAGCTAAAAAAATGGGTTACAAGTGAAAAAAAATCAGATAATATTATAGAAAGGGTTTAATGAATTTTAGAGTGATTGAAGAGCTTGTTTTGTGAAGATTGATTACCTACGGTTGGAGTAAAGAAGTGTGAGCTGAATAAGAGGTTTCCATACATTGTGGAAGAAAAAAAAAATATATATAAACATAATACCATGGTTAAGTTTTTGATTGATTATCTTGGGGGGTAGAAGCCTCTTTATGGAGTTGGTGCTTCACAGAATTAGGGGTTGGTACTCCGTGTAGGGTTGGTACTCCTTATGGGGTTGGTGCCTCACTAAATTTGAAACATATCAATTTAATATTTTATTTTAGTAGGTTTTCTTCCCCTTGAGATTTTCCCACTTATATCTTGCACTCTCATGGTATTCTTTTGATTTCATGTTTTCATGCATTGTTAATGGTTTATGGTTTTCACACATTAAAAGTTGTATAAGTGGTTATTGTGGTTGTTTGTATATTGTAATTTTATTTTCTAATTTGAATTTTAAGTTGAAATTTTTATAAGGAATGATTCACCCCCATCTCATTCCATTTTTTATTCTAATATAAAGTACTCAATAACAAAATTGGTAGCTTGTGTCCATAAGGGTTTAAGAGATGTTCATAATGTACCTTGATGGTTTGAGATGAACTCATCATCATCATCTGTGAAATCCCTTCTTACTACGTCTGGGTTGGATTTATATTGAAATGGATCTCCTTGAGTTGTAGACTAGTAACTTCTATCAATACTTCATCACTTAACCTTATTTTTAACCCTTTTACTCTTTCCTCGCCATCATTCAAGGTGTTTGTAAATTATGTTACAATTGCCTCATAAAAACCATGAAACTTGTTGATATACTACATCCAGCCATGATTCTCAAAATACCAGACAATATCAGGATGATTCTACAGTTGAAAATGTACTAAGGGATTATGTTTTGTCAAGTCACCTCCCATGTCCGATACGCATCTTCCCCCAGAATCAATACAAAACAACATGATTTTGCTTTGAAATAATTTTGCACAAATGAGTTATGTTGATGGATTTTCATCACTTGAAATTTATTACCAATGGAAAAAATAATTTGTGTAGGGGTTAGTAATCATTAATGGATGTGACAACATTGAGCATGTGAAGCAAAGTGATGTGATAACATTTCTTTATGTGGATAGCTATGGTGCACACATCATAGCTTGAAAGGAAGTAGTCATTTAATGTGGCACATGCATGATGAATTGACATAACTCGTATATGTAATCTAATAATACTTTATTAAAGTGATAGATGGATTCAATTATCTTTTTGTTTTCTTACAATGATGGATGTGCATGTTTTATTAACTATATTCTTGGATGCATGCAAGTTCCCTGACACTTCAGATGTGGATTAACTTGTGTTAGATTCTCTTTACTATAAAAGATGATTCTCAGGGAGGTAACTCCAATCGGTTGGGGTTCCAATCATTCCTTGGATAACTTCCATATGTAAATACTTCCTTGATTTGTTTTATGAAAGCATGAGTTCTTCCAGATGCCACAAACAAAGATTTTCTTATTTCTTGTGGCTGTAAATGGAACTATTGGTCATCACATTCTCTCCTTGCGATAGAGATCATGCCATTTTTAAATAACTTGTCATTAAACCCTACAAAATACAAAATTACATAAAATAAATAGGTTAGTAGAGTGTTGATGATCACCTAGAAAGGTATATCACAACAATTTTATTTGGCCTTTAAATATTCAGCAAGCTGAATGCTCCAAGGCTACTGAAATATCATCAATCCTATGGAACCTTAGAAGGTGATCCAATAGGATCAACCTATGAGGTTGATTCTGATGTTTCTTTCTCCATTCCTTACTAATATCCTATGAAAAACTCCATGAATGAGATTTTATCAACTAATTTTTTTTACAATCTTAACCTATATTTATTCACCAATAGTTTAAATCTCACAGGATCAATAGTAGTAAGCTTCACAATTATATTAAGGAGGATCTTCTCAATCTCATAGGGGCTTAGCCACCTTTTTCTAAGTTTTTCTATATAATCCTTATAGTTTGAGTCAAACAGAAGTGCCCAGTCACCTTCTTGGAATTGTCTTGTCTTGATATACCAGTCATGCAGTTTCATTATTTTTTTTACACTACCTCTATGTTATGAATTGTTTTCTTTCTAAATTCATCTAACTCATTGAGTTGGAGAATTATCTATCTCAGAGCTTCTGATAAATCTATTCCCATCTCAAGTGCAATTCTCAATATTTTATGCTCAAATTCTATTGGTAAAATAAAATTCTTTCCATATAAGATTTCAAATGGTGTAAATTCAGTTGTGGTCATCCATGTTGTGTTGAATTCCTAAATCCTTCTAGAATTCTATCTTCGTAGTATTTCCTATATATTGTTATAGTCTTTATCAATATGGATTTTATCTCTCTATTTATAACATTTAGTTGAACATTAGACTAGGGATGGTATGGAGTGGAATTCTTAGGCCTAATTTCATATTCACTAATCAAATCAAAAATTAATTCAATAGTAAAATGTGTACCTTGGTCTCTTACAATATACCTTAGAATTTCATATCTAGTAAATATGTTCTCATACAAAACTTTAGTCACCTTCTCACTTTTTTGTCTTGGAAATGTTCTTACCTCTGTCCACTTAGTTAGGTAATATGTGCAGACCATTACACACTCCTTTTGTTGAGATGAAGGGTCTATAGGGCCAATAACATGTAAGCCCCACTTATCAAAAGGCTGCAAAACCAATTGAGGTTGCAATGACATCTCATCAAACTTAGTGGGCTTTCCCATTCTCTGGAATTTATCTCATCTATTAGTGTATAGTGTTTAATATACTTTCATGCATTTATTTATCAAATCAGAGAAGATACTTAGGACTACCCTTTGAAATGTAGTAGGTGTATTACATAGGCCAAATGGGAGAACTAGATAGGAAAATTTCCCCCATGGACATGTGAATGTAGTCTTCTCTTGGTCCTCTAGTGAAATATGGATTTGATTATAACCACTATATCCATTAAGAACTAAGAATTACTTTTTACCTGCTAGGGTATCAAACACTTTATCAATGAAGGGAAATGGGAATTGTTCCTTATTTGTAGCTAAATTTAATTCTCTCTAATCCATACAGATTCTCCATTTCTCATTATTCTTTGGTACAATTTCAAGAGGTGTTACCCACTAGCTATCTAAAGTGGGGTATATAAATCCAACATCTAGCAACTTCTATAGCTTAGCTTACACAATCTATGTTACTGATGGGTTCATGCATATATGTGGTTATATTATTGTTTTAAAATATTATTTGATGTAAATTCTGTGAGTGAAAATCATGGGATGAATCCCACGCATATCACCATAATCCCAAGTAAATGTTGTTTTTTGTTTTTAAAGAAGAGCAATCAAAAATTTCTCCTGGTGTTATTTCTTCTTTCTTAAAGAGGTCCAACATTGAACACATGTTTCTACTAACAAAATTTAATATGAAGTCATGAGGAAGAAGTTGGTGAAAAATAAAATTCTACCTAGAATATTCATGGTGCTTTGCTGTGGTAGGACTTGGTTAAAGGGAGAGGTCAAGCACCTTAATCTATCATAAAATTAATCATTCCTTCCATATATGTTCTGTAGAATATTATAGAGCACACCATCTTTCTCCAAATCTTCAATTGTGCAAGATTTTTCCAACATCATCATCTATTTGACATAACATTGATTAGTTTATTTTTTTTCAACCCAATATATTTGATCCTCATTTCAATGGTTGGGTACAAGGATAGAGTTTAATTTTCTTGGTAACATTTCCACTTGATATGATCATGTTGTCAGAATTGTACCCTATAAATGCATCAATAATGGGTAGCCATGGTCTTCCTAGTATAATAGGGTAACCTCCTAGACTTTCCTTTGTTTGTAGGATGATAAAATCAGAAAGGTATTTCTAAGATTCTACCACCACAATAATTTCCTCAAGGAATCCTTAAGGTCTTACTGATGATCTATCTACTAGTTGCAATATTGTAGTTGTTATCCTAAGTCCTTCCAAATTTGCTTCATCCATGCATTTCTTGGTCACGACATTGATTTCTACCCCAAATTCAATCAAATTATTTTTAATTGTAGTTCCATTGATAGTGGAATTCACTAAAGGAATCCCTAGATCTATGTACTTAGGTAACACAAATTTTCTAAACATGATGTCAGCCAACTGTCCAATGACTTGTACAATAGATGGATATTTTCTCTTTCTGTATGGCTTCTTGATACATAGATACCTGATCAATTTTTTTTAAATAAGAACATCCTTGATGGCTTAAATGAGTGTAATTTTTACACAAATTTCCTTCAACTGATTGAAAAATCATAATCAAAATCTGATTTAGGGTTAGACTTTCGTTCTTGTAATCTTTCTAGAAATGGGGTTACATTGACTTACATTTTAATTTTGCTAGCATTTTTTTCATGTCGTTGTGGATCATCTTGCAGCAATTTTGGTTCATCTTCTATCTCTTTGATTGTAGGTTTACTTGGTGGCTCAAATGATCTTCATGAGTTGAGATATATATTATTGATATAAATTGAATAAGAATAGTATTACATTGATTCACTGTTATAGAATAGATGAGTATATTTATTATTGGGGTTAGGTTTTGGTTGAGCTAGAAATTTAATAGCTTTTTTGTAGATCTAGATTGGGGTTCGGAGTCAAATCTTGATACTATGGATAAGGAGGTTTCTGGTAAGGTTGTTGGTAGTTGGGAGGTTGATTACCCCATTGTTACCATCCTCTCTAAGGTTGATGCCATGAAAAAGGGGGTTACTACCACTTTTGGCCTGAGAACTGAGGTTTCCATGGCTATTGGTATTAGCTAGGGTAAGGAGACCAACCTTGTTGAGTATTGCCCCAAGGTGGGGGTTATATATCTGAATTACTAACCTAATTTTGAAAATATGGCATGGGATCTTATGACATACATCTTTGTCTTGGCATCCATGGCTTCATATGGGAAACATAGAAAACTTGCACATCCTCTATTTCTATTATTTTGAACTCTAGTGTAGCCTCCTTTCCTTCTGTAATATTCGCCATTCCTCTGCATGTGTAATCAACTTTATTTCTTATGTAAGAATGGTAGAACTATGTAATTTCTACATCTGCATCCACTCTCTTCTTATTTACATGAAGAAAATCATGTTGGGTGGCCATGTCATTTACTATTTCCTATTTCATGTTCTTAAACATGTTTATAATCTTTTATTTAGATATTTACCCAATTACTTTGGCAGTTGCTCCACCCTTTGATCTAACACTTCTTATTATTTTCCTAGTTATAGAATCATTCCTGCATAGTTCATAAATCTCATAACAAATTTCCTTGAAGATGTATCCATCTCCTATTAATTCCAAAGAATCCATATCTTCCTAAGTCCTTTTAAGAAGAGTAACTTAAGAGACTTAGGAGGTAACCTTGTGTTTCTTGACTTTTAAACACAAAATAGGAATCTATCCAAGTAGTATTCTAGTGGCTCATTTTCCTTCTGTTCCATCTCGAAGAGTTCATCTCCTCTTCTTCTACTTATCCTATAGTATTATTGGTACTTGGTCAGAAAAGTTTCCTTCATCTACTACTTGAAAGTAACAGTATCTCTTCCTAGGCCCATAAACTATCTCAAGGTTGCATCCTTGAGTGTACCAGGGAACAAATTTATCTTTTTTGCATCATTTTTGTGGTCATAACTCCTTCATAAGACATCAAACTCAAACATGAATTTTTTTGGGTCTTCAATCATAGATCCATGAAAATTAGGAAGAGATGATGGAGAGATGTTCTTCATAACAATGGGATAATTGTTATTAGAGATAGGAAAATCAAATGTTCTTGGTTCCCATACTTCCACATTTTGATTCGCCTCCTCTTCCATGTTTGTCTATTCAAGAATAGATTTGAATATATCAATAGGGAGGGTTTGTTCTATTAGAAAACCTTGTACATAAGAGGATGTTTCTTCTTTAGAATTAGAAGTAATTTATGCTATTTGAGGATTGGGTAGGAATCTACCATAGGCATCTCTAGGATGGTGTATACATAAACTGAGTTAACTCAATCAACATTCATTAGTGGAGGGTTTTGAAGGTATAATTTATACAACCTAATATATTCTAAGAAATTTAGAAATGAAAAAACCTCACAAAACTCCTATAACTTGGCAATATCCCTAGTAATGGTGCTAAAAATGGTGGTATAAATCAACTTGTAGTAATTAATATGTTGTACATTAAATCACATTCATTTTATTCCCAAACTAGGAAGAATAGAATTAAAAATTTTATAGTGATGTATGCAAAGTTACAGTGAATTAAGAGGTTGGAAAGGAAATAACTGTCACAATAACGTTGAAAGTAAAATAAAAATTAAACTAGAAAATGAACTAGTGTTGATTGTTTTTTCAAAAATAGAGTTGCAGATTCAGAAATTAAATTTCTCCTAAGTAAGCATGCATGAAATAAAACAATGGAGGGGATTTAGAATGCCTCAAGTGGGTCCTGACTTGGGTGTTAACCCCTTCGTAACTCTGTAACTAGAAACTAGATAACATAACTCAAATATTTATTGATTTGCATAAACAATACATCAAGGAACAAAAAATTAATATGCAAATATGACTCTTACTCAATTACAATTCTTGCCTATGACTATTTGACTTTCGATTTCCCTGTTACTAAGAATGACCCTTTCCTTTATACCTTTATTTACAACATAACATGAAAAGAAGGAGAATGTAACAAGGAGTTTCTAATCAAACAAGTGAGATTTCTTCAGCATAATAGTGAGAGATTCAACACATGTTATAGAACTCATAATAGGTGTTCAACACATAAAAAAAAATTCATCTAATCAGTCAATCCTTCATAGCAAGTGTTCAACTTAATCAATTAGTTCTCCTCTAGTTTGTAATCAATAACCAAATCAAAGATTGATTTGTTTCCCAGTTTTCTACGTTCCTGTTGTAATTACTTCTCTAATGGCACATACTGACTTGAGTTTCATTACTTCATCTTTCTAAAATATCTTCATAAATGTGGGATATTTAATTTTAATGAATTCCCTTGTCTACGGATGAGTTGTTTTAGATAGGTTCTTTGGTTGCAGATGATTTGTTGTGGACAAGTTCCTTCACTTCATGTGGAAAATTACTTACAACTAAGAGTGATATCAATATATAAAATCATACTAACAATTTAGTGATATAAAAAGAATAAATGCACACATAATATCACAAAATAAATCCAACTAGATATAACTATATTAATTAGTCACTATGCCACAATTTCATGGTTGTGATGGTAGTGTTCAATAATGTTCAATAAGCAATACATAGACATGATTTACAATATCCTTATCAAAATACAACATATGAGTTGTTATGAAATCAATTTATATAACTCATCAATATTTATCTCAAAAAAATACCACATGCATCCTATCCTATGTGTCAAAAATATAAACCTTGAGGTTTGTTTATAGGAAGCTCAATCCTTGACAAAAAAATAACCTTCCTTCCGAAAGTGCTCAATAAAGGTATACCTTGTTGACTAAGAATTTTTAGCTACCCTTTAACATTTGTTAATATTTGAAGTGCATCACATACAATCACAAATTTGATCTATATCCAATGCACATTAGGAGATAAATATCCATATATTTATTTTTTACCATCAAAACATGCATTTTTACCCATCCAAAATATCATCTACTCTATCCAAATAGTATCCTTCCTATCACATCCCTAAATCCACATATCATATAGAGTTAACATCATAAATCAACAATATAAAAATACATTAAACTATATAAATCAAAAATCAATCAAACACATTAAAAATGTCTCAAATGTCTCCACACACACACGCGCGTGTACACACACACACATGCATGCACGCACGCACGCACACACACACACACACACACACACACACACACACACACACACACACACACACAAATCAAATGTTTTAATACATCCAAGGCCCTATGGTTTATAGATAACAAATGAGGCCCCATATTCCAATATACTATATACAAACACCACACCTAGGTGGTAAACTTCAGATGACTCATATCCATGCCACCGCTGCTACCCTATCCTTGGTATCTATCCCCTCCATCATCCCTATCTTTAGCCACACTCCATGCTCTTTTCTAGGTAGTAGGAACCTACCACAATTATTGTCCTTGAGTAGCATGATGAACCCCATACTAAGGCACCTCTTATAGTTTCCTTACCACTATCAGATATTAATAGAACAACTCATCTAGCACATTTTAGTGCCTCTCAACACTTAATGTATTAGGTGGAATCATTCACCTTGTCAATCTTACCATATAACCCAGTTATGACCATACCCACATGTATACCACCATGATGTCACTCCTAGTCACCCTGAAGTATAGATCAATACCTATCCTAAGCATGTTATGTCTATGAGAAGTATAATTCCAAGGAACTCAATCTTTGAATCATAGTATTTACTTGATGAAGTATCATATCCCACTCATCCCTAAGCACTCCCACATTTTCATCCTCTGGAACATCCTACCTCCCCCATCCCTTGGCAACTCCTCTTCCACTTCCTACACATCCGCCTACTCCTAACATTTTCGTACCACCATATCACAATGTGTTTCTAACTACTCCTATCACTACACCACATAATTTAATGTCACCCACACATACTCTACATCTGTATCCCTCATCTCCTCCTCAGCCATAGGTTGGAGCTCCGTGAGCTCCACTGTTAGTAAGTCTACCTCTATATCCTCCCTCTTATACTCGATAGGATCACCCAACACATCCTGAAGTAACCTAAAATGATGTAGGGGAATCTTCAATGGAAATTAAACAAGGAAACTATCATAGTCAGGGGGATAATTTGAGTATGGAAGAAAGGTTCTTAGTTCGTTAAGAATTTGAATTTTCAAATTGGAGCTTTTACCTCCAAAAGTGTATTTGAAAATTGTAAAGCATATGAAAATGACATAGTAACTTGTGGTGAATGTAAAAGGAAAGGAAATATTTTTATAGAATGGGAAAGTGTCTAGATGAGCTGTCTTAGGTCCTACGAGTAAGTAAAAGACTATGAAAAGACAAATAATGTAAAATGACCAAAATAAGATATGAGACATATAATGAGTCATTATGGGATTAGAGGATTTAGATTAAAATTCAAGGAGTTAAAACACTCAAATATATGGAGAAAGAGAGGGAGTTATATGTCATTCCTTATAGGAGGATCAAGTAGGAAGGGATGAAGCCTAAACTTTGTAAGAAGCATAGTTGATATAAATATATAGCTCTGTTTCATGTGAAATATTAGCTTTGTGGATGCATGTTTCTATGTTTTATGGTTAATAAATTGAATAAATTTCCCTCATTTTTATGTGGAAATTATATTTAAATCCTTGAAATCATTTTATAGAAGGATGAGTTGAAACTCGTTTTCTAGTTTGAAACCCTAGTACAGTGAGTTGTGCATAGTAGCAAGGAGAGTGTACTTGTAAAGAAAATTGTTGTCACTATTTTTTTGGTGAAATTTTTCAATTATTAATATGTAAAATAATTTTTATATGTGCTTGTAAAAGGTTGGAATGTAACTCTCTAACCACTATAATTTAGTTTAATAAAAGCATGCGAGATTGTCAAAGCCTGTGACTATGAGTGAGAATGTTTCTTACAAGTTATATATGTGTTTTACAAGATGTCAAGAAGGGTGAATATAAAATACAAGAGTATATCCATTATGTTAAAATGTATTGAAAAACCCATACATTCATGTTATAGCAATTTAGGTATAACAAATTCTTTGTATGATTGTGAGTGTGTGTCTACTCAGGGCAAGACAGTAGGAAAATTGAAGAAAATGAGATTTCACGTGCTCTTAAAAATTTACTGGTAAATAAATATTATAGAAAAAATTGAGAAAAAAATTATGAAAATTTTAAAGCCTTGAATCAAAGTTGCAGGAGTTTTATAGCAATTTGTATTCTCTCAGGTTTTTAGGAAGGTTAACTCTGAGTTTAGCTAGGGCTTACAATTTCAGGGATTAAATCAAGGAATAAGAGCGTGAATTTTTTTAGAAATAATATTGAGGAAGTAATTTAAGAGATTAAAGAATAATTTAGTATTTTTATTAGTTAAAATGGAGATATTGTTGACAGTCCTCATCTGGGGCAATGTATCACAGTGCGAGACCTAAAGAAATAATTCATTTTCCAATGGAAGTGTGAGATAGGTTTAGAGTTTGGCATTGAAACTTCATAGGAATAAATAACCTGATAATGGGTGCTATAAATTTCATCCTTTTAGCTTGAATCCATTTACAAGATAAATTATGCATGACAGAAGACTATCCCATACTAGTTGTGGCTTTGTAACCCTAGGAAGAGAAAAGTGAGATAGAGATAAAAGGAGGAGTAGAGTTATAAAATTTTGCACTCATCCTATTAAGGGTAAAGGGTATTTTAATGTAATTTTACTTTTTATTGGTAGGTATAGAATTCCTAAATAATGAATGTTTCAATATACATTGTCTTAAGGGTATAAGATGACAATTTGAGTGAATAGGTGAATGAATGATCTATAGACATTTTAACATCAAATAAATGGTTGGTTTGAAACTTGTTGGAGTGATGTAACAGGTTGAATAAGCTATAAAGAATTATAGGAGGCTAATAATCCAAAGTTTCATGTTTGAGAAGGTGTAAGCTGGTGAAGAGCCAAATGGGAAAGGTAAGACCAAGTAAGTTTTCCTGAAGAATGAGAACTTGATGTTTAAATGGAAATTGATCAAGATTCATAAACTATGTGAGATAGGGAATGAGGATGAGATACCCATTTGAATAAATTTTAGTCAAAATAAAGCAATTTTATCCATTTTTGGCTTGGAAAAAATCTTATATTACAGAGTTAAGGTGAAGTAGTGGTTTTGAATCTTCTTGATCGCATTAATGTATGAAGAATATAATTTTTCTATGCATCATAAACTACCTATGCAATAGAATAAAAAACATCACATCCACTTTCTTAATGCACCTCTCTTGTAGCAAACTATCCTACTAAATCATCTTCATCTCACTCTCCTCTCCTAGATAAGATGGGAACTACACATATGGTCTTCAGATGACCTCATCTACAACTAAATCTATAAACAACTTCATATAGCAATATAAATATATCTCTGGCACCCCAATCACCATTTCACTCCTCCATATCATGAAACCAATACTGAATACACCCTCACGCCACCTTATGTAAGGTATTCCTTGTTAGAATTTGAGGATTCTAATAAATATGGATTTAATCAACTTACATATTATATAATATTACAGTATTAAATAAAGATTACATCATAACATAAGTAAATAAAAAAATAATTACAAGAAATAAATAACACAAGTGACACAATATTTATAGTGGAAAACCCCAATAGGGTAAAAACCACTTTGAAAATAACCTTTTACTTCAGAGAACTTATTTTACATTTAGTAAGATCACCTCCTCCTTTGAAACCCTATTTACCAAGGGTAAAACCAAATCACTTGATTCACACACCTTTGATATATTTCCTAAATATATCAAATGAGGACCTAAATTCCTTTTTATATAAGGTGATCGAGTATGTCTCCTTACCCACCTTTTAAACCTAAAATGGTTGACACATACACCTAGTTTTATAATATTTAATATTAGAAATATAATCATTTCATGATATTAAATATTTAACCTAAAGTATATACCTAGGTTAGCATATTTAATAATAGAAATATAAATATTTCATATTATTAAATATTAACCTATATATTAGTGATGGACCCATATACATTAAGGGTTGGCCATACCACTTAATCATTATGTTCCAACACTCCCCCTTAATGTTAAGTGGGATAACATAACATATGCCAATAGATTACCTGTCCATAGTACACTACAGGATTTATAATAATTAAACCATAAAGGTTTTAGGTTAGCATATCGGTTGAAGGAATTATAACACCTTCATCATACTCAATTTACCTTTTGGTACAAAAGGATTTAGAATCCCAAAGATCATCCCATGATCAATGGCTAAGTATGATTTGTGAGTTTTACATGTTCTCACAGGTTCTCATAAAAGGTTATTGAACCCAATCATATAAGAGCCTTTTACAACCAAAGAAATCCTTAACAATATGTTTATACTGGATGTTTACTAGTAAACTCAATAACACTAAAGAGTTTACTGAAGACCGCCTTTAAGATCTTTCTACACTTCTTTCTAAAAAAGAAGCTGAGGAGGTATACATGCCTGAAGATCTTTTTACACTTTCCCGAAGGTCTTTTTTTACACTTACCCTAAGTTATTTTACAAATTCTTGAAGGTATTTTCACAAGAAAAACAATTTCCATTAGGAGGTGACATTGTCATGCACACTCCCCCTCAATGGAAAATCCAACAATCCAATATTTTTACAAAAGTGACAAAAATTTGTAGCACTCAAGGACTTTGTGAAGATGTCAAAAACCTGCTCTTCAGTCAACATGAACTTGAGATTTATGTGATCACTTAACACATTCTCACGGGTGAAGCGTATATGTACCTCAATGTGCTTCATCCTCTGATGTTGAACTAGATTCTTAATCAAGAGTAATAAAACTCTAGCCACTACATAAAAGAGGAATACTTCCTTTAACTTCCATGTGTATCTCTACCAATAACCATTGTAACCACATGGCTTCTTTACTTCTTCCATTGTACTTCTCTACCTCAGTAGAAGAAATGGAGAGTGTTGATTGTATTTTTTTTTTCCAAGTAATGGTTCATACACCAAAAATAATTGAGCACATATCCAGTATATTCTATAACAAAAAATTAGTATCGTTAGAATCAAAAAATCTATATAAGATGGCATTTTCATTCTTAGTATAATGCAACCCATAATTGATTGTTCCTTTAATATATCTTTCTTTTTTTGCAAGATTCCAATGATCTCTAAAAAAGGTTCTTACATAAACCTTGAAGTAATTCCTACTGTATAGGAAATATCTGATCTAGTTATAGTTAGATAAATCAAAACATCAACTAATAACGTATATAAAATAGGACCAACCTTTTTCATATGCAGATTTAGGGTCAATATTTATTCCAACTTCCATTGAAGTAGAAAATGGTTTACAATCAATCATAAGAATTTTTTTCAATACAATGGTTGCATATTGTGTTTTCAAAAATAACAATAGAATGAAATACATTCATACAAATAACATAATGTGAGAGACCTAACTCATTCATTTCAAAGTATTGCTTTAATTTCTCTTTAATCCTATGAATTAAATTAGAATTATTACTAGTCATAAGTAAATCATCAACATATATACATATAATGATAATATGTGAGCCTTATTATTTAATGAATTTACCATTGTTTAGAACAACAATTAACAAAACCTAATAGTTTAAAGAAGGAAACAATTTTCACATACCAAGCTCTAAGAGCTTGTTTTAAACCATACAAGGATTTCTCAACTTACAAACATAGTTTTATTTACAAGTTTTTTCAAAAAAATTAATTTGAAACATGTAGAGTTTTTCTTTTAAATCACAATTCAAAAAATTATTTTTCTTATCCATTTAGTAGATTTCCCACCAAAATTGAGCAGCAATTGCAAATAAGGCCCTAAGAGTACTCATTTTAGCTATAGGGGAAAATGTCTCAGCATAATCAATAACAGGTTTCTGATTGAAACCTCTAGTAACAAGTATAACTTTATGTTTGTTGATACTATCAACAACATTATACTTTAATTTGTGTATCCACCTAGACCCTATAATACTTCATGGCTTAGGTTCATACAAGGTAATTAATGTATGGTACATATGATGACTTTTGGTCATTTTCCTAAGGTTAATAGGATTTAAAATTTCTAACATAGATTGAGCCTGATTTAGTTTCTTATCTAGGAAGATAAGAGTTTTAGAAACATCTATAGCATCAAAATATCATCATGACCATTTACTACATCAAAATCAAAACCATAATTTAGAATCATTTAATGAAGTATCTTCAAGAGAAAAAAACAACACATGTAAACCTTTCACTAGATTATATCTATACATTTCATATAAGCTTCGATAATTAACATGTCCTAACCTTTCATGCCATAGTTTTGAATTATTCAAACTCTGAGATATAAAACAAGATGCAGAAGAGAAATCATCAAAAATATACAAACCATTTCTTTGAATTGCTTACTCTCATTACTATCCTTGATATACCAAGTATCCTTCATGCATGGATTCTAGTTGTGTCCATACTTCCTTGGGATGTTTGATATTACCAATGTGAAGAAGGTACTCATTGTTCAAATTACGTAAAATCATAGAAATATCCTCCTGCATTCATTGCAAGAATACATTCATGTTATCTACAGTTGCTTGATGACCAGTGGGAGAAACCTCAGATCCAAAAACAATTGTCTAGAGTTTCCTCACCATAAATTTTGTTTTGACCCAAATGTTGTAGTTGGTTTCATTCAGGATCTAGGTTTTGTCAAGACAGAAATAGCTATATGCCATTGTTTTCCTAAACCTATAAAACACACCCCATTATAATATACAATGTACCACATATTTAGATACATATTTATCGATAATAAAAACAACACTTTTAATAGAATCATATCTAAAGAAACTATTTGATCATAACTAATTATGTCATTACAATGCATTATAATTAACCTCCCATGATCAAAATAATAACCCACGATATAAAGAGCTATGCCTTATACCCCAGATTTATATAAAAAATATTTCGTACCATATAGAAGTGAAGAAGATACCCCTATGAATGCATAACAACTTCAAATTTCTGAAAAAAATTCATGTAGACAAAGATCCAGCCATCTTAAATTTGACGTCTAAATGACCGTCATAATGGCTTATCTTTTGGTGTGTCGTGATGGTCATTCGACCATCAATTTTAACACAATGAAAGTTTCTCGGAACTTATGAGCTTAAATTTAACGTCTAAATGACCATCATATTGTCTTATGTTTGGTCTACCATGATGGTCATTTGACTGTCAAATTTAATGAAGCCAAAACTTGTTGTGTATTTCCAGAATGTGAAATTCTAGAATTTCTTCTTCTGTATAATATTAGGGAGGTTATATTTTAATGCATTATAATAGCCTATATTATAATTTACAATATAAAAATATATACACTTTTTTAAAAAAGGTATATAGTTTATAGAATGTAAATTAAAAACAGCATATAGTTCATAAAAATTATAAAATATAGTATAATTTTTAATAAAAAAATAAAATGACCAAATAAAAAACATCGGCCACTTGGTATGTGATTATTATTTTAGCTTTTTATAAACATAAACTATGCTAAGGTTAATATGGCATGATAATTTGGAAACATAAGTTAGGATATTAGTTTTTTTTTTAAATTAAGCATGCCATACTTACCAATGCCACATGAAAAACCTAAGAAAATGTCATATGATTTAAAAAACTACTTAGGTTTTAAGTTTAATTTTTTTTATATCTCACTTAGAAAAAAGAATGGGGCTACTTTAGAGTTGAAGTAGTTTTTATGGTTTATGTGTCCATTTTTTGTTTTTTAATGAACAAGTATAGGATTAAACTTAATAATATTGATTACTAAGGCTACCAACCTTTAACTACCCACCATTCGCTACGTCGGGCATTAAGATTAAAAAAATATTTTATAGTTTAGGTATGTTCAAAACATTTTTTTTAACGAGACCCATAGGAACGGGGTAATTATAAACTATAGTATAAGAACTATATAATATATATATTTTTTCAAATTATATAAATCTTAATACGATGCTTATATAAGTTATTATATAAACCTTATTCTATATATATTTTTATTTAAAAAAAATATAGTTATAGATTAATTATAAACTATAGTTTTTCAAATCAAATTCTTTTAGAGGGGTCCAAAATACATGCTATGAATTTACCTTCTGAAATATTTAACCTACAAACATTTAAAATTATAGAAAACATAAAAATTATTTCATATAGTAATAAATCATTTCCTTTTCTTTATGTGATTTTCACACAAGTAAATATTTGAATCCCCTTTCACTGGTGCACACATCAATCTCCAAAAAAACATTAATTCCATATAATTTACAAAATGTAAATGAAAGTAAAAATCATATCATATTACATCTCCCCCCCCCCCCAAAAAAAAAAAAAAAAAATTAGGGATTTAAAATTGAAAAACCCTAAAATTTTTACCAAGAGTTTAATTGCACAAATGTAGTGCCAAAATAAATTGGGGAAAAAAATAAGGGGACCAGATACTTTTAAATACCCTTTCAGGTTGGTTGAAAAAACCCATACAAATTAAATAAATAAAATACAAAACATTTGATCTTAATTTATTTAATTTACCTCTCTCTGATACCATGTTAAAATTTGAGGATTCTAATAAATACAGATTTAATCAACTTACATATTATATAATGTTACAGTATTAAATAAAGATTACATCATAACATAAGTAAATAAAGAAATACTTACAGGAAATAAATAACACAAGTGACACAGTATTTATAGTGGAAAACCCCAATAGGGTAAAAACCACTTTGAAAATAACCTTTTACTTCAGAGAACTTATTTTACATCCAGTAAGCTCACCTCCTCCTTTTAAACCCTATTTACCAAGATTAAAACCAAATCACTTGATTCACACACCTTCGATATATTTCCCGAATATATCAAATGAGGACCTAAAGTCCTTTTTATATAAGGTGATCAGGTATGTCTCCCAACCCACCTTTTCAACCTAAAATGGTTGACACATACACCTAGGTTTATAATATTTAATATTATAAATATAATCATTTCATGATATTAAATATTTAACCTAAAGTATATACCTAGGTTAACATATTTAATAATAGAAATATAAATATTTCATATTATTAAATATTAACCTATATATTAGTGATGGACCCATATACATTAAGGGTTGGCCAGACCACTTAATCATTATGTTCCAACATTCCTTACATCTGAATCACACCAATGTGCTCATACGCCCAACAATGCAAGATGAATGTCATATCCATTTGAAACCTCCACCTAACCTTGAACTACCACAACTCTATATACACCTGAGATAGAGAAGATCCCAAGGAAAAAACCATTTGATTCTCCATCATATTTATCACTACTCCTATCAAAATTCCTAGAAATCTACCCCCCGCAGAGTCTAAATTCACATAGAAGCTAATGGTACACATCATCATTATCAACAATGTCCCCTCCCCTATCTCCACATAAAAAATAGTTCATATAAAAACTACCTAGCTCTATACACCACCCCCTAGTAGTATCCCCATATAGTTAAGTCATTGTAACACCATGACCTACCTTGTCCATAGCTGTGATAATATACCCAAGTATATGTAGTCCAAAATTCATGTGTATATCCTGCATGGTAATGGTAATATACCCTATAGGAAACCAAAAAATACAAAGAGTAGAATCCCAACTCTCCAAAAGGTCCACCATTATATCCACATACCAATGAATATTCCTATAAATGTAAAATATACCAAACCTAAATGCCTCCCTAAGATCCCAATCCCCATCTGTCATCTCATGTTGAAGGCACTCTTGTAAATGTGGGATCTTATCCCTCATAGTCTATTGTGCCCTGCTTGTATCCAAAAACACAAACAAAAAACATTGAATTATTCAACAACACCAAAACCACAAAATCTAACATAATAACATCTAATTTAACTTATAGGAGTCCAAACATGATTCAACATGATCAATACCAATCCAGCCAAATCGACACTGATTGCTACAAATCTATGTAAATCCTTAGGATCAACATCAATCTGGTCTCCACACGACCAAAAATAAATGCCAAACACAATAAACAAAAAGGCATACCTTATCATGTGAAATTCATCTCCTCCTTTTGATAATTACCTCCATATGTATTAATCACAAAAAGATCATAAATGATCAAATATCTATCTCTAAATCTCTTAAAATAGTAAGCAAAAATAAGCCAAACATTTTCCACTCCTCCTATATAGAGTATACTGTCATAATCGATAGTGATCCTTAGGATTGACCACGATTGCATGGATTACAATCGATCACATGAATCGACATCAATCCCTACCCAATATACATATTTACAATATTTTCTTATTTCCCTTTCATTTCCCAAGACCTATCCAACAAACATGTAGCCACGTTACACATTTTTACCCTTTGAAATGCTAGTAGACCCTTTAGTACCACTGTTTTTAAATTTTGATAACCCATTTTGAATAGAATGCACAAACACACAAGTTATCTAGGACCATATGTCTATAAATTGAACCCCTTTTGTTAGGCCCCTAGAGGCCCAAGTTATTTCTTCATATCACTTATTTTCCTGGTACCTTGTCTTATATGAAGCCCACTAGGTGTCGTCGATTATTCCACATGCTCTATCTTGGGGCACCTTAAGTAATTCATAGACCTAGGGACAAACTCCCTATCTCACATTGATCACTATTTTGAGGAGGAGCACTTCCGCACTACACACACACACACACACACACACACACACACACACACACACATATATATATATATCCACACCTTTTTTTTTTGGATTTATTGTCATTGATGTCAAAGGATTTGGTCTAATGTCTATTGTTTAGAGCTGAGTTTATTCTATTACCTATCATATGGAGCTTGAAGTGTAGGTTGTTTGGTTACTCATTACTTTTCTGGAGCTTGAATTGAAAATGTTCCAGATCTCAAAGTGTAATGGTCTGGATCTCATGTATAGGGGTTCCTATCATCCAAAGCTAGAAGTAAAAAAAGGTCAAGAGCTCATAGTAACTATTATCTGAATCTCATAGTAACAATGGTCCAAAGATCAAAAGGTAAATGGTCCAGAGCTCACCTATAGATAAATTCCTATCATTTATAGCTATGAATAAACTTGGTTTGAATCCTTATTGGTCCGGAACTAGCATTATGATTGGTCTAGATCTTGGAGATCTCTCATTTGGTTGTTTCTCTTTATTAATATCTGGAATTTTGTCTTTTCTTTTTGCTTGAGAAAATATACAAATGGATCTCTACATTGGTAGTGGTGTTTTCATTTCAAGAGGTCCTTAGGTCATCTTGTGTTCATGTTTCGATATTAATTTTAAGTTACCTATGATTTATTTTTGGCATTAACATTTGAATCCTCTATTTTGGTATTATCATTTGAATTTTTCTAACTCATTCTCTACATGCAAAGGAATAATCTTAGTCGACCCTTCAAAATAATAGAAACCCTTTCAAAAGGGTAAAGTACATATGAGAACCAGATAGTTACAAATATTTAGGGAGAAAAAAGGAGAATATGATGAATTATTAAATAAATAGAAGTGTGAAAGACGTATTACATCCTTTAAGGTAGAAAATACAAAGTGTTGATCATTAAAAGTGTTGGCTAGCTATCCTCTCTTTATGTGTTAACTGTTTTGGAATTTATATTAAAATAATGGGCTGACCTTCATCTAATATTTTTGCCCAATGTTTAAGAGGAAAGATCAGGTATAAATAAAGATGAAGTTGAAACTACAAAAAGAGAGTATGGAGAGATGGAATAAGTGGGTGGAGTAAGTTGTGGATACTAGAAAAAGTGGAGCAGAATTATAAATGTGCATCGTTAAATCCCAAGTAGACTTTTGAAGGAGAGAGGACCATAATAGAGTAACAACAAACTTCTTAGTGGATGATGTGGTGATAGAGTGCATCAACTAGGATAAAAAATGAGCTGATGTGAGTAGATTAAATAAAGAAGATATATTTTAAGCTTAATGGTGAGTTACTCAAGTAGAGATGTGATGGAGACGATTTGACAAGGAAGAAGGAAACAATAATGGTAGAAATCATAAGCTAAAATTACGTGAAATGTGATAAGAGAAACTAGAAAGAAAGTGAAGCATGAGATAAGGTGAATAGAAGAAAGTAGAGAAAGTGTGTTGAGGTGTGTAAATGCATAGATACAAGCAACTATGTAGTATGTGGAAATAAAGTGAAGTGTGATTAGTCCAGGTGTATGAAGCGAATAAGACAAGTGAGTGAAGTGTTAATAGATGTTAGTAGAGTGGGTGAATGAGAGTGGAATATTAAAGATATTTGATTCAAATATTATTTTTAAATAGGTAAAAATAAAGAAGAAAAGGGGAGAGAGATTTCAGGAATATACAAAGTAATCTGATCAGAACATTATCCATGTTGGAATTATGATTTAATTTCCATCATCAAGTTTAATAAGCAACTACAGAAGGTGGAATTTTGTATTGTAAAAGTTGATCCCTCATATAATTGGGGATTGGTGTCTCTAGTGAGTTGGTGGTCATGAATTTGCTAAGTTGGTGCTCATAACTGGTGATTTGTGTCTCTAGTGAGTTAGTGCTCACAAATTGGTTGAGTTAATGCTCAGTATTGGGGATCGGTGTCTCTAGTATTTTTCTACCTACAAAAATTTGTAAATAAATTAATATTATGATTGTATTTTGATAGCAGATCTGAAGAGTATTTTCTTTGTGGTTTTCTCCTCAAAGGGTTCCTACATGCTTCATAATTGTTGGATCTTGTATGATTGTTGTTTTTGTCAATGTTAATTCTTTAAATAATTAATAGATTGTATAATATTAATTCACACTCCTTCTTAGTATTAGTGTGTGATCTTCAATTGGTATCAAAGAGATTTATTTCAAAACAATTTAACTGCTAAAAGGTAGGACTTTTTTGCACACATGGCTAGTCAAGAAGGATTATCATAAAATAAAGCTCTATTGTTTGAAGTAAATAACTATGATTTTTAGAGTATAAGGATGCATGCATATCTAATGTCTCTTGGGTTTGACATTTGGAAATCATTTGTAAGTAGTTATGCATCTCCATCATTTCCTCCTCCAGATCAAGCTGGTAAGAAGACAAGTAAGAGAAATGCAAAGGATATGAATATGATATTGTGTGGTTTGTATGAATTAGAATTTTTTAAGGTGATGCATTAGGGTTCATCTAAGGAAATCTAGCAAAAACTCAAGAACATATATGAAGGATACAAAAATTTTAAGAAACAAAAGCTCCAAATTCATAGAAATCAATTTGATGGTTTGAAGATGAAGGATGATGAAAATAGTAAAGCCTATGTTCTTCATGTGGATGAAGTTTTCAACATTATTTGAGGGATTGGAGAAGAAATTAAAGATGAAACTATTGTGTAAAAACTACTAATATCTCTACCTTTAAAGTTTGACACAAAAATATCTGATGTTAAATAGATAAAGAACTTAATCACCCTAAAAATGGATGAGTTGCATGGGATTCTAATAGCATATGAGATGATATCTGAAAAAGAAAAAATCATCAAATTGAAAGTCAACCTTCAATTCATCAAAGAATTTTTGGAGCATGATTATCGTTAGAAAAAATTCTACAGGAATTAATCTCTACTACAATCACTAAAGTTAGGATCCACAAGAGGGGGCTAACCCATGTCACGAAACTCAAGAGGAGAATTGAAAGAACATGCCAATAATATCCCCCCAACATTACCTAGGTGAGTCTCAAACTCGAGAATTATAATTCTGATACCACTTTTTCGTACCATGATTTTTATTAGACCAAATCGTACATGTGTTAATCTCCATTACAATCTCTAGAGTTAGGATCCATGATATGGGGTTAACCCATGCCACGAAACTCACTAGGATCATTAGACGCACATGCCAACAAGAATATGAAGAAAAATATGTCAAACAACATGACTTATCTAGTAATGAATTAGAAAACGAGGAAGCTCATTTTTTCAAGAAGCTACAGAAATGATCTGGAAAATATAAAGGTAATTTACCCTTTAAATGTTTTAATTTTTATAAAGTAGGTCATTATGCTACTAAATGCTACTAAATGTCCATATACGTAAAAATATAATAGTGATAATGAATAAGATCACAACATGGAGGAAAGTAACAAGTATGATCCATCTAAGAATAACTACAAGAAAGGTAAATCAAAGAAAATAAATTTCTAAAAGCATAAGAAAAACCTCTACACTGAAGAGGAAAGTAGTATTTCATATGAAAAATTTAAATAAAGAAGCTCTATTAGTGATAAGGAAGAACCATTATTTATGGAAATAAAGATCATTGAAAGAGAATGAGAGATGGTTTCAGAAGATGTTGAAGTTGAAGATGAAGTGGATCTTGAAGAATATATCATTTGTGTTCTAGATGAGATTAGGATATTAAAGAGGCGGAATTTGAAACAAATATGGTAGTTTCATAAATATAAAGAAGAGTATGGTGACTTAAAGATAATTTTGTCACAATACCTTGAATAATCTTAAAATATTATTAGAAGCCTACAGATTTAATTAAAAGAGGTGAAAAATATGGAAGAGGGGGTGAGAACCCACATGAATAAAAAAGAAGAAAAAGTGCTAAGCTAGAATCAAAGGTTTTGGTCCTAAAGGAGGAATTAGACAATAAAAATACTAAATTGAAAAACTACATAATATTCGAAAACAACATCGAAGTGATAGATGGATTTATAAATCACCAAAGGTCACCATGTATCAAGATGGGTCTTGGCTATAATGAAAAGTAAGAGGTTACTAATAAATATTTGAAATCAGAAGTTGTTGAACCTTCGAAGAAAGAAGATATAGATCCTTAAAAGAACAATCCTCCACAAGAAAACAATAAAGGTGAGAACAAGTGGCATAATGTTCCCATAAGAAACCATATAAGATCATTCTTTCCAAATAATTATATTAGGTACTAGAAATAATTTTATGGATATTGTTTTGATTGCAATCATTTTTGTTGCAAAGTAATATATTATAAAGGACACGTGCGGTATGAGTATGGATGGAACAAAAACAGAGTTGTGCATGGTTTTTTAGGTACAAGCTATAATTATTTTTCTCTTTTATTAGATGATATTATATCTTATAATTTCAATAAGTATGCAAATATAACAAGATAGTGTAGAAGTAATCCTATAGATCAAAACAAGAAAGTGGACGTTTGTGCTAAAAATAAAGGTGAATTCATAAAGTTTTGAAGAAGAATTAGAAAAAGGAAAATTTGAGAAAATAGTAAATTATACTTTCCCTAAAAGGTGCATGACGTATTGGCCTACGATGCCAAGGATAAAAATGGAAGGAATTAAATTGAGAACAAGTGAGAAGATTGAATTGGAAGTAGAACTGGAGTGTTAGAATGTAATATTAAGTTCCTATAAACTTTAGTTTATAATTAAATAATTTAGAATAGACTATATTATTAATTATTTAATATAAAATTTAGGTTATGTTTAATTGACTATTTAATAACTAATTTATATTAAATCAGGGTAATCTTTAATTATACCCCATCACTTAATATGTTCATGACCCATGGGGTCATTTAAATATGGTTGTGGATCATATTTTTTGACTCGGGTGAATGGATTGGAGAGAAGTGAGGTGAAGGATATCTTATTGGATTGTAAATGATTATTTCTCAATTAATGGAAGATTCTCATTTGTCCATGGTTTTTTCCCTTTTGGGAGTTTTCCACCTAAATAATGTGTTCACAGTGTTATTTTTTTATTTTTTATTTATGCATTTACATTATTGTTTTCTTCAAATATTGATTTAATATGGTTTAATAATCCTCATCCTAATATGGTACCAGAGCGAAGGTATGTAATTAATTTTAATTTTATTTAGTGAATGGGGTGTGTCAGTTGGGGTGTTTGGGTGGTTAAGTGCTTTAATAAATCCCCCTCCTTTGGGACAATTTATTAAACGAGTGTGTATACACATTAAAAATATTCCAAACTTCTCTCAAGTTAGTTTACCCTCTTTATGAATAAGGTTTGGTGGGTGAAAAATCCGTGCCCCGGTCCCTGTATATAGGTAAGGGTAAAAATCATTTTTTAATATTTGAGTTATGTATTATAGTTTTATAATGTGTGAAAATTAATTTAAATGCAAGATGTTAAAAATAAGGGGTGGAATTCAAGTAAAACCAAGACTTATAGAGGAGACAAGTTCCATCAAATTAGGGGTTTCAATTTTTCCGATTGGGTGAGATAAAAATATTGTCCCCTAGTGTGGTAAACCCCCAATGTATTTTTTACCTTTGGTATTTGAAATCAAATTTATATCCTATGTCCCTTAAATAAGTTTTTTATTATTATTTTTCCTTTAAACTCTATTGTATAGTAATAAAATTACTATAGTTTATAATTTATAAACACTATAAAATATATGTACAATTAATATAAACTATATCTTGAATTTCATTGATTCCTCACACATCGGAAGGAAGACAGACTTCAGGGGAGAATGGAGGGAAAATTTGTGAAGGTAGTGAATATTGGAAAGGCCGCAGAAAGAAGCTGATAGGGCTCGCAGGACACATCATAGGGAAAAAATGGTCACGACCTGGCTGCGGGGGGTTTTCAGGCTGGCGGAGGTTAAATCGGTAATGGTGGATGGGATAAGAAGGTGGAGGAGAAGAGCCCTAATCCTAGGGTTCAAAAATATATCAATATTTCATTGGGGATGGGTGGGAAAAATGAAGAAAATAACAGGAGCATTGGCAGAGGTGCTGCTAGCCATTGTGGTCTAGAACACCCACAAAATACATCTTCTTTCAAAGACATTCTAGAAAAAAGCATTGACCATTCCTTAGGTAAATAAACAGCGAGTAATCCAGCCTATCTGGTTGATATGGCCAAGGATATTCCCTCTGTTATCATCAAGAACCCTATAGTGGAGGCATACTTCAAAAATTTATGTCGGGATGTAGTGATTGGTAGGTTTAACAGGTTTTGGCCTTCCTCCTCTGCACTGTACCAGTGGGTATTCAAAACATGGACCGATAAGTATGAAATATCCCTCTGTTCTAAGGGTTTTTTCATTGTACATTTTAGAGAACCTGAAGACTATCAACGATATCTGACAGATGGTCCATGGTTTTGGGGACATGTGGGTTTATTTAGAACTCCATGGTTTCTAGATTTTGATCCGAACACATATTTGGTTACCAAAACACCCATTTAGGTTAGGCTCCCTAACCTCCCCTTGCATCTATGGTACGTCCTGGAGGATATTGGTAACAGTTTGGGAAATTTTATCAAAGAAGACTTAGATAGAACGCATTTGGGTCTGTGTTTATTTTCCCGTATATGTGTTGAAATTGACTTGAGAAAGGGATTAGTGGATTGGATAAATCTTAAATTTGGAAATTTTCAGCATATCCAGATATTAGACTATGAGAATACTACATTCTGATGTAGATTATGCAGAAAAATGGGTCATCTAAAAGCTTCTTGTCCCGTCAATAAAAACTAGAAGTCTACAAAAAATAAAGGATCAACTTCTTCAAGTGGATGGGGCCCTGTTAACCCAAATTTGGTATCCGCTTTGAATTTTAAGGATGTTTCAAATAATTTGACCCCCATGAATAAAGAAGCCATAGAGAAGGAAGATACTAACATGGGAACTCCAGAAAATCACATGATAGTAGGTGGAATGAAAACAGGACATACTTTGGAAAGTTCAAAACTAGATCAGGATTTTGTGTCAGATAAAAGGATTGCTTCAGAAATTTCTAGTGACCTTGTGCTGGTTATTTCGACTGACCAAGGCAAGTGGTTTGAAGTAAAAAAATGAAGAAACCAAAAGGGTTGAATGGGCAGCATTGAGGATTATTTTCCATCCTAGAGTGGGAAGTAATTTTTTTAAAGTTGTTTTGGTTATTCTAATGCTTTTAGAAGTTGGTGTTCAATTGTAGTTGTTTACTTTTGGCTTTTAAAGCCTGTTTCTTTCCAGAGGATCTGGCCTCTACTTTATTAATAGGGAACAGGTCCCTTGGACCCGATTTATCAATCAAATATATATGTGTATATATAAACTATATATTATAGATTATATGGACACATTTAAACCTATTAAAAACTATAGTCTATATCCTAATAACTATTCTTATGTGACCACTTTCAAAACTTATATATATATATATATATATATATATATATATATATATATTTAAAGGGGGTCGTGTGTTTAATTTGACTATCGTATTTTAAAAGAAATAAAAAAACTTAAATATTCTACTTATTGTATTTTTTAGAAACTATATTATATAATTTATAATTATTATAAATTATATTTTGGGTTATTTTTTACAAGTGTAGAGTGGCCCCATTATTTTGTTAGGGTTGGTTATTATGTATCCTTTCTCAATCATTCCTCACTCTCACTATTCTTGATTTGTCTTAATTTAATATAATGACATTAACCATTACCCTTTTTGGGATCAAAATTTCAATTTATATATTCATTCAGTTATGGGATTAATGTCCAATTTAAATTTCTCTTCAAGTTGAACGGAACACAAGAGAAAATTTCCCTTTCCTTCACCCTTAGTCAATTATAATTGAACTTAATTTCCTTTTAAAAATAATTTTCTTCCTTGAATTTCTCACTTGTCAATTGAAATCAAATGTATTTCTTGTAAATTCATTTCAATAAGTTTTACTTGTTTTAATTTTTATTTTAACTAAACATTGGTTGAACTTAATTCAAGTTATATTGTTAACGTTTGAAATATCAAGGAATTTAAGCCATAGTTTCCTCTCAGAAAAAAATAACTCACTTTAGATATAGATACAAATCTAGATCAATCAATTTATATATAATAAAATGAGGAGATATTAGGGTTACAGATTTATCTTTGTGTGAAGAGCTCATTTAGCCCATACTAGTACTGATTTTTTTTTATGATTATTAGCCAGAGATCTGTTTAGCATAATTCCCATAAATGTTATGTTTATTTTGTGAGAGTACAAAGATCTTCTAGTAAAGCAGAGCTCCAACTTCTACACTAGCTACAAATATCTAATTACTACTAAATTTACAATGTTAACTAGTGTTTAAGTTGTGGTTAATGCCTTTGTATCTCAAATAAAGTTCTTGTATTATTATGCGTGGAAAATGACAGGTCTAAAAATTCATTTAGGATGTTTTTTTTTGTTTTTTGAAAAGAAATAAACATCATCCAACTCTCTAATACACGTCATGACAAGCCACCTCACATAATATGCTGGTCAACTCAATGACCAAGTTATATTCCACAACGTGGAACCCATAGGCCCCAATGCTACATGGATTGGATAAGTTAACAAGTGTGATAACATGGTGGGCTTGCATGTACTATAAATGGTATTAGACTAAATAAATTACTACCGAAAATAACAATGTCTCCCCATTTATGACCTTTTCTAGTGCCACATGGTCATGACACGGTCATTGTTTTTTATTTATTATGTTTGGATGTTTAGTCCCACATGCCTTATGCAATGGGTGATATAAGAATTTATAATGTGAAGGGTGACTTGATCTTATCATGGCTTTGGTCACGTCTTGGATATTTTAGTTGGAAACCCAATCAGTCAGACTCTTGGCTCATTGGTTGGTTGACAGGATTGCACTCACTTTAGTCATGGTAAATTAACACTTGATTGGTCGAGATGATGGAAATTCTCGGTGAGTTGGATTGGAAATGGTTAAGGAAGTTGGAACGTATGGAAAGTTGAATAAAATTTTGAAACCTACTTTGGGACCCAGCTCAATTTGTAGCTCTCCGAACTCAGACCCAGCTTGGCCCCTAGCTCGGTCTCTTTATAACCCTTCAAGGAGCTATGCTCCAATTTTTTTCTACACATAAAATATATTTTATCTTTATCTTGTTATTTAAAAATATATGTTTGTTCTTATCTAATATTAACATTTTTAAAAAGTATTTTTCTTTGTATTAGAGAAGAAAAATTATTACCTTTTTTAATAATAATTTAATCCAAAAATGAAGTAATACATTTTTTTACGACAGGTTGAGTATGATGTTTCTTGCAAAACTAAAAAAAATCACTCACATTTCGACAAAACAACATTATTGTCAAACTAATATATTGTATATCTGGATTACTTGTTTGACATGTCTATTTTTGATGAGAAAAATGAAAATCCATCAAAAATATGACTAACATATGCACTTGAACAATAGGGGGATTGTTTCTAAGTTCTATTTGTAATTTGTTTCCTCTATAAAACCTAATTTATTACTGAAAAAGTTAATCATACAAATTGTCGTAATAATTATGGTTTTTCTCAAAAAAAAATATTTTTTTCAATTTTAAAGGACTAAATTATAAATTAAGCTTGGCGTCAAGGGGAATTTCCCCTCGACCCCACCTTGTCTTTTGAAATGGAGCGTTCTGGGGCACTGGCCCCAAACCCCATGAGGGGAGTTGCCTCACGACCCCACTGGGGGTTACTTCCCTATACCCCCAGTCACTGATCTTGTTTTCAATATCTTATATGAACAAAATCCCACCTTTTTGTATACAAGAAGTATAGTCAATGATGTTATATTGATTTTGATTTCTTATTCTTAGCTAACTCGAAATAATTATAGTATAATTATGTTATAAGATAAATGAGTGATGTGTTACTAGATAAAGTCATATAAAATAATGAATTATAAGTGTTTCAAAGGTTTTCTTTGACTTCTTGATTTTCTACTCAAAAATAAAATTTATTTTTCATTGTGGCATGAAAGACTAGGCCATTTTGTAGGAACATGTAAGACATGTATTACCTTAACCTAGTTTTTGATTTTCCACCTATTTCTCATGAGATGTGTGAAGGGTGCTTACATGGTAAGCTATCACCAAAAACCCTTCCCCAGTCATTTTTTAAAGAAAACTTCACATAAATCCATGGGATGTGTCCACAGTTAAAGGATTATTTTTATTTAGTATATATTGTGATTATTATTACATGATTTGATTATCTTTTTAGATATTTATCATTATTATCAATTTTTAGGGATTATAATAGATAATGAAGACATATATGTTGTTGATAGAACATTTCTTAGTATGATATTACTAAAATATTATTATATGCATATCAAATGACACTTGGAGACACATGTTTTTTGTATTGGAGACAACCAATACTGATTACATCTAATATATATTTTACAAATATAAATGTGTTGATAATTTCAACATATTTATAATATAACATGGTTAGTTGTTAAGCATGTTTTTATGTAATTCGTTATACAACTAGTGTTTAACTTTTACAAATGGTTAAAAGTGAAATCAGTAAATATTTATATACTTATTATGATATTGTGACTCTAACTGTGTTGATGTTGTGTTAGATACAAAATATATTGGATATGTGTTCAAGTTTTTTTGTGCAAGTACCATTACTTGGAACAGTAACAAAAATCCAAAAATATCCATTTCAACATCAGATAAAAGAGCATATAGAAGTTCATTTTCCCTTTATCCGAGAGAAGATTCTCTAAGGTGATATAGATCTCCAACATTTTTTGATTGAAGATCAAGTTGCAGATTTGTTTAGGAAGCTATTGTGTGTTGTAAAATTATACAAGTTTTATACAATGTTTGGCCATTCAGAGTTGTCATTGAGGTGGGTGTGCATGGAAATATTACCTCCTAATGGTTGCTTAGTTGATATATCCTTTTCCTTTATACTTCTTCTCCATTTTTAAATCATTGTAAAAATATCTTTTTTATCTTTTGTAAACTTATAACTCTAATTTTACAGTGTACAGTCCAGTGTGTTGCATCTATTTTTAAAGGAGGTACCTATGTTATAGAAGGCTCCTAGAGATGTAGTTTGATATTTTTTCCATGAGAAACTATGAGATGTAGTCTCACAAAAAATATTTAGCCTAAATTATAACTTCTTATTCATGAATTTCAAATCCTTTTGTACTAAAAGGTAAGTTGAACATGATGAAGTTGTTATAAATCCTTCAAAATTGATATGCTAGCATAAAACTTCATTAATGGTTTATGGATTTGTTGATCCTATTGTACAAACAGGTAGTGTTGGTATATGGTTCCCTAATTAATATTAAGGGGGAGTGTTAGAACGTAATATTAAGTTCCTATAAATTTTAGTTTATAATTAAATAATTTATTATAGATTATATTCTTAATTATTTAATATAAACATTAGGTAATGTTTGATTGGTTGTTTAATAAATAATTTATATTAAATTGTGGTACGATTTAATCATACCCCATCACTTAATATGTTCATGACCCATGGGGTCATTTAAATATGGTCATGGATCATATTATTATCATTGGGTGAATGGATTGGAGAGAAGTGAGGTAAATGAGATCTTACTAGATTGTAAATGGTTGTTTCCCAATTAATGGAAAATTCTCATTTTTTTGTGTTTTTTTCCCTTTCGAGGGTTTTCCATGTAAATAATGTGTTTAAAGTGTTATTTTATTTATTTATTTATGCATTTACATTAATGTTTTCTTCAAATATTAATTTAATATGGTTTAATAATCCTTTTCCTAATAGTTGTAATTCTTATCATCTAGAGATCAAAATTTAGATCATCTCGAGCTCGCTTGGTTACTCATTACTTGTCTAGATCTTTTTTGTGAAAATGGTCTAGAGCTCAAAGTGTAATGGTTTAGATCTCTCCGATATGGATTCCTATCATCCAAAGCTATAATTAAAAATGGTCTAGAGCTCGTAGTAACAATGGTCCTAAGCTCGAAAGGTAAATTATCTAGAGCTCACCTATAGGGAAATACCTATAGTCCAGAGATAGAAATATACTTGTTTTAGAGCCTTATTGGTCTAGAGGTAGTAGTATCATTGGTTTCGAGCTAGAAGTTATCTCATCCACCTAATTCTATTTTTTAATCTCTGAAATTTTATATTCACTTTTATATCGAGAAGAGCTACAGAGGGATCTCCACTTTGGTGGTTCTTTTTTCATTTCAAGAGGCCACTGGCTCATGTTATGTTTTTGTTTTCATTTGAATTTTGGCCTACCCATGCTCTATTTTTTACATTAACATCTAAATTATTATTTTCGGTATTATCATTTGAATTTTTCTAACGCATACTCTACATCTGAAGGAATCTTCTTAGTTGACCCTTGGGAAGAATAAACACCCTTTTATGAGGGTAAATGATATATGAAAACTAGATAGTTAAAAATATTTAGCGATAAAAGGGAGAATATGATGAATTAATAAAGAAATAGAAGTGTGAAAGGTATATCACATCCTCCAAGGTAGAAAATACACAATGTTGATCATTAAAAGTGTTAGCCGATTATACTTTGTTATAGTGTTACTTGTTGTGGAATTTGTATTCAATGAATGGGCCAACCTTCATATAGTCTTGGTTTCCATTGTTTAATGGGAACAATTAGGAATAAATAAAGATTAAGTTAAAATAAAAAATATAGTATGGAGAGATGGAATAATTTAGTGGAGTGTGTTTTGAGTCTAAGCACAAGTGGATCGACATTATGAAGATGCATCATTCAAGCCCTAGAAGAATTGTAAAGGATAGAGGACTAGATTGGAGTAATAGTGTAGTGATGAGTGGATAATGTGGTGAGAGAATGTGTCAGTGAGGAGAAATAATGAATTGTTATGAGGAGATGAAAAAGAGAGAGATATCTTAAGATGAATGGAGAATTGTTAAGGAAGAAATGTGATGGAGAAAATGGTGATTTGACAAGTAATACGGAAACAAAAATGGCAGAGCTCAGAAGGTGAGAGTATGTGAAATTAGATAAAAGCATGTAACAAGTGAGTGGAGAATGAGAGAATGTGAATAGAAGTAAGTGAAGTAATTGTACTAAGCACATGCAAGTACATAAAGGTGAGAAACTATGTAGTTAGTGGAATTTAAATGAAGTATGAGTAGTTTAGGTGTATGAAGATAACAAGAAAAGTAAGTGAATTGTGAAAATATGTGAGTAGAGAGAGTGAATGAGAGTATAATATTAAATTATAATATAATAAATCAATAATCTATAAATTATTCAACCCATAATGATCTTTTTTTAGCATCTCCATCAACCCATATATATTATATTATCATATCCCAAGGTACATAGCATTACCTCCCTCTTTGACATGTTTCATCCCCGAAACATAAGAAGAAACCATATAATGAGTGTGCTTTAAATTATTGCACACTTGTCACCAGGCTCAATCATCTAACCACCCATATGAAATCCTAGTGGGTGATGTATGCTCCAAACATGATTACATATTCCATTGTGCTCATCTGATTCCATCTTGGTCCATATGTGTTCCTCCTTGGCATCCATGCATATCCATAATTATTATTCATTTGATTCCATGTATAGCCAAAATTATTACTCCAATTTTCTGTATATCCATATAGATTTCTGCCATTGTGTGTCCTTGCATGTCTCCATGATTTTTTCCTCTCATGATGATGTGGGTGTCTATATGGTGCAACCTTAGTATGCTCAACCTTATCAATATTTTCCTCCACTTTCTTTTTCTCTTCCAACTTGTTTGCTATTTCTTTTTTCTCTTGAGTAGAGAAACTATTTTTCACTTGTTCATCATGTTCTTCATCCTCTCCTTCTGATTTATCCTTATTCCCTTCTTCACCATCTTAAAATTCATCTTCATGATCCAATTTTACATTACTTTTTTCCTTGCTGAGTGTGATATCTTGCAATGTAATTTTCTTTCTCTCGTACCATAATTTCATGAATTTCTTTTGCACATTAATATTAATTTTTCACAATGTCTCTAACCAAGGATATCCAAGAACAATATTCATACCATCCATATATAAAGCATAAAAATATGAATGTAAAACATATTTATCCATAGAAAGCTTTAAATCTTCAAAAACTTGAATATGTTTACCATTCATTTGAGATTCCTTGATATGATTTGTTTGCACATGTAGATTTTGAGCTACATCCATATTGATGAAGTTATATTTGCTGCTAGGGTTTATGGAAATAATTACCTTTTTTCTTTGAATGCACCCTTCAAACTGAAATATTGAATCTTCCTTACTTGGAGATGCATTATCCTGTGTAGCAGCTTCATCATCAACATTTTCTTATTCTTCTTGTTCTTGTTCTGAGGCTTCTTCTTCTTCTTTAACAAAATTGTGTTTCTTTTTTGTTTCCCATCTAGCTAAGAAAATATCCTCCATTTCCTCCCAATCCCAATCCAACAGATCTATATCCAAATAAGAATACCAATGTCATGCTTTCCCACCAAGATGAAGATAAAAACTAACCCATACTAAACATTCTTAAAAATACATTTTTTAAATTGTATCCACCATTTTTTTGCATCAATTTCCCCATTACCATAGAAAATTGGTATATCCACGATGCATAAAAATTAGGGTTTCACAAACTTACTCCTTTGACCAATATTTGACCTGATGATTTCGTAAATCATTCAGCCTAAAATCAGAAACCACAAATAAGTAACACCTACTAAAATATTGAGATATTTTTGAAAATGTAAGAAATTCAGGAAAATTCGTCAAATTGCGGCCTATGGAGAAAAATAGTGAAAAACAATCAAAATGAAATAAATCTATCAAAATAGATCCAAAAATTCTGAAATTTCATTTGTATCACCATTTAATATATTACCAACAACCCAAAAAAATTATTTTCTAATTCGTCATTATTCAGAAGATATAGATGAAACCTTATAATTAGGGTTTCAACCCTAAAACGGACACATCTTTTGCAACACAACTCCAAAAAATCTGAAATTTGGAGGGAAGATCACTTGAACTATGTATCCACTCTCCAAAACAAATATCTAAAAAATTCCAAGTCGATCTCAAGATATAGATGAATCACCAACATTAGGGTTTCATCCCACAAATTACCCAAATCACTACTCTGATACCACTTGATAAAAACTTTACATATAATAAATCAACAAATTGCAGAAGATAATAAAACACAAGAGATATCGGGGGACAAGATTCCCTAATAATCAATATATGCAAAAGAATATTCTTAAGGTAGGGCAACACCATACAATGCTCCTTAAGGAGGGAGTAACTCCACAATCTCCCAAGATGGGAATCCACTTCGAGGGGGACACCTCCAATATACCTCTACCAAGTAGAAGACTCAACTCATACATACATTCCCTTCATGATGATACTCACATCCTTTAAATAGGATGGGTAACACCTAATCCTAATGTAGGCTGACCCATTACCCAATATAATTAATTCCTATGTGAGCCCATATAACTAAGGGGATGTGTGCCACATGTCAGCATCTCCATCAACCCATATACATTATAATATTATATCCCATGTGAACCCATACATATAACTAAGGGGATGTGTGCCACATGTCGGCATCTCCATCAACCCATATATATTATATTATCATATCCTAAGGTACATAGCATAATATTAATGTAGTACATTAATTTGAGAAATTTTAATGAGTATACATAAAAATGGTGTTATCATGTGTTTTTGCAAGGGAAAAATTCAATGATGAAACATGAAAACTTAACCCTAGTGTCAAAATTTTATTGAAACCCCTCATGAGCACCCCCTCTAGATCAGTATGTCCTCTGTGTCATGCATATCCTAACCTTGTAGGCCATCATATGTGTTGTATATACTTTCCCCATTGTTTTAAATTTTGAAACAAGGTGACTCGTTCCATTCAGTGCAGTGTTTCTAAAGATGGATTCTTCATTAGGCCTTGAAAGGCTATTTTCAGCCTTCCTGGGATAGGTGTGCATCCTTCAGAGCAGAGTTGAAATCTCAAAACCATATAGGAATGTTTAATAATTTGGAGAGTGATGGGATAGGTTTATGAATTTTTAGGAAGGGTTTGGAGGTTTAGGAACAAGAATAATGAAAGTGGGTTTTTGACAATGAAGGAGCTTGTAGTTTTTAACGGCACTTGAGATTCAACAGAGGATTTTGGGAGCTCCTTAGGGAGTTATATGTCAAATAATATGTCATAAAAAATCTGGTTCAATGATCTACATGATGGAATGTTCACATTCTTCACAAGACCTAATTGTTTCTCATGGAAGCTCAATTTTAGTAGACTCAACTTGTTATCCCAAATGAAAAAGTAGAATTTTGAGGATTAAAAATAAGTTCTTTAAAACCATCCCATTTATCTTAAAATGATCTTAGAAGTTAAAATGATATAAAATTTTCATTAAAAGAGTTATGGGAGCTCCAAATTCAAGGACTTAGTCATTTTCTGAGTTGGGTGGGTGGCACATTTTACTCTCCCAACTCTTTCGACTATCCCAAATTTTCCAATTTTCCCAGGGATAGTGAGGATAGTAGGGACATAAAAATTCACCCCCTCCCTCTGTTATTTCTCTCTTCTCGGCAGGGCGCTAAGTTATTTTACTTGTAAATTGGCTAAATTCTATCATCTACCCATGGGCACATTTTATTGTCCTTGGGAAAGTGGTGACTATGGGGATAGAAAAAATACCTCACCCTTAGCCCCTTCCCATGTTCACCATATGATCAAACCTTCTTCCCTCAGGTGCTTTAAAGTGTTTGCTCTCTCCTCACCATCTCACTGCCTCTCATTCTATCACTTGTCATGCTCAGAGTAGGGTGTGCATTTTAGAGGTAGTTGTATTGTCCAATGGCAGGAGCAGTTAGCTCTTTAGCTTGTAGCTATGGGGATTGTTCAAAATATACCCCACCTCCATGTAAGCCGATTTGCACCAAAAACTTAGACTAAGTGATTTTTAGCTTTTCTTACACTGTTTCTTTCAATCTCATGTAAAGCAATTAGACAATTACACTATCCCAGTATCGAGTCATTTACACTATTTGAAGGTTCTTAAGGGATTTTCCAAAGTTTTCATTGGTTAACCATGATTTCATCTCCATTATTATATCCATTTAATTTCATCATTATGATACCTCTTAAACCCATGTCCAAAAATTCCTCTCAATCGCATATTTCAAGCCTTAATGGGAAACCCAGATTCACCCGTGGGTGCCTCGAAAACCATGATATTTTAGTCTCTGATCCTTCATCCCAAGTAGAGTTAAATAAGCCACTATAATGGGCTCTTTTTAGATGTTTGACACCTAGTTTATTAATAGTAGAAAACCCTAGCTCGATGCCTTTGATAAGGGTTAAGTTTTTGATTATACAAGAGGATATGAAATAAAAGTGAGCACGAGACCATGAAGGGACTAGCATCCTTATTACTATTTTCATTCACATCTATGAGTTGCATCCATCTTTGCATTATAAAGATATTAAGTGGTTATGCCATCATTTAATAGCTCAAATAGTAAGTAGCTCATAATTTTGGACATCACAGCATACTTCATAATAGAGGGATTAAACTAGGCAATTTTTATGCCCAAATTCTATTACTGGATAATTCTACACCAAAAACAAGTATTGCTCAAAAATGCAACTTCAAAAAAAGTAAGTTTCTTAAAAAGCACATAGAGCAACTTCAATGGCATTTTAATTGAGTGTTTAGATGACTAATACAGTTCAAATTTGAATAAGGTTTGAGGGGGTAATGCAACCAAAATAGTAGGTCATGAGTTTTATGTGCAACTGAGGAAATATGAATGCAAGTCTTCATACATAAATTTTTATTTTGGTTTGATGCTTATTAGGGTCACATCACTCTTTCTGACATCTTCGATTATTTTAAATATGGCATTCAATATAGTGGAATTAAAATAGAAGTGACATTGCAGATTACCCAACCCATTCACGAAAACCATGTGAATACCGAGGCATTCAAATTTTTACAGCAAACAAAAGAAGAACACCCCAACAATAGATAAAACCCAGAGTGACTTGCATGCGCCCCAGACCTCCATAGGCACTCAATTCTAAGAGTTAACTATCCTCTGGCTCCATGAATTTGATCTAAGCATCCCTAATAGTTGTTCCTGCTCATCAATTAGGACTCCAACTATTCACACTCTTCCTCATTGATTTCCAATGAGTTTGTTATCAGCTGAGTTCTTTCCTTTCAAGGTGCACATTAGGGTCTATTTTTACTAGTTCTATTATTTAGTACAGGTTATTTGGTGCGTTTGAATATGAGCCAATATATTATAAGAAAGGGTGATCTAATACTATTCCTTATTCAATTTTCAAATCAACCACCAGTTTTTTATCTGTATAATCCTCACAAGGTTTGATCATAGATGGAGCCACTTTAATGGTGATTAAGAGTTGATTCCACAGAGGACAATCTGAAAGTGATCTTATGATCAGAGACCTCATGTCAAAGCCCATATTAGGCAAGTTCATTATTCATAGAAATGCCCAAGAGCTTGTCTCCATTTGAGGACCACAAATTCTTTCAGTCTTCCTGAGAAAACCCAGTCGAAGAAATCAAGGAACATTGAATTTTGTCCATGCGTTGTAAAAATGCTCTAGACAACATCTCTAGACTCACCCGCCCAATGGAAGCCTGGCATCTAAGGTAAGAAATGAAAAATATGTTAAATTTGTGAGGGCCTAGGAATGAAAAAACCCAAACTAGACGATTTAATGTGGCATACTCAAAAACCATTAGATTATGTGATTTACATCTCATTGGGGATAAGACCATTCAAAGAGTTAGAAAATACCTATGGCATGTCAAGCCAAAATTTTTTGGGAGCATTGCCTCCTCACAGAGAATGAAGAAAAAGGAAAAATTTTTGTCATATTTAGAGGAATGCTCTCAAGTCAGACTCCCAGTCCTTACATTCAACCCTTTAATCAAATATTTAAACATGCTTCTTCTAGTAGAATACATTATTCGCGATCTGCATTGTTGCCTTCACAAGGAGATAGAGAAGACACAAGGTACGTGATTGGAGGGGAACTAACGAAATTGGATTGAGAAAATCATTGAGCAAGGCAAGGCAAATTGTTTACATCATGAGGAGAGTCATTTACCTGTGAACAAAGTAATTTTGTACCTTCCGAAGGGCGAAAAAGAGGAGATGGTGGTAAGTCAATTCACAAAGCTCCACTATCCTTAGCTGAGGTTATAACAAATGAATAGTTAACAAATTATAGATCCACAGTTGGAGAGCTAACCATTATGCCTATAGAGGTTAGTTGTGTAGAATTACCCTAACACAAGATTGATAGTATTAAATGAAAAATTAAGGAGTATGCCCGTAAGACCATATTTATAATGGTGCAAACTGTAAGGAAACCCTAAAGTTGACTCATAATAAATTACTTCTCCACAGTATTAATAATTCTTCCTACATTTTTTTAAACCATTGACTTCCACTTCAATCTTTTTTCTCAAAAATGAATGAGTAATTCTAATCATTCAAAAATATGATCAGTCTGAAAAATTCCAAAATAGAAGATCTCCGTCTTAACATTCTTCATTTATGTAAAATGGTTTGTGAATATCCCAATCCTCGAAAAGATCAAAAAATATGGGCTGAAATTTTGAGCCTTTAACTCCTCTAAGGTGAAATACCATCACAATGGTTTTATAACATCTTTTAAAATAAAATGTGGACCGTAGTGGTAGATATAACAAAAACTCTCCCCCAAAGTGGGAAGAATATAGAACATTCCAACATTTACCCTTGTGGTTTTCAAAATGTGTTATTTGTCCATGAAATTATAACGATAGGGATTTAGGATTAACAATTAAATTATTAAGAGATATCAAAGATATTTTTTGTGGACATAAATTTCTTAGATCAATGTTTATATATGACAGACCTATACAAATTATGAGTCCTTTGTATTTCACCTTTCATTCCCATAAGTTAATGAATTCATGGAATTTTGGTAAACCCATTCCACGTTGTTGATTTGTGGAGCTTAATTACTTGAGTTTTTAGCATGCTTTACAACTTTGCTGGTCATTAACACAATAACTTGCACATCGGTCAATGTAGGGAAACCGACTAGTATCGGTCAGGACAAGGCAGAAACTGGACATTGGTTAGGAATTAACATAACATCATCGGGCTCCTATGCGTGAATGTTTTATTTAACTCACAGGAATTAGATATAGCATTTGATTAAAATCACCATTTATTGATTGTAATTGCATAGATAAAGTGCCCTAAGTTTGTATATGTTTTTATAAGCTAGAAAGCTAGGGTTAGGAGAGAACTCATTAATGATTATTGTGAAAGAATTGTAAGAAGAGGAATTCTTGGAAAGAGGAAATAGAATCTTGTGAGGAAGAAATTATTTTACATCTGGGAGAGGTGTGGAAGATTGTATATCTTCAATTTTATATCCTCTATGAATATTTGAAAAATATATTGGTTGTTTCTTGGTGGATGTAGTCCACACTGGGTGAACCACATTAAATATGGTGTTGATTTATCATCTCTTGTTTTGTATATTTCTTCTAGTAGAATATCCGCTTTTATTACATGTATGCTTAAATCTGATATATTATTTGTACAACTGGTGTGGTAATCCCAACAACTGGTATCAGAGCTTCATTTGAGGGTTTTGTGTGTTGAGAGATTTACTCACAAGGGTTTTCTGATTGAGTGGGAGCTAAAACAATGGTAGAAGATGGACAAATACAAGAGTAGAGAAATTTAACGGCTGAAATTATCAATTATGGAAGATGTAGATTGAGGATTATGCGTATCATAAGAGATTTGTACTTACCATTGGATGATAAGAATTCTAGGACCTACAAAGAATGACTGATGAAGAATGGAATATTCTTGACAGAAAGGCTTTGGGATCTATAAGATTGATCCTGACAGCATATTTGGCTTCCAATATTATCAAAGCGACATCTACGATTAGAGTTAATGAAATCACTTTAGCTAATTTATATGAAAAACCTAGTGTTTCAAATAAATTTTATTTGATGAAGAAACTATTTAGTTCTAAGATGCATGAAAGCTGGATTTGCATTTAGTCATTTGAATGATTTCAGATCTGTTGTAAATCAATTAAAAACATTTGATATTCCATTTGATGATGAAGTGAAAGCACTCTTATTCTTTTGTTTTTTGCATGATAGTTGGGATAACTTGGTAATGTTTGTTATTAATACAACATCTGCTAATAATATTGTGAAGTTTTATGATGTGGTTAGTATAATTTTGAATGAAAAAATTCACAGGAAAAGTACAGAGGAATCATCATCTACAGAATGCTTTGAATGTAGAAAGAAGAGGCATGCAGAAGGATAGATCCAAGAGTAATAATAATGGGAAATCAAAGTCTAAGGAATGGCAGATCTAAATCTAGAGCTAAGGGAATTATCCTATTGGAATTGTGGAAAGAAAAGAAATACAAAGAAAGTATTGTTGGTTCAACGGATAAAGAGAACCAGACATGTGCTAGAAAAAGGTAAAAAGGATAACGTTATTACAACAGAGGTAATGCAATATTCTCTTATTCTTTCTTTGGATAATAGAATAGAATCAAGGGTTTTAGATTTAGGAGCTTCTTTCCATGCTAACCCTAATAAGCGTTATTTCAAAAATTATGGCTAGGGTAATTTTGGGCATGTTTATTTAGGGTGATGATGAACCTTGTAGGATTAATCAGTAAAGGGGAAGTTCATCTAAAATTTTAGAATGGAAATACATGGGTATTGAAAGATGTGAGACATGTACCAAGCCTCAAGAGGAGATCTTATTTCATGCAGGGCAACTAGGTGAAGCTAATTGCATGGTTATATTCACAGCAAACTCTTGGAAAGTTCACCAAGGGATTTCTTGTATGTATGGCAAGAGGTAAGAAGGTATGAACATTATATTTATCTACATGTGTTACTGATTCCTTTTTGTATGCTATCTACTTCAAATTCAGATGCAAGCATGTGGCATAATTGGCTAGGTCATATGAGTCAGAAATGAATGTAGATCTTAAAGGCTAAGGGAAAGTTATCATATTTGAAATATGTAGATCTTGATTTCTGTGAGCATTATATATTTGGAAATAAAAATAGAGTGAGATTTCTCAAATTTGGGTCAACAAAGAAGGAACAAAAATTTATCTTGTGCACTCAGATGTGTGGGGACCAGCCTAGGTAGCTTCTCATGGAGGATCCCAATATTATGTGACTTTCATTAATGATGCCATAATAAAGGTATGGGTTTATTATATTAAATGTAAATCTAATGATTTTGAGACTTTTAAAAGATGGAAATCCCTTGTGGAAAATGAATTAAATTCAAAGTTAAAATTCCTTATATTTCACAATGATGGTGAGTACTATAGTGAGGATTTCAATGATTATTGTTCAATAAATGGAATATTCAGAGAAAGAATGGTTCTTAGAACACCACAAGAGAATGGTGTTGTAGAAATAATGAATAAGACAATCATGGAACATGTAAGAAGTATGAGGATACATGTTGGATTAACCTTGCAGTTTTGGGTAGAAGCAATAGAGATTTTGGTTTATTTAATTAACCGTGTGCCTTCCAGTGCACTGGATGGTGGAATACCATAAGAATATTGGACTAGAAAAGAGGTAGATATTTATTGTCTTAGAGTATTTGGTTCAAAATATTTTGTGCATGTTGATAAAGATAATAGAAAGAAGTTAGATGCTAAATCCAAGAGATGCACTTTTATTGGTTATGGCTTTGGTGATTATAGATTTTTTTGGGGATTTATAAGATTTTGAGATTTTTAGGAGTTGTGACACTGAATGGAATGAAAAGATAATATACATGGATCAAGTTTTGATACCCAAAGATGAACTAGTTGGAAATTTTTTGTAAGAAAAATCATTCTTGGATTTAGAAAAGTCATCTACAGGTACCGGTGTTAGTCATCCTGAACTAGTATCAGTTGAACACAGCTAGTATCCATCACCAAGAGTGACATCAGCTACAGAAGAGTAAATCTGAGATCAGTTAGCTGAACTAGTGTCTCCAAGAGGTGACTGATGGTTTTCATTGTCAGAGGTGGATACAAATGTATAGGACATACATATTGAGCCTCTGGCACCCTAGATCTTAGTTAGAAGGTAACAAAGGGTAAGTAGACCTATAAAAATATTTGCACCTTCTTTTTCTTATTTATTATTGACTGATAGTGGTGAATGGGAGATTTTGAATAAGAAATGCAGGATGAGACCCATGTGCATTGGGAGCATGGAATGGATGAGGGGGTGGACTCCTTGAAATAGAACTAAACATGGGATTTTGTTAAGTTATTAGTAGGTAATAGAAAATTATAGAACAAATGGTTTTACATGATCAAGGAAGAAGAGGGTAGACAAAAATAGATACAAGGCAAGGCTTATGGTAAAAGGATTTGCATAGAAATCAAGTATTAATTTTGGTGAGATATTTTCTCTTATAGTAAAAATGACATCCATAAATATTGTATTAGGTTTAGTTGCAGTAGAAGATTTTCATTTAGAGAAACTTGATGTTAAGATGGATTTATTTCACCCTGATTTGGAGGAAGATATTTATATGCAACATTCACTTGGTTATGAAGTCAATGGTAAGGAGAAACTTGTGTGTAGGTTGAAAAATAGATTGTATGGGCTCAAGTAAGCCCCAATGAAATGGTATATGAGGTTTGATAATTTCATGCATGAGCATGGTTATATGAGATGCGAATATGACCATTGTGTTTATTTCAAGAAGCTTAAAAATGGAAGCTATATTATTTTGTTATTGTATGTGGATGATATGTTTATTGCAAGATCTAGTATGCATGACATTGTTGACCTTAAATAAAATTTACCTCACACATTGACAATGAAGGATTTGGGAGCTACAAAGAAAATCCTTGGCATGCAAATTCATAAAGAAAAGAAGAATAGGAAGTTGTATTTGTCTCAGAAACATTATATCAATAAGATGTTGGAAAGGTTTAATATACATAATTCAAAACATGTAAGTGCACTAGCGGCTGGAGACTTAAAATTGAGTAAATATCAATCTCCTACATCACATGAGGAGGTCGAGTACATGACACGAGTTGCATATTTTTTAGTAGTTGGAAGTCTCATGTATGTTATGGTTTGTACCAAACTAAAAATTACACAGACAGTAGGAGTTGTGCGTAGATTTATGACCAATACAGGTAAAGAGCATTGGAAATAATTCAACGGATTCACAGGTATTTGAGAGGAAAATCCAACATGTAGTTATGCTATGGAGGGTAGGATATTTCTTTATGTGGCTATGTTGATTCAAATATGGCTAAAGATTTTGATTGTAGGATAAGCATCACTAGATATGTATTCATAGTAGGTGTGACAACAGTTAACTGGATTTCTAGATTGTAGAAGGTTGTGGCCTTGTCTACTATAGATGCCAAGTATATTTCACCTATAGAGGATAGAAAAGAGATGATATGGATGAGAAGGTTCATGGAAGAGTTGGGAAAGGAGAAAGAGGATTGTAGATTGTACAGTGAAGTTAAAGTGTGATTCATCTGGAAAAGAACTCAGTGTTTTATTCAAGAACAAAACACATTCAGTTGAGATATCACTTCATATGGCAGGTATTGGAGGATGAGAAACTGAAAATTGAGAAAATTCACACAAATAAGAACCTTGCAGATATGCTAACGAAGCCATTAGAAAAGGAGAATTTGGAGCTACACTCCACTTCTGTTGGTCCATGAGTTTGAGACTTGAAGAGGGAGAAAAAGGACAAGGAAAGGATCCAAGAATCGATTTGTGTGGTACATTGTAATAATTTACCTCCAAGTGGGAGATTGTTGACTTTTGGAACTTAATTTTTTCACATTAACATGATTTATCAACTTGTTGGAATACACAGTAACTGGCATCGGTTGGCAGTCCAGTGTCAGTCACATGTGGACCAATATCAGTCAGGAAGGGAGGAACCGACATCAGTTAGTGTAACTAACATCAGATAACTGGGTGTGATTGTTATATTTAACTCATGGGAATTAGATCTAAGCTTTGATATAAATTTGATCTAATGATTGTAATTTTATAGCTTAATTTCGCTAAGTTTTTATATGACATATAAGCTAGTCATCTAGGGTTAGAAGGAGATAACTCATTAAGAATTAGAATAATTGTTAGAAGGAATTCTTGGAGAGAGGAAAGAGAAGCTTGTGAGGAAGAAAGTATTGTACATCTAGGAGAGGTGTGGAAGATTTCATATCTTCAATTTTATATCCTCTGTGAAGATTTGAATAATATATTTGTTGTTTCTTGGTGGACGTATCCCACACTGGGTGAACCATGTTATATCTTGTGTATTGTTTCTTCTATTTTATTTCCATATTTATTTCTTGTATGCTTAGATCTGAATATGTGTTTGTACAAGTGGTGTGATTAACCCCAACATCCCTAAGCATTATGAAGATGTTAAAGTGAATCCTCAAAACATAAAAAAGTGTATTATTATAGGGAATAAATACCATGAATCCCCAACTTCTGATAACTCTTGAGTTATTCGTAGTCTTGGTTCAAAGAACAATACAACTATTTTGGGATTAATTGACCTAGAGGTTGAACTAGAAATTAATGCAATAACTCAGATAAGGTAATATGTTTCGTAATCCCTCACTACTTATTATTTATCTCAGGATGATGTTCCTAGAGTCTCAAAACTGGTGAGAGTCTATGATTTTATATCGGATCTAAAAAAGACATTTTACCACATCTTGTTTCTAATTTTTTTGAAGAATTCCCCTGCGCATTGTTCTACATTGCTTGGCACATTGGGTCTTGGTAATTTAATCCATGTTATGCATCCTCATAGAGCTCTAATAAATCATATTGAATTCAAAATACATCCTCTGGGAAAAATAGATAGTGATACTGTGTTATTTTTTTATATTAGCAAGGTGCCATCTGATTCTGAAATATCCCAAAGAGGTGATCCTGCGTTATATTTGTAAGTTTAGGTTTATAAAAAATTACATCAAGAGAGATATGATTAATGACATAGCCACTGTGAATGTGCTTCCTTTCTCTTTCTTACATAATTTGGGATATGGCTAAACTAACTTCTCTTCAACAAGAAAAAATCTTGTGAGGGTATGAAAGTCTTAAGGAAACCTCAATTGGAACTATAGTTCTTCCTATTTCCCTTGGGCTGAAAACCATGTTGATGGAGTTTTACATTATTGACAAGGATATGAATTAGAATATGATCCTTGATAGACCTTTGATTAACTAGAGGAAGGCTATTCCCTCCAATTTGTTCCAAGAGGTTAGATTTATCCACCTAGGAAAGGTCTTCATTGCTCAAGGGGATCATGATCCCTTCTACATACATTTATAAAACCTCAAGAATAAACAAGGGGTAAATTGAGAATATGAGATCCCTATGAATCAGTTAAACAAACTTATTCTATGAAAATAATTTTTCACAACCACCCCAAGCGTTCTAAGGGTTGAAGTCGCTGCCCCAAAAATTTTTAAGGTAGGGAAAATAGATAAGGGTAAAGCAATATCTATGGAAACTGTGTCCACTAAAACCATATCCAATATTTTGAACCTCTTAGAGAGTGATGAACTGATTCTTCTCCCCTTCGAACCACAAGGAATGGGTAACCTCCTTGGTATATCCTCTCTTCCTTCTGATGATCTCAGTATAGGCATAAATGTGATAGAAATAATGAAGGAAGGAGAGGATTTTGAGAAAAAAACTACACCCATTCAAACCATCTCCAGGAATTCTTCTATTCTTATCCTTGGTCTAGACACAAATATGTTAAAAACCAAGCTTATTTTATCTACAAGACATAATCATATAGCACAAAAAATGTCAAATGCAATCATTACTCCCTATGGAGAGAACAAAGTTGAGTAGCATAGCCATTCTCACATGAGTACAATATGTCAACAACATGATGAAGCGGTTCACAAAGACCTCTTTCAAATGGATGGATTCACTCTAAGGTGAGATGTTCATATGTATACATTTGTAGGTAAGGGTTATATGTTTAAACCCAAGGTAGTAGGACCTTGCAAAGAGAACAAAAACTTCAAAGATCATTTGTGTACCTTGAGGGGTGAGGGGTTTGACATCTTTTAACTCGTTGCACCCTAAAACTTTCCATGCATAGTCACTCACATCTCCACTTATACATTATTGCATCCATACTATATACCATCTGCATTATCATATTGTGAAATTATAAATCAAGAAACTTATTTTTCAAAAAAAATATAAAAAAGATTTAAACTATTGGCATAAACATTCAATCACATCTCTTCAAGTATCCATCATATTATCTCTGATTTATTAAAATCTCTTTATAATTCCATAAATTAAGAAAGGATTTTGACAGTGTTCCTACCAAGGCATACATATTTAGTTCTATTTAGGTTTTCTTCTAGCTCAGGTGTCTTTTCCCATAGTTGGTTCTAGAAGCTTCTTGATGTCACATCTTTCCCTATAAACCTCTCTCATAACAGAAGCATTCTAAACATTTCACCTAGGACTCTTTTCTGCCTATCTCAACCTTTGGTGGTGAGCCCTTACATCCTACTAGTTTTGTGGGATTGAGACTAGGGGTAAGCGTTCCTTCCCAAAAGCATATGTCTAAAATCAATAAACAAAAAAATATAAATCTACAATAATTACAAAAATTATTTCTTTTCAAATAAAACTACACTTCTTTTCCCTACCAATATTTGGTGATGAGCCTACACTTCCTACTATTAACATGAGGTTGGGAAAGGAGGGAAGTGGTCTTACTCACTTATTTATTATACTCAGTTATGATCCCATGCTTCTTACTAGTAGCATGGGGAAAGATGTAGGGGGTTTAGTCAAGTAAATCATTAACTCATAAAATAATTCAATGAATTAAAAGTTCTTTAAAATATAAAAAATCCAAAGAAAGTGAGTTAGATTTGTAATTTAAAAGAGATGAAATCCTTAAATCCATATTTTGTCAATAAAAATTCCATCTAAAAATCTAAGTCTAGATACACTTGCAAGAAAATTACATTCTCAACTAGTTAGTTGACCTTTCTTAGGGTTGAGTTGTAGGTTCATAATTGGATCTTTGTCAAAATCTCATCTTCTTGTTACCATTTCCATCCATCAATATCATATAACTTGTGTCCTTCCTAGCTCTCAGTGATGATCCCTCACATCTTACTGGTTGTGTGGGGTTAGGAATAGAGTAAGCTCATATTTTTATTATATCACATTCATCACATTTTACCACTAAAATAGAAGCTATAAATATTTCTTGAAAATGAAAGTATCTAATTACAATTTTTGCTCATGTGCATCATATATATAAAGAGAGAAATCATTCTATTTACACATTTTCATTATCATCCACAACATGCATCCATAGAAACATATAAAAAGCATAGGAAATTCTAAACATCTAAGAGTACACAGGAAAAGAAAACCATGATCGATTCAACTCTTACAAATAATGGCCAAACCACATATATATATATATATATATATATATATATATATATATATGTATGTGTATGTATGTATGTATGTATGTATGTATGTATGTATCAATAACATCAAGTTTCATGTACAATTCCATCACACTCTTACGAGTGTAGTCAAAATGCTCATCTATGATCCAAAAATCCAAACAAAACTTATATACACAAAAGAGATCTCAAAGAAATAAGTTCCTATGGCCTATCTCTATCTGCAAGATCCCACTGATGGTGTAGGACAAGGGCTCCTACTGTGAATCCTATGACAAAAGTTATATCCTTCATGTCTCAATTTTATGAGAATGCCCATGAGAGTGCCCATGTGATGGGGTAGGTGATATACCAATAGTGGTAGTGGCATCACTATGAGAATGGCCTCACCAATGTCTCCTCTCAGCCATCTCGTATCCAGTAAGGTATTCTCCCATCAGAGTTAAGGCCGCGAGCATGCCATGCTGATGTGAACACATTAGTGTGATAACCTGCCATTGTTTTCTACCTAGCATCTACAAATAATTGATCTCGTGTATTCCCTATAGAGAGTGTGAAGGTATTTAGGATAATCCAAAAAATAATACCTTGCCAGCCATCAGTAGTAGTTATAAGTCAAAAATGAAAACAATGGCGAGTCAGAAAAAAAAATTTAAAAAAAGAAAGAGAGTGTGTAGTTTACTAACAATCTAGTTTAAGAGTAAATATGGGAAAAGAGTAAGTTAATTACTCGGATCTCTAGGTATCCAATATGGATCAATGATAAGTTCTAGCATAGAAAGGCACCTCTTCTGTAGCCATCTTCCATCCAAAAAATGACTCCTCATCCCCTCCTCCTTAAGTGGTTAAAGTATCCTTTGAGTTTAGTGTCTCTACCCTAGCCTCAACCTCATATGCTTCTCCTATGGCCATCCAATTTTTGTTACTTTATTCCTCTACCTCTGTCTCACCCGCTCCTCTCCTCTTTGTGCAGGAACTACCTGAATATGTAAAATCTGCACCAGTCTAGTTGGGACTCGTGTAACATGAGGTGTATCGATCAGAACTCTAGGAGTAACAATGGTCCACCCAAGTTCACCCTTTGGGAAATATCTAGCCTCTCATATCCCCCTGTATACTATCGGGACTACTGAGAGGGCACCAACATAAGGAAAACCAAAATTTTGTGGTATCCTATGAACCAGATGGGCCTCTAATCTACTGATCCTATCCACTATGTAGTAGAACTGCATGTATGTAAAGTAATTACCTCCTTGCCCCAAATGTGAGTCATGTCCTTATATGGATGTGTGATCATGTCATCTGTCATAAGTGTATAATTTGATCAATGTGGCCCTTTCAGCAGAGCCATATCAACCCATCTAGCCTTTATGATTTCCTTGGGATTTGTTATCCTAATTCCCCTCTGATAGGGGATCAAATACTCATACACCTAGCTCATAAAAAATGTGGGATGACTAAGGGACTTTCCCTTCAGTATAAAAACTCAGTATAAATCATGGTAAGTGGCACCGAGGATGTCAAATCCCCATCCATATATGTGGCCATGCCACTTAATTTTCTAAATGGTGGGTGCAAAATAATAAATAATCTTTCCCCTGCCCTTTTCCCCAACCAACTGTGAAGCCAAGATGCACATAATAGACTTGCACAAGGAAGGGATAGGTGTAGAGGAAACTGATAGCAATCTCATCCCATGCTTAGCACTCATATCGGGTTCCTATGCATCTCCCATGTATGTTTCCCAGCCACGATCCTGAACAACTATACTTGAACTAGTCAAATTCAACTTCCTGCTAATGACAAAAACTCCCAAAATCCGGTAGACGTCCTCTAAAGTGACCGTCCACTCTCCCCTAACTCTAGGAAGCTAAAAAGTGTTCTGGTATGCATCCAAGTAGTTTAGTACATCACACAATAGATGACTGGAAGGTGTAACTAACTGCGTCTGATATATCCTCTAGATCTAAGCTCCATGTAACAAGTCCCTCTCATCCTAAGTCAACGCATCCAAGATCGGGGGAAACCAATCACAATCTTGAGCTCTACTCCATCTAACACACTGACCCTACATCAGTAAACATCAAAAATAGTAAGTTATAACCATAACAATGCATAATAATCTCAACTAAAACATTATAAAAAATAAAAAATAAAAAAATTATTAATTGTTAGTCAAAATTTGGAAGTTGCCCCGATAGTTACGCAACCGCCGCTCTATGCAAAGCGGCGGTTCCATAACCACCGCTTTGTCCAAAGCGGTGATTGCATAACTGTTGTATCATTTCCACATTTATTTTGACCCTTGTAGCAGTTGCATAACCGAAACGACGGTTGCACACCGCCATTTTGTACAAAACAATAGTTGCGTAATCACCCTGTTGGTTATGTCCATGAAAAGCGGATCGTACCCTAAGGCCCTAAAAACTCACAAAATACAAAAATTGACCTTTTCCAATACAAAAAATTATGGATCTTAAGTGACACCCACCTTATGATCATTTTGACTATAAAATTATCAAAAATAACCCCCCATACATTGAATTTTTCACATTTTCCATACATTTTAGGGTAGAAATAAAAAAACGTAGATAACTCACATGTTTGTGACTCATTGCTCCTCTCACTAGTTGGGCTACCATCACATCTGAGCACTCTGCATTTTGACCGTACTCTCGCATGAAACTGTCACAAGTAATCCAGAACTCAAATTTCACTAAGTATGTAAGTGCAAATGATTTCCAAAAATAGTAAGTTTGAGTTATATATAACATGTTTTAACATCATTTTGAGTGTGTGTGCTTTGTAGGGCAGGAGCACTATGCTGGCGTAGGTATATATCTATCCTCGTGAACATAGTAAGGTATCTTGTTGTTTTAGTTTTAAGTATTTTGGTGATTATGCATTATATCTACACTTGATTCTCATTTTCTTCTTGCAAGTAGCGGGAAGCTTGGATTGGCGTAGTATCAACACACATGCATGTCAGGTATAATTTCTAACTTTCCCATTTAGGAACGCCATACTTAGACTTCATGTTTTACGCCTCTTTATGGCTAAAACACTTTTCTGAGGGGGAAATATGTACACACCCAAATTTGCATGCGCTATATTGTCAGAACAATTCAAATCCCCAATGATGATTAATTATCATTTCTAATGTTGTTCAAGTCCAAATTCTTGCTTGCAACATGTTCTAATAGCTTACTTTATCTTACTTTCCCATTTTCCATCTTTTTCCCCCCTTTCCTTAGTTATTTTACAACTTTTCCTTAGCTTGTTATATGTTAGTTACAGAACCATGCCGATGGTTACTCATCTGCCATAGAAGTTACATAACCATCATTCTTCACTGAGTGGTAGTTATGCAACCATCGTTGATGTTTTGTAACTGCTAGTCTATATAGATCGCTAGTTCCATGCACATTTAACTGATACTTTCTAGCATGTTTTGAACACATGTTGTCTTCTTCCAACTCACCTTTCTTGCATGTTTCTTGATTGAATCACTTTTTCTTGATCTTGTTAGATGCATATAAAATTTTTTTTCCCTTATTACTATTATTAGTAAGTTAAATAACACTCCCATGAGTGATGTGGCACTTCTTAGCTTCTAAGTGGACTGTACCACTTCTATGCCAACTTTCTATAAAAACCAAGCTTTTTCTTGAAGCATTGGTTGGATAATTTTGATTTGGAATTTCATTGTTATGATACTAGAATCCTTCTGATAAGTAAACAAGAAAACACAATTCATTTTTATTTTTATTCTCTTGTTTTTATTGCTATTAGACTTCATATAACCCATCTATCTCCAACACTCCTTCATCTCCTTTGCACACTACCAACACAACTCCATGGACATGTTTAGACATTTCATTAGAAAATAAGATGAGGGGATCTAAAACATCATAGTCAATACTTAAATTATCTTAGTTCTACATTTTCAGGTTAGAGGTGTAATTAAATGCATTAAAGCTTTCTTTAATTCAAATAGATTTCATTTCATAGTGTTAGAATACATTTATTTTAGAGAAGTATAATTCCGAGTAATTTCATTTCTATCTACCATTGAGGATTTCTTCTTAGCTCATCCTTGTGTATTTTTCTAGAAAGGATTCAGAAAAAGTTCTTGTGCAGACACTACTTCATTTCTTTATAATCAAAACACTTGTAGCTTTATTTTGTTCATTTAATTAGATTGTGCCTACATACGGAAAAGGATTTTACTGAAAAATTCCTATCTGCTTTGAATAATTTTCATTTTCTTTGTATTTTAATGATTTTCACTCTAAAAATATTATGTAGATCCTATTGTTTTACCAGGGAAGCTTCAGGGAAAGAATTTCTTCTGAGAACCTTTTTAATCTTCCCATGATTTTGAGGTATATCTAAAGGAAATAACATGCATAATTACAAATTAGTAAAATATTCATTTTTATCATATTATATTAAATCCATTTTGCAACAAGGAGATAACCACATCTATCTATTTCATTGTTTAGTTTATTTTATTTTATAATAGAAGCAATTTCCATTTAATTAGAAGTAGTTATATTATCTGTGTAGATTTATTTTATTTTATTCCACAAAACCCAAAAATATAGATTACGTATATGTTATATTTATTTAATTCATTTCCTTTCAAAAAAATTAGATTAAATTGTTCATCTATTTTGGTCAATTAATCGGGAATGAATCTATCCATTTAAGAGATTAAAACACGTTTTTCTTTTAATCAAGTTAAATTTACTTTTCTTAATTGGTTAAAACAAACTTTTCAACATAGTTTAATCTTTAAATCAAACCACATAATTAAACCATAGGGAACTTCTACTACCCGTACATAGATTTCAATTCCCTCTTTGCTAATTCAGCTCATAGGAATTCACACTACGTGTTCTTAGTCCTTGGTTCTCCTATAGCCCTCTTTTAAAATTTCCCATAATCTTGTACATTCCTGGTTTTCCTAGCACAACCTCAGGAGGTCGAGTGTGTCTAGAATCACAAGTTTATTTGTAGGTGTTGGTTTCTCAAACATGCACTCGCGTCTTGGATCTTGGATGGGCCAAGGTGTTTGAGACCACAATGGAACTGTCCCCAAGTTGTGGGACCTTGTGTGCTTGGGATAGATATCTAGAAAAGGCTGGTTCCTCTATCTATTTCTACTACTACTTCTACTCCTAGTACTAGAAGGGAAAAACTAAACTAATAAAGCCAAGGGAATAGGGATAGAAGGATGACATGAAAGGGAACTACACTAAATGGTGATAGTACCAGAAATGAGGGATGAAAACTATCTATTCTTAGCAATAATTAAAGGAAATGCATGAAAGGAGAATAGGCATGAGTAGCACAACTAAACACGTATTCACCAGATTGTTCTCATGAAACACAACCAAATAAGGAACTGCAAGGGATGTGAAATGGCACAACCAGCACACAACGCAAATGAAAAGGCAAAAAGAAGGATTGCAAAACATGTTAGGATAGAGAATCATCACAAAAATGCTTCTATTACTTCTAAAAATGCATAGAGTTGTTACAATGGCACAGGAGGCCAAAATCCACATGAAATATCTAGACTCTAGAGGTATGCAACTCAAAATATAGAAATTATGGAGTCCTCAGCAAAAAATGTGTAAGGATCCAAAGTGTCCAACATAACAAATGAACCTAGCTCTTACATTTATATATGAATCCATGGAGTAAGAAGGGAAGAAGGATGGAAAACCTGAAATTGAAACACAACCACCAATAAGAAGCATTTAATGGCTACAAATCTACCTAGAGATATGTGAAATACAATTATGTAATCCTATTTGGTGCATTGAAGAAGAAAGGAGAGAAGATCATATCAAATCAGGTTGCTGGAGCAATCAGATCTACTCATCAATTCTCATAAATATGTTTTCCCATTTCTCACCTACCAGATCCACCAAGAATTTAGATTTGAATTTCTAGCACTGTAGTTTATGTCGACATCTTTCTAACAAGTCCAGGCACACACTAATCTAAGCTTTTTATAAAAATATACGGTTGTCATAATATGTTATATTTTTTGGCACACATAAAACACCTGGCGTGCACAGATTGGCTGAAATTATGGCCAACTATGTAAATATTTATCATTTATGCCATGTGTCACTAGTTGATTTGTTACTTGAGGGATTTTCACCCTATTGGCATGCTTTGGTTGGTTGAGCGGAACACTTAATCATGTCAGAAGATGACCTTGGCATAGAGAGGCACAAAGGAGGGTGTGAGGGAAGGGCACACAGAAGAAAAAAGAGGAAGGAGAAAAAGGGCATGTGTGCGATGCGTGCTAGGTGAAGACAACTACTTAGGAGGAAATTGAAAGCGCAGAAGGTGGGCACGAGGGAGGAGTAGAAAAAATAGGAAAAGGAAAATGGAAGGAAAGAATAGAAATTGTGCAAGGGCATTTAAGGAAAAAGAAGGGGTGCCAAGGGGAAAATGCAACCAAGGATTTATGCTAATTGAACCGAAGTGTGTGCAACCATCAATGAGGAGCTGAGAGCTAGAATATGGATACACATTACCCAAATAACTAGGAGAGTTATTTGGATAACAATAGGCACGCAGTGTCTCTAGTAGGCTACTACCTACAAGAATTTGTAAATAAATAAATATTTTGATTTAATTTGGATAGTAGCTCTAAGTAGTGTTTTCTCTATTGTTTTCTCTTGAAAGGGTTTCCACATAAATTTTTTGTTTCATAATTTTTGGATCTTATATCATTTATTTTATTTTGGATGTTAAAGTTTTAAATAATTAAAATATTGCATAATATTGATTCACCCCCTCTCATTATTAGTGTGTGCTCTTCATGTTTATCTCACAGCTTATTGTTACATTCCCCTAAAATGCAGACACTCGAATTAAATTTGTTAATTATATTGGGTATGTACACATCCTAAACCCCTTAAAATAACTTATTAATCACTCCACACATGTCACACCTCTATGTAATTAATTAATTAAATTATTTTTTACCATGCCAACCCCTTAACAACCTAAAACCCCCCAAAACCAACTTAGGATAATATAGACCCTTCCTGATAACTTATTTGGCATCCATAACAAATCCTACATCCATTAAAAAATCCAACATCACTTTCCAAGATAGGAAGAAGTTTGGAAACATATAACCTATCATTAGGCCCAAATGGACCGAATCGACACTAATCAGTGCAAATTGGTTCCAATTCCACATAATCCATGTCGATCATTTTAGATTAGTGTCAATTCCCCCAGATCAACCATTATTATTAAATAAACTAGCAACATTCATCGCAAGGGTATGATTCTTGATCCCAAAAAGTCCAATTTTTTTAATCCATTGATCCTGAGTTTGAATGTATCAAACCTCTAGAGAATTTGTAGGAGTAACAAGACATCTTAGAAGGCCCAATTACCAATAATAGTCTCTTCAATCTATGAGAAGCCTCTCGCTAGCTACCTTCACCTCATCACCATATCAAGCCTTGAGAAAAAAAACTTACAAGGTACATTTCAATTTATTCATGTTATTTATTGTTTTCATTATTTAATACATTCCATTATCTACCTTTTTCCCACCCTACTCTAGACCTTGAATTTGGATTTCCCTATGGAAATCTCAAAATGTTAAAAACACCTGTTTTAGTAGTGATTTTCATCAATTTTCCTGGATTGACATTGATTCTTCCTTATCAACATTGATCCCCGTCATTTTTACCATTTTTCCATTATTATAAAAACCTATATGTCTATTCAATATAAAACTATCCTTTTCTAATTGTCACATGCTTGTAGTACGGGAATCCTCATATGACTATCCCTAGAGAATTATATGAAACAAATTGCATTTATGACCTTTCTATTGTTTGACATCCCTTTTCTTTGGAATAATCTGATATCAATCATAAATTAAACTTATAGGCCATAGCTCATCCATCTGATCCCAATGACATCCTTGATCAGGTGGACCTCCTTTTGAAATGCAATGACTAGGATAATTCTTATTGGGACCATTATTTTGAGTTAATTTATCTTGTCGTAGTTGGGCGTTAATTGTGTGTTTGTATATTCAAATTTGTTTTCTTCTTTTACAATCACTAGATATATATAATTAGTTATAATTGCTTATTATCTTATTATCCACTTAAATTCTTAATAGTGGGCTGGCATTTATGAAAGGACATGCATAATCTCTTGGGAATTAACATTTTGTTAAGAAGTACACCGGCTATTTTTCTAATCATATTCTATGAAGATAGTTACTTGTGTGTATGTTATCCTTCCTAGATAAAAAGAATTTCTCATACTCGGATGGATTCAATGATGCATAATATATCCTATCACATTTCTACACATGTATCCTTTCTAAACCCTATTTATTTTCAGTGTTTTAAGTACTTAATCATTATACAAAGAAAGAACTAAAACATACCAAAAATAATACATGAATTCATAAATGAGAAATCTTTTCTCATAATAATAAATAACAGAGTAACGCAACTTTAATTAATACTTAATTTTATTCATAACTTATTTCTTATTTGTACAATAATATTTTCTCTCTATTGACTATCAGTTGATTTTTCTCTTTATTTATTTATGTAACTATCTTTGAGTCTGTGTATATGTGTCTCTTTACAATGAACCATCAAGGGGTATTTATAATAGTGGTGACTTATCCTTCACTAGTTGAAGAAAAATTTATATTTAGCCCTTGAGGTCTATTATTAATAACTATCTATTACATAGTTATGGTGTTTATTCCACATGTCACATGTTTATGATTTAACACTTTGCATGGTAGTCTCGGTTCTCCCATGTTGAAGTCCCATTACTTTAATGACCAATTCCTTATTTTTGTATGATTTTTTTCGATTACTGGAAAATATATATCTATCACTCAACCTCCTTCAGCTAGAAAATCCCATGCTAATTTTCCTATTTTGGAAAACACATGATTAGAAATATAGTTTCTTTTTTATACTTAGTACAGTTGTTCCTTTGGTCCTCGACCATGCAACTTCCCTATGGATATAAGTATATACACGTGTCCTATTATCTCCACTATGTCTACATGTATTTAAATTTGTCTCCATTATCTATAATGGGGCATGTATTTTCCATTATTTATGTTGAATCCTATGTGTATATTTTTCATTCCTCTTGCAAAATTATGTGTGCTAAAATAATATAACAGAATAAAGAATATGAATAAGTTCCCAATGTGGAACTTAGCTAATAAATGAATTAAGGGTTTAGGGTCTCAACATTTAATATTCATCATATCAATTCATGCCCATTTATTTTTAGGAGAATGATAAATGGAAACCAAATACATTGATCTAGGAAGAATGAAAACATACAACCTACATAGATTTATATCTCACCTAAATAACTTGGACAATATATTACATCTTTCTCTCTATACCAACATATTATGTTTTTACCATGTCATATTGTGTTTTTTTAATTTGATCAATGTGGTATCATGTGATTTATCGTTGTAAACTATTTTGGAGCTGACCCAATACCATATTTCTTACAATAGAGTCATAAGACCAAGTGAAGTTAAGGTTGAATTTGTGATCATGTTGTCATGTGGTAAGATATCAAATAGGTATTGTTTGACATGGGCGTACTCCTCCCTGCCATTTGTAATTATTATTGTATTTAAAAATGTGTGTTTAGTGGTTGGTAGAGCACATTATAAATTTGGTTATGTCATGTAGGCATGTTTACATATGCTCATGATTGAGTGGTTTGGAATTGTTTTATTTTCATGTGACCGACACCTTTGATTTTATGTGGTAAATTATATGGAAATGTTATGTAAACCTTGGGATTCAACCACGTAAGGCCATAATTTGGTATTTGGATCCATATGTGACTCAAGATATGACACATTTCTTGGATTTTTTCATTTTATGTCACTCCAATTTTTTTGTACTAGATCCAAGTAGTTGGAAGTTGGAAAAAATGTGGAGAATGGAGGAAATGAGGAAGTAAGTTGAAGGGACATGGAGTTTAGATATGTCATGATCATTACTATGGCTATTTTTAGAAACTCTTTCCTATATAAATTGAATCTATTTCATGAAGATAAGTGAGGTTACATTTATTCTTTTGATCTTGTGGGATTGGAAATATCTAGTTCATTTTGAAAAGAAGGTTTTGGTGTATGAAACTGGAAAGAAAAAGGTAGGAAGAGGAATGGGTATTTTCTCCATTTTGTGTTAAGAATTTACACAACTGATGTCATTGAATGAAATGTTTTTATAATGTTGGGAATCACTCCCACCAGCTAGGTAGATGGAAATGTTCCTCATTTATTTCAACTCCATAGGTTTAACCATTTTTATGTTGTGTTTGGTTTTTTTTCTTGATGGGTAGTACAAAAGTTAATAAACCAAACACTATTTTGTTGATATTTTATACTCCTTATATATTTTTTTATACTTCCCATACATGGCTCTTTTGATTTTGGGTTATTTATCTAGATTTTTTTGTATGAGTTTGAAAACATGTGTGCATTCTCATTTTTTATTGCATTATGGTGAAGGGAGATGTGATGCCGGTTAAAAAAACCCACTTTAGACCCAACAAACAACCTAGGGTTAGTCAAGAAAATTAGGGAATAATTTTTTTATTAGAAGTGTCTACAACCAGGTTGCAAGGAAACAGTTGTCACTAACATGTTCCTAAATAAGTATAAAATTACTAGAACATATTTTTTATTTATTAACAATTTCCAAAGGTCACATGGTCAAAATTTTAGGGTTAGAAGTTTCAGTTAGGTTCAGGGGGTAAAATATCACCGTGCCCACTCTCTAACAGGCTTAGAGTTTCAACTTGATTTTTCTCACACTTAATGCCTTCAAAATTTCTCTAAATCATTTCCATTGGATAGGAAATTTTCTCACCTTTATGATGATAAAAATAAGTCCTCCTAACTCCTTGTAGAACTCTAATTATGGACCGGTGGAGCTTAGGGGTCAAATTTTTCCAAAAGGGGGACATGTGTCAAGCGGGGAAGAAGACCAATTTCTTGGGTTGGTGGGTCACAGGGGGGTATTTGGAGTTTTTCCTTACATGGGAGAAAATTCCCATTTGTGCCTGCACCTCCGTAGGTCCTCCAAGGACACGTGTCGAGTCCTAATCAAAAGCGGGAGAGGGCGAGGGAAGGGCAGAGCGGCGGCGGTGATACAAAAAAAATATCCAAAAAGGGAGAAAAGTCTACTTGGTGCCCACGCACACATGGGTTTGCTGCGGACATGTGGTGTGCAACCAACAACATGGGGAAGAAGGTAAGGGATGGTCGCGGTAGCGAGATAGTTTGGGGCAATTCACCAAAGGAGGGAAAATGGAAGGGTTTGACGCGCGGGTCCACACATCCGTGGGGAGTAATGCTGAGGTGAAGGTAGGAGTGTAGGAGCTGTGGGGTTTTTAATCAAAAATTTTCAGAATCCAAAAAGTTTGTGAAGGTTCTGCCCCCTTCGCTAACACCCCATGTTGCCACGTGGCTACCTGTGATAGGCTGCGGGCCAACAGGAAAAAAAGTAAAATTTTCCTAAAATTTCTAAAGGCCCCAAAGACAAAAATAATGTCGTGCCTCTGCCACTTCCTTGTGAGGACACATGGCAGCATTTTATTGGCTGTGGCCTAGTAGAGAAAAGTTCAAAATTTTTCCCAAGAAATTTTTTCAAAGAAAAATTTATAAGGATTTTTAACGGGAAATGTTTAGGCCGCGGGCCTACTAGGGAAATTTTTTCAAATTTTCCCGCCAAGATAGGAAAACTTCAAAGGGTCATAAATTTGGCTAAGAATCTTGATTTTGGGAAAATGAGGACTTTCTGAAAATCTCTCAATGTTCTCTTTGTAAAAGAATCATAAATTTTACATTTTGATAAAGTTTGAGGGGTCAATTTTGTGAAAATGATCTGCAAGCTTTTAAATAGCAAATTGGTAATTTCCAACTTAGAATTTTTACTCAATTTGATATCCTTCTTCACTTAACATGCCAAACAGAAATGGAGGATTACTCTAGGAAGGATTTAAAGTGTTTTAGGAAGGTAGATTTTCTTGTTTGATTTTCAATTCACATTTTTCTGACAATTGACAGAAAAAGACTATGGAAGGGGATTGGGTTCGATTTTGAAATGTTTAAATTATTTTCTTAAGTTTTCTTTGTCAATTTGAGTTCATTGATGTCTTAACATGCTAAATTATATCATTTTCAAGTTGATTATTATATACAGGTCTGAACTATACACTTTGATTGAATTTATTTGCTAGTATTAATTTTTATAACATAGATCCATTTATTTTAAATATGTATATCAATTTTATCATTAAAATGTGGCATTTAATTTCTAAACTAATCCATTACATTTAAATGACTTAAATAAAATTATTCTAAACCCAAAATACAACTCTAATTTCAATTTTGTATATTTCTAAAGAGGCAATTATTGTATTTTCCTTACATACCTTTCTTTCTTTCAAACAGAGATTTAATTAACTCTTTTGCCATACAATGAAACATTGAATTCAATCCAACGATGCAAATGAGAAAAGGTATTTCAATTCTTTATTGACTTAAATTATAAAACTTTACATCTTTCCATGTTTGAATGCAATAACACATTTCTATTTCTTTCCAATAAATAGAACATAATATAATTATCCTCCACATTCGAATGTAAAACTTTCACAACCAATTACAACATCCTTTCTTCACAAATATAAATATTACAATTTCAACCACATCAAGTGGGAAAGGATTACAAGTGAATTTTTTTCATAAGGGACTGTCAAACTGTGTTTTCCTTTGCTCCATAATAGCAACATGCCACTTTCCTTTTTCTTCCAAGTTAATCACAAAAAAAGAGCGGGAAAGGAAATGCTCTCCACCCAACAAATACATTCAATGAAAGGAGAAGCCTTCTTTCATCATTGGCCCCCGAGCCCCAACCATAATATAATAAGAGGTGTAATTCAACCCATGGCAACAACTATCTTCCACAACACACAACATTTTTTCAACATGCATAATTCATTTTAAAACACATTCCCCACAAAAACAACGGTTTACAACTACATTTGAAAACAATCAAAACAAAACTTAGGCTTGATCATGCAATCGAAAGGAGAAATGTCTATGAGGGAAGTTGCTTATGCCTCCCAAATGGGAATTAGGCATCCACCTGTAACAAACTACCAAAATAATTCATCACACAGACATCCTTATGCCCCCCACAAATCCCTCCTTATGCCCCCCATAGATTTCCTTATGTCCCCCACAAAGTAAGAAATGCAAGCTATTTCTTTTCCATGGTGGATCCCAAAACCAAACTCCCTCCACAACATTCTGATGCCAATGGCATTCCCTTATGCCCCCCCACATAGATTCCGCATAGCCTTCTCATACACCGTCCCTATGGTAGTCTACCCAAACAACCAACAATTACATAACAACATTCACCATTCACACAACACAATAAAAAAATAACAGCTTAAGAGAAGAGTTAAACTCCTACCTCTCAATGGTAGATTTTGTTTCCAAATAGCAAGCTTTAATGACAAAAATAAAGTCCCAAAACAGCACTCTCCAAGCATGCAAATTTTCTACAACCTCCTTCCAAAAGTAAGAGCTCTAAACACAAGAAAATGCACCCCCAAAGAAGTTTTGCCAAAGATTCAACAACCCAAAAAAAGTAAAGAGTTTCAATTTTATAGAAGAGGGAAGAGAAGAGAATGATGTGGATCCATGTAGGATGCCACATCACACATCCTCAAAATTCAAATGCAAAAGACTAAATTTCATTCTCTAAAGCACAATAAAGAAGTGGGTGAAAATATGACAAGTTACTTACACACTCTAAAAAGCCCACACGCAAAAGGACTGCAAAATAAATAAAATTTAAGATGGTGCAATCAAAACTTGTAACATGATTAATAAAATGCATTATAAAAGTCTAAAATCACCTCTCCAACCATAAGTATGGTTGTTAAATTAAATTGAGAGGTATGGCATAAGTTTTACTTGTCCTACAAGCCTCCAAAAACAGCCCCCAAGGACAAATTCGAATTTCCAAGGAGGTGGAGTGTTTCTTACTCCAAAATATGACTTACACAACTTAAACATCTCTTGCATATTTAATACAAGGAACCAAAAACTTTCATTATTAATTTCCCATATCCCAATTTAATTAATTTAAATTTTAACCATATGATTTCTCACATTAATCTACCACATTTTAATTAATTAAAAGAAAGGGACACTTCACTAATAAAATAAATACAACAATAATAAAAGGAAACACATTAATAAAATACACAAACCCATGGTCACATATAAAGGTAATCCCCCCCATGGGAATCCCTAACAAAACAACACACAACATAATAAAACAATTTGCTATGGTGACCTTGTTGAATTCACCTAGGATTCCATTATGGTTGGTCTCTGATCTCCCCTGATGTTTGTTGTGGTATTTAACTTGCAAAACACAAATACCTCCTTCGGCCTCATGGCCATATCAGAAAATCTAAAATGAATATAATTATAATCACAAAACCAACTATATAAATGAACCACAACAACATTGAAGTAACAACCACATCGTCATCATATAAATATCCATTTTCTAGATCTACTCATAATATAAAAAGTCACATGTCCAAACAACATCCATAAAACATCCATGTCAAAAAGTATATCATCATCCACATATGAGTGTCTCTAATAATCATCATGTATCATATCCAAATCAAGATCAAAAATAATCTGTGATCAAATGTCTAACAACATACTAAATCAAAACATAATAATGTCCATAATGTGATCAACTGTATCAAAATAAGTAATAGCAGGTGTCAAAGGGAAGTGGGAACTACATCCCCCTCCCCTTAGACTCAACTTCCTCCTGGAAGTCACTAGAAAAAATGTGAAAACTTAACTCGTAATGAAGTAGCATCCTCGCATGTAGGCTGCAGTCTCATCATATCTGTCCCACTGCACCCGAACCTGATCATCCTCTCTACCTCGAAGGCCTAGGGTCTTACTGATCTAGGATACAAATGGGCTCCACCGTCACTTATCCCTGATCCTACTACCTATAATGATGTCCAATCTAACACATGAGAAGGATCTACAATGTATCTCCATAAGAATTGAAACATGAAAAAATATCATGTATGCGAGACAAGCTGGGGTGGCAATGCTAGATGGTAGGCCAAAGGGTTGATACACTCTAAGATCTCAAAAGGACCAATGAATCTAGGAGCTAACGTAGAACCTTTTCCATAATGGATAGGGCTGTTGTGTTTCCTGACACGAAGGAACACCTTCATGCCCACATCAAAACTATGAGTCGATCCTATTTTGATTTGTATAATTCTTCTGCCTATGCCTTGTGTCTCCTACAATCTCTACCTGATCAACACCACCTACTGCTCCATGTCATGTAAAAGATCTGGTTCTAAGAGATACTCTATCCTCTAAGCTTGTGCCAACTAAGAGGTGTCTTGTACTCTCTACCATACAAAGCTTGAGAAGGAGCCATGCCTATAGAACTCTGAAAACTATTATTGTATGAAAACTCTACTAAGTATAGGTACTCCTCCCATTTAGACTGTTGTTCCATCACATACATCCTGAGCATGTCCTCTAAAATCTGATTCACCCACTCAATCTGTCCATATGTCTTAGGGTGATATGTTGTACTGAAGTTTATTCTCGTCCTGAGAACATACTGCATTTTGGTTCATAAATGTGAAGTGTACAAAGGATCACGGTCACAAATGATCTTCTGTAGAATCTCGTGCAACCTAAAAATCTCATCCAAATATACCCAAGCCACTACTCTAGCTATGTAAGTGGTCTTCACTAGAGAAAAATGAGCCAATTTTGTCAATTTATCAACTGTGACCATAATGGATGTCATGGTGATATCTTGACATTGGTACCCCAACATTGAAATCCATGGAAATGGTTGTCCCACTTCCATTCTGGTATAGCATGAGGATCAAGAAGGCCTGTTGGATGTTGATGCTCAGACCTTAACTCTGATGGCACTCTAAACATCATGACATACGAATTGGGCCATGTATCTTGACGAAGTCCTCTCCAATGATATAATTATCTGAAGGTGGCATGCATCTTCTTCACCCTAGGATGGATTGAATAGGGTGCATGATGTGCCTCTACCAAGATGTCCTTCCTCAAGCCCCAATCTCTGGGAACATAGATCTAGTCTCTGTGCCTGAGAAGACCATCCTCCTCTAAGGAAAAAGCATCAAAATTCACCTCAATGGGTCTATGTGACTTGATCTCTACTCATACTACCATGGAGAAGCTGTCAAGAGGAAGCTGCTGTAGGATCCTGCTCTCATAAATCCGTGTTCACTGAGGTGGCCATAGCCACATGTCTCTGTCTACTGAGAACATCTTCTACCACATTATCCTTCCCTTTCACATGCTCTATCTCCATGTCATACTCACAAAGTAACTTCATCCAACACCACTAACGAGCATTGAGATTAGGATGCATGAAGAGGTGGCGAAGACTCAAATGATCTATCCTGAGCGTGAATCTCCTGCCAAGAGGAACATGCCTCCATCTAAATAAAGCATGCACAACTACCACAAGCTCAAGATCATGGGTCAGATAATTAAGCTCATGATCTTTGATTTTGCAAGACTCAAAGGCCACTACTCTACCCTCCTACATCAACACACCTCTAAGGACTTCCAATAAAGAATCCATGTAAACAAAGAGCTCACCTTATGGATCCGGCACTACAAAAATAGGTGCTGAAGTGAGGCATTCCTTCAATGTCTTGAAGGCCTTCTCACATTTGTTTGACCAAAAAAACTTCTTCCCTTTCCTCTAAAGGGAAGTGATAGGGTACGTAATCCGAGAGAATTCCTGAACAAATCTCCTGTAATAACCTACTAATCCCATGAAGCTACGTACCTCAGTCACTATAGTGGGTGCTAGATAATCCATAATGGCTCTAATCTTGGAAGGATCGATGATGATACCTTCCCCAAAAATGATATGACCCAAATACTGCACCTCTGTCTAAAAGAAAACACACTTCTCCAAGCTCCCGTAAAGTTGTTGTTCCCGAAGACACTGAAGAACCTGACAAAGGTTCCCCTCATGCTCCTCACATGTATGTGAGTATATTAAAATTTCATCTAGGAAGATGAGCATGAAGCAATATAAGAAAGTCCTGAATACCCCATTCATCAAACTCATGAACACTGCGGGGGAATTAGTCAAACCAAAAGGCACCACCATGAACTCATAGTGCCCATATATCATGCAGAAGGTGGTATTATGAATGTCCACCTCCAAAATCCTCAACCGATGGTACCCTAACTTAAGATCAATTTTAGAGAAAACTATGGCTCCCTTCATTTGATCAAACAAGTCATTAATATGCAGAATGGGATAATGATTCTTGGTCGTTACCTTATTTAGCTGGCGGTAATCAATACACAACCACAAGGATCCATCCTTATTCTTCACAAATATCACCGATGCACCCCAAAGGTGATACACTAGGATGGATAAGGCCTTTCTCCAAAATTCCCTTAAGCTACAACTTGAGCTCACAAAGCTCTGGGGTGGTCATTTGATAAGGTGCACATGAGATAGGCTCTACTCTAGGAACAAGATCTATATGAAAATCAATATCACGTGAGGGTGGTAACCCTAGTAACTCCCCTGGAAAGACATCAACCTACTCTCTTAAAACAAGATGATCATCTAGCAATGGTCCACTAGACCCATCCTCAGATCTGTCACTAACTTTAACAACATACATCTGACAACCACATCGCACACAATGCTTAAGTTGCATAGAAGAGATGGTGTGAATAGAAATGGGTATCCTAACCCTTGAAATCACCAACTCAACTCATAAATCATTTACACAAGATATAGTCTTGTGATAATAATCCATCATGGCCCTGTGTGTAGATAACCAATCCATACCCAAAATGACTCCATATGAATCCAAAGGAAGGATACGGAGATCTGCGGTAGTGGTGAAAGGTCCCAAATCCACTACACACTCCTTAACCAAGGATTCTATGGAGATCTTGGATCCAGAAGCCATCTCGACATACCAACTAAGACCTTGCCTAACTACCACTAGCCTACATCGCTCTACTAAAGATGGTGTAATGAAAGAATCAGAAGAACTAGAATCAAACAATACTGAGGTAGGAATACAACCAATGCTACATGTGGTCTCAATTATTGTGCTCTGATGCTCTACTTGGTCGTTCTCAACTGCTACATAAATCCTGTGGCTGTATCCCATGTCAGCAATCATAGGCTCAAAGATCTATATATTACCCTTGTCGTTATGGTTATGTGGGAAATGTCTCCAAAAGTGTCCAGTAACTCTGCAACCAAAACATCTTCTTGATCCTCCCCAATGGGTAGCACCTCCAGTAAGTGCCCTGGAATTCTATGGCATGGATCCTAATGATTTGGTCTATGGTCTGCTAAAGGTCTCTGCCGGAAAGCTCTCCGATGACTAAGCTCTAGGTCCAACTTGTGTCCTGATGGGACACCTAGGAGGAGGCCCCATACTCTGACCTCTTTGTGCATCAGATCTTTGTGGTGGTCTATGAGGTGGGCAGGACTACTACTACTACTATTGTGGCTTAAAGGATGACTGTGCTGAACCTTGGCCACTATGAGGGAGAGGTACCAAAACCATCGATCTACCATCCTGCATCTGTTAAATGCGGTTCCTGAATCGGTCTGTAGCCTACTCAGTCTTTCCCCGAGTCCCCTCTATAATATAGGCCTTCTCGATGGCCTCCACTAATTTTTGTGGGTAGTGGATCTGCATTATACCTATAATATCTAAATTCAGGCCCCATGGATGAACCTGTGAATCTACACGTTCTCATCCTGCATATACTTTACGTACTGGAGTAGATCCAGAAATCTACTCTCATACTCTGCTACTGAAAGAGACTGCCTGTCAGAGGTTGTGGAACATCGTCGATCCTCTTTTCTATGAACCTCTCGTGACAAATACCTACTCCTAAACCTCTCCTCAAATAGTTCCTAGGTCACTATCTCATGAATTTACATGGAGCTTCATACTCCTCCGTCCTCCACCATACTCTTGCTCCATCCCTTAGTAGATGGATCACAACATGAGCTTTCGTGTTGCTAGAAAAAGGAAAAAGCTTGTAAGCAACCGCTTAAGCTCACTAGTCGAGGCCTTTTCCTAAAATCCACCCATGTCAATTGAGTAGTGTAAGGGCCAAAGCTTTAGGATCTCCCTGATGTGATCTGCATCTGTGGTCTGATGGCCTCTATGTCTCTCTGCATGCTCATCCCTAAGTCTAGGGCTCCAAGACCTCTCTTTATGCTCTGGAACTTTGTCACCCTATCCCCTAGGTGATGACTCTACTCTGGATGACTCTGCATGGGAATTCTCTCCTCTATGCTCCTCACTGGATCAAGGAGATACTTGAACCTCAATGGAAGGGGCTTTGTCATGACTAGCTACATGTCATCCGCCTAATCCTCTGCATAGAGTGACATTGACATCCTTAAGGGTCTGCAAGATCTGGGATAGGATAGCTGCTACACCCTGATCCGACGGTGGTGGTGGTGGCAAGTCTAAGCCTCTGTGTAACATTTCTCTCACTCCGTCTATGCCTCCTACATAGACTAAAGTGAGAGTTAGTTCATTTTCTAAGTTTTATATAATTCTCCATGTTTACTACAATATTTAATTTTTGAACTAATTTTATTTTGTCTTAGATTTAATAATGTGCTAGGTTTAACTTTCATGTCTCAAGTTTTCTAGTGTGCCCAATGGTATAAGATTTTGAACCACTACTTTGATACCAAGTGTGATGCCCGTTAAAACAACCCACTTGAGACCCAAGAAACAACCAAGGATTAGTCAGGAAAATTATGGAATAATTTTTTTTATTAGAAGTGCCTGTAACCAGGTTGTAAGGCAACAGTTGACACTATCATGGTCTTGTAACAAGTCTAAAATTACAAGAAAATAATTTTCATTTATTAAAAATTATCCAAAGGTCACATAGGTCCAAATTTTAGGGTTAGAAGTTTCAGTTAGGTTCAAGGGGTAAATTAACACCATACCCACTCTCTAACAGGCTCAAATTTTCAACTTAATTTTTCTCATACTTAACACCTTCAAAATTTCCCTAAATCAATCCCATTGGATAGGAAATTTTCTCACCTTTCCGATGATATAAATAATTCCTCCTAACTCCTTGTAGAACTCCAGTTATGGACCTTCGGAGCTTAGGGGTCAAATTTTCCCAAAGGGGACACATGTCGAGTGGGGAAGAAAACCCATTTCTTAGGTTGGTGGGTCATGGGGTGGTATTTGAAATTTTTTCTTGTGTGGGAGAAAATTTCCATTTATGCATTGCCTCCATGGGTCCTCTGAGGACACGTGTCGGGTCCTAATAGAAAGCGGGAGAGGGTGAGGGAAGGGCAAAGCGGCGACGGCGATAGGGAAAAATTCACCAAAAAGGGAGCAAAGTCCACTTGGTGCCCATGTGCCCATGGGTCTGCTAGGGACATGTGGTGCTCAACCAACAACATGGGGAAGAAGGAGAGGGATGGACATGGTGGTTAGAGAGTTTGGGGTAATTCGCCGGAGGAGGGAAAAGGGAAGGGTTTGTTGTGCGGGTCCATGCATTTGCGGGGAGTAATGCCAAGGTGATGGATAGGAAGTGCAGGGAACGATAGGTTTTTAATAAAAAAATCCCAAAATCCAACAAGGTTGCAAATGTTTTGCCCCCTCTACAAACACCCCATGTTTCCACGTGGCAGCTTATGATACGTTGCAGGCCAGTGGGAAAAAATGTAAAATTTTGCCAAAATTTCAAAAGGCCCCAAAGACAAAAATAATGTTGTGCCTCCACCTTTGCCCCCTGAGGACACGTGGTAGAATTTGATTGGCTGCGGGCTGGTGGAGAAAAGTTTAAAATTTTTCCCAAGCAAATTTTTCAAAAAAAAAAATTCTAAATATTTTTAACGGGAAATTTTCAAGTAGCAGACTTGCCAAGAAATTTTTTCTCAAATTTTCCCGCCAAGGCAGGAAAACTTTAGATGGTCATAAATTTGCCTAGGAAGCTCATTTTTGGGAAAACGAGGATGTTATGGAAATATCTCGATGCCCTCTTTGTACAAAAATAATAAATTTTAAATTTTGATAAAGTTTGAGGGGTCAATTTTGTGAAAATGATCTGTAGGATTCTAAATAGAAAACTGGTAATTTCCAACTTATAATTTTGACTGATTTTGATCTCCTTCTTCACTCAACATGCCAAACAGACATGGAGGATTACTATAGGAAGGATTTAAAGTGTTTTAGGAAGGTAGATTTAGTTTTTTGATTTTCAATTCACATTTTTCAGACAATTGACAGAAAAGGATTGTGAAAGGGGATTGGGTTCGATTTTGCAATGTTTAAATTATTTTCTTAAGTTTTCTTTGTCAATTTGAGTTCATTGATGTCTTAACATGATAAATTATATCATTTTCAAGTTGATTATTATGTGTAGGTTTGAACTGTACACTTTGATTGAATTTATTTGCCAATATTAATTTTTATAACAAAGATCCATTTCTTTTAAATATGTATATCAATTTTATCATTCAAATGTGGCATTTCATTTCTAAAATAATCCATTACATTTAAATGACTTAAATAAAACTATTCTAAACCCAAAAAGTAACTCTGATTTCAATTTTGTATATTTCCAAAGAGGCAATTATTGTATTTTCCTTACATATGTTTCTTTCTTTCAAACAGATATTTAATTAACTCTTTTGTCATACAATGAAACATTTAATTCAATCCAAGAATGCATATGAGAAAAGTTCTTTCAATTATTTTTTGAGATCAATTATAAAACCTTACATCTTTCCATGTTTGAATGCAATAACACATTTCTATTTCTTTACAATAAATAAAACAGAATATAATTATCCTCCACATTCGAATGTAAAACTTTCAAAACCAATTACAACATCCTTCCTTAACAAATATAAATATTACAGTTTCATCCACATCAAGTAGGAAAGGATTACAAGTGAATTTGTTTCACAAGGGACTATCAAACTATGTTTTCCTTTGCTCCAGAAAAGCAACATGCCACTTTCCTTTTTCTTCACAATTTATAACAACAAAAGAGGGAGAAAGGCAATGCTCTCCACCCAACAAAGACATCCAATGAAAGGATAAGCCTTCCTTTATCATTGGCCCCCAAGCCCCAACCATAATACAATAAGAGGTGTAATTTAACCCATGGAAATAACTAGCTTCCACAGCACACAACATTCTTTCAACATGCATAATTCATTTTAAAACACAGTCCACACAAAAAAAACAATTTATAACTGCATTTGAAAATAATCAAAACAAAACTCAGACTTGATCATGCAAGCCAAAAGAGCAAGGTCTATGGGGGAAGCTTCTTATGCCTCCCAAATGGGAATTGGGCATCCAATTGTAACAAACTACAAAAATAATTCATCACACACACATTCTTATGCCCCCCACAATTCCCTCCTTATGCCCCCACAGATTTCCTTATGCCCCCCACAAAGTAAGAAATGCAAGCTATTTCTTTTCCATGGTGGATCCCATACCTAAACTCCCTCCTCAAAATTCTGATGCCAATGGCATTCCCTTATGACCCCCACATGGATTCTGCATATCCTTCTCCTCCACCATCCCTATGGCAGTCTACCCAAATAGCCAAAAATTACATAACAACATTCACCATTCACACAACACAATCAAGAAAAATAGCAGCATAAGAGAAGAGTTAAACTTATACCTCTCCATGATAGCTTTTGTTTCCAAACAACAAGCTTTAATACCAAAAACACAGTCACAAGACAACACTCTCCAAGCATGCAAAGTTTCTCTAAACTCCTTCCAAAATCAAGAGCTCCAAACACAGGAAAATTCACCCCCAAAGATGTTTTGCCAAAGATTCAATAATTCAGAAAAGAAAAGAGTTTGAATTTCATAGAAGACCGAAGAGAAGAGGATGATGTGGATCCATGTAGGATTCCACATCATACATCCTCAAAATTCAAACACAAAAGACTAAATTTCATTCTCCAAAGCACAATAAAGAGGTGGGTGAAAATATGACAAGTTACTTGCACACTCTAAAAATCCCACACCCTAAAGGACTGCAAAATAAGTAAAATGTAAGAGAGTGCAATAAAAACTTGCAACATGATTAATAAAATGCATTTACAAAGTCTAAAATCACCTCTCCAACCATAAGTATGGTTGGTAAATTAAATTGAGAGGTATGGGACAAGTTATACTTGTCCCACAAGCCTCCAAAAATAGCCCCCAAGGACAAATTCGAATTTCCAAGGAGGTGGAGTGTTTCTTACTCCAAAGTATGACTTACACAACTCTTACACAACTTACACACCCCTTACATATTTAATACAAGGAACCAACAACTTCCATTATTACTTTCCCTTATCCCAATTTAATTAATTTAAATTTTAACCATATGATTTCTCACATTAATCTACCACATTTTAATTAATTAAAAGAAAGGGACACTTCACTAATAAAATAAATACAACAATAATAAAAGAAAACACATTAATAAAATACACAAACCCATGGTTACATATAAAGGTAATCCCCCCATGGGAATCACTAACAAAATAACACACAACACTATAAAACAAGTTACCATGGTGACCTTGTTGAATTCACCTAGAATTTCATTGTGGTTGGTCTCTGATCCCCCTGATGTTTGTTGTGATATTTAATTTACAAAATACAAATACCTCCTTTGGCCTCGTGGCCATATCATAACATCCAAAATGAATGTAAATATAATCACAAAACCACCTATATAAATGAATCACAACAACATCAAAGTAACAACTGCATCATCGTCATATAAATATCCATTTTCTAGATCTACTCATAACATCCACAATCACATGTCAAAACAACATCCATAAAACATCCATGTCAAATAGTATATCATCATCCACATATGAGTGTCTCTAATAATCATCATGTATCATATCCAAATCAAGATCAACAATAATCCATGATCAAATGTCTAACAACATACTAAATCAAAACATAATAATTTCCATAATGTGATCAATTATATCAGAATAAGAAACAACAGGTGTCAAAGGGAAGTGGGCACTATAGGAGAGAGAAATATTGTTTAATTATCTATGTGTTTGTTATAGTTATGTGATCTTCCTCATAAAATCTTGTTGATGGATGGGGATGGTAGGGTCGATTCTTTTTATTTACCTTTTGGGTGTGACATATTATTTTATTTTGTAAAACTCCTTGTTCATGATAACTACGAATGTTCTTCCATAGGAAGGTACCTTGTCAAATTCCTATAAATAGATGTTGGTATATAGTTAATGAATAAGGAAGTGGAATTCCATTTTCTTAACTTCATAATTATAGGTAAACTCCAATGGTAAAGGTTTAAGGCCTTGATCCCAACTTCATGAAAATATTGTATACTGATTAGTGATATGAACGTAATATTTTATAAAATTTTACAGTATGGATGATGACTTAAAGGTATATAATATGTTACATCATTAAATATTAAGGTATATCATAGTAATTTATTCTCTTGAAGATTTATATGGATTTCACTAGGAAATATAGTTTAATAAAAAAAATTCTTAACATTATAATGAGATGGTGCCATTTTTTTCTTGAGAAAGATTATTTTTTTATAGATAAAGTTTGGAAAGGATCCAAGGCCATATACAAACAAATATTATAATGAGATATCATAACCTTAAAAAACATCTAAAAAACCCATCCAATAAAGAAACCCTGTGCAATTCAAGAAGGGATTGACTCCAAAAGAGCAGCAAAAATAAAAAACAAAACCACCTAAACCATTAAAAAACTAACCAATACAAAAGACCAAAGACAAAGGTCAGCAACAAGGCCACCTAAACTCTCTTGAGCGCTCCATTTTGGAGTTCTAGAAGCATACCCGGGCAGTTCCCTTACACCAAGGGCTTATTTTGCTTATTCATAAGCACTGCCTTATTAAATTCCCCGGTCTCCCTTCCTCTCCCGGCCCGGCTTTGTTGGGCTCCGCTGCTGCCAGTCCTGTCTCCCCTGCTGCCCCTGCTGCTGCCCCCACCTTTGGTGCTGCTACCCCCATGCCGGCTGCTCATGCTTCTCCTTCTTTTCCTCCTGTTGCTGCCCCTGCCACCCACCCTGTCTCTACCTCTAAACGTGTCACCAGGGCTTCTAGGAGACTCAACCTTGAGTCTACTGCTGAGGGGGATGAACCTTTGGAAGAAATTTCTCGTGATCTGCTGAACATTAGTAGTGCCAGTCCCCAGGCGGCACCAACGGATAACCCTTCTAGGAGATTGGAGGCCTTAGAGGCTGAGCTTAAATTGCTGAAGGATGAGGTCAAAAACCTTGCTAAGCAAAAAGGCAAAAAAAGCATTGAGGGGGAAGGGAGCATTGGCAATAGCCAGATTGATGACATATACAAAAAACTGACCTCCTTAGACTCCCGCCTAGGGAAGATGAAGACTAGGCATGAGTATAATATTGCAGCCTTCAAGGCCATCGAGGAGTTCATCGAAGGTCATGCAAGAAGTGTTTCACATCTTAGCGGTGTCCCGGCTACACTTTGGGGCAATGAGAAAGAGAGCAAAAGAACCAGAGAGGAGCTCGATAAGATGGATGCTGCTCATATGACCACGTTTGGGCATGTATCATGCTTGGAAAAGAGTAAAGATGAGTATTGATCAAGCGGCCGAGAAGTAGTCCCGACTACTTTTGCTGGTCCTTATTGTTTTTATTACTGCTTCTTGGCTGTAGGCTTGCTATTTTTTTGCCGTTGTTTTGCTGTTAAGTCTCGTTTGTGTAGCTGTTTCTGGGCTTCGATGTTCTTTGCTATAACTTTTGTGCTTTGCTACAGCTTCTCTGCTCCTCTCTCTTATTCCGGCTTTTAGGCCTTCTTTTGTACACAAGGGTATAGTCCCTTTCAAAAAACTATTTACCAATATTAAAAAAACAAGGCCATAAACAACTCCTTAGGTACTTTTGGCCCATGTCCTCGAACTCGGTCTAGCTACCCCACCCTTGTTGTCACATTCATCTTCATCATCAGAGCTGTTAACCTCCAACATCCTTTTCTTACCCTTCTCAGCTACTACCATCTCCTGAATGATATCCACCCTATTGTTAATCATCTGAAGCTCTACACCATAACATTGAGCTCCTATGATTAAAATCTTATTCTCAAATTTCAACCAAGTAACCATATCTTCAAGGATTTCAATTTTACTAGCAATGAAATTTATGAAAACATTTCCCTCACTCCAACCCTCCAAAGTACTTGTATTTGGATTCTTCCCTACAAGAAATTGAAGAGAAGACGCCACATCCAATTAATTCTTAGCCTTCTCTTTCACAATATAGAGCATGCATCTATCATTCAGAGTCAAATTTTCTTCCTAATCTTCACCATACCTAATTCCGAAACTTTTGGTTTTAGGAATTGGGGTACAAAATTTGAATAGCAGAATAATTAAACCTAAGTGCAATAGAGCATCCACATTCTTTGTTTGAAAATATTTCACCAAATCTTGTAGGGAATTAAACAAATAGAAAGGAATGCTCACCTTCCTATTCTACAAAAGTGATTTAATAACATGAAATGCTAGATTTTGAGCTTCCTAAACTTCCCATCAAGAGTGAAATAATTCATAATAATAAATCAAACCTCAGGCCACTACCACAAAATATATTTTTGGGCAATACCATATTCCATGTGAAAAGTATTCTCATCAACCTCAAGGAAATTGAAAACTTCCTCCTGAAACTACTTTCTATCCTTAAAAAACTTACATTCCTTACAATCCATATCAGTAACCTTTCCAATTAGTTCCTCCAAAATTAGTAGACTCACACCATGCATAGTCACAACCCCTTTATCCTATACCTACACAAAATCCTTCGAAACATTCTCATCATAACCCTGAAGCGTATAAAATAAATGACTAAATCCCCCATTTTTTAAGATATCCTAGATAGTCGTATCCCTTTCCATAGCCAAGTAGGGCAAAGGCTCCACCCTCACTTTGTTTCTACCCATGATGGAGGAACTATACAACACTTGCAAAAAACTAGAATGAACAAACAAATTCCTGCATAAAACCAAACTAGGAATAAATAAATATATCTTTGGGCCCGCACATAGAATAGTGAGAGAAATGATTACACAAATCCAAATCCCATGCTTGAGATAAATATCACTCAGCATGAATGAAAACCCTAGTTGATGGCGGAAGATCCACCTCATCTTGCCATATATGATTATGATGAGCATGTACTCCATAACTAGCCAATGTGGCCACATAAGCATTCACTTCCCAATACACATGTTCAATTCGAATCTCCTAAAAAATTAATAATAAAGTCATTATATCTTCTATAATAGCATTCAAATTAACGTGATATTTCAATTTACCCTTCATCACATTAATAATGTACAAAGAGTCCCCTTCCACATAATTTTTTCTAATTTGATAATGATTAGCCCACTTTAAACCATACAAAATAGCATAGGCCTCTACATAATTATCGGTTTTATTATCTATAGGAATAGAATAGGCAATAAAAAAAGAACCATTTTCACCCCTAATAATACCACCAACACCAGCTAAACCCAAACTAATTTTTACAACACCATCAAAATTAAGTTTCATCTATCCATCCATAGGTTTTTCCCACTTCACATTATCCCTGATATTCTTCTTCCATAGTGAACTCTGTTGAATGCTTTTACCAAATCCCAGAGCTTGAATACTTTCCCTTTCACAATTAGGAACACTTTTTTCTTCCTTGAATCTAATAATGGAAATATTTATGATCAAAGCTCCCGTAATCATATTCCCCACTCTATCAGAAGTTTTTTATTTTCCCAAAAAAATCCTATGATTTATTTCAATTTGTATTCCCCATATGAAATGCGGTAACATCAATTTCCAAGCTTTTGACAAACACCTAGAAGAAAAGGAAAAATTCCATTGTTCATACCAGTAAGAAAAAGTTTTTGGATAAACCTGTGAGACCTAAAATAATCTATTAATTTTGGAGAATACTTTTTGAGAAAAGGGACATTGGAGGAAAAAATGTTGAATTGTTACACTATTAGATTTTCAAAAAAATCACCTATTTGGGATTGGCATACCTTTATCCTGCAAGTTATCAATTATAATAATTTAATTTTGAATGGCATGTGACCAAAATAAATTCACCTTGGGCATAAGATTATTGTCCCAAAGATATTTCCACCATGGGTTTGGTTTAGGACCATTACGAGCAATACAATATCCATTTCTCACAGAGTACTCACCATCCTTTGTCCCTACCCATATAAGAATATCCGGTTTAGGTCTTTACAAAATATTAACACCAATCAGATTAGTATTGAGATTTTGAAGAGAGTCCTTGATATTTTCATCTTCACCATCCCAACGAAGAGGTCTCCAAGACTAACCCCAATTTTTTCTAATCTAGTAGTCTCTCAAGAGGCTTACCATAGTAGAAATAAAATTATTAGCAACATTTCTCCACAATGGATGGTTTAACAGATTTCTTTCAACAATCCACTAATCCTGTTACCATCACCTATTTCCCATTTACTCCCTTTCATCAACAAACCCCTACACTTTACCAAACCATTCCAAAAACAAGATCCTTCAGGAATGATATCATTTAAAATAAAATATATTTTCTCAGTATACATGTATTTAGCTTTACGAGTCTTATTCCACAATCCATCCTCCAGCTGAAGTCTCCACCCTAGCTTCACCAAAAGATCCATATTCATAATCTTTAATTCCATAAAACCAAAGCCACATGTATTCTTTGGAAGAGTAACCCTATCCTAGGAAAAAGGGGGAATTCCATCCTTTGATTTAGTACTTGACTAGAGAAATATCCATTGAATCTAGGTAATCACATTTATTATCTTTGAATACATTTTAAAGTTTGACATAAGATACACTAGAAGGCTCTGTAAATAACTCTGAAGGATTTGTAATTTACCATATTGTGATAATGAAGTACCTTTACAGGTAGCAAATTCTTTTGAAACCTACTAACAAGAGAATTATAATTATCTAGAACCATCAATCCCTTAAATAGAGGCATTCCAAAATATGAACAAGGAAACAAAATGATTCGACACTCCAAAAAAACCGCTATTCTATTTTGAACTTCCCCATCCACATTCAAGAAAATTATAGAACTTTTTCAAAAATTAATAAGCTGACCAATGACTTCTTCAAAGTCTTGAAGAATATCCCTGAATGCCCTTACTTTTGAAATAGTTTCCATACCCAAAAGAAAAGTATCATCCATAAATTGTTGTAAAGAAATAGGTTCCAAACCATTAGAAATAATTAAACCATTCAAAATCCTACTTTTCCTTTAGTCAACACAAATTTTTCTTAAAGTCTCTACCAAAAGAATATAAATAAAAGGGGACAAAGCATCCCCGTGTCTCAAACCCCTCCTAGATGAAAATAACCCCTTAGACTTAACATTGATAAGAATAAATTATTTAGGAGTGATAATACATTCCATAATCAAATTTATAAAATGATCATGGAATCCCAACCTTTCTAGAATAATCCCAAGAAATTTCCATGGCACTCTATCATATGCCTTATTCATATCAAGTTTTAGTAGCATTGGCTCCCTCTTTGAAATATCCACTGAATGAATAGTTTCATGAATAGTAATAACACTGTCAAGGATTTATCTACCTTTAATAGAGGCTCCCTGATTTGGAGAAATAAAACTGTCTAACAAATATTTTATCCTGAAAGAAATTATATTTGTAATTATTTTGTAAACAGTTCTACATAGACTAATTGGTCTAAAGTTAGTAACTTTACCAACACTTGGAATCTTAGGGACTAGGGCTATAAAATTATTGTTAACCTCTTTCAGTAACTTACCATTCATGAAAAATTATTGGACAACTTCCTCCACATCATCATGAACAATGTCCGAAAATTCCTAAAAGAAAAAAGTAAGGAAACCATCTCACCTAGGAGACTTATCCCCTTATAAATAAAAAATAACCTTTTTTATTTCTTGGGGAGAAGTAATTTTGACCAACTCAGCATTCTCCTAAATAATTATAATAGGTTTGAATAAATTAATGATTTTACTCTCCTTGACAAGGTTAGGCTGACCTCAAGTTGTTAACAATCATTAAAGAAACTTATAAATTCATTTGAAATCTCAACCTAATTCTTCAGCCTCACTCCTATCCTATCCTCAATTTCCATTATTGTATTACTTTTTTTGTGAATAGATGTAGTCAGATGAAAAAAATTTGTATTCTTATCACCCTCTTTTAACCATAAAGACCTTGAATTTTGTTTCCAATATGATTCCTCTTTTTCTTGCAAATTATGATACTCTACCAAAAGAAACTTTTATTTGATCCTGATCTCTTGATCATACTTCCCACTTTCCAAGATTTCCTTGATCCTTTTTAGATCCTTAGATACTTTTTATTTATGGGTGAAAATGTTACAAAAAATTTCCTTGTTCAAAATTTTCATTCTTTCTTTGACATTTTTCAACTTAGAAATCATTTTGAACATAGGTTTACCTTTAACACTAATTTGCCAACAAGATTGAATCTCCTCTTTTAAGTAAGGATGAAACAACCACAATTTAAATAATTTAAAAGGTATACCTATCATTCCAATACTATTTCTACATTGAAAACAGATAAGACTATGGTCCAACCCAATTTTGGGTAAAGTTGTAAGAAAACCACAAAAAGACAAGAACTAGCTTGGGTTGATTAAAAATATATCCAACTTAATTTGGATAAGATCATCTCCCATTCTATAATTTGACCAAGTATATTTCCCACCCCTCAAATCAATACCAACCAAATTACAATCATCAATAAAGTTAGAAAAAACTCCCATACTATCACTAAACATATTTGAACCCCATTGTTTTCAACTAGGCTTAAGGGAGTGTTAAAATTCCCTCCAATTATCCAATCCAAGTCCCTATATTGAGAATGAAACTACACAATTTCTACCCACAAATTTCTTCTCTCACTCATAAAATTGGGTACTTAAATATTAGAGCATATCCAAGTAAAACCATTTACATTTTCTCTGAACAAAATGGCAAGATGATGAGACAAATTACAAATAACCAAAGCCTCTCTATCCTTTTGAAGCCAAAAAGTAGCAATTCATCTAGAGGCACCCAAAGAAGACACACATTGCATATCCAAAATAAACCATAACTTACTTTTAATATCATCCATTTTTTCTTTTTTCATCTTGGTTTCTTGTATCAACAGAATATTAGGTTTATGAGTTTTTATGAAATTGGACAATATACTCTATTTATTGGAGTTATTTAGACCCCTTATATTCTAAGAAATGAACTTCATTTAATTTTATTTAGAGATATGCTCTCTTTAATAGAGTGTTGCTTACCTGAATCAATTTCTTTAGCCATTTCTTTTTCCCTTATGTCCCTATTTGACATATTACCTCTTTTTGCAAAGGGATTCCCATAGTCTGCTTTAAATTTGTCTTGTTTCTAAGCACTCCTTGTATTAATATTTTTGTTTTCCAAATTATTTTCTAGATTCAGAGAAAAAGGCACAACCTCAGAGTCTAAAAGATCATCTTATACTTTTGTAGACATATCATCTCCTTTTCCCTGATCCTTCTCTTGAGAAACCTATATGGGAACCTGTTGAGGAGGAAATATATATCACTTAGTAGAAGGAATACAAAATATTAACACAAAAGAGTAGAGTACATTCAAAGGCATGGGAGGATCAGAAAGGAATCACACGCAGAGGACAGAGACAGATTCAGGACTTAACCGTTTTCATGATTATAATCTATTTTTGGAAGATGGCATGTGGATCACACAAATGGGAAAATACTTGTGCAACATGCATCGGATATTTTTGGAAGAGCGGATATGGAGCACTTTGCATGGATGCGAGTTAAATATAAAATTTCAATTGATAGTTATCTAAGAGAGATCTATTATTAGCGCACTTGCATGTGTGTCTATAATTGTACAGACACATGGCTATTTTCAGCATGCAACCAATTTTGGAAATAGATAAGTGATGAAGGGAAAGTCCCCACCCTTATAAATATGTGATGAGCTATGTAGTATAAGATATATAGATGTGTAAGAACTGGATTACTATGAGAGTATGTTGTCAAAACTGTCACACAGATGAGCATGTAATGTTATTATTGTAAGAATATTCTATGTATTCCTGTGTTTTTATATAATGAAGTGTATTTTTTGAACCATTATAGTAACCCTAACTATAATTGGCTCTTGCATGCTCGATTTCATCATGATTATCATTAAGTTTGTTGTTCTCTAGAACTAGATATGTACATGCACTATAGAATGATGTATTAATTTTTTATCTGGATGCATTAAGTATTCATCATGCTAACATCCTGTAACAACAACCCTAAAGAGGGGATTGATACCTTTTCACACTTCAACTGAGTGCTCAGTCTAGGCTATGTGATGTGCCAGTGTGCCTAGGCTTTTACTAGTGAATTCTAGGCTGCATCATTGGTTCTATTAGAGGGACCAGTTTTTTATTTTTTTTAGGATGGTTCATGATGAAGACATATTGGTTGATCCTAGAAAGTGTTGAGGAGTGGATACATGAGCTAGAAGAAGAATACACACAAAGGTTCAGCACCAGATCTGAGTTTGACACATGCACATGGGTGGAGCAGAATCTGTATGACTATTTGTATGAGATATTTTTTTCCATCTTTACGGTAGAACTATATGAGTGGTTGGTTGTTTATGCGTCTAAAAAAATTTGAATGTATCAAACACTTGTCTAGATGCAGGAAGAATTTCATACCCTTTATGATGTTGATCTGATTTGGACTCACACTGCGGATATATGGTTCCATGATGTTTTGAATAGTTATATTTTGGAGTACTCAATTTCCACTTATTCATGCCCAAAGGTAGCTAAATTCCAAATTTTATGATATTGAAGGGGAACTTACCTATAAGGCATTCTGCTGGAAATCAAAATTTTGATGGTAACCCTGAACTTGGAGAGTAAATCGATGGCTAACTAAAACCCACCATGCACAGGGGCAGGAGTAGGCTTGGTGAAATATGGAAGACCTAGCAGTAGAGAGGTGAAGAGAGGAAAGGAGGCTTAAGTATAATGAGGCATGCAAGAGGGAGGTAGAGAAGCAATGGGAGGTTGTAGAGAGAATGACATTGTGGAGAGAGATAGTTCACTATGTATTTGAAGTTCACGCAAAAGAGGTGGAACTCGAGTATTAGGAAGTCTCCCATTTAGGAAATCATGAAAGAAACCCTCCTTGGCCTCACGTAGAAGCACGCCAGGAGAAACAACCTCGGCTATGGGCATGCATCTGAATCTAGCTAGAAACTTTTCCCTTGTTCTTGGTCTTCCAGTATCTAGTACAAAAAATAGTTAGCAAGCTAATTCAAGAAGTGGGAGAGTAGGAGTGAGTCATATAAGAAGCACAACGATGGTAGCACAAATGAATTTTTTGTTATATGGGAGTAAATTTTCAGGTGTATCATCTGCACAAAATTTAGGCACGTAGATTTTTGGAATCTCTTCTTGGTGTAGCAACACTTCGCAAACTGTTGGGTACAGTTCAGTACTAATGTTATGGCATAGTGAAGCACATCTTCTACTCCAACCCTAACTATAGGTTTAGGATTAGGAGGTATAGGTGGCTTTAGCTCCAGTGGATGTGGTGGTTCTAGAGGAAGAGGAAACACAAGAAATTATACATTAGGTGAGCAAGGTCCACACCAACCCCATAATATTTACATGGAGATGTCTCTTTATCTCCCATAGTATATGGGAATAGAATATTTTGTTGAACATGTACACATGTGTGAAATAATATGGCACGTAAAAGGAATCACGGCTTCTGAGCATAGGGCAAGCCAATTTTTTACTACATTACAAGGGTGTGCACATAGCTAGTATAGAAAGTTTGACCCTAATTAGACTTGCATAGACTATACATCTTTAAAATATTATTTCCTTACAGAGTTTCACATCCCTGAGTTTGAGTAGAATATTATAAGTGTGCTCAAGGATATTAAGCAAGGCACTACTAAGAGTGTCAGAGAGTATGATGCTTGTTTCAAAATGTTGTTATCTAAGCTTTCTTATGATATTCATGCAAGCCAGCATGTGCAATGGTTTGTTGGAGGCATGATTACACCTTTTAGAAGGGCACTGTCACATAAGACATACACTAATCCACGTGAAGTGATTGTATAAGCTTTATGCACTAAGGAAGTTGGAAGTATAGACATTGGGGTGAGTCCATTTTTAGAAGCATAGATCACAGCTATGGTGAAGCAGCTAGAGAGGCTATCGGAAAATTCAACACATGAGATGCTCACGAGGATTTGGTGTATAGATTATGAAGTGGAAGGTCATACAAAGGATAGTTTTCCCCATATATTTGTGTAGTCACTATTGTTAAACTATGAGATATGCCATTTAAACCATGATGCCATCCATTTCCCATTACTACAACACGTCATAAGGAACAACATATCTTATTACTATAAAAATTTTAGGTCTACAACTCATAACACAAAAGACTGCTAGCTGATTGGTCAGATCCATGATGCTATAGATATTGGTGTATGACAGATAGGATTTTTAGATAACTCTAAAGGAAATAATGAACATCATGAATTGGATCACAACCAGGTGTGCTATGATCGGAATAAAGGGCATTTTGAAGGTGGTCATGGCAGAGGTCGAGGATACTGTGGTGGATTTAGAGGATGAGGCCATGGTGGTGGAAGAGGAGAGTTCCCTCATAGAACATATTATGCATGTGGATCTCCTGACCACTACATGTGTGAATGTCCTTAGAATATTACATGTTATTTCTATGGGAAGAGTTATAGTTATGAGGAATGTCTAGACTTGTATAAGCATCTTAGTAAGAATCATAAAATAAAAACAAAGACACATGGATGGTTAGGATACAACGCGTTGTGGAAAACTAGTGGATGCCCAAGTTGGAACCAAAATCCAAGGCATTACAAGTAAGGATCACTACCCACATTGAAGCAACGCGTGCCAAATAAACATTGTAGTAGAATCCTAGCATCAGTAAGGAGGAGGTTATAAATGCACAGTACCCATATCCTTCCCATCAGAAGGAGGTTTATCAAGAAACCATGGAGGTACTCAAAAATATTCAAGGTTAAGTATAGTATTTAAAGGAGGAATCACTAAAGATGGAGAAAAATAAATCATTATATACGATACAATCTGATATGGGTGACTTGAAAGAAGTGTGCAAGATGTTGCGTGAGGAGAATATCATTCCACTGTTAGGGAATTAGTTAAAGGGAAAAAATCTACGTGTAAGTATTGAGACTAGACACTAGTTTCCTACATGTAAATCTTCCCCCTCATAGCCTATATTATGACAAGGAAATCACTTTGAGTGTTGTTGTGGATAGGTGGTTATTGAGTAATATATTATTGATAAAGGAATGGAATTCAATGTTCTTACTTTAGATGCATGGGTACAAATGGGGAGACCCCCATTGTAGCCATCCTCTAATGTAGTATTCATGGATAATCAGACTAAGGCCACTCCCTTTGGAGTTTTAAAAGATGCATCCATTACCATACAAGGAGCCAAGTTCACTAGAGATTTTGAGGTCTTAGCATCGGAAGAGATAGATAGCCTCTCAGATATACTGGGGCATCCATGGTGTTATGCAATTAATGTTGATCTTTGGTTCAACAAGGGTTATATCATCTTTGAAAACAAGGAGGAAAGGGATATTATCCCATTAACAGATGAAAAATTTGTGCCCTATGTTGAGCCCTTGAGTGAAGAAGACATGAATCAAATTTATGTATGCCCTGTATGAGATCCAAAGGTGATTGAGCCATCTAAAGAAGGAATCATTCAGTGGGAAGATGCACAGTCTATCAATGATACTACAAGTGTTTCTTGTAATAATTAGGCTCATATCACTTATGAGTTGGTAGGGCATGAAGTAAAGAACATATTTACTAGGGACAACAAACTACGTTATATCAATAAAATATGTAATAACTCGGTACCTCATTACACTAGAGACGAAGACCCTATGGTGTCCCTGTGTGCCATGCAGGAACAGTGGATAGAACATTTGGAGAGATGGAATATGCTAGCATATACCATACATGAGACAATAGTGCACTGGTGGGTGGTTCACAAGTATAATATTGTAGGATGGAATGAAATTAGTATAGCTCTTGCTACTAGGTTCTTGACGAGTAATACGCCTACTCAAATATATACTTATCATGGTAATCAACTTGTTCATCACCACGTTAGCAGTGTGAGAGAATCTTGATAGCAGGGTATGAATATTTATGACCTTTACTCTGGGTGCAAAATTTTTATTCCACATTACAAGGTTGCACATGTGCTTGGTATGTTTATGCAAAACTCCATAGAGAGACTAGAAATTGGTAGGGTTTAATTACATGGATGATCTAGAAACTTGACTTCTTCTATACTAAATGACCATTAGAAGAAGCATTAAATTTTATAAAGTGCTTAACTATAGGGGATAGTGCCAAGGAAAAGGAACTCATTCAAGATTTATTTGATGAAGGGGAATCAAGAGCACATTTTGTTGAAGAAATAGAGACCGATACCACACTACTTAAATGTGCTTTCCTTGAGCAAGAAAAATGAAAAATAGTCTACTTAGTGGATGATGAAGAACTAGAAAATCTAGATGTAGACCATTCAGCAGGTAGGTGTGGGGTGTTGGACAATGCATATAAGACCACACGTGCCTATCATGAACCTATGAAGATAAAGAAAGTGAATATTGGATCAGATGATGAGCCTAAGGAGGCCATAATTGGAGACTATTCGTCAGACTCTGAAGTGGCAAAAATTATAGAGCTACTATGGGATTATTAGGACTTATTCCCTCGGGGGTACCATGAACTTAAAGCTGTGCATGAATCCTTAGGGGAGATGAAGATAAATATTAAATAGGGTGCACGCTCATTTATAAAGAGACCCTACACGATGAACCCCAACTTATGTGAAAAGGTCAAAGAAGAGGTTGACAAAATGTTGAAGTCTGGAATCATCAAACCCCTAAATGAGTCAGAATGGGTTAGTCCAATGGTGATTAGTATCAAGAAGGATGGTCAGATTAGGATTTATGTGGACTATAGGGAGCTTAATGTTGCATATGTGACTGACCCCTTTCGTACGCCATTCATTGAGGAAATAATTAAAGGTGTTGCAGGGTGTGAAATCTATTCGTTTATAGATGGGTTATATGGGTATTATTAGGTCAGGATTTCCCAAGAGGATAAAGAAAAGACTATTTTTACTTCTGAATGGGGAATATTTTCCTATAATGTGATGCATTTTGTACTGAAAAACACGCCTACTGTATTGTATTATCGCGCATATTTTTTTAGGTGTTTAAAGATTTTATTCACAACTTCTTAAAGGTTTATTTAGATGATTAGATAGTGTATGGACTTGTTAAATATCATTGTGACAATCTGCACTTAATGTTTGAAAGATGTAGATAATTGAGTATATATTTGAACATAAAGAAGTGCATATTTACTACACCGTTTAGAATACTATTAGGACACATAATATTCAAGGAAGTTTTGTTGGTTGATCCATCTAAGGTTCTAGTCATTATAGGCCTGAAAGAGCCTACTGGTCAGAGTGAGGTGCATGGATTCTTGGGTCACATAGGGTATTATAGAAAATTCATAAAGGGATATGCCAGGTTTTCAGCACCTTTGGAGCATTTACTAAAAGGAAAAGGTAGATTCTACTGGGAGAACTGCAGTAGCGTGCATTTGAGACATTGAAAGAGAAACTTACTAACGTACCTATTCTACACTTTCCTTTATGGGACCAGCCATTTCATGTACATGCGGATGCCTCTTGTATGACCATTGGCACGGTGTTGGCTCAACCTAGAGAAAGTATTATAGATCATCCTTTTTTTTTTACTAGTAGAAAGTTAAATCCTGCATATCAGAATTACACCACTACAGAGTGCGAAGCTTTGTCAATGATCTATGCGCTACATAAATTGTAGTAGTACCTGCTAGCTACACCATTTATCTTTTATATAGATCACATGGAATTGAATTATTTTGTGAATAGGCTCATTTTATAGGGGCACACATGTAGATGGGTACTCTTATTTCAAGAATATTATTTTATAATTTTGGTAAAACCAAAGAAAATTAATTCTAAACTAGACCATTTATCTAGAATACAATCAAGAGAAGAGGCACATGCCATTGAAGATACCATTTCTGATGCATAGTTATATAGGTTACAATGTGTGCCATCGTAATTAGAGGACATTTTTGTCTTTATATGAATAGGTATGGCACTAGAAGGAATGAAATATTTAGAGAAGAAACAACTTTATATACACACAGAACCCTATATGTGTATTAGCGGTGATGTGTACAAGTTAGGCCAGGATGAGGTATAACATCAATGTGTACTGGAACATGAGCATACATATATCATGGAGCAAGCTCATGGTGGTATTGTAGGTGGCCACTATGCAAGTGATGCCACTGGTCACAAGATTTTACTCGCTGGATTATGGTGGGAGACCAAGTATAAAGATTGTAAGGAATATTGCAAGGCTTGTGATCACTGTCAGTGCCTCAACAAGATGAAATGCCTCTAAGACCTATTATTAGTGTAGAACCATTTGAAAAATGGGCTATCAATTTTGTGGGTCCTATTTCACTAGCCACATGCAGGATTGGATTTCACTATATCATCACTTGTACAAACTATCTCATAAGGTGGGTAGAAGCAACATCTACAAAAGATTGTACATCAGCTACAACATCCATGATTTTATGGGAAAATATTATTAAAAGGTATGGATGTCCTTTGAGTTTGACCAGTGATAGGGGAACACATTTTTTTTATGAGACAATCAGGATATTATTGGATGAGTTTATGATTGTGCACCATAAGACTACACCATATCATACTCAAGAAAATGGGACTGCTGAGGCTTTCAACAAAATTTTGAGCCAGACATTAACCAAAATTTGTGATTTTGGAAGAAAGGATTGGGATGATAAAGTGTCTACAATCCTTTGGGCATATCGAACAACATATAAAAGGTTGAACAAAACCACAAAATTTTTGTGAGTGTTTAGCAAAAAAGTATTCCTTCCTATAGAATTCAAGCTCCCTTCTTTGCATATTGCGCATGTTGGAGGATTAGCTAATGAAAAATAATTAGTATAAATGGATTGAAAGGTTACTCAAAATGGATGAGTGACGAGCAATGGAACATTAGAGTTAAAAGTCAGAAAAGGCTAGGTAGAAAGCATGGCATGACAGGTACATTCGGGATAAAAATTTCAATATTGGATAGATGGTGCTCCTTTATGATTCTAAGTTTTCACTCCATATAGGAAAACTCAAGGTACATTGATTGGGGTCGTATGTTGTCATTCACATACTTAACACATGTGCTTGTCAATTAGAGACGATTGATGGGATACAGTTACTCAAGTACTACAATGGGAGTAGGTTAAATCCATACTATAAATAAGTCTTCTTGGTGTTTGTAATAAGGCAGTGTTTCCATTTAGATTCAGTTTCCAATTATGTATTTCCTTAATCTATTTCCTTCTTTTTCGCTATGCTTTATCAATTTAGTTGGTGTTTTTGTGTAATAAGCGTGTTCGTGCACTAGAAGCTAATTATTATTTGAATATTTTTTATGTGCAGAGGACTGCACATACCATTAGTGTGGGGTGGTTATTGATATCTAGGTACAATAATGTTTAAAATAAGTACACATGAAAGGAACAAACTGCTACAGGTGGTATTCAAGTTGGAGAATTAAAAAAAATATTTCTTCTGGAAATAAGGAACATAGGGGGAGATGGATGAAGAAATAATTATAATTTGAGGTAACCAGGGGCCATGGGAAATACCAAGGGAAAGTGTAGTGGCAAGGTACTCGAGTGCACGGAGGAGTTTTAAAGAGAATTCCATGGCTAGAAGGTCGGAAGGTGTGCTATAAGGTTATAGCTTGGGCGTGAAGATGTACCATGTGGAAAGAATGAAAATGGTCGATTAATGAGAGGATTTTTGCTAGGTGAAGGAGTAATAAATGCACAATTTTTTTGAAAATCTATATAAGGACGAGATGTAATTTCATTTTTACTATTACAATTGTAAAAATTTGAAAGAGCTAAGTGTAGATGATCTAATTGAATCATGTGAAGGTGCGAAGAGTGTGAAGTCAGAAGTGGAGAGAGATTTGTGTGCAGAAGAACCTTACGTCCCCACAGGTGAAGGATTTCAGTGAAGAAGACATGTTACAAGAGCAAGGGCACCTGATTTCCACTATGGAACAAAGATTCAAACTAGGGTTTTAACTTACTTACTATGGAGGATAGAAAGGAGATATTTATAAATGGCACCGAAGAAAGAACCTACAATAGGAGTGAAAGGGAAGAAGGCCAAAGTGGAAGAATAAATTGTTCCTAAGAGTAATTTCTCAAAAATGTAATATCCAGAGGGTGTGATTGTGGGATAAGAATGGGATTCCCACATCCGTAAATGTAAAATCAGAAATTACAACCATTTAACATCAGATAATAAGAAGGAATTAGATGTGTTGTTGAGAACGAAAACAAACAAGCGCACAACAAAAGACATGCCAATTTACTATGACACTGGAGAGAAAGTACTAAAGTATATTGGATTATTCCAGTTGTACACGATGCCATATTTTTGAAAGTATGAACCATTGTATTAATGGTTGATGAGAAGATTCCATGAGTACCTCTTCTACTTCTTCGGACAAAGGGTTAGAATCATAGTCACCTTGATTTCAACAGTGATAGGATTAAGGGCCTTAGGATAATATCTGGCGAGTGACTTCATAGATAAAGTAGAGATCTTGGAGATAAGGAAGGAGCTAGGATATACCAAGGGTCTGTGCAACATGGAAATTGATAAATTGAAGAAGTACCCAATAGTACATGAAGCTACCCATCTTGTAACAAAGTTTAATGACCAAGAAAGGTGGTCGTAGGTGAATACAATGTGGCTGCACATTGCAAGAAAGATGTCTCAAGGAGTGTTCTACAATATCGCAGATCACATAGCAAATAAAATCATTGAAGAAGTGCATACAGGTGACATAATTAGTTTTGGCACTTTTTTATTGTCTTTGATGTTTATGGAGATTGGAGTGCCTAATGGGCCAAAGGAAAAGATTTGGGAGTACCCCATGGAAAATAAATCTATGGCACAAAGGTTTGATAAATACTTATGTGAAGGGACCATGAGTGGGCCATTTAAGTAGGAGTGGCATTTTAAGACGAGTGGTGCATACCCAAGGAGTTACCTTCAGTGGTGAGTAAGGTAGTACAATTTGTGATCTACCAACACTTTTTCATCGCACGATTTGTGATGAAGGATGGATATTGAATCCCTTGGTGTAAAGTGCCATATGCCTTCACAACATGCTACATACAAGCATCAATTCACTAGTTCATATATGCACTCCACCTAAAATTCATCGTAGATAAGGTAGATTGTGATTACCACACCCCAAGAGAAACATATGTATATCTAGGATGGAATTCCTACATTGAGAGGATTATCTCAGATGTAATAAACATGAAATGGGTAAGCTTGGACATTAGAGATGTTGGAGAAGTGCTTGTGTATCTTCAACTCAAGCCCAAGCTGGAGAACAAAAAATATGTGGAAAATGAGTTCACACTTCCACGACCACCTAAGGGTAAGCATATAGTAGAAAATGTGCCAAATCTAAAGCTTACAGAGACTATAGTGGTGGATGAAAAGGAAGATGAACTAGAATATAGTGGTGGTATAGAGCATAGAGGACAAAGGTAGCCTTTAGACAAGGTAGAAACAGTGTGCATGACTACACCACCTCAGGTGCCATAAGGAGAAGATGAGGATTTGGATGCAGTACAAGGAGAGTGTCATTTCAAAAGGGTATTTAGAAGAACTAGAACCCAAGGTGCTACACCATAGTCAGTGTGTGGATCACCTCAAATCTCTCTAAAGAAATAGATAGCTGATAAGAAAAGAAGAAATTTGAATCTGATCGAGGAGGTGGAAGATTCTAAGGAGAGCACACCCGAATCTTCGACACAACTAGAGGATGTGGAAGATCTAAAGGAAGAATAAATGAAGGACGGAGGAAAGGGAGTAAAGGAGGTATATGAAATAGTGTGTGGGACTACTCAAGGCATAGAATAACAAGCTCCAAATCTTGACGCTCAAGTTCCTAAGGGGCCAAGATCAAAGAGGAAAATTAGGGAGTATACTGCGGTTCTGGGATACTCTAAGGAAACAAGTAAAATTTTCCGCACCCATTTCCAAATCACAATGGGCCTTAAGGAATTGTATGGATGGGAGTTGATGGATGAATATATGGCCACCATGTGCACAAGGACACAATTATCTTGGTCAATGTAGAAACAAATAGATGAACTAGAATTTGACGTATGTGAAGAATCCTATGTATCAAGAAGATTGAGGAAGGCACCTTAGGACAGATACATAACGGTAAAGCCTACTGTTATGTCAGATGAAAAAATAAGTAATGCCTTAGTGAAGGTATCTATAGAGGTGGAAAGGAGGAATGTGCATAAGGCTGTAACTATTAGGGCACTAAAAGAAGAAATCATGGCCAAAGATACAAAGATAGCATGCCTATGACAAGAGAAATATTTCGCATAGTATATGAACATTGTTTTCTCTCGGATGGCAGATGAAATTAGAGATAATATACTGAAAGCAAGACTACACTTAGAGCCCAAGGTGCCCAAAAATTTTCCTTCATTAATGCATTATGTACACACCTTGGTGGATTTGGTGCTTAAGGATGGACCTAAGCGCATGCCAACCCCAAAAGATCTAGAGCAAGAAGCTGAGTGAGAAAAGGTTATTGTGATGAGGAAGATTGCATCTTATGAGGAATTTCTCCAAATCTTATAGGAGGATCTTAGAAAAGTAGACCAGGCATTGAACATTTTCACAACTACGGAGGTGATCATCATGATAAGGATCATGGTAGAGGATAATGAAGTCTTAATAGTGATGAAGGATGACACATTGGGTTATACAAAGAGGTAGGCATTAGTAAAACAAAATCACAAGTCCCTTATAGTAGAACATGAACCTCATAAGGAAAGGTTAGATGAACTAGTGAAGGTTATAGCACAGAAAATGGATCTTCTACAGGAAATAATGTATGCAATGTCTAGCATTGTTTTGGTTTTGCAGGATGAAAAGGGGGAAATTTCCCAAGATGAGTTGGAGTCTATTACAATAGATATCCCAGGAAAATAAGGGGCCACACTAAGTGAATGGTAGACATTAGATTCTGGAATAAAGGAAGAGTATCCATAACTCATTCTTCCATTTCAAGCAGAGGATACAACTAAGTAACTCATTCTTCTATATAGAAAATTCTTTACTATCTTCCATTTATGTTCTTTCTCATTCTTTGATCATTGAAGAGGTAACCATTACCAGGGTAGGAATTTAGTTAGTGTGGGGTAATGTTGAGTAAGAAATGTATTACACTTAGTAGAAGGCCTACAAAATATTCACGTGAAAAAGAAGAGTGCATTCGAAGGTGTGGGAGGATCGGAAAGGAATCACTCGCAGAGGACAGAGAAAGATTCGAGACTTAGCCATTTTCATGATTATGATATATTTTTGGAATATGGCATGTGGAGCACACAAATTGTAAAAGACTTATGCAACATGCATCAGATATTTTTGGAAGAGTGGATATGGAGCGCTTTGCATGGATGTGGTATACAAATAAAATTGTGACTGATAGTTAACTAAGAGAGATCTATTGTTAGCACACTTGCATGTGTGGCTATAATTATAGAGACACGTGGCTATTTTTAGCATGTGACCTATTTTGGGAATAGATAAGTGGTGAAGGGAAATTCCCCACCCTTATATATATGTAATGAATTTCATAGTATAAGATATATAGATATGTAAGAACTGGATTACTGTGAGAGTATGTTGTCAAAAATTTCACGCACATGAGCATGTAATGTTATTATTGTAAGAATATTCTATGTATTCCTATGTTTTTATATAATGATGTGTATTTTCTAAATTATATTATTAACCCTAACTATAATTATCTCTTTAATGCTTGATTTCATCATGATTATCATTCACTTTTTTGTTCTCTAGAAATATATCTATACATGTACCATAGAATAAAGTATTAATTATGGATTTGAATGAATTAAGTCTTCATCATGCTAACATCCTAAAACAACAACCCTAAAGAGGGGCCTGGTACCTTTAAACACTTTAGGTGAGCACTCAGTCTAGGATGAGTGATGTGCTAGTATGCCTGGGCTTTTACTAGTGAATTATAGGCTACATCAGAACCTCCTCTTTCTGAAATTCCTTGTTGATATGTCCCACCTCCTAAAAAATCTACAGAACATGAATCTTAACATGAATTTCAAGTTCAATCTAAACTAGATCCATGGAAATTTTTTCAATGATAGGTTGATGATCCAGAATAATCCACTAAATAACAAGATCTTTAATTTCCAACACTTTGAAATAAAATTTTACTTAAGAAATTGTACCTGGGGAACCCTATTTTTTCTTCAACTCATTTTTTTTTTCTCCCAAAAAAATTGAAATTGTTGTTTACCTTTCTTAGCTTCCTTACATTATCTCTTATCATACCCCATCCTCAAAAATATCTAATAGAAAATAAGTGAAACTTCATACTCATTTTTTTTATTCCAAACACCAAACTTCGAATTTAGTTCAATCTATTTTCATAGAAAGTTACCAACATGAAAATTGACACAAAACCAAGCATACATTAACCCTATTCAATCCCTAGTAACCAAATCAAAATCACAAGTGAACCTATCACATTATCAATAGCCATTAATATTTCCTCCTCCCAAAACTCCATAAGAAGGCCTAATAATTTAACCCACGTAGGAAACTCATCTGGTTTTCCATTAGAAGGATCAAAACCTGGGCTCCATTTCTAAACCAACAAGCTGGATCTTCACAAAATATAGGTTCCTCCAAGGAGTATATTTTTACAATCCTTAGTATTAGAGAGATTTATTATAAAAAACCCATTCACATAAGAATCAATTTCTAATGAGCCTTTTGGTATCCACTTCCTTTGGGCCCATTCGCAAAACCACTCAACATTAGGTCTAGATCCATAAAACTTACCGACCAAAGAGAACTCCATTTGAGATTTATATTTATCATTGAGACCAAACGTTGAGCCACAATGTCCTTGTTGCAACCCAAAATCCTATCACCCCAAGAAGGAGAAAAAGATACCTTACCTTCTCCAAGCAGAGGCAGTGGGGCCTCTATTTGCAATGCCTCAATCTGAGGGTTTTCATGTGTCTTGCAAGAGTTCCCATCCATTTGGTTTTTAAAAACATCCTTGATCCTGCTCCTCCTCTTGCCCCGTCATTCAAAAATAAATTTATTGTTCATCTTAAAACTTTAGATGGTAAATGCTTTTATTATACTAGAGATATGAACTAAAGTGGTCGAGGAGAACTTTCTCTAAGTGGAACATGGGGGTGGGCTTGGGTCCTTAATATCTTCTGAGTGATCCACATTGGGAGTAGCCTGCTATGTTCCACTTGGTCCATATGGAGAAGTTTGACCCCTACATCAAGGTGTCCCCATGATCACTTAATGAGATAATCCAATGAACTCAATGAGAATGGAACTTGGGTTAATGATTACAAACTACTTGTATCTCACCCATAGCCCAAGACCTTAACTTCAAATATTTGGATGGTAAACACTTTTGTTGTACCAAAGCTATGAAATGGAGTGGTAGAGGAGCACTTTCTCTAAGTGGGACATCAGGGTGGTCTTGGTTCCTTAATTTACACTGAGTGATCCACATTCAGAGTGCCCCACTATGTTTCGCTTGGTCCATATGGAGAATTTCGGCCCCTACATCAAGGTTTCCCCATGGCCACGTATTGAAAGAATCCAATGAACTCAATGAGAATGGAACTTGGGTTGATGATTACAGACTAATTTTAACTCACCAATAGCCCAAGACATTGAGTTTAATACTTTGGATGGTATATGCTTTTATTATACCAAATCTATGAACTTGAGTGGTGGAGGATCACTTTCTCTAAGTGGGACATGTTAGTGAAAATTAGCAGCACCCCCTAAATAACCTTCAGATCTGTAGGGTGAGAATTGGGTCATTTAGTGTGATTGCACAACATTGAATCTTTTCCCCAAGTGTGGGATTTGAAAAGATGGGAAAATATTCTTCATATTGAAGGTTGGTTCCTCTAATCCTTTGTTCAGATGTATGCATGAAGTTTGGAAAGATTTTACTAAAAATCCTACTCTAATTCTACTAAGGAGACAAGGATAGAAGGGAGAAAAGAAGATAAAACTAGACTAACAAGGTGGTACACCAAAGGAGTGGTGAACATCTACTTTTAAAAATTGACACAAATTATAAAAATGCAACACAAATCATGCACAAATTGCTAAAATTGTAATGAAGGATCAATATAAAGAAAACAACACAACAAAGGATTGAAAATTCATTCACAGAGATTGCATTGTCATTTCCATTTTTAAATACAGTGCATTACAACAAAAAGGAGGTAGAAAACATGTTGTACTCCTAAAAGAGGTCTGATATTCCACAAATTCACTTGTTATGGTGAAGGAGGGAGCCTGTAGAACATAAAAAAGTCCAACCCTTTACAAATGAGCCAAATCTGGCTTTTAACAATGAAAACTTGAGCTCAAGAAGGAGAAACGTGGGAAAAATGAAGGAATAATTCAACCACCAGCTAGATTCATCAAAATATTATGGTTACCCTTAAAATTTAATTCCCCAAGATTTTTGACCATGCTAGAGAAGAATGGATGCCATACTGCATTATAAATTGTGGTTGAATGTTGGTTCTTCTCTTTTCCCCATGCCAAAGGTGTTTCTTGATTTTTCTCTCACCAAACTCCATCAAAAAACAAAATTGAAGATTCCATCATGTAGATAACTTCAATATCTTTCCAATGACACTAAAATTGAGAAAAACTGAGCTCTAGATCGAAAGATATGCCCCTCTAAATATTTAGGGAAAAATAGGGCAAAAATTGGGTCGGCGGGCAGAAACCCAAAATGTTTTCCCTTTTTTGAATTTGGGAAAATTTTCTCAACAAAATATTCCCCCCACCACTTCAATTCCATGCGTCACATTCCTATTGGTCCACTGGCTCAAATGACCATTTTATGCTTGTTTTGCATTTTGGAAAAAATTCCAAAATCGCTCCACTGTCACGTGGCACTCTCCAAGTGGACGTGGGCTTGAACTCCAAATTTTTCCTTTGACACTACTGACCCTTTTTTCTTATGCTAGCCACATGGACACATCACACATTTTGATTTGCGTGGGCCTTCAGGCTTAAAATTTTCATTGCACCATTTGTAAACTTTGGCGAAATTGTTAAATTCCCCCTACACCCCCGACTCCTGCTGGCCTCATGGACATGTAACGCATTTTGATTGGTTGCGAGGCTTTGGGAAAAAAATTTCTTTTACGCCCATTTTTAGAAATTTTCTAACTTTCCCCCCACCGTTCTGCCCTTTGACGCCACATGTCATCTCCTCATTCGTTGCGGGCCTTCGGGCTGAGATTTTTCTTTTACACCACCGACCACTCCTTGGCAAAAATTTATAACTTACTTCCGCTCCCCTACCATTCCACCACCATGTGGCACATTTTGATTGGTATGCAGACCTTCCTAGGGAAAATTTCCCTCAAAAACTTCACTGAGCCATAACTTGCAAAATACAAGGAGTTAGAAGGAAAAATTTACCTTTCTGGAAAGGTGAGAAAATCCTCTATCTGATAAAGCCATTTCCAAAAAAAATTGAATGCCTGAAAATTGGAACAATTTGACTAAGTCACAAGGAAGGAAGGAATGAAAGGAAGTTGGTCACAAATAAGTAAGGGGCTTATTTTGGATAATAATTTTTGTGACTCAAAGGGGTCATCTGCCTGCTGGATGAAGTGACCATCTTCCTGAAGCAATCCATTGGGAAATGGAGTCATCAACTTAACTACTTGGTACTCTCAACTAATTAGAAAAATTCTAGAAAGAAGATTGTAAGATTAGAACATCACTTGTTCTGGAACATGGCCTGCAAGATGCACCCTTGGGATAACAAAGCTTGTGCCAAAGCACTTAGGGAAATGTAAAACTAAGCTACAAAAAAACAATGTGCACAAGCACTTGGAGGAATGAAAATCTAAGCTAATAGGTACAAGGTGAGGAGTTTCCCTTCTAGTAGTAATGTTTTAGATGGATTCCATTAACTGAAATCTGCATTTCTTCACCATCTAATGTATACAATTGGAAGGCATTGTTGTTCTTACATTTTGTGACCATGTACGGGCCACTCCAAATGGCATCAAACTTTGAATGCCTCCTGGCTTTTCTTGTTTTGCATCCCATTTCAACACTAAATATCCAACTTGGAAGGTTCTAGCCTTAGCTTTCCTATCAAAGTTTCTCTTGATCAAGGCTTGGTCCTCCATTGTTTGGGCTACACACTCTCTGATTTCTTGGAGTTCCATCAATTTTGCATATCTAACCTCCATGGGTTCAAAATCCAACAAATCCAATTACTTCACAAGTTCTAACGTTGGAAATTCAAGTGACATAGGCAAGATTGCCTCTCTTCCATAAAAAAGTATGAATGGAGAGTTACCAGTGGATCTCTTGGGAGATATCTTATCAGCCCATAAGGCTGATTTTAGTTTAGTATGCCAAGTCCTCTTATTTTCATCAAGAGTCCTCTTGATGATCCTTAATAGGTTCTTGTTGGTAGAGTCACCTTAGCCATTACCTTGAGGGTTATAATTTGATGAAGTGCTTAGATAGATCCAATTCCTACTACTATCCCCTCATAAAAGTCTAGAATACTAGATTCATTTACCTCTTTGAGTGCCACTTCCTCATTCCATTTGGTGAAGTAGTTTGTTGCTGTTATAATCCATTTGTGTCCTTGGCTTGGTTTTGTGTTAATGACTCTAATGAAGTCCAAACCCCATTGCATGAATGTCTGGTAAACTGAAATTGGGTGCAATGGAAGGGTTGTTAATCTTGTTTTTCCTGCGAAGAATGCACAATTTTTGCACCTCTTGATCCATGCATAACAATCACCAAACACTTTGGGCCAATAATAGCAAGCCTTCATAATCTTGAGGGCCGTCACTCTTGGAGATAAATTACCCCCAGCTGATCCACTATGGAACTCTTCTAACATTATATTAATTTGATTTTTCCCAATGCATCTCAGCAGCACTTCATTTATATCCTTTTTGAACAAGATACCATCAAAAAGTGCATATGGAATAGCCTACAATCTGAAGTGTCTTCTCTTTGTTTTTTTCATCTCTAGAGGGCATAGGCCTATTTGTAATAAGTGCACTATGTCTTGGGTCCAGTAAGGAGTGAGCATACCACCATTCTCTTTTTGAACACCTCTTTCCTCTTGGTTGTCTTGCAATGCCAAAACAACATCCTTCCCATTGCTTGCTTCTATTAATTTGCTCAAGACCATATTTTCATACAATCCCTTTCCTCAGACCAGCTTGGTGACTTTGATCTCAATGTCATACTCCACAACACGAGTAATCTACCCTACATGTTTTTCATTTAGGGTTTTGTTGAGGAGGAAGTCCTTAACTCCCACATGAGAAACCAAGAGTTTAACCTTGTTGTTTGAAACTAGATGCTTAAATTTTTTCAAGCTCCTAATCACAGCAAGAACATGATTCTCAATGAAATAATACCTCACCCCATATTCCTCCAAGCTTTGGCTAAAGAAGAAAATTGGCTACTCTACATTTGCTTTGTTCGGCTGTACTAAAATTGTATAAATTGTATCATCACCACCAAATGCATAAAGGATAAAATCCTTCAATAAATCTAGGTTAATGAGAGTTGGAGCTTGTGAGATAGCCTCCTTGGTTGCCTCAAAAATTTCCTTACTTTCAACTATCCATTTGAAAGCCATACTTTTCTTCAACATCATAGTTATTGGCTTGACAAGGGCTACAAAGTCTAGAACAAACCTTCGAACAAAATTGATTCTTCCCAAGAAACTTTGAAGGGCCTTCTTGTGACTTGGTAATGGAAGTGCTTTAATTCCTTTAACCCTCTTTGGATCAATTTTCAGTCTCTCTTTAGAAACAATGTGGCCTAGGATCTTTCCTTCATGAGCTAGGAACATACATTTTTTGGGATTCAAGGATACCCCAAATCTTTTACATCTTTGGAACACTTGTCTCAAATGAAAGAGATGATCTGTTTCACTTTTAGAAAATATAGTAATATCATCTAGGTATATCAACACTATTTTGTTGATCAATCCCTTAAATGCCATATTCGTTGCCCTTTGGAAGGTAGCTCCAGCATTAGACAACCCAAATGGCATTTTCCTATATGCATAGGTTCCCCATTTAGTGGCGAAGGTTGTTTTGAACTGATCATCCTCCTTTACCATGATCTGATTATACCCTAAATAACCATCTAGCAATGAAAACCTCTCAGAGCTAGCAACAACTTGCAAAATCAACTCCATAGAAGGAAGTGGGTAATGATCTTTGAGGGATGCTCTATTCAAATCTCAAAAGTCTACACACAATCTGATTTCTCCACTCTTCTTTCTAACTGGAACCAAGTTTGCTACCCATATTGAATGCTTGATGGGAAATATGATACTTGCCTCTATTAACTTATTCAATTCCTTCTTCATGAGAGGCTCCATGTGTGGATTGACTAGTCTTTGTTTTTTCCTGATGGGTTTAGCACTTGGATCTAATTCAATTATGTGTTGAGCTAGCTTGGGATTGAAACCTCTCAAGTCTTCATAGCTCCAAGAAAATATATCCAGGAACTCTTGGCAAAGTTTCATGAACTCATACCTTTCTTGCTTGGTTGTCACTTTACCAATTTGAAGTGATTTACCATCTCTAACTAAGATGGGCACTGAATATTCTCCCTTGACTTGGATGTTTACTTTCTCCTTCCTAAATTGATCATTAGGATTAAAGATGGACTCTAAAGTGACAAGTAATTTTCACAGTTTTTTGGTTCTTAGCTATACCACTTGATCACCATACTGTTGTTCTAACTTTTCCTGATTTTTTTCTGAGAACTCAGATTCTTCTTACAAGAAATTGATGATTTTTTGGTCACTTTCAAACACTTGCCAACTTACATTATTGTCTAGCACTTCCTTACAACCACATGAATTTTTGGCTACACTTTATCCTCCTTGATACTCTCCACAACATCAAAGGCTGATCCAATTGCTGCAAGCCTATCAATAGCTTGGTTTTCTTTCCTAGGGATGGAGTTGATGCCAAAGTCTTCAAAATATGAGAAAGTCATTTTTGGTAGCATGTTGTCCTTTAACTTAATTAACAATCAGCTCATTGTCCCCAAAGACTTGTAATTTTCTAATGCCTCTCTATCTTGGCCAATGCAATCCTTCTATCAAGGCTTCATATTCAACAGTGTTGTTAGAACATGCAAACTGAAATCTAAAAGCTGAATAATACTTAATGCCTTAAGGTGAAACAAGCATAGCTCCCCCCTGCACCTTGTTTACTTCCTAATCCATCAAAGAATAGTTTCTATACCTCATTGTCATCTTTATGGTCTGGCTTAGTGATGCTAGGAATAGGTTGATTTTCTTGATCCATATAATAAACTCCTAGTTTAGATTCCTCTATTCCCTTGTTGGGATAAAAAGCATGTACCTTTCTTTCCCATTCATCAAGATTCAAATATGGGATGCTTCAAATTTTGGTGTTAGCTTCATCAGTGCATGGATAATCCTCTTGGTCAAATGTTGAACATTTGACATTGATTGGGCTTGGAGTATGAGGTTCAATGTGAAAGTTTGCAATAAGTTCAGACCTGATTGTGGCCTTAGTTCCATATCTAGTCTGAAACAACATGTGTGACCAATCAGCAGATAAATAGCCTCCAATTCTAGCTGTGAAATCCCTTGAAAAACATAGGGCAAAAAGTGATGGTAAATCTATCATTGAGACATCTTGTAAAACAGTGACATTTGGGCATGCATGCAAAGTGAGGCTCAAATATTTAATTACCCATACTGTTGTTACTACTATCCCATCTAGTTGCACCACCCCTTTGGATATGACTTCATATTAGAGGCCCAACTGATAAGCTATTTGCCTAGGCATCACAGAACTACTTGCCCCAGAATCAATCATGCAATTATGTAATAGTTTATCCCTGATGATCAATGAAACATAGAATGGAGGGGGCTTTAAAACTTTACCTTGCTATCCTCCAAGCTTCCCCTTAGGCTGAGTAGCATTTGTGAGTACCTTCTCTTACATATGAGCTTGCTGATTTGAAGTTGACCAATTCTTCATGGCAGCTTGTAGTAGATCCCTTTATATTCACATTTGTCTTCTTCATTTTCTCAATGATTTTAAATGGGGATGAATTATCTCTTTGCTACCCCTTAGCCTCCACATTATTTTCTTGTACATGGGTTGCAACAGCTGGCATTTGAGCTGGTCTAGAAGGTGGCTTGGGTTGTCCTTGCACATTTGGAACTACATTTTTCTTGCCAACACTTTGTGGAGTGATGGAAGCTTGTGGATCACCTGGAGATAATGACTGCCCTTCACCATTATTCCTCTTCTTTGACCTTGTGTTAACTGCTACATTCTAAGAAATTGTTTGATTCATACCAAAAAAATCTTCAGCCTACCAATTCACAAATGTAGTCTCATTTGGAGTTGTATTTTTTTGAGATGTTCCTTATTGTTGGTTTGGTTCTTGACTCACCTCACTTTCTATGCCAGTTTTTGTCACCGTCAAAGCTTGTTTCAAAGCACCATTGAAGCACATAGACTGGTTGTGAGGTTCATTGCATGGGAAACACCAATCATACTCTTGAGCTATATTATTTTGTACTAGCACTAAGGCTTTAGAGGTAGATGCAACATTAGGGTTATAGGGTTGAAACGATCTATTGGTAGGATGCCTTACTTGATTTTGATTTGCAGCTGGATTGGGTGGCCTAATAGGCTGATATGGCTGCCTATTAGGTTGATTTTGAGACTGATAAGAAGGTATAAAACTTTGGACTTGTGGCCTCTTGAGTGTAACCAACTCATTGCCTAAATTTTGTAATTGTTTCATGACTTCTTGAAGTTCATTTGAGGCACTAGAGGATGAAGTAGAAGTTTCATTTGAACTCTAATTTCTAGGAGTGGGAATAGGAGCTAAAGTAGGTGTTTGACTAGTGCTTGGGTTTTTCAAGTTTGGATACAAGGGAATGTGAGGCCTAGGTGCTAGTTTACTAGCTTGGATCAAACATTTCTCATCCCTAATGGTAATGCTATAAGCTGCAGGTATATTTGCACCTCCCATAGATTGGATTAACATAGAAATGTCAGAATTTAAAGCTTTGAGATAGTATAAGAAAGCACCTTCAGCTATTGGATTTACTGCCACTGGGATTATATCCCAAGTCCTTTGAAATCTGAAATTAAAGTCTGTTAGCTACTCATTAAGAGCTCTCTTGATAGTTATCAGTTGTTCCAATAGAGACAAAGTATCTCCCTTTTCTCCAAACTTCTCCTGGAGAGCTATACATAGCTGGTTCCAATTTTTGATAGGGCCTGCCCCAAGGTTCCTGAACCATTACAAGGCTTTCCCTTTGAATGAAGATGCTAAAAATTTGACAGTAATTTGCATCTCAACAATCTCATGGATTGCACAAACATTAGAAATGTCTTTAACATGATCACCAGGAGTGGTCTGATTTTCCCCAGTAAAGTATGGGATATTCTTCAATGTTGTAACTAGAACTATATTTTGTGCATTGAGAGAAAGTGGGTTGCTGCTAGTGAATTTGACATAAGGGTTGTGTTGTGCCATTCTGATTGGCCTAAGAACCCTTGTTGATTGGGTGAAGGGTCTACCCGGTGGAGGAGTTGATAGAGTTCTGTTTGGTGGAGATGGAGACCTTTGAATTCTTCTTCCCCTATCTCTTCTTCCTAGGGATAACTGCAGATACTTAGACAATCCCTCCTCTTTATCCCTTAATATTGTTTGGATCCTTCTCATGAATCTTCAAACTTAGACTACTGAAACTAGTTGATTTTATCTCTTTGGAGTTGTCAGATGTGTAAATCAGGGCTCATTTTAAGAAAGAAACTTACAAAAAATGCACATCAAATTTGTTGTAATGAAGATGAAGACCTCTAAGGTCCCACCAAGCATACTAAAACTGTTAGTGCAAATCAACAACACCCCCTAAATGACCTTCAGATCTGTAGGGTGAGAATTGGGTCGTTTAGTGTGATTGCACAACATTGAATCTTTTCCCCAAGTGTGGGACTTGCAAAAATGGGAAAATATTCTCCAGATTGAAGGTTGGTTCCTCTACTCCTCTATTTATATGTATGCATGAAGTTTTCAAAGGTTGAACTCAAAATCCTACTCTAATTCTGCCAAGGAGAAAAGGATAGAAGGGAGAAAAAAGATAAAACTAGACTAACAAGGTGATACACCAAAGGAGTGGTGAACATATACTTCTAAAAATTGACACAGATTATAAAATGCAACACAAATCATGCACAAATTGCTAAAATTGTATTGAAGGATCAATATAGAGCAAACAACACAAGAAAGGATTGAAAATTCATTCACAGAGCTTGCATTGTCATTTCTATTTTTAAATACAGTGCATTATAATAGCAAGGAGGTAGAAAACATATTACAATCCTGAAAGAGGTCTGATATTCCATAAATTCACTTGCCAAGGTGAAGGAGGGACCCTGTAGAACATAAAAACATCCAACCCTTTACAAATGAGGAAAATCTAGCTTTTAACAATGAAAACCTGAGCTCAGGAAGGAGAAGCGTGGGAAAAATGAAAGGAATCATTCAACCACTGACTAGATCCATAAAAATAGTATGTGTACCCTTAAAATTTCATTTCCTAATATTTTTTACCATACTGGAGAAGAATGGACGCCATACTGCATTAAAAATGGTGGTTGAATGTTAGTTCTACTCTTTTACCCTTGCCAAAGGATTTTCTTGAATTTTCTCTCATCAAAATCCATGAAAAACAAAATTGTATATTCCATCATGTAGAGGAATTTAATAGCTTTCCAATGACACAAAAATCAAGAAAAACTAAGCTCTAGATCGAAATATATGCCCCTATGAAGATTTAGGGAAAAACAGGGAAAAAATCGGGTCGGCGGGCCGAAACCCAAAAATTTTCCCCTTTTTTGAATTTGGGAAAAATTTCTCAAAAAACTCCGCCCCCCATCGCTTCGATGCCATGTGTCACATTCATGTTGGTCCATGGGCTCAAACGACCATTTTACACCTTTTTTACATTTTGGAAAAAATTCCAAAATCACTCCGTGCACTTCCGCTCCGCTGCCATGTGGCGCTCTCCAAATGGACATGGGCTTGAACTCCAAATTTTTCCTTTAATGCTGCCGACCCTTTTGACTTATGCTGGCCACATAGACATGTGACACATTTTGATTGGTGTGGGCCTTCGGGCTCAAAATTTTCATTGCACGATTTGCAACTTTTTGGTGAAATTGTTAAATTCCCCCTGCAACCCTGACTCCCGTCGGCCTCATAGACACGTGGCGCATTTTGATTGGTTGCGGGGATCTAGGGGAAAAAATTCTTTTGCACCCATTTTTGGAAATTTTCTAACTTTCCCACCACCAGTCTACCCTCTGATGCCACGTGTCATCTCCTCATTCACTGCGGGCCTTCAGGTCGAGATTTTATTTTTGTACCCCTGACCACTTCTTGGAAAAAATTTATAACTTACCTCCACTCCCCCACCATTCTACCACCATGTGGCACATTTTGATTGGTCTATGGACCATCCTAGGGAAAATTTCCCTCAAAAACTCCGCCGAGCCATAACTTGCAAAATACAAGAAGATAGAAGGAAAAATTTACCTTTCTGGAAAGGTGAGAAAATCCTCTATTTGATGAAGCCATTTCTAGAAAATTTTGAGTGCTTGAAAAGTGAAAAAAATTGACTGAGGCATAGGGAAGGAAGGAATGAAAGGAAGTTGGTAAAAAATAAGTAAGGGGCTTATTTTGGATAACAAGACATGGGGGTGGGTTTGGGTCCTTAATGCCCACCGAGTGATCCATATTCAAAGCACCCCACTATGTTCTGCTTGGTCCATATGGAGAAGTTCAACCCCTACCTCAAGGTGTCCCCATGGCCACTTATTGAAAGCATCCAATGAACTCAATGAGAATGAAACTTGGGTTAATGATTACAAACTACTTGTAACTCACCAATAGCCCAAGACCTTGAGTTCTTGAGAAAGATTATTGGTATGGTTGATTAGATGAAATTGAATAGATATAAACAAGATTAAAAGAACCATAGTTTGTATGGATATTTGGTTGCATTACATGGGAGTAAAAATTTTGTGTTGAATGTTTTACAATGATCTCTTTCTCTGTGTAGAGATAATATGTATGATATGAATGTGGAATTATCTCTTCTAACCTAGAACATTATATCATGGAAGATGGATGCATATATTTTTTAAGGCTTAAAAGAGTAACTATAGTAATATATATGGTTTTTTCTCTTGCAATAACTAGAATTTTATTTTATGTTTATAGATAAGTATCCTTTTATTTTTATTCTATGACATGACCAATTAAGGTTATAAAATAGTTATGTGGTGTTGAATTCTATTGGATTTGGAAGTTTTTAAGTCTATGTTGGGTTTGTGCAATGTTTTGAAGTTATTAAATTTCCCTAAACTATAGGTAGGGGATTCCCTATAAAATATCGTTCATATAATATAAACCATGATCACCTGGTATTGAAATTGAAGTATTATTAAATGGTATTTTTTTCATAAAAAGAGGGTATTGTGATCATATGTTTATTTGTTTAAGAATGATAAAGTACTCTCCATATAATGTTTTTAGTGTTTTCTAATGTTTCTTAAGATGATTAAATATTGTTATGAAATGTTCTTAGTGGCTGCTGTGGTTGGTTTAAATCTATTGGTGGGACAATCTCTTGATATATATGTCTATTTCATCTTGCATGATAATGTGGACTTGAAGTCTTTTTTATGGAGTTTTGTGATCATTCTTGTGGACATAAACATATTCTTATATGTTTTTATATGTTAAAGAACTTAAATTATATCATTGGTTTTCATTTTAATTATTATATATAATAACATCAAGACGAGTCATCCAGGATTGTGGTTATTTTACATTAGGAACACAGTGGCCCCTAACATAACTCTATTAGGGTTATTTAGTTCATTAAAAAAATTCTTACTATATTTATAAATGATTGTACTTTAGATTTTTATTATTATATCCTAATGTAAATATGAATCCTTAGTTAGATACTCTTACTTGATGCAATAGATGAGATCTTGTGAGAATGGACAAATTGGCAAGGAACCCTTTTCTATCCATGTATAATTATGAGTATGTTTTGTGATAAAACATGATGAATATATCTTAATTTTGATTGTTAATCTATGTGTCCTTATGAAAATTATATTTCAATGTTCAATTTGATGATGGAATATTGTGGATCATGAAAATGAGGTTAACTTGATGAACTGTGTTATTATTTTCCATTTTTGGAAGTATAAGGATGTATATAAGAGGTTTATGGTATAAAATATGTTTTATACTTCCTTAGTCATTGGGTGAATAGATGTTACACCTTTGTACTCTATTTTTTCATGGTATATGATTTAATTTTTGGTTAGGAGAGCATAATAGTTCATATGTATCTTAAGAGTTGTAATGTTGTAATATTCATGTATTCAGTTGAAAAGAGGATACAATAGTACCAATGTGAAGAACCACTTAATTTATCACCATGAATGAGAATACCCTATTTTGGGCATATGAAAATAGTATGTGGTTAATTTTTTATGATTTTAAATGATAAATCTATCAAGATTAATTAATGATTTTTTTATTCTCATTTTTTATTCAATTCGTGAACATACTCTGGAGTCTTCACTATCCTGAACATGGTATTTACCATATACATTTGAATCTATCATAGTGTTCCATTTGTAATTGCTTGTGAGAGTGTTATGTTTTATCTCTAAGATGAGTTTAATTGAGTATAATTCTATTTTTATATGAATACATTTCATCACTCAACCAATATTATGATAGTGATGTGTGGTATGATTTGTATAGTGTTATTAGGACTTGTGTGGGTACTTATTGGAAATTTATCCTACTAGGTTGTATTAGCTATAAGCTATGAATATGGAACTATAACTAAATCTCCATTACCTTTAAGGTAGGAGATAATTGGTAGCATATTTTGTTATTGTAGCACTATTTGGAAATTCATCCTTGTGAATGGTGATATTAGACTCTTACTGAATAAGTTGAGAGTGTATTATAAATTTATTGGATAATTGTTACATCTTCTTTTACTATTTACTTCGAGGGATTTTTTTATCACATTATGTTTAAATTTTAATTACAAGTTATAAAGTTGGAAATATTTTATTTATAAATTAAAGTAGTATTTTCAATACAAAATATTTCAATATATGGTTTCATGTAATTATTATTTTTTCCTGTTTTGCAAGAATTTGATAATCTTAAGATTTACAATATTGTAATGAATGATGTCATGATTAGTTGATGAAATTAAAATATGATTTATTGAATCCTTAAGATTTTATCGAAAGGATATACGAGACTAAAAAATAAATCTATATAACTAAGTGTAGTTTTGAAATATACTTTCACATAAATTAGACACCTTTTATACCATGGCAATAGGAAAAAGTAATTATTTATATGTTATTATTATAAATTTGTTGTTAAAACTTGGAGACTTGTTACAGAAATTTTAAGTCATAAATTTTCAGGGTGACACATCATGATGACACTAAAGGGATAGATTATATAATATGTATGGAAAGGATACAAGTGGGGTTCTCACAAATAAATTTTTCATGGTTAAATGGTATATTCCAAAGAATAGAATGAAAGATAATACATCATAATAAGATATGTGTGTGTGTGTGTGTATACACACACACACACACACACACATACATATTGACAAAGAAATTTATACACAATCCTCATTATAAAGAAATTCAAATTTTCAAGTTTGAAAATATAGTGGATTTATGGAAGATTGGAGGAAAATATGACAAGGAAGTCACACTAAAAGCATCACAACTAGAGAAGGTAGAGGATATGAAGTCTTGTGCATAGGATCATATATGATTGTAAGGTAATTTTTTTTGTTTATCAATTATAAATATTTATTAAAAACAATATTATTTTTCTAATTAATTGTGTGACATTTATATTTTCAGACCATTATAATTCTTTTTAACACAATTTAAAATCATTATTTGAGGAACAATAATAAAAGAAAATGTATTAAGATTAGTAAATTTAAAATTTACCCTAGAAAATAATTAATTAATTATTAAATACTTTATTAATTAGTAAATTAGTTAATTAATTAATTATTTAATCGGTTAATATTTTATCATTAAGTAATTATATATGTATGATCAAATACATAAAAATTACAAATGATGACCAATTGAGAATTAATGAGTCCAATTGAAATGAAATAAGTCCAAAGTAAATGAATATTGTTAGATGTTGGAGATGTAATTAATGAGTCATGTCTATTGAAGATAATCACAGTTAGGAGTTGGAATATCCCAAAATCCTGACTAAGTCCAATATTTTTGAAATGCTCCTTTAGTGGTGCAAATTATATTTATGTTAATAATATGCCCCCTCATCCTTCCTTCACTGCTCATAGAAACAAACCTATGAATGTTACATGTTTCTCTAATTTTCATGATCCTTTCCCTAAATTAATTAGAGATTTTTTACCTAAGTTTTGTGATAGCAATAGAGATGAAGGGGAAAGACAATTCAAAGAATTTTTCAATTTAGTTTAATATTATGAGATTGACAATTAATTGGTTTCTATTAGATTATTTATTTAAATCCTAAATGTTGACTCGTTGGATTGGTATTATGAGTTTCCTACTATAATTATTGACTCCTGAGATAAATTTAGGAAATTTTTGTTGAGTAGTATGGGAAAAGAATGATATTAATTTAATGAGGCATTTTTTTTATAATATTGAAAAGTGATAGGATGAGAGTATTCAAAATTTTAATCTTAGATTTAGGTAGACATGGAATATGTTTCTTAAGTACATAAGACCTAGTAAAACATGTGTTAGTGTATTATGATATATATAGTGATTATTTGAATTATTATTTAGGTGATAAATTGCCATTGACAGTTACACGTGTTTGCACATTGGATTTGAAATTTTAAATCATTTCCCATACCTCTAATATATGTGTTAATGTGTATAATTCTAGTTGTATGTTTGTGAAGAGAAATGTGCTTTTTTGTTTTAAAACACTTATTAATTTTAAATATATTTGTAAAAAAATTCCTAGTTATTGATGTTGGTTGTTATTTATGTGTGTTAATTACACTCCTGAAGGAGAGAAATGACAGGTTATTACATTCTAATCATTTTAGATTCAAGATGTGACTCAATGTGGGATCCATACGGCATTGACCTTCGAGATCAACGGGGATGTTTTGCAAGACTTTAAAATACTTATAGCACTACTCCTAGTACATTTTCACTAGATTTATCTCCACAATTTTCCTAGGTTATGTCTAACTAAAGAATACAACCTAAAGAAAAAATTATGTAGAGAACTCTACATTTTAACTTAAAACCTGCATTTAAACTAGTTAGAAAGATATTAGATTCATGATCAATTTTATTTTCCATATATCTCAACATAAAGTAACCTTGAAAACTTTTGTAAAAATATCAAAAGATAAATTTTCTCACTTTCCTTGTCAACTAATATACCTCTATCTTTGTCGTGTTCTCCTTATTTTCCTTAACACCTCTTTACATACCTTCCTTTTTCATTTCACCTTTCATCCCTTCTTGAACTCAATTTATTCCTTATTTATTTGAGGCTATCACCTTTCATTCTCCTCTAAATTATTTCATGTGCCCTTCCTTCTTCTAGGCACTCCTTATGAGTCTTTGTCCTATAATATCTCAAATAAACCATTAAATACTAATCACAAAGTATAAAACTTAAATTCTTCCTTACCATTTTAATACCTGACGAGGACCTTCATATAACTCATTATTGATACAAATAGGGTGTACAAGAGATTTAATAACAAGTTTTAGACCTGATATCATTCTCCTCATATTATTATAATCAAACTTCAATTCACCTCAACACCAATTTAAGGTTCTTAGGTCTTTCTCACCTAAATTTTAGTTTGACTAATCAGGTTTATCCTAATATTTTCAAATCACTAATCCCATTTTCTTAAGTTAATTTTATATTCACAGACCTTTTAGGTTAGAAACAAAAGGATTGTCCAAGCAACCCTAATTTTGCTCTTATTCTGGCTTATTGGCCTTTATCCCTCCAAATAATTACTTTCCTTGATAAATCCTCATAGAAAAAGTTTCACCAATAATTAAATCACTCTACATGGTCCCATTTTGTCCTTTTAAATCTTATAAAAAACATGCACATATTTTTTAAATAACAAACACAATTTCACTCATGAGAAATATTCAATTAGGTTTCTAGTAGGATTTTGTTAGTCCTAAAGAACTATATCATCATTTATGCCATATATATAACCCCAAAGCACCTAAAATAAAAAATATGTTCAGGCATCATCCTCAGACCCTACACACAAAATTTTAGTAATTTTCAATTTTCAGAATACAAGCTATTGTGAAATCTCCTCTTAAGCTACGAAATAGGGTTTTGGATGACTCAAGAGGAAAAGAATTCCTTATTTTACAAAATATTCCAATTCGAGTATTAAAAATAGTTTTGTAAGCTCTATAAATACCTCCTTAACATTTTTCCTTTTTGTTCCTTCTAATAATTATGCATAGTTTCTCCCCAACAATAAGCTACATATTAAAACATAACATAAATCCTTGTTTCATCTTAGTCTTCAAGCCTTTAAGCATAAGGTCAATATTCTAACACCATTCACCACCTAAATCCTTCCTCTCAGTCACTTTTCTAAATAATAGTAATCCAAAAAATCCTATTTCATAAGGTCCCATAACATTTTACTCTTTTCCTACAATATAGGTGAAAGTATCACATACCTTACACTACTCTCAATAGCCTTTATTTTATACTAAACATCACTCTTAGAAAACATTCAAGCACTCCATGAAACATACATTTAACATACTACATAACCTACATGGTCATTTTTTTCTCACACAACATCTATATGTACGAATACCCGATTTAACAAGTTACAAGAAATACAAACTTCTCACTAAATTAGATATCCATCACTACTAATGCTAAGAATATCTATTATTTTTAAGGCTAGATTCATCACATTATATACACAAAAATAAACTCATGTATATTTAGGATGATAACAAAATTGAGACTTTCAAACTAATTTTTTCATTCATATGTATAAGAAATACAAACTATCTCATGAATCCTAATTTTAAGTGCTTCGTAATCTCTCTCTCTCTCTCTCTCTCTCTCTCTATATATATATATATATATATATATATTCAAAATAAAGTATTCTTTAAGTTTTGTGAAATAATATAGTCGTATGGAAAATTATGTGTTTCCACCAATGCTCACGTGGATTCACCACTCCTTTTCTTGTATGGGGAGGCTCCCATTATTGAATGTAAACTATGATAATCCTATATTTTGTTTTGGGGTTCCCAGATAGTTTGGGGATCACACAAGGACACTTCAGTGAACTTGTGGCAAAGTGTTTGTATGGGGTACAAGGGAGGATATTACAATGATGAGAGGTGAATGAGAGAAATTAGTAAAGTGAAGGTTATTTTTGTGAGTATGAAATTGCAGAGCTCACACCCAATAACCAGATCAGTTCAAAATTCAATTAGAGGAAAGAAAAAATGAAGCATCTAGTGAAACTAAAACATTAAATACACACAATTATTTATATTCATCTATCAAGGATGTAAAGTTACTTCTTGATCACTATACTTGAAAAGTGCATATAAGAGAGAAAATAGAAGAAAACATGAAAAGATAAATGGATTAAATGTAGATTTTATTTCTTGTGTTGGTGATACAAATATCGACACCCAAACCATAATCCACAATTGCTACCAAGACTAAAATTTCTGGATCCTTTAAAATGGATAAGCCATTTAAATTTGTAACAATGTTAACTAGCCTTTCACCTAACCCCACATGACTCTTCATGATCTCATTCAAATTGTGACTTTACATCTTCCTGGGAAATGATAAAATAAGTTCCCTTTCTATAAATCAAAGGGAATTTTACAATTAAACTTTAGAAATTTAATTAAGTGAATGATACAAAATATCATGATTACACATAATAAATAATTAGAAATGTGAAAGAAGAAAAGGGAGAAAGAGAGAAAGAGGAAATAAATTTCCATATCTTATGAAGAATATCCTTTTGATGATGAACTTGTTGATTCATGCTTCCTGATGAGAAGTTTCTGAAATGGACTCCTATTCCTTGAATTACTTGCTAAATTGAGCCACCGTAAGTGTTAAATTGTTCACCTCTAGAATGAAAATGCATCCCAAAACCTTGAACATATGGTTTTTTTTTTCTCTTTACTCATCACAGAGCTCTTGGAATCCTTCATTGAAGTTTAGGTACCGTTTTCACCTACAAACTTCTTACCTCTAAGAAACATGCTTTCACGATTCTTGTTCCTAGACCTCCAAAAATTTCCTAAATCTTCCCAAACCTATTACAATACATTCTAAACTTCTTGAAACAACTCATATATTGTTTCAATGCTTCAAATAATTCTTGTAGGATGCACACCTATCCCGGAAAGTCCAAAAATAACCTTTCTAGACCTACTAAAGAATACACCTTTAGAAGCACTGCACTGAAATGACACAAGTCACCTTTTCTCAACATTTTGAACACTTGGGAAGGTATGTACAACATATATAAAGAATTTAAATAATAAGATAGAAAAAATAGAGAGGGAATAATTATATGGAGGATGGTTTAGAAGGGTTTTCAAGAAAACAATTTGAAACTAGGGTTGAATTATCATGTTTCATCATTGATTTTTCCCTGACAAAAACACATAAAAACAACTTCCTAAAAAACATCCTTCACCTCTTCTATTTTAATTTCCCTTCACATCCTATCAAGAATGAGGAGTCAAAAAACTCACTTACCTAACTAGAGTGTAATTATCACCATTACTTCACTTGATTGGGTCTAGCTACTTGTTTACAAACTGACTAACTCTTTTTCATCACTCCAAACATACTCCTAATGAAATTATTATTCACAACACCTCCCAATGCTAATTACTAAATTCTAATATTCAAACTTGATATTCTTGAGGAAAAAACCATTTGACCTTATTATATGCCCATGAGGATCCCATTAAGTGGGAATCCATACAAAACATAAAAATTAACTCTTTCATATAGAATTATAACAAAAAAATAAATTTGTCTCTATATGTTCTTGCATTAGACTCCCCTAGTGGGAGAAATTTGAGTTCCATCTCAAATGATGGTCTTCTTTCTCTTCTTCAAATCATATAGCATCTCTAAAATTATTCTTCATATAGATTCTCTTTTCTCATTGATGAGTCATTTTATTTCCTTTATAAAACACCTCATCTTTGGTATTTTGTTGAGCCATTTGTAGCCATGAACTTATATTCCCCTATGATATTACTAGACATTTTCATTATAACTTGAACTCATGGCATGAATATTAGTTAATATAATTATTACTAAGTTTACATTATTCTGTGGGTTATGAGTATGAATTTATTATTTTTATTACAATATGACGTTACATGATGTTTTGTATAATGACATCCTTGTTTGTAAAGAACTTGTTATATGAAACAACTGACATGCAGCCAAAGGATACATATGTAGTAACTGACATGCATCTAAAGATACTTGTCTACAACAAAGCATCCATAGCCAAAGGAGGTCATACTCATAAATAAATCTGTGAAAACTTGGACATCACACCTAAGATCACACCTTTTGATAGAAGAAGCCATTATGAAAACTAGGAGAGGAACAAAAACCATCACATGATTATGCGTTGCAACTCAATAAAGAACTATTTGATTTAAATTCATAATTTAAATAAATGGTTGATCAATTGATCAGTTAGTTAATTTATGATATTATTATGTAAAAAACTATTGAGTAGTTATGTTACATGCATGTAGTTTTGGGATTGATTTCTTAATATTTTTTCCTTAATATAATGGGAACTCCTAGTATAACTCTATCTCTTCACGTCTTTTTTGTAATGAAAGATATAAAAAGGAAATGCTAACGTTGAAGGAGGGATCGATCCACAGATAAATAATTAGTGTATTTTCCAACTTTAATCTTCATGTTGATGAAATAAAAGTATGATTTTTGTTTATACGTGGTATATATAAGCCTCATGAGGGATTAGCACCCAAGGTAGGGCCCACTTATGGTTTTCTAACCCTCTCCTTTCATTTTTCTATTTAATTCATTGCATGATTAGATTATCAGTAGTGCATTCCTTTATCTTTGTTCTATTTTCACATGCTCTATCATTAGCCATAGTATTTACTTTCATGCATAATCTAGTTCATTTTCAGCATTTTTATTTCTTAATTGTAGTGACAACAATTTACCTTTATACCTCCCAAATATATGTTATCGTGCATATAGCATTGGAAATATTGAAACTTTATGCCCCTTGGTCTGATAATTAAATGACTAAAGATTAATAAACGTCATTCTAATTGTTGCAAGTTAATTTGCACCACAATTTTTGGCACCATTTCCGAGGATACTGCCAAGTTATAAGGTTTTTGAGAGGTTTTTCATTTCTTATAAGTAGTATAGGTTTTAATAAATTCACCTCCAACCCCCCCCCCACTAATTTCAGTTGAGTGAGTTGAGTACTTAATGCATGCACCATCCGAGAGATGCCCATCATATATAATTACCTAATCCACAAGTAGCACAGGTTTCCATATCAAATTATGAAGAAATTATATCTTCCTTTGAACAAGGTTTGGTAATAGAAGAAAATCCTCTAAGTGAAATATCTAAAGTTACTCCTGAGAAGCTAGAGATAGAAGAAGTAGACCAAAATGATCAAAATGGCATAACTACTTTTCAGTTTCCAATTACCGATAATGATGAAGTGGTTGTTATGAAGAATATTTCTCCCTCAAATTTTCCTAACTTTCATCGATCCATGACTGAATACCCAACACCTTTATTTTTGAGTTTGATGTTCTATGCAGGAGTTATGATTATACCACAAATGCACACAAATGGAATCTATTCCCTACTACACTTCAGGATGTAGCCTTGAGGTGGTTCATGGGTTTAGGAAGCAGTAACCACTTGGGCATGGATGAAGGAGAAGTTCCTCAATAAGTCTAAATACTAATTCAAGATGAGTAGAAGAGGAGGAGATGAAATCTACAAAATGGAACAAAAGGAGGATGAACCATTTAAGGACTATTTATAAATATTCATGTTCTACGTTCAAAAGACTAGGCACACAAGACTACCTCAGGAATATCTCAAATTACTCTTTTTGAAGGGAATCAGTGATGAGGACATGGATGCTTTGGATTTTATTGGAGAAAGAGATATTTCAAAAGCTACCTTTGTAGAAATTTGTGAAGCTTACATAAATTACTCACAAGATACTATGGAGAGGATAAGAAATGTAAGATCAAGAGGTGGATTAGTTACCAAAATAATACGGGACATATGTAATTCAAATATTGTCAACATGTTTAATAACATGAAGAAGGATATTGCCAATGATATGGCTAATCAGTTATATGTTCTGCATTCCAAAAATAAAAAGGAATATGCAGAAGAAACAATCGTAGTATTTTTTCACGCGTATAGAAGAAATAAATCTGACTGTAGATGTAGAGGATTAACCAACATTATAGAAGAAAAGGAGGACTCACTTGAATTCAGGATGATAGAAAAAGAGGATGGAAAATTGCTCTATGTTTCCCAAAGAAATCCATGGCCAACAAGGAAAGGAGGTGTTTTATAAGACCCTATTTTGTCATTTCAAAATTGGTCTAATAATCCATATATGTAACAAACACCTTGGGCTAATCCTCAAGGTTTTGATCCATATCCTAGCCAATATCAACAACAATGGAAACCTCAGTTTCAAGGACAAAAACAATGGAAATAATCTCCTCAACCATGGTAACATCCATGGAGAGGAGGGTAGCAGTGGAATAACCCACCTCCTAACTACCCAAAATCCTACAATCAACCTCCTTACCCTAAGATACAATCCCTAATGTCAAACACCCAAGCAGACTCTCAAACAAAAGCTACCCAACTACCAACTCAGCCAACTCCTAACCCTAATAATAAATCTTCTTAGATAACCTACACCACTAAATGAGCTCAATAACCTACCTATTAATTTGATGTTGACAATATCCAACTATGCTCAAGAAGATCACTTCCTCCACCAAGTAGACCCATCATTACTGAGATTGTTGATGAACCACTGAAGTTGCTAGATGATCTCCAATAAAGTAAAAACATGCTTCAGGAAGATCCATACCAAAAATAGAAGACACTGTAGACAAATCCACAATAACCTAAGTAAAATTCTAGTAAGGATAAAACACTGGCTAATGAACCACCATTTCGTAAAGGTTACAAGAAAAGAAGAATGACCTCGCATCAGAATCTAATTTTGATTTTTTTAACCAGCTAAAGGATATTTGTGTCAAAATTCCATTGATTCGATCCACTAAGTATGTGACAATTTATAATAAGTTGATTAGGGACCTATGCATAAAGAAACTAGGTAGGAAGAGGAAGGATCCATCTACTGTGCAAGTTTTTGGAAAACAAGCTGATATTATGATTATAAATTCAATCTTTCCCAAATATATAGATCCAAGAAACCCATTGTTAAATGTTTCAATCAATGACATAGTGATAAAGAACACTTTGATTGACTTGGGGGAAACCATAAACATTATGAACAATCATATCATGGATGATTTGAAGTTGGAAGGACTAAGGCCAATAGATAGAGTCTTACAACTTGTAGATAGATCAACAGTGAAACATGAAGGATTCCTTAAGGACATAGTGGTAGTGGTAGAATCTTGGGAATACCCTACTGACTTTTTTGTTCTTCAACCAAAAGCAATAGTGGGAGGATATCTTATCACCCTACGAAGACAATGATTGGAAACTGTTAATTCATTCATATGATGCAGATTTAGTAATATGATTATTTCTAATGGAAGTGGTATTAAAAATATCATGCTTTATCTACCTACACAAATGTTTAATGAAGAAGATCAAACTGTTTGGGTTGAGGAGCTAGAAGAATACCAAATCTCAGTACAGCAGCTCATGATGCTGGATAATTCCTGCATAATTGAAGGGAAAAAAATATGTTGTTATTTCCAACATCCTACAAAATGACTATGTAAGGAGTGAAAAAGTAGATGGTATACTATGGTGTATCAGTTGCCATGTGAACCAGATTCTACCGTGGAAAATCACTATGAAAGTTATAGGTGAGAATTACATCATTCACCAAATTCTCCCACATGATTGCATATTGAACTCTTTAAGTAGAAATGTATACTCCATGTTTGATCTCTCTAAGAAATTGGAAATCACTCCTAGAAAGTAACTTAATGTCAATAAAATGTTGAGCATGCAACAAGAGCATCAGTTAATTGATATTATGCAGAAACATGCATGGAATCCATCCTAATATTTTTACACACAAGATATACATCAAAGATAGATGTAAGATAATAAGGCAGCCAAAAAGAAGCATGAACCCAACAGTGAGAGATATTGTGAAAGAAGAATTAAAAAAATTATTGGATTTTGGATTCATATATCCAATTTTAGACAGTCAATGGGTGTCACCTCTTTTTAATGTACCCAAGAAGAATGGAAAATGGAGGATCTATGTAGACTACAAAGATTCGAATGCAAAAACAAAGAAGGATCATTTTTCACCCTCTTTCATTGATCAGGTACTTGACACTTTGTCTTGTAAGAAATAATTTTATTTTCTTGATGGATGCAATTCCTACAGGAAAATTCAAATTTCATTAGAGGATTAAGAAAATACCACATTCACATGCCTATGGGGAATGTTTGCATATTTTGTTTTTCCCCTCATTTTGTGTAATGCACCTACTACATTCCAAAGGGCAATCTTGAGCATATTTTCATATTTAACAAATGACTACATGGAGGTATATATGGATTATTTTATAGTACATGGCTATACTTTTGATAAAGAAATGAAGAATCTGGAAAAATTTCTAAAGAGATGTAAAGATCATAATTTTTCCTTAAGCAATGATAATTTTTACATAATGATGTCTAAAGGAATAGTCTTAGAGAATTACCTATCATCTTCTAGAATTCAAGTAGATCCAGCCAAGATATTTGTAATTATAAATCTGCCAACACTAAATAAAAGGAAGGATGTGAGGAGATTCCTAGGAAATGTAGGTTATTATATAATATTTATACAAGATTTTAGTAAGATTGCAGCACCATTATTTGTACTACTAGGGAAATATGTTTCCTTTTATTGGACTGAAAAATTTGAGACTGCATTCCAAAATTTTAAGCAAATGTTGACTTTTGCACATGTGTTAAGAGGACTAGATTGGATTTTTCCATTTCACATTCATATTGATGCCTCATACCATGCCATTGGAGTTGTTTTAGGATAAAAATATGGAGTTCTAAACTATGAAATATATTATGTTAGTAATAACCTACAACATGTTAAACTTAACTATACAATCACAAAGAAAGAGTTATTAGAAGTTGTGTAAGCCATTAATAAGTTTAGGCACTACATCATAGCTTACCAAGTGTTTATTCACACTGACCATGTTATAATTAAATACTTGATCAATAAAAAATTTGTAAGTAGTAGAATAATTAGATGGTTTCTACTCTTGCAAGAGTTTGATGTCACCATTGTGGATATTCCTGGTAAGGACAATGTTGTAGCTAAATTTCTTTCAAGAATGGAGAATAATAATGAAGAACAAGTAGTGCATGAATCTTTCACAGATGAGCACCTATTTTCCATTTCCACCAGAGCACCTTGGTATGTTCATATAGCCAATATTTGGTCTCACATAAGACATATCCACACTGTTGGTCCCATTATTGAGTTTTCATAATGTGCCCTAATTTTTCATGTCCATTTTTTCTCAAAACGTTTCATTTTTTTGATTTGGTGGTCTGTATTTCATTTTCCCCAATTGAATACCTTTGAAGATGTCTAAGATGTTATTATTTTTTCCCTAATTTGAACAAAATCCATGTATGCCCCTTTTCATGCCTTAGTTTTTTAAATTTTTGGGGATGTGTGGTTTCTCCTTTGCCAAATCATGCAAAACTCGAAATTGATCGAATCCCATTTTTTTGAAAGTGTTTCCCCAATCCTAGGCTCAAAAGAAATGTCAAAAATGGTTCAGTTGATTTAAAATTATAAAAATCCACATTCCTTGTCAAAAATTTTGATTTCTAAGGCATCCGGTGAATTTTTGATGTTTTGACGGGAATACGGGTGTCATTTTCATGTCAAATTCATCATCGCAACATTATTTCTATGTGGCATGATATGAATGGTAAGAGGATTGGCAGGTTATCCTTAAAAAATTTGGCTTTCATTTTGCAAGATTTTCAAAAATCAATTTTTGGCCCGAAAGCCCACACCAAATAGGGAGAGGACACGTGGCGTAGAGAGTGTATGGATGGAAAAGGGACTTAAATAATTTTTAATGTTTTATGGCTCAAATTGATAAGGTGAAATTTTGGCCTATGGATCCTTAGCCAATCCTTGGTGGGCATGTGTCCAAAGAAAGGCCAGCATGAGAGGGTGAAGGTTTTGATGAATTTGAATTTTTTAACTTCAAAACTTTAACGTTGAAATTTGAGCCGAAGCTCTGCAAAATATCACGAGGTGAAACGTGGCTAGAAGAATTCAATATGAGGGGTTAGTGGGTTTTGTGATATTTTTGAAGTTTTAACTTCAAATGGTATAAAGTAAAGTTTTGGGCCGAAGGTCCCCGACCAATGAGAAGTGGACATATGTTCTCAAATGTAAAATGTTAAGTAGGGAGATTGATGGAAAATTTTATAAAATTTGTACCACTCTAATCCAAAGCCAACACATGTCCCAAATGGTAAAATGGGGAAGCGCAGGCCCAAGGAAATTTTTTTAATTTGGCAAATTTGGTAGGGAGGATTGAAGGAAAAATTTGAAAGGTTGAACCCGTAGCAAATAGAGGAAGGACACATGGCAAAGAGGAAAAAATAGGGTGCAGGCCCACAAGGAAAAATGTAAAAATTTTCCAAAATCTAAAAAATGGTAAAATTCATAAAATCGGCCCATAGTTTTTAGTGGGGCCCACAGGTGGACACATGGCGGGTGCAGGGGAAAAGCGAGGAATTTTTGAAAAAATTTCTAAAATAAAAAAATGTCACAAATGCATTTCTAAAGGATGGGAGTTTGATCCAATCATGTTTTTACATGTGTACCACCTTATCCAAAGGGTAAAATGGGAATATTCAATAATCTCATCCTCCACATGGAGGGCTACCATTTAAAGTTGATCCGAAATCAATGGCAACTATGCATTCACCCATTTGGCCACCATGGGAGCTCCAGGAAGCTTGGATTTGTTGTTTCTTCACCAAATCACATCAAATTTTGTATGATTTTGCATCCTCTTGGCCTTTTGAGTGTAATGGCACTATTTTCATGACCTAATTTGATGGTATATGATAGATTTGATATAATTCTTGCCTTTTCCCAATAAAAAATGTGAAAAGTTAAAATCAAAGGTTGCAGAGGTAAAAATTGAAAAGGTAAAACGTGAAAAATGATTTCCAAAGCATGATGGCATGCCTGAATGACAAAAACATGACCCTAGGATGGATATGGATCCGAATTTGTGTAATATTTTAAACTTTTTGTGCATCCCTAGCAATATGCGAGCTATTTTCCAATTTTATGTCATTTTCATGAAAGGATAAGGGTTTTTGTAACAAATTTGATCCCTTAAGCATATTCTTTGCTTGGGAGGCAAGACTCCAAGCTGGCATTGAGTTTATATGATATTTTTAGAGAATTTGAGGAGAGAGAAAAGGACATAGAATGTTTCAAGGAAGAAATAGGAAGAAGCCCATTTTCTCTGAGAAACCCACCTGAGAACCATTTTCAATTCCATTTTTGTATCAAATTTCATCATGTTGAGTTGGTTTTAGTTGTAAATCCATCAAAAAGCTCTAAGATTGTTCTTATAGAACTCACCTTCTAATGTATTTGATCAAATTTTGGATTATTTGGTGTTATCTCTTGGCAAAATTTGCATATTTTTATGTTTCAGAATGATTTCAATTTGTGTTTCTTACTCATGTTGCAATCTTATGTTTAGGATCTCTTTGATTATATAGGGTCTCATTTCTTTTTTATTGTTTAATGGTATTTGCAATTTTATATTCAGAAGATCCTTCATCTGATAGAAGATAAACATATTTAAAATAATTTTACTATCCTTAAATATTGAGATTGTTTGTAAACCTTTAGGTGCACCTTAGATCATGATCAAATAGGGATTCCTGGATATTTTTTTGGTATTTTACTTCAAGATTTTTTGGTAGTTTATCAAATATTATGTGGAAGAGTGCAGATCTATGCCTCCATTTGGTGCACATATCCTGGTTGAAGGAGTATTATAAACCCATTGAAACATCTCTATTGTTTAGGTGTTGCAAATCTCTTGCAAAGGTTCTCAAAAAAGTTGGTAATTCTTGGCTAGTCTTGTCTTAACATCTCCCAACAAAATTTCATTCAAACTAACTCATCCTATCCATACTACCCCTACATTGCATTGTGTGTCAACAAAAGAATACAATCCATTCACAAAAATGTGCAAAGCATATAAAGATTTTATCATGTCTTTAGCTGCCTTAGCCTTGTCTTGAAAACATTTCCATCATTTAGTAGTGACAACTCTTTTGAGTTTGAATAATTGATAATTGATCATGTTTTCCCAAGGCCATTTCCATACAATGTGTAAAGCATAAGGATATCTCCATCTCCTTCATCAAACAAAGGTTTCAATATAGGTTCTCTTACCTTGGTTGAAAGGCACAACCTAGAATAGTGAGGATTAGATCAAAATCCACTTGAGGTGCTACCCACTCCTTCAAATCTTGAGTGCTAACAAGTCAGATAGATGTGCTCCCCGGCTACAAATGACACACAAATAATTTATCTACCCTTGTGTGTCTTGTGAGATCTATGATGTTTCTTGAGTTGTGAAGAATATTAAGTTTGGCTACCAACACCAGAGTGGAGCTGTTGCTGGGGACTTCTTGTAATTTCTTGGTGTTTTTAAGGTGTTTTGAGGTGTTTCAGCATTTGTATATTTAGTTCATACACTTTGGTTGCATAGTTATTGATTGATCTAAGAAGAAGAAGGTCTGATTTATAAGGCTCTACAAAGTTTTCCAGTGCTAAGATACATTTGATAGATTATTTTAGTGCATTCTTTCACAACTAAGGTGAAATTCCTTAGTGGCGACTCCATGCTGATTTGATTTTAGAAATACCAGTGTCTTGAGCTTTCTATCATTTATTTTTGTGTTGTTGATCTCTACAAAAATGGAGGGAAGAAGATCTCTCTTCCTTAAAGACTCTACTAAAAAAAATTCTTAGACTTGAGAAATTTAGAGTTGGAAGGGAGAAGAGTTTGGAAAGTGGTTAAAGGTCAGACATTAAGAAAATATAGAGTCATTGGTGAGAGAGATTAGCCTTTGGTAAAATAATATCACTCTTCTTCAGGTGATTCTGATTCAAGAAATCCTCTCATAAACTTGTTTGCCTTAGCTGGTGAAGGTCCTTCTATGGTGCGTGGTAAGTTCCTTTTCTACTCTACACCTCTGTGTTTTACTTAAAATCAAACTTTCCAAAAAAATCAGCACTTAGAGGATACCAGTCTTGTGAATCACATTCTTGAGCCCCAAAGATATTGCACTTCTCAACAGCTTGCCTCACCTCCAAGATCACCCCCACCAAACAATATGGCTCAGCCTAGACCTCCATTTGTTGTTAACACCTTTGGTCCTATAAATTTTAGAGGAATGGATGGTTACCCAAATGCTGTCCCACAAGATGTCAGAAATAGGTTACCAAAATTCCAAGGTAACAATGCCATTACTGGTGATCAACATCTCAAACTTTTTGATAATATGATGGAAGTGTTATCAAAAATAAGCCCCTTGCTTATTTTTTTGGCTAACTCCCTTCATTCCTTCCTCCCTTGTGTCTTAGTCAGAAATTTTTATCTTTCAAGCACTCAAAACATATTGGAAATGGTTTCATTGGATAGAGCATCATCTCAGCTTTCCAGAATGGTAAATTTTTCCTTCTAACTCCTTGTATTTTTTAAGTTATGGCTCGGTGGAGTTTTGGAGGGAAATTTTCCCATGGGAGGTCCGCGGTCCAATTAGGACGTGAGATGTCATCAACAGAATGGTGGGGGCAGAGGTGACATAGAAAATTTTCATAAAATATTAGTAGGGCACACAAAGAAATTTTTTGGCCCAAAGGCCCGCCAGCTAATAGGAATGTGCCACATGTCCTTAGGACCGTCGGAGGTCAGAGCGGTGAGAGAAAGTTGAAAAAAAATTCAAAGTTGGCACAAATGGAATATCTTGGCCTGAAGGCCTGCTAACGAAGCACAAACTACCACAGTGTCCTCAGGGAATCAGAAGGTGGAGGGGTGGAAGGAAATTTTCCTTTAAGCCAAAATGGGGAAAAATATGGATTGGAAGCCCGCCTGTGATGGCCCACACCAATCAGCAGCCGCCACGTGTCCTCATGTTGGTGAAAATCTTAAGGTGGGTCCACAGAAGGAAAAGAGCTAGTTTAGGCCCATGCCAATCAAAACATGCCACGTGTCCCATTCAGGGAAGTGCTTAGCAGCAATGGAAAATGTGGAAGAAGTGGCCCACTAACGAATCACAGCATGACATGTGGCATCGGAGTTTCAGGGGTGGCGAAGATTTATTGGAAAATTTTCCAAAGACCAAAAAGGCGTAAAAAGGTAAGGGGAAGGCCCGCGACCAATCAGAAGATGACACATGGCATTAGGCCAGCTGGAGGTGGAGCCTTTTGGGGAATTTTTACCAAAGGTCAAAAAGAGGGAAAATTTTAAATTTCGGGCCCGCCAACAATTTTGCCCTAGTTTTGCCCTAAAAATTCAGGAGGGTATAACTTTGGATCCAAAACTCAGATTTTTGCGTTGTTGGTGTCATTGGAAAGATGGTGAAATTATCTACATGATGGAAGTCTCAATTTTTTGTTTTGGTAAGGTTTAGAGAGAGAAAATCAAAAAACGCATCTGGCATGGGAAGGAGAACATAACTGACATTTCAACCACCATTTTTAATGAAGTATGGCTCACATTCTCTCCCAGTATGGTCAAAAACATTGGGGAATGAATTTTTTAGGGTTCCCATGCTATTTTAATGCAATCTTTTTGGTGGTTGAAGCATCCTTTCATGCTTTCCCATGTTTTCTCCTTCATGGGCTTGAATTTTCATTGTTAAAAGCCAGATTTGGCTCATTTTGTAAGGGTTGGACATTTTTATGTTTTGCAGGCTCCCTTTTTCACCCTAGAAAGTGATTTTGTGAAATATTAGACCTCTTTCAGGACTGCAACATGTTTTCTACCTCTCTGCTATTGTAATGCATGTATTTTTTGATATTGAAAATGACAATACAAGCTCTGTGAATGAGTTTCAGTCCTATTCTTGTGTTGGTTGCTTCATTTCTGATCTTTCATTACATTTTATCAGTTTGTGCATGATGTTTTGTTACGTTCTCTTAATCTGTGTCAATTTTACAGAAGTAAATGTTCACCACTCCTTTAGTGTATCACCTTATTAGTCTTAGTTTTATTTCCTTGCATCTTTATCTCTTTCCCCTTGGAATTTAGAGTAAGATTTTGAGTTTAAACCTCTGCAATTTTCAAGCAATACATCTGATCTGAGGAGTTGAGGAACCAACCTCTAATCTAGAGATTATTTTCCCATTTTCACAAGTCCCGCACTTGGGTAAAAGATTCAATGTCATGTAATCACACTGGATGTCCATTATCAAACTAGAAATTTGATAAACATCCATGGGTGCTACTGATTTGCACTAACAATTTTGGCACGTCGGGTGGGACCTTAGAGGTCTTCATCTTCATTGCAAAAAATTTGATGTGCATTTTTTGTCAAGTTTCTTGCTTGAAAAGAGCCCTAATTTGCACATCTTGTGACTCTAAAGAGAAAATCAACTGGTTTCAGTAGTCAAGTTTGAAGATTCATGAGAATAATCAATACAAGGTCAAGATCTAGAGAGGAGGGATTGTCTGACTATCTATAGCTATCTCCTGGAAGAATGTATAGAGGAAGGAGGATTCAAAGGTCTCCATCTCCACCAAATAGAACTCTATCAACTCCTCCACCTTCTATACCTTTCACTTAATCAACAAGGGTTCTCAGGCCAATCAAAATGGCACAAAACCCAATCCTTATGTCAACTTCACTGGCAGTAGCCCACTTGCTCTCAATGCAAAAAATCTAGTTCCAGTTGTAGCATTAAATAACATTCCATAATTCACTGGAGAAAATTAGACCACTCCTGGTGATCATGTTAAAGACATTGCTAATTTTTGTGCAATCCATGAGATTGTTGAGATGTAGATTGTTGTCAAATTGCTAGCATCTTCATTCAAAGGGAAAGCAATGCAATGGTTTAGAAGCCTTGGGGCTGGTTCTATCTAAAATTGGAATCAGTTGTGCATAGCTCTCCATGAGTAGTTTGGATAAAATTGAGATAGCTTGTCTCTATTGGAACAACTGACAACCATCAAGAGAGCTCCCAATGAGTAGCTGACAGACTTCAACTTCAGATTTCAAAGGACTTGGGATAGAATTCCTAGTGGCAATAAGGCCAACAGCTGAAGGTGCTTTCTCTATACTATCTTAAAGCTTTGAATTCTAATATTTCTATGTTAATTCAATCCATGGGAGGTACAATTATACCTGTTGCTTATAGCATTTCCATTAGAGCTGAAAATTGTTTTATTCAAGTTAGTAAGCTATCTCTAAGGCCTCCCATGCCCTTGTATCCAAACTTAGAAATTCCAACCACTAGTCAAGCACCTACTATAGCTCCTATTCCCACTCCTAGAAATCAGAGTTCAAATGAAACTTCTACTTCATCCTCTAGTGCCTCAAATGAACTTCGGGAAGTCATGAAACAATTACAAAATTTAGGCAATGAGCTGGTTACACTTAAGAGGCAGCAGGCCCAAAGTTTTAGACCTTCTTATTATCCTCAAGCTTATCCTAATAAGCAACCATATCAGCCCAATAGGCCACCCAATCTAGCTGTAAATCAAAATCAAGTAAGGCCTCCTGCCAATAGACCATTTCAGCCCTATAATCCCAATGTTGCATCTGCCTCTAAAGCCTTAGTTCTAGTGCAAAATAATGTAGCACAAGAGTATGATTGGTGTTTCCCATGAAATGAACCTCACAACCAATCTATGTGCTTCAATGGTGCCTTGAACCAAGCCTTGATGGTGACAACAACTGGTGTAGAGGGTGAGGTGAGCCAGGAAACAAACCAACAACAAGGAACATCCCAGCAAAATGTAGCTCCAAATGAGACTACACTAGTGAATTGGCAGGTTGAGGATTTTTGTGGCATAAATCAAGTAATGTCTCAAGGTGTAGCAGCCAATACAAGGTCAAAAAAGAGGAATATTGGTGAAGGGCATTCATTGGCTCCAAGTGATCCACAACCTTCCACCACTCCACAAAGTGTTGGCAAGCAAAATGTAGTTCCAAACATGTAAGGACAGCCCAAGCCACCTTCTAGACTAGTTCAAATGCTAGTTTTTGCTACCCATGTGTAAGAAAAGAATGTGTAGACCAAGGGACAACGAAGATATGTTTCATCCCCATTTAGCATCATTGATCAGATGAATAATACAAATTTGAATATATCTATGTGGTAATCATTATCCATTCCAGGCCAATGGGATCTCCTACAAGCTACCATGAAGAATTGGTCAACTTCAAATCAGCAAGCTCATGTGTAAGAGAAGGTACTCACAAATGTGGCTCAACCTGAAGGGAATCATGGAGGACAACAAGGAAAATTTGTGAAGCCCCCCCATTCTATGTTACATTGATCATTGGGGATAAACCAGTACATAATTGCATGATTGATTATGGGGCAAGTAGTTTTGTAATGCCCAAGCAAATAGCTGATCAGTTGGGCCTACAATATGAAGTCATATCCAAAGGGGTGGTGCAAATAGATGGGATAGCAATAATAATAGTGGGAGTGATCAAATATTTGAACCTTACTTTACATTCATGTCCCAATGTTACTATTTTACAAGATGTGTCAGTAATAGATTTGCCACCACTCTTTTCCTTATGCTTGTCAAGTGATTTCACAGCTAGAATTGGGGGCTATTTATCTACTGATTGGTCACACATGTTGTTTAGAACTAGATATGGAACTAAGGCCACAATTAGATCTGATCCTATTGCAAACTTTCACATTGAGCCTCATACTCCAAGCCCAATCAATGCCAATTGTTCAGCATTTGATCAAGAGGATTATCCAAGCACTGATGAAGCTGACACCAAAGTTGGGAGCATCCTAGATTTGACTCTTGATGAGTGGGAAAACAAAGTACATGCTTTTGATCCCTACCAAGAAATAGAAGAGTCTAAACTAGGAGTTTATTGCATACATGAAGAAAATCAGCCTATTCTTAGCATCACCAAGCCAGACCATAAGGATGAAAATGAGGTATGACAGCTATTTTTTGATGGATCAAGAAGTAGGAAAGGTGTAGGAGGGGGAACTATGCTTGTTTCACCTCAAGTAATTAAATATTATTTAGCTTTTAGATTTCAATTTGTATGTTCTAACAACACTGTTGAATATGAAGCTCTGATACAAGGGTTGCATTGGTCAATCAAGAGAGGTATCAAGAACTTACAAGTCTTTGGCAACTGTGAGATGATTGTCAATCAAGTTAGAGGGAAGCATGCTACCAAAAATGATCTAGTCAAGTGTTATAAGAATAGGGTGTGGAACCTCATTAAGGATTTTGAGGGATTCGACATAAATTCCAACCTTAGGAAATAAAACCAAGCTACTGACAGGCTTGCAGTAGTTGGGGAAGCCTTTGATGTTTTTGAAAGTGTCAAAGAAGATAAAGTATAGTCAAACATTCATGTGATTGTAAGGCCATTAGTGCTAGACAACAATGTAAGTTGGCAAGTGTTTGAAAATGATCAACAAATCATCAATTTCTTGCAAGAAGAAGCTGAGTTCTCAGCCAAAAATCAGGAAAAATTAGAATAACAGTATTGTGATTAGGTGGTACAGCTAAGAACCAACAAACTGCCAAAGGGACTTGTCACTTTAGAGTCCATTTTTAATCCTAATGATCAATTTAGGAAAGAGAAAGCAAATATCCAAGTCAAGGGAGAAGATTCAGTGCCCATCTTGGTTGGAGAAGGCAATTCACTTCAAATTGGCAAAGTAGCAACTGAGCAAGACAGGTATGAGTTTATGTAACTTTGTCAAGAGTTCCCTGATATATTTACTTGGAGATATGAGGATTTGAATGTTTTTAATCCCAAACTAGCTCAACACATTATTGAATTGGATCCCAATGCTAAAACCATCAGGCAGAAACAAAGGCCAGTCAATCCACACATGGAGCCTCTTATGAAGAAGGAATTGAATAATTTAATAGAGGCAAGTGTCATATTTCCTATCAAACATTCTAGTTGGGTTACAAACTTGGTTCCAGTTATAAAGAAGAGTGGAGTAATCAGATTGTGTGTAGACTTCAGAGATTTGAATAGAGCATCTCTCAAGGATCATTACCCACTTTCTTCTATGGAGCATATTTTACAAGTTGTTGTTGGCTCTGAAAGGTTTTCATTGCTAGATGGTTATTTAGGGTACAATTAGATCATGGTAAAAGAAGAGGATCAGTGCAAAACAGCCTTTACAACCAAATGGGGGACTTATGCATATAGAAAAATTCCATTTGGGCTATCCAACGCTGGAGCTACCTTCCAGAAGGCAATGGATATGGTGTTCAAGGGATTAATCAACAAAATGGTGCTGGTATATTTAGATGATATCACTATTTTTTCTAAAATTACAACAGATCATATCTTTCTTTTGAGACAAATGTTCCAAAGATGTAGAAGATTTGGGGTATCCTTGAATCCCAAAAAATGTATTTCTATAGCTCATGAAGGAAATATTTTAGGCCACATTGTTTCCAAGGAAGGATTGGCAATTGATCTAGAGAGGGTTGAGGCCATAAAAGCACTGCCATTACCAAGCCATAAGAAGGATCTTCAAAGTTTCTTGGGAAGGATCAATTTTGTTCGGAAGTTTGTTCCAGATTTTACAGCCCTTGTCAAGCTAATAACTATGATGTTGAAGAAAAGCATGGATTTCAAATGGATAACAGAAGGTAAGGCTAGCTTTGAGGCAATTAAAGAGGCTATCTCACAAGCTCTAACTCTCATTAACCCAAATTTCTCTAAGGATTTTATCCTTTATGCATTTGGAGGTGATGATACAATCTTTGTAATTATAGTACAACAGAACAAAGAAAAGGCAGAGTAACCAATTGCTTTCTTTAGCCAAATCTTGGAGGACTATGAGGTGAGGTACTCTTTTATTGAGAAGCATGTTCTTGCAGTGATTAGTAGCTTGAAGAAATTTAAGCATCTAGTTTCAAACAACAAGGTTCAACTATTGGTTTCTCATGTGGGAGTTAAAGACTTCCTCCTCAACAAAGATTTAAATGAAAAATGTGCAAGGTGGATTACTCGTGTCATGGAGTATGACGTTGAGATCAAAGTCACCAAGTTAGTTAGAGGAAAAGGTTTATGTGAATAGCTAGTCTTAAGCAAATCAACAGAAACATGCAATGAAAAGGATGTTGTTTTGGTGTTGTAAAACAACCAAGAACAAGGTAATGTTCAAGAAGAGAATGATGGTGTCCTCACTCCTTGTTGGACCGAAGACAAAATGCACTTCCTATATACAGGCCTATGCCCTCCAGAGATGAACAAAATAAAGAGAAGGTACTTCAGATTGCAAGTTGTCCCATATGAACTTGTTGATGGTGTTTTGTTCAATAAAGATGTAAATGGAGTGATGCTGAGATGTATTGGAACAAATCAGATTTATAGAAAATTGGAAGAGTTCCATGGTGGGACAGCTGGAGGTCATTTTTCTCCAAGAGTGACAGCCCTCAAGATCATGAAGGCTGGCTATTATTGGCCTAAGGTATTTAGTGATTATTATGCATGGATCAAGAGGTACAAGAGTTGTGATTTCTTCATAGGCAAGGAAAGATTAGCAGCCCTTCCATTGCACCCAATTTCAGTTTACCAGCCATTCATGCAATGGGGTTTAGATTTCATTAGAGTCATTAACCCAAACTCAAGTCAAGGACACAAGTGGATCCTAATAGCCACATATTACTTCACCAAATGGACTGAGGAAGTGGCACTTAAGGAAGCAAATGAATCTAGCATTCTAGACTTCTATGAAGGGATAGTAACCAGATTTGGTATACCTACCACTATGATATCAGATAATGCTTTGAAATTCATAGGATCAAGGGTGACTGAATAGGCTATCAAAAACAAGATTTATCTGAGCACTTCATAAAATTACTATCCTCAAGGTAATGGCCAAGTTGAGTCTACAAACATGAACTTATTAAGGATCATCAAGAGGAATCTTAATGAAAATTAGAGGACTTGGCACACTAAATTAAAATCAGCCTTGTGGGCTGATAAGATAACTCCCAAGAGATCCACAGGTAATTCTCCATTCAAGCTTGTTTATGGAAGAGAGGTAATTTTTCCCATATCACTTGAGTTACCAATGTTGGAACTCATGAAGTAATTGGAATTGTTGGAGTTTGAACCCATGGAGGTTAGATATGCAAAATTGATGGAGCTCTAAGAGATCAGAGAGTGTGTAACCCAAGCAATGGAGAAGGATCAAGCCTTGATCAAGAAGACTTTTGATAGGAAAGCTAAAGATAGAACCTTCCAAGTTAGAGATCTAGTGTTGAAATGGGATGTAGACAAAGAAAATCCATGAAGGAATTCAAAGTTTGATGCCATTTGGAGTGGCCCCTACATGGTCACAAAGTGTAAGAACAACAATGCCTTCTAATTGTTTACATTGGATGGTGAAGAACTGCATATTCCAGTTAATGGAATCCATCTAAAGCATTACTACTAGAAGGAAGTTCTCCACCTTGTACATATTAGCTTATGTTTTCATTCCTCTAAGTGCTTATGCACATTGTTTTGTTGTAGCTTAGTTTTGAATTTCCTTAAGTGCTTTAGCATAGCTTGTTGTCCCAAGATGCATTTTACAGGTCATGTTCTAGATCCAGTCATGTTCCACTCTTTCATTTTCCTCCTTGTAATTTTATAATCAGTTGGGGTACCAAAGAGAGAATTTTATGACTCCATGCCTAATGGACTGCTTCAGGCAACTGGTAACTTATCCAGTAGGCAGATGACCCCTCTAAGTTGCCAAAATTATTATCCAAAATAAGCCCCTTGCTTATTCTTTTGGCTAACTCCCTTCATTCCTTCCTCCCTTTTGTCTCAGTCAGAAATTTTTATCTTTTAGGCACTCAAAAATTTCTAGAAATGGTTTTATTGGATAGATCATCTTCTCAGCTTTCTAGAATGGTAAATTTTTCCTTCTAACTCCTTTTATTTTTCAAGTTATGGCTCAACAGAGTTTTGTAGGGAAATTTTCCCATGGTAGGCCCACCAACCAATCAGAACGTGCCATGTCATCGGAAGAATAGCGGGGGTGGAGGTAACTTAGAAAATTTTCACCAAGTATTGGTGGGGTGCACAGATAAAAATTTTGGCCTGAAGGTCCGCCAGTCAATAGGAAGAGGCCACGTGTCCAGAGGCCCGTTGGAGATCGGCTCGGCAGAGAGAAATTGGAAAAATTTTCAAGGTTGGCGCAATGGAGAATTTTAAAATGAAGGCCCACCAGACAATCAAAATGTGCCATGTGTCCTCATAGCATTGGTAGTGGGGGCATGGAAGGAAATTTTCCCTTTTTCCAAAATAGGGATAAATATTGAATGAAATCCTGCCAGCGATAGCCTGCGCCAATCACAAGTCGCCACATGTCCATGTGGCCAGTGAAAATCTTAGGGTGGGTCTGCAGAAGGAAATTTAGAGTTCATGCCCATGCCAATCAGAAGTTTCCGTGTGTCCTATTTGGGAAAGTGGTCGGTAGTGATGGAAAATTTGGAAGCGATGGCACACCAACCAATCATAGCATGGCACATGGCATCGGAGCTTCGAGCCGGCGGAGAATTTTTGGAAATTTTTCCAAAGACCAAAAAGGTGTAAAAAGGTAAAGCAATGGCCTGTGACAAATTAAAAATTACCACATGGCATCAGGATGGTGGGAGGTGGATCCTTTTGGGGATTTTTTTCCAAAGTTCAAAAAGAGCGAAAGTTTAAAATTTTGGGCCCGCCAAGATTCAATTTTGCCCTAGTTTTGCCCTAAAACTTTAGAAGGGCATAACTTTTGATCCAGAACTCAAATTTTTGCGTTCTTGGTGTCATTGGAAATCTGGTAAAATTTGCTACATGATGGGGGGATTGATTTTATGTTTTGGTAAGGTTTAAAGAGAGAAAATAAAAATGCCTTTGTCACTAGAAGGAGAATAGAACTGACATTTCAACCACCATTTTTAATGAAGTATGGCTCGCATTCTCTCCCAACATGGTCAAAAACATCAAGGAATGAAATTGAGGGTACCCATGTTGTTTTAATGCAATCTGGTTGGTGGTTGAAGCATCCTTTCATGCTTTCTCATGTTTTCTCCTTCCTGGGCTCGAATTTTCATTATTAAAAGCTATATTTGGCTCATTTTGTAAGTTTTGGACATTTTTATGTTTTGTAGACTCCATCCTTCACCTTGAAAAGTTATTTTATGGAATATCAGACCTCTTCTAGGACTGTAACCTATTTTTTGACTTTCTTCTGTTGTAATGTATGTATATTTTGACATTGGAAATGACAATGCAAGCTCTGTGAATGAGTTTCAGTCCTCTATTTGCATTGCTTGCTTCATTTCTTGTCTTTCACTACATTTTATCAAATTTTTCATGATATTTTTTTGCATTTCTATGATTTGTGTCAATTTGTAGAAGTAAATTTTCAACACTCCTTTGGTGTATCACCTTATTAGTATTAGTTATCTATTTTTGCAATCTCTATCTCTATCCCCTTATAATTTAGAGTAGGATTTTAAGTTTATACATCTATAATTTTCAAGCAGTACATCTGATCAAAGGAGTTGAGGAACCAACCTCTAATCTGGAGACTCTTTTCCCATTTTTGTAAGTCCCACACTTGGGGAAAAGATTCAATGTTGTGCAATCACACTAGATGTCCAAAAATAAAACTAGAAATTTGATAAACATCCAGGGGTGCTGTGAATCTACACTAACAGGAAGATTTCAAGATAGAGTTTAAAGATGTGTATATTAATTTGTTTATTCATACACTAGAAGAAGATGTTAGGGATTGGTACAAGGCTTTTCCTGATAATTCTATTGACTCATGGACTGAAATGAAAAATGCATTTAGGTTGTAATATGGTGATAGGACTGATCCTAGATTTCTTTTGTCTGAGTTTGAGAATATCAAGAAGAATCCTAATGAATTAGTACATGACTTCAACACAAGGTTTAACAAAAAATTTAGAAGGCTTCCTACTGGTTTAAGGCCTTGTGATGAATCTTGTTTAATCAAATATACAAATGCAATTGATAAAAAGGCATCCTACAACCTACAAGACAAGAACCCAACCAATATAAGACAGGCTTTCACCATGGAACTTCAAATTGAGAACAATATCAAGGTTTTTGGGGAACCTCTTAAGAGAGATGGTGTAAAATTGATAAACCCTGAAAAACCTCCAGCTAACAAAGGTGTTGATTTAGAAGAGGTTGTGAAGACTTTGGCAAGGGATATTAAAGAAATCTCATACAATTTGGCAAGAGCTGAGAAGGGAATTGGGAAGACTTCACAAGGTCAACCTAGGCAGCAGGCACAAGATAGATTTGGAAATCACCATAGGAATGAGTAGAGGTTCGATGGCAAGGGTAAAGGCCCTGTTGGATCTGTAAATAGACAACCCCAAACACATGAAAATAGATTGGTTATTGATCCTCTAACTACCAGGGTTGTTGTTGTTGATGAAGTGACTGACATGGATTAGTGTGATAGATTTTTTCTTCCCCATCCTCCATGTGAGGTGGACCAACAAGTTGATGAGGCTGAAAATAAGGATGGAACTAATGATGATATTTACATTATGGGATGTTCTTCAAGCTCATAAGGAGGAGCAACATCAATAGATGTGATAAGTGTAAGAATTGCTACAACCTTTTGGGATTGCATAAAGAGGTACTATTTATTTCCTCCCCTCATGCTTTTGAAGTTGATGTAGTGCAATATTTTGAATTTCCTAACAATGAATTTGAATACTTGAGAACTTTGATGATTAAGAAGTATGATGGAGGTATCCCTTCGGAGGAAGATAGACAATTGTTGATGAATGTCGTTATAGCTCAATAAAAGGACTATAACAATAGAAGAAAAGTTATTAATGGATTTTGGCCTGAAGCCAAAACTATAACACCCTTACTCACAGGCATTCCAAAGGATGCTTCTAGGAAAGAGACACTTGCTAAAAATTTTGTTGTCCCAAATAAAAATTACCATCCTTCTCATCCCCAGGCTACTAAGAATCCTTCTCCATCTGATGAACCTTCTTGTTTCCCTTATAATGTTGTCTCACCAAATAATGTTCCATATGATATTGCCTAGGTATTGAGCCAGATTAAATTGAGTGTTCCAATTATTGAGTTGCTTAGAATTCCTAATCATAAAAAGAGAGCATTTGAGTACTTGGGATTGAAAGAAGAGAAGATTACCCTAGGCAGAAATGTAAATGTCGTTGAGACTCCTCTTCAAGTCATTATTGGCCTTAAAACACCACCAGCATTGGAGGATCTTGGAGAGGCTCCTGAGGTGTATTTAGGAATAACCTTGGTTAATTCCCAATTGAATGTTGATCCATTCTTTACAACCTTACTCATAAAAGATAGGATACTTCACAATTATATGTTTGTTTCTGATGCATCATGTAATGTCATTCCTCTAGAAGTCATGAATGAGTTATATATTAAAGTAACATCTACCTATGGGAAGTGTACTACCATGGATTCAAGGGAAGTTCTAGTTGTTGGTTGTGTGAAGGGTTTAGTAGTGTAACTTTCCGCCTATTTGGGTAAGAACTTAAAACTTGATGTTGTAATTGTTGACTGCCCTGCTAAATGGGGTATTCTTTTATCAAGAAAATGGGCTACAAGTGTTAGTGGTAGTCTTCAAATGGACATGTCATTTACCACTATTCCCATTGAGGGCAGCCTTGTCAAAATATATGGTGAAAATAAGATGTTGCACTTGATTGAAAATCCCAACAATGCTTCTTATGAAGTGTTATTTGCTGATGTAGATGCTGACAATTTCATTGGCTTTGCTGATGGAAAAGAACACAAGATGGACAAATCAAGATGCCTTGATATGGTAGGTTCTCCTTGGACATTTTTATTTGATGGAGCTTGCTCCAAATGTGGAAATGGTGCATGTATAGTTTTTCTTTCTCCTAGTTTGGAAGAGTTTCATTTTTCCTTCAAACTTAATTTTGAATGCACTAACAATATTGCTGAGTATGAGGCATTATTTTTGGGGTTAAGGAATGCATGGAAGTATGGAGTGAAGGATATTATTGTCAAGGGGGATTTAGAGTTGGCTTTAAAGCAAGTAAGGAAGTTATATGCCACAAAAAATTATCGTATGAAACAATATAAGCATGTTGTTTGGGAATTGATTAAAATGTTTGATTCCTTTAACATTCTTTACCATGATATAAGTATTAATGCTGATGCTGATAAGTTAGATGTACTTGGCTCTAGATTTGAAAATTGTATTGTTTCACCTTTTTGTGAATATAACATTGAAGTGCTAACAAGGCCAGTTGTCCTAGATAATGTGAAACATTGGCAAATTTTTGATGATGATGCAAAAGTGTTGAGGTTCTTACAATGACAAGGTGATTTTTCTAGTCAGAACATTGATTCGGAGCCAATGGTATACATGAATGAGGGGAGAGAAACTTTTTTTGACAAGGATATTATACAATTAAAAATAAATACCATTCCTAAAGGTCTTGTTGCACTTGAATCAAATTTTAGCAATGTTGATTGCATCATTAATAGAAACATGTTTTTTTCAAGGGGTGTGGAAGAGCACAACTTGGGAAAAAAGGAAAAACCAAGGAAGGTTTTGTTGGGAAGAAATCTAAGTAAGGAAGAAAAATAGGCCTATGCCCAACTCTTGAAGACATATCAAGACTGCCTTGCTTGGTCCTACTCAGAGCTGAAGGCATATAGAGAAGATTTGTTCCAACATGAGATTCCTCTTGACGACAAGACTAAGCCATTCAGATAGAGAGAAAGGACTATTAATCCACTTCTCTCCATGAAAATGTAGGAAGAGTTGAAGAAATTGAGAGATGGTGGTATCATTTAGCTCACTAGGTATTCATCTTGGGTTGTAAACCTTATGCCAGTTAGAAAGAAGAATGGCGACATCAAAATTTGTGTGGATTTTAGGAATCTAAAAAAATCATCCATGAAGGAAAACTACCCCTTGCCAAACATGTAAAATATGTTGCAACTTGTGACAGGGTCAGAAATTCTTTCTACTTTAGATGGTTTCTCCAGATACAATCAAGTGGTTGTTAAAGAATCAGAAAGACTTAAGACAAACTTCACTACGCCTTGGGGAACTTATGTTTTTTTAAGGATTCCCTTTGGATTGATGAATGTTGGTGCCACTTTTCAAAGGGAAATTGATGTTGCCTTTTCTATTTACATCAATGAGTTTATTGCAGTCTACCAAGACAATGTGACTATTTTTTCAAGGTAGCAAGGAGACCATTTGCAACACCTACAGAAGATGCTGATCAGATGTAGGGAGTATGGTATTTCTCTTAATCCAAAGAAGTTTAATTTTGGTGTGAAAAAGGAAAAGTTTCTGGGACATATTGTGTCTAAGGATGGTGTCATGATAGACCCTAAAAGAGTGGAGGCAATCAGCAAAGTACCTATCCCAAGAACCAAGAAAGGTATCCAATCTTTCTTTGACCAAATAAATTTTATTACAAGGTTTGTTTCCAATTTTTCTGAGCTGACTCTTCCAATCACAAGAATGTTAAAAAGGATCAAGTTATCATGTGGGAGGAGGTTTTCTTTCAATCTTTTGAAGGAATAAAGAATTCACTTAAGCATGCACCTGTTTTGGCAGCTCCAAGTTATAAGAGGCCTTTCCAAATCTTTTCTTTTGCCTCTAAATTTACTATTGCTTCAGTTTTGTTACAAAAGGATTAGAATGGAGTTGGGAGGCCTATTTCCTTCTTTATTAAGGCTTTACAAGAAGCTGAGTTGAAGTATACAATCATGGAAAAACAAGCATTTGCCTTGGTGAAAGCAACAAAGAATTTCAGGCCTTATATATTGAGTTCAAAAGTTGTTTCCTATGTTCCCCACACCATGGTTAAAGACATCTTATCAGACATGGAGATATCAAGAAAGAGATGTATATGGGTCAAAAAATTACAATAATATGATATGGATATATAAACAACAAAGCTAGTAAGAGGTTTGGGTCTTACCAAGCTCATGGCTAAGAGTAATTTGCAAAATGTAGAAGTAAATCAGCTAGAGTAAGAAAGGGAAGATCTTCTTGAGAGATTGGTGAGTTCTGAATGGTACAAGGATGTGATATTCTACCTCAGACACCTATGCTTTCCTAGTCATTTAAATAAAAATAAGAAAATATCCCTTAAGTTGTCTTCTCAAAAATGTATCATAACAGACCTTGGGCTAGCTTGGAAGAACCCTGAAGGTGTCCTCTTGAAATGCACAACTGAAGATGATGCTCCCAAGTTGATTGCTGATTTCCATGGGGGAGTTTTTTGAGGAATTTTTTTTGGGAGAGTGACAACACATAAGATTTTAAGAGCTAGTTATTGGTGGCCTACTCTTTTTAAAGATGCAACCCAACCAGTTAGAAAATGTGATAGTTGCCAACATTTTTGTGGAAGACTGAAATCTTCAGGATCTCTTCCTTTGCAGCCTGTATCAATTAAAGCCCCTTTCAAAAAATGGGGAATGGAATTCATTGGTGATATTTCAAATCCTTCTAGTGCTGGTCATAAATGGATCATTGTAGCAACTGATTATTTTAAAAAGTGGGTTGAAGCAATTCCATCTAAGAAGGCAACACACCAAGTGGTAATGGATTTCTTGTTGAATCATATCATATGCAGATTTGGAGTTCTAGTTAAGATTGTATCTAATAATTCCATGTGTTTTAGAGAAAAACATTTAATGGCAATGTGTAATGAATATGGGATAAATCTAACTTATTCTTCAAACTACAACCCCCAAGGGAATGGACAAGCTGAGTTTAGTAACAAGAACTTGCTCAAGATCATTAGGAGGACCTTGGAAATCAACAAGAAGAAGTGGGAAGAACAGTTAAAATTTGTAGTTTGGGATGATAGAATAACTCCTAAAAGAGCAACTGGTAAAAACCTGTTTGAATTGGTGTATGGAAATCAAGCATTACTACACTTACAACTGTAATTATCCTTATTTTAGTTTGATCAATAGTTAGAAGATCAAGAACATGGCCAATATGAATCAAGAATCAATCATATCATTGAGTTGGATGAAGAAAGAAGATCCTCTCATCAAAGGCATATTAAGGTTTAGAGAGAAATTAAAGAGGTTGTTTGATAAGAAGGTCACTCCTAGAGCCTTCAATGTGGGAGATCTGGTTTTGCTATGGGATAGTAGGCATGAAGAAAAGGGAAAGTATGGCAATTTTGATGCATTATGGATGGGCCCTTATGCCATTAACATCAGAATTGGTGAGCACACCTTTTTTCTCAAGGATCTAGATGGGGATTTGTTGGAACTACCTGTTAATGGTAGACATTTAAAACATTTCTTGGATTAAATCACCAAGTGAGGTATGCAAAAGTTGTATATTTGTATAGTCTTTGTTCTTGATTTGTCTTTTGCTGTTGGTTGGTGTGTGGTTTTCCCTTTTATCCTTGGAAACCATTTTTAATTGGTTTTCTCGGTCCATTTTTGGTGGTATTTCTGGTTTTTGGGCTGCCTTTGTGTTTGATTCCTTTGTCCAATGGTTTTTGGCATTTGGTCTACGTTTTGTCCTTGTGGCACTCGCTGGGAGTGCCCATCCCTAGGAAAGATTCAATGTTGGTCCCATTATTGAGTTTTCATAATGTGCCCTAATTTTTCATGTCTATTTTTTTCTCAAAACATTTCATTTTTTGATTTGGTGGTCTGCATTTTGTATTCCCAAATTAAATACCTTTGAAGATGTCTAACATGTTATTATTTTGGCCCTAATTTGAAAAAAATCCATGTATTCCCCTTTTTGTGCCTTAGTTTTTTAAATTTTTTGGGTTGTGTTGTTTCTCCTTCACCAAATCATGTAAAATAGGGAAGCGCAGGCCCAGGGAAAATTTTGAAATTTTGTAAATTTGGCACGGAGGATTGAAGGAAAATTTTGAAAGGTTGAACCTGTAGCAAATAGAGGATGGATACGTGGCAAAGAGGAAAAAATAGGGTGCAGGCCGATGGGGAAAAATGTAAAAAATTTCCAAAATCTAAAAAATGGAAAAATTCATAAAATCGGCCAGCGGTTTTTAGTGGGGCCCACAGGTGGACACGTGGCGAGTCCAGGGGAGAAGTGGGGGATTTTTGCAAAAAAATCAAAATTAAAAAAGGTCGCAAATGTGTTTCTAAAGGATGGGAGTTCGATCCAATCACGTTTTGACATGTGTCCTACCTTATCCAAAGGGAAAAAAGGGAATATTAAAGAATCTCATCCTCCACATGGAGGTTTAGCATTTAAAGTTGATCCGAAATCAATGGCAACTGTGCATTCACCCATTTGGCCACCATGGGAGCTCTAGGAAGCTCGGATTTGTCATTTCTTCACCAAATCACATCAAATTTTGTATGATTTTGCATCCTCTCGACCTTCTGAGTGTAATGGCACTATTTTCATGACCTAATTTGATGGTCTACAATGGATTTGATATAATTCTTTCCTTTGCCTGATAAAAAATCTGGAAAGTGAAAATCAAAGGTTACAGAGGTAAAAATTGAAATGGTAAAAGGTGAAAAATGATTTCTAAAGCATGTTAGCATGCCTGAATGACAAAAATGTGACCCTAGGATGGATAGGGATCCGAATATTTGTAATATTTTCAATTTTTTGTGCATCCCTGGCAATATGCGGATTGTTTTCCAATTTTATGTCATTTTCATGAAAGGAAAAGGGTTTTTGTAATAAATTTGATCCGTTAAGCATATTATTTGCTTGAGAGGCAAGACTCCAAGATGGAATTGAGTATATATGATATTTTTGGAGAATTTGAGGAGGAGGGAGAAAAAGGATGTATAATTTTTCAAGGAAGAAACAAGATGAAGCCCATTTTCTCTGAGAAAACCACCTGAGAGCCATTTTCAATTCCATTTTTGTATTATATTTCATCATGTTGATTTGGTTTTAGTTGTAAATCCATCAATAGGCTCTGATATTGTTCTTATAGCACTCCCCTGTTGATGTATTTGATCAAATTTTGGATTATTTGGTGTTATCTCTTTGTAAAATTTGCATATGCTTATGTTTTAGAATGATTTCAATTTGTGTTTCTTACTCATGTTGCAATATTATGTTTAGGATCTCTTTGATTATATAGGGTCTCATTTCTTGTTGATGGTTTAATGGCATTTGTAATCTTATATTTAGAATATCCTTCATCTAATAGAAGATGAACAGATTTAAAATCATTTTACTGTCCTTGAATATTGAGATTGTTTGTTAACCTTTAGGTGCACCTTAGGTCATGATCAAATAGGGATTCCTGGATACTTTTTTGGTACTTTTCTTTAAGCTTTTGTGGTAGGTTATCAAAGGTTGTGTGGAAGAGTGTAGATCTAGGCCTCCATTTTGTGCACATATCCTAGTTGAAGGAGTATTTTAAACAAATTGAAACATCTCTGCTATTTAGGTGTTGCAAATATCTTGCAAAGGTTCTCAAAGAAGTTGGTAATTCTTAGCTAGTCTTGTCTAAACATCTCCCAAAAAAATTTCATTCAAACTAACTCATCCTACCCATACTGCCCCTATATTGCATTGTGTCAACAAAAGAATACAATCGATTCACAACAATGCACAAAGCATATAAGGATTTTATCATGTCTTTAGCATCCTTAGCCTTGTCTTGAAAGAATTTCCATCATTTAGTAGTGACAACTCTTTTGATTTTGAATAATGGATAATTGATCATGTTTTCCTAAGGCCATCTCCATACAATGTGCAAAGCATAAGGATATCTCCACCTCCTTCATCAAATAAAGGCTGCAATATAGGTTCTCTTACCTTGGTTGAAAGGCACAACCTAGAATAGTGAGGATTAGATCAAAATCCTTTTGAAGTGCTACCCACTCCTTCAAATATTGAGTGCTAACAAGTCAGATAGATGTGCTCCCTGGCTATAAATGACACATAAATCATTTATCTTCCCTTAAGTGTCTTGTGATATCCATGATGTTGATTGAGTTGTGAAGCTGATTAAGTTTGGGTACCAACACACACTATTTATATTCTAAAAAGAAATACATATTTGAGAAAAATGTGAATTTTTCTTGGATAGATAGATTTCTATTCCACACAGGTCAGGATAATGTTATGAGAAGATCTATAGATGATGAGGATTTATATGATGTCCTTAAATCCTTTCACAATGAACCGAGTGGAGGACACTCTGCTACAAAAATAAAAACACAAAAAGTGTTGACAATAGGATATTATTGGATAACACTTCATAAGGATGCAACATTATATACCAGGAGGTGTGATCAATGCCAAAGAAAGGGTAAACCTACCAGGTCAGATGAGATGTCATTTCAGCCTTAATTAGTATTGTCTCCATTTGATAAATGGGGTTTAGAATTCATTGGTCCTATAGATCCTAAATCTTAGTAGAAGGAATACATCTTGGTGTGCAAATATTACCTCAGTAAATTGAAAGAAGTGAAAGCAGTGTCAAATCAGAAGAGTGAGAAAGTTGCTAAATTCTTATATGACCACATATTCACAAGGTATGGAGTATTGAGAGAAATTTTTATTAATCAAGGTACATACTTTACTACTGAATTTATTTCTGATCTAGCTAAGGAATATGAAATTAGATGTAGGGATTATATAGTGTATCACCCTTAATCCAATGGGAGAGTTGAGATAACAAATAGAGAAATATAAGTTATCTTGACAAAGACTATTGCACTCCATCGGAGAGATTGGGTAGATAGAATTCTAGAGGTAGTTTGGGAATTCAACACAATGTGGAAGACAACAAATGGATTCACACCATTTGAATTTTTGTATGGTAAAACTGTTTTTCTCCCTATTGAATTTTAACATAAAACACTAAGGAATTCACTTGAACTAGGCATAGATTTGACTGAAGCTCAAAGGAAGAGGATCCTCCAACTCAATTAGTTGGATGAAATGAGGAGATAAGTTATGCATAATACAAAGGTAGAATACAAAAAAAAGGATCAAATGGCATCAAAAGTTCATCAAAACAAGGTAGTTTGAATAATGTGATTGGGCCCTCTTGTTTGACTCAAAGTATAAGGACCACATGGGAAAACTCAAGACAAGGTGGATATATCAATATGATATTGAGAAAATATTTCCCAATGGAGCTATAAAACTCACCACCATAGATCCTGTGAGATTCAAAATATTGGTGAATGGTCATAGATTGAGGTTGTAAAAAAATCCAACTAATAGAAGGACCTTCATGCAGCAGCTAAGAGGAGTTCAAATCAAGATGGTGATGAGAACATAAGAGTTAATATCAGAAGTTGAGCATGCTGGTTCATCTTCTAAAATTATTGAATATTGAGATGTTTCAATGGCCTTGGAATATTTAGATTTTTAAGTACTCCAAGGATGAATAAAATTTATGTGATTAGCCCTCTTGGTGATCAGTAACACTCACCTAACATGTTTTTTTTTTAGAATTTCTATTGTGTAGGATTTGGTGTATTTATTACAAGAATTGCATGGTCTCTGACACAAATAGATGATGAAAATACTAAGTGTTCCACTTGTAATAACATGCAACAAAGTTATGCTTTATTTTTATGTTTGGCTAAACTTATGATTTCATGAATAAAATAAGGAACAATTTGCATGTGTGAGTGGTGATAAAGATGACTGGCACCAGAATGAGTCAGTATTCCCTCTATGGAAAATTATTTGATTTCACCAAGGAGCCTTCAACTTGACGCTACATACACTTGCAACAACAACATGTACAACATATTAATGGACCAACATGTAGTAAGGGAGAAATTATAAAATTGTAATACAATCATCATCCTACGTATATCCCAAGGTAAGTGCATTCATTTCACTTTAATAAATTATCAATGGTATGATTATTTTTAATAAATATTTATGCCATGTCCTAAATGTATTTGATAGCAATTATCCTATGCCACTTTTAAATCTATTATTTGTAGCTCCAAGTCACCCCACATCGTCAGACCATTTCACCTCACACATTTGTATCACTCAAAAAAAAGGTACTCAAACATTCCTTCTTACTCAAATTATTGCATCTTTGTTGCAAAATGTGTGATTTTCCCTATCAGAGCTAAAATAATCTACAGAATTTGCAATGGGATGGGATTAAATTTTCCATGATTCAAGTGATCATTCTCAAATCTACAACCAACCACAGATATTTTAGTATTTTCATAATAGCGAATGGATGGACTATATCATTAAGCTCTAGGGTTTCAATGAATCTATGGTACATGAATTTTCTACTACATTTAAGGATGGAGAGGTTGTTGTCAAGGGTTTAGTAGTGAGAGTGTATGATGAAATTTTAGCTAAAATTATAGGGCTACCTACAAAAGGTGCTATTTTCCCTAAGAAGGAAAATCCACATGTAGGTCGATGAGATTTTGCTAATGTAGATGATAACTTTATGACTAATCAACAAGGTACATTTCATAATTCTCTCAAACCACTTTGGGATGATATTGCTAATTATATCATCAAATATTTTACTTGCGAGGGTCAATATTCTAGACTGAATATAGTCCATTTCAATTTTCTCAATCACTTACAAAATGATAGGCATGTTAATGTACCAAATTTTATAAATGAAAGCTTGAAAAGGATGAGTAGAGAATCATAGATAGGGAGGTCAGATTTGTCCCACCATTTTCTTATCAATCTCATTGTCAAACATACTATTGGTATGTATATATGTTCATATTATTTATTTTTCTCGAATTTAATCCATGAGATAGATTATGCTTTGATGTAAGGTCAGGATTTCAAGATTTTTTTGCTAGGTGTGAGTATTGTGCTGATAAGATGATTTTTCCCGAGGCCCAAGGAATAGTTTATTCTGGAGTTCATTCTAGGTTTCCGTACCTGTAGTAATGATGAAAGGATGGGTTTTTTCAATTTTCAATTCACCCCCGAGAATGTTCAAAAGGGGTTTCTATCCCTGGCATCTGAAGGGATTTATTTGTTTAACTTATAAAATGATGGAAGTTTCAGATATCGGGGTCTGATTTTCCTTCTACCAAATTTTAAGTGGTTAATGTGTTTCTTACAAGCCTGACCATCCAATTACACAAATAGGAATGAAAATAATTATCCTCATCAAGCATGAAAAGGATTGGGGTGAGAAAAGTAATGAGTGTACATTTGTTCTCTCTCAGGGTAGAACACAGTTGTGTATGATATGATCAGGAGAAATGATGAATGTTTCATTTTCTAAGGTTTTTCACATTACAAAAAAGGATAATAAGAAAATAAATGATATATTTGAATTATTACAATAGAATAATTCTTACACAAATCATGTATTGATAAATCAAAAAGGACAATTCATAAAAATAAATGCTATGAACAAAATGGGGTTTTATTTTAGGGGGCCCTATCCTTGAAAATATATACGCATACATATGAAATATTGCAAAGTGTCGATTGATTTACAACAGAAGAACAAAAAAATCAATATTCATAAGGCATAACTTCACCCTTGGATATTAGTACACATTTTAGCAGACGGTCCCTACATTGAACAAACTCCTCTTGGGCTACGGTATTGAAAATAAATTGAATATCCCCTATCAAGCCCCACGACATGCTCTTGTCCACCATCTCTTGCACCCCCATTTATGGCCGTTCATAATAAGGGTAAGTTCTCCTTTATTTTTTAGTGAGTTCACCCACTCAAAAAAGGGAGATTCCCCCTCCTATATAAGCCTTGGTTTTCCTTCCAGAAGAAAGTAGGGACACGGGAAAATGGATGGCTCTCCTGGAAGAGCCCTCCACCATAATTTTTCTTTTCTTCAGAGGAAGTACTTAGGAACCTTCCAAAAACCACATTTCATCTAGAAAAACTTTGATAACTTATAGTCAGTTATCTATTTCATTCTCATATTGATTTGGGGCTTATTTTTCTTCTATTGAGGTTGGCAGCGAGTCTGGTGTCGAAAGCTTTGAAGTCAATAAGGTAGAATGGTAATATGTTTTATTCATGTACCACTAGTCATCATGGACGTGGTCAGTGCTGGATCTAATGATACTTCAGTTGTTCTATGGTTAGATGGTGTTCCAGGTCAATCAAATGGAAATGAAGAGTTTGGAATATGGGAAATGAAGCACATAATTCAGATAATCGATGCAAAAAAGGTAGGATTGTGTCATCTGGGGAGGAACTATCTAGAGGGCTAAAATTGGTGTCTAGTATACTATGAATATGCTGAGCGAATGCTTCATCAGGCCCTATCGGTTGAAAAAACTCACCCAAATGGGTAATTTTTTCATTAAGTTGATTAAATTTTGTAGACGAGGAAGACATGGAAGTAATAATATTGATTTGAAGAAGATGATGGAAGGCTCTAGGAATTATTAGGTGATGAATTGGTAAAATAGTGAACTATGTATAAATAGGCATGACTTCTGAGCTAACATGTCTAGGAGAAATAATTTTTCCATCAATTTCGTATCCTCCTAGATCACTATCCTTGAGTGAAAATTGAATTGGGATTGATAATTTATGGAAAGTGTGTCATCGGAGATCAATTAAATATCAGTGTGTTTAAGAAGTATCTTATCAAGTTTAATAGTTGGCCACATCATATTTTCTCACCTAAGGAAGGTTTTGTTATCCAAAATGTACCCCTTGCTCATTTTGTGGCTAACTCCTTTTATTCTTCCCTCTATTGTGCCTCAGTCATAATTTTTTTCTTTTCAGACACTCAAAACTTTCTGGAAATGGCACGATTGGATAGAGCTCTTTCTTAGCCTTCCAGAAAGGTAAAGTTTTCCTCCTAACTCCATGTATTTTTGAAGTTATGGCTCAGAAAACTTTTTGTGGGAAATTTTCCCCTGAAATACCCACAGCCAATAAGATGGTGCCACATGTCCAAGGAAGTGGCGGGGGGGTGGAGGAAGACTTGTATTTTTTACCAAGTGTCTAGCAAAATTTCAAAAGGGGTATTTCGCCCCGCAAGCCCGTCGTCCAATTGAATTGTGCCACATGTCTGAAGGGGAGAAAATTGAAAATTTTGACTAAGTGTTGGCGCATGGAAAATTTTGGGGCAAATACCTACACCCAATCACATTTTTCGACGTGTCCTATGGCATCGGACCGGCAGAGCATGGGAGGAGATTGGGATTTTTTCCCAAAGGGGTTAAGAAAAAGGAAAAAAGTTTTCCCAGGCCCCGCAATGTATGAGATGCTGCCACGTGTCCTGGACTGGCAGAAGGTGGGGAGAATTTGGGAAATTTTCCCAAAGGAAAAAGAAGGAAATTTCAAGGGATAAAATTGCCCCCACGAGCGCAAACCAATCACATCTTGCCACGTGTCAGGTGGCGGCAAAAGATACGAGACAAGCCCGCATGGAAAATTTAAAGGGAAAGGCCCACAACGAACGAGATTTTTCCACATGTCCGAGTCAAGAAATGGGATCAAATAGCACCCAAAAATTTTGGAGGACAGGCCCATGCCCAATCATCACATGCCACGTGTCCTCAGATCATCGACCCGGCGGGGAATTTTCAAAAAATTTTCCAAAAGGAAAAACAATGGAAAATGAAGCATTAAAGGCCCACGCCTAATCAAATCATGCCACATGGTACCCAGAATGATGGAGTGTGGGGAACTTTTGGAAAATTTTACAAATGACCAAAAAGTTGAAAATTAAAAAAATTTTGCCCACCAATCCGATTTGGCTCTGTTTTTCCCTAAAATTTCAAATGGCCATATCTTTCGATCCAAAGCTTAGTTTTTCATGTTCTTTATATCAATGAAAAGATGGTGAAATTCTCTACAATATTCTGGGGTCATTTTTTCATTTTGATAGAGTTTGGAGAGAGAAAATTGAAAAATTCCTATGGCACGTGGTCATGGACAGAAATGACGTTTCAACCACCATTTTAAATGAAGAATGGCTTGTATTCTCTCCCAGAATGGCGGAAAATGTCAAGGGATGGGCCTGTAAGGATACCCATGCTATTTTACTATGTTTTTGGTTAGTGGTTGAATCTCTCCCATGTTTTCCCATGTTTCTCTCTCCTGGGGTCACTTCCGGCACTGTCAAAGCTAGATTTGGCTCATTTTCAAGGTTTTGAACATTTTTTATGTATTACAAGCTCCCTTTTTCACCAAAAAAATGATTTTGTGAAAAATCAGACCTCTTCTAGGACTGTAACATGTTTTCTGCCTCCTAGATGTTGTAATGTGTGTATTTTGATATTGGAAATGACAATATAGGCTATGTGAATGATTTTTAATCCTCTGTTTGTGTTTTTTGATTCATTTCTGAGCCTCCATTATAATTATTAGTTTTTGCATGAAGTTTTGTTGCATTTTTATGAACTGTGTCAATCTGCAGAAGTAAGAAATGCTCACCACTCCTTTGGTGCATCACCTTATTAGCACTAGTTTCAGTTTTTTACATTCTCTATCTCTGTCCACTTTGGAATTTAGAGTAGGATTTTGAGTTTGAAACCTCTGTATAACTCATAAGTGATATATCTGATTAGAGGAGTTGAGGAACCAGCGTCAAAACTAGATATTCTTTTCCCATTTTACAAGTCCCACACTTGGGGAAAAGATTCAATGTTGTGCAATTACACTGGATGTCCAAGATGTCAAACTAGAAGTCTGATCAACATCCAGGGTGCTGCTGATTTGTAACAACAGGTTTGATATTAAATAAAGTGACATGATGATGTCGAGATGACAATGGGTAGGATTAAATGTTTTCATGGAAAATTATTCCCTGATACTCATAGGAATCTCTAGGATGTGACCTAAATGTGATTTAGTTATAATGTAGATGAATATTCTCTAAGAACCCCAGGGTGGATAATGATATAAGGGGGAAATGGGGATTAGAATGAGGAGAGAGGGTTTTGGAGGGAAAAAGAGGTGGGAAGTTCTTCAAGGGAGAAGGTCGGGGAAAATTCTATCAGATGTGTCGTCAACTAGGAAGAGACAGTGTCTTGATGGATGTTTTCATCATGTGACCCATTCAATTAGAACTCTTGTTAAGGTGATTACACATGTACAATCATTAACAGGATTTGAGAGCATGAATATGTCTTCCTTGTTTTCCCAAATTTAATGGATTTTTCGTGGATGACCTACTAGAATTATTGTCATTTTTGTTCTTTTCATGAAATGATGTTGAGGGTAAAATGGTGTGTGTCTTTTATTTTTGATTCTATTCAAATTATGATTGTGGTGTAATATGGAAATGCCTTGTAACTACTTGGCTCTTGTCTAGGAATGGTGTGAGAGATCAATGTCCTTTGGGTGTAGCTATGGATATAATTTCTAAGACCTATAAAAATATCCCTGCAGATTGAGTAAAATTGGGTGGTATATTTATAAATATTAGGGGTCCATCGATCTAGAATGTTCAACATGATTTATGCATGATTATCTAACATAATGTGTACTTAGATTATCATGAATTTGGATCTTGTGTTTGCTTGGATATTTTCCTGCAGATTACTTTCTTATGAGAGACCCATTTTATGTTTACTTTACCTTCATTTAGTGGTAGCAACACACAATGGTTAACATTTAGTGTGTTATTTTCCCATAACCCTCAAATTTTTATTTTCTTATCCTTCTCAATTCACTCTCATCTCCACCTCAAAAAATTTTATCAACTTGTTCTAATATTCTTTGTTTTAGTGTGGATCTCATCTTACCTATTCATCTCATTTGATTTCACATGTGAGAGCACCAAATTAGTGTATATACCTTAAGTTATTTCACTTACAATCTGGAATCCTCATCATTAACCTGAAATAAGTCAGGTAAATCCTTAGACTTAATGTGTAAATCATACAAGTGCGACCTCTAGAAGTCCATATCGAGTTCTCAAGTGCCTGCAACACTTATTTACCACTCTTTCAAGTGAGTTTTACAATATGTGGATACACCTAGCTCTGATTGTTTATTTTCGAGGTTTCAAGACATCACCCTGAATCGTTGCCATACCTTCTATTTCCCCTAACCACATCTTGGGTCCTCTCAGCCTGACTAAGGTAGAGTCAAAAGTAGTAGAGACATTAGCCACACCCTTTTTCTAGGTACCTCCCCATCCCTCCCTTGGGAAGAGTGGGTGATCAAGAATAGGAATATCCCATCCCCGGATACAAATTGACACTTAATTTGTGTCACTCTCCCTTTCCCCGCCCCCCTTTGCATTCGTGTTTTCTCCCTCTCTTCTAGGGAGAAAATCCGGGAACCAACAAATACATTGGAGAGAGAACACCCTATAATGAAGTGGGAATATTTTTGAAGGTCAAAACATATTTATGAGTTATTAGGTAAGGAAGAGGATAAGTACTGGTATTTCATCAACCCATACATTTGAACCCACAGCTTCCACTTCTCAGGCCACAGAAATCCATTTTTCTTAAAATATGCCACTTGTAGAACAAAACCTTGTTCGAGTATCCCCTGAGGAAATTCTCATGGATTTTCAACACTAGAAATTGTCCACTTCATGGAGTAAGAGAAAATTTTCTATGCTTACTCCTAAATATTCCAAGTCTACTCCTATATCTTCCAAATCCACTCCTGCACCACCTAGGCATTCCCATCATCTAAGAACTAAAAATACACAAACATCACAAGCCAAAAATACTAAAACCATAGAAATTGATAGTGAAAAAGAAGCTTCATAAGAGAATATTGATGCCACATAAATGATCATAGACTAGAAAATTATTGATGTTGGAATTCATGATCGACAAGGTCTTTTGGCACCAGAGGAGGGTATGGAAGAGAAGAAGGGAGAAGAAAGTGGATAGAAGATGGTTCAAGAAACCCTTGCTAAATAGATGGATGAACATGTAGAGGCAGTTCATGCTAGGGAAACCCATGCAAATCATGAAGGAGAAGGATTTTAAACAGAAATTTCAGTCACAGATTATATAGCCATAAACGATGAAGATAAGGTATATGACACACATGATCACACAATTCTTGAGACACAAACTGATGAGATGTAAATTGGGGACAATATGCCCCATGTTATTGAAGAGGTTATAAAAAAAAATGCATACAGTAAAAATAGAACAACTACATAAGAAGATTGATAAGGTACAGGGGAATGTTCCATATTAGAGCCAGCCCCACTATTATTTCTGCAAGCTAACATGCAACCACATGTTATCATTAGAGAAGTTTTCAAAGACCCTACAAAACTAGCTTGCAGGACTATGGCAAAATTGGTTTGGAGACAAGTAGTTGGATGAAGACATACAAGATAGAGTCATGGAAAGATACAAAAGGAATTGAGGTTATTTCTTCACCGAGTTAGAAGGAACATCTATCCCAATTTATTTTAGACCTTAATGTAACATCATTTAGGAAGATCCAAAGAAACCTAAGGAGGAGCAGAATAAACTTGAATGAGGACATTCAAGAAGTTAATTCTAGGGGTGTGATGATTCATTTTATTTCCTTTCTAAAACACCTCATATTTTGTATTCTATTGAGCCATTTGTAGCCCTGAACTTGTATTCCCCTATGATATTACAAGAAATTTTCATTATAACTTGAACTCGTGGAATGAATATTAGTTAATATAATTATTGCTAGTTTACCTTATTCTATGGTTAATGAGTATGCATTTATTCTTTTGACTACAATAAGATGTTAAATGATGCTTTGTATAATGCTAACCTTGTTTGCAAAGAACTTGTTATATGCAGCAACTGACATGCAGCCAAAGGATCCATACCCAATAACTGACATGTAGCTAAAGAGACTCATCCGCAACAAAGCATCCACAACCAAAGAAGTTCAAACACATAAATAAAGTTATGATTCTGAGGATCTTGTTCAAAGTGGAAATCAAACCTAAGCTCATACGTGTTGATGGACGAAGCCATTATGAGAACTAGGAGAGGACTCAATGCCATCACTTGATTATGTGTTGCAACTCAACAAAGAACTATCTAATTTAAATTCATAATTTAAATAATTAGTTGATTAACTAATCGGTTAGTTAAGTTATGAGATTATTATGTAAACAAATACTGAGTAGTTTTGTTACATGCATGTAGTTTCTAGGTTGATTAGTTAAGATATTTTACTTAATTTTACTAGAACTCCTAGAAGAACTCTATCTCTTCATGTCTTTGTTGTAATAAAAGATATAAAAAGGAAATGCTAATGCTAAAGGAGGGATCAATCCATAAAAAAAGATTTTTTGTATTTTCCAACTGTAATATTAATGTTGATGAAATAAAAATATGAGTTATGTTTATTCATGTAGACACGTTCCTTATGAGGGATTAACACCCAAGGCAAGTCTCACTTACGGTTTGCTAAACCTATCCTTTTGTTTTTTTCTTTAATGCATTACATGATTAAATTATTAATATTCAATTCCTTTATTTGTGTTATATTTTTACATGCTCTATCATTAGCCATAGTATTTACTTTCATGCATAATCTAGTTCATTTCCAACATTGTTATTTCTTAATTATAGAGACAACAATTTACATTTATACCTCCCAAATATCTGTAAGTGTGCATACAACACTAGTAATATTGAAATTTCACATTCCTTGGTCTTATAATTAAATGATTGTAGATTAATAAACAACATACTAATTACTGTAAGTTAATTTTCACCACCAGTCATCATGTTTTCCTTGTTCTTCATATATATCTTCCATATTCTTTTCCATATCTTCAATCTCCAAAATGAGAATGTCTCCTTGCATTCTCTGCATTTGACTTCTTTTAATATCTTCTTCTTAAATAACTTGCACTTATTCAGCTATTACACCTATACAAAAATAATCCTACAAAATATTAGATGAAAAATATGGAGACTCTTGAGTCTCCTCATGTGATCCATGTGTCTTATATTGCTTATCCTCCTTGAATTGTGTTTCAACAACTGATTTGACATATTCTCCAACATCTTTAGTTCCCTCAAACATCACTTATATTCGTTCTTCATCACTCTTCACCCCATTACCAAAAAAATATTGTTCAAGATCTTTTACATCAGCATTTAGCTGTTCAACACCTTCATACACAAATATAATTTGTTTTTCCTTTTTCTCTCATAAATTCTTCTTATTTACATACATAAGAAACAAACTTATCAAGAAAACATGATCCATGACATTATCACATTTTAATCATCCTTCATGTCACCATGAGCCAAATTCTCATCTCATAAATCTATATCATAAAATACTTCTTGACCTTCAGTGCCACCTTCATTACTTAATAATTTTCCATCTTCATATCCTTTAAGAGAATATAGAAAGCTCTTTATGGCCTCCTATTCATCAATTTTATTATATTCTATAAGTAGAAATTTTTTGACTACCTCTTCTTCTTATTTTTTGTCCTCTTCTTTGTTTTATTTAGCTTTATTTTATATCCTCTTACCAAATATCTCAACTACATTCTCTTTCTCCTTTTTACAAGCAACCTTATAGGCCACTTGTTTTTCTTCCTTATCACTATCCCATCTCCGTGATTTTATTATTCACTCACTTTTCCATCAACATTTCTAGTTTCTTAAAACCCTTCCTAATCTATCTTATCTATTGTTAAAACCACACCTCTCTTTTCTATGCTAGTTCTTTCATCTTCTCCTATTTCATTTTTCTTTATTTCTCTTCTTACTCTTTCTTCTTGTGGCATAGTAAATCGATCAATCCCTTTTCCATATCTAATCATTATTCCTCCATTTTCCTATCTCTAGAAAAAATTTTAAACCTTACTTATGTCTCACCTAGGTTCTCTCTCTTCCACTTACATAGTATTTTGATACTCTTCTTTCTTTTCATTCTCTTTAATTATAAGGGATACTTTCCTCACTTGTTTTTCTTCTTTCAATTTTCTCTTTCATATTTCCTTCTTATAATAAGAAACCTGTCAAAATTTTAACTTTTGGGAGGATAGTTATTTTCCATTAATATTATTCCCTATCTCAAAAATATTACCAAATTCTGTTCTATTTTGGTGCTTGATTTTAGTTTTTTCGAAAATTTGTATGGTAAATAGCCAAGACTGAATAGATTTTCAGTCTAGCATGTCTCAAATTTTCTGATGAAATCACGATTTTGGAGCCATATTTTTGCAAACTAGAGTTGATTGCTTATTTTTACATCCAAATAATGTTTCTAGAAGAAGAAATATTGATTTCAAACTTTGTAATTTTGGAAAATAAAAAATAGTTAAGGAACTGGAGAGACATATAAATTGAAGAAGAATTAATGAGACATGTTTTAATTTACTTGTCCATCACTTGACCTAATTTTCTATAGGTATAATGGTGTCTCGGTACATGATTATTCCCCTTTACTATATGATTCAATCCAGTTACTCAATAATCATTCATTGGTTGTAATTTTTATACATTGGGTATAAGTAAAATTATTATTTTTCCATTCTTTACGAAAAATATTCAATTGAAGGCTTCATTCATATTTTCATGTAGGCAATGTAAAATTTGATTTAAATTAGTTCATTATGGCATGAGTTATAAGTGTATAATAAGCTTAAGGTAAATTTATGTAAATTAAATGATATGGATTATTTACATGGACATATGATTTATCATTTCAATCATTTACCACCTACATGGTCTTGAGGATTCAAATGGTAACAATTTTTATATGCCTATAGTACTTATAAGAACCAGAAACCTGAGGCTAGAATTCATTGCCACAATAAAGCATACATTATTCTAGTTTAAAGTTAAGGTACGTATTCCAAGAATTAAATAGAACTAGAATACCTATTATTCATTTTGAGATCTCATATTTACATCATCTTCTCTTTTGATTTGTTTAGTATTGTATCTTCCTCTGATTTTTTATTGTTTATTGTTTATATAGCCATTGGAATGGTATAATTAATATTTTGAATTACCATAATAGATACCCATGACATGGAGTGAAGGGAAGATGGATGGAGCCTTAAAATTTATTTTTGGGAAGGTTTTAATACCCTAATAAATCAGTGATATGATTTTTAAGGCCGTTCACATGAGAAGAAGGATTGACTACGAGTTTTTGAACACCAAGAACCCTGAATGTTCAAATAATTACTACTAACATCCTAGTGAGGTTGCATAAAAATTTCATAGAAAATTTCCACCCACTACAAATACGTGTATTAAGAAGAAAAAATATCATACATATTAAATTATCTATCTAAAAGCTAATCTAAGATACCCTACAGTATTGGATAGAGTACTCATGAGTCATTGGATGAATGTAGCTCCCTTAGTAAGGAGGCAAGTGTAAAAAACTAAAATTTAATATAATTTAAGTGATGCCTCCCACCATTAAAAATTTATAAATAAAACAATGAAATTGCATCAAGATAAAATATACATAAGGTTGAGGATATTTATTTTCAAAGATATCCTATTAGAGGCTTCATCAATACTAATATCCAAGGGAAGTGGTAAGGGAATTCAACTGACCCTTTCTCTTGAAAATAAATAAATAAAATTAGGAGACTCCCATTTAGGTTATAAACTCAAATTGTTAAATGGATTAGGCCTAACTCAACACTTAAATGTTTCTAGAGAGAAGGCTATGATAAAACACCCTTGTTCAAAAGAATAAGTTCTACCCATTATTATTAGTTTGGAATTTCTCCTACCATTAGTGTTGAAGTATGGGGAGTGTATAACCATACATATAACATCCAAAATGACAAAGAGAGAGAGAGAGAGAGAGAGAGAGAGAGAGAGATTGTGTGTGTGTGTTCTTGTGCATGTGCACAAGTTGAGCACAACCAACTATAAGGAGGAGACAAATAGAACCTGTGGAGGAGATGAAGTTGAAAATAAAGTTCAACAATAATAAATAATGACATACCTTAACTATTTTTGTTTTTTTTTAATATTGGTAAATAGTTTTTTGAAAGGGACTATACCCTTGTGTACAGAAGAAGGCCTAAAAGCCGGAATAAGAGAGAGGAGCAGAGAAGCTGTAGCAGAGCACAAAAGTTACAGCAAAGAACAACAAAGCCCAGAAACAGCTACACAAATGAGACTTAACAGCAAAACAACGGCAAAAAAACAGCAAGCCTACAGCCAAGAAGCAGTAATAAAAACAATAAGGTCCAGCAAAAGTAGTCGGGACTACTTCTTGGCTGCTTGATCAATACTTGTCTTTACTCTTTTCCAAGCATGATACATGCCCAACGTGGTCATATGAGCAGCATCCGTCTTATCGAGCTCCTCTCTGGTTCTTTTGCTCTCTTTCTCATTGCCCCAAAGTGTAGCCGGGACACCGCTAAGTTGTGAAACACTTCTTGCATGACCTTCGATGAACTCCTCGATGGCCCTGAAGGCTGCAATATTATACTCATGCCTAGTCTTCATCTTCCCTAGGCGGGAGTCTAAGGAGGTCAGTTTTTTGTATATGTCATCAATCTGGCTATTGCCAATGCTCCCTTCCCCCTCAATGCTTTTTTTACCTTTTTGCTTAGCAAGGTTTTTGACCTCATCCTTCAGCAATTTAAGCTCAGCCTCTAAGGCCTCCAATATCATAGAAGGGTTATCCGTTGGTGCCGCCTGGGGACTAGCACTACTAATGTTCAGCAGATCACGAGCAATGTTCTCCAAAGGTTCATCCCCCTCAGCAGTAGACTCAAGGTTGAGTCTCCTAGAAGCCCTGGTGACACGTTTAGAGGTAGAGACAGGGTGGGTGGCAGGGGCAGCAACAGGAGGAAAAGAAGGAGAAGCATGAGCAGCCGGCATGGGGGGTAGCAGCACTGAAGGCGGGGGGCAGCAGCGAGGGGCAGCAAGGGAGACAGGACTGGCAGCAGCGGAGGCCAACAAAGCCGGGCTGGGAGAGGAAGGGAGACCGGGGAATTTAAAAAGGCAGTGCTTGTGAATAAGCAGAATAAGCCCTTGGTGTAAGGGAACCGCCCGGGTATGCTTCTGGAACTCCAAAATGGAGCGCTCAAGAGAGTTTAACAGATAGTGAGGGAAGCAAACCAACCTACTCCTACGAAAGTGATTCAAAAAGACAAGGTGCTTGGCAGGGACAGTAACAAACCTGCTTTCCAAGGATATGAAGTGAATCATCATGCGGGTGACTTCATCATACGGAGATGGAATTGAGTTAACAAGCAGACCCGCGGTGTTGAAAATAAGCTTCTCCTCCTCCTCCACAAATCTTCTCTCTTCAACCTCTTTGATAACCCTCTTGTTGAAGAAGCGGTATCCTTCCAAGCTGAGGCCAGTCGCTTCGGCTATGAGTTCCTCATTAATAAGAATTTTATGCCCTCCATAGTCGACCGTCCTCTCATTCCACTCCTTGGCAAAGCGAACAGAGATGCTTTGATCATGGCCTTGCACTCTTTCCACAAAGTTGGTGAATCTGCCGATGCTAAGAATGTTCTAGAGCTTAGTGTTTTCTTTCCAGTCAGGGTCCGCGCACGGCTCAATCTGGCATGGAGGCCCTCCCATCTTCACAATGATGTGCTGGTTACAACAATTTTCAAAATACCTTTGGGCGTTGAGAGTGGTTCGTTTCTCACTATTGCGGGTCGCATAAAAATGGGAACTGTAGCCGTTGGTCCTCCCACGAACGGCTGTATAATTGCCGATCTGAGCCTGCGTGAAGTCGCGCGTGAAAACCCTTTCCCTGTCAGCTTTCACCTTGTAGTTATCTTCGGTTTTCGCGGAGCTTGGCATCCGAATATCAACAGCTATTGTACCTCCAGCGTGTGCTGTTTTTAAATTTAGACAACTCCACTTGAAGTTCCTAAACAAAATCTTGCTATCATTTGAAGTAGATATCATTTGCCACACCAAATAAATTAAAACAGCACATGTGGAAGAATTTATGGATATCCTCCAAAGATTAAGGCATATCTCTAGAGATTGTTTGCGTGTGAAGGTCCGCATGTATGCTGTTGTGAAGCTGATTAGGGATACTATCATTATCCCAAATAGTGAAATTTATATTAATGCCATAATTGGCCAAAGCATCGGCCAGCTTGTTTCCCTCCCTGTAAGAATGTATGATTCTGATGCTGTTGAAGGTGTGACTGATGCTTATGGATTCAGAGATAAAATCTTTGATATTCCAGCTAGGAGAAGAGGACTGATTAAGCAGTTTAATAATATTAAGGGAGTCCCCTTCAACAATGAGGTTCTGGATATTTTGGGCCCGTGCAACTCTCAAACCCCAGAGAGCAGATAAAGCTTCTGCAAAATGATTGGTTTGGATTCCCATTTTTCCAGCATATGCAGCAATCAAATTACCTTTATGGTCCCGTATTGCTCCTCCTCCAGCTGCTGTTCCAGGGTTCCCCTTAGAGGCTCCATCAAAGTTCAGCTTGAACCAATTGGATTCGGGGTGATGCCATTTAACCAAAGATCTATCCACACTATTCCCGGGGTTGCTCCAATATCCGATCTGCCAATTTGATAAGATATGCTTTTCATTTTCAGGGGTAACAATTGTTCTTGGGAGGTTTAAATCTGGCCATGTCCTCTTTGATGCCTTGGGAGATCTTGCCAGTAGTGAAATTAAAATTCTGCTTCTTATTTCTAAAAACGATATTATTTCTATCCTTCCAGATCCTCCAAATTAAATGCGGGATGGCTAATTTCCAGATTCTTTTGATAGCACAATGTCTGAATGGTGGGTTCCATTGATTCCATAGCTGAATAAGAACCTCCGGCATCACCCAGAGAGCTTCAAATTTGGAAAGGACAAAGTTCCAAGCTCTAAAGGCATAATCACAATGTAAGAACAGATGGCTAATATCTTCATGGCTATTCCTACAAAGGTGGCACCAATTGGAATGATAAATCCTCTTTTCATCAAATTGTCAGTGGTGAGAATTTTGCCTCTGATGGCCAGCCAAAGAAAAAAATTTATTTTGGGGGTTAACTCAGGCATCCAGATCAAGTTCCAGTTAAAATCTGATTGGTTACTGTGGAAAAGACTGGTATAACCAGATTTGACTGAGTATTTACCATCGTGTGAATTGCTCCAGATCAGCTCATCCTTGGAATCCAACTTACACAAAGGGAAGAGATCTAAAAGGTCTTGGAGGGAGGAGATAATTTGTTTCAGCTCAATACGCTCCATAGTAAGTCTTTTCCAATTCTTGTTGGTGCCATTTCCATCAATGTAGTCCTTGACTTTAGTTCCATACTTTCTTATAAGGTTGTCCTTAGCAATCCCAAATCTCTCCAAGAGATTATCATTGGACCAGTTATCCTCCCAGAAGTTTATGTCGCTGCCATCCCCAACTTTCCATTTGCTTCCCTTCTTAATGAAGTTTCTACTCTTAACCAGATTATTCCAAAAAATGGAACCATTGGGGAGTTGCTCATCATGCAGATAGGAGTAAACAGCTTGTTGATTCAAGTATTTTGTTTTAATAACATCAATCCAGGGTTGTTTCTCAGAAAGCAATCTCCAGCCCATCTTAGCAATGAGTGCCTCATTCATTTTCTCAATATTTTTTATTCCCAGCCCTCCCCTAGATTTTGGGGTGCAGACTTTATCCCAGGCCACAAGGTGAAATCTGAACTTTTCTTCCATGCCTTGCCATAAAAAAATTTTCTGAATCCTTTCAATTTTCTCTCTGAAGGAGGAAGGAATTTTGAATAGTGACATGATATATATGGGCAAACTTTGGAGTGTGCTTTTAATGAGAAGGCACTTACCAGCACTTAGAGAGAGTGGTCCCTTTCCAACCGGCCATTTTTTTCTGAAATCTCGTCAATAGATCATCCCACACTGTGTGAGAGACTTTCTTCGTGCCAAGAGGGAGGCCTAAGTATGTTGCTGGAAGAGTACCAATTTTACAGCCCAGAATTTTAGCAATCGTGAGCTGTCTTTCCCCAGGGTTTTAAAGAAAAAAAGGATGCTTTTGTCGTAATTGATCTCTTGCCCGGAAGCAGATTCATATAGCTGCAGAAGAGCCTTGATAGCTTTAGCTTCTACAACTGAGGCCATAAGAAGAAGGATGGTGTCGTCTGCAAACTGTTGATGAGAGACAGCTTGGCTGAGAGAAGTGGGTTTAGAACCATTTAAAAGGCCGACTTCCACCGCTCTGCTAATTGTTCTACTAAGGCTGTCAGCCAGAAGGATGAAGAGTAGGGGGGAGATGGGGTCTCCCTGCCTAAGACCTCTGCTGCTGGTGAAGAATCCCACAGGCTCTCCATTAACAACCACAGAGAGCCTGGCTGTAGATATACAAGACTTAACAATTTTTCTAAACTTTTCTGTGAACCCAAATTTAGATAAAATCCTGTCAAGGAAGACCCAAGAAACTTTGTCAAAAGCTTTATTCATATCAAGCTTAAGGATCATGTTTGCCTTTTTGTTATTTTCCATAGAATGCATAGTTTCGTGCACCATAATCACACCGTCTTGTATTATCCTGCCTTTAATGAAGCCACTCTGCTGCCTTGAGATGAGATTCTTCAATATGAGCTGCAGCCTAGAAGTAATAATTTTGGTAAAGATTCGATAAATAGCATTAACAAGACTGATAGGTCTGAAATCCTTGAAATCTTTTGCATCCATTTTCTTAGGTGCCAGCACAATGTGTGTGTTATTGAGTTCTTTTAGAAGATTTCCCGATCTATAAAATTCATTAACCGCTTTGAGTAGATCCTCCGAGCATATTTCCCAGAATTTCTGAAAAAAATTAATGGAGAAACCATCCGGTCCAGGAGCCTTATCCCCCTCAAGAGAAAAAACAACCTTTTTTAGCTCATCAATCGTGACCGCTTTAGTGATATCTCTGAATTTCTGGTCCTCAATATCATTCTGAGGGATGGCCTCTAGCATGAAGGAAATAGCTTCCGGATTGCTGACATTACTCTCTTTAAGAAGATTTTTGTAGAATTCAAGTGCTTGTTTCTTAATGTTGTTTGGATCTTTAGTGATACTTCCGTTGCTTTTAGAAACCTCTAAGATCCTATTACTGGCTCTGTGCTTTAGAGTGGTCATGTGAAAGAACTTTGTGTTCCTATCCCCCTCTTTAAGCCAGATAGCCCTAGATTTAAGGCGCCAAAAGGACTCTTCTCTACTGCAGATCGTGTGCAACTCAAAAAGAATTTTCTTTTCATTAACTTCATCTTCAACTAATCTCCTCATAGTATCCATCTTTAACTCAAGATCCTGAAGCTTCTGTTTTAACTCTTTCTTTTTTCCGAAGATGTTTCCAAAAACATTTTTGTTCCAAAGTTTGACTTGTTTTTTGACATTTTTGAGTTTTTGGACCAATCTGTACTGGGCAGTGCCTTCCCCATTCCAATCCCACCATTCCTTTATTCTATCATAGATATCAACATGCTCCATCCACATTTTTTCAAATTTGAATGAGCTTCTTGCAGGTTTGGTCCAATTAAGAAAGCTTAAAGCAATCGGATTATGATCCGATCCAATTCTGGGCAGGGAAGAGAGGTAAAAGTCTTGGCTAAGAATCCAGTTTGCTGAGATTAGTGCCCTGTCCAGTCTCACCTGAATGAGCTCCTTTCCCAACCTTCTATTATTCCAAGTATACTTATTACCATGCAGATCCACATCAATGAGGTTTTGTTCAGAGATAAAATCAGCAAAATCCACCATTCCATTAGAGAATGTGGGGGTTCCCCCAAACTTTTCGCCTGGGTTTAGAGGGGAGTTGAAGTCTCCCATGATAAGCCAGTTAGCAGAACTGTGCTGGTTTCTAAAGATTTTAAGATCAGCCCATAGGTTTCTTCTACCACTAGCAGAGTTAGGGGCATAAATATTAGACAAGATCCATTCACACTTTTTTTCAATAGTGACAAATTTAATTGCAAGATGGTTAATATTATCACTAAGAATCATACCAGTACAGTGCCTTTTATCCCAAAGAGTAGCCAGCCCTCCGGAAGCACCCTGAGAATCAACAGCCACCATTTCAGAGCTGTCCCAAAAAAAAAATTTAATATTATCCATTGTCATTGCTTTCATCTTAGTTTCTTGAAGAATCAAAATGCTGGGGTTACTGGAGTCCCGTAACTCCTTGATGTTTCTTTACTTAGAGTAACCGTTAAGGCCTCTAATATTCCAAGATATGATCTTCATATGGAATGGTTGGTAGTTGGAATTGCTTGCTGGTTCAGTTGCCGCTGAACACCATCTGCAATGTCCCTCTCTATTTTCTTAGCTCTGAGAGTCTTTTTAGAGGGTCTTCCTCTTTTCGAGCTTCCTCCAAAATCAGCTATTCGTCTAACTGAAGATCTGGTTTTTCTAGAGGTAGAGGTGTCCCAATTGTCAATTTCCTTTTTCTTTTCACTATAAAGTGATTCTGGGATCCTTTCAAAACCTTCCATTCTTTTTTTTTTCTTTTTTGAGATGACCAAAGTGAACCCAGAGTCTGGATCTTCCTTTTCCTTGGTAGGCGTAATCTCCCCTTCCTCTTGTTCCTTATGAATACTGACAGGAGTGTGATTGCAACAAACCTGCTCAGTCACTGTTGAAATGCTGAGGTATGGAAGCGGATCCGCATTTCCTTTCTCTCCAGTAGGGTGAGACTCCAGGGGCTCAAACACCCTCATATCCTCCTTGATACAAGCTTCCTCTCTAACGAATGGCATGATTTCTTTCTCTTCTGAACCAGAAGGGGTTAAATAGGTCTTCTTTTCCATGGTAGGCGTGATCCCCCCTTCCTTTTGTTCCTTATGGATACTGTCAGGAGTATGATCAGAAGCAGTTTTGGTGCTGCAACAGTCCTGCGCAGTCACTGTTGAAATGCTGAGGTGTTGCAGCGGATCCGCAATTCCTATCTCTCCAGTAGAGAGGATCTCCAGGGGTTCACTCACATCCATATTCTCCTTGTTACAAGCTTCCTCTCTAATAAATGACAGGATTTCTTTCTCTTCTGAACCAGAAGGGATTAAACCTTCTTGTTCATTCACTTCCAAGGAAACCTTAACAGGGTCATCCTTCACAGAAGTTTCAAAAGGTTTACCCGGAGATGCCTTCACAGTTTTGTCCACTACTTCTTTGTTGGGGGTTTCAGGCAAAGCTATTGTAGCATCTTTGGGATGCCAGACAAGATGTTTCTTAATATGAGTTCTAAAACCCCCTTTTTTCTTTTTTTTCCCCCTGCTATTTAATTGCACATTCCTCTGGCTGGGACCTTTATCTTCAGTTTTCCTTTCCTTGCTTGGATCCCTGTTAACTTTGTTTAGATCTGAGTCAATCCCAGGCTGATCAGAAACCAAAAGAGGGGTCTTCTTCTTGTTGCAGTTTTCATCAGAGTGACCAATGCATTGGCACCACTTACATCTTAAGGTCTCAATTTCAATTCTTTGAGTCCAGGATCCAAATCTAGTTTTCAATATTATGTGCTCTGGAAACTCCTGATCAATGGCTGAGATAATGCAGAACCAAGCAAAAGCAAGCCTGGATCTGTTTCTTGTGGGTCCATCTAATCCAATAGGTGTGCCTAGGGATTTTGCAATATTTAACAGTATTTCATCATCCCATAGATGCAATGGCAGTCCTGGCAGCCTACACCAGATTGGAATGGTGTTTATATTTTCTGTATTTGGATCAAAACCCGGATACCATTTTTTCAAAAAAAGACCCATATTTCCCAGCCACCAGGGGGCCTCCCAGTAACACCGAATCTAAATCCTCTTGTTGGTTAAATTTAGCCAAGAAACAACCTTTTGGCATAATGGTAATGCTTAGGGCTCCCTTGGGTTTCCATTTTCTCATAGCCCATTTTCTAATGAAATCAATATTAGGTCCTAGAGCCAAGAAACTTACCAACAAGGGAGAGGTTTGTTTTGTTTAAAGCTCTATCAACAAAACCATCAGGGACCCTAAGACAGTTGGCACCCTCTTTGTCCATTTCCCATGTAAACTGTTTAGTGCATTTCGGACCCACCTTGAGGTTAGGGCTTTGAAAAAGCTTATTCCAAGCCAAAGGTGTGGATCTCAGTATTTCCTCATTTTCTCTGCTAGCCGTCCGATTGCAGTCTGAGATCTGCTTTTCCTCAGTAAGTTTTGTCATATTGCGCAGACTTTCCGCGGCCAGAACTGCAGAAACCGCACTGGCTGTACTTCCCGCTTTTGCGACGTTCTTACCCGTGTCTACAAACGCCCTGCATTGGCTATAGCTCAGCCTTTCCTCAGCATTTTTAACCGTGGTTCGCAGACATTCTGGCATTGAACATTCAATCGAATATGGTAATATGGTGTTTGGATTAATAATAGGTATTGGAATTTGAATTGATTATATGATTATTCAGGATATATTGGCTCGTGGTTAGTTTTCAATATAATATGGCTCACCGAGTTGATAATAATATGGCTCACTGAGTTGATGAGAAAACCTAACTAAGGGAGAAAGAGTTCCAAAAAAATTTATAGTTTTTTTTAGAAATTGTGTTTTGTTTAATTTGTTTTTTTTTGAAAATATAGACAAATCATAAATCTTTTTTGTAAAAAATAAATAATTTATCGTTTTTATTTAAAAATGATATATACCTATATGATGACAATTTTTTCATCGTAATATTGTTACAAAACTAAAAAAATCACTTACATTTCAATTTAATTTTGTGATATCGTTTTAAAGAATTCGTGTATAGACTATTTAATTAATAGGACCTCCTTTTTTGGCATAAATTGATCATGATCGATTATGAGGATTAAAATATGACAGGGGGAATTTTATAAAACTCTTATTTTAATCCTTGTTTATTAATAATTTTTTATCTATATGTTACATAAAAATGGGGTCTAATCAAATTTCAATTGATAAATCTTAGATGTTGAATGGAAACAAGCAAACCAATTTGGATGATTTTATTGAAATAAGAATTCATAGCTCACAATTGTGGGAAGTTGTAAATGGGACTGAGAGAGATCCTACCTGAAGACATGGATAACTACTGATAACGTCACCAAGTATCAATAAAAATAACAAGAAGTGATGTCCATTAACTTACGAAGCGTACAATATGATTTTCTACTTCATATCGAAAATCAAGAGAGTCCTAGTGAGGCTTGGGCTCAATTAGAGTTGATGCATGAAGTTATGCATTTATCAAAGTTTACTAAATAGATTTTAGAGCTTATGACAACTCCATGAAGGGAGACAAAAAATTAATTATTTATTTAAAAAAAATGAAAAAAAATATTAAGTCACAGTTAGATGTATGTGGCAGTATTTTGATTCAAGATAAATTGCTTTATTTTATTATTCAATTGAATATTCATGAAAAATTTAGAATTTTCATTTCAATTTTGAACTCTAAATATCAAATTAGAACAAGACATTCCATATTTGCCAAACCCTAAGTTTTCTTCTTATACAGGAAGAACAAGTAATGTTAATTTTTTATTCTAAGGAGAAATGCCACAAAAATACTTCTCACTTAGAAATCAAACGATAAAACCTCTAGATTCAACAAAAACAAAAAAGAAAACTTTTAAACCTCCTAGTAAGGACAAAAAAACCTAGAAATCTAAGAGTTAGCTTTGATGGAAAATGCCATTATTTTGGTAAATTTGGATACAAGAAAGAGGGATTTTTTGAAAGGGGACATACCCTTGTGTACAAAAGAAGGCCTAAAAAACCGGAATAAGAGAGAGGAGCAGAGAAGCTGTAGCAAAGCACAAAAGTTACAGCAAAGAACAACCTTAACAGCAAAACAACGGCAAAAAAAACAAAACAGCCTACAGCCAAGAAGCCAATAAAAACAATAAGGACCAGCAAAAGTAGTCGGGACTACTTCTTGGCCGCTTGATCAATACTCATCTTTACTTTTTTCCAAGCATGATACATGCCCAGCGTGGTCATATGCAGCAGCATCCGTCCGTCTTATCGAGCTCCTCTCTGGTTCTTTTGCTCTCTTTCTCATTGCCCCAAAAAGTGTAGCCGGGACACCGCTAAGATGTGAAACACTTCTTCTTGCATGACCTTCGATGAACTCCTCGATGGCCCTGAATGCTGCAATATTATACTCATGCCTAGTCTTCATCTTCCCTAGGCGGGAGTCTAAGGAGGTCAGTTTTTTTTTTGTATATGTCATCAATCTGGCTATTGCCAATGCTCCCTTCTCCCTCAATCAATTTTTTTTGCCTTTTTGCTTAGCAAGGTTTGACCTCATCCTTCAGCAATTTAAGCTCAGCCTCTAAGGCCTCCAATCTCTAGAAGGGTTATCCGTTGGTGCCGCCTGGGGACTGGCACTACTAATGTTCAGCAGATCACGAGCAATGTCATCCAAAGGTTCATCCCCCTCAGCAGTAGACTCAAGGTTGAGTCTCCTAGAAGCCCTGGTGACACGTTTTAGAGTAGAGACAGGGTGGGTGGCAGGGGCAGCAGCAGGAGGAAAAGAAGAGAAGAAGCATGAGCAGCCGGCATGGGGGGGCATCAGCACCGGGGCGGGAGGGGGGCAGCAGCAGGGGCAGCAGGGGGAGACAGGACTGGCAGCAACGGAGCCCAACAAAGCCGGGCCGGGAGAGGAAGGGAGACCGGGGAATTTAATAAGGCAGTGCTTGTGAATAAGCAAATAAGCCCTTGGTGTAAGGGAACCGCCCGGGTATGCTTCTGGAACTCCAAAATGGAGCGCTCAAGAGAGTTTAACAGATAGTGGGGAAGCAAACCAACCTACTCCTACGAAAGTGATTCAAAAAGACAAGGTGCTTGGCAGGGACAGTAACAAACCTGCCTTCCAAGGATATGAAGCGAATCATCATGCGGGTGACTTCATCATACGGAGAAGGAATTGAGTTAACAAGCAGACCCGCGGTGTTGAATATAAGCTCCTCCTCCTCCACAAATCTTCTCTCTCTCTTCAACCTCTTTGATAACCCTCTTGTTGAAGAAGCGGTATCCTTCCAAGCTGAGGCCAGTCGCTTCGGCTATGAGTTCCTCATTAATAAGAATTTTCTGCCCTCCATAGTCGACCGTCCTCTCATTCCACTCCTTGGCAAAGCGAACAGAGATGCTTTGATCATGCCCTTGCACTCTTTCCACAAAGTTGGTGAATCCGCCAATGCTAAGAATGTTCCAGAGCTCAGTGTTTTCTTTCCAGTCAGTCAGGGTCCGCGCACGGCTCAATCTGGCAGGGAGGCCCTCCCATCTTCACAATGATGTGCTGGTTACAACAATTTTCAAAATACCTTTGGGCGTTGAGAGTGGTTCGTTTCTCACTGTTGCGGGTCGCATAAAAATGGGAACTGTAGCCGTTGGTCCTCTCACGAACGGCTGTAGGATTGCCGATCTGAGCCTGCGTGAAGTCGCGCGTGAAAACCCTTTCCCTGTCAGCTTTCACCTTGTAGTTATCTTCGGTTTTCGCGGAGCTTGGCATCCGAATATCAACAGCTATTGTACCTCCCGCGTGCGCTGTTTTTAAATTTAGACAACTCCACTTGAAGTTCCTAAACAAAATCTTGCTATCATTTGAAGTAGATATCATTTGCCACGCCGCCAAATAAATTAAAACAGCACATGTGGAAGAATTTATATGGATTTCCTCCAAAGATTAAGGCATATCTCTAGAGATTGTTTGCGTGTGAAGGTCCGCATGTATGCTGTTGTGAAGCTGATTAGGGATACTATCATTATCCCAAATAGTGAAATTTATATTAATGCCATAATTGGCCAATGCATCGGCCAGCTTGTTTCCCTCCCTGTCCCTGTAAAGTATGTATGATTCTGATGCTGTTGAAGGTATGACTGATGCTTATGGACTCAGAGATAAAATCTTTGATATTCCAGCTAGGAGAAGAGGACTGATTAAGCAGTTTAATAATATTAAGGGAGTCCCCTTCAACAATGAGGTTCTAGATATTTTGGGCCCGTGCAACTCTCAATCCCCATAGAGCAGATAAAGCTTCTGCAAAATGATTGGTTTGGATTCCCATTTTTTTCCAGCATATCCAGCATATGCAATCAATCAAATTACCTTTATGGTCCCGTATTGCTCCTCCTCCAGCAGCTGCTGTTCCAGGGTTCCCCTTAGAGGCTCCATCAAAGTTCAGCTTGAACCAATTGGATTCAGGGGGATGCCATTTAACCAAAGATCTATCCACACTATTCCCGGGGTTGCTCCAATATCCGATCTGCCAATTTGATAAGATGTGCTTTTCATTTTCAGGGTAACAATTGTTCTTGGGGAGTTTTAAATCTGGCCATGTCCTCTTTGATGCCTTGGGAGATCTTGCCAGTAGTGTTTAAAATTCTGCTTCTTCTTTTTCTAAAAACGATATTATTTCTATCCTTCCAGATCCTCCAAATTAAATGCGGGATGGCTAATTTCCAGATTCTTTTGATAGCACAATGTCTGAATGGTGGGTTCCATTGATTCCATAGCTGATAAGATCCTCCGGCATCACCCAGAGAGCTTCAAATTTGGAAGGAAGGAAAGTTCCAAAGCTCTAAAAAGGCATAATCACAATGTATGAACAGATGGCTAATGTCTTCATAGTTATTCCTACAAAGGTGGCACCAATTGGGAATGATAAATCCTCTTTTCATCAAATTGTCAGTGGTGAGAATTTTGCCTCTGATGGCCAGCCAAAGAAAAAAATTTATTTTGGGGGTTAACTCACTCAGGCATCCAGATCAAGTTCCAGTTAAAATCTGATTGGTTACTGTGGAAAAGACTGGTATAACCAGATTTGACTGAGTATTTACCATCGTGTGAATTGCTCCAGATCAGCAGCTCATCCTTGGAATCCAACTGACACAAAGGGAAGAGATCTAAAAGGTCTTGGAGGGAGGAATAGTTTTTTTTCAGTTCAATACGCTCCATAGTAAGTCTTTTCCAATTCTTGTTGGTGCCATTTCCATCATCAATGTAGTCCTTGACTTTAGTTCCATATTTTCTTATAAGGCTGTCCTTAGCAATCCCAAATCTCTCCAAGAGATTATCATTGGACCAGTTATCCTCCCAGAAGTTTATGTCGCTGCCATCCCCAATTTTCCATTTCCCTTTGCTTCCCTTCTTAATGAAGTTTCTACTCTTAACCAGATTATTCCAAAAAATGGAACCATTGGGGAGTTGCTCATCATCATGCAGATAGGAGTAAACAGCTTGCTGATTCAAGTATTTTTTGTTTTAAACATCAATCCAGGGTTGTTTCTCAGAAAGCAATCACCAGCCCATCTTAGCAATGAGTGCCTCATTCATTTTTCTCAATATTTTTTATTCCCAGCCCTCCCCTAGATTTTGGGGTGCAGACTTTATCCCAGGCCACAAGGTGAAATCTGAACTTTTCTTCCATGCCTTGCCATAAAATTTTTTTTTGAATCCTTTCAATTTTCTCTCTAAAGGAGGAAGGAATTTTGAATAGTGACATGATATATATGGGCAAACTTTGGAGTGTGCTTTTAATGAGAAGGCACTTACCAGCACTAGAGAGAGTGGTCCCTTTCCAACCGGCCATTTTTTTCTGAAATCTCGTCAATAGATCATCCCACACCGTGTGAGAGACTTTTCTTCGTGCCAAGAGGGAGGCCTAAGTATGTTGCTGGAAGAGTACCAATTTTACAGCCCATAATTTTAGCAATCTTGAGCTGTCTTTCCCCAGGGGTGTTAAAGAAAAAAAGGATGCTTTTGTCGTAATTGATCTCTTGCCCTGAAGCAGATTCATATAGCTGCAGAAGAGCCTTGATAGCTTTAGCTTCTAAAACTGAGGCCAGAAGAAGAAGGATGGTGTCGTCTGCAAACTGTTGATGAGAGACAGCTTGGCTGAGAGAAGTGGGTTTAGAACCATTTAAAAGGCCGACTTCCACCGCTCTGCTAATTGTTCTACTAAGGCTGTCAGCCAGAAGGATGAAGAGTAGGGGGGAGATGGGGTCTCCCTGCCTTAGACCTCTGCTGCTGGTGAAGAATCCCACAGGCTCTCCATTAACAACCACAGAGAACCTGGCTGTAGATATACAAGACTTAACAATTTTTCTAAACTTTTCTGTGAACCCAAATTTAGATAAAATCCTGTCAAGGAAGACCCAAGAAACTTTGTCAAAAGCTTTATTCATATCAAGCTTAAGGATCATGTTTGCCTTTTTGTTATTTTCCATAGAATGCATAGTTTCGTGCACCATAATCACACCGTCTTGTATTATCCTGCCTTTAATGAAGCCACTCTGCTGCCTAGAGATGAGATCCTTCATTATGAGCTGCAGCCTAGAAGTAATAATTTTGGTAAAGATTCGATAAATAGCATTAACAAGACTGATAGGTCTGAAATCCTTGAAATATTTTGCATCCATTTTCGTAGGTGCCAGCACAATGTGTGTGTTATTGAGTTCTTTTAGAAGATTTCCCGATCTATAAAATTCATTAACCACTTTGAGTAGATCCTCCGAGCATATTTCCCAGAATTTCTGAAAAAAATTAATGGAGAATCCATCCGGTCCAGGAGCCTTATCCCCCTCAAGAGAAAAAACAGCCTTTTTTAGCTCATCAATCGTGACCGCTTTAGTGATATCTCTGAATTTCTGGTCCTCAATATCATTCTGAGGGATGGCGTCTAGCATGAAGGAAATAGCTTCCGGATTGCTGACATTACTCTCTCTAAGAAGATTTTTGTAGAATTCAAGTGCTTGTTTCTTAATGCTGTTTGGATCTTTAGTGATACTTCCGTTGCTTTTAGAAACCTCTAAGATCCTATCACTGGCTCTGTGCTTTAGAGTGGTCATGTGAAAGAACTTTGTGTTCCTGTCCCCCTCTTTAAGCCAGATAGCCCTAGATTTAAGGCGCCAAAAGGACTCTTCTCTACTGCAGATCGTGTGCAAACTCAGAAAGAATTTTCTTTTCATTTACTTCATCTTCAACTGATCTCCCCATAGTATCCATCTTTAACTCAAGATCCTGAAGCTTCTGTTTTAACTCTTTCTTTTTTCCGAAGATGTTTCCAAAAACATTTTTGTTCCAAAGTTTGACTTGTTTTTTGACATTTTTGAGTTTTTGGACCAATCTGTACTGGGCAGTGCCTTCCCCATTCCAATCCCACCATTCCTTTATTCTATCATAGATATCAATGTGCTCCATCCACATTTTTTCAAATTTGAATGAGCTTCTTGCAGGTTTGGTCCAATTTAGAAAGCTTAAAGCAATCGGATTATGATCCGATCCAATTCTGGGTAGGGAAGAGAGGTAAAAGTCTTGGCTAAGAATCCAGTTTGCTGAGATTAGTGCCCTATCCAGTCTCACCTGAATGAGCTCCTTTCCCAACCTTCTATTATTCCAAGTATACTTATTACCATGCAGATCCACATCAATGAGGTTTTGTTTAGTGATAAAATCAGCAAAATCCACCATTCCATTAGAGAATGTGGGGGTTCCCCCAAACTTTTCGCCTGGGTTTAGAGGGGAGTTGAAGTCTCCCATGATAAGCCAGTTAGTAGAACTGTGCTGGTTTCTAAAGATTTTAAGATCAGCCCATAGTTTTCTTCTACCACTAGCAGAGTTAGGGGCATAAATATTAGACAAGATCCATTCACACTTTTTTTCAATAGTGACAATTTTAATTGCAAGATGATTAATATTATCACCAAGAATCATACCAGTACAGTGCCTTTTATCCCAAAGAGTAGCCAGCCCTCCGAAAGCACCCTGAGAATCAACAGCCGCCATTTCAGAGCTGTCCCAAAAAAAAATTTTAATATTATCCATTGTCATTGCTTTCATCTTAGTTTCTTGAAGAATCAAAATGCTGGGGTTACTGGAGTCCCGTAACTCCTTGATGTTTCTTTGCTTAGAGTAACCGTTAAGGCCTCTAATATTCCAAGATATGATCTTCATATGGAATGGTTGGTAGTTGGAATTGCTTGCTGGTTCAGTTGCCGCTGAACACCATCTGCAATGTCCCTCTCTGTTTTCTTAGCTCTGAGAGTCTTTTTAGAGGGTCTTCCTCTTTTCGAGCTTCCTCCAAAATCAGCTATTCATCTAACTGAAGATCTGGTTTTTCTGGAGGTAGAGGTGTCCCAATTGTCAATTTCCTTTTTCTTTTCACTATAAAGTGATTCTGGGATCCTTTCAAAACCTTCCATTCTTTTTTTTTTCTTTTTGAGATGACCAAAGTGAACCCAGAGTCTGGATCTTCCTTTTCCTTGGTAGGCGTAATCTCCCCTTCCTCTTGTTCCTTATGAATACTGACAGGAGTGTGATTGCAACAAACCTTCTCAGTCACTGTTGAAATGCTGAGGTATGGCAGCGGATCCGCATTTCCTTTCTCTCCAGTAGGGAGAGACTCCAGGGGCTCAAACACCCTCATATCCTCCTTGATACAAGCTTCCTCTCTAACGAATGGCAGGATTTCTTTCTCTTCTGAACCAGAAGGGGTTAAATAGGTCTTCTTTTCCATGGTAGGCGTGATCCCCCCTTCCTTTTGTTCCTTATGGATACTGTCAGGAGTATGATCAGAAGCAGTTTTGGTGCTGCAACAGTCCTGCGCAGTCGCTGTTGAAATGCTGAGGTGTGGCAGTGGATCCGCAATTCCTGTCTCTCCAGTAGAGAGGATCTCCAGGGGTTCACTCACATCCATATTCTCCTTATTACAAGCTTCCTCTCTAATAAATGACAGTTGTTCTTTCTCTTCTGAACCAGAAGGGATTAAACCTTCTTGTTCGTTCACTTCCAAGGAAACCTTAACAAGGTCATCCTTCACAGAAGTTTCAAAAGGTTTTCCCGGAGATGCCTTCACAGTTTTGTCCACTACTTCTTTGTTGGGGGTTTCAGGCAAAGCTATTGTAGCATCTTTGGGATGCCAGACAAGATGTTTCTTAATATTGTTGATCCATGTTTTTATGCTAAATTTCTAGCATGTAAAAAAAAAATTTATGGCAATGAAAACTAATCCCACACTTTAAATTTCCCTCTCCTATTCACTGCGAATCCTTCATGTGGCCATCATGTCCTCATTTTTACCATATTTTTTTCTCAAATTAATTTGATAACAATATTTTCAAGTGTGGTTAGATATTCATGGCTGTATGCTGAATATGATTGGTGAAGTCACTGAGTTTCAATGAGAAACAATTGCTCATAGAGGCCTAAAAAGGGCCATTTTAGGGAATTTTACAGCTAGAAAATCCCTAGAAGCATACAACAAAGATTAAAATAATTAGGGAGTGGTATTAGAGAACATTGAATCATTCCAAGGTATTTTAAAAAAAATTGGTGGAAGAAATCTATGTTAGGAACAGCTTGTGCAACATTGGGTGATTTTGGGCAAGGGTATTAAAGGCTCCAATGGTAAAAACCAATGTGTATAAATGATTATGGGATCTCCAAAAGGATTTGGAAGGAAAATAATAATAAATAGAAAGGTTTTTGAACCATCTACATGAGGATACATCAATTTTAATCCAAGACTCGATAATCTTTTGTGAGAATCTAGGACACCGTAGGTGGCCCTTCTAGTCAATATAGAAATGGGCCCTAAAATTATATATAAGGCACAATAAGATATTGATAATGGGTGGAATGATCTTAATAGGTTTTTAGAGTAAAAATAATATAATTTTTGACCCCAACATTCTCTCATACTCCTGGGAAATAAATAACACTTCTGGGATCCTCAAATGCACTTAGTGGGTGACATGAGCACTCCAAAACACCTTTGTCAATTTTTTTCACCCTTCGAGACAGATTTTATTTTCCTTGAAGTGAAAATGGGACAAATATGACACTAAAATGTGACCCCCCCATCATTCTTAAGTCTTCCATCACTTAAAAATCAACCTTGGGTGTTACAGTGAGAAAATGGGTGTTTTGGGTTTCCTAACCCACCTTTCATGATCATAAAGCAAGCCCAAATAACAATTTTTCACTCTTATTATCCCCTTTGTCCCCCAATGTGAAAATGGGACAAGGGGAAACAAAAGTGTGACCCCCATCATATCAATCCTTTAAAATTTACCTTTCATCAGTTTTTCACCTAGGTTGCACAAACTAACTTCTCACCTTATCCCCCTTCCATGATGGTTGAACCCATGTCATAATTCCTTGATCTTGATGTCCTTATTTTCCCAAGGGTTAAAATTGGAACAAGAGGGACACAAAATTTCAACCTCTTTCCTCTATGTAGCCCTTGGTCACCACGAAATCACTTTTCATCTCGTCGATGATCATTCCCAGCCCCTCCATCTCACAGACAAGGTACCAAAAGTTCTCACTTGTCACCATATAATGAAAGTCACATTTTTTTGTCCTTTATGTCCTAATTTTCACCATTTTAAAGGTGCAAATCCACTTTAACCAAATCCCAACTCTGGTTAAACTATCAGGTCAGAGGTGAGAAAAAACTAAACCATTTTGGTTATTTGAAGTGTTTTTGTTTTCCCTAAAAAACCTTCATAGTTACACATGAGTGTTGTTGTAGTTTTTAAATAACATAAAGCTCCCAAAAATAATAGTTTATCATAACGCACAAACCATGCACATGATCTCTATCAAAATCTACTAGTATACTCCTCTAAAAAATGCCTTTAAGCTGGTTATAAGAGCATTTTCATGGATTATTTATACAATTTACATCAGAAAGTTGAAATTTTCAACACGGGAAGTTAGCTTTTTTCTTCTATGGAGTTCTACCAAAATAAAAACCTCAAAAATCAAAGCACAAAGGTCTTGAAGTAAAACCTAAACTTTTGAGACCAATTTCATTATAATCTAACATCCATATAAAAACACTATGTCTGCAATGCTTCATATTTTCAAATATAGTAAGTTCCTAAAAATGGTTAATTATTAGCATCTATACACTTTAAAAAATCAAAAACTATCAAAAATTGGAAATTAGGAAAACTTACTAAAAATGGCCATCCTATTTAGGACCTACTAACAATAGAAAGTCTTGTAATTAGGAGTTAATTTGTATCAGACTCACGTTGACAACAAAAACTCAAAGTTTTTTTTAACAATGGAAAGAGAAATAAAAATGAATCATTGTATGTTGAGAACATAATGTCTAGACCATACAGCCGATATTCCTAGTCTTTCTAGACCATACACTATCTAAATTTGTCTTTCAAAAACCTTGCTTTGAATTCTATATTGCTTCACTTAGATGCATTGGGAAGATCAATCTTCTTCCTAACCCCAATTGGAAAATTTTCACAATATGAAACTCATCAAGGATGAACCATAATGGGAAGTTTTCACGAAGCCTACATTTTAGGCTTAAATGGTTACACTTGAGAATTCACTGAGTTATCTTGATATTTTTCAAACCCATCAACATTGTAGCTCACATGTTGAAAACAACAGGACCAAAGGCGTCATTACAAGGAATAGGTCTGAATGAACTAGTATGTGTAAGAGAATTTCACTTAAACCATAAGATTTTTAGGTACCCAAGACCATTGAATGCTCTAATGATTGTTTGACTCTTTCTCATATACTTTTTAGTGATAAGGTCTCACATTAATCTTTATCTAACTTTCAATTGAAAAATTCTTGAATATTAGCTTACATCTCACAGAAGAAGGAGATTATACCACAATGTTTCTATCCAACAAGATTTCAAAGCTTACAATAGATCGCTAATTAAAGTAGTAATTAGTGTGTTTGTATAGAATGACAAAATTCAAGGGGGATTCAAATGAACAATAAGGTATTATCACGAAGCCAACCTCTGATTCCATTCAAGGATAATTTTGGATTCAGGAAGGGAAATATGGGATAAGGGTCACATGTGGAAAACAAAGTTTCGAAGAATGGGGCATCATCTGATAACTTTCACAAGATCGTGAAATTCACATCCCTGGCAGTGTTCATGAACACTGGATTACACTACCTATAGAAAATGGTAGTTCAGAACCTCAATGAAGAGGAATGTAGGGATGCAGAGAATATTGATAGCTAATTCAATGTGTAGGGGATAAATGGGGACAACCAAAAGTTGTGAAATTGCATTGATAAAACCAAAATTTGAACCTAAAATCATAAATATAGAAAAACTCTATTAATCCTTCCATTTAAAAATAAACATGAAAGGGTTTGAGCATCTTAGAGTTAATTTTTGGGTCGTGAAGGTTAAATTGTGAAGGCTTCATTTATTTGCAAGGTATTGATCTCAATTATTTAAATATGTGCATATCCTAACTCCTACCTTGTGATCAGAGAATATCATCATGTTCCCATCTCAGTGCAGATCTCATAATAGTTTTCTTGAACACTTATATCGATACTTTGGTAGCTTGTATGAGAATCTATATGTTGGGAAATAATAGAATAAACAATGTTTTATCACTTATTTTATAATCAAATGGGTCTTAACAATTTGAAGAATTCATTTAATATAAGATGCCTCATATGTAAAACACTAATCTCACATTCAATGCATTTCATATCTATCATGTCTTATTTATACATCTCTGAATATCCTCTAATTATTCATTAAGAATTTAATTTTTTCACTATTTTTTTTACTCGACATAAGTGATATATAAATTTAACACTATAAGATATATTTTTCATATATATATTGAAAATTGCTCACCTGTTATTCCATATTAATTTGTTTAGGTCATCTTGAGATGAGGGGGAGGTCAAAATTCATGTGGGGTAAATGAAAATATATTCTTTAATGCTATAAATTAGAATGGATTCTGGTTAACAATTGTTGATTGTTGTAAGTTGTTAAATTTCACTACTACATCAAGCAATACAAGTTGCCACAAAGATCATCTATTCCCATATCTAGGTATCCTTTATAGTAGTGAAAATGAAGAGATGGAAATTCAAGTTATTGGCTTATGTTTTACAATCTAGAAGAAACATTTTGACATTGAGTGATGGATCTATAGAACTTTATGGGGGACTGATTAGATAAGTCTTGTCTGATTATCTTTGAGAGACTAGCATGGATTATTCATAATTAATTGTGGTTCTAATTTTTCTAATCTATGAGCCTCATGCCATGTCTACTCAAACCCATTTTTTGCCCCTTCATCTACATCATTGATCCAAAATCCTAATATGTACTTTCGTTCGCATAATTTTTCAAACCCTCGCCATGAGAACCCTGTCCACATGGCTCAATTTCAGTGGAGCCCTCCTTTTGTGATCCTCAACCTAACGGACACTCAAAATTTTCTCAGGATTAATTGACATTTGAATATAATTTCAGCCTCCTCGTATCTTTTATTGGATCGTGGCTTATCCCCATGACCATTGGTGAAGGCCCAATATTTTATGTGTGTGTGTGTGGCATTTATTTTTAACAGGAATCCAGGAAGAGATATAATGTATATATATCTGATGCTGTGTGTGTGTGTGTGTGTGTGTGTGTGGTCAAATTGATTATCAAAAGGGGGATATTGAGTATAATATTATCATTATTCATGCAGCAACACACAAAAATAGTTATATCCCAGAGAATAAAATTAGATTAGCGGCTTAAGAGAAAAGAAATAGAAGAGAATATAAAAAAGGAAAAAACATAGTAGAAGCTCCAACCCCAAGATAGAACTACCTAAAAATATCCAGAGAAGGAAATAATATTCCCCCAAATTTAGGGGAATATAACTAATGGCATGCATTTTGTGCTTGAATGCCACTAATTTATAATGTTTTGTTCCAACGCTAAAACATAGTCTCAGTGGACTTCAAGACAGAGAAATTCCAATGAAAAGTACTAGAGCCCTAGCAACTTTGATGACTTCCCTATGAATCCTTTTTGAATTAACATAATATGCCTCATATTGTGTGTTTTTTTGTTTCTACTATTTCCCCTTGATTTTGGTTGTTTTGGAACTAAAATTTCCAATGGTTTGGTATCAGACTTGATAATTATAAAAATCTCATTAGTAAAGTTGTATGTTCATCCATTTTATTTTTTCTGGGTTGAGTTATAAATTATGGCTTTTAGTAGAATCAAGTTCGTAGGCACAACAACCAACCATATATTTGTTTATGGGAATATCCTATACAAAACAATACTGGTGTACTCTATAATTTTAGAATATATTGTTCATCCTTGACTCAGGGGTTAGATCTGATGGGAACTAGTTAGAATTTTTTAGGATATGTAGAGGTAGCAATACTTACAACTACTTTGAAATACACTATCACATGTAACTTGCACACATAAAATGCTTTACAATAAATTTTAGAATAAATTTATATGTAAACTTCTATTAAGATATAGTTCAGAATGTAGTCATTATATTCATATTAATTCACAAAAAGGATTTCACACATTTAACATCATAGGATTAAGGTATTCAAGAATTCCTTCCATTCCAACTTTGACCTAGAACATTATGGTATGCCATAAGAATGAGTCTCAAGACTTATAAACTACTATTAATGGGTAAATTGATGAGATGATGGGTTCTTTTCATGGAACCCGTGAACAAATAATGAGTATTATTAGTGTTTTCTCTCATTGTAGAAAAACACTACCATTGTTGGGCCTCAAAATATTAGCTAAGTACAAGAAGGTGCATGGGCATGCAAGGCCTATATGGAGAAGGGAACACAGGGTGAAAGTGAGTAGGAAAAGGTTTTAGAAGGGTTTATTAGAACCCAAGGCACGTACGCAAGGAAAAGCAAGGGGTTTCAGGACTTATCCATATTCGGCATCCTAGGAGGCACACAAGAAAAGTGTGACCCGACTGAGCATGTGGAGTGGATAAGGTGTTAGCCTGGAAACTTGATGGTAAAGGAAGGAATATTCCATATGATGAAATGATCTAGAAATACATCATTGTAGACATTGGAGAGCTCGAATGGGAAGAAACATGCTCCATTAAAGGACCATGTGCACACTTGGCAACCAATCTACTACTTCAAGAAGGTGTGGCAGTGGTTGTTAAATCTATATATAGAGATGCTCAGGTAGAAGGAAGGGATGGGTCTTTGAGAAGAGGGCGTCAAGATAGATATCAAGAGAGGCAGAGAAGAAGAAGAGGAGAGGCAAAGCTCTATAGAAATAGTGATGGGTTATAGGGATTTTCATTAGGAAGGCTATAGGAGATATGACATATCTACAGGGATGGGTCTGGGGTCATTTCTTGTAACATGGGGAGCATAGTTAGGATCTCTCTTGCATAATTCTTATCTACATCAATACATTTGGTCTGTAATGGCCTTGAGGAATGTAATGTGGCTACTGAATAGAGAGTAATATGAATATATGGCTTTATTCTAAAGCATATACATGTGTTCATGAGCATAAATCCTAGTGCTTTTTCTTTGTATTATCGGATCTATTATCTGTTTAATGTTTTCCTTGTTATCTAAATGGATGCATTTATATAGTAACTCATAGTAAGACCCTCGGAATGAATGCATAGTTCTTTCCCTTATTGTATATAAGCTTCTGTGAGTGGGGGTGTATTCTAAAAAAAAACACAAAGGATGGGCTCAGTGCCCATGTGTGCCTCAGGTGAGCACCCAAAAACTATTGAGTGATAGGATGGCATGTATGTGATTAGATTATTGTACTAATGACATAAAAATGAATACATCTTGGTTCCGTTGATGGGGCCTATTTTAAAACTTGTTGTGATAAATGGCATACATCTTGGTCCCTGTGATGCCTTATGACAGAATGTATGACCTTGGATAATGTTGAAGAATGGTTCAATAATTTGGAGGATGAGTTTACTCAAATATTTAGCATTGGACATGATTTCAATGCATGTAGATGGGTAGAAGAGAACATGTACCATGAGTTATATGAGACATTCTTCTATTGGTTTCCAATAGAACTATATGAATGGCTTTCAGCATATGCATCCATATTGAGCTGGTACTATAGATCATGCATATAGACCCAAGATGATTATCAGAGACTGTAGGATGTAGATCTGACTTGGACGCATGTTGTTGATCATTCCTAACTAGTTATACTCTAGAATATGCCATTTCTACATATTCTTTCCCATAGGTTGCTGAGTTCAAGTTTTTGAGGGATCCTAGATGATCATTTTTACACATTATCCCTTTGGCTATGAATATATTGATCATTACCTTAAGTTTAGAGGAATTCCCTAGGGCCAACTAAGGTTCTCTGAGCATTGCGTGAGGAAGCTAGTGTAGTGGAAGATGGAAGACATTGTGGATGAAAAGGAAAGGGAAGAGAGATGAATCAAGTATAGTAAAGCTCGTGAAAGGGATATGGATAGAAAATATGAGGTTGTGGGTGTGATGGATCTATGGAGGAAGACGTCATAGAAGGATTTGAGGTTCACGCAAAGGACGTGGAACCTAAGCAGTTTGTGCTACATCATCTTGGCAAGCATGGGAGAGAAGCCCATTTATCTTTTGATGAGAGTTCGTCGCATGGAGAAAGGAGATCCATTGGCGTGCATCTAAACCCACCTGGTGACCAACCTCTGGCACTTGGTTTTTCAGATTAAGGAAGAAGTATTGATAATCCAGTTGGTATCAGTGGAAGTAACTGATATACGCCTAAGAGATATAATTTCTTGTTTAGGACATCCATGGCTGCGCAAACCATTCTCGTATTTAGAGGAATTTTTGGACAAGGTGTAAATACAAAATGTTTGGGTATCACATATCGAAGTGGTGTAAGACACATAATTGGAAGTGGGACAATATCAAAAACCATTGGTACACAATTTAATGGAATGTTCGGGACACTAGGCGCAACCACTTCAAGCCATTTTCTAGCTACAGGAGGTGGATCTGGTGGTATAGGAGCTAGAGGACCTGGTGGACCTAGTGGATCTAGAGGACCTGGTGGACCTAGTGGATCTAGAGGATCTGGTGGTTCATAAGGGATAGGACCTAATGGGTCTAGTGGATCTTGTGGTAGATGAAACACCGAAGGGAACCAAGGTTCTAGATCAGGAGGACAAGGGCTGTAACCACCTCCATAAGTATTCTTTGAGATGTCTTATCACTTTCCAGACAACAGAGGAATTGGGGATGCCACAAAACATGTGCAAAAATGTGAATTGTTGTGGTGCACATAGGTAATAACTACCCCAAAGTGAAAAACAAGTCAGTTTGCAATGAATTTGCAAGGGCGCACACACAGCTGGTACCATAATTATGACCCACATGAGACAGTGGTGGATTACCCTACATTGAAAGATGCCTTCCTAGTAAAGTTCCATATCCATGAGTTTGAGCATAAGAGAACCAGTGCTCTGAAGGAGATCTAATAAGGAATGGTAGAGAGTGTGTGGGATTTTAACACAAGATTCAAAAATCTCTTGTCAAAACTATCCTATGACATTCACCCTTTTCAACATGCTCAATGGTGTTTTGGGGGATTGATAATGTTGTTTAGAAGGGAACTTTCACACAAGAATTTCACAGACCCACGTGAGACCTTGGAAGCTTCATTACACATTGAGGTTGTTGGGAGTGTTGATACTGGTGTTATCCCTTTTCTAGAGGCTCAAAGTGCTATAATGGCCAAGCAGTTGGAGAAGTTATCTACAAATTCAGCACATGAGGTTTGTAATGGTATTTGGGTCAGAGACTGTGAAGTGGAAGGGCATATAAAGGATAGTTTCCCTCAGAATTTGGTACGTGCCATGGCGGTAGAATGTAATATTTTCCATGGGGATCATGATGTAAATAGGTGTCCTCTACTACAATGTGCAATCCATAATAATGTTTCTTGCTATTACAATATCTATACCTCTACGACACATGATACCAAGGATTATAGTCTAATTAACCAGATTCATGATGTTATTGATCTTGGTGTGCACTAGAATAGCCTTATAAGTAGTTCCAAGGATGATGATCACCATTGTGAATGGTGTGCAGATGGAGGAGCACATAGAAAAAGGATTTCACAGAGAATTTCATGGTCACAGTAACCACAATGTAGGAAGAAGTTATTTCCTATGAGGAACCTATTAGAATTGTGGGTTTATATAGCATTATAAGCATGAGTGTCCTGATATATTGCAGTGCCCATAGTGTGGAAATAAACATAAGTACAAATAGTGCCCTAAGTTGTTTGATCACATGATCCAACAACACTGGAAATACAAAGGCACTAGGATGGTGAGCATAAATAAGGTTGACCCTCAATTGATGCTAAGAGTGGCATGCAAGTTGGGATTAGAACTTGTACTGGTGATGATGTAGGTAGAGGTCACGTATGCCAAGGAGATGCCAAGATAGAAACTAGTTGTTAGGGAAGAATTGGTGCTTGGGAAGTATCCAAACCCTACTTAATAGAAGGAAATGTATCAAGATACTATGGATGTGATTCAAAGTTTGCAAGGGGAGATCTAATGTCTAAAGGACTAGGCAAGGCACTTAGAGAAAATGAATAATGTTGAGGCTCCATAGAAGGATCTATATGAGGTCAGGGAAGTATGCAAAATGTTAAGGCAAGAGAATATCATTCCCTTACTAGGAGAATAGCTACGAGAGAAGGTACCACGAGCCATAGAAGAGAACAAAAGGTAGGTTTTTGCATGTAAAACTTCCTCCTCATAGCCTTGAGTATGATAAAGAGATCACATTGAATGTAGTTATTGATGGGTGGATTCTAAGCAATTTCACCATCGAAACGAGAGTAGAGTTCAATGTTCTTACATTGGATGCATGGCATCAAATGGGAAGGCCTGCATTAGCCATCTTTGAATGTGTTGTATATGGAGAACAAGACAAAGGAAATTCCTATTGGAGTCTTAAAAGATGTGATTATCACTATTCAAGGGGCTAGGCTCACTGGGGAATTTGAAGTCTTGGTACTCATCAAGGCGGATAATTTCCCAGCATTGCTTGGGTTCCCTTAGTGTTATAAGAACAATTTTTACCTGTGGTTTAACAAGGGCTATATCATTTTCAAGAATAGGAAATAAATGGTGATCATCCCTTTAACAGATGGGAATTTAGTTCCCTATACTCATCCCTTAGGAGAATAATTCCTCGACAAAATCTATGTGTGCTTTATCATAGATACCGAGGTAATTCATCCTACATAAGGAGTCATCCAATTTTAATATGCTCAGTCGATGAGTGATACAACTAGCATAGCATGTGATAATTAGGTGCACGAGACTTATAAGTTGATTGGGTGATAATCAAGAGGATCTATAACAAGGGTGATGAAGGCGTACTTAGTCAAGCACCTGGGAAGAAAGAAGCTACCAAGTTACTCTAGAGGAGCAATCCCTGATGATTTCTTATGAGAAATGGAGGCTTAGTGGAAAAATGAGGATGAAAGAAGAAGTATTCTTAGTTATAACTTGGTCAGGACTTTTGTGCATTGCTGGACAACACATCGTGAGAGTCTCCTAGAGTGGTGCGAGGTAAGAGTCACATTTTTGTAAGATTATGTAGAATAAATGCACCAACTGTCATACATGACTACCATGGAAAGGAACCTACCTCATTCCATATCCAATCTTGTGAGAAGGCTTGGATGGAGTGCACAGAAGCGTTACCACCTTCCTTATGGGTATATAAGTTATATTTTACCTTATAGGGTTGTGCGTGTGCATGGTATATGTTATCTCCAAATCAATGCACCCCACGAATGGCCTAAAATTAATCATGAAATTTAGTGTGATTGGGACACATGGGATCACCTCTCAAGTTATGGGACTTAGGCTCAAGATGAAACTCCAGAGAAGGTTGGCTTCCTCTTCCTAGACTGAACACAACACTACTTCTGATGTAAGAAAGATAGCTAACTAGTCCTATGATAACATTTCGTGGGATTAGGGAAAGAGAATGCAAGGAAATAAAACCTATACTAGAGGTTTTGATACACTAGGGAAAGGGGCATTCAACTTCAAGAAGAGTTAATGTGGATAGAATGCCTTCATCATTGGCCACCTTCACCTATTGCAACTTGAAAAGCATACAAAATACCACAGACTAGAAGCACACATTCCTTTTCTAAACTTTAAACATATACAATAGAGAGTTAAAATTTGATTTAATACACTAATAATCTATCAAGATGATAATCACAAGCACATGTCAAGCATCCACTTGAGTGAAAATAATAATGTAACTCTTGATCAATAGAAGGAAAATAGTTTCTCACAATTGATGGGAAGTAATAACACTATTCTTTTCACAATATGAAACAGATAATCTGAAAGAAAGGTAAATTAATCAAATAATGCTAAGGAATCACATTCACAAGGCATGTAATGATTAATCATTCAACACAATAAAATATATTTTCAAGTGCAAGGAAACTTTGAATGTAATTAAAAGGTTTCAACAAAACTCTGGGAGCACTCTTCCAAGCTTGAAGAGCAACTTCACTAGAAATCACTAAAAATATGTATATTTAAATAATGGAAGCATTCCACTATTTATAAGTTCCTAGGATGAGCCATTACAGTTGAGCCTTTAACTAAAATTTAACTAAAAATAGTAATGTCATTAATAAAAGGGAACAGGATCTCATAAAAATAGCAAATTTGTTGCAAAAGGTTGACCAAGTCAACCTTACAACTTTGACCGATGCCAAAGCTTGAACCTGTCCTTTCATGGCTGCTCAAATTTGACTTGGTTCATCTGTATCTCCTTTCTCTACAAGTTTTTGTTGTCCTTCCTCCCATACAGCCATTCGGTGCCTATACTTGAAGAAATGCTTGATAATACCCAGAGTTTCTTCATATCCAGGTCCACACACATAGAGATTCACTACTTCCACTGTTTTGATCTCTTTCATGATCATGGATAGAAACCTTTGAAGATTACTTATGACTTTATTTAGTATCTCTATGAAATTTTGACATAGAACCAATCAATACATGGATTCATTATTGAAAGTCTTCACAACATCGTTGTCCTGCTTCACCAAATCTTTGAAATTTTCTTTAATCTGGTCCTCAGGAAGAGCATCAATATTTTCATTGAAGAACTTGCAGTGGGCATTTTCAAACTCCTCTAAGATATCATTTAGGGCATCTGTAATCTCCACCCATTTATCCTCCAATTTCTTAATCAGATCTTGCAGCACCTGACACCGGAATTCCAAATACTTTTTATATTCGAACAATTTAGAGGCATCGTCAATTACCTCTTCTAGTAGAAGTGAGTTAGAATATTCTTCTCTAATTTCACTCCATGTTGCTAAAGTTTAATTAAAGTTATTATTATCTTTAGAGAAATATTCATCCATCTTAGCAATGGTGGTTTTTGCAATCTATAAATCAATATAAATCTCAACAAATTCCTTAATCAAAGTATTGGCCTCCTGCAAGATCCTTTTCATCCATCCATTCACTGTTATCCCTTTTTTTACTAGCTTCTTGAGCTCATGATAAGAGATATCATCGATTGTATATGAAATCGTCATGCCCATAGTAGTTGAGATGTCAGTGGAGGGAGTGGGCTGAGTTACTCTATGCAGCAGTGTAGTGAAATGTTTGACTTTGGCCTTAAGCTCGTCCTTGGTTGCCTTGTCTTTGTGGTATTTCTCCAAAAGGGCCCCAAGAGAAGTGTGTACATACTACTTGGCTACCTCATGAGTAGAATTTCCAACAAGAACTTTAGATCTAGTAATCTACTGTTGTGATGGTTTCTTTAGTTTTCCCCTCAGGAGGGGTAGCTACTTCTATCACATGTTCTCCTGATGGATTAACTATTAGAATTGATATGGTTTTCAGTATCTTAGCTTGTCCTTTAGGCATGGACTCTAAAATACTGAAATCTATCACATCTCCCAGAGGAACCTTTTTCTTTTTCTTAGGGGTCTGTCTAAACTGCCACTCTGGTATGGCTAGAGCTGAGGAAGATGGAGTAGTAGATCCGATACCTTAAGTACCAGTTAGAGAAAGATCACTAGAAATTCTAGCTGATATCTGTGTAGCGGTAACAATGATGAAAGTTTTGGGTGTGAGGACAGCCATAGGAATTGACATAGTAATGCTGGGGGTTGAGATCAAATAAAATAAAAGTGTCAAAGGAAGTGAAGAGGAAATGGGTGACTCAATATTTTCCCCAGCTAATAAAACTGAAAGTGATGAAAATACCTGGGCCATAGAAGAATATTGGAAGGAATAAATGGTGGTAGAAGTGGAAGGAATTGATATTGGGAGTGATAATGGAGGAAGGGGAAGATGGGATGTATCCTGAATGACACCACAGGAATCACTTACTTCAACTACCTCAATGACTGGTACTATAGATGTTATAATCCTAGGAGCAATAGACCTAGAAAGAGATGAGCCACCAACCACAAATGAGATCTTATTTGGAATGGTAAGAACCCTTTGAGTCAACCTCTGACCTTTTGTGGGTTTTGGTTGGTTTATTTCTGATCTAGACCCTATATTTGTAGGTTGATTTTCTCCTTTGGGTAAGATTCCCAAGGTGGCCAACCAATTGAAAGTTCTCCTTAGAATGGGTCATGTCCTTTCTTTCATATTGCTGCACTCTTCCACATACCAATCAACCCATGGAAGTGGTTGATTAGCAATATTATCATTCTTGTATGATGGATCTAGGACCTCATCATTATCCTGCAAGTCTTTTGGCACATAAGCCAACCCAAAGTTCCACACTTCATCAAGATTTAACCTTTCATAATCTCTTTGCCACACGAAGTACTCATCTAAACAATGGATCCATATGTCTTCTAATTGGGGTAAATGAGCATTAGAATTTCATGTCTCCCCGAACTAACCCCAATAGTCAAAGTTAATTTTCCAATGGAAGGTCTGAAGGGCTACCTCAACCATTTCAGCATCCACATTTCTTTCCTTGTGGATACTTGAGCAAGAATACCTACCAATTGTAATAGGGAAATGCATTCCAACCTTGTGACACTTATTTTGGATTTTATGGTAATCCAACAACTGCAAAACCAATTTCAAAAGAACCCACTTGTCGGTGGGGAACCTCGGTAACTTTCTTGGGGTGCCTATGAAACCCAAAATCTGAAGGTAGGTGAATGTGGGAAATTGAAGGTAGATTTCTTCCCATTCTCATACCTCTTGAAAAGCCTCATCGGAAACCCACCGATTATATAGCTCCTTGTAGAAGCGATAGAGGAAAACAACAAAGAAAGTGTCATTGATTCTTCATAAGTGCTTGTTCCCCTCGTCTAGAGTAAGTTGGGGATAAAAATTGTATATTTGGGATGTGTTGCGAATACCCCTAGTATTCAATCCTAAAAATCCCCTCATAGGAGCAATCGCATATACTAGAAAAGATGTCATGTAGAAATATTTAGTTTCTAACACTTTTCCCAATTGATAGCAAATATTTCTACTAATATGTTCACCCCATCGGATAAACTCATCATTCTTCTTGATAGTTACTATGTACAAGAACATACATTCTTGGAATTCCTTTGTAGAAGGAAGACATGAAACTCTTCTTAAAAGTATAATGTGATCATTGACTTCCTGAATGAAATCCGATTGATGTATAGTCTTGGGAAACTTGGCAAAATTCTTAGTCAGGTAGGATTTCATCATAACTTTCGAGCACACTTATTTTTTGTCCAAGTGCTCAACTATTATGTCAAGTGAGATAGTGGCATAATCTTGAATGTCTGGAAGTTTAAACAAGTCTTCTAAGAATTTTGGGTCTAGACGGATCACCATCTCATCATCACTATCTCTTATTGACATAGATTCCTCGTCGTAGTGGGTTGTTGTAGCTTGGAAAAACTTTGGGCATTGGATAGATGCAGAAAATCGGAGACAAGGGAAAAACCACTATTGAAGATAGCCTGCATCCATAGATTTTTGTTTGGGGAATTTAATCTTTCCTAGAACTCAGGAATATCAATTTTTCCTAGATCGGTGTCCCTGATATTTCCTAAGCCAGAGGTAAAGCAGGATTGGGGAGAAACCCCAAGAAATGTGTACTTTGTCTTCTTTTTTCCCTCTTAAGTGGAGGTAGACATCAAAACCTGTGAATGTTACAGAAATTCCAAAAAATCCGAAGCAAGGAAACTTTGAAATCCTAAACCAAAAAATTCTAAAAGGAATTACCAAAATAAATCTCTAATTGTTTTTTTCAAAATCAAAGGTCTCGAAAACCCAAAATTCCTGATTCTCCAAAAATTTGGAATTTGAATTCTCTAAAAACCCAAAAATGAAATCTCTGAAATAGTTTTACGAAGTCAAAAAGTTTGAAATAAATATCCAAAGTGAAAAACTCTAAAAAATATATCTGAAATATATTCCCGAAGCCAAAAAGTCTGAAAGAAATCTCTGAAGTGAAAAAATCCAAAATAAATCTCCGAAATAGTTTCCCGAACTGATAGTTTCAAAAAACCAAAAGCAACAATTCTCCGAAGCAATAACTCTCTGAAATTCTGAAATTGGAAAAATCTAAAGATTTTCACCAAAAATTTTCTCTGAAATACTTTCCCACCTTGTGATCTTTTGAAGGAATTCTACGAAATGAATTTTCCAAAAAGAATTTCCAAATGGTCTCTAGAGGAACTACAAAAAGAAATGTTAAAAATCCAAGTTGGATTTTGAGAAATGGGAGGAAGTATGAGGGACCTGAAAAGATCCCCTGAACATACTTGAAAACTTGGAGAAAGCTCATAAAACAAAACATGGTGAAAACAAATGACATTATAAGAAAAGACAGAGGGAAAACAAAAGGAAACCCAAATGGGGAGAAAAAGGGAGAAAAAGACCTAAAACCAAAACAAAGATTAAACTAAAAACATACCTTGAAAAAGACATCACAAAGGAAAAGAATGAGATGTCAGAGTGAATGTGTCAAGTAAAAAATGAAAATTAAAAATCCATGTTTATATAGAAATCCCAACATTAATGGTAAAAATCATATCCGTACGGAGGTATGTGAGAATTAATTATGCATAGAACCTCTGAAGTCCTGAAACCCGAAAGCCTCAAATCCCAAAAGTTTGGGATTTTAGACTTCAGAAAAATGGGAAGCAAAAAGATGAATTGGCAACAAAAGGTCCAAAACCGAAAAACTTGAAAGTCTGAAAATTCAAACTTTTAGAAATTCACACTTCGGGAAAATTCAAGTAAAAATCCTAAAAATGACTCGAATATCTCTAAAAACCCAAAACCCAAAAATCTAAAATTTCAGAATTTGGAAGTCCGAGAGGGATTTAAACAAAATGATCTAAAAAGTTCTGAAACTTGAAAACCTGAAAGTCTGAAAATTTAGACTTTCAAAAATTTGGACTTCAGAAAATCTCAAATGTAATTCCAATATTGAGCTTTAAAAACTTCGAAAGAGAAAAACCCTGAAGTCTGAAAATTGAAAAATTTTAGATTCTTGGCCTTAGCAAAAATTCACTATGCGAGGATTTCTTTAAAAACATAATTCTGACATGTAGCCTTCTTCTGGGTAGGTTAAATTGTTAAAAATTTAGCAATCTTCAGGGAAATATTGCCTACTAAGCTTCTAGACTAGTGGCTTTAAGAAAAACATTGGGCAAGGAGTCTAAAAAACCAAAACCAAAACAGAAAACAAACACAAGCAAAAGAAAAGAAAAACAAAACAATGTGCAGAGCACTTGGAGGAAAACAAAAAAAACCATACAAGGTGGAACCTCCTCAAAATAAAGATTTGAGGTGTATCCCATTCACATGAATGGACAATTATTTTCCATTGAGTCTGGATAGGAAAAATGAATTTGCCTCTTTGCAGCTTGTTATAACATATGGCCTACTCCAGAGACCATCAAACTTGGCGTGTTTGCTTGGTTAGGCACGATCTTCATCCCATTTTAGAACCAGATCCTCTTCCCTGAAGAACCTAGCAAAGGATTTCTTGTCAAAGGATATCTTAACCTCAGCATGATGCTCTGTCAACATATTCATGGTAGTGTTTCAAATCTCCTCTAGTTCCATGAGTTCTGAAAATATCACTGTTAAGGCCTCATCCTCCATAACTTCAAGCTGATAAGCCAAATCTAGGGAAGGCATTTCCTAAGAAAGTGGCAACTTTACTTCCCTTCCATATACAAGCATGAAAGGTGAAACCCCAATGGCCTTTTTAGGTGTTATTCAATCTACCCATGGAGAAACATTAAGCTACATATGCCACGTCCTTTTATTGGCCTCCATTGTATGCTTGATGATCCTTATCGGGTTCTTATTACTGGATTCGGCCAACCCATTTCCCTATGGATAGTAGTTAGACAAGGTCTTGAGATAGACCCCATTCTTGATGACCCATTAACTTATTCTCATCCCAAGCAATGCCATTACATTGTTAGAGATAATAGTAACTGGAACACCGAACCTTGTCATGATACTCTCTAAGAATTCAAGGACAAATTTTTCATTACTCTCCTTCAAGGCCACCAATTTTTTCCAACGGGTGAAATAATCGGTTGCAGTAAGGACCCATTTATGTCCTTCACTGGATGGAGGATTGATCATACCAATAAAATCAAACCCCCATTAAACAAAGGGTTGATCCACTTGAATGGGATGTAATGGGAGAGCTGTTAGCTTCTATTTTCCTGAAAAAAAAAAGCACATTCCTTGCATTTCCTTACCCAAAATTAGGCATCTTTGAAAAATTCTAGCCAATAGTAACTGGCCCACATGATCTTGGTAGTAGTCAGTTCGTGCCAAGTAATGTCCTCCTAACATCCCATTGTGGAACTCCTCCAATATCTTGTTCACTTTCTTTGGTTTGATGTAGCATAAAAGAACATTGTTCAAATCCTTTTGGAAAAGAATGCCATCTACCACAACATATGGAATAGACCGGAGATGGAAAGTACGTCATTGCATCTTATCCATATTTGGGGGATATACTCCCGAGGGAAGGAAATTTTCCATCTTAGTTAACCAATCAACCTGACCATTTCCTTCATCAATATTAAAGAGCACAACATCCTTAACATCCTTAATTTCCATGTCTGCATGGCCAACTACTGGCATAACCTCTTATCTTTGACAAGTTTAGTGACTTTAATGTGTACATCATACTCCATTACTTTCGTGATCCACTGGCACGTTTCTCATTCATCTCCTTATTCAATAAAAATTCTTTAACACTAGGATGAAAAACCATCAAGTGTACCTTGTTGTTGGAAAACATATGCCTGAACTTTTTCAGAGCTCAAATGACTGCAAAGACTTGTTTTTTGACAAAAGAATAATTGAGCTCATATTACTTGAGAGACTAACTAAAGAAGGAAATTGGTTTTTCCATCAAATCATTATTCTGCTAAGTGAGGATACTTGAAATACTCTCATGACCTACAAAAGCATAGAAAATAAAATCCTTATCAAACTAGGGGTTTACTAGCGTAGGAGTTTGGGATATAGCAGTTTTGATAGCCTCAAATATTTCTCTACCTTAGTTTTTCCATGAGAAAGGAATTTTCTTTTTAAGCAAGGTCGTCAGTGGCTTCGCTAATGCTGTAAATTGGGGAATGAATCTCTAAACAAAGTTTATAGTTCCCAGGAAACTCTGGAGACCCTTCTTGTGACTTGGGAGGGATAGAGATAAAATAAATTGAATCCTAGCTGGGTTGATTGAGAGACCTTCATCTGAAACAATATTCCCTAATAGCTTGCCTTCTTGAACTGAAAAAATGCATTTTTTTGGGTTTAGTGAGACCCCAAACTCTCTACACCTTTGGAAAACTTTCCTTCGGTTGCAATATGATCTTTGGCATGTTTGGAGTAGATAATTATATCATCAAGGTAAACCAAGATCATATCATTGATGAGTCCTTTAAATTCCATTTCCATGGCTCTTTAAAAAGTAGCCCCTGCATTGGACAATTTGAAAGGAATTTTTTTGAATGCATACGTGCCCCACTTAGTAGTGAAAACCATTTTGAATTGATTAGATTCTTGGACCAGAATTTGATTGTACCCTTAATAGCCATCCAGTAGAGAAAACCTTTGAGCTCCTGCCACTATTTGGAGGATATGTTCCATTGACGAAAGAGGGTAGTGATCTTATAATAAAGCACAGTTTATATCCCTGAAATCTACGCAAATATGGATCTCCACATTCTTTTTTCTTACGGGCACTAGATTAGCTACCCATGATGAATTCCTGATGGGAAAAATTATGCAGGATTCAATAATATTGGTTAGCTCTTTCCTCATTAGTGGCTCAACCTTGGGATTGATTGGCATTTGTTTTTTAACGAAATTGGCTTAGAGTTTGGATCCAGTTCAATCATGTGTTGAGGTAGGCTTGGGTAAAAACAACGTAGGTATTTATAGCTCCATGAAAAAATATCATGATATTCCTAACACAACTCAATGAAATATTCCTTTTCCTGAGCAGTGCATACCTTACAAATATTTAAACATTTCTCACTGGCCACCTCAACTTCCTCAAAATCTTCTTATTTTACCACCATATTTGTGCTTTGTCGTTTGGCCTGGTCATCCAAATTGAAGATAGATTCAAGCATGACCAAGCCTTTTGGAAAAAAATTTCCTCTTAGCTAAATGACCTAGTCACCATAGGATTCCTACAATTACCTTGATGTTTGGCGGCAAATTCTACTTCTTGTAGAAAAAGAACAATCTACTCATCACTATCAAAAACTTGCCAACTACTTACATTATCTAGTACTGTAGGACTGACAACCATTTTGATTGTTTTCTTCCCTTCTGTCATGATGTCCACATGTATATCATATTGAGATCCAATGGTAATGAGCATGTCAGCATCTTGATTTTGATTTCTAGGGACAACACGAATTTTGAAAGCTTCGAAGTCCTCTATTAGGTCCCAAACTTGATTCTTATATGATCTTAAGAGATAATTCTTTGATGCACTACAGGATGTTACTTGATGAACCACCAATTCACTATTACTAAAGGAGATCATGGATTTTATTCCTCTTTTTTGAGCCAATTACAACCCTTGTATAAGAGCGTCATACTTGGTGACATTATTAGTACAACTGAACTACAATCGAAAAGATGAGAAATATTTATCCCCTACTAGAGAAATAAGCATGACTCCTACACCAGATCCATTTTTAATCCTTGAACCATCGAATAATAGCTACCACAGTCCTTCAGAGTCGCTGGGTTCCTTAACCAATTAAGGCATGGTTGTACCTTCTTAATGTATATAATAAGTTCCCAATCTAGTCTCATCCAAAAACAACAGACTAGATTCTTCATTAGCCAATAAATCAGCATATGGGTCATATTAATGGTCTATAATTACCTCATCCAGCACTACATCAAGAACCTCTTCTATAAGAGTGGTTGGTTCATGGTCTATAACCTCTTCCTCTAGGTTATAAATGGCATAGTTACCATCTGTGGTTTTGGATGTGTATGGTTCCACATGGGTAAGAGAAATTGGTTCTGCTCTTATAGTTACCTTCATCCCGTAACAAGTTCTCAGGATCATATGTGACCAGTCCACCGATAAATAGCCACCCATCATGGCAGTGAAATCTTTTGATAAGAAAATTGCAAAAAGTGGAGGGAGATCAATAACTGATATTTCTTGTGTGAACAACAAGCTGGGACATGCATGAATAGTAAGATAAAGATCCTTGATGATTCCAACCATCTTGACCGTAGTACCATTGGAAAAATCCTTTTGAAATTGGGGTATATGGAATACCCAACACATATGTAATCTGTTTAGGCATGATAGAACTACTGGCTCTAGAAATGATCATACAATTGTGAACAAAATGATTTCCAATTATTAGAGAGCTATAAAATGGTAGTGGCTTACTAGACCTAGGAATCCTTTTTTCTTTTGGTTGACACAAACTAGTTGCTCTGGATGCTCCATGACTTGAGGTTTTATCAGCAGTGCCAAAGTTGTTCAAAGCTTCTCGCAGAAAATTTTGTTGTGAAGGAATTGAGAGTGCATCCCACATAGTAACACTCAAATTATTCTTTTTCATCTATGCCACAATACTGAATGGTATTGCCCCTAATTTTTTGATAACATTTTGAGCACTAGAATCCTCCTTTGGGAAGTGTTTATTGGGCACTGTAATGCCCGTAGGTCCATCACCCTTTGAAGGCCAATTGGTAGGTGTTTCTGGTAATTTATTCCCTATGTCTTTATCCTCCAATGATTGTGCTTGAGGACATGAAGGAAGTGCCTACTCAATTTTGGAGGTTTGCTTCTCAGTTGTGGAATTTTGAGGATCTATTTCCCTCTTCTTAGAATGTTTATTTGCAGCTACTATGTATGTGTTGGTATTCAGTCCGCAAAAAACATCATCTTGCCAATTCAGTAACGTGGTTTCCTTAGTGATCTGGTCTTGACTATCTTGGGCTAATGGTTCATCTGACGAGTCAAATGGGGTTGAAATACCTTGGACCATGAGAAATTGACTTAAAAATTTGTTTGAGCAGAGGTTCTGATTATGGGGTAGAGCACAAGGGTAGCACCATTCATAGTCTTGGATGAGGTTGTTCTAGACTAGGACTATGGCTCTAGATGAGATGTCAGCTGAAGGATTCTGTAAGTTCAAAGGATTCACATTTGTAACTTGGGTCATGGATTGGCTCTATGGCTGGCCATTTCCTTAAAATGGAGGATGGTTTATCTGATATTGGGGTTAAAAGCGGTGAGAATATTGGGATTGCTTCCTCTTCATTGCTATGAGTTCATTCCCGAAGGTTTGTAATAGTGAATTTACCTCAGCCAAATCATTTGATGTATTGGAAACATGCGTATCTATTGTAATAGAAGCTACCATAATTGGGGTGATGACTGGATTTTGGCCAGTAAAATCTACAAAAATAGGAATGGGAGTTCTAGGATCAGTTTTACCTACTTGAATCAGGCAATTTTCAACTTGTACAACAAATTTGTAAGCATCAGGGATCACAGTTCCCCCCATGGATTGATTCATGACAACCACATCACTATTTGATACCCGTAAGTAATATAGAAATGTGCTTTTGGGGGATGGCCTTACAAGTGTTGGGATCCATTTCCAAGTCCTGTCAAAGTGGAGGTTGAAGTCACTCATATACTCTTGGGGAGATTGCTTGATAGTATGAAATTTCTCCACAAGTGAAATATTATCACTTTTGTCTTTGAACTATTTACAAAACTTTATTCCTAAATCATTCTAATTGGTAACGGATCCAGTAGCTAAACTTAAGAACCATTGAACTGCCCTACCTTTGAATGAAATAGTAAGGAGTCAAACTACCACATTATCTTCTATAATACTATGTACTGCATAGATGCTAGCCACATCTAGTATGTGCTCTCAAGGTGAAACATTAGTCTCCCTAGTGAAGAATGGTAAACTTTTTAAGGTGGATTCTTGTATGGTGTCTCTTTGTGGTAACACCAAAGGACTACTGGTATTGAATGGAGGACAAGTTTTTTCTGCCATGACATTCAAAAACTATTTGTATCTTGGTAGGGGGCAATGTCCTTCAGGAGGAGTTAAATTTCTTATATGAGGTAAAGTTTTTGTTCATGGTACTGAAAGGTTTCTTCCCCTTCTTCTTGAGGGAGACAAAGAAATCTCTGTATGACAATAATTGTCCCGCCTTGAAGAATATCTTGTGTGAATCCTTTGCATGAGTTGATGCACTAAAGTTTTAAATCCAGAGAGATGGAGTCTCCAGGTACCTTGTGTCAATGAAATGAGAAGAGAGGTATAACCTCTATCCCACCGAGTGTGCCAAAAACTATTGTCTCCAAATCACTGCACCCCCTGAATGGCCTGAAATTAATCATGAAATTTGGTGTGATTGGGACACATGGGATCACCTCTCAAGATGTGGGACTTGGGCTTGAGGTTAACCTCTGGAGAAGGATGACTTCCTCTTCCTAGTCTAGACACAACACTACTTCTGATGTGAGAAAGATATCTAACTAGTCCTATGCTAACATTTCATGGGATTAGGGAGAGACAATGCAAGGAAATAAAACCTATGCTAGATGTGGTGATGCACCAAGGAAAGGGGCATTCAACTTCAGGAAGGGTTAATGTGGATATAATGCCTTCATCATTGGCCACCTTCACCTATTGCAACTTGGAAAGGGTAAAAAATACAACAAACTAGAAGCACACGTTCCTTAGCTAAAATTTAAACATATACAATAGAGAGACCAGCTTTGATTTGATAAACAGATAATCTATCAAGATGATAATCACAAGCACGTGTCAAGTATCCACTTGAGTGATGATAATAATGTAACTCTTGATCAACAAAAGGAAATAGTTTCTCATAACTGATGGGAAGTAATCACACTATTCTTTTCACAATATGAAACAAATAATATGAAATAAAGGTAAATTAATCAAATAATGCTAAGGAATCACATTCACAAGGCATGTAATGATTAATCATTCAACACAATAAAATATATTTTTAAGTGCAAGGAAACTCTTAATATAATTAAAAGGTTTCAACAAAACTCTGGGAGAACTCTTCCAAGCTTGAAGAGAAACTTCACTAGAAATCTCTAAAAATATGTATCTCCAAATAATGGAAGCATTCCAGTATTTATAATTTCCTAGGTTGAGCCATTATAGCTGGGCCTTTAACTAACATTTAACTAAAAAGAGTAATGTCATTAATAAATGGGAACAAGCTCCCATAAAAATAGTAAATTTGTTATAAAAGGTTGACCAAGTCTACCCTATAACTTTGAATGATTCCAGAGCTTGAACCTGTCCTTTCATGGCCACTCATCTTTGGTCTGGTTCATATGAATCTCCTTTCTCTACAATTTTTTATTTTCCTTCCTCCCATAAAGCCATTCAGTGCCTGTACTCGAAGAAACACTTGATAATACCCTGAATTTATTCATCTCCAGGTCCACACACAAAGTGATTCACTATGTCTGTTGTTTCGATCTCATTTTTGATCCTGGTCAGAAACCTTCGAAGCTTACTTATGAATTTATTTTGTCTCCCTATGAAATTCTGACATAAAACCAGTCCATCAATGGAGTCACTACTGAAATTCTTCACAACATCATCGTCCTGCTTCACAAAATCTTTGAAATTTTCTTTAATCTAGTCCTCATGAAGAGAATCGATATTTTCATTAAAGAACTTGCAGTAGTCATTGTCAAACTCCTTTGAGATTTCATTGAGGGTATCTGTAATCTCCACCTGTTTATCCTCCAATTTATTAATCAGATCTTATAGTACTTGACACAAAAATTTCATAGCCTTTCGATATTCGAACAATTTAGAGGCATCATCAATTACCTCTTCCTGTAGAAGTAAGTCATAATCTTCATCTCTAATGTCTCTCCATATTTCCAAAGTTAAATTCAAGTTATTATTGTCTTCGGAGAAAGATTCGTCCATCTTAGCAATGGTGGTTTTTGCAATCTATAAATCAATATAAATCTCAATGGGTTCCTTAATCAAAGGATTGGCCTCCTACAAGATCCTTTCCATCCATCCATTCACTATTATCGCTTTCTGGCCTATCTTCTCAAGCTCATGATAAGAGATATCATCTATTGTAAATTAAATCATCATGGCCATAGTAGTTGAGATGTTAGTGGAGGGAGTGGACTGAGTTACTCTACGTAGCAGTGTAGTGGAATGTTTGACTTTGGCCTTAAGCTCATCCTTGGTGGCCTTGTCTTTGTGGAATTTCTCGAAAAAGCCCCCAAGAGCAGTGTGTACATTCTGAGTGGATCCTTCATGAGTAGACTTCCCAACAAGAACTTTGAGATCTGGTAATCTATTGTTGTGATGGTTTCTTTAGTTTTCCCCTCAATAGAGGTAGCTACTTCTATCACACATTCTTTTGATGGATTAACTGTTAGAATTGATATGGTTCTTAGTATCTTGGCCTGTCTTTTGGGCATGGACTCCAATATACTGATATCTATCACATCTCCTAGAGGAACCTTTTTCTTTTTCTTAGGGGTCTATCTAAACATCCACTCTAGTATGGCTAGAGCTGAGGAAGATGGAGTAGTAGATCTAATGCCTTAAGTACCAGTTAGAGCAAGATAACTAGAAATTCGAGCTGATATCTTAGTATCGGTAGTAATGATGGAAGGTTTGGGTGTGAGGATAGACATAGGAATTGACAAAGCAATGCTGGGGGTTGAGATCAAAGAAAATAGGAGTGCTAAAGGAAGTGAAGAGGAAATGGGTAACCTGATATTTTCCCAAGCAGATAAAACTGGAAGTGATGAAAATACCTAGGCCATAGAAGGAGATGGTAAGGAATAAATAATGGTAGAAGTTAAATGAATTGATATTGGGAGTGATAATGGAGGAAGGGGAAGATGGGATGGATCCTGAATGACACTAGGGGAGTCACTTCAACTACCTCAATGACTGGTACTATAGATGTTGTAATCCTAGGAGCATAAGACCTAGAAAGAGATGAGCCACCAACCACAAATGAGATATTTTTTGGAATGGTAGCAATCCTTTGTGTCAACCTCTTGCCTTTTGTGGGTGTTGGTTGGTTTACTGTTGATGTAGACCCTATATTTGTAGGTTGATTTTCTCCTTTGGGTTAGATTCCCAAGGTGGCTAACCAACTAAAAGTTCTCCTTAGAATGGCTCCCACCCTTTCTCTGGTATTGCTGCACTCTTCCACATACCAATCAACCCATGTCAGTGGTTCATTGGCAACATTATCATTCCTGTATGATAGGTCTAGGACCTCATCATTGTCCTACAAGTCTTTTGGCACATAAGCCAACCCAAACTGTCACACTTCTTCAAGAGTTAACCTTTCATAATCCCTTTACCACATAATGTACTAGTCTCAACAATGGATCCATATGTCTTCTAGTTGGGGAATCTAAGCATTGGACTTTCCTTTCTCCCCAAACTTACCCCACTAGTCAAATCTAGTTCATGGATGGAAGGTCCGAAGGGCTACCTCAGCCATTTCAGCATCCACGTTTCTTACCTTGTGGATAGTTGGGCAAGAATGCCTACCAATTATAACAGGGAAATAAATTCCCACCTTGTGATGATTATTTTGGATTTTATGGTAATCCAACAACTACCGAACCAATTACAGAAGAACCCACTTGTCAGTGGGGCACCTTAGAAAATTTCTTGGGGTACCTATGAAACCCATAATCTAAAGGTAGGTGAATGTGGGAAAGTGAAGGTAGTTTTCCCACCATTCTCATACCTCTTGGAAAGCCTCATCGAAAACCCACTGATTATACAGCTCCGTATCAAAGCGATAGAGGACAACAATGAAGAAAGCATCATTGATTCTTTGGAAGTGCTTGCTCCCCTTGTCTAGAGTAAGCTAGGGATAAAACTCATATGTGATGTGAACACCCCCCGTATTCAATCCTACAAAATCCCCCATAACAGCGTCTGCATATACTAGAAAAGTTGTCATGTAGAAAGATTTATTTTCTAACACTTTACCCAACTAATAGCGAATATTGCTACTAATATGTTCAACCCATTGGATAAACTCATCATTCTTATTGATATTTGCTATGTACAAGAACATCCATTCTTGGAATAACTTTGCACAAGGAAGACCTGAAACTCTGCTTAAAATTATAATGAGATCGTTGACTTCCTGAATGAAATATGATAAATGTATAGTCTTGGGCAACTTGGAAAAAATTTTAGTCAAGTAGGATTTCATCATAACTTTCGAGCACACTTCTTTTTTATCCCAGTGCTCAAATGCTATTTTAGGTGAGATAGTGGTGTAATATTGAATGTCTGGAAGTTTAAACAAGTATTCAAAGAAGTCCGGGTCCAGACAGATCACCACCTTATCATCACTATCTCTTATCAACATAGAGTCCTTGTCGTACTAGGCTACTGCAACTAGGACAAACTTTGGGCATTACACGGATGTGAGAAAACTGGTAGTAAGGGAAAGACCACTGTCAAAGATGGCTTGCATCCATGGCTTTTTGTCTGGGGCCTTTAATATTTCCCAAAACTTGGGAAGATCAATCTGTCCTAGATCGGTGTCCTCAATATTTCCTAAGTTAGAGGTCAAGCAGGATTGGGGAGAAACCCCAAGAAATGTGTACTTCATCTTCTCTTTTCCCTTCAAAGTGTAGGTAGACATCAAAACCTGTGAATGTTGTAGAAATTCTGAAAAACCTGATGTAAGGAAACTCTTAAATCCTAAACCAAAAAATTTCGAAAGGAATTACCAAAACAAATATTTGAAAACATTTTCCGAAATCAGAGGTCCCAAAAACCTGAAATTCCTAATTCTCCAAAAATTTGAAATCTAAATTCTCTAAAAACCCAAAACTGAAATCTCCAAAATAGTTTTCTGCAGTCAAGAGGTCTGAAAGAAATCTCCAAAGTGAAAAAATCTGAAAGAAATCTCTGAAATAGTTTCCCGAAGCCAAAAAGTCTAAAAGAAACCTCCAAAATGAAAAAATCCAAAAGAAATTTTTGAAATAGTTTCCCGAAGCTAGTAGTTCCATAAACCTTAAAGCAATAGTTCTCCAAAATTCCAAAATTGGAAAACTCCAAATATTTTCACCAAAATTTTTATCTGAAATAGTTTCCTACCTTGTGATCTTTTGAAGGAATTCTCTGAAATGAATTTTCTGAAAATAATTTCTAAATGGTCTCTAGAGGAACTGTAAAAATAAATGTTAAAAATCCAAGTTGGATATTGAGAAACGAGAGGAAGTATGAGGGACCTAATAAGATCCCCTGAACACACTTGAAAACCTATAGAAAGCTCATGAAACGAAACATGGTGAAAATAAATGACATTACAAGAAAACATAGAGGGAAAACAAAAGGAAACCTAGATGGGGAGAAAAAGGGAGAAAAAGACCTAAAACCAAAGCAAAGATTAAACAAAAAATGTACCTTGAAAAATATGTCGCAAAGGACAAGAATGAGATGTCAGAAGGAATGTGTCAGGTAAAAAATGAAAAGTAAAAATCCACGTTTATATAGAAATCCTTACTTTAATGGTAAAATTTTGATCTATATGGAGGTAGGTGATAATTAATCATGCATAAAACCTCTGAAGTCCCAAAACTAGAAAGCCTAAAATTCCAAAAGTTTTGGATTTCAGACTTCAGAAAAATGGGAAGCAAAAAAATGAATTGGCAACAAAAGGTCCGAAACCCGAAAGTCTAAAAATTTAGACTTTAAAAAATTTAGAATTTAGGAAAATTCAAGTGAAAATCCTAAAAATGACTCAGAGAACTCCAAAAACCCAAAACCTGAAAATTTGAATGCTATGACTTTTGGAAATTCAGACTTTAGAAGTCTGAGAGGGATTTAAACAAAATGAGCCAAAAAAATTTCCAAAACCTGAAAACCTGAAAGTCTGAAAATTCAGACTTTCAGAAATTTAGACGTCGGAAAATTTTAAACACAATTCTTAAATAGAGCTTTAAAAACTCCAAAAGAGAACAACCCTGAAGTCTAAAAATTGAAAAAAAATAGATTCTTAGCCTTAGCAAAATTCACTATGTGAGGATTTTTTTAAAAACATAAGCCTGACATGTAGCCTTCTTTTGGGTAGGTTAAATGGTTAATAGTATATCCACTCAAAGACACACCATCACACAGGTAATTTGTAGGATTTAACGGTTGATCTCATTCAAGCATTTGAGTATCGGAGTACCAAGCCATTACTGGATAAGGCGTTGTAAGCTGTCAATTGCCTTACAATGGGAGATGGAGCCATGGTAGACTATGGATACTATATTTGTTAAGTGAATCTAGTTTGGAGATGCACTTTGATGAAGAGGAATCACAAGAGATACAATTTGAGAGTGCGTGTATGGAAAAGGAAAAAGGAAATATGGTCTATGTAGTAGATGGTGAAGAAATGGAAAGTTTTTATGCTAACCATTCTAAAGGTATGCTTGAAGTCATATATATCATTGATGAGAAAATGTGTGCCTACCATGAGCCCTTGAAAACAAAGAAGGTTAACATTAGGACAGAGAAAGAACCTAAGGAAGATATCATTGGGGACTATTGGTCATATAAAGAGATTTCAAAAATCATTGATCTGTTGCACGAGTTCCAGGATTTGTTCCCACGTGGGTACCATGAACTCAAATTCATCCACCATTCCTTGGGGGAGATGAGAATCAAGTTGAAGGAAGGAGCACACCCAACTTGGAAGAGGCCTTATCAAATAAATCCAAACTTACACATACAATTTAAGGAGGAAATAGATAATATGATTGCTTTAGGCATCATTGAGTATGTGGAGGAATCAGAAAGGATAAGCACAATGGTCATCAATATCAATAAGGATGGAAGAATAAGGATTTGTGTTGACTACAGGGACTTGAATGCAGTATGCATCATCGATTCTTTCCCAACCCCCTTTATTGAAGAAATTCTAGAGGGAGTAGCCATGCGTGAGGTCTACTCTTTCACGGATGGGTTCTCAAGGTATCACCAAGTCAGGATTACAAAGGAAAACCAAAAAAAGACAACTTTCACCACTGAGTGGGGAATATTTTCCTACATGGTCATACCTTTTGGATTAAATAATGCACCTATTGTGTTCTTGCACATCGTGATACAAGCATTCCAGGAATTTATCCATAAATTTCTTCTAGATGACCGCACGTTATATGGGCTAATGAAGGACTATTGTTATAGTTTGAGGTTGATGTTTGAGATATGTCAGAAATTTAGGATGTCCCTCAACATTAAGAAATGTGTCTTTGTTACTCCATTTAGAACCCTTTTGGGACATATTGTATGTAAGGAGGGCTTGTTAGTAGATCCTGCAAAAGTTGTTGTTATTATTGGATTAGGAGATCCTACTAATCAGAGCATAGTGCATGGATTTCTTAGGCATACAAGGTACTACATGAAGTTCATCAAAGGATATGCCAAGATTTCTACACCCTTGGAAGAATTTATAAAACACAAGAGTGCCTTTCATTGGGGAGAGGTGTAATAGAAGGCATTTACACTTTGAAGGATAGACTTGTCACTGCGCCCATACTATATTTTCCTTCTTGGGATAAGCCTTTCCATGTGCATGTCGATCCCTTAAGAAAAACCATGGGAGTAGTGATAGAACAAGGGAAATTTTTTTTTTTTATACAACGTTCCCTATTATGAATTATATAATTCAAACACACGTTCAAGTATTAATAATTGTTCTCTGTCCAATTAATGCAGTTTGGATCACACAATTTCCTTTTAAAACTAATGTTCTCTGTTCACATATTTGTAATATGGAACACACATTTAGTGCCATTTAATCATATAACAGATACCATATGCTGGTGTAAATGACTCAAAGAACTACTGACCTCCCACTTTATGGCTCAGAGTTTCAGCGATCTCTCATTTCATGACTCGGTGACTTACCGATCCTTCATGTTAATTCATGCATAGTATAATGAATATACAGGGTTCTTTTACCATTTTCAGTTATCAAAGTGATCCATTTAAGAAGCCTATCTGAATATCTGTTACTAATATTCATCTGACATCCTGCATATTAAACTAGATGATTAGGACAACGCAACCAGCACTTGTGATACTTTGGCCAAAGATTTTCACATGCTTTGCATGATCATATTCCTAGATGTGATACACACCAATGGAATATGTCCTTCACCTCACTTCGTCTATTATCTAGAATGGTCTTTCCTGGTCTCTACCAGTCCTTTCATTAAAGGTCAAACTCTAATCCCAACTAGCAATATTAACGAGTATAGGAAGTTACTCATGGTAACTAAAGATACGCACACATACAGTGTCATTCCTAGACGACTCCGTGTGTCTAGTTACCTTTAGTCCTCCAGATTCACTCCGTATACATGATCACATTCCTATCCCCAGCCAAGAACTTAGTATCCAACTTATGTAAAATTGATGATTTAATTCGGGAGGGCATTGTAATATGTCAGCTATAACATTGTGCCGTCATGAAGGCCCCGCCTTCATAAATACACCATATTGTAGCTGGCGTATGTCAATGTCCTATGGAATCCTCTCATCGAGGGTACACATCCAGCTCAATTGTGATTGATTATAATCTTAGTATTTAAGATCAACTTTCAGCAGCCATGTTGATCCTTTATCCTTGTTCTTGTTATAGTTGTATGTAGCTAAGAGAGACTTAATCCATCTTCTAGATTAATACGCATCTCCTCCTTCATACTAAAGGGTTGCATATTCACTTCTTGGTTCCTTTCTTAATCTTTGGACTAATCATTCCATTATTGATAAACTTACTAAGTTTAACCTATTAAACTTAACCAAGTTTTCCACAACTAAAAACAAATTCATAATTCCATCTTATTAGACGTCATTTAAACAAGGTCTAATTCTAAATGAAATTATTCATTTATCCTACTTAAGCTTACTTAGTTAAGGTCTGTTAACAATATATATGATTTCCCATATCTTTATTTTCTTAATTTAAACATTCGAGGCTATTAACGGAGTCTGAATACAAGGTTTGGCTGCCCCTAAGTTATTTGATATCCCTTAGCTTTCAAGCTAATCCCGAATACCTTCCAATTAGGATTTCATGTTTATATAAATATTTTTAATGTCGATTCAAAATTCATCTTAACCCAAGTATGAACTAATTGCACATTTCAACGTAAAAGTTGCATTCAGGTAAAGAATAGATGTTATTTCCTTTTAAATTCATCCATTAACATTTGAATAATTCCAAGTCAAGGAATAATGTTATATTCTCAAACTTAATCAACAATATCAAACTGATAAAGTTATTGAAAATATCACACTTTTACTTGTATTCATCCATCATATTCACAATCTATACATTTTCTAGTCAAAACGACTGGACTTTGTTTATATAAAACAACATTACAACTCATAAAGATATAAGAATGTAACTTCTTCCTTTCCCATTTCTTCGTGGAGGATTAATAGCTATCAATACAATCCATCTTCAGTTAATCAAAGAAGTATCAGAAAAAAACCATGTCTTCATTTATACTCAAGTTTCATCTGTAAAATTACTTACATGGGTTAGTTCATTGAACTGAGCATATTAAGCACTTGTCATTAAAATGAGGTGCTTTTAATTAACTATCTCAATAAAAAAAACCCTGCTTTTATGAAACGTTAATATGAACATCATTCAAGAATTAAATACCAAAAAGGATGAACAGCATATCAACTCAATCATCCAATAACCCTCCTAAACAGACAAAGGATTACTGCCCTCTTTCCCAAATAATTATTACAAGAAGTAATTTCCTTCAACAGTTCCAGATTACAAACATCTGTAAGAACTAAAAACACAATTATGCAACTGTTTTTTTTAATATTGGCAAATAGTTTTTTGAAAGGGACTATACCCTTGAATACAAAATAAGGCCTATAAGCCGGAATAAGAGAGAGGAGCAGAGTAGCTGTAGCACAGTTCAAGAGTTACAACAAAATCAACGTAGCCCAGAAACAGCTACATAGACAAGACTTAACAGCAAAACAACGGCAAAAAAACAGCAAGATGACAGCCAAGAAATAGTAATATTAACAATAAAGAGCAGTAGAAGTATCCAGGACTACTTCTTGGCCGCTTGATCAATACTGATCTTGACTTTTTTCCAAGCTTGAAACATGCCTAACGCGGTCATTTGAGCAGCATCCATCTTATCGAGCTCCTCAATGGTTCTCTTGCTCTTTTTATCATTGCCCCAAAGCGCTGTCGGGACACCGCTTAGATTTGAAACACTCTTGGCATGACCCACGATAAACTCCTCGATGGCCCTAAAGGCTGCAATATTGTAGTCATGTCTGGTCTTAGCCTTCCCAAGGCGGGAGTCTAAGGAGGTCAGCTTTTTGTATATGTCATCAATCTGACTATTGTCAATGCTCCCTTCCCCCTCCATGCTTTTTTTGCCTTTTTGCTTAGCAAGGTTTTTGACCTCAACCTTCAGCAATTTAATCTCTACCTCTAAGGCCTCCAATTTCTTAGAAGGGTTATCCATCTGTGCCTCCCAGGGACTGGAACTTCTAATGTTCAGCAGATCACGAGCAATGTCAAGCTCAAGAGGTTCATCCCCCACAGCAGCAGTCTCAATGTTGAGTCTCCTAGAAGCCCTAGTGACTCGTTTAGAGGTAGAGGCAAGGTGGGTGGTAGGGGCAGCAGCAGGAGGAATAGAAGGAGAAGCATGAGCATCCGGCATGGGGGTAGCAGCACCTAAGGCGGGGGTAGCAGCAGGGGCAGCAGGGGAGACAGGACTGGCGGCAGCAGAGCCCATCAAAGGGGGAGCCGGGCTGGGAGAGGAAGGGAGACCGGGGTACTTAAGAAGGCAGAGTTTGTGGATAAGCAGAATAAGCCCTAATTATGCAACTGTTGTTCTAACATAAATGCTATCAATTCCATTCTCTTACAATAGTTGTGAATTCAAAAGGTAGATCTTAACTAAAATCTAAATCTAATTATTGTCCCTTCTTTCATACAACTCACCTGATTTCAAGCAATCAAACACTGAAGAGAAAAAGCAAACAGCAATTCAATACAAATGCTTAACCCAAGCAGTACGAAATTTGTTCCATAACAATTATAAATTTCCAACTATATGAGAGAAAAATGATCATTAATTCAAATTATCCATTCACACTCTCTATCTTTTCCTCATAGCTGTACTAGAATTTTTTAATCCGAACGTGATATCAATCAATGATAACAGTCCAAAGAGAAATAAACGAAAATCAATAATCAAATATAAGGGAGCAAGATCATATCACCTCTTCTTACTGTCTATCCAAATACCTCTTATTTAGAGCATACATACTCCAATAGTATAATTCATTCAGAGTAGTATATTCACTAATCATCAAATTAGTACAGCAAAGTAAGATGCTACAATAAACTTACTGTCCCAAGGAACCTGTGTTTTATGCAATGAAAAACATCAAGGAATTATAACTCGCATAATACTCTAATTATATCACCGCAGATTTTTTTTTCCCAAACGTTTCCACACACTAAACTCAGAAATACAATATTCACATAACAATGCCTTTATCAATGCAAACCCGCATAGGGTAATAGATGCGCAAGAAAGGTACAATCAAAACAATCTCAACAACAAGCCAATACTTATTTGATTCATTCATTTGCATAGAAACACCAAGCCATGTTCGTTTTCATGATGACAGTTCAGACTTGAAGATCAAACCACATCCAAAATGCACAATAAAATCCTCTTTCCTATTACCTTCATATTTTGAAGAAGCAAAGAGAAAACATAAATCAATAATGATTTCAATAAGAAGAACAATCATTTTCTTCAAACACCCGAGAATACCCAAGTCGTGTTCATTCTTTTAAGGATAGTTCAACAAGACATACAAATCATCTCATCTTTTCATTTTCACAAGAATGCTCAGAACTCAGAAGTGATATTCATTTAGCTAATGTATTTATTAGCACAACCCAAAATGGTAATAAAGCGAATACCCAACACTACCGAAACAAACCACATAGCAAGGACAGTGTATTCAACTTACTCATTATGCAAAGAATGCTCAAGCTACGTACCACAAAAGAAAACTACTCAACTCGAAATCATCTCAACGTAACAGCCAAATCAAATAACCAAAACCCCCATCATAAGAGTAGGGTTGTTTTAATGAGACTATTACGCAAAAGCAAGTGGTTTAAGGAGAAGGGCTTATCATGCCTGTTAATTTTTCTTGTGGCTCGAAGAAAACCGCACCCACTGGAGTTGTTTCTCTCCACGACGTCCTCGGTAAGGCTTTCCAACCAGTCACTAACTTCGACAGGCTCAATAATAGCCTTTGTTTTTCCAAAGAATAGAGATAATAATCAAAACACAACTGGTTTGACAGAACCATGAGAAACAAAATGCAGAGAAACTAAAATCCAAATGCATACAACAACAAACAATTTTCCTTTTTCCTCTATCCTCTTTCCAAGGTGAGTTGGTCACTAAGACCAAGATAATTAATGCATTGAATGCACTACCTTTCCTCATTCCTCACACCACCACCGACTCGGGTTTAGTGAGTTTCCAAATTTCAAATTTGCATATAAATTCCATTTAGTTTCTAAGCTAGTTAGATGCCTTCAAATTTTCTTTGTTCCCGCCAAACTTGGCGCTATACATGTAAGGACTTCATTTATCGTCCCATTAAATTTCCTACCTTCCCCCCCTTATCCTTTCCATCCACATGGGTCTATGCATACCCTTCCTTAGGTTAGGATTAGTTTAGGATTTTAATAGTCCATATCTAGGTCATTCGCCTAGTTCATAGGTTAATGAAATTTATATCTAGTTTCTCCCTTATGAAATCTAAAATCCATATAGGATAGTAGTTAGGGTATAAGATAAAACTTAGGGGTAGGTTAGGATTTAATCCCCTAATATTTAATTAACTAGTTTCCTTATCAAGTCTTTCCGCCTGACAGTCATATTCAACATTAAGCAGGACATTTCGTCCTAAGTTCCACATACCTGTGCCACTTACATCTAGGCCCTTATTGTCTTACGATATCTAGCGTTACAATGGTGTGTGGTTTGAGAATCGAACCTTTTTTTTCATTAGCATCTACGTACCAGATATTCATACCTGAAATCAGGTGCTGTAACATTTATATCAACCTTCAGTCTGGTTTAAAAGTAAATCGACAAAGCGATCATAAGAAGGCCACAGCATACGACAAGTCTATTGTCTCATTAGCAATCACACAAGCAATAATAAATTCTATCCCAAGTATCAAGTTACAGCAAACAAGGGTCCAGATCAGCAACACATTCCTCTAAGATCAAAAGATGTGTCTTAACATATTTATCTTCATTTCTGTAGTTACAACATCATGAAAGGTAATTACCATGATAACTTACAAAAATCAAGGCATTACATTCCCCCCTTCTTAAAGAATCATCATCTTGATGATCAAATTAACCAATTCAAGGAGTTTCTAGGACAAAATTCAGTTATTGTCCTTCCATTCATAAGTTCATACCAAAAATAGATTCACTCTTTAAAACAGTGTTTTAAGATAACTATAAAATAGACCAATAATTGTCTAAATTTGGTAGAATTATCAGTTTTTCGAATTTCAATTTCGATCAATCAAGTAGGGAAAAGCAGATTTCATTTCTTCAAGATTTTCCCAAGTTGTACTTTCTTCGCTAAATTGGTCCCACTGGACCCTACATTGATTCACTTCACGATTTCTTAAGTACAACTGGCGAGTTCCCAGCACTTGAATGGGCTTAACCACGATTATTCCTGGGTCTTGGACCTGTAAGGAATTCCAATTCAGCACATGTGATAAATCTGTTACGTATTTCTTAAGCAAAGAAATATGAAAAACATCATGCATTTGTGATAAAGCAGGAGGTAATGCTAGATGATAAGCTACAGGGTTGATTATTTCAACAATTTCAAAAGGTTCCACGTAACATAGCGACAACTTGGCAGCCTTGCCAAAAGTTATTGACCTCTTTTTCGGCTTAACCCGAAGAAATACCTTCTCACCAAGTTCATAATTCCTATCAACCTACTTTAAATGTGCATAACTCTTTTACCTATTGGCAGCCTCCTTTAGATGTTCCCGAATCATTTTGATTTGTTGTTCCATTTCCGTGAGGATTTCTCACCCAATTACCTCTCTGTCCTCTACGTTGTCCCAACTAATAGGGGTTCTAAATTTTCTTCCATACAATGCTTCAAAGGGCACCATTTTTAAAGAGGCGTGGTATGTATTATTGTAGGAAAATTCAACCAGTGGAAGGTATTCCTCCCATTTATACTGCTGGTCCATGCAATACATTCTTAACATGTCCTCTAAAACTTGATTGACTCTCTCGGTCTGTCCATCCATCTGTGGATGATATGCAGAGCTGAAGTTTAATTTAGTTCCCAAGGCCGCATTAAGCGTTTTCTAAAACCTTGATGTCATCCTCAAATCTCTGTCTGATATGATCAATTCGGGTATTCCATGCAACCTAAAAATTTCATGTACAAATCTTCTTACTAACACAGGTGCATCATCTTTCAAATTACAAGCAATGAAGTGTGCCACTTTGGTTAATTTGTCAATGACAACCAGGATGATATCATGCTTATTCCTTGACATAGGCAATCCTTGAACGAAATCCATCATTATCACTTGCCATTTGTATTGTCGAACGTTGTGGGGATACAATAATCCAGTGGGATGCATATGTTCCGCCTTAACATGCTGACATTCCAAGTAGTGTGTTACAAATCCCACCACATCCTTTTTCATTCCCTTCCAGAAGTATTGCTTCTTAAGATCAGCAAGCATTTTCGTAATGCCAGGGTGTCCAGAAAAAGGTGAATTATGGAATTCAGTTAACAATTTCCTTCTTAAATCATTTGCCAAGGGTATATAGACCCTATTTTTGAACCTTAGAATTCCTTCGCTATCAAAGCTAAATCCTTTATACCTCACATCCTTTGGATCTGCAGCAAGTGCTATTTTAACTTGCTAGAAGTAAGGATTTGATTCCAAGGCATCTTTCACCTCATCCTTATGAGTTCTTAACGTTATAAGAGCAAAGATGTGCTTCCTTCAACTCAGAGCATCTACCACTCTATTTTCCTTGCCTTTGATGTAGCTTATATCAAAATCATACTGAGATAGAAATTCTAACCATCTTCGCTGTCTTGCATTCAAATTTGGCTGAGTAAAAATATACTTCAACCCCAGATGGTCAGTTTTTAACTCAAAAGGTTTGCCTAAAAGGTAATGCCTCCACATTTGAAGTGCATGTACAATGGCAGTGAGCTCTAGGTTGTGTGGAGCATAATTATGTTCATGTAACTTAAGCTTTCTGCTTTCATAGGCTATGACATGGTCATTCTGTAACAGAATACCTCTAAGGCCTTCTCCCGATGCATCCGTTACAACCATAAAATTTCCATTTGGATTTGGTACAGTTAAAATAGGTGCTGTAGTTAATTGTTCCTTTAAATTTTTAAAGGAAAATTCACATTTGTTAGTCCAGACAAATTTCTTATCCTTCTTTTGCAGTGAAGTGATTGGGGCAGTAATTTTTGAAAAATCCTTAACGAACTTTCTATAATATCCTACCAAGCCGATGAAGCTTCTTACTCCATGCATGTTCTTAGGCGCAAGCCACTTGGTTATAGCTATGATCTTTGAAGGGTCTATAGCTATTCCATTTTTGCTTATAACGTGTCCTAAATAATGCACCTCTGCATCATAAAAGGAACATTTAGATAGTTTACCATACAACTTCCTCTTTCTTAAAACTTCCAGCACTACCCTTAAATGTTCTTAGTGCTCTTCGACATTTTTAGAGTATGTAAGAATGTCGTCTAAGAATACAAGCATAAACTTGTCTAGGTATTCTTGAAAAATATTGTTCATCAAATTCATGAAGGTGGCAGGTGCATTTGTCAACCCAAAAGGTAACACCGTGAATTCGTAATGCCCGTACCTTGTTCTAAAAGATGTTTTATGAATATCTTCTTCCTTTATTCTCAGCTGACGATACCTAGATCGAAGATCTATTTTTGAATAGACTGATGCTACATGCATATGGTTGAACAGATCATCAATCCTAGGAAGTGGGTATCGATTCTTAATAGTTGCCTTGTTCAACATTCTATAATCAATGCACAGTCTCAATGTGCCATCCTTTTTCTTTAAAAAAATTACCGGCGCTCCCCATGGTGAGACGCTCGGTCTTATCAGCCCCTTAGTCAAAAGTTCCTATAATTTAGCCTTTAGCTCTACCAAATTGAGGGTGGTCATTCTATAAGGTGCCTTAGATATGGGTTTAGTTCCTGGCTTGATTTCTATTGCAAATTCAAACTCTCGTTTGGGTGGAAGACCTGGTAATTCCTCCAGAAATACATCACTGAAATCCCTTAATAATAGATATCTTTCCATGAAATCACTATCCTCTTCATCATTTTCTATAATTTTTACTACATATAAGGTGTAGCCTCTATTTTTAGCCCTTTTTAGTTGCATAGCTGTTAGTTTCCTAACTGTAACTTCACACTTTACACCTTGAATGACTGCTGCTTTTTACAGGTCGTCAAAACAAAAAAATTGTTTTTCATAACAGTTGACCTTTACCTTATGTTCTGCCAACCAGTTAACTCTAATAATGATATCATATGATCCTAAAGGAGTGACATACAGGTCAACTTTGGTGGAAAAACTAGGCAAGTCAAGAATTGCCCCAAAAAGGCACATTTCGACTGTATGGACAACATTATTCCCATAATGCACTGTCCATGTCTTATCCATTCATTCAGCCTTTCTTTTTAATTTCATTTCAAGTTTAGTAGAAATAAAGCATTTAGTGGCTCCAGTATCAAAAAGTATGACTACAGGTGTACCGAATAACTTACCCAGAACTTCTATAGGCGTAACTTTCTTTTCAGCTGGTCTGTTAGCCACCGCAGCGTGTATCCTATGTTGCTGATCGCGATCATCCTTTTTCAGAGGATAGTGACTCGCGTAATGGTCCTTTCCACAGTTGAAGCATCCTCCAATTTGCCCTTTCCTAGGCTCAAATTTGTTACCAGCTTTGAATTTATCATTCTGGCTCCCATAGGACTTTTGTCCATTACCACTAACTTTTGTGAAGTTGTTCTGCACATTATTTATAGGTTTGTTCATTATAGATTTCTTGTTGTTATCTACAACAAAAAAAAAATTCACACCAAAACTTTTCCAAGGCCCCCTTTTGGGTGTGAGAGATGAAGAAGAATTGGGAATCTTCTTCCTTATCTCTTCCCTATGAGCAGAGATTGCTCTCAATTTATGTTCCTATCTTATTGCCTTTTCGACAACTCCTTCCATGGTGGTTGGACTGTGGACATCCACTTCACCACCAATGATGGGATTTAGTCCCATTATGAACTTTCATATTCTGAACTTCTCGTCAGCTTGGTACTATGGCACATACTTAAGGAGTTTAGTAAACCCTTCCCAGTATTCTGCCACCGTTAGCTTTCCTTGCGACCATTTCTGAAATTCAGTCATTTTCCTATCAAAATAGAGTTGAGGTAGCCACCGTTACCTAATGTAACCATTAAATTGATCCCAAGTTATGTCTGATTCGACAATATTCAACTCAACCTTACGGTTGTCCCACCATGATGATGCTTCATGAGAAAGTTGATAAGCTCCCCATATCACTTTGGTCTCCTCAGAGAAGTTTCTTATTGCAAAGTACTTCTCCATTTCACTGAGCCAATTCTCAGTTCCGTCCCCAAGGGTTGTTCCATCACACTTTGGAGGAATTATTCTCTTTATGTCATTTGTAAGTTCAGCTACTAATCTTTCCCTCAGGATGATTAGGAACATTCACATTACTATTATCAACACCCAGATTCCCTCAATTGGTGTTGTCCACAGCAGGTGGTTGATCATTTATATCATCTTCTTCCTCCTCCTCTTCATTTCCCATTGACTGTTGTTCCAAAAAAGTCAAATGATCTCTTGTGTCTAGTAGGGCAGCAAGGATTTCATCCAGCTTTTGAGCAATAGCTGCTTCTCCACCCGGTAACGGGTTGTTCATAGCATTTCCTCTTGTTCTAACCATTTTATGTTCAATAAGAAAATGTAAACATTATTAAATTGTGGACTCATTAGGTCTAAGAGCTGCAACCTTCAGCTCTGATACCAAGATGTAACATCCCCATTTTAAGATACTAGAACAAGGGAAAATAAAATAAAATTATACAACGTTCCCTGTTATGAATTATATAATTCAAACACACGTTTAAGTTTTAATAATTGTTCTCTATCCAATTAATGAAGTTTAGATCACACAATTTCCTTTTAAAACTAATGTTCTCTGTTCAAATATTTTTAATATGGAACACACATTCAGTGCCATTGAATCATATACCAGATACCATATGCCACTGTAAATGACTCGAAGAACTACTGACCTCCCACTTTATGGCTCAAATTTTCAACGATCTCTCATTTCATGACTCGGTGACTTACCGATCCTTCATGTTAATTCATGCATAGTATAATGAATATACAAGGTTCTTTTACCGTTTTCGTTTATCGAAGTGATCCATTTAAGAATCCTATCTGAATATTTGTTATTGATATTCATTTGACATCCTACATCTTAAACTAGATTATTAGGACAACGCAACCAGCACTTACAATACTTTGGCCAAAGATTTTCACATGCTTTGTATGATCATATTCCTAGATGTGATACACACCAATGGAATACATCCTTCACCTCACTTCGTCTGTTATCTAGAATGGTCTTTCCTGGTCTCTACCAGTCCTTCCATTAAAGGTCAAACTCTAATCCCAACTAGCAATATGAACAAGTATAGGAAGTTATTCATGGTAACTAAAGATACGTAGACATACGGTGTCATTCCTAGATGACTCCGTGTGTCTGGTTACCTTTAGTCCTCCGGATTCACTCTGTATACGTGATCACATTCCAATCCCCAGCCAAGAACTTAGTATCCAGCTTATGTAAACTTGATGATTTAATTCGGGAGGGCATTGTAATAGGTCAGCTATAATATTGTGTCGTAATGAAGGCCCCACCTTCACGAAGATACCATATTGTAGCTGGCATATGTCAATGTCCTACGGAATTCTCTCATCGAGGGTACACATCCAGCTCAATTGTGATTGATTATAATCTTAGTATTTAAGATCAACTTTCAGCAGCCATGTTGATCCTTTATCCTTGTTCTTGTTATAGTTGTATGTAGCTAAGAGAGACTTAATCCATCTACGCATCTCCTCCTTCATACTAAAGGGTTGCATATTCACTTCTTGGTTCCTTTCTTAATCTTTGGACTAATCACTCCATTATCGATAAACTTACTAAGTTTAACCTTTTAAATTTAACCAAGTTTTCCACAACTAAAAACAAATTCAGAATTCCATCTTATTAGACGTCATTTAAACAAGGTCTAATTCTAAATGAAATTATTCATTTATCCTCCTTAACCTTACTTAGTTAAGTTCTGTTAATAATAGATATGATTTCCCATATCTTTATTTTCTGAATTTAAACATTCGAGGCTATTAACAGAGTTCGAATACAAGGTTCGGCTGCCCCTAAGTTATTTGATATCCCTTAGCTTTCAAGCTAATCCTGAATACCTTCCAATTAGGATTTCATGTTTATCTAAATCTTTTTAATGTCAATTCAAAATTCATCTTAACCCAAGTATGAACTAATTGCACATTTCAACGTAAAAGTTGCATTCAGGTAAAGAATAGATGTTATTTCCTTTTAAATTCATCCATTAACATTTGAATAATTCCAAGTCAAGGAATAATGTTATATTCTCAAACTGATACAGTTATTGAAAATATCACACTTTTACTTGTATTCATCCATTAGATTTACAATCCATACATTTGCCAGTCCAAATGACTGGACTTTGTTTATATCAAACAACATTACAACTCATAAAGATAGAAGAATGTAACTTCTTCCTTTCTCGTTTCTTCGTGGAGGAGTAATAGCTATCAATACAATCCATTTAGGGTTAATCAAAGAAGTATCAGAAAACAACCATGTCTTCATTTATACTTAAGTTTCATCTGTAAAATTACTTACACGGGTCAGTTCAATGAACTGAGCATATTAAGCACTTGTCATTAAAATGAGGTGATTTTAATTAACTGTCTCAATAAAAGAACCCTGATTTTATGAAACATTAATATGAACATCATTAAAGAATTAAATACCAAAAAGAATGAACAGCATATCAACTCAATCATCCAATAACCTTTCTAATCAAACAAAGGATTACTACCCTCTTTCCCAAATAATTATTACAAGAAGTAATTTCCTTCAACAGTTCCAGATTACAAACATCTGTAAGAACTAAAAACACAATTATGCAACTGTTGTTCTAACATAAATGCTATCAATTCCATTCTCTTACAATAGTTGTGAATTCAAAAGGTAGATCTTAACTAAAATATAAACCAAATTATTATCCCTTCTTTCATACAACTCACCTAATTTCAAGCAATCAAACGCTGAAGAGAACAAGAAAACAACAATTAAATACAAATGCTTAACCCAAGCAGTACGAAATTCGTTCCATAAAAATTATAAATTTCCAACTATATGAGAGAAAAATGATCATTAATTCAAATTATCCATTCACACTCTCTTTCTTTTCCTCATAGGTGTACTAGAATTTTTTAATCCAAACGTGACATCAATCAATGATAACAGTCCAAAGATAAATAAATGAAAATCAATAATCGAATATAAGGGAGCAAGATCATATCACCTCTTCTTACTGTCTATCCAAATACCTCTTATTTAGAGCATACATACTCCAATAGTATAATTCATTCAGAGTAGTATATTCAGTAATTGAAAACTACTATTACCTTTCCAAACAGTCCTATATGAATACCAAGAACCAGCAGGAAGAATACCACATCAAATTAGTACAACAAAGTAAGATACTACAATAACCTTACTGTCGCAGGGAACCCGTGTTTTATGCAATGAAAAACATCAAGGAATTATAACTCGCATAATAGTCTAATTATATCACCGCAGCTTTGTTTTTCCCAAACGTTTCCACACACTGAACTCAGAAATACAATATTCGCATAATAATGCCTTTATCAATGCAAACCCGCATAAGGTAATAGATGTGCAAGCAAGGTAAAGTCAAAACAATCTCAACAGCAAGCCAAATCTCATTTGATTCATTCATTTGCACAGAAACACCAAGCCATGTTCATTTTCATGATGACAGTTCTGACTAGAAGATCAAACCACATTCAAAATGCACAATAAAATCCTTTTTCCCATTACCTTTAGATTTCGAAGTAGCAAAGAGAAAACATAAATCAATAATGATTTCAATAAGAAGAACAATCATTGTCTTCAAACACCCGAGAATACCCAAGTCGTGTTCATTCTTTTAAGGACAGTTCAACCAGACATACAAATCATCTCATCTTTTCATTTTCACAAGAATGCTTAGAACTCAGAAGTGATATTCATTTAGCTAATGTATTTATTAGCACAACCCAAAATGGTAATAAAGCGAATACCCAATACTGTCGAAAAAAACCACACAGCAAGGACAGTGTATTCAACTTACTCATTATGCAAAGAATGCTCAAGCCGTGTACAGCAAAAGAAAATGACTCAACTCGATATCATCTCAACGTAATAGCCAAATAAAATAACCAAAACACTCATCATAAGAGAAGGGTTGTTTTAATGAGACTATTAAGCAAAAGCAAGTGGTTTAAGGAGAAGGGCTTATCATGCCTGTTAATTTTTCTTGTGGCTCAAAGAAAATCGTGCCACTAGAGTTGTTTCTCTCCATGACGTCCTTGGCCAGGCTTTCCAACCAGTCGCTAACTTCCACAGGCTCAAGAATAGCCTTTGTTTTTCTAAATAACAGAGATAATAATCAAAACATAGATGGTTCGATAGAACCATGGAGAAACAAAATGCAGAGCAACTAAAATCCAAATGCACACAGCAAAATTTTTTTTTCCTTTTTCCTCTATCCTCTTTCAAAGGTGAGCTGGTCGCTAAGACCAAGATAATTAATACATTGAATGCACTGCATTTCCTCATTCCTCACGCCACCACCGACTTGGCTTGGTGAGTTTCCAAATTTCAAATTTGCATATAAATTCCATTTAGTTTCTAAGCTAGTTGGACGCCTTCAAATTTTCTTTGTTCCCACCAAACTTGGCGTTGTACATTTAAGGACTTCATTTACTATCCCATTAAATTTCCTACCTTCCTCCCCTTATCCTTTCCATCCACATGGGTCTATGTGTCCCCTTCCTTAGGTTAGGATTAGTTTAGGATTTTAATAGTCCATATCTAGGTCATTTGCCTAGTTCATAGGTTAATGGAATTTATATCTATTTTCTCCCTTATGAAATCTAAAATCCATATAGGATAGTAGTTAGTGTATAAGATAAAACTTAGGGGTAGGTTAGGGTTTAATCCCTTAATATTTAATTAACTAGTTTCCATATCAAGTCTTTCTGCCTGACATTCATATTCAACATTAAGCAGGACATTTCATCCTAAGTTCCACATACATGTGCCACTTGCATCTAGGCCCTTATCGTCTTATGTTGTCTAGCGTTACAATGGTGTGTGGTTCAAGAATCGAACCTTTTTTTCATTGGCATCTACGTACCAGATATTCATACCTGAAATCAGGTGCTGTAACATTTATATCAACCTTCAGTCTGGTTTAAAATTAAATCGACAAAGCGATCATAAGAAGGCCAAAACATATGACAATTTTTTTGTCTCATTAGCAATCACACAAGCAATAATAACTTCTATCCCAAGTATCAAGTTACAACAAACAAGGGTCCAGATCAGCAACACATTCCTCTAAGATCAAAAGATGTGTCTTAACATATTTATCTTCATTTCTGTAGTTACAACATCATGAAAGGTAATTACCATGATAACTTACAAAAATCAAGACGTTACATTCCCCCCTTCTTACATATGGGTACACATTTCCTGAATGAAATTGTTAGGATTCTGCTAGCATATTTTATGGTGGCCCATCACAATATTACCCCTACCATCCACTAGAAAATGGAACTGCTGAGGAATTTAACAAGATGTTAAGTCACATGTTGACCAATATTTTTAATGTTAGAAGATAGGATTAGGATGACAAAGTATCAGTCGTTCTATGGGCATATAAGACAACCTACAAAAGATTTAACAAGACCACACTGTTTCAGTTGGTGTTTGGTGTAGAGGTTGTTTTACCAGTTGAATTCATGTTACCATCATTGTGTACAACGTGCGCAAGAGGATTGGATTATGAACAAGTGCTCGAGGAAACTATTGAAAAATTTATATAGTTAGATGAAAGGTGATCACTTTCTATATGGAGTCAGAAGACTAAAACGGCCAGAAAAAAGTCATGACATGATCATCATATCAAGAACAAGTAGTTTGAGGTTGGGTAGATGGTTCTGTTGTATGATTTCAAGTACCTACGCCATCCTGGGAAGTTGAAATTCCATTGGTTGTGTCCTTACATCATCTCATACATTCTTGATTTAGGTTCATGCTAGTTACAAGTGTTGGATGGGATGAAGTTACCTGGCTCTTTCAATGGGAGTAGGCTAAAGCCCTACTATAAATAAGCCTTCCTAGTGTTTGTAAATAAGGTAGTATTTCTATTTAGATTAGAATTTCCCTTTATGCTTTTTTATTTTCTTTTTGTTTCCCTTTTTCGTTGCTTGTTCCTTTCCGTTGTTATTATTTGTGCCTTGTACACCAGTAATCACATTATTTTCAAAAGTTTGTGTATGCACATAGGATCGTGCATTTGTTTTAGTGTGGGGTGGAGTAGTGCAAAGTGAAGTATAAGACGACAGTAAAAGTTAAATATCCTGATTGAAGGATAGAAAGTGAGTGGAAAAAGGTGGGTGAGAATTGTTGGTGTCATGATAAGGCTTTATAAAGACCATGTATAGAGAAGGAAAAGCATAGGAACAACATGAGGTAGGTGAGGGAAAAAATCAGGTAAAGGATAGAAGAGGTGCATTCGGTGCCGCAGACGTGCATGTAAGAGTCTTCAGTCAGTAAGGATTTTTTCATGCCAGAAGGTTGTAAAACATTTTTCATGTAGGATTGGTTACATGGGTAAGGGCACTTAACGTCGACTTTAGTGCAAAAATCTGTATTTAGTGCTAAGTATGTTGGTAGGTGGCATAGTAGTTATTACTAGAAAGGAGGAAATAACTATAAGTATGAGGTCAGATGAATCATTATTTTACCTTGCGATTACAAAGTGGAAGATCTCTTGTGAACTAGGGCATCCTGAGAGATTTGTGCAAAGGAAGAAGAATCATAAAGATCTAAGTGTGTGACTAGGATTGATCTGTAAACTGGAGTGGAAGGAGTACATGGGCATGGGGAGAGTTATTTTAGACTACGTCATCTTATGGAAGGGTTTTCATAGTTATGGATTTGAAGAAAGGGCATGAAGGTAAGAGGATTATTCATGGAGTTTAGCCTTATAGTTGAGCATAGTAGTAGAGTAGAGTGAGGAGGAATTTAAGTTATATCCCGATAAGTAGAATGACACCAAAGAAGGAAACCATCTCACCAAAGAAACAAAAGAGTAAGGGAAAATTAAAACAAACTGCTATCATCACTAGTTCCAAAGAAGAGTGGTATGCAGAAATGTAGTACCCAAATGGAGTGTTGTTAGGGAAAGAGTGGGAATCACCCTTGAGGAATATGACTGTAAGTGACTACAATCATTGCATGAGCATTACAGAAAAAGAGATGACGTTGGAACTTGTTTGTCCAACTAAAAAGAGGACACCATAAGGAATGTTTCTCTATAGTGATGAAGTGAAGGTGAATTTGGAGAAGTTTGGGTTGCTAAAAATTTATGAGTTTCCCTATTTTGGAAATCCTAGGTAGTTATACTATTGGTTGATGTCGCACGTACATGAATACCACTTCTATTTTTCAAGCCACAAAATGCACATAACTCCTCAACTCATATCAAAGTTCACTTGCATGATTTATGAAGGATACTCCATAGATGATGACTTGGATGCTAAGGAAACCATGAAGGAAATTGTGGATGCCTATGACTACAAGAAGGGTTGGCACTACTTCAATATCTCAGATATCACCAACCCTGTTATGAGAATGGTCGCACACTTGGTTACCAAGCTGAATGATCAAGAAAGGTGGATACAATTGAACAAATCATGGTTTAATGTATGTAAAAATATATCTGAAGGCACCATTTGCAAGCTATCCACCTATATTGGAGATGAGATCATTAGCATTGCATAAGAAGGAGAGAAGATACTATTTGGAAACATTATCCTCACCATTGTATTCTTAGAGATTTGAGTGCCTAATGGACCAGAGAAGTTTGTATGAGAGTATCCAAAAGAAAATACCTCACCCACGAAATTTTTTGAGAAATATGATTGTGAGACCATGACAGCCACTCACAAGGCGTACCTAGAAAAATGGTACAAGCGAATGCGCGACATATTCGGGGGTAGAGTGGACAATACATGAGTAGTTTCTTACACTCATAGATAAAGAGGTTTTGTTTACTATATATCAGCACTTATACATTATAATATTCACTTTGACAAATGGGACTAAGATTTCATGGTGCAAGCTACCATTTTCTTTCACCATGCAATACTTTCAAATGGGGGTCGAGCATTTTAAGGAGGCCAAGAGACAAAGGTTTGACCTTAGTGAGGTAAACTGGGACCACCGTGAGCTATGCATAAAGATCATATACCCAAAGAAGCACACATATGTGGAGAAATATGTCTCCCATGAAGTGTAGATGATGAAACCAATAACATTATCGATCGCCAGAAGGGCTACAACAAGGGTATATCTACACATACGGAAATTTTTTGAGAAGGGAACCTACCTGGAGAATGATGTCTCCATTCCAAAATACCCCATAGGAAGAAATAAGGCCATGCTAAAGAAGAGGGAGAGAGAAGATGGACAAGAGAATAAGGCACCAAGAGTGTAGACAACACAACCTGTGGGCACGCCGGAAACAAGAGCTAAACCAAACACTTACACACATAGGAAGAAGTACCCAGTTAAGGAAAATAACCTAGAAGAAGAGGTGCCAAATAAAGATAAGCCCCTCATAAGATAAGATTCATCAAGGAAGGAGTCACGAGAAAGATGACGATGAGGATGAAGAAGTTAAAAATCATCCCATGTATGATATACATGATTCAGAAGAAAAGGAAGTGAAGGGAATAATGGTGAGGAAGAATTAGATACTTAAGTCAAATGGGTGAGCGAAGAAGTAAACACAAGAGATCAGAGGACCCCAAGTCTCACCAAGGAATAAATAGAAGAATCCATAGAGAAATAAGTGGCAGGCATCATAGAAACATTAGTGGAATAGGAATTAGAGTGTAGCGTAGATGAAGTTATGAAGAAGAATGAGGAAGAAAGCATTGGAAAGGAGTATGGCAGCATGGGTGGAGACCCTAGCCTAGCAGTGAGCTTTTGAAAGGCTTCACAAATATGTGGGAAGAGCATAGTAGCAGTGCAAGGGCAAGGAATGGGTTACTTCAATGATCTAGGAAAGTTTCTACGTGCTCACTTCTATAGAATTGTGCCAATAAAACAACTTCTGGCCATGCTGTCATTTTACGTAGAAGGCACATACCCACAAACCAGGAAGATTCTATATTGGGTATTTGAATCCCATGTCGATTAACCTGAGTTCAAGGTAATCCAAGGGGCACTGATAAAGGTTATAGAGATGAAAGGAGTAAATCCCTTGGTGAATTCTCAATGCTTGTCAGATAAGAAATTTTGTAATTCTCTTAACAAATTTTTAGTTGAGGTTGAGGCCAAATTTTTTAAAAGAAATGATAGCGTGAGATTCCTAGAGGTGGAATTATAGGAGGAGAAGCTTCTTGAGAAAAGAAAGGATCTAAAACAAGAAGAACTAATCATCACATAGCTAAGACATGAATTGAAAGAGGAGAAGGCAAGGGTATGCATATTACACAATAAAATTGAGATGATTATAGATGTTATTGTTTTAAATCATCCTAACCTAGCACCACTTGAACAAAAATATGAATCAACCTTGTAAATTCTAGATGAATTAACTTGCACCCTCACTATGGAGAGGTGGCCACTCACCTTAAAGTCCAAATAATAAGCACTAGCGCGCTAATAGAGAGAAGAAAAGTTGAAGGTCATAGGGATTGTGGATCAGTATACCAAACTCCTTGTTGATGTGAAGGCCACCGCGCAAGTTACTGAAGTTTCCGATGATAATTGTGTTGATAGAGATAGACTAGCAAGAATCTTGGTCGCTACACATTAGATGGAACTCAAGGAGTTCTAGGAGAAGAATAAGGGGAACATAGTAGAGTGGGATAGGATCTTGGCCAAGGTGGATAAGAAATCAGAGGCTATCAAGACCTTGCGGGGCTTGATCAAAAATTGTCTGAAGGATTTATATCCTCAGATCACCCAGAGGATGAATGCCCTCGAGGATTTGGGAAAACCACGCAAAGGAATTTTTTAAATTATGAGTTCCAAGAAGGAAGGGATAATATTTGAGGAGGTAAAGGCTCTAGTAGGTGACCTCTTTCAGCAAGTGCAGAGTGAGGTTAATGCCTAGGAGAAGTTAGAGGCAGATATAGGGAAGGATTTTCCTATCCTCCTTCAAAAATGAAAATTTTCTCCTTCATTTCACCATTCTTTCTCCCAATTATTCATTCCTTCATTATTTTTCTAGCTATTTAGAGCCCACCATTATTTATTCATTGAAGAGAATTTTTTCCAAGGATGGAGAAAAATGTAGTGTGGGGTGATGTTGGGCCTTAGCATATTAGCTAGGTATAAGAAGGCATGCGGGGACGTAGGGCCTATATGAAGAATGGCGTGTGGGGTGAAGGCGCACAAGACAAGGTTTTAGAAGGGTTTAACAGAACCCAAGGCACATGCACAAGGAAAAGGAAGGGGTTTCATAACTTATCCATATTCAGTGTCCTAGGAGGTACATGAGAAAAGCATGACCCGGTTGAGCATGTAGAGTGGATAAGGTGTCATCCTGACAACACAATGGTCAAGGAAGCAATATTCCATGTGATGGGAGGATCTAGAAATACATCATTACAAAAATTGGAGATCTTGAATGGAAAGAAGCATGCTCCATTAAAGGACCACATGGAAACTTGGAAACCGATCTACTACTTTAGGAAGGAATTGTAGTGGATGTTAAAGCTATATATAGAGATGCTCGGGTAGAAGGAAGGGACAACTCTTTGAGAAGAGGGTATCAAGAGAGATATCAAGAAAGGTAGAGAAGAAGAAGAGGAGAGGTGAAGCTCTAAAGAAATAGTGATGGGTTCTAGGGATTCTCATTAGGAAGGCTTTAGGAGAGATAACATATCTAGAAGGATGGGTATAGGATCATTTCTTGTAACATGGGGAGCATAGTTAGGATATCTGATGCATAAGTTTTATCTACATAAAGACATTTTATCTGTAATGGCCTTGAGGAATGTAATTTGGCTACTAAACAGAGAGTAATATGAATTTATGGATTTCTTTTAAAATATACACATTTTTCATGGGTATAAACCCTAGTTCCTTTTATTTGTATTATCAGATCTGTTATCTGTTTAATATTTTCCTTATTATCTAAATGGATGCATTTATATAGTAACTCATCCTAAGACCTTCAAAATGAATACATGGTTATTTCCCTTCTTACATCTAAGCTTCTGTCAGTAGGGGATGTATCCTCATAGAAATCACATAATGGAGGATCTCTATACCAATGCGTGCCTCGGGTGAGTGCCCAGTGCCCACTGGGTGATAGGCTGACACGCATGGGATTAGACTGTTGTTCTAAGGGCATAAAATGACTACATCTTGGTTCCATTTCTGGGACCTCCTTTCAAATTTGTTGTGAGAAATGGAATAAATCTTGGACCATGTGATGCATGATGAAATAATGTCTGACCTTGGAGAATGTTGAATCATAGTTCAAGAGCACGAAGGATGAGTTTTCTCAAAGATTCAACACTGGACCTGAGCATGTAGATGGGTAGAAGATAACTTGTACCATGAGTTGTATGAGACATTCTTCTACTGTTTTCTAGTAGAACTATATGAATGGCTTTCATCATATGAATCCAGATCAAGCCGGTACTATAGAAAACATGTATGGACCCAAGATGATTACCAGAGGCTAAAGGATGTAGATCTAACTTGGACATGTGATTTTGATCACTGGTGGAAAGGATTCTTGACTAGTTATACTCTAGAATATGCCATTTCTACATATTCTTGCCCATAGGTTGTTGAGTAAGAGTTTATGAGGGATACCATAGGATCATTTTTACATGTTATCCCTTTGGCTATGAATATCTTGATCATTACCCTAAGTTTAGAGGCATTCCTTATGGTTGGCTAAGCTTCTCTGAGCATTAGGCGAGGAAGTTAGGGTGGTGGAAGATGGTAGACATTGCAGCTGAAAAGGAAAGGGAAAAGTGAGAACTCAAGCATCATGAATCTCATGAAAGGGAGATGGCTAGACAATGTGAGGTTATAGGTGTTGTGGATCTATGGAGGTAGATGTTATAGGAAGGAGTTGAGGTTCACTTAGAGGATGTTGAACCTAAGCAGTCTATGCCACCCCATCTTGGAAAACATGGGAGAGAAGACCCTTCAACTTATAATGAGATTTCATTGCATGCAGAAAGGAAATTTTTTGATGCACATCTGAACCCACCTGCTGACCAACCCCTAGTTCTTGGTTTTTTAGATCAAGGAATAAGTATTGCTAATCCAGTTGGTATTAGTGGAAGTAACCAATCTATTCCTAGGAGATATAATTTCTCATTTGGGACATCCATGGCTATGCAAAACATTCCAGTATACGAAGGAATTTTTTGAAAAGCTGTAAATACATAAGGTTTTGTTATCACATCTAGAAGTGGTGTAGGAAACACAACTAGCAGCGTGATAATATCACAAACCATCAACGTGCAGTTCAGTGGGACGTTGGGGACACTAGGTGTGACCACTTCAAGCCATTTTTTGGCTATAGTAGGTGGATCTAGTGGTATAGGATCTCGAGGAATTAGTGGACCTAGCATATCTAGAGGATATAGTGGATCTGGTGGTGGAGGAAACACCAGAGGGAACCAATGTTCTGGATCAGGAGGACAAGGTCTGCAGCCACCTCCACAAGTATTCTTTGAGATGTCTTTACACTTTCTAGACTAAAAAGGCATTGAGGATGCCACAGAACTTCTGTAGACTTCTAAATTTTTCAAAATGATCACAATGTAATAAACTAGAGGTCAAATGGTGCCTAGAATTATTTGTTCCAACAAAATCCTCACTTTATGCACCAACTCACATTCATCAGATTTCCCATCATTTTGGCAATGGGAATGAGCTAAAAACTTTCCCATGAGATCCAAATGAAAAACCTATCATGATGGATTTAATTTTTTTACAAACAGAGAAAAAAATAGACCTGTAAATTTTGATCTCCATTAATGTCCATCATAGAAACTCCGTGCTCAAAGCCACTGTCAAGTTAGAATTTTAAATTTTATTTCTCGGAATTCTAGTGGGAAACATTATATGAAATTCGAAGGATGTTGTTGTGATGATGAGATGGTTCTAAAAAATATGGTCCAGTGTAAATCGAGCACTGGAAACAAACTTTCTAAAAATAGTAATTTTTCCTATACAGGCTTGCTATTTTTGGTAAGTCTTTGTCAAAAGAGGATATGGAAAAGGAAGTGTGTAATGAAGACCTCTAAGAAGCCAGAATGATTATCCGGAGCAGAAAATAATGAAAATGATCACTTACTAAAAATAGTAAGTCCCTTATATAGGTGTTTACTAAAAATAGTAACTCACCCCAAGAAGTGGTCAAACCAAAGGTAGTGTGCACAAGATCGAATGAGGGAGTTCATCACATCACGATGGTTGAGAATAAAAAAAAATCACCTCTGACTAAAAATAGTAATCCTTCCATTTGGAAACTTACTATTAATAGTAGGTTGTTCTCAAAGGGAAAATTTGGCACAATGAGACATAAAGGGGTGTTCATCTCAGGGAATTGGACAATGTTTTTCGACACTTGCTACATAGTTCAGGTCATAGGTATATCATACACAGGCTAGGAGTTTCTTTCATCAATGGAACAATTCACTCAAATTGGTGAGCATTCATGAGATAATTTGAAGGATTTTCACAATGTGCATGGATTTTTAAGATTAAGAGTTTCACTATATTTGGAGATTTCCACCAACAAGGATTAATAGACTTCATCAGGAATGTCATCTCCTTTTCTTATTCTCTCTCTCTCTCTTTCTCATTCTATAAATTGTAACACCATTCTCATTTCAAAGGGTTTTTCATTAATTTTGTAAGCTCAAGAGTGCATTCTACCTTGAGAGATCAAAGGAGATATCCAAATTCATCCTTTCCCCCGCTCTCTATTTTTCCTCCATTCTCATACTATATACAACTTGGTTTAAGAAATCAATACAAGAAGAAGGAGTTTCGAGCCTTTTTTGACTAAGGGGTTTATTGGTACTTTGTAATCATAAATTCCATTTATTCTTGCTGTTATGCATAGATTTATTTTCTCCTAATTTTAATGCATGCGATAAAACCTCTAATTGATGTATGTAGGAGTCTAATTTTCTACCTACAACATTAGTTCTCCTATCTAATTTCTCACTCCCCTTTCCCTCTATACAGACAAAGTCCTCTCTTGTAGGTATCTACAAGATTTTCTACAGGGTCAGTGGAGTGTCCCTGTTGGATCCTTGGTTGAATGGCCACCACATAAATCCACATTTTCATGTGCATGCATACATGATAGTTGCACCGGTTAAGTAGAGAGACTTAGATTCCCATAGAGTTGGAATGAAGTCCATAAGTTTTTCCACTTGACAAATTTTCTCACCAATATTTTTTGGTGCCCACTGTGGGGTAGATTTAACAGCATCTACACCTAAAATACGACCGCAAGGTCCAATTTTTTTTAAAAAAAATCACAAAAAGAGTTCACGAAAATCCATTGCCGAAAGACGCACTATTGATTTTCTACACATGACTTTTCACATTCTACAGTGTCTTTTCATATTCCTATTGCAAAATTTTTTAGTGCTAGAATTCAAAGAAGGATTTGCAGAAGAAAGATTTGAGATAGAATTCGAAGAAACAATGGCAGAAGAAGAATAAATACCTCAGCACATTGTTCCTATTGATGATTATCCTTTTGGATGAACCGTTAAATTCATATAAAACCTTAGGTTAGTGGGAAGTGCACCCTAAGGTGACCTCCAGATTTTAAAGAAGCTAGCTATTCTCTATGGTATGAGATGAGGGATAAAGAAAAATAAAACATAGCACAAAACTAACAGAAGAGATGCACCAAAAAAAATAAATTAATCAAGAATCCAACTACCTGAAATGGAGAAAAGGTGAGCAATGAAAAGGGTGGAAAAAATGCACCATGGGCCAGAGATAGATTCACACATAACACCGCTTCAAAATCATTAATCATAGCTTCTAAAACCTATAGAAAACATAGAAATATTCATAGTATACCAACAGTGAATAAAGGCTATTAAAGTCAATAAAAAACATGTAAAGGATGGACAAAATGCATCACATGGCATATTATATTGCTCCAAAATTGTGCACAGTACAACAATAGGTAAGAGGCAAGAACATTTCATTACAAATCTTGAGAAAGAGGTTTGAGCTCCCAAATCATACCCCAAGTAGAGAAGAAATAGGGGTAGAAGAGAAAAATGACTAGCTCCATTTAAAATGAGACCCAGATTACAATATATAGAATGAGAAAGAGATAAGAGTCCAATCCCGAAATTGCTTTTTCAACCACTTGTAAGATGTAATAAATGAGTGAAATCAATGGCACCTTGCTTGTAAAAGACTCCTCCTTTTATCACATGACCTGTAGTAGTGAAAGAATGATGATCATGCTCATTAAATGCATTCCCCAACCACTTTCCAACTGTATCTTTGAACTGGGCTTGTTTTTCTTAAAAATTACAATCAAAGATCCATCAGTTTCTACATTTCTTGATTTCTCTACGTCGTGCCCTGTTTATTGGCGCTGGATATGTTTCTTTTATTTTCACCTAGATACCCTTATTAAAATACAAAATCATCTTTCCTTGGCATAGAGGATATTGATAGATTTTTGAAAAGTCCAATTTTGTGAAAATCAGAGTTTTGGGTGAAACATTATGCTCATTTGAACTTCGGGGTCATGCATTTCATGAGGGCTCTCACAATATTTTAAGAGATCTGAGCATATAAAATTCCTGGTAGGCTTTATGATTAATCCTACATTGAATTAACTTGCCACCAATATTTTACAACCTGCTTTGGATTCAGGGTCTATCTGTGCTGAGCTCCACGTGGAAGCCAAGCACATCTATAGGGTCTCTACTTTTCCTACACCTTTTGAAAGTGCACTGAGATGACACATGACACCCTTTTTTCTTTTTTATGAGTTCGTAATGAGACTCATTGCATATTAATACGAGGACCCTCTCTTGGTAGGACCCTTATTATTGACTCCACATGGAAGTCCTGCGAGGTTTGGAATTTCACTTTTCCCTCTCTTTTTGAAATTATGTCGATTTGACATTTGGTGCCTTCCGTGAATCTTCTACTTTTCCTAAGTTGACTCACTCTGGGCTTGATTTTGACTCACTGAGTTAGCTTTCTTTGTTTTTTCACCATGATTTGGCTAAGTTCTTACAAAAATGTCGAAGGCTTGACTCATCTCACATTAGTCCTAGATTCTCAACACTATATTGATTAATCACAGTAGTAATATGCTTGTTATCTAATTTTAGTGGGCTATGGAGGAAATTAGATAATAGTTCCATGGGGAAGGAATATTGGCCCGCTCACTCTTGAACCTCCTCTTCATGATCTATCAATGGGTTCCAATAAGAACTTTCTAGATTTAAAAGGTGAAAACACACAACATCATAAAGAACACATCATTACTTTCATAACATCATGTGGAATCATTGGTGTCCAACATGAAGAGGTTGTTGTGATACTATTCATGGATTCCCTCCAAGAAAAAGTAGCATAATGGTTTTAAATCATGCCTACCCAATCTATCACTAGTTGGGATGACATCAAGACTACCTTCAAGGAAATATTTAAATAAACTAAAGACTGTCAGGACCTCTTTGTACAGTTGGCTCAAATGAAGAAAGGAGAAAGTGAAACTATGAGAGACTTCATGGATCATTTCGAATGGTTACTTCATAGGATACCAGAAGAAGATTCATTATCTAAAAAAAAATATCAAGAGATTATTCATCAATGCTCAATCATCAAAATTAGGGTTTTTGTTAAAAATATCCCAACTAAGGAACATTGTAGATGCAAAAAGGATGGCCATTAAAATTGATGATGATATCATCCTCTCTGGAAAGATCAAGAATCCATCAAAGGGCAAGACCCAACATCCTAGAGATGAGAGAACCAATTCATCAGTGTAAAATTTGGTAAAAAAGATGGCATATTTGAAAAGGGAATTATTTGAATGAGTATCTTCTCAAAGAAGCAACAGAAATCAGATTATAGGAGCACCCCAAAGGCTCACCTTGGAGGCCCCACCCATGAATGTAAATTGCAGATTTCAAGAAAGTGAAGAATATCTTGAACAAGAAAGTGAAGGTGGAAACTTCCTAGATACCAATGAACTTGAGAATGATAGAAAAATCATATTTTTTTATTATTCCAGAGGTGATGAAGAAGACAAAGAGTATGTGCCTAATTTATCATGTGTGGTATTCACTCATTCTCAGTCCGAGAAATGAGCATCTCCCTCTACTGCTACAAAATAAAATAAGTTTGATGATCCTCCTGTGGTGACTATGTAAAACAAGATAATTTGTCAAGGATCCCCACTTCCATCTTCCATGAATTCTACATTTTTGGATCCTGATCCATTCGTAAGTAAGAAATATCCCACAATTCGAAGTAAGTCTTCTTACGTCTCTTCCAAGTCTAAAGCTAAATCTACTCCTATAAAATCTAATACCTTGAAAGCTCCTAGTGTGCCATTTAAAATACCTTCCATTCCTCAAACAACAAATCCTACTCCCAAGCCTATTCTAGACTCCAAAATCAATCCCTTCACCCCCTTGTCCACATCTGATCCTTTTGATTTCATAGAATATACTAACAAATCCAAAGTCCAAATTATTAAAACTAATTAATTATGGACTCGTCTTGAACAATTTGAGAGGTTTGTCTGATACATCAAATATGGTAGTTTAACACCCAATGATGTATCTCCTTGTTATAAAGGATTAATACCAAACCCATCTACACCTCCCTCACAAAACATACTTTCTCTAAGTGCATCAAATACTAATAAAGTTAAACCTTTATATGTCTCCCTTCTTGTTGGAGGATATGTATTGAATAACTGCATAATAGATTTAGGTGTCTCAAATAATGTCCTGTCCATGAAGGTTTCCAAAGCTCTCAAACTCACCATGACTCCACCCGATGGATTTTTTACTCTTTGGAGTCAAAAGAGGTCCCACTTGTAGGAAAGGTCAAAGATGCACAGGTAGCTCTCGCTAAATTTCCAGACAAGAAATTTCAGCGAGAATTTTTGTAGCAGACATCCCAGCTTCATTTGGATTGTTGCTAAGTAGAATTTTCTACCGAGACTTAGGAGGGAAAATTCAAATGAATTGGTCATCCGTAACCATACTAGTGAAGGGATACATGGATAAATTACTTCCAAAGAGGAATATGAGGTACACGGTACTAAATTCCAGAAGCTTAAAAGCTAACATCTTATATCAAGGTAGCAGGTAGATGAATCACTTTATGAAAACTAAGGAAAAATAGGATATTACCATCTTGATAGGTATATACATGCCTTCCTTGAGAGATTTGGACTTTAAAGAAGCATTGAGGAGATTTGAGTTACAAGAGGGCAGCCCTGAATTACAAGGAAATGCAAACCATGAGGAAGAGAATATGGTTCTTGTTGATTTTGAAGAAGAAAAATCAACTTATATGTTTATCCAAGATGAGGAGTTATTCTCATTCCCATTTGGGGATGAAGATGATCTTAGTCAGGCCATCTATGGAGAGACAAAATAAGTTTTTGATGATCCCACGAAAGGATTGAAATAAATATTTATACAAGAATTGTTGAGATCCACAGAAGAAAGAAAGGACCCCGAGCTCAATCTTGAACTCCTGATGCAAGCCAAAAATCTGCAAGACAAACATGAATTTGATTTGGAAGTCTTAACAATTGTGAAGGTTGGCCATATTGAGATATGGAAAGATGAAAAATATGATTTCACTCTTGAGCTAATTGTTGATGGATGCAATGATGAAATGGATATATTCTCTTTCCCATTTACAGAAGAAGATTTCCATGATGAAGAAATAGAAGCAAGAAGTTTCAAGGCCTTTGAAGATGAATCTCTTTTTGATGAAGGATCGATAAAGTGCAGTGATTCCCAAGATGATGAGGTATTCCCTCTAGATAGTTTCCTAGAGATTTAAAATAAATATTCTTCAAAGGTGTATAAAGAGGAGCTGCAGGAAATGATGAAGCATAACTCCGTGAAAGAAATATTGGATGTAGTAGAAGTTTTGGAAGACCCCAAGATTATTTTTGATATCTTCACTCATGTCATGGACATGAAACAAAATTATGAGTTTTCTTTGAATTTATTTCCTGGTTCTATGCTTATTGAAATCTTCTCTATGAGAATTATTAGATTCGTCCTTTATCTATATTCCAATATGAGGCATTTGAGTGGAATTGGAATGAAAATCATCTTTGGGGTAGTGATAACATGCTTAGTGAAGAATCATCTATGTGGATAAATGTGGAATGAAACTGGCACTATGAAACCAATTTCAAAGAGGATGAAAGAAATGGAATTGCGAAGTGAATGCCTAAGCATCAAGAAGCCCATGTAGACTCACTCATACCAAGTACAAAGATAATTTTGAAAGCACCTATCTTTCATAAACAACTAAGGAGAGGAGGCTAATTTTTGGAACTAGTCAACGGCTTTGTGAAACAACATCACTCAGTTTTTCCCACTCAAGGGTAATTTAGAAGGAACGCAAAAGAGATTCAGTGAAAGTGGGTTATCCCCCACCTTATACCATAGGTGATTTCTAGGCATGTTTCCCTTCTCGTTGTGTGTCATGTGTTTCCTTTTTGTATTTTTATGTGTGTGTGTGTTTCCTTCTTCACTCTCTTTATCTCTTGTTATAGGTTGTATATAACTCTACAGGGAACAATGGATAAGGCACTAGTCAATATGTTGTAAGTTAACATTCTGGGAGTTCTCATGTCATTTCTTCACTGCACTCAATCCATGTCATGCCCCCAAGATATATCTAACTATTGTCCTACAAATGTGCAATATGGAAATCAAAAATTTCCAAGCACAACTATACTCATGTGTTAAAATTTTCAAGTCTATCATTCCAAGACACCATGGATCTGTCTAGCTAGTCCAAGTGACCTCCCAACTAATGTTATATCATCCCCCTAGGTGATTTAGGAAAGTCCTGTTGGTACCCAAATTGATGCTTCCTTTGAAACTGAGTAGCATCACAAGTTGATTAGGAATTCTTAGAGACAAACAAATCATAATAGGAGTCATTTTGTAGCCGGGGATGGATTCTAGATGACTCTTTATCACTCTGGTTTGGAAAGGACTGGATAACACCATGTTAAGAGTTTGACCTACCCTTACTACTTTAGGTTGTGCCTTCAACCAGGGTGAAAGGACCCATTTTGTGACCTTTGTTAGTGGAAAATATCAACATATTAATAGTATTTGACTCTCCCTTTGTAATATTTTAAGGAGACCTTGAGAAAAAATGGTCAATACAACATAACCTAACTCTCACGAGTTGTCACCTTAGAGAATGAAAACGTTTTCTAGACAAGTTCTAAGCCACTAAAGACAATGATTAAGCTAATTGCATCTATATATTTTGGTAAAGGATAGACAAATTCAATGATCTTCTTCAGCATTTGTGGATATACAGTGCAAGAAGGGGTGGTTCGTGTATGATTTATCATTGAATATGAAATTTTTGGTTGGGAAGTTAAGCAGGATAAAGTTGATTATACCAAATTCTTGAGAACTTTTAACAAATGTTGCAAAATCTACAAAACAAAATGACAAATGGCTTCAAATAGTCAGAATGAACCTTCAACTAGAGAATTGTGCATCTATGAAATCTCAAAGACACATGGATTCACACATTCTTCAAGGATTTAACACAAGAACTCATGTGAAAGACTTAATTAAACATCAGAAGTCCCTGATTTATCACACTTATGATATACTCATAAACTGACAAACAATCTGTATCACTAAAATGAAAGTAAAGTGAATTTAAATTGTTTATTTCATTATGAAATGAAAACTCTCTTCATAATGTAATTGCAAATACCACAATATTATCACAAGGACAAGATCTTGTGTGATTTTAGAGGGACTCCTAATATAATATTGTAACAAGAACATAGATAAATATTTTAAAATGTCTCAAAATGATAGCAAACACAACAAGGTTCATGATTAACATGAATTACTTAAGGTTTTTTAAATTAATCAGAAAGGGAAAGTTTATTTACGATCTCAAAGATTATCAATGGTTGGACACTTGCAACCATCTTGACATGATCAATTTCAAAAATACACAAGAAATAATTGGTTACTCAAATATTTCCTTCATGTTGGCAAGAAAATTTTTCTTGTAGACAAATTTGTGGATTTCAAGCCAATGCTACCAGAATCTAAGTCCCTCTATATTTTAATGGTGCATCTCCCATTGTTTAGCATGTAAAACCAAAGTTGATTTATGGTGGTTTTTTAACCAAAGATCCACAGGAACACTCCATTGTCTCTATGAAAATAATAACTCCTTGCTATAGCATAAATCGATTTGAGAAAGGGAAGGGAGTGAGAATGAAGGAGGGGGAAATCAATGTTATGGGTAGAGTGTCAGATGCCCACACACATCAACTAGAATTTTCATTACATGCATTAATTAATAGAAGAAAGACAAATTTTTAATTTTTGAGCACAAGATAGAATAAAACATGTTGGTCACAAAGCACCAATCAATTTTTCCATTAGGGGGACATAAAATTACTTCCTTTTTTATTGATCTTAGAGTTGAAACTCGTACAACGAGTGGGAATAGAAGAAAAATGTAGAGGAGGAGAATAAAAGAAGACTAACAATCATTTTTTTCCTCTATTCACAAAAATGTGCTTCCAGTTTCAAATTTTGATTTTCAGTCCTCACAAAGACTTCAAAAAACCATTAAATCATTTGACCCAAAGTAGTTACAAAAAAATTTGATCATTTCCCATCTTCTAGATTCCTCTACCGCGAAGAAAACACTTCTAACGAGCCCGAGAAGAGATTTTGCATACAAAAATGTGTTTTATATTTCAATTTACCAATTTATATATGAACCATTTGATCTTTTTCCCTAATTTCTTTGAAATCAAGCCATCCATGTGGAAAGAGAACATTGGAGTAGAGTTGGGGGAATTTTTTTTGTTTTTTACATGCCATAGATGTTTCCTTGATTTTATCCCACAAAACCCAATCAAAATATAAAATTTAAGTGTCCATCATGTAGAAAATTTCAATAGATTTCCATTGATACTAAAAATGTGAAACACTAAGGTCTGGTTTGAAAGATATGGCCCTCTGAAGATTTAGGGAGAAAATGGTAAAAAATAGAGTCAAAATTAGGGTTAACGGGATCAAACTTTGAATTTTTCCCTTTTGGAAAAATTTCCTAAAATCTCTGTGGCCCTGCCAGTTTAAGACACGTGGCACCTTATGATTCATCCACAAGCTGAAGACCTACCTTTTTTCCTTCTGATTTCATATTGGGAAAAAATGTCTGTGCCCCGCTGCTCTGAGACACGTGGCACTCTCTAACTGGTCGCAGATATGCAGCTCCATTTTTTCTTTTTGATTTCATATTGGGAAAAATTTCCCAAAAATGTCCATACCCCGCCACTCTAAGACATGTGGCACTCTCTTATTGGTCACGAATATGCAGCTCCATTTTTTCCTTTTAAATTTTAAATTGGGAAATTTTTCCAATTTACCTTAGCATCCTGCCACTCTGCCTTGACACATGGCACATCCTAATTAGTTACAGGCCTCAAATCATTTATTTTCATCTTTAGGCTTTCAGGACGAATGTTTCCTTTGATTTTTTTCCTAAAAGGGCTAAGTTCCAACTTTCTCTTTGTGCCTCCACCAATTTTCTTGGTAAATTTTCCAACTTGCCTCTACAGGCCTGCCTAAGGAAAATTTCCCCTCCAAACTCTGCCGAGCCACAACTTGCAAACTACAAGGAGTTAGGAGGACTTCCTTACCTTTCTAGAAATGGGAAAGAATTATCCATTTGATGGAGGTTTTTCTAAGAATCCTCAATCCCATAGGAAGTGCAAGATTTCAAAATACTCAGACTGGACCATTTTCAAAGGGTAACAACTCAAAAATTTCTAAGTCCAGACTTGGAAAAAGAAGGAAAATTTTGAGAGGACAACAATGGCTCTAGCTTGGGGACATGGAATGGATTGAATAGGGAGAAAACATGGCATGAGGATCTAGAATCTCAAGTTTTAAAAAATATAATGTTGAATAGTACCTTATCCATTGGGCCTTGCAGAGTCATGTACAATTTTGATGGAAGGAAGAATGAAGGAGGGGAAAACACAACAAACCAAAACCACACCAAAATAGAAAACACACAACAGAAAATGGGAAACAAAAAATATATGGTACAGGGTGAGGGACAACTCAATTTCACTGATGGTACAGCTTCAAATATTTCCCACTTCTAGGAAATCCCAATGGAGTTCCATCCAAGTATGATAAGAGAAAGGCATTCTCACCACAAGCTTCCTGAATTTGAAATGGACCCAACCACAAAGAATCAAACTTACCATGACTTCCCTTTGGCTCTCTCCTCTTTTCCCAAAGTAGGACCAAATCTCTAGCTCTAAAGTCCCTTGTTTTAGCTCTTCTGTCAAAGAGCTTCTTCACTTTTAGCTAATGTTCTTTGATTTTGTCCACTACCTAGGATCTACTCTCTTCTAGCTTCTCAAGGAAAAGGATCCTCTTGTCAATTGAATCTCTGTATTAGTTTTCTTCCACTGTTTGAAGAAGCTTGAGATCTAGCATTTCAATTGTAATAGGAATTTATGCGTCAACCCCATATAGCAGTTGAAAAGGTGACATGCCTATTGTCTTCTTAAGAGTAATCCTATCAGCCCACAATGCATCATATAATTTTTTGTGCCAATTCTTCTGATTCTCATCAACAAGATTACAAATAATGGTCACAATATTTTTGTTGCTTGACTCAGCTTGACCATTTCATTGAGGATAGTAGTCATAAGAATGAGCAATAGAAATCCTGAAGCCATACTAGAATTCTATCAATTCCTTCGAAGAGAAATAAGTAGCATTGTCTACTACAATCTTCTGAGGAACTCCAAAATAAACAATGATATTCTATTTTATGAAATTGTAGACAACTTCAAAGCTAGCTTGTTTGTTTAGAATGGATTCCACCCATTTGGTGAAGGATTCCATGGTAATGAACACATAAGTATGCCCAGCACTTGAATGGGGATTCAAAATGCCAGTGAAGTCTAGCCCCCATTGTTGAAATGGTTCTTCAATAATCACAGGCCTGAGAGGCAATGCAGCAAACTGTGGTTTTCCGAAAAATTGCTGGCATGCTTTACATTTAGAAACTTAGCTCTGAGTATCAATAAAAATAGAAGGCCAATAATATCTACCTTTGAGAATTTTTTGGGCAGTCACCTTGGCTGAAAAGTGTCCACCACAAGCTTGATCATGATAGGATTTTGAGGAGTTTTTCTTGTTGTTCCTTATCAACACACTTGAGAAAATAGCCATCTATCCCTTTCTTGTAGAGTGCATGATTCCAAATCACAAATTTGGCCACTTTTAGCCTAAGAGTTCTTTGCTTCTTGTAATCTAAATGAGGAGGGCATTCCCCATATGTAAGAAAGAAAGTGATGTCTGAATACCATTCCTTTGTAGTGTTCACAAAGAGAACTTGTGGGAAATCTTATGAGAGGTTGGGCAAGTGTCATCTCTTTCTCCAAGCTAAAATTTGAGAGATTTATCTTTAGAAATCAACTTGCACAAGCCGTTTCCTCTAACCAAATTAGAGGACTTAATCTCTAGGTCATACTCTTGGATCCTTGCAATCTAATTTCCTCATTTTTCTTTGGGATATTGTTGTGTCAAAATGGACTTGATTTCACTTATGGGGACCATCACCACAGTGTGAGAGTTGAGTATGAAAAATATGAAATTCTTCATGGCCTTGACCACTGCATATGCATGATTCTCTAATTAAATGTAATTTATTTCATGCTTCTTCAAAGGGAAGCTCATGAAAGAAATAGGTGCTTCCAATCCTTCATCATTCTTCTGAACAAGGACAATAGAAAGAGTGTTCTCTGAGGCATAATAGTACATCATGAATTCCTTGCTGAAATCTAAAGATACGAGTGTTGGAGATTTAAGAATGGACTTCTTGATTTCTTCAAATGTTGATTTTCCTTCACTACTCCATTTGAAACTTGTTTGAGGCTTCATCATATAGGTGATTTTTTTGCACAGAATTTCGTTATGGAATAGAGTTGCTTCTATCCTTTCATTCTCTTAAGAAATAGATAAGGGTTAGGGCTAGGAAGAATACCTATCGAGTGTTGGAAAGGTGTGCGCGTACCATAGAGAGATCAGATCGATTGTGAAGAACTCCTTTTTCTTTGGGAAGGACTACCTGTAAGTAAGAATACAAGACCACCAGATCTTAGTTAGACCATAAGTGAGGGAACTACCTTGGGCCCAATAAATATTAGACTTCCTTTTGAAGGTGTTCAGTTCCCCTTTTAATACAAATTAATGCAAATGATAACAAAGAAGCTATTTCGAAATCACGATTTAGGTACCTTGTTAAAAAGCAATAGTGACTAAAAATAATAAAATGTCATGATTTTTGTTTGGTCACTGGTTATTGATGCATTCAGATAAAGTTACAAGGATAGACTCAGCTGGATATGAGATTGTTTGGGGGTAAATAAGGGAAAGGTTGGTTTTGGTATAAGTCACAGTGACCGATGCCGGTCACTAGATAACTGACTACAGTTATAACACCGATACCGATAGAAGATAACTGATATCGGTAGGGGCAATGATTTAGGGGTTTCGAATGGAAGTCAGTTGTAAGGTGGTTATGGTGTTTATAGGGTTAATCAATGATTAGGGGGGTAGCAGGGTGATGGAGAAAACTCAGAGAGTGAGAAAATTGTCTTTGGGGCAATATCGGGGTTGATGAATGAAAGTTAGGTGTAAAGTGCTGTTGGGTGGTAGATCTAGGAGTGAGCTTATAATTATTATGAATTAAAAGTTCAAGAAATGGTGTTTAGAAACATACAAGATACTACTTACTAGTTCTTGATGAAGATACAGGTCCAAGGAATGTGGTGGCGATAGTAAGGCTTAGTTGGGATGATCCGGTATTGGAAAGGGAGGTGATGAAGCTATCCTCAGTCTTTCAGAATGCTTGGATGAGTGTGACAGTGATCTAGTTGCTCAGTTACAGTCTTGGGCTCGATCCTCTTCTCTGCAAACTCTTCTACTTGTTTCACTTCTCTCTCTCCTGCCAAATGAATTCCGGATCCTTTCTTTTTGGTTAGGGGAGGTCATTTACAGGGAACCGATGGCGGTTACATAACCAATGGCGGTCGAGTAGGAACCGATTTCGGTTAGGTCAAAGTGGCTATTTTTAGTAAAATAGCCATATTTCCATCATTTTATCCTGAGGGATCAGTTGTGGGCTTGGTTAAGTCATTATTAGGCTCATTTTGGTGCAGGTGAGGGGTGATGAGTCATGGGTGTGGGTCTAGACCAAGTCATAGGTCTTAATTAGGTTGGTTTAGGGTTAGGGCTAGATCATGATGAGCTGGCGAGGTGAGGTGGCAGTGTTAGAGATGTAGATTTATTAATTATAAGGTAATTAATAAATAATTAAGTGTGTAAGGTTTAGGTGGTTAGGTAGGGTTAGGTTGTGGGACGAGATATGGGGTACAGGATATCGTAAGACACAAATTTGGTGTTTACATTTTCCCCTTGTTGTCATGTAGTTTGTCTTGTAAAGCTGCACTGACAATAATAAGAAGTGGTTACCCTAGTTAAGGGTATAGGTAATCCCCCTGAAATCTATCATAGATTGAGTTGGCGTGAAATCAAGGATAGGGTTGATAAAGGGTGAATGATGATGAGATGATGGTAAGATGGTGGGGTAACTTCAAGGAAGCAGACGCACATTGAAATGCAGTAGTGTAACCAGGGTACACGAGTTGAAGAGTAAAAAGGCAATTGATAGGAAAAGGTCGATAGTTTATCCAAACAAGGTTGATATAATCTTGGTATCCAAGGCATAGGAAGTAGCTCCAGGGGATATAATGGGTAAGGTACCAGAATGTTTAGGAATGTTTGGTAGTACCAAATGGTTGGTTTGGTTGAGATAAACGTCACGGTCTCGGTCTAGGAAAAGCTGGTTGGCTGATCAATTCAAGTATCCTAGGCATGATAAAAAACATGAACAGGTGAGCTCAATTGAAAAAACAACTACATGATGGGTGGATAGAATCACAATGTGCAGTTATTGGTCAAGGTATTGAGTTGGTGTGGCCTTGGATCAGGCTGATTGGTGGTTGCAGCCTTGGGTCGGGTTGATTGAATGGTTATGGCCTTGGGTCGGGTCTGATTGGTTGGTTACGGCCTTAGGTCAAGCCTGATTGGTGGTTGTGGCCTTGGGTCAGGCTGATTGAATGGTTGTGGTCTTGGGTCAAGCTTGATTGGTTGGTTGCGGCCTTGGGTTGGGCCTGATTGGTTGGTTGCAGCCATGGGTTGGGCCTGAGTGGCTGGTTGCGGCCTTGGGTCGTGCCTGATTGGTTGGTTATAGCCTTGGGTCAGACCTGATTGGTTGGTTGCGGCCTTGGGTTGGGATGGGTCGGGCCTGATTGGTTGGTTGCGGCCGTAGGTCGAGCCGATTGGTTAGTTGCAGCCTTGGGCCAGGTCGATGAATGTAAAATAAGGTTATGTAATAAGACCATAGGTAGGCGATATGGTAAAAAAATGGAGAGTGGTGGATAAGGGCAGGAGTTACGTTAAACTAAACAGATAACCGATATCAATTATATGTGATCGATATCATCTAGGAGACTGATATCAGTCTTCTAGGGCGCGCCCTAACCGGTATAGGTTAGAGGTCAAAACCTATAAAAAGAAAAAATATGGCATGTCATTATCACATTGTGAATTTGAGTGCCAACCTTTTTCTTGTCTGATTTTTGAATTGATTGGGCTGAGTTTTTGGGCTAAGGTGGCACTAGTTGAGTGGGGTAGTGAGTTATTGGTAGGCCCCAGAGATCAGGAGATAGAGTTTGATTAGTGGAGGACCTTGCGGAGGAGATTTAGAGCTATGACATAGCCTGGAGGAGCAGGAGTTGTTGGAGGAGCTGGACCACCGCCACCTATCCCACCATGATGACATGTAGTCATACCGGTAGGCTCTGAACCTATTTGTGTGAAGTTGATGAAGTTAGCTAGGATGTGGGTTTTGGGGTAGGAATCCAAAATTTGATAAAATAATGAATAAATGAAGGAAAATCGTAAAATAGAGTGGGTAGATATGTTAGGTAGGCCAAAATGGAAGGGTGGGTAATTTTTTAGGCAATTATTGTGGGTAGATGGGTAAAAATAGGAAGAAAGGGGATTTGGGGGCCGTTTTCGATCCGGCCCCAAAATCCCACAGTGACCAATGTCAGTCACTAAGCGACCGACATCGGTCACCACATAACTTGTATAGATTAATGGGTTCAGACCATTAATCTATACATTAATCATGTATAGATTAATGGTCATGTGTCCGGCATTGGTCATGTGTCCGTGGGTGACCAGTACCAATCACCATGGGTAGGAGGTAAGGTTGTGAAATTAGTTGTGTTGATTTTTTGTAGGCAGGTAGGATCGAGTGTTGGGGTGAAGGGGGAGAAGGTAGAGTGACTAGGAAAGGTTATAAGGGTGGGGTGAATCGGGTGGTGTATGAGTGGGGTAGGTGGTAGGTTGTGGGATAGGTAAAGGGGATATTGTAGGTGTTTGTTGGGTGCGGTTAGTGATATTGGGGTTATTGGGTAGTTGTTTTATAAAGGGTAGGCCTGATGGAGTGGGTTGTTTTTGTAGGCGTGCCAGCAGCTGACGATGCGGGATTAGATGTCACCTCTACTGGGGCGGATGTGGCCACATGTGACCGTAGCGCAGTGGGTAGTCATGTGGGAGGTTGGACTTGGCGAAGTCCAGAGGTATAGGGCTGTGGATAGGGAACATAACCTGATGGTTGCCCTCATCGAGAGATGGGATCTGGTAACCAATGTCTTCCATCTCCCGACTGGAGAGATGATAGTCACACTAGAGGATGTGTATCGCATCCTGTGACTTCCGATCATAGGTGAGGTGGTGTTCCAGATGGATTCTGAGATAACGATGGATAACATCTTGCAGGTATTTGGGGATGTAGCCCCATTGATTATGTACCACAGTGCGAGCATCTGCTATGGTGATATGTATTACACACATAGACAAGAGACATGGCTTGCCATGCTGATGATGATTGGTATCACCTACTTCACCCTCCCAGACTCAGAGGGAGGCCGCTTCCCACGGGCTCTGATGGGAGTATTACATGAGATGGTGTAGGAGCACACCTGCTATGCATGGGCACTGGTATATATGGTGCAGCTATACAAAGAGCTCTATGGCTATCACTGTATGAGGTGATTCGGGATATGCTAAACATTCTTGCTACACTGTTGGGCCTACGAGCATATCGTGTGTTTGTGACCAGTAGGGTTACCCCAGCAGCCAGGGCCATAGGTAGTTTATAGGTATGGGTTTCAGAGGTGGTTGGGGTTTGTGGGCCAGCCATGAGTAGTTATCGCAACACAAGATGTCACATACTACAGGCATATGTTAGAGGGCCTAACCACACTAGATATTATATAAAGGCCATACAGAGGCCATCAGCCTCATAGAGGATCCTGAGCACAACTGTGATGGATCCAGTACATCTTCTAGATAGTGGGACAGAGAGCCAGGGAGTATGAGTGGATTCCCCTAAAGTGGGTACGACGACAGTTGGGCCTACGGTAGGATGAGCCACCTCCCTTCCCACAGTATCAGAGGGAGGATGTAGAGGCACCACTGCCTGTACCGCGGCCATTGGACCCAGTCTGGGTAGCAAAGAGACCAGCTGATGATATGGTGGATGACGCCGATGTTACAGGTTCATTTTTGGTTTGGTGGGTAGGGCAGAGGGCATCCATGAGAGCACAACCCGCATAGCCAGATTGGGCGGCTGTTATAGTAGAGAGGGACTGTCTCTTGGGCCAGGTGTAGTTATTACAGGGGCAGCTTACTGTTACACAGGCACAGATTGGGGTACTACAGGGGTAGTTGGCCCAAACACAAGTATAGGCATAGCCTCAAGCACAGGCGCAAGTATATCCTCAGGCACATGGCGTACAGGCAGGTCAGGGTCCACTTCTATTAGGAGCCGGGGGACCAGCCCCACCAGCCATGGTGGCATGGGCCTGATATATGGAGGTGAGAGTAGAGGCCCGATATTATTAGGATGTACTAGATGGTACCGGTGCCAAGTATCAGCCATATGTGGCTCACAAAGCTGAGACATCCCAGAGTCACAGGTCATAGGGGGCCGCAGCCACAGCCGGTGGGTCAGTGACAGGTAGGAGGTGAGATCTGGCATAGGGGCTAGCTAAGAGACGAGCCGAGGGAGGGGGAGAGAGATGAGTCACCCCAGGAGCAGAGCTAGGTTTTGTTGATTTGATAGAGGATTTGTTGATAGAGACACCGGTCTGTGAACCAAGTGTGTATATAGAGGCATGCGTGCCCTCATAGGATTTATGTATTCATTTTTATTGTATATACCAGCCTGCGAGCCAAGTACATGTTGTATAGTTGATACCGGCCTGTAAGCCGAGTATATTTTAGACATGAGAGGCCGGCCTATGAGCCAAGTCAAGATTTTGACAGAGATAGCGGCCTGCATGCCGACTTTGTATTTTTGGATTATAGAGGCCCCATGCAGGGCAAGTTGTATATTGTAACATTGTTTTGATGATATATATAGATGATGAGGTTGATCCATATGGTGTGTATAATTGTGGATTTGATGCATATATTATAATGTTTCATGTGTTTTGTCGATGGTATTAGAATTGGATGTATATTTTAATGATGGTTTGATGATATACATATGTGTTGACGGTATTATGATGATGATTATTGATAACTATGTCGTTATGCAGGGAAAAGAGGTGGGCGCTGCCAAGAATTTGCAAAAAAAAAGAAAGGACCTATAATCCAAATGAGATATGTGACCGATATCGGTTATTTAACAGATGTCGATCACATATGACCGATACTGGTTATGTAACCGACATCGGTTACACTAAAACGAGCTTTTCTAAATATAGAAAAGCTTGGGAGGTAACTAAAGTTCTTATTTTTAGAGTCATGCAACATATTAAATACGAATATGCGAGGCTGTTTGTCATCCATACAGGGTAATTACATGGGAGAATTGAGTAAGAAGGAGTAAGAGATAGGTAAAGCGATCGTGGGCTTGGATTAAGAAGGCGTAAAGGAAAGTTATAGTGAAGAGGGTGGTAAACATGGTTGAACAAAGAGAAGCATCCAGTGGGCTGAGAGGAGAAGGAGGATAGGTTCCACCTCAAACGGCTACATCCTCGGAGGTATAATTTGTTTTGGTTGGAATGAGATTTTGTATGGTTATAAATATAATGTGGTAAGGTAAATAGGTAGAAAGGTGATAGGAAAGAGCTTGGGATGGGGTGAGTGTTGTAGGGTAGGTAATCAGGTGTTGGAGATATGTGCATAGGTACAGAGAGGGGAAAATGAGTGCAGAAGTTATCATAGGTGGTGTTTTTGAGTGGGGTGGTTGGAATTGACAATGACCGATATCATTTAGGAATAACCAGTATCGGTTAGGTAGCCGGTATCGGTTGTCTATAACTGATATCGGTTAATGTGTAAAGTTATGGATTGCGATTAAAAACACATGGGAAGTTATTTGTTGATTTGTTGTTTGTTGGTTTAATGTGTGCAGGCATCGGCAGGGTTGAGGATGAATGATAGGGTGCCAGCTTTGTTGTCACGGGTCTGAGTGGATGTAACACCAACTAAGTGGGCATTAATAAACCATGTGGTGTTAAGAAAAATTTGCTATTATTCATAGATCACAGGCAATCATGCTGTGTTGCAGGGGCTGATTGAGAGATGGAATCCTAAAAAGAATACCTTTTATCTACCAACAGGGGAGATGACAGAGACATTAGAAGATGTGTTCCAAATTTTGAGACTCCCAATTACAGGAAGACCAGTGTATCAGGTAGGGCCTAACGCAGCACAGGCAGCGATAACAGTAGTATTTGGTCCAGCCACATGAGATTTGACATAGCGAGGTTTGACATTCACTTATGGTATAATGTTTATGGCACACCCTGAGGCAACAAGGTTGGCAGTGGTATTAATGATAGCGGTGGGGTATTATGCATTACCTAGAGTGGACGGGGGAAGATTTTTGAAATCATTGGTGTATTATTCATGAGATGATAGAAGGTAGCCTTACTTTCACATGAGCATCTTGCAGAGCTATACAGGGGTTTATGGGCATGCAGGTGAAATCACAGGACTACACTAGATTGTGCATACTTATTACATTGTTGGGCCTATGAGCACATTGTGTGTGTGTGACCAATAGGCCAACCAATCTAGGGAGGAGAGACAGGAGTGTAAAGGTTGGGATTCAAACGACGGGTCTAGATAGAGCAAGAGGCAAGAGGTGAGACCGTGATAGATGACACTGAGTATTATAGGTAGATGTGGGAGATGGTGATGATTGTGGATATATGTTGGAGGCCTTATGGTAACTACATGGTGATGGAGAACATAGCCAAGGATTTGAGGGGTGTAGAGTGATTAAGGTGGATTGCGGGACACAGGCCAGATGAGTACGAGAGGATTCCTCTAGATCGTGTGTGGTGATAATTTGGATTTGTTTAGGATATACCCATGGCTCATAGACCATATAGGAGGATCGATGCCGAGGTACCCTTCTCACCTCCACAACCGACACTTCCAGAAGGAGCAGAAGAGACAACAGCCAATCACAGGGTAATGGATGCAGGAGTGACAGAGTCTTATAGATTATGGTGGGTAGTAGAGTTGCGAGGTACACGTGAGAGGGCCGATCATCCTGACATAGCTGTGATTACAACGGAGAGATACTGCCTGCAGGGTTTAGTTCACCAGCTTCAAACACAGGTGAATGAGACAATGGGATTGTTAGAGGTTTCGCAGTCATAAGTGGAGAGACTAGAGGCAAGATTCCTCCACACGAAAGGGCATACTTGTATGTTACAGGAGATATTGGAAGATCAGTGGGAGGAACCAATAGCAGTGGCCCCTTTAAGGATGGAGCGGCTAGGTGAGCGGCGTCGACGATCACCATCACTACCTAGTTTGGGATGAGGCGCGGGGGCGTACGTGAATTTCATAGGGGTAGAAGAATAAATAAGAATTCCGACCTGCGCATCGATGATAGAGAAGATGTATTTATTTTAACATCTAAATAAAACTAAATATGTATGTTGATTTTGAGTTTATGATAATAATAATAAATGTTTGTGTTTTGAATGTTTGGATTGATAAAGGACAAAGGTGAGTGTTATCAATATAAATATGTGAAAACATTTATATTTTTAAGCAAAACACAACACATGATAGGTTATGGTAGGGGATGGTCGAGCTAAGCTTGGGAGACCCCATGTCTCATAAGTGTTGTCTACATAGCCCATTGCACAAAGCAAGGAGGGGCCTCAGACCAATGTAGTTCTCCCTTAGGACCAAGGAGAGGTGAATTCAGGAAATTTGGTTGTGGTTAGGCAATTTGTTGGTTGGTAAAAATTTTGATATTGGTAGGGTAATGTTGTTGGATTTGGTAAGGTATAGGTGAAGCGAGGGTTAGCTTACCCAAGCATTAGGGAACCATGTCCTGATTAAGGTCAACACATAATCCTAGATTCAGGTAAAAGAGGCAAAAATGTCCCATAGTTGGAAAGAGCTAAACAAACCACGTATTATCATAGGATGAGCTTGAATCTCTAGGTACCTTGCATATGCGAGAAGTCAATAGGTGGAAAGAGTTGTATAATCACAATATATCACTTATACGTCACGTCCCTTGAGTTTTGTTGTTTTGAAAAATGGTGAGGTGAGGTGGATGGTATAGCTGGGCCGTAGAGGACTTGTTATAAGGTGATTATTCTGATGAAATAGATCTAAACCTAAATAGACGAGTCCATGACTCAAAATTGCTTTTGAATACTGCTTTTATTTTTTTGGATATAGACTGATCGATGCGGGAAGTCTATATGGGATATGCATTTTGTTGTTTCTTGAGGTCTTCACGAAGCTGATCAATGCGAGAAGCTTCTGATAGAGGCTAACTTTGTATAGTTTTCCTTCAAGGGAGCAGTCTACTTATAATAGCATGATACAGCTTTGCACATAGCTATCCTTCAAGGGAGCAGTCTAGTTTATACTAGTAGATGTAGCTTTCCACATAGTTGTCCTTCGAGGGAGCAGTCTAGTTTAGAGCTTAGAGGTCTAGATGTCCATTTGGCATGAAGTATCTAGTTTTGCAAGAAGTTTGACTCAAGAATATCCCAGAATCATATAATTGAGCACTTGTTATTTTTATACTTTTAAGTCATGGACCAGACTAAAAAGGGGAAGGCATCTTTAAGAGGAGGTGATGATCAAACCATGTGAGATTGATTCTATTTTGAGATGTACGAAACAAGGTGTATGAGGTGGTAAATGAGCTCAAGGGATGAGCGCAAGGTAGATAAGAAGTGATGTAACACTAAATTCAACAGTAGAATGGTCGAAGATGCAAGGCATTAAGGGGTTCAGGTTCAGGTTTATAATTAAGTGAAGCTAAACGATAAGTACCTGATCCGTAGGTGTGAGTGATAATGTAAGGCCCAATCCAATTAGGAGAAATTTTTCCACGATTGCTCTTTTCTAGTTTGGTTACATGTTGATTCTCTTTGAGGACAAGATCACCAATATTAAAGGTACCCTCATGAATTCGCTTATCATAACCATGCTTAATGCACTTTTGATAAATTTGAAGGTGGTTAAGAGCTGTAAGACAACGCTCATCAAGAAGCTCTAATTGGGCTAACCGCTCTTGGTGGAAGTCATCATTGATGAGAATATCCTGAAGAGATATTTTGAGAGAAGGGATTTTTATTTCTAGAGGAAAGATAGCTTCGGTACCATACACAAGAGAGAATGGTGTGGCATTAGTGGAAGTATGAATTCTGGTACAATAATCCCAAAGGGAAAAGGGGATGTGATCATGCCAGCTTTTCCCAGAATTGTTAATGACTTTCATGAGAATTTTGGTTATTTTGTTACAAGATTCGGCTTGTCTATTTGCTTGTGGATAGTACGGTGACGAGAAGCTAAGTTTGATACCAAATTTTTCACAAAGGTCTTGTAACAACTTATTTTTGAAATATTTTCCATTATCTGTTATCAGGCAATGAGGAACAACAAAACAACAGATAATGTGATGATTGATGAACTCAATGATTTTCTCTTTTTTTTGTTGAAATGAGTGGAATGGCCTCCACCCATTTAGTGTAATATTCAGTTTCCATGATGATCCAATGGTGATGTTGCAAAGAAGGCAAGTGAATCTTGCCAATAAGGTCTAAACCCCATTGTGAGAAATGCCAAAGATCTCATGTGACCTGTAACGGGTGGCTAGGAGTATGTTGAAGGTTGGCATGTTGTTGACACATAACACAATGCTTAACATATTTACAGTAGTCTTTATTAAGAGTAGGCCAATAATATCCTAGGTGACGGATCCGCTTGGCCATGGCGAGGCCACTAAAGTTCCTGCCACAAAGTTCATCATGCATTTGTTCGGTGGTATGAACGATTTCAGCACCGGTTAGACAGCGAAGGAGGATACCATCGAAGCCATGTTTATAGAGGAGTCCCCCCATGATGACATAATGAGAAACACTTTTAAGAAAAGCACGTTTGCCATTACTAGTAAGGTCAGGTGGTAGAACAGAGGTTGTAAGGTAGTCATGAAATTGGTGATACCAGGTATCCTACGAATCAACAGATACATTATTTACCATACAAACATCCGGAACTAAGTAAGATGGGGCAAAGAGTTATTGGACCAAGACAAATATGTCAAAGTTAGTTTTTGAGGTTAGAATTTGCAAGGCCAAGCAATCCATAGTATCTGTAAATTTATTAGTTGAGCGGGGAATGGTTTGGATAGAATAATGAGAAAATAAGGTCAAAAGTGAATCCACGTAATGTTTGTACTTTTGAAATTCCTCATTTTTACATTGGTAGATACCAGTAACTTGATTTACTACCAATTGAGAGTCACCGAAAATATTAATAGACTTCACACCTAAGTGTAACGCAACGTGGAGACCCAAAACAAGGGCCTCATATTCCGCTGTATTGTTAGTGTAGGGGAAATCAAGCCTGAATGAAAGAGGCATAGGTTCACCATCAAGAGGAATGAGAACAATGCTTGCCCCTCCACCACGGTAACATTTAGATCCATCGAAGAAGAGGGTCATTAGATAAGACACATCACTGAGTGAAAGAGTTGCGATCAGTTCATCAGGGAAAGTAAAATTGATAAATTGTTCCCCAGGTAAAGGGGCTTCTGTGAGTTGGTGTGCGATAGTTTTTCCTTTGACTAATTTCTAGTGTACAAACTCAAGGTAGAGGTCAGCGAGGATCATAAGCCATTGGGTGATGTGTTGGTTTAGATGAGGTTTGGCATACATATAATGTATGGGGTCAGCATTGGTGATGAAAAAAATTTTGTGATTCAGGAGGTAATGTCAGAGTTTGGTGGCCATAAATGATAGGGCTAGGCACAACTTCTCTATGTGTGTATACCTAGTCTCGTAATCCACAAGAGTATGGATTATTTAATAAATTTCTTGTTCTCGATGCTCAGAGTCACAATGTGCGAGCATGGCTCCTACAACATGGTCGGTGGCAGAAAGGTAAAGGTAGAGAGGGCAATCGTCCTGAGGTGGGACAAGCACGGGTGGCTGCAAGAGATAAGCTTTAAGAGCCTCAAAGGCTTGGTGGCACTCCTTGCTCCATTGAAAGACAATGTCCTTTTTAAGGAGATGATGGAAAGGTTGAAATCAATCCGAGAGTTGTGAAATGAAACGCCAGATAGATTGGAGTTTTCCCTGCAAACTATGTAATTGTTTGAGGTTAATGGGTGGGAGTATTTCTAGGATAGCTTTGACTTTAGCTGGGTTGACCTCAATGCCACACAAAGATATGATAAAGCCAAGGATTTTTCCTGAAAGGATGCCAAATAAAAATTTCTTTGGTTGAAGACGAGCATAGTATTGTAACAGGTGATCAAAAATAATGGTTAAAACATCGAGATGTTCACTGCGATGTTTGGATTTTCCAAGAAGATCATCGACATAATCCTCGAGGATAGTGTGCATAATGTCATGAAAAATATAATTCATAGCCCACTAATAGGTCACACCAGCATTCTTAAGGCCGAATGGCATGACACGATAGCCGAAGATCCCCCAGGGGGTAATGAAGGCAATTTTATGTTGATCAGCCGGGGCTACCAAAATTTGATTGTATCCCGAGAAGCCATCCATGAGAGAAAGCATCTCATGGCCCGTAGTGAGATCAACAAGTTGATCAATGATAGGTAGGGGGAAGTCATCCTTTGGGAAAGTGAGAATAAGGTCTCAAAAATCCGTACATATCTGAAGTCCCCCCGTCGCTTTAGTGACAGGTACGACATTAGAAATCCATTGTGGATAGTCAATAGGTAAGATGAAAGAAACAGAAAGGAGGCATTGAAGCTCTTCTTTCACCAAGAGGGTAATGCGTGGATGCACTTTTCTCAGTTTCTGTTTAACTGGTTTAGAGTCTAGTTTCAGAGTGATGTTATGGACAGCAATGTCAGGATCGATTCCTGGCATGTTGGCGTAGGACTAAACAAAAGCTTAATTGCGGGCACGGAGGAAGGTAGTGAAGGCGGCTTGTTCTAATACATCGATATATTGTATGATCTTTAAAATGTGAGGATCATCCTCCTTGTGGATGTTGATTTCTATAGTTGATTCATTCAACATAGTTTGGGTGTCAGATGGTAAGGCATGTTGAATATAAGAGTCATCCGCACCAAGGTAGGTGAGGATGGAGTCATCATCTTGGCACTCCACAACATTAATTGAAGGTGAATCTTCTTTGATCATGTCTGGATACAAAAGTGGGAGAGAATATGAGTCTTCACCATCATGTTGATAAGTGAGAGGACCCAGGAAGATAGCATTCACGAAGAAAAGAAAGTTAGGAGGGAAAGATTCTGGGTCTATTGACTCTGTGGGTGAAGATGGAAAAATGGGTGATGATGGTTTGGAAGGGGTGACTTCATTGTTTTCCTGGATACAATTTACATGAGGTTTCTTCGGTGTATGTGGTTCAAAAAATCCAATACCACAACGATCTTTGTGTTTGTGGGTAGTTACGGGAATGATCGTATGTCGACCTTGTTCATAAAGACCGAAACCAAAACCCTTCGAAGCACAGCACGTCAGGAAGGTGAGGGTGAAACGATGGTTGGCTAGATATTGAAAATCAGATTTGAAGGGAACCACACCAACGAGAGGTTCAGGGGTGACAGAGGATGTGTCGACACCCCCATACATTAGGTTGGTGTGGCAATTAAGTGGTCCGTAGGAGATCACCTCCCCCACACGACGGTCGTAGGTAGGATGTGCATGTAACTGTCCATACTCCTGTGGGGTATGAAAGGTGCTAATGTTGTATAGGAGGTATTCCCCCAGCGTAAGGTGTTGAAAAACATCTACCAAGGGATCTGAAGTTCGGATGTTGTCCACGGGGAAGGAAGTGGTATTTATGGTATTGGGTTCATTGGTCAAAGGTGTGAGTGTGGTTAAGGTGGATGGTTGAGGCGTGGTTGAAGTAGATGGTTGGGCTGGATCAATGGGTGCCTTAACTGGTACAAGCACATCATTAGGGTGATATAACATATTACAGGTTTTGAAGGGGGAAGCGTCAGCTTTGACAGTGTATGACTTCCCCTTATACTTAAATTTGATGCATCTATGTAAGGTGAAGGGAATGCATCCCATAGCCTAGATCCAAGGGTGGCCTAACAACATGTTGTATTAGAATTCTCCCTCAAGAACATAGAAGAGTTAAGGTAAGGTACGTGGCCCTACACGAATGTTAAGGATCATGGTGCTTAAGGTATAAGTAATAGCATGGTTGAATGAACACAACATGGTGGGGTTGGCACACATGCAGCTAGGAGGGATAATCATCTATTGAAAGGATTTAGAAGAGATGATGTTTAGGCTAGCGCCCCCATCAATCATAACAAAATGTACCTAGATGTCTTGGACGTAAGCCTAGATGAAAAGAGCGGGATCAGGATCTTCTGCACCAAAGATGACAATTTCTTCTTTGAAAAAACTGACAGCAGTGGCTTACTGTATAGGGAAAAAAGTGGTTGTGGAGGTAGGTTTTTTGGTGAGAGAAGTGACGTGGTTGGGTGTTAAAATGGAGGTGACAGGAAAGGTTTCATTAGGTATGACCTCTATCCCTTGAAGGATCTTAATTAGAGCTTGTCGATGCGATTCAGATGTTTGAATGAGATCATAGAGTGTCATGTTTACAGGAGATTGGTGAAGTTGTTTGATCATGGTGCAATGGGAAACTCCATCAGAGATGGGATAGGCAGGTCCATAAATGAACACTTTAGGTGATGGTGCGATTGGGATGGCAGAAGGAGAGAGAGATGCCATAGGTGTGCTTTCTTTAGCTTTTCCATTGTTTTTCTGACCTCGAGTAGCAATGTTAATCATGTTCATCTCGTGAATACGAGAGGAGGAAGATGGCGGGGATAATTCATTGTTCTCGACAGGTGGGGTTGCAATGATGATAGATTTTGGTGAGGCGGGGACAGGTGGTATAGGAGAAGGGATCAAAGTTAAGGGCTTCTCTCTCCTTAAATTGTCTTTCTTAGGTTGTCTATCTGAGATAGGTGACTGGCGAAGGATGGCTTTCAAAGCTTTTCATCCTTCTACATCATGTCCTGGTGTGTGATGGTAAGCACAGATTTTAGATTCATCATAACCTATAGGTTGAGGTTTAGATGGATCATAGAGTCTGAGCGGGGGTAGGGAAATGGTCACATCCCCTACCAACATATCAAGGATCTTGGAGTAATATACTTTGAGCGGGTCAAATTCAGATGAAGATGAGGCTGTTGATTGAGTGGGTGATATTTTTTATTGTTTTGGTAATGGTTGGGTACGAATGGTTTGTACAGGTGGTGATTTAGGTAAGAGATTTTGATGATTGGTTTTAACTAGGCGAGGTTTCTTCTGCGCAAAAATTATGTTTAGCTGGTTAGATGATGAGGCCCCAGCTGACATGGTGGTAGGAAATAACCACGGGGAGAGAGGAACAACAACAAATAAGTCCTTCGATGATCAAGTTTTCTTAGGGTTGGCAAGTAGGTGAGATACTTGGGGCAACGGTGTTGAGACACCCGTGGGTGTCTGTAGGGGTGCAAAAGGTATAGGTCATGTTAAAGAAGATGTGGGAGGCATGGTGTATTGAGGCAAGGTGGAGGGGTGAGGCCCTAATATAGAAGGTAGGTGTGATGGTGAAGGCTGAAGTTGTGCCTGCTATATCGGTGTGATTGGGGGTGAGCGTTTTAGTTGTGGCAGAGCCATAGATTGGACTCGAGGAGATTGGGTCTATCTCCTAGATGGATTGACGGCATTATTTTTGGATAAATCTAACCATTTAGGTGGGTGTGTCAGGATGGGTATTGGTGAAGTACCAAGCGTAGGGGAAGGTTTGGTTAGGTTGATAGAGGTGGTTAAGGGATTCGATAGAGATGAGGGGGGTGAAGGTGAGGACATAGGCATTTTGAGCTTTTGTAAACACCTCGGGTATATGGTAGAGGTGTCTGGATTAGTCATCTGCATTTGAGTAGAGCATGGTGTACTCAAACACTCCCATAAGACTCGTCTATCTTCTAGGGGATGATAATCTTCACGTGTGAATAGGAACTTTGGTATGGAAGAGAGGTGGGTTGTGATTCCGGTCCACTGTGGGTGTGATAAAGGGGGTAAATGAGGCGTTGTATCAATGGGTGTTAAGAGGTCAACCGGTTGCTGGAAAGATTTAGGTGATGAAGAAATAATAGGTAGGAGGGCATGTTAGAGGGGATCCGTCATGATTAAGGATTTTGGTGATGTAGGCTCAAGGGGTTTCTCCTCTAAGGATGATAGAAAAAGTGGCAAGCCTTCTTCTTTTGCAGTAAGAGTGGTAGAAGGATATGTTTGGGAAATAGATAAGTTAGATAACATCCGCTCACAATCTTGCAGGGATGTGGTGTAAGAAGGTTCATTTTTGAGAAGAGAACTCTGTGTGGTTAATTCCTTTATGGGTAAAGGAATAGTGGGATTTTCCTCTTGTCCTAATGAAGGAGATGGGGGTGAGAATCCCTGCGTTGGTGAAGAAGCTTGATTCAAAATTTCCTTAATGGAAGCCCTAGGTTGGGAGTTTAAAATCACATGGATCTCATGCACACTCTTCTCCTTAGCTGAGGTATCTTGGTTTGTGTTACTGTTAGATGCATAGTATGGAAATGGTTTGTTGAAGATTTTTAAATTTTGATTAGTGGGGGCATTAGGATTATCGAGAGTTATATCCCCTACATCAACCATTTCCTACACTATGTTTTTCAACATCTTGAAGTTTTCGTGACTGTGTCCCTTCACGTGATAGAAGTTACAGAAGTCATTTTCTTTATACCAAGAAGGTATAACATAGGTGGAATAAAACCCGGAGTGAGGTTTAACAGGAGGCAAGGTGATAGCTCTTGCTTTAAGCAATTTGTCTAAGATCACACCATAAGTTTCTCCCAAGGGAGTGTAGTTGATGGGCTTAGCTTTATACTTATAGGTGGCTTTCGGCTGGGTATTAGATAGTGCTTGAGATTTGACCATCACTGCGTGTACGGCACCCTTTGATTTCAAAGCATCCGATGCATGAGAGTCGGTGGTGTTGAGTTTGGTGGTAGAGTCTTGGGTCCGGAAACTTGAGATTTTGTTGCGTAACCTCAATTTCTCCTCCTCTAAGGCTCGTATCTCTAGTTTCCGAGCCATAGTAAAGGCCTCATCAAAGGTGCAGAAAGTTTGAATTTAGAGGGTGGGAGAAATGTGTTTAGCCTAGGCCCGCGTAAAGAGTTCGATGAGCTCGGCCTGAGGTAAGGCATAAGTAAGTTGGTTGATGAGGTCCCACCATCGTCCAACAAAATTTGCAATAGAATCGTCTTCAAATTGTCGGATGGCATAAAGGTCAGTAATGGATACTTTCTTGGCAGTATTGATGGAGAAGATATCCAAGAAATATTGGGCTAATTGGTTAAAGGAGAAGATTGAGTGTTAGGCTAAAGCACTGTACCACTCCAAGGCAAGTCCTGATAAGGACATGGGAAAGGTACGGAGTAGTAAGGCATCATCATGAGCAATCAGATAGCAGGCATGTCTGAATGATTACAAGTGTTGTTGAGGGTCCTCCTTACTATTAAAGCGAGTAAATTTCAATAATTCCCATTGAGGAGGATATGTATGACGGGGGATAGAAGGATGAATAGGCTCCTGACAAACTTGCTCATATGTCAGGGTGTTACGACTTCCTGAAATAGAAGCCTCAAGATTTTTCATCTTGTCCATCATTTGTTTGATTAAATCATTGGTTGGGTTAGATGATGGTGCTGTCATTGTAAACAGAGGAGGATTGGTCCAAGATCCACTACTAGACAATGGTGGGATTGAATGTTGATAAGATAATGGTGATGAATGTGTTGGGGCAGCCGAATAAAGGTGTCCTATAAAAGAGGTTGAGGCCACCGGATGAGTTTGTGGAAATGAAAAGGTGGGCGGAGCTTGTGAGGGAAAGCTCATGTGTATAGGTGGCAGAGAGAAAGTTATAAAAGAGACAATTTGTGAGAGAGATGAGGTAGCGTCAGTGGATGGTAGTGATATGTGGGGCCCCAGATTAACGAAAGGAAAGCCAATTGGTGTAGTATGAACCACCGAAACCACTGAGCTAGGAGACGGGGCTAAGGATGAAGACGGTGAGGTGGAGTTATTAGGTGGGGAAGGGGCTAAGTGAACGGTGATACTAATAGGCATACCAATGAGGAGCTGACCATCGGGTGTACGGTCAGGGGTATGAGACAAATAATATTGTACGGTGCTAGGATTAGCATCCAAAAATTTGGCAAATTCCTTATCTTCTATAGGGATCTTGGAAAAATTACTGGTATCCGTAGGACTCCCCATAGGATGTGAAGGGGGTGACTCAGGAAAAGGCACGGAACATGCATGTGAAACCATGGCTGCAACTTGTTTTCAGGTGATAACAACCATGGAAAAGAGGACATAGTAGGGATTTAATCAATCTGGAATAGAAACATCAACAAAATGTTGGAATTGATAGGTTGCTGGTTTGTCAAGAACTATTAAACACAGTAACCGATATCAGTCAGATAACCAATGTCAGTCAGAATGTAGCTGGCGTTAGTCAGATAACTGATGTCGGTAGTATAGGACCGGTGTTGGTCACTATGAAAGCAAAGAGAGGATGTAAGAAGCTACTTGTTTGCGGATAAAAATGCTTAATATACCTACCAAACTGTCTTGAAGTGATCACTGAAACAATGTATGACAGAGAAACAAAACTAAAAAACAAGCAAGATGCACAAGCAAATCAAGAGACTAACCATAGGATTAGTTTTAATCACTTTGGGCTTATGCCTTAGATGCCAGATGATGTCAATCTTAAATAAAAGACCTAAGGGAGATGTCAAGTTTTTTTCGGCTCATAAGGCTAACTCAATCGGGTGGAGGAATGCCGCAGGAAGGGGGGATGTTTGAGTTGTTGTGTTGATTATGATGTGATTTGGTATGTGTTGTACAGTGAGAGTAAGATGAATTTCTCGTCAATACCATGGATATCACCCACATGTGTACGACCTGTTACTTAATCTATGTTCACTAGAATTAAAAAAAACAAGGAATAATGTGATGCACGTGTTTTAGACCCAAATCGAAAATGATATTCGATGAAGAAAAGAAGATGACTTTCACTAATGCAAAGATGTGAAAGAAAGACAAATTCGTTTACCAAAATGACAAAATATTTTGTGAATATTTAGAAGAAAGAAACAGTAAGTGTGCTCCCTATATGAAACCAAGCAAGAAAGAAAGAAACCTGAAAAGGGTCCCACCGGGCGTGCCAAAATGTTTCACATAGAATTTCGTTCCAGAATAGAGTTGCTTCTATCCTTTCATTCTCTTGAGAAACAGATAAGGGTTAGGGCTAGGAGGAATACCTGTTGAGTGTTGGAAAGGTGTGCGTGTACCATAGAGAGATCAGATCGATTGTGAAGAACTCCTTTTTGTCTGGGAAGGACTACTTGTAAGTAAGAATACAAGACCACCAGATCTTAGTTAGACAATAAGTGAGGGAACTGCCTTGGGCCCAGGAAATATTAGACTTCCTTTCGAAGGTGGTCAGTTCCCGTTTTAAGATGAATTAATGTAAATGATAACAAAGAAGCTATTGCAAAATCATGATTTAGGTACCTTCTTAAAAAGTAATAGAGACTAAAAATAATAAAATGTCATGATGTTTGTTTGGTCACCAGTTATTGATGCATTCAGATAAAGTTACAAGGATAGACCCAGCTGGATATGAGATTGTTTGGGGGTAAATAAGGGAAAGGTTTGTTCTGTCATAAGTCACAGTGACTGATGCTGGTCACTGGATAACTGACTATGGTTATAACACCGATACCGGTAGAAGATAACCGATATCGGTAGGGGCAGTGATTTAGGGGTTTCAAATGGAAGTCAGATGTAAGGTGGTTATGGTGTTTATAGGGTTAATCAATGATTGGAGGGGGTAGTAGGGTGATGGAGAAAACTTAGAGAGTGAGAAAACTATCTTTGGGGCAATATAGGGGTTGATGAATGAAATTTAGGTGCAGAGTGCTGCCGGGTGGTAGATCTAGGAGTGAGCTTATAATTATTATGAATTAAAAGTTCAAGAAATGGTGTTTAGAAACATACAAGATACTACTTACTAGTTCCTGATGAAGATACAGGTCCAAGGAGTGTGGTGGTGACAGTAAGGCTTAGTTGGGATGATCTTGTATTGGAAAGTGAGCTGATGAAGCTATCCTCAGTCTTTCCCAATGCTTGGATGAGTGTGACAGCGATCTAGTTGCTCGGTTATAGTTTTGGGCTCAATCCTCTTCTCTACAACCTCTTCTACTTGTTTCACTTCTCTCTCTCCTGCCAAATGAATTCCGGATGCTTTCTTTTTGGTTAGGGGAGGTCATTTACAGGGAACCGATGGTGGTTACGTAACCGATGGCAGTCGAATAGGAACCGATGTTGGTTAGGTCAAAGTGGCTATTTTTAGTAAAATAGCCATACTTCCATCCTTTTATCCCGAGGGATCAGTTGTGGGCTTGGTCAAGTCATTATTAGGCTCGTTTTGGTGCGGGTGAGGGGTGATGAGTCATGGGTGTGGGTCTGGACCAAGTCATAGGTCTTAATTAGGTTGGTTTAGGGTTAGGGTAGGTCATGATGAGGTGGTGAGGTGAGGTGGTAGGGTTGGAGACGTAGATTTATTAATTATAAGGTAATTAATAAATAATTGTGTAAGGTTTAGGTGGTGAGGTAGGGTTAGGTTGTGGGATGAGATACGGGGTACAGGGTGTCGTAAGACACAAATTTGGTGTCTACAGTGATATTCTTTGTTAGTTCAGCAAATTTGGGGACAAAGTGTTGAAGAAAATTTACCTTCCCAAAGAATGAGTGCACTCCTTTCTTGTTGGTGGAAAGAGATAGTTCTTCATGATGTTTCCCAATAGCTTTCCTTCTATGACTCCAAAGATACACTTCTTGGGATTTAGAGAAATTCCATGTTTTCTACATCTTGCATAATTTGTTCCAAGTGGAAGATATGATCACTTCTCTTCTTTAAAAATGTGGTTAAGTCATCAAGGTATATGAAAATGCAATGCCTGAGATCTTTGAAATCCATGTCCATGGCTCTTTGGAAGGTGGTTCCCACATTTATCACACTAAAAGGCATCTTGATGTAAGCAAAAGTGTCATAAGTAGTTGTGATATCCGTCTTGCTACAATGTTCATCAGCCACTTTAATTTGATTATACTCTGAGAATCCATAAAGAAAAGAGAGCATCTCAGAACTAGTAATTGCTTGTAGGATATGATCCATGATCGGAAGAGGGTAATTTTCCTTGAGAGATTCCTGATTGATATTTTTGAAATCTACACATATTCTGATCTCCCTATTTTTCTTTTTAACTAGTACAATGTTGGCCACCCATGTTGAGTGGTGAATGGGGAAAATGATTATGGCATTCAACATCTTGTTCACTTCTTCCTTGATAACATCAGAAATCTTTGGATTATAGTCTTTTCTTTTGCCTGAAGGGCTTAGCATCCTACTTCAAATGAATGGAATGATGAATCTCCTTCGGTTGAAAATATTTGAGTTCATCGTAAGAGTAGACCAGCACATTATATTACTTTTTAAGAAAAGCAACGAACTTCCTTTTCTCTTCAAGTGAGTAGAATTTTCCAATGTTGACCATCCTTAGATCTTCAGAAGTCCCAATGTTTTCCTTGTCAAAATCAGATGGATAGTGAGAATATAGCTTTTATTTTTCATGAATAAATATGTCATGCTTGTCAAATAGGTCCTCCAAAGAGACTAGACATTTAGGGATCTTATTCCCTTTTAATCTGATCATGCTTTCATCATCCACTCTTTCAATTTCATCTTATGCATCTTTATCCATAGCTTCTCTATGTGGATTAACACTTCCCTCAAAGAATAGATTATTGAAGTTGTCTTTTTGCTCTAAGAAGGCTAAAATATGATTTTTGTCATTGAAAACTTTCCAGTGATCTGCGTTATCAGGTACACTTGGTCTGAAAACCATCTCAATGGGGTTATTTTGTCCTTGCCAAAATAAGGATGAGTCAATAGGGATGTTGATACTATAAGAGAATCAGCTCTTTCATTTTTCTATCTTGGGATGGCTTCAATAGAGAATGCATCAAAGAATTCAATGCAATTCCACACTCTATTCCTGTAATGCCTGAGCCTTGGGTTCTTAACCTAGTATTGCTAGCAGATTTGCTTCACTATCACTTCTACATCACCAAGGCATCTCAGCTTTTTGATTCCCATGTCTTCCGCTACACTTATGCCCAAGAGGAGAGCTTCATATTATGTTGAATTGTTGGTGTTGTCAAACTAAAGTTTTTATGCAAAAGGATGTATCACATTGGAAGGAGAGTACAACACAAAACCAGCCCCTGAGCCTAATTTGTAATGGCTTCCATAAAACTCCATAGTCCAGACCTAATCTTTCTCTAATTCCGAGGAAAGTGGCAAGTATTCTTCTCATTGTGAAGTAAGTAAATAGTTTCCTAATCCAAAATCTTAAAAGAGGATATTAGCTCTTGGGTCACTGAAACTTCTTTCTGTAAACTTTATTTTTCTTACCAGAAGTAGCTTCTTCATTTCACCCTTGACTAGAATAGTTTCAGAGGTCCAATCCATCTTTATCTCTCCACCAAGGTCTCTACAAAAACTTCTACTCAAGAGCATGCCAAAAGATGTTGGAATGTGTGCCACTAAGATGGTTAGAAGTACTTTTTTATCAGGGTATTCATCCAAAGCCACTTGTGCATCTTTTATCCTTCCTACTAGTGGTACTTGCTTAGATTCCATTGAGTAACAAGCTCCATTAACTCTAGTTATTTTCAGGATGAGAGCATTGGAAAATTTGAGTGGCATTATGTTATCAGAAGCTCTGGCGTCAATGATGTAATTGTTGAGCTCAAAACCATTCACGAGAAGAGACAAGTAGAAGGGTTCCACCTTATCTGTTTTGGAAGCACTTAGGGCCAGCATGTTTTGAGCAGGTTGTGTAGATGGTGTCGGGAGTAGACCTTTAGAATTTGAACTTGAGGGTATATAAATGTTTCTCTAATCAACATTGATTAGTCTATCAAACTGAATCGGGTGTGTTTGAAAGTATTCAATCTCTGAGAGCTGCACTTTGGTCTTACTAGCATGTTCCACAAAATAAAGTGGATCAATGTTGGATGAGGGGGAAGTTCTTGGAGTGAAGGAAGGTTTACATGGTAGGGGTCTTTGAGGAACTTTGGCTGACTTAGAAATTGGATTGTCTTGTGAGGGTGAGGCCATTAGCTTAGAAGGAGGTGAAGGTGAAGCTATGGTCTGAGTTTTAGCTGACTTAGGATAGACTTCATTGGAGGGAGGAGTGTTTTTAATAACTTTTGATCTATAAGGAGGAAAAGGTGACTTACTATATATAACAGCCTGATCTCTAGCAGCCATTTGGCCTGGTTTCATTTTGGTTGAATCCATTGAGGGTGGTAATGGTGATCCTCTACTGATGATCTTCTTTTGTGTCACTGCTAGAGTGGTATCTTCTTTAGTTTTATTTTCCTCTTGAGCCATAGAGGGTAGATAATATTTCTTGGATTGATCTCGAGTGAAGACAGCACATGAGAAGCTTGGGGCTTCCTCTTCTTCTTCCCCGTAGTCAATGAACTCAAACAAGTCATTGTGCATATCAACTTATTCAATTTTGAGGTAGCCTTCACAATCCCCTGCTATTTCTCCTTCAAGTTCATCAATTTCAGCATCCTCACTTGATTATTTGGTGTCACAAATAGCATTGATAGGAGGTGCTTCAAGGGAAAGTTGGCTAGGAGGTGGTGCAATTATTTTCCTATCAAGTAAGTTTGGCCTCCTTGAAGCATTTCTCGTTGTCATTTGGGACAGCTGTTTCTTTAAGGAAACTAGATCATTTGCCATTTTCTGGAAGATAGGATCTGTAGTTACTGAAGCCAAAATTTTACCCTTCTACTTCCCATTTCGGCCTTTCACCTTTCCAGAGAGGATTAATTCATCATCAGTTTCAATGGTGAAGTCTTGAGCTTCCCTCAGTGTGTTTGGTTTGGCTCTTCTAATGAAGAAACCAACTTCTAATGCAAGACACTGATGAATAATCTTCTCAGGTGGTTCTCAGGAGGTAGCACATCTTTAGGGATTCTTCTTGTCAATCTGGAAAACCTTTCTACAAATTCCCTCATGGATTCAGAGATTTCTTTCTTTATTTGGACTAATTGCACCAGTGGCTCTTGACCATTTTCAGTGCTCTTGAATCTATTTTCAAATGATTTTCTAATATCTTCCCAACCAGTAATAGATCTTGCAAGAAGCATGTAAAAACATTCAGTAGATTTTTCTTGAAGTGATTCCATAAATATTTTGACTGACACATCTTCATTCTCAATTCTTAATACACCACAAGCAGTGATGAATGTTGTTACGTGTTCTTCAAGGAGTTGAGAACCATCTCCCCTAAATTTGGAAAAATTATTTCTAGAGCCTCTTGGCAGATCATGAAGAGATTGTTGGAGGGCAAGTGGGCCTATGTTTCCTCCCCATGGCATAATAGGCCTATGTGCTTCACGTTCACGGTCACCCATTCTCTTTCTATTTTTGGTTTCTTGGTTAGCTAAGGCTGCCTCCCTCTCCTCTGCTATAGCTTGGAGTCTTGCAATTTCTTCAAGTTGAGCTCTAATCTCTTCCTCTCTATCAAACTGAGCTATAAACTCTACTTATTCTCTCTCCAACTCCCTAAAAGTAGGTTCAATCACTCTTCCTTACCTCAGCTGGCGAGTATACCTTCTATCAGCTAGCTTGAAAATTTATTGTCTTCTCTGGAGGTGTTAGAATTTGTCTTTTTCTTCTTTTTCACAGTCCAGAATTTTGTAGCAATGGTGAGATGATTTACACTCTGCCAAATATGCCAAGTAACCTCTTTCAGGTCTGAAATTATTTCCTCTAGATATGACAGAGAAAAGAAGGTTTTCTAGAAGGATTTGTAAGAATTTTGATTTACATCCATGGAGTTCATATGGCTGCTCAATCTGCAGAACTCTTCTATTTGAATCTTTTTACATTTTTGGATCACAAGGATCTTCAGACTTTAAAGGTGAACTTAATGATATTTTAAAAACCTTTTCATCATTTTTGGGTGCAGATGTTGTAACTCTACCCCATGGTGGGCACCAAAAACTTTTGGTGAGAAAATTTGTCTTGTTGAAAAATTTGTGGATTTCAGACCAACACTATGGGAATCCAAGTCCCTCTACATTTTAATGGTGCAGCTCCCATTATTTAGCATGTAAAACCAAAGTGGATTTATGGTGGTTTTGTCAACCAGAGATCCATAGGAAAACACCACTGTCCCTATGGCAATAATACCAACTCCTTGCTATAGCAGAAATCAATTTGAGAAAGGGGAGGGAGTGAGAATGAAGGAGGGGGGAATCAATGTTGTGGGTAGAGTGTCAAATGCCCACACACATCTACTAGAAGTTTCATTACATGCATTAATTAATAGAAGAAAGACAAATTTGTAATTTCTGAGCACAAGACAGAATAAAACATGTTGGTCAGAAAGAACTAATCGATTTTTCCATTGGGGGGACATAAAATTCCTTCCTTTTTTATTGATCTCAGAGTTGAAACTTGTACGAGTGGGAATAAAATAAAAATGCAGAGGAGAATAGAAGAAGACTAACAATTGTTTTTGTCCTCTGTTTGCAAAAATGTTCTTCCAATTTCCAATTTTGATTTCCGGCCCTCACAAATACTTCAAAAAACCATTAGATCATTCGACCCAAAGCCGTTAGAAACAAATTTGATCATTTCCCCTCTTCTAGATTCCTCTGTCGCAAAGAAAATGCTTCTAACAAGCCCAAGTAGAGCTTCTACATGAAAAAATGTGTTTTATGTTTCAATTTGCCAGTTTGCATATGAACCGTTTGATCTTTTGCCCTAATTTCTTTGAAATTGGGCCATCCACGTGGTAGGAGAACATTGGAGTGGAGTCGAGGGAAACATTTTTTTGTTTTTTTCATGCCATAAACATTTTCTTGATTTTCTCCCACAAAAATCCATCAAAATCTAAAATTGAAGTGTTCATCACGTAGATAATTTTAACAGCTTTCCATTGATACCAAAAACATGAAAAAATGAGCTCTAGTTTGAAATATATGGCCCTCTGAAGATTTAGGGCAAAATTGGTAAAAAAGAGAGTCAAAATTAGGGTTGATAGGGTCAAACTTTAAATTTTTCCCTTTTGGAAAAAATTCCTAAAAATATTTGTGGCCCCACCGCTCTGAGACACGTGACACCTTCTAATTCATTCATGGGCCGGAGACCTACCCTTTTTCATTTCGATTTCATATTGGGAAAATTTTCCAAAAAATGTTCATGCCCTGCCACTCTGAGACATGTGGCACTCTCTGATTGTTCATGGATATGCAGCTCCATTTTTTCCTTTTGATTTCATATTGGGAAAAATTTCACAAAAAATTCTACACCCCACTACTCTGAGACATGTGGTACTCTCTGACTGGTCGCAGATATGCGGCTCCATTTTTTCCTTTTAAATTTTAAATTGGGAAAATTTCCCAATTTACCTCTGTGCCCCGCCGCTCCGCCTTGACATGTGGCACATCCTAATTAGCTGTGGGCCTCAACCCATTTATTTTCCTCTACAGGATTTTGGGCTGAATGTTTCCTTTTTTTTTTTTCCCCAAAAGGGATAAGTTCCAAATTTCTCTCCTCGCCTCCACCAATTTTCTCGACAAATTTTTCAACTTGCCTTCGTGGGCCCGCCTAGGGAAAATTTCCCCTCCAAACTCTGCCAAGCCATAACTTACAAAATACAAGGAGTTAGGAGGACTCCCTTACCTTTCTGGAAAGGGTAAAGAATTATCCATTTGATAGAGGTGTTTCTAAGAATCCTTGATCCCTTAGGAAGTGCAAGATATCAAAATACTCAAACTGGACCATTTTCAAAGGGTAACCAACTCAAAAATTTATAAGTCCAAACTTGGAAAAAGAAGAAAATTTTTTAGAGGAAAACACTTTGGAAAATGGATTTTCTCGGCTTTCTCTCCTTCTCTTTTCTTTGAATAATTCTTAGAAATATTAACCCCCCTTTGGTGTGATTATCCTTTTTCCTTTTATATCACCCCCTTCACTTGTTAACCTTCAATTTTTTCCCCCCTAAAAGTATAAATATTCCAAGGAATATTCCCCTTTCAAAATTTGTTCTAGAACATGGCATTTAAAAAAATGTTTTTCTTTTAAAACTGCCAGATGTACAAATCACAAGTCTTTTATATCAACTTCACTAGTGCTCAACTAGGATATCAAGTCATCACTTCTGGTGGATTACTTTAATCATTCTTACCTAATATTGATAAGGTAATCATTTCAAATAATCTCTGAACACTTCTAGATGACACTAATATGACATATATCCATACTCAGTTTTCAATTATCTACCTTAAGTGCCACACACTATGTTTCAAGTTTCATTGGTTTAATTTCCACACATAGTTTCTATCAAATCACCTTGATTTACCAACTCTGCTCATTCCTAACATTTTCCAATTCTTAAATTCCCCTCTGTGTGAACTAAACAAAATATCCTTCATTTCATGGGAAATATTGTATCAAATCAAAAACATATGTCTCCTTTTCATTATAAAACTTGTCTCAATTTCATTATCATCATGCATTTCCCTTCTTGTTCTAAGTATAAGAAATTTCAAAAAAAAATGGAAAAGGTACTTGTAGCTCACATCCTGAAGGATATTTTTTCAAAGCACCTAAATCAAATTTTTTATTTAAGCGGCCCTGATGAAGCTTTTGTCAGGGATCTGTTTGATATAGAATGTGTGGGTGACACTAGAGGGCCCTTAACATACCGGCAAGTCTAGCACTTCTTACAAGGCTAATCAAGATAAATCCCATGTTTGCATCCTTCTAGGTTATGTATTTCCATGTTTTTAGATGGGAGCACTTGAAATCTCCCGAATATTCAAAAATATATTGGGTTGATAGAAGACCTCAAGCCTCTAGGAAAACCAATTTTCAATTTCCCTTTTTATGTGATGAGGGGTTTGTATCAAGAGATATTCCTAAGGAATCATATGTGTTGTATGATAAATCCTCCATCGACAAAGTGCCTACTATTTCCCACAAAATAGATGAGTCGAAGAAAAAGGATCAATTTCCTAGAGAAGAAGTAAGTAGAGACCGTGCCTTCGCAACTATTTCTAGAACCATGGTCATCTTCAGGGAAAAGGAAAGGTGAACCACAACCTCAACCTCTAATCATTATCTCATATGGCGAAGATGACCAATCATTATCTACTCGCCATTCAAGGGAAGTAATTGATTCTTGGAAAATACTGAGCCATAAGGTCAATAGCTTGCACAGGAAGGATATATTTTTCCTCATTTGAAATTAGTTCACTAATCCACCCTTTCACCAAATTTGTTCCATCATTTTCCTCTTGTGATTCAAGTTGAGGCTCCTCAAGGACAACCATTAAATGTTTTAAAACCCCCTGCTCATCCAGATGTAGTGATTCTACTTGTTTTTCATTATTTACTTCAACGACCATCTTGTTATTCTCACCTTGTGTTAATAATTCTTTTGGATGTTCCTCTCCTTGGTCTATAAACTGAAATTGATCACTTCTTCCTTTATTTATATCAACACTTCAGGGGGAGATTCTTTCCTTATTTCTTTAAAGGATGCCATACTAGTACCCCACTTCTCCTTCGACATTTTCTTGAGTTACTGACTGGATCACGAGCCCTACATTTTTCAAACTTTGGTGAGTTAGCATCCCACCCTCCTCTTGCTTTGATGATGTTTCTAGAAATTTAATGGTAGGTTGTTCATCTAAATCCAACTCCACATTTCTATCTAGGATTTGCATGTCCTTATTAACAATGTTATCTCGCCAAAAATTTTGGCTTGTGATAACTTTACTTTCTCTTTATAGAACAAATTTTCCTTTTTGAGATATTTCACCAACCTTAGTAACTTCATAAAAAATAGAAATAATCTTCTTCTACTGAACACCTCTGTATTGACATCTTCTCTACTAGGTAGTTCTAGTTTTTCTTATTTCTATAACATCTTATTTTAATAGAAGGAGCATCGGTTACTTGAGCATGTTTTATTTAATATTCAAATAGAAGAGAATTTTTCTCTATTTCATCACTAGTTTAGAGGTCATCTACTGGTATCATTAATGGTTCACTCATTGATAATTGGAGAGCTATCTAACATGGAAAAATCCCTCACTAGTATCAACATCAATTACATTATCTTAGGGCCTTCACAGATTCATACAAATGTTCCAGTCAAAGGCATACTCATATCATTAGTAAGCATAGGGTTTTAGATGTCTTTGTACCTGGAGTTAAGGTTTGGATACTTATTAAACTATTCACAACATTTTTCTGGGTTTCTTGATCTTGAGCGGTTTCCATTGTTGCTTCTTTCATAGGCAGAGGTGGGAAGGGAGACTCTAATTGTCCCACTTGTGCCAATGATGGGGCATGTTGTGCCTGATAAACATCACTCCTTTCAAATTTAGGAGGATCAATTACCATATCTCTGTACTCTGTGCTTCTTGGGCGTGTGGAAACCTACTCTCACCAATACTACTACAGTATATGATTAACCTTATGTTTCATGTGTGCCCTTTCAAACTTTTTTAGATTAGAAGCCAATCATTTTCCCTTCCTTATGTGGCTTAGGTTGAGTAAGACCACTTGTTTATGGCTTCCACTCATTAATTTCTCAGTATTATGAGGCTTTGGTATAACACCTGAGAAAAATACATGGGATGTTAAGCCGTTTCCCTTTTCTTGAATTGGCATTGCAAAAGTAATGGGGGAATTTTCCATAGATTTCAAAAGCATGCTTTCATTCTTTTTCCTGAGAACTGACATAGGAGTACCACGTTCCACAAGCAGATAAGGTCCAATCATCTATGAGTTCAAGGGTGGGTATTTTTTAGGGAAATTGAGGGGCCTTTCCTCCCAAAGGATCCATTCTATCTGCTCTCCTCCTTCAGGGGTGGAATATCATCATTCAAGGTTCCCAAACTCCTGATTTTATTTAAGATTTTGGTATTTTGAATTGATAGGTTGATTCCTTTCTGAGTCAACCAATTCACAGTTCTTCTCATTACATCTGTTATCCTTATATAATAATCATCATATTATACTTCATTCCAATCTGGGGGCATTATGAGTTGTGCCTCCACCTTCTGATCAACATAATATTTTCTTACCATATGTGGGTCATCCACAATTCCTTTTGGAATAACTACAATTTTGAAATCAATTATTTGTGAAAGGGTCATCCTAGAGAAATCCCTTAATCTAACCTCTTCCTCATCCCTACAGTTCATCCAATAATATTCAAACTAAGGCTCATGCTCAAAAAGTGTTTGCAATGTTGTTGAATACCCATCTGATGTCATAACTGGCCCTTGTCTCAAATTTTTCCATATCAAATTTTTGCATTTCATCTTCAATCAACCTAGTTCTTTATGATGGAATGGCATGAATACCTTCCAATTCAAATAGGGATTTTGATATTTTTCTTATGCCTCCCAAGAAATTAATTTATGTATAGGTGTTAGCTTCATTTCTAGTTCACATAAAATCAATTTATCATCTACATACCTAGCCAACTTATAAGGATTTCACTCAAAACCACTAACCCTTATGTATGTGAAATTTTTATATTGAATGAAGTAGCATTTGTATTCCAAAATCACTTTTATAGCTTGTTTAGACATCCTATATTGTCCCCACTCTGGCTTGAAAAGATAAATGATTGGGGAAAAGAAAGCATCGTTAACTAACCTTATGTTCCCACTCTAGTTGATCAGTTGTAGTTGGGGAAATATATCATGCATTTGGAACTACTTGAAATACTTCTCGTGGTGAAAAACTTGGGAAACGTCGATGCCCAACAACATTATAGATCAAGTAAGTCATCATGTAACATTCTAGCTTTGAATTGTCACCCATCTCAATTCTCGTTGCTAAGGTGACCATGTGGCCATGGAGTGCTTCTGCAATGAAATTTTCCCAACAGATACTCCCTTTTCTTTCCAAAATGATCCACATATAGGTAACCATCCACTACTTAAATTCATTTACATTTTCCAAACCCACCATTCGACTTAGTAACACAATGACATCTTTAACCTCTTCAACAAATTGTGCCCTAACCCGATTTTTAGGGATTCTACCCATTGTCTTCTTCGTAATAATCCATTTTGTATTTATCATCTTGACATAGTCCTTTTTTCTTTGCTTCTTAATCCTGTAGGGCTAATTTGATAGCAATGGTGATCATGTTGGTGTTTACAGGACAATTTTAACATTTTTCTAATGGTTGCAGGCAGTCAATGTCAAAATTACATCCCTACTCACATCTAATACTTCCCTCTTTTCAGGATCATAATTCATAGCACAATGCCACACCAACTCTGAGGAAATGAACTGCTGGTGGGATAACACCTGCTAAAGGAATATGACTAGTCTTTAATTTCCTTTAGGGACTCACTTTTATGGGGGCTATTAAGTCTCTAAAGAAAATCATCTAGATTAGCACACATCAAGTTTGTGTCTGTAATATTTTCCAAATCACTCGTGACCCCTGATGTAACTGAGAACAAAGAAGGCATAGTCTTAATTTTTCATAAAAACCTAACTTTCCCTTAAACCAACTTGCCACTGAAAGAGAAACATAGGAGTTTCTAAGCTCTTACCAGTCAATCCATGAGTGACTAAGCAATTTAAATCCAAATCAACAACCTTTTAAGTCCTCTGGTTTACAATTCAAGTTTCACAGTCTAATAACATGATAATTTTCCACAAAAATCACTAAGGTAGCAACGAAAATCAAGAAAATCAGTAAATAAAGACAAAAAAAATCACAGGCTTTAAAACATCCTTGATTTACGTAGCAACATTAATGGTGGCAGAAATAATTTCAATGCATCATGACCATTCAATCCATCATTCTCAATTTTGAAAATGATTCATCCACGTGGAATGAAAATTTTCACTAACACAAGCTCGAGGGCACCTTTTGTAATTTTGTAGCATTAGAGAATTTACACACTTCTAGAAAACTTGACCCACCCATATCCACCTTTTGGTTTTCAACACAGTCCCGAAACATGTGGTCGCACTTGAGTGATAGCGGGGTCTACGGTCCCTTTTTTACAATTTAATCCCATTTCCCTTTCAAACCAAAAAGTGATTTAGTGCCCCGGTGACCCGCATCCCCGCCTTTTGCATATAAGTAACCATGTGTCCTCTATGGGCTTTCAGGAATCATTTTTACACGTATCACTCCTTTCCTCTTAAATGTTGTAAAGCTACAAATATATACCGCCTCCCTGCATCCACTCTAATTGTGAAACATGTAAACTTATTGACACCAATTGAGAAATTACTTGCGTTACCTTTTGACTGTAAATATTTGGATAACATTTATCAGGTAACGGGGCCAATTTCACACTTTGTGAATGTGATATAAAATTACAAGTTTACAAATTCAACCCACCACACCAAAATCAATTTGGAGCTGCCACGTATCAGTGGGAAATGGGAGAGAAACATGCAAATAAAAAGACAAGACCTAGAAGCAATTTACAACAAACAATTCCCCCTCTAACTTCAAAACTTAAAACACAACAGATTCCCCATAATAAATCACTAGATTAATGCATATTCAAACATGATCCTTGACCGAAAAAAAGAGGAAAGAATATACCATACATAGAAAAGCCACAAAGCTGACTCACACCTCTATAGGGAAAGAAAAAATATATTTTATAAAATGACGGAAAATATTAACCAAATAAGGGTGAGATTAATTCAAGCACCAAAAAGTCCATTCATTCCCCCTAGGTTATTTTAGGAGTTCATTTTCAAAGCTACAGGTAGTTGTGGGAAGGGCTATCACTGGCCTTCCTAAGGTTGGAGCAACCACACAGAGAGGAATAGAAGATCATAAGTGGATGTGGAGGTGATCCAAAGGTCTTGGTACATCATGGAGATGATTTATGAATATTTTGGAAGGTCTCAGAGAAGTTGGGGTAGTTTCACCAGAATTAGGGTTCACAGGCCTAATCAATGCAAAAGCCAAAACAACTATTGAGCTTCGAAAGCTGATTTTGAGAGCTCCAAATGGAGTTAATAGTAAAAAAACATCTCCAAAAATATAATTCGAATCCCTAAATGATGGTAAAATCATAGTTTTCACTACACTTTGGCGCATCAGTTCTGCAGGTAGTTTTTCTTTGGCATAGGTGGAGTACTAAATACAAATTCCAAATTTTCAAGGATAACATGGATGAATCAAGACATTATAACCACACCATTGGATTCAAAAATAAATTTCTAGTTAGGATCATATAAAATTTCACCAATAAATTCCACTGGGAGCTCAAGTTATCATCGTTCCAAGTTACCCTCTTGGAGATAGTTCAGGGGTTAGTCAATTTTTAGGAGGACACGTGTCAACACTAGGAACTTAGTGGGATTTTATGTCCTTGAGGTCAGGTACAAAAACCTTGGTAAAATTCTCCTATCCCCCATGTGACCTTTGTGACCCTCATGTGACCTTCAGACTTGACAGTTCAACCCTCAGGTGCATTTTGGAGCTCAAATTCCCTGTCGTCGGATTAAGGACACATTTCAGCTCCAGGACCACCATGGAATTTGATGTCCCTCATGTCCCTGAGGATAGGTACAAAATACATGGAAAAATTCACTCAGCCCCTATGGGGATTCCTTTGTTCATTCACGTGACTGGATTTCATCCCCCATTGCTTCCAATTTTTTTTCAAGAAAATCCCCTACTATTAGATCGAGGACACGTGTCGTCCTCTTGCTCACCATGGAATTTTATGTCCCTGAATTCCTTAAGGTCATGGAAATTAGACATGGAAAAATTCACCCAACCCTTGCATGAGCATTTTTTTAATATTCAAATCCGGCACTTAGTTGTTTCTTCCCCCTCATTTCTCCTTTACAGCTTCTCACCATGCCATAGCATTGTTCTTTCTTGTCCAGACACCCAGTCCACCATTACTGATCGAAACTAGATCCATAATGGTCACAAAAATCTCCAAACCATGAAAAAAAAAATGGTCAGAGACACGACCCTACACAGAATAAACCTAAGAAAGTTGGCTTTGAAAATCCAAGCCACATTTGCCAAATCAGATTGATGAAGTATCCAAATCTAAGGAGTAGGCATATCTCGAAAATGGAGGAGCAAAGTTGACGATTAGGGGGGAAAACAATGTCTAAAGGACTCCCAGATTTTTGAATAAGATCAAGATACAGTAGGAAATGATTGAAGTTTTCAGACTTAGTGCGCATACGAGTTGAGTCGGGGCCAATACAATCCTCACTCGCAGAAGGCACCATGTGTCAGCATTCAGTCACACTTCCACAGGGTGCATTCTAAAAAGGTAGATCCTAAACGATGCGTAAAACCCTACACACGATGATCCAAGATGAAAAAACAATCGTGATGGATTTTTTTAATCGATCAGTTGAAAATGGATACAAAGAACTAGCAATTTTAGGGTTCCATCGTGCATTCATGTCCGTCATAGCACCTTCAAGGGTAAAAGCCAATGCCAGGTGCAGATTAAATTTTATTTCCCGGTAATCTAGTGGGAAGATTCCATATGTCCAAGAACCCGTACGAGGTAGTGTTCAGTCAACGGGAAAGCCCAAGATTGAGTCTAAGTATAAAGGATCGATAGAATCCTCCACATGTCTAAATCGAAACACACTTTCTAAAAAGGGTAAGTTTTCCAAAAGTAGGGACATCAAATGAGTGGTAAGTCTTTGTCACAGTGGTTATGGAGCCTCAAAATTTTAATCAGTGCATTGAAAGACCTCTAAGAAGCGTAGAATGAATCCTCCAGAGTAGAAAACAGTCGAAAATGATCAACTACTAAGGTAGTGGGTCCCTTATATATGTGTTTGCTAACAAGTTCCTAACTGAGCGCAAGAAGCTGGTCCATGTAAAGTCCTAGGTCTGTACAACATCGAATGACAGACTTCAAGACATTTACGATGGTTGGCTAAGTAGGCAAAGGATCACCTCAGACTGAGCCACATAGTAAGCCTTCCATCTAGACACGTACTATCAATATTAGGCACGACTCTCAAAGGACCATTTTCCCAAACAAGTGCAGGCTCTCCAGGGGTGATCATCTAAAGCCTGAATTGGACAGATGTTTTTCGGCAGCTCACTACAAATTTGAAGTCATAGGTATATCATACGTAGGATAGGAGTTGTGGTCATCAGCAGAATAGTTCACTCAACTTTGTGAGAATTTTTGAGCTAATTTGAAGGAGTTTCACAGTGTGCAAGGAGTTTTAAGATTCAAATTTTCACTCCATTAGGAGCTTTCCATCAACAAGGATCAATGGACTTCATCAGGAATGACATCTCCTCTTCTTCTTCTCTCTCTCTTTTTCTCTCTCCTTTCCCCCCAACTTTCTCTCACTTTCCAATATTCTAAGTTCACATTGGGGTTGCACTTTTTCATATGTCCTAATGTTCCTAATGTAATAAGCCACCTTTATGTTATAAAAAGGGACGTAATATTCTCCTAGGAATTCAAAAATATTTTAAGTTGCACAAGGACATATGAAAAGACATTGGGGGGTAGATGATAAGTCACCTCTCATTCTATAAATTGTAATGTCATTCCCATTTAAAAGGGTTGGTAATTAATTTTGTAAGCTCAAGAGTGCATTCTATCTTAAGAGAACAAAGAAGATAGCCAAATTCTTCCTTCCCCCCACTCTCTATGTTTCTTTCATTCTCATACTATGTACAACTTGGTTTAAACAATCAATACAATAAGTAGGCATTTCAAGCCTTTTTTGACTAAGGGGTTTATTGATACTTTGTAATCATAAATTCCATTTGTTCTTGTTGCTATGTTTAGAGTTGTTTCCTCCTAATTATAATGCATGTGATAAAAATTCTAATTGATGTATGCAGGAATTTGATTTTCTACCTGCAACATTAGTTCTCATATCTAATTTCTCACTCCACTTTCCTTCTCTACAGACAAATTCCTCTCTTGTAGGTATTTGAAATATTTTCCGTAGGGTCATTGGAGTGTCCCTGTTGGATCCTCGGTTGAAAGGCCACCACATAATTCCACTTTTTCATGGACATGCATATATGGTAGTTGCATTGGTTAAGTAGAGGGACATAGATTCTCAGAGCATTGGAAATAAATCCACAAGTTTTTCCACCGAAAAAAATTTCTCGCCAAAAAATTAAAAATAATATTTTATGTGGTTAGGTTTGACCTTAGCATGGACATACATGAAAATTTTGACAAGTGATTAAAAAGGTGTAAATTCTATGTCTGGGTAACACAATCTAATTAAAAAATATTAACTAGAAATGACAACTAATATTAACTAAGGAAAAATAAATGATTTACAATACTAAATAAAATTTAAATCATCACTTGCACTACCAAAATTATTTCTCTAACTTTATATAAATTAAATTAAACCAATCTCTCTTTTGGTATTTTCAAATCATGCATAGAATATAATTAAAGATTAACTGAACAAAATGTAAACAAAATTTCTTTTGTGGAATTTTATATATCATTTAAAATTACTAAAATAAAATAAACTACAAGATAAATATATGAAAACATAATGTGGAGTGGGTATATGTTTCAAAGGAACTAAATAAAAATAGTAAGGCTATAAATGAAGAGGAATTATTTGTAAATAATGAATGAAAGTTGTTTTTTTATTAAGAAAAACATGGTGTTACATATAGAAACATGAGGATATGAAAAGAAACATGTATGGGTTTTCCAATGATGAAAAATGTTTGATCTCTGAATGGATTATATTCATTGTTAAGAAAATAATATCCTTAATCCCCTTTTGAGAATTATTCTTTCCCTCAAGATCCACGTGAAAGGAGGAAAAATTCCTATTTATAAATGCTATCATCAGGTTAGGATCACTAGTGATCTGGGACCTTTCAGTCTCAAAATGTTTGGAATAGGCTATTGTTATCCAAAACTTCTAATTGCCCCCCAGGGTAAATTTTGATAACATACATGATTATGGGGAAGTCTGGAGCAAGTTGATAGATTGATTCAAGGCCAAAAAATCATGTTTAAAATGGTTCCCCTCAGAATTTTTCTAACTCCCCTGTCTTAGAAGAAAAGTGTAAATGGTCTAGAAAATGTGGGCGAAAAATTTTAACAAAAAACCAAGATGAAGGACTTAGGAATAAATGATTTTGAAAATTGGCTAATTCCAAGTCCAGGTAGTCTAATGGGACAGTTGGGACATCGGGACGCGAAACGGGGCGTGAAAAGCCAAAATCTAGCCGAAAGCAGAAAAAAATGACACTAAGTCTTGTTTCAGCTCAGTTTTGGGACAGTTGGGACATCGAAACGTCATATGGGACGCGGATTCGGACGGTTTGGCGAGATCGGTCCATTTCGGGTGGTTCAAGTTAATTTGTTAAGATGGTCTGGGACACTTGAGCCAAAAGTATGCAGAGGACGCGAACCTAGAATTCCACCGATAACAAGAGACTTTCATCCGGGAATTTAGCCAAAGGTACCCTGGGACGCAAACAGTTCGAAAGAGCTCAGAGTGAATGGACACCATGAGTGCTTCACCTCAAAAGGAACAAGTGAACCGCCTGAATCGGCCGAGGCAGGATATTTTCATTCTAGGGACAATCTGGGCCAAAAGGTACGCGAGGGATGCGTGTGACGTGAAAAGCCTGAAAGAGCCACCAACGAATCAAATCTCGCCACGTGTCATTCTACGGCGGGAATATTTTGAAAATCTATACCTAAGGAAAAAAACATCAAAGGGAAAGTCAGGAAGGGCCCGCAACAATGAGATCATGCCATCTGGCACTTGAAAGCACGGGGGAGAAATGGGAAAATTAGATACACACAAAGCTGAACACCTACCAAATTTTCGAACGACAATATGCAGGTTCATTCTCATTAACCCCGAGCCAAGTAAAATGAATGCCTTGTGTCCATACTGGTAAGTAGGTTGCATGTAGGGAACATAATCTCATCTATCTCAAATGTATCGAGCCCGCGGATCTCTCAGAGCTTTACACATTTTATACAACTTATGGCAGAGCACGGAAAAAATTGCCCTTCACCCGTTGATCAGTTTTGAAGACCCTGTTTTCGCATGCTAAATATTCAGAGTCGCCATAACTTTTCAACAGGGAGCTCAGATTTTCACGTTCACTTATATCAATGGAAAGCTGGTGAGATTCTCTACATAATTAATAGGTCAATTTTCAGCATTTTTGGTTCAGTTTAGAGAGAGAAAATCAAGAAATGTCTCTGGCGTGTAGTAATGGCATAGAACTGACGTTTCAACAACCAGTTTTAATGTGAAATGGGTCGCATTCTTCTCAGCATGGCCAAAACTAGACATTTCATGACAAAAAATGTACAGTCTCGCATGAACTTCTTCAGCATAAGCGATGTTCTCCACCACTGATTTTAATGAATATGACTTAATTTCAATGTGGACTGGCTTGCACATTTCTTTCCAAGCTTTCTCTCTCCTGGGCTCGACCCATGCAATGTAAAAAGCTAGATTTGGATCATTGTCACCCCAAAAGGTTGGTTCATCTTTTCAAAACTAAAGTTGACCTCCCTTCTTTTTCTTCTCCAGGGTTGAAAATGGAGTTTGAACCTCCTCCCACTACTCTGTTAATGGTGTTTTTTCCTTTTACATGCATTGTAAATGATGTTCTGTGCAAACTTCTGAAGCAAAAAAAAAACGTGTTTCAGCTGATGCATCTGTCCATCCTTGCTCCTTGGCAGAATTTGCTTATTTTCTTCTTTCCTCACTTCATTGAACAGTATTTTGCATGTTTTAATACATTCATTACAATGCATGGAGCTGTGTTCATGGAGTTTTGGGACATTTTCTGTGTGAAATCTATCCTTGGGCCTGTGATGCTATCTGTTTTCCATCTTTCCTTCCCATTGACTCACCTCTCCTTGTGTTTCCCATGGCAGTTTTGATAGATGTTCAACATTCTTCAACTTCTCTGGTGTATCACCATTTTAGTGTAGGATTAGTTTCTATTTTTCCATTCTCTCTCTCTCTCTCTGTCCCCTTGGCATTTGGTTAGATTAGGATTAAATTAGCTTGCCTGCAATAGAATAGCTTGTGATAAGGTAGTTTAGGAATAGGAACCAGCCTTCTCTGGAGATTCCTCTCTCATTTCACAAGTCCCACACTTGGAGAGAGGTTTCAATGTTGTGCAATCACACTGGATGCTAGTGAAACATCAACCTAGAAGCCTGATCTGCATCCAGGGGTGCTGTGAGCCTGTAACAACAGTTTTGGCACCCCCGGTGGGACCTTAGAGGTCTTCCACTTTATCTTTGATAGGTTGGTGTGTTCCTGTTAAGGATTCAGCCTTTTGGAGGCACTTTCAAAAGCACATCTGGCGACTCCATCTGATCAATAACTCATTCTCTAAGTTGCAGACCTATTTTTCATCCATTTCCATCCATATTTCTTTCCATCTCTTTCATTCTTTTCCATTCCATGAAGTTGTGTAATCATGACTTCATTTCCATCATGGAACTCACATCAACAACAGCAGTATATTCCACCTCCAACATGTTTTACAAATCCTCCAAATCAACATTTTGAGCAGATTCAAGATCAGTATGCATACCCATATGAGCAGCAGTGCCAAAATTTAGTTTGGACTATGAAGCATGTCAAGAGCAAGGGTATGTTGGTTATGAAGACAATCAGATGTAAGATGCTGGTCTGCTGGAAAAATCCAAAAGATGGAGGTAAAGATGGTGCAGTCAAGAGCAACAGCTCAAATGAGAGCTTTCAGAATTGGTTGCAGGACTCCTTGTCCATGGGGAGGCCCTTTTCCAAGACACTTCAGCCCTCAGGAGAAGCTAGAACTTCATGATGAAGATGCTGCCCCCCAACTTGCACAATGGACAGCAGAAATAGAGGCCTATACACTTGTTGTTGAACAACCTTGTCAATGGGTAAGTTCTACACCATCATCTGGTTTTTCTCTTCCCATTACTCAAGCAGCATCATCTCATTTGGAATTGCAAATTCTAAACTCTCCATCTGCTGTCCCAAATGTTGATTCCATGTCTCCACCTCTCAGTCTTCCACCACACCTCAATTCTTCTTTCCTTTTTCCTTCCAAATAGTCATCCCCTCCACAAGAGCTAAAAGTAATACACTCTCACCTCCCAAAGAAACAAGAGATTTCATCTCCTCTACCACCAAAAAAAATTTCCAAATCAATTGAGTTATAACCCATCCCTCCTCTTGCATTCCCAATTCCATGTGGGGAAGAAGAAATTGCAAAAATCAGGCCATGAAGGACAGCAAGAAGAGGAGCCCAACAAAATAAGAAATGACAAACAACTTGAGGAGTTTGGGCTGCCAAATTTGGGATGACAAAGATCCCCTTGATGGTTAAACCTACAGAAGAGGCTAAGACTGTTGAACAAAAAGAAGAAGCAGATCAGCAGTCATTGCTTGTAGTGTCCATGTTGGTTGCTAATTCAATTCAAGTTACACAATCAGCCATAGAGGAAGAAAGCTTAGAAGAAGATCTTGCAGTCCCAACTTGTCCTCTAGAGCAGCAGATTGAAGAGTTTGACTTGACAAAATTCGTGCTAGAGGAAGAGTTCTATCAAGAGCAAGATTGTCTTCAACTAGTAGAGAAAGGAGAAGCTACTCCAGATCTAAAAGAAGAGGAGCACATTCTAGTTGTGGAGGAGAAAATTGCAGATCCAAGGGCTTTGAGCACAAAGCAGGCTACAGGAGAACCTTCAGTTCTTCTTTCTACTTCACCTCTCTCAAGTTCTAGTGCTGAAGAGGAGTTTGATCTCTCAAACTCAATGTTGGAGGGTGAAAGAAACCATGGTGGTCAAGTTACAGATCAAGAAGACACCATGGAGGAAGTGGAGCATTTGCAGTAGGACAGCCATGAGGCAGTTTATCTGTCAGATTTGGAGGACTGTTTTGATGGAGAAGAGCCGGTTGAGTTTCCACCATTCTCTCTTTCATCATCCACATTCCAAACACTTGAGTCTGCTGTCATGAAGGAGAACATTCATTTGCAGCAGCCTGCATCTTATAACAGCTCTTTGGAACCAAGATTGGAAGATTTTAATCTTTCATGTTCTTCATTGGAGGAAGAGAAAGGACAGAGGAATTTCACCATTTCTTCCACACCATCCATTCAAGAAGGTCTACAAGAAGACTCCATTTTTGGAGTTGAAAATCAGAGCTATGGGCATATCAAACGGATCATACCTTGCCCAATCAGGTATTTGGCTTCATTGGAGCCAAAGGAGAAGTCACAACCAGTCATGCTTGCTTCTGAGCATGAGGGTGAGCTACAAAGTACCAAGGATCAGCTGTCATACCTCTTCAATCCAAATGCAGAGCAACTAAAAGAGGTATTAGATTTGCCTTCAGCTGATACCTTGATGATTTGGGTGGAAATTCGGCTTCTTGTTAATTTTCCATCCATCCTAATCAGCCATGATCAATGCCAAATCAATTGCATGGCTGCCACTTTTGAGAAAGGGAAGCTATTTCTCACAACCAATTGCAGGGTTTGTTTAGCTTGCCTTTGCTTCTAGTTAGAGTAGAGTAGGTAGGTTTGCTTTTAGCAGAAGAAGTGCTTGTGCACACTCTGCATGTTCCATTTGGAGCATGTATGATTTTCAGTTCTGTACATAGTTTTGTGGTGTTGGTTTTTCTCTTGCACAGTCCATTTCAGTGGCATTTTGGTGAGGAAAGACTCCAGGTTCAGTGGGTTTCCAAGTGGCTCAGAGAGGAGGTTTTCAAAGTTCAGATTAGTTTCCAGGTTATAACTCATGGACTCCATGCCCAATGGATTGCTTCAAGCAACTGGTAACTTGATCCAGTAGGCAGATGACCCCCTCTGAGTCGCCAAATTGTTATCCAAAATTCACCCCCCATGGTAAATTTTGATAACATACAGTAAGATTATTCAAGTCCCGAGCAAGATAGATTGATTCAAGGCCCAAAATCATGTTTTTTGGGGGCCCCTCATAATTCTTTCTAACTCTCCTTGTCCAAGAAGAAAAGAGCAACGGGTCTGAGAAAAGCAGAAAAAATTGTAGAAAACCAAGCTTGGGGCCGAAAAAAATGATGAAAATTGGCTAAGTCCTAGTCTAGGTGGTCCTTGGGACAGTTGGGACATCTGAACGTAAACCGGCCGAAAAGCCTCCAGGTGGTCTGTGCAGCACTTGGGACAGTTGGGACATCGAGACGCGTGGGACGCGGAAAGGCGGTTCAGCCGAAGGAGAAGAAAATTGGTTAACTGTCTCTGGGACAGTTGGAACAAATGGACGCGAACCACCCGAATCAGCCGAACCGGAAGAACTTGTCCCAAATAGTCCGGGACAAGTGGGACAAGAGTATGTGAAGGACGCGAACCGGCCGATTTGGCCGAAAAAGAGAACTTTCGTCTGGGACAAGCGGGACAAAGGGGCGCGTAGGATGTGAAAACCTGAAAGGCCCGAGAACCAATCAAATCACACCATGTGTCTCTACAAGGAATATGTCAGAGGGGTCGAAGAACCCGACATCAAAGGCAAGTCGGGAAAACAAGTCGGGGAAACACGGCGCAAAGGCATGTCGAGCCACCCTCCAAACCCGATGCACATGTAGGTTCATTCTTTGACCCAGAAACAAAGAGAAACCTTGGTTATACTGGCAAAAGCAGGTTTTGGGAGAACATAAGCATCTAACACATGTCGAGGCGTCCTCCAAGTCTGATGCAAATGTAGAGGAGAACCCCGAACCCGAAAGGATGAAGACCCTGACGCGGGAAATATTCAAGTGCCCATAACTTTTCACAGGGAGCTCAGATTTTCACGTTCCTTATATCAATGGAAAGCTGGAGAGATGCTCTACATTATTCCAGGTAAATATTGCATTTTTAGTTAAGTTTGGGGAGAGAAAATCAAGAAACATATCTGGCACGTAGTAATGGCTAGAACTGACATTTCAACAACCAGTTTAATGCACATGGGTCGCATTCTTCTTTAGCATGGCCAGAACTGACGTTTCAACAACCGATTTAATGCACATGGGTCACATTCTTCTTCAGCATGGCTAGAAGTGATGTTTTAACCACTGATTTTAATGAAGAATGTGTTTTGGTCAATGGTTGGGTGGCTTGCATGTTTTTTTTACGTTTCTCTCTCCTAGGCTCGACCCATGCAATGTAAAAAGCCATATTTGGCTCAAATCACAAAGTGGTTCATCTTTTCTACTCTGCCCTCCCTTATTTTTTTTCTCCATGGTTGAAAATGGAGTTCGAAACTCCTCCCTTGCTCTGTAATGGTGTTTTTTCCTTTTAATATTGAAATGATGTTCTGTGCAAACTTCTGGAGCAACAAAAAAATGTGTTTTCTAATGCATCTGTCCATCCTTACTCTTTTTTTTCTTGTTTTATTCTTGCCTCTCTTCATTGCAGGTATTTGCGCATGTTATAATGTTCATTACATGTATGGAGCTGTGTTCATGGAGTTTTGGGGCATTTTCTGTGTGAAATCTATCCTTGGGTTTGTGATGCGTCTGTCCATCCTTGCCATTACTCACCTCTCCTTGTTCCATGGTAATTTTGATAGATGTTCAACATTCTCCTTCTCTGGTGTATCACCGTTTTAGTGTAGGCTTTTGATGTTTTTCCCTTTTCTCTCTCTCTCTGTCTCCTTGGCATGGTTAGATCAGGTTTAGATTAGCTTGCCTGCACTGGAATAGCTTGTGGCAGGTAGTTTAGGAGCAGGAACCAGCCTTCTCTGGAGATTCCTCTCTCATTTTACAAGTCCCACACTTGTAGAGAGGTTTCAATTTTGTGCAATCACACTGGATGCTTCGAATGATCAAACTAGAAATCTGATTAGCGTCCAGGGGGTGTTGTGAGTCTGCAACAACAGGCCTTTCCAATCAGTTTCCTAGGTAACCGTAATACTTGATTCATTCATATTTCCCTATCTCTAAGTATTTTAAGGTGGAATTTGAGTGGGCCCATATGTGATATAGGATTACCCAGTCATTTCAAGTTCTTCCAATATAATATTCATCAAGATAGTATTTTTGGTAAGCTTGGGAAAGGTCAATTTCTGGGTTTTCTAAGGCTCATGCACACCCCTATAAGTTAGCGAAGGGCTTGAACTCATCATGGAGGTTCATCAAATATCTAGGAAATTTTTCCAAAGATTTTTGGAATGTTTTTAAAGGTTTCACATGTTTTGGAGCAGCTCCAACAAAAGTGGGTCTTGGAGGCCTAGGCAGTGCATAGTGCAAAAATAGCCACTGAGAGTAAGGAAGCAATTATGGGAGTTCTGGAAGGATTTAGGAGTCAAAATAGATATCTTAAAAAATTCAATTTATATCCCTAAAAGATGGTGAAATCATATTTTTCACAAAACCTAGGTGCATCTTGTCTACAACAAGGTTTTAGCAAACAAAACCTTCAATTTAGAACATAAATCCAATTTTTAGTTGGTTATAATCCATAATTAGAGCATGAAACTGCCATCATTGGATTCATAAGGTCATTTTCATGTGGAATCATCTAAATTTTCATCAAAAAACTCCTCTAGGAACTCAAGTTATGGTCCTGACAAGTCACTCTCCAAGGCACAAACTTTAGTAGTTAGTCATTTTTTGGGTTATAAATCCAGCCAATGGGAGAATGGCACATTTTTTTACACCAATTTCACAAAATATTTGGTGAAAAAATTACAATAAAATGTGCACCTAACATGTTTTGGCCCCTATACCCTCCACATGACTGTAGTTCAACACTTTCTCACTAGTTAAGCCCTCAGGCTCCATTTCCCAGCCCCCGCTCCATGCAATCACACTCCGCAACTTGTCAAGAAAGGGTGAGGGAAAATTTTTTGTCCCATGTACACCAAATATTTGATACATTTGGTACAAAAAACTCTCCATCCCTCCTATTTAATCTCTTGGTCACCCATGTGCCCCCGACAGCTGCTTAAGGTGTAAATTTCAACCCCCTCTCTCATCCCCAATGGAAAATCACATGCTGCAAAGTGGACCAATAGGGATGGGGTGAAATTTTTTACACCAAATACACCAAAAAATTGGTTTTATTTGTGAACAAAAATGATATTCTTCCCAATGTATCAAAATATTAAAATATTACTAATTTTTGGGTTGTCAGTAGTTGTTTCCATTCTTCCTGCACGCACGCACAAATTTTCTCCAACTGTTGGGATCTCTTCCTCTCCTCCATTTACTCTAATTACATAACCTTTTCACCACTACCAATATAATTTTTCAAAAATTCCATGTTTCTATAGAGTAGAAACAAAGGTCTTATCAAGCAAATTCCATGACCTACAGCTACCAGAAACCCTAGGGCATGAAAATCACAAATTGCTCATATCTTCCAAAACGTGCATCTAATTCCTATGAAATTTTGACAAATTATTCCTTATAAAAATGCCTTAGGGAAGAAAAAAATTAAATATTTGATATTTCCTACATTTTTTACAGCAACCATTCAAGAAATTCTACCCCGGAGAACTTTTTCTTTAGTTGTCATTAAACCATGCAACAGACTTACTTGAAAATTTGAATAGAACATTAGAAGAGAAAACCCAGAAAGAATCCATAATTTTCTCGTCAATCTGACACCATGATTTTTTATATTCTAAAAATATCAAGTTCCACTAGTTTTCACTTTCCATTTTTAGTAAGTTTCGAAAAATGGCAAAACCCTCCAGAAGAGTTGACACTCAAAATCATACAAACAGAAGACTAGGGCACGTGGGTCAAAAAAAACCTTTCCAAAAATGGAAAGTATTTTTAATTAATTGAAAAATATCTGTGAACATGCTTGGAATGTGAGAGAAACACCCCAATGTAGCGACATGGCCAAAAAAGCAACCTTCCTGAAATAATAACTCCTGGAACCTGGTTTCTAAAAAATAGCAATTTTCAGTTCCAAGTGTAGAAAGTTATAGATGGCTTCATTTTCACTCATCTATTAACCTTTTGGTCTCTTCGTGAGGTTTTATGATGGTTTCATGGTTCAAACAGAGAAATGATAACTCCAAAAAGATCCTGAAAAACATCATCTTGAGTCCAATCATGTCCTGCAACAAGGCGGGGCATCGCAGTACGCAACAGGTGGATCCATCTTTGTCACTCAGGGATCCGGGTGATTTGAAATGAGTTATGGTTCATTGATCAAGTATCAAAGAGGATATTCATGATTAATTCCTATTTCCCTCCTAATATCACATTATAAAGGCTCGAAAAAGTGCTTCTCAACACTCATTCCATGACCAAGATGCCTATGCATCATGTACCATGGGGAATTATGATCATCATTGGTAGGAAAAAGTGTTCAAAATGCATTTCATCAAAGCTTAATAATGAGTACAAAGTGTGGTTATGCATCACAATTCATCAAATATTAGTTACAATCCTTAAGCTTCTTTGGAGAGGACCTCAATGAGATAAGCTTGCGGTCACTAAGGAGATCGTTTGACAATGTTTCTAAAAACTTAGTTCAAGGTGTTTGTGCATTATCCAAAGGAGGTTTATTATTGTGTAAAAGGTTTAGAGAATCAGATTTATCCACATTGAGATGCTTCATCAAATCAGTTAGGAAATGAGGTGAAGGTAGCAGGGAATCATCTTCATCGACATTCCTTATTTCTTATTCTCATTCATTCTCTCCTCTCTTCCTCTCTTCCCCCGCTATTTCTAATTATTCATTGTGTGTAATCATTTTATTTCATCTTATTCACTTAAGTGACCTATTTTAAAACTGTACAAGTATTTTCTCAAAATTATAAGAGAAATACATAATTCATGGAAAATAAAAGGTCACGAGTGGAATATGGAAATGAAGAGTCATATGAGGGAGGTGAAAGGAAAATTTAGATTTCTATAAATTGGGATGGCCTCTCCATTCCAAGGGATTCCAAATTTTGAAGAACTATCACTCTGTAGATACAGTGGATTGTCATATATTGTTTGACTTTGTGTCATCCATATACATGAAATAAAGCTACATTTTTGTTACATGCTTTATTCTTTTTGCTTGCGTTTTACAACATGTGTAAATATCAATCAAGGAATAGAGTTTCTACTTTCCAAGATATATGATTGTGTGCAGATTTGTATGCATGGTTTCCTCTCATCGTTGACAAAATAAACATGATTTTTATAAGCATCTTATGTTTCTTCCACTTCTCTCATTTATGCACTTTGCAAATGTAGCAATGTAAGAGAATTGTATCTTCGGTAGATGAACCTAAAGATTTTTTTTTAATTCATCGATCCCGCTAGCTTCACCATTGCTTTATTTTAAATTAAATGTAAAACATTTATGTTATTGGGTGTGAGCTCTACAACCTACTCACAGTAGTAATATTTCTTTCCTAATTTCTCTCCTTCCCCCTCATCATTTTGATTTTCCTCCCTTGTACCACGTACAAGAAATTTTCCACAGGTTCAGTGGAGTGTCCATATGTGATCCCTAGCAAATTTGGCCACCCACAAAATTTAGATAGGATTAGGATTAGTTACATTTAATAATGGGAGCTGCACCATTTAATTAAGAGGGGCACATCCCTATGAATGTTGGTGGAGACACCTAATTTTTCCACCGGAAAAAATTTCTCACCAACATTTTTTGGCAACTCTGCTGGGGAGAGATTTTCCTAACTATGCCCAAAAAATACAAGAAATATATATATTCAAAAAACAAAAAAAATTAGATTTCAAAGAAGAATAGTTTTTGGTTATTTTTTCAATGAACAAACCCCTGTCATGTTTGTTTCCCATATCACAATGAAGAAATTTATAGTTTTGAGTGAAGTACCGAAGAGTGATAGTGAAGAAAATGAATAAGAGGATTGCCAAGAATTGTAAATATTTTATCAACCATCATTCTAGAACATCTCCTACAAAGCCAAAAAATTTGAAGGAAAGAAGGCTCGTACTATCTCCACAGAAACCAGGAAAAGAATTTCCAGAATGGAGAAAATCATTTTATGTGAAGACCCAATTATCAAATCATGGTGGTTATAATTTAAGAAGAGTGATACTAAAGGAAAAAGAATGGGAATTTATCCTGTCGATGATCAAGAATCCTAGAGATGGATGAAGAATGTTCAAAAGAGATATAAAAGGTTGTATAAAGGATGAGATGGTGTAGAATCCACTGAAGGTAGCTTTTTAAACTTCACATGGATGACCAAGAAACTCATGAAATTTAATTTCATCTCCCCTCCTCTATGTGACTTCTTTGTATACTATGATGAAGAAATGGACAGTTTGAAAAGAGAATATGTGTTGCGGCTTCTAAGCATGATAGAAGGAAATCCCGATCCTAAAGCCTATCATGAATTTATGAGATATTATTTTTCTTTGCAAAGGATGTACAGACACCTTAAAGCACTTCATCAAATTGAGGGAGAAGATGAGATGCACCATATGGAGGAATACCCTGATGACTACCCATACTATGAGGTTTTCATCCCTAAAAGATTCTTGAATGCTCCTAAAGAAAATCCTATCCTTGAACCATCCGACAAGAACCAAAGAAACATCATGGAGGTTGAGATAGAAGATATGGAAATAGAATCACCATTAATCAATTATTATTGCCTCAAAGCATGGCCCATGGGAGGAGAAATGGATTCAAAGTGAGACTCTTGTTTCATGATGGATGATTCAATGATTTCCGAAGACTCTACCAATAATGAGGAAATATAAGATGATGGATTTGAGGTAATCACATATAATATCCTTTCATATTTTGATCTTTCAATTAGTGAAGGAATGGAGGTATGCAAATAATTTCAAGAGAACCATCATACATCCTAGACCTCAGATGATGAATTCAAAATGATCATGGACAACCTACCTTCCTATTTTGATTCTTTGAGTGATGTATAAATGTTCAATGAAGAAATGGAAACAAATGAAGAATCAAATTCCCTTACCGATTCAATCATGGATGATCAAATGGAAGAGGCCCACTTCCTTTTCGAATTTAAGGAGAATGAATAGCTCAGACATGACATATTCTCACCCAAGGAGTAGAATCATCATCAAGGTGAGTATGAAGTCTTCCATTGGCCATGTGATCAAGAGGATTCCATAATGAATTATCAAGATAGATTTGAAAATTATTCCCATACTGCCACCCCAACATGGTCCTATGCTTCACATCCAGAATATGATATGGATTTTGAAATCTAAGGAGTACCCTTCCCACAGAGCATGGAACTCTTATCCTTATCAAAAGGTGTCATGAATCAAGTATGCCCATGCTTGCAAGAAAGTGAATATTGGTCAACACAAAGCATGAAAGAGGTGAATGAGGATTTTTCAAATGAATCATGGACCCGGATGGATAATATTTTCAACCATCTCTTAGAGGCACAACACAAAGACACTTCCCATGAATACAAAGACGAGTATATGGAAAATTTGAAAGATCTATCGGTCGAAGACATCTTAAAGGTTACAGAAGAGACTGAATATCTGCAGCTCTGTCTTGAACTCTTGACTTAGGATATGGATATTCAAGACATGTATGAATCAAATTATGCCTCTCATTTTGATTCACCAATGTTTTATGTTGATACGGAGAAAATAAATGAGTTTTATGTCTTCCCCAATGTCTTGTCCAATGAGAGGGAATGCGAAAATATACCTTTGTCTTTCTTGTTGTGTGAAGAAGATCATAAGTGCAAAAGAAGGAAAGTTGTTTAAAATCCTTTATATATCCTCAATCTCAAAGATAATATCTCTATTGTGGAGGAATATAGAAAGGAAAATGTTGATTTAATTGATGTCAAAGAGATTTATTCAAAACAAAGTGAAAAGGTGCATGATTCTTGTGAAAAGATTCAAAATCATATTACACTCACCCCCGAAGATACAATTTTTATTGAACATGTTTCCATGCTACATCAAGCCCTAAAAGATGATGAGGAGTCCCATGTAAATGATATGGCACATGTTCTAGAAAGCATGCTCAAAGAGAAAAAGTGGGACATCCAAAAAAATTGTTAAATGGGAAAAAAATCAATTTGTTCTCACTCCTTCTGAGTACCTTGCTGATGTAAGAGATGATTTGAGTTTGAAATTAAAAGAGGATGAGCATTTTCATGACAAGATCAATCTTCCCACTCTTGAATACATGGAAGAACAACGTCTCATGGTCGTAGGGCGTCAAGTAGAAGCATTAAGGTACAAGAGTTTTGAGAAAGTGACGAAGTGTTCATTAGATGTAAGAACGTTCTCTGTGTAGTATGAGTATGAATATGGAATAATGGTCAGCCTTATTCTAGTCAATCCATGCAAAGGCATCACAAAATAATGTTTTGATCAAATAACATTTTTTGTTCTTTAAAGGTTAGACTTCATTCTATTGTTTCATGATGGCATGTACTTCTCTCAACTCGTTGTTGGGTATGTGTATATTATTTCCCCACCTCTATAAATAGCACTCCCCTGTAACATAGTTTCCCTTTTTCTGTTGTGTGTTTTTCCCCATTTCTTATGTTTCCCTTTTCTTTTTTCTTTTTGTGTGTTTGTGTGTTTGTGTTCAATAAAGCTAGTTGTGTAGTCTATCTTTCGGGTGACTCCATAGCCTAATGGATAAGGAGTTGGACCACAAAATAAAATTGAGACTCTGGAGTTCTCATGTCATGTCCTCTTTCTGCTCGATCCACAACATGTCCCCAAGCTAGAGCCATTTTTTTCATGAAAATATGCAATAGGAAGTAACTCAATTTTCAAGCATGATAATGGACCCCAATGTTGAAAATTTTGGTTGTAGGCCTTTCCAGACACTTTCCCAGGTCACCTTAATCCCTAAGTCAGTCCTATTTCCCCCTCTCTAAATGTTTTAAGGTTTCATGTCAGTGGTCCTGTTGGTTCTCAAATTTGTCTCACCCCATTTCTCAACAAAATTCTTTAGATTGTGGCCCCTGTTATGTTTTCTGTCTCCCCGAGCTCAAATGGTGGTTGTCCTACATTTTATGGTTTGACAGGTGTAATTTCCCAGTCAAAATTACTTCTTGGCATCAGTTGAAAAGTGTCCCTTTCTGGTTGGATGTGGCTCTATAGGGCACTTTAAAATTTCCAACGCTCATTTCAAACCAAAACATGTCCATGTGGAGGCTTCTGCCGGGATTTCCTACACTTATAATTTTCACACAATTTCCTAAAGGGGCTTGGGACACATGGAGGGACCACACATGTTTGGGGAATGGCCCTTGAGTTTTATTTTGAAGAAGCACCAAGAGGACACTTGGAGACTCTGTTGTACTAAGACACGTGTTGGGCCCGTGCTTGTTTGGAGTCTCCATTTTTCAGGACCATCCCAAAGTGTGCCATTAAGACACATAGCAGGCGGGTAAACAAATGTGTGGGCCCATGGGGAAAATATGGAAATTCTTCCTTTTTGGAAAATAAGGATAAAATTTGTAAGTTGAAGAGCAAGACTGCTAGGACCCACATTGAGACATGTGTCAAGCCCATTTTTAAGAGGGCGGAGGGGTGGAGAAAAATGTTAACATTTTACTTTTTTCCAAAATATTATAAAATGTCAAAAGATGCCCCCAGACCCATTTCCAATCAAATTTTTCCATGCAGAGGCCTCAGATTAAAAGTTGAAACGTAGGATCAATGGTAGTTGTGCATTTGATTTGATTTTTCCACCATTGAAGCTACACGATGTTCAGAGATGCATTTTTGCATCATTCTTCATCAAATTTTTGGCAATATTGTGTCATTTGGGTCTGAAAAGTTTAATTGAATCAATTTGGGAGCTCAAATTGTCAATCTGAAGTAATTTTGAGGAGAATATTTGCTCAGGATTGTGCAAGGAAGCAAAATGCTAGATCCAGAAGTTACAAAATAAAATTTTAGAGGAAAAAGAAGGACAAGGGACAAAATAATGAAGGTACAGATATGAAAGGTGAAAAAGGCTTTGCCATGAGAGCAAAAATTGATGACCTATCAAGACCAGCTATGCAGAGGCTTCAATAAATGAGTAAAAAGGAGATTTATTGCATGAAAAAATCAGAATGATTAAAGGGACTCCCGAGAAGTTGTGGCATGGCATCCTAGTTAGTAGTCGAGGGCCATCTATCATATTTTGGATCTGAATTTGTTAAATGTTTGTCTGAAACAAATTGGTAGCAAGAAAAGGTCCCTCAAATATTCCTTTTTTTTAGATAAAAAGGTGTTGTAGGTGCCAAGGATGAAGAATATGCCTCCATTTAGAGAAATGATGCAAATATTTGTAATGATTCACCTTTTTGGAAACACCTGGCAACCTTTTTGTGAGTCTGTTGAATGTCACTTTCTGCAACTCATGATTTGATATGTGCAACAAAGGTGCTTCGAATATTCCTCTTTTAGCGGAGAAAATTGGATGTAAAGGGTGTATTATAAATGCAATGAGATTACTCTTGCAAAATGTCAGGAGTTCATTTTCATGAGAAAATTTTGAGAGAATCTCATCTTCTGAGAAACCAAGTTAATTTCCTTTGTGTTAGATTTTTATTCATGTTGAGTTGGTTACAAGTGTATAGCCATCAAAAAGATCTGATATTTTTAAAATAAATCTCCCCTACTGATGAAATCTGATAAACTTTGAGTTAATTTGTGTTAAATATCTAGCAAATTTTGTGTTTATTTCACTTTCAGAATGTCTATAAGTAGTTTTCTTGTTTCTATTGCAATATTGTATCAAAATATATTTGAATCACATAGATGTCAATCCTTGTGATAGTTTAGTGGCATTTGCAATTTCATTTTTCATAAGATATTTCATCTGGGAATGAAATAAATGATTTAAAATCACTTTTCTTTCATTTTTTTGACAGATATTGTTTGTAAGCCTCTGGGTGTACCTCAGGCATGACTGATCTTAGATTTTTATGTTTTATTGGGTCTTCTAACTCAATCCTTCATGCTAGAATCTCAAATATTGTGTGAAAAAGTGCATGTCTGGGCCTCCATTGATGCACACCTTTTGGTTGAAGGAATGTTTTAACTATTTCTAAAGCTTTCTATTATTCAGTTCTCCATTTTTTGTGAAGTTTCTCAAGGATATGATAAATTCCTATTTATGTTGTTGTCTCCCACCAAAAAAAAATTCAAATAATCAATTCTACCCCGAACTACCCATTTTTTGCTCTATATATCCATACAAGAAAAAATTCCATTTGCTATAGTATGTAGAACAGATCAGGATTCCAAATGTCTTCAGTAACCTTAGCCCTGTGTTGAAAATATCTCCATAATCTAGAAGTGTCAACTCATGAGAGTCATAATTGGTGTGTTGATCATATTTTCCCAGGGTTTTATTTATAAAATTTGTGCAAAAGAAAGGTATCTACATCTCCTTCAATAATTAGAGGTTACAAAATAGGTTCTCTTACCTTGGTTGAAAGGAACAACTAAAATAGTTAGGATAAGATCACATCCTTTTAAGGTGCTATCCATCTCTCCACAAATGTGAGTAACAAAGGGTCACCTAGATTTCATCTTCAACTACAAAATGATACACATTTATGATCTATCTTCCTCTAAGCTCCCTGTCAAATTTGTGTTGTTGCTCGGCTTGAAAAGGAGAATGAATTTGGATACCAACACTAATGGCATTGTTGCCAAGGAATTATTTGAAGAATTTAAATTTTTCCAAACCCTGGTAATGTTTTTTGTCATTTTGTGTGAAAATACATTTTGTAAACATCATTCTCTAGTCATATCTGTAAGAATTGAACAAAGTTATAAGTTATGTTTGTTGTCTATCCAATTTTTCTAGTAGTTATTGTACTAATTTTGCCTCACCATTTATAAATTTAGGTGAAGGAGGGTCTGATTTGTAAAGCTTTTCATGATTTTTATTGCTGACAAACATTAGACAAATTATTTTAGTTCATTTTCACAACTAGGGTGAAAATCCTTAATGGCGAATCTAGGTTATTTTGATTTTGATAAATGCCAATGTATTAACCTCTTTCAATTGTGAATTTGTTACTAATCTTTGCAAAGCTTGAAGGAAGAAGATATTTCTTCACTACGGACCCTAGTAGAAGGTTGTTTCTATATTTTGAGAAGTCTAATTCAGAAGGAGGAAAATTTTGGAAGGTGTTGGGAGATCAAGCATCAAGAAAAGAGATCTCCATTGGTGAAATTGATCAGTACGCGGTTGAAGATTGTAATACTTCCTCAACTGCTTCTGAATCAGGTATCATCTCTGTAAATCTGAATTCTCCATCTAGAGAGGGTCTATCGTCTATATTTGAAACATTTTCTTCTTGATCTGTCCTTGTGTTTTCAAAATCTAATAAATTTTTCCAAGAGACAGAGCCATTAGGGGATAGTCATTCTAAAAAATTTATCCATGTACCACACAAACCTCTCACTCCTCATCACTTTGTTTCTCTTGTAAGGTCACCTCCTCAGAAAAATATGGCTCAGCCTCCACCTAGACCTCCATTTGTCATTAATACTTTTGGTCCCATTAGTTTTATAGGTATGGATGGCTATCTGAATGCTGTTCTACAGGATGTAAGAAAAAAAATTCCTAAGTTTCAAGGAAATAATGTAATAACTAGTGATCAGCATTTAAAACTCTTTATCAATATCATGGAGGATTTTGAAATAGAATTTGAAGATGTATACATTAAATTGTGTATTCATACATTAGAAGAGGATGCAAGGGATTGGTATAAAGTTCTGCTTGATTCTTGGACTGAAATGAAGAATGCATTTAGATTACAGTATGGTGACAAAACAGACCCTAGGTTTCTTTTGTCAGAATTTGAGAATATTAAAAAGAATCCTAATGAGTCAGTGCATGACTTTAATATGAGATTCAATAAGACATTGAGAAGACTGCCTATGAATTTGAGGCCATGTGATGAATCTTGTGTTATAAAGTATGTTGATGCATTTGACTAGAAGGTGGCATACTCTTTGAGGGATAAAAACCCTGACACTTTGAGGTAGGCCTTTACTACGGTTCCGCAAAATGACAACAACATCAAGGCCATTGGAAAACCTCCTAAGAGGGAGGGTGTTAAACTGATAAACCTAGAAAAACCTTAAGTGAGCAAGAGTGTTGATCTTGAGGAGGTTATTAAAACTCTAGCAGGGGCTGTCAAAGAAATCTCTTACAAATTAGCCTGGGAAGAGAAAGGAATTGGGCAGAGTTTGTCAGGCCAGCAAAAGGCACAAAATCATGAAATATTTTGCAATCACCCTAAGGGTGATTAGAGGTCAAAAGATAGAGGTAAAGGACCCATGGGATCTAAAAATAGACATCCTCAAGAATGTGAAAGTAGAATGGTACCTGATCCTCTGACTGCCCAGGTTACTATTTTTGAAGTCTCCAATGAGATTGATTAGTGTGATAAATGCTTTCTTCCCCATCCTCCATGTGAAGTAGATCAGAAAGTAGAAGAAGTTGATAATGATGATAACATTGATGATGATGCATGCATGTTGGATTCCTCTATGGATTCATAGCAGGGAGAAACCTCAACTGAGCTGATGAGTGCCAAAACTGGTAAATATTTCTAGGATTGCATTCAACGGATATTACCTCTTCCTTCCACTCTTACTTTTGAGATAGATATGGTACAAGAATTTTAACTTCCTAATAATTATTTTGAGTACCTAAGATCTTTAATGATTGAAAAATATGATGAAGGAATCCCTTCTAAGGAGGATAGGTAGTTGTTGATGAATGATGAATACAGCTCTATAGGGCACTTTAAAAATTCCAACACTCATTTCAAACCAAAACATGTCCATGTGGAGGCTTCTGTCGGGATTTCCTATACTTATACTTTTCACGCAATTTCCTAAAGGGGCCTGGGACACATGGAGGGACCACGCATATTTGGGGACTGGCCCTTGAGTTTTATTTTGAAGAAGCACCAAGAGGACACTTGGAGACTCTGTCATACCAAGACACGTGTTGGATCCGTGCTTGTTTGGAGTCTCTATTTTTTAGGACCACCCCAAAGTGTGCCATTAAGACACATAGCAGGCGGGTAAATGGAGGTGTGGGTCCATGGGGAAAATATGGAAATTCTTCCTTTTTGGAAAATAAGGATAAAATTTGTAAGTTGATCATAGGTCTACTAGGACCCACATTGGGACATGTGTAAAGCCCATTTTTAAGATGGCGGAGGGGCAGAGAAAAATGTTAACATTTTACTTTTTTCCAAAAAATTATAAAATGTCAAAATATGGCCCCTGACCCGTTTCCAATCACATTTTTCCATGCGGAGGGCTCAAATTAAAATTTGAAATGTAGGATCAATGATAGTTGTGCATTTCATTTGATTTTTCCACCATTAAAGATCCAGGATGTTTGGAGATGCATTTTTACATCATTCTTCATCAATTTATTGGAAAATTTGTGTCGTTTAGGTCTGAAAAGTTTAATTGAATCAATTTGGGAGCTCAATTTGTCAATCTAAACTAATTTTGAGGAGGTTTTTTTCTCAGGCTTGTGAAAGGAAGCAAAACACCATATTCTATAAAATTTCATAGCAAAAGGAAGGACAAGGGACGAAATGATGAAGGTACAGGCATGAAAGGTGAAAAAGGCATTGCCATGAGAGCAAAAATGGATGACCTGTCAAGACCAGCTACATAGAAGCTCTGAGAAATGATTAAAAAATGGGATTTCTCACATTACAAAATCAGAATTATTAAAGGGACTCCTGAGAAGTTATGGCATGGCATCCTAGTCAGTAGTCGAGGGCCACCTGTCATATTTCATATTTGAATTTTTTAAATGTCCATCTGAAACAAATTGGTAGCAAGAAAAGGTCCCTTGAATATTCCTCTTTTTTGAGGGAAAAAGGTGTTGAAGGTGCCAATGATAAATAATATGCCTCTAGTTAGAGAAATGATGTAAATATTTGCAATGATTCACCTTTTTAGAAACACCTGGCAACCTTTTGTGAGTCTCTTGAATGTCACTTTCTACAAATCATGATCTGATATGTGCAACAAATGTGCTTTGAATATTCCTCTTTTAGGGGGGAAAATTGAATGTAAAGGGTATATTATAAATGCAATGAGATTACTCTTGCAAAAGGTCGAGAGTTCATTTTCATGAGAAAATTTTGAGAGAAGCTCATCTTCTGAGAAACTAGGTTAATTTCATGTGTGTTGAGTTGGTTACAAGTTTATAGCCATCAACAAGCTCTGAGATTGTTTAAATAACTCTCCCCTACTAATGAAATCTGATAAACTTTGAGTTAATTCATGTTAAGTCTCTAGAAAATTTTGTGTTTATTTCAATTTCAGAATGTCTGAAAGTAATTTTCTTTTTCCTATTACAATTTTGTATCAAAATCTCTTTGAATCACACAGATCTCAATCCTTGTGATAGTTTAGTGGCATCAGCAATTTCATTTTTTAGAAGAGCTTTCATCTGGGAATGAAATAAATGATTTAAAATCACTTTTCTTTCATTTGTTTGACAGAGATTGTTTGTAATCCTCTGGGTGTACCTCAGGCATGACCGATCTTAGATGTTTATGTTTTATTGGGTCTTCTAACTCGAGCCTTCATGATAAAATCTCAAATATTGTGTGAAAAAATGTATGTCTAGGCCTCCATTGATGCACACCTTCTAGTTGAAGGAATGTTTTAACTATTTCTGAAGCTTTTTGTTATTAAGTTCTCCATTTGTTGTGAAGTTTCTCAAAGATATGGAAAATTCCAATCTATCTTGTTGATCTCCCACCAAAAAATTATTCAAATAACCAATTCTACCCCGAACTACCCCTTTTTTGCTCTATATATCCATAGAAGAAAAAAATCCATTTGCTAAAGTATGCAGAACAGATCAGGATTCCAATTGTCTTCAGTAACCTTAGCTCTGTGTTGAAAATATCTCCATAATCTAGAAGTGACAACTCGTGAGAGTCATATTTGGTGTGTTGATCATATTTTCCCAGGGTTTTCCTTATAAAATTTGTACAAAAGAAAGTAATATGCATCTCCTTCAAAAACAAGAGGTTACAAAATAGGTTCTCTTACCTTGGTTAAAAAGCACAACCTAAAATAGTTAGGATAAGATCACATTCTTTTAAGGTGCTATCCATATCTCCACAAACCCCAGTAATAAAGGGTTAGTTAGATTTCATCCCCGACTAAAAAATGATACACATTTATGATCTATCTACCTCTAAGCTCCCTGTCGAATCTGTGTTTTTTCTTGGCTTGAAAAGGAGAACAAATTTGGATACCAACTAGTCCCATAGGTGATTTCAGGTTACCCAGTCATTTCAAGTTCTTCCAATGCAAGATTCATCAAGAGAGTATTTTTGGTAAGCTTAGGAAAGGTCAATTTATTGATTTTCTAAGGCTCGTGTGCATCCCCCAGAAGTGAACGAAGGGCCTGAACTCATCATGGAGGTGAAATAGTTTTGGAAGGTTTCACAAGTTTTGTAGCAGCTCTAGCAAAAGTGAGTCTTGGAGGCCTAGTCAGTGCATAGTGGGAAAGCAACCCTGAGATTCAAGAAGTAATTACAAGAGTTCTGAAATGAGTTATGATTCAAAAAATATATTGTCATAAATTGTATTTAGAGCCCTAAAATATGGTGGAATCACATTTTTCACAACACCTAGGCTCATCCTCTCTATAACAAGTTTTTAGGAGACACAACCTTCATTCCAAAACAAAAGTACTATTTTTATGGGGTTTTAGGAAGAATATGAGGATGAAACCACCACCATTGGATTCATAACGTCATTTCTAGGAGGAATCGTATAAAATTTCATCAAAAACCTCCTTCTATAACTCAATTTATGGTCTCGACAAGTCACTCTCCAAGGGATAAGTTTTAGCAGTAGTCATTTTTTGGGTTGGAAATCCAACCAATGAGAGAGTGGTGCACATTTATACACCATGTGCACCAATTATTTTGTGAAATATATGCAATAAAATTAAACCCAAATCTATTTTTTCCCCTATACCCTCCACACAACCACAGTTAAGCACTTACTCACTAGTTAATCCCCCAGGCTCCATTTCCTAGCCCCCACTCCATGTAATCACACTTCGCTACTTATGTGACCAGGGTGAGGGCACATTTGTTTTTCTAATGTACACCAAATATTTAGTACAATTGGTACAAAATACTCCCCAACTATCTAATTTAATCTCTTGGTCACCCATGTGCCCTCGACAACTACTTAAGGTGCAAATTTAAGCCCCCTCCCTCATCCCCAATGGAAAATCACATGTTGCCAAGTGGACAAATAGGGATGGGGCACAATTTTTTACACCAAGTGCATAAAATTTTTGGTTCAATTGGTTCAAATGATATTCTCCCCAATGTATCAAAATATTACCAAATTACTAATTGTCGGTTTGTCACTAGTTGTTTCCATTCTTCTTGCATGCATGCACAAATTTTCTCCAGCTGTTGGGAATCTCTTCCTCTCCTCCATTGCTTTTACTTCCAAAACCTTTCCACAAAATCCAAAATAATTGTTAAATCATTCCATGTTTCTACAAATAAGAAACAAAGGTTTTATCAAGAAAACTCCATTACCAAGAGCTATCAAAAACCTTAGGGCATGAATATAACAAATTGCTCATATCTTCCAAACCATGCATTCGATTACTAACAGATTTTGAGAAAATATTCATTATAAAAACACCTTAGGGAAGAAAAAACAAAAATATCTTATACATAATGAATTTTTTATAGCAACCATTCAATAAATTCTACCCTGGAGCATGTTTCTTCAATTGCCAAACCATGTAGCAAACTGACCAAAAAATTTGAACAGAACATCAGAAGAGAAAACCCAGAAAGAGTCCAGATTTTTGTCATCAATCTGACACCTTGATTTTAATCTTCTATAAAAATAAAGTTCCACTACATTGTACTATCCATTTTTAGTAAGTTTTTAAAAATGGCAAAACCCTTAAGAAGAGCAAACACTAAAAATTATACAAACAAAAAACTAGCACATGTGTGTCAAAAAGGTCAAAAAAGAAACTATCCAAAAATAAAAATTATTTTTAATTAACCCCAAAACATATTTGAACATGTTTGGAATGTGAGATAAATGCCCCAATGTAATGACATGGCAAAAAAAATAACCTACCTAAAATAATAGCTCCTTGAACTTGATTGCAAACGGATTCATTTTCACTCATCTCACTACCTTTTGGTCTCTTTGTGAGATTGTATGATGGTTTCATGGTTCAAACAGAGAAATTAGAACTCCAAAAATATCATGAAAAAAATCATCTTGAGTCTAATCATGTCCTGAATCAAGGTGAGGCATCACAGTGCGTAGCAGGTGGATCCATCATCATCACTTAGGGAACCGGGTGATTTGAAATGATTTATAGTTCATCAATCAAGTATCAAAGATGATCTTCATGAGTAATTCCTATGTATCTCCTAATCTCACATTTGGAAGTCCTGAAAAAGTGTTTCTCAACCCTCATTCCATGACCGAGATGTCTACACATCATGTACCAGGGGGAATTATGATCATCATTGGTGGGACAAAGTGTTTAAAATGCATTCCATCAAAGCTTCCTAATTAGTACAAAAGTGTGGTTATTCATCAAGCTTCTTTGGAGTGGACCTTAGTGAATAGCTTCTTTGGAATGGACCTTAGTGAGAAACACCTGCGGTCACTAAGGAGATCATTTGAAATTGTTTCTAAACACTTAGTTTGAGGTGTTCATGCATTATCCGAAGGAGGTTTCTTATGGTGTAAAATGTTTAGAGAATCAAAGTTATCCACATTGAGATATTTCATCATATCAGTTAGGAAATGAGGTGAAGGTAACAAGGAATCATATTCATTGGCATACCTTCTTTCTTCTTCTCATTCATTCTCTCCTCTCTTCCTCTCTTCCCCCTTTATTTCTAATTATTTGTTATGTGTAATCATTGTATTTCATCCTATTCACTTAAGTGACCTATTTTAAAATTGTAAAAGTATTTTCTCAAAATTATAAGACAAATACTTAATACATGGAAAAAAAAAGGTCATGAGTGAAATATGGAAATGAATAGTCATATGAGGGAGGTGAAAGGAAAATTTATATTGCTATAAATTGGGATCCATTCCAAGGGATTCAAAATTTTGAAGAACTATCACTCTGTAGATATAGTGGATTGTCATATATTGTTTGACTTTGTGTCATCCATATACATGAAATAAAGCTACATTTTTTCTACATGCTTTCTTCTTTTCCCTTGCTTTGTACAACATGTGTAAATGTCAATCAAGGAATAGAGTTTATGCTTTCCAAAATGTGTGAATGTGTGTAACTTTGTATGCATGGTTTCCTCTCATCATTGATGAAATAAACATGATTGTTATAAGCATCTTATGTTTTTCCACTTCTCTCATTTATGAACTTTATAAGTGTAGCAATGTAAGATCTTTGTATCTTCAGTAGATGAACCTAAAGACTTTTTGTTCTAATTCATCAATCTTTCTAACTTCACCTATGATTTATTCTTTATTGAATGTGAAACTATTCTCATTACTGGATGTGATATATGTAACCTACTCATGGCAGTAATATTCATTTCCTAATTTCTCTCCTTCCCCCTCATCGCTGTGATTTTTCCTCCCTTGTATCTCACACAAACAATTTTCCACAGGTTTAGTGGAGTGTCCATGTGTGATCCCTAGCCAATTTGGACACCCAAAACATTTAGGTAGGATTAGGATTAGTTTCATTCAATAATGGGAGTTGCATGATTCAATGCAAAGGGGTGTAGCCCTATGAACGTTGGTGGAGAGACCTAATTTTTCCACCCAACAAATTTTCTCACCAATAGTATAAACAAGCTACTATAAAATTTTACTTCTAGAATTCAAATGGGTGGAACCAAAATGGATATTTAACCCAAAGGAATATCTTTCATTAGTGAAGAAAAAATGAAATAAATATTAACATAAGTAATATGAATCTTTTTTGTAGATTTTTTGAAAAGACATATGTAGAATTTTAGGCATATAATGAATATTATGAAAGAATCTTTGTCTAGGTTTTTCAATCCCTATGGGTTTAAACAACAATATATCAATGAAAATCTAAACATTCAACAAATGTAATCTAAAATTATTTGAATTACTTGTAGATGAAATAATAAAACAACAAATGAAAATATATAAAGTAAACAAAGTAAATGTACCCATGACTTGTGAAACTCCAGATGACAACAAAAAGTAAGATTGATTATGCATAACGAATCTGCAAGATACAATCTCAAATTAAATTCTCAAATAATCCATGATATTTTTCAAGAAATATGGGAATTTATTTATTTTTCAGTCATTATCAAGCCAAGTGAAAGTGTATATAATGTTTTAGGGGTGATGGTGATTAGAAAGGTTACATTTAATGGGGTTAGGATGTTATGTGTATTGTTATAATAGAAAAATACTTTAAATCAAGTCTCATTAATTATTAAAATAACACTTTTTTCCATAAATTTAGGAATATGTGTTGTTTCTTACCTACCCTGATGGTTATGCAATTGTATAAGAGGTTTGTGAAAATTACTTAATAGTTAGGTGACTACAGTGACAATTTTGTAATAAGTGAAAGAATAATAACAATAAGATCTAAAAAGTTAGAATTGAAAGTTTTTTATAATTTTAGGAAAGTAAGAGATTTTGTGAATAAAAATATGGTTACAAAAAGAGGCTATGATATTTTCATTTTTATTAAAGGATTTTACATTAATTGTTGATTGTTTTGGGATATTGTGTTCTACAAAATTGGAAATGTGAATAAGTACTTGTGTGAAAAGGTACAAATGTTAATGATAGATATATCTCCTCTTATCCTAGTCATGAAAACATATCATACCCAAAAGGATGTTAGGGTTTTATATGAGAATGCATATGGAGTTCAAGTTATCATGTCTTGTTTAGTTGTGATTGAAATTTGAATTTGTTTTCCTTTTTATTGAAATTTCTATTGATATTATGGATTTTGAAATTTTTTTATTTTTATGTTCCTCCTCCATGTAGATTTGGAAGGTTTGATCAAATGGTTATAAAATATGATAATTCTATAGATATTTCACTTCATCACCATAGAGGAAACCCTATAACCAAGATGCTTCAATAACCCTAGATCTACCCTAAGGAAAGAGTGTGATCTCATCTTTAATCTAAGTGTGTCTCACGTGATACAAGGAGAGGAGAAAGTGAAAATTGTAAGGGGAGAGATAAAATGAAGGATAAGCTAGTAGATAACCCAAAAGATATTTTTTCTTCATATGAAATGAAGATGGAAATATAAGAACTAACTAGTGATGTCATCGGACAGGATTGTAAACCTACAACAGGTTTAAAAAACTAAAAAAGAGTGGTAAAAATCAAGGAATAACATGGGTAAATAAGTGTGATAAAACCAAGAGGTGAGAAAGTGTCAAATAGTAAGCTACCAAAGCACCCATGAAAAGAGGAATATGGCCAAATAAACCCAATAGGGAAAAGTTTCTACAAAGTTAAGATCATACCATATGGCCAAAATAAGGATAAAAATGTGGAATGAACCTACAAGGGAAAAGTAAGAATAAGTAATTAGCTACCAAAATTCCCACAAAAAGTTATAGTGGATGAATAAACCCGAGAGGGAGATAGTAGTAAAAAAATTCAAAGTATTTGAAAGAGGAAAATGGCTAGATATTCCCAAAATAAATTTCAAAAGGGATTGACAGAGGATAATGGCCATATAAACCCAAGAGAAATAGAGAGTAAATTAGAGTAAAATTAGAGTAACATGAACTAAATCCAAAAATACATGTCACATATGAAATTGTGTATAAGTGAACAATGAGCTCATCGAGGGCATGTAATGGTATTATAACTTCATCTATAATAGTATAAATATGTCTTAGTTGTATGTCATATCATATTTGAATCATGGTGTCCTCAACATATTAGTACCTTTGATATTTTATGGCATGTCATTACATGCTTCTACAATATCCTCTTCTACCCTCATAGATACTCGAGAGAAAACCCGTTGGCGAATGTCATCCATATAGGAGGGAAGACTAGTAATAAAGGAATTTTTTTCCTTAGGTTGAATTCGGTAGAAGTGAGAGGGTTTCCTAAAACTTCCTTAGGTGTGTCAATAGAGGTGGGAATTATTTGTGATTACTAACCTATTAGGTAGATGCTACCAAATCCTCAACTTGAGTGGGGGATAAGGTAACATGGATGACACTTTTTTTAGGGTCTACAAAAGGTGGTATTAAAATAGATGAAAATTATATGAATTAAGAAATGTTTTTATAGAGAAGTTGATGGACAGGATTATGATTTTTTCTCTTACTCACACATTTTCACTTTAAGGATTTTCATATACTATAGATAAGAACGTAATTTCTTAATGGAATGGTGTGATGCATAGTGCCACATGAAAAACGGTGTATGGTCAGTGAGTGAGGCTACAAATGACGTGAAAACATGTAGGGGTAAGGTTGTTATAGTATTAGGTTTTATATCTATGATTGGAGACATAATCAAAAGAACCAAAGTAGTGTTTAGTTCATGATGTGTCTAACAAAGATAAAAACAATCATTGTTCATTGTGTCTTCTTCATATAAGTCATAGGTGAGAAATATATTTATGAAGTTGAAACTATAATTAAATGTAGTTTTTATATATTCTAGAGGTGGAAAACTAGTGAAGGGGTACCACTCATTGAATTCATTATATTTGAAGGTTGATTGTAAATATTTTTGATATCATAGAATATCTATATTCTTAGGTTGGCATATCCAAACAATAATGTGTAATCTAATTAAATTTTCATCATGTGAGGTGTGGTAATATGAATGTTAAGGGATTTTATCATTAGGAGGGGAAGGTGGGAATTCTTTATGATGATGTCAAATAGTATATATGGTGATAAAAATTGTGTCGGTTTTCTTCTTATGAGATCAAGGCTGTAAATATGGGGGCGAGTTGGGAATTATACATTCAAAGAGATCATAATTTTTTATTTTGAGGGTCATTTCATCAAACCTATCATTATCGAAATAAAGGATGTTAGGTGGATTCCTTCCCACTAGTTTGGAATGTCCATTATATCCTTATATGGTGTTGATTGGGTAAATCATATGTTTGTAATATCGAGACGAAACACATGAGAGTTCCTTGAGAGAAAGTATTTTGAAGTTGAACCTTTATTGAAATAGTTCGATGTTCCATGGGTTTTTTTCACCTTAAAATTTGTATATAGTACTTAGGTAAGGAAATTTGACTTATTAACAAGTGGATGAGGTGACGACATGCAACCAATGTGTCTATGATTGGCTAATAATGACATTATAAGATAGAGGAAAATTAAATATCATGACCTTCACTGTAACAAAGCAAGGAGGCATGATAGTGAGAAACTAAATACATCCCAATGGGAGAATTTTATTTTGGTATACCCTTAACACATATTTTATGTTCATTTCAGGATATCAATTGAGTAGCATGACGAATTGATGAATTTGAGAGATGTGACACATGTTTTGGATACATGGTCTACGAGAGCACTTTTAAATTCCACATTGTTAATATTGACATTAAAAAATATTGGAAGGTCATCGCCAAAAAATAAAGAGTGTTTTGGGATCATAAAATGCTTGGGAAAATTAAGGAATAAAGCTTGATTGGTTTTTTATGAACTAGAATAGATGATGGAAGAGCATGTAGGTACATGTGCAATCTTATGTCAACCAAAGATACTTAGAGTTATTTTAATATAAGACTTGTGTAATGTCATGCTACTCTTTGACCATGCATTGTATAACTTGAAGTCTTGATTATTTTATGTGCATGTTATGAAGTATTTAATTTTTTCCATGTAGCACTTTAAATTTCAAGAAAAAATATGATTATTTTTGTACCTAGGGATATTATATAATAATGTATATGATTTTATGGAGATACCCATATGCAGGACACATTCCCCTTAGTTAGGTATATGCTTATATGTAACCTATGGAATTAGTATATTGGGTAATGATCCAACCTACTTTATGATGAGGTGGTACACATCCAAGAAGAGTATTTAATAACTATATAAAGGAGTTGAGTGTCATTATGAGATATTTCATGTACAAGTTGATTCTTATACCTAGTAGAAGAATATTGGAGATATCCCCCTTGAAGTGGAATTCCCATATTGAGAGATCATGGAGTTATACCTTGTTTGAACATACATATGTTGAGTCACATCCATGTTGATGATGTTATACTTAACACTAGGGTTAATGGACACAAATACCTTATTATTTTGAATGAACCCATAAAAATTAAATATAGAATCTGCTTTTGTTAGAGCTACACTATCTGAATTATTATCCTTCATTTGTTCTTCATCTTTATTTTTGGCATCATGCATAGACTCTCAATCATCTAACTATTTTATTCTTCTTATTTTGTCCCATTTTTCTAAGAAATTGTATTCCATTTCCTCTCGAGACCAATCAGACCTCTCCTTTTGCAACTAAGAGATCCAACTTCATGTTATACCATGAAGTTAAGATGAAAATCTTATATGATAAATTGTGGATGGAAACATGGTATCCTTAAATTGTATCCACCACTCTCTAGAATAAATCTTGAGCTATACACCAAAAATATTTTAACCCCATCATTCACCAAAAATTAGGTTTTCAAGAACATACTACTTTGACCAACCTTTGACATATTAATTTCGACAAGATGTTGACCTCAAATCAGAAAACGCAAAAAACAAACCCCTTTTAAAGTGTTCAGAGGTTTTTGAAAATGTAATACAATTAAAAAATTAAAAAAATTGACCTATGGAAATAACTCGTAAAAAACCCCTAAAATAACAATAAATTCCATAAAATGAATCAAAAAATTATGAAATTTGGACACATCTTTTGAAATAAGTTCTTAACCCTAGTAAAAAAATGTTAGATTTTTTATTCATTTGCAAAATATTGATGAATCTTCAAAATAAGTGTTTCAATTTAATTCTTTCCCAAATTGATGCTTTGATTCCACTTGATAAGAGCTTCACATATAATAAATGAATAATTCAAACAATATGCAAAATATAATAAATATCAACACAACACATAAGATTTTGGTGGGCTAACATGCCCTAATATTCAATAGATTTAGAAATAAAAGAATACCCTTAAGATAGGGCAACACCATACATTACTCTTATTGGATATGTAACAACTAATCCCAATGTAGGCCAACTCATTACACAATATACTAATTTTACAAGCTACCTATAATTATATAACTAACTAGTAACTAAGGGGATGTGTACCAAAAGTTGGAATATCAGTCAAACCATATATATTATAATAGCATATCCCTAGGTATATAACAAAATGTCATGAAATACCTTAATGTTGCAAAAAGTCATTAATACCTAGTTTTATCTAGTGTAATCAAGCACAAGTTGTGATATCCCATTGTGTGGAAGCCATGAAGTCTTGTGAAATTCCACCTAAACTTTATTAATGACACGATGAATTTTGTATGTCACCAATCCCTTTTCAATACCATGAAGAATTGAAAACCCTATGAAACCATTTAACTTATGTTTCCATAATTAGATATGTGTTTGATATAATCTCGTGTCAACATAGATATAGTTAGAAGAAACACACGTTGGCTATAATTTGTTATTCTCACCCAAGGAAAAACTAAATGACCTAGTAAAAATTGATCTAATGAATGATAGTCCGTGGTGAGATACCTATAGATAAATTAATGAGATAAATGGTGATTTTAGGAATTTTTAGGAATCTTGTCAAGATACATTTACTTTAAAAGGTATCTTTATTCTCCAATCTGAATTGTGACATATTATATAAGTAGAAGGGACTTGTAAATATGTAAGACATCATCCATTGGGAGTGAAAAATTAGATCAAATTCCATATTATGATTAAGATACCATTTTATAAAGAGGAATTTGATAATTGAAGAAAACAACTCAAGTCATTTTTTATAAAATCTTAGTAGAGTCTATAAACTCAAGATAGGATAGGTCATAGGGTTGGAATTATTAGAGAATTTGTGTAGAGTCTTGTCATTAGATTTATAGTGTGTAGACATTATGACAAATATTTTAATGTTTCCTCATATATATAGAATAAGATTTTTTTTTGTTAAATTCATGTTTGAGGTCTTTCTTTTACAAAATATAAGTCTCAAATTGTGGGTTGTATGGTCTAAGTCCTCCCTTCATTAGCACCTCTAATCATGACTACATCAGTTCTATTTTGACATCAAGGATTTATAAGTCATATTGAGAAATGTTTTATACACTGTAAGCATTCATATAGTATAAATACTTTTTAATGCTTCTTGTAGAGTTTGGTGTGTTTTTGTGATAACATCAATTTAGTAACTAATATTCATATTTATTGTTTTCTAACATTTAGTTTTTTGGTTAAAAGGTGTAAATCACATATTCTTATTGAGTGATAGTGAGTAAGATATTGGTGACACATATAATGGTTTCAAGCTAAAATAGACCCCTAATACTTGCAAACTTGGTTGAGATATTGAGAGAAGTACATGCCTGATTAGAGACTATGGAAATCAAACAATGCTAAGGAATAGTGGTGGATAGTGACATCAGTGATGATGATAACATGGAAAGAGAACTTAAGGGTCGAGATATTGAAGAAAAGTATGGTCATGAAGAAAAGGATAGATTCTTGTGTGTAATCACAAGGATTGGTAGTAAGCCAATGATAAAAGTTATAACTTATATTAAAATCTTATATTTGGAATAATGTGAATCAAATGTATCACTAAAATGGGGGTATTCAAGTAAAAAGGCATAGAAGATGCCAATTTCATGTACTAAGTTGAATATTTATGCATATTTATGGTGAGAACATCAGAAAAATGAAATCTTACGAAAAGAAAAAGACAAGATCAAGAATTGGGATAGACTAGAAATACATATAAATTCCAAATTCATTCCTTTGGATTACCAGTCCCACTTATTTAGATAGTTACAAAATTTGTGTCATAAGGAAATGAGCATTTAAAACATACATGGATTAATTCTATTGACACACCATTAGAGCGGGTCATGTGGATGAAGATGGATAAAGCATATCAAGGTATGTCAATGTATTGCACATTTCCATCTAAGATGAATTTAGTAGGTTTATATTGAGATTTTTGGAGGCATCTTATTGGTTTTCACTAAAGGTGGAATAGAAATTGTCACATAGATAATAAGGAATGGTATGAGGAAAGGAAAATTTCCCACATAGAGGTGGAATTTTTTGGAGTTATATAAAAAATTAGGCATACAAAGGTGAAGAAAGCTCATCATATGAGAAGAGAGAAATACGTATATATTATTTCAGAGGAAGATGAAAAAAATAAGAAGATGATTCAGCACAACCTATTTTTTTTGTGGAGAGGCTAGAAATCATACATTCAATTTTTTACAAGATGCTTAAAATAGTGGCAGTATAATAATGATGTTATAAATCATGTTACAAAACATGAAAATGTAAAGATTAATACATCAAATAGTTCCACAAAAGTTCCAAAGTATAGAAAAGCTCTGATAGCGAAGAGAGTGTTGTTCAAACTAATGAAGGTAGAGAATACACCCATGCAAAGAAATAATATGTTCAACACCATATGTGAATTGGGAGGTAAATGTTGCAAATTAATTACTCTTAGTAATAGCAAAGATAATATTGTTTTTATTGAGATGGCAGAGAAGCTTGGTTAAAAGATAATTGTGCATCCAAATTTTTGTAAGGCGTCTTGCTTGCTAAAGGAACATCAATCACTTTTAAATGGGAAATGTAATGTGTGTATCAAGATTGACACATATAAAGATAAATTCATGTGTGATATAATGACCATGGATTTATGATATGTTTTACTTCATCAACCTTGGCAATATGACAAGAAAGTGGTACATGGTAGTCATGTAAATACCTACACATTGGTGAGGGATAGATGAAAGTACACTTTGAATCCTTTAAAGGAGGTTAGTGTAGAGCTATAGAATATTTTTCATATATTGTTGATTTAACGTAAGGAGTTCATGAAGGAGGTGAACAGGGATAGTGAAGTTTTTATGTGCATTTTGAGGCTTGCACAAAAGATAATGGAGATTACAACTATTTAAATAGAGGATATCTCTCAACAAGTGAATAATATGCTAGGTTAGTTTATTGATATCATGTCACGTGATATTTATGGTGGTTTTCAACCTACACACAGTATCAATCATCATATATAATTGATATCGGGATCAAATTTACCAAAAAAATCCACATATAGCTTGATATCTATGGAGAGTGAGGAGATGAGAAAGAAAGTGCAAGAGTTTCTTAAGAATGGGTTGATAAAATATTTGTGGAGCCTATGCATGATACTCTTAATATTGGCACTAATGAAGGAAGGTGAGTGGAGAATGTGCATTGAATCCAAAACCATGAACAAAAATACCATAAAATATAGGTTTTCATTGCTACACATGGGTGAACTAATGGAATGTTTAAGTGAAGAAAGGTACTTCATGAATATTGACATGAAGATTGGATACCACCAACTCAATATAAGAGAAGGAGATGGATGGAGGAAAATTCAAAACACATGGTGGATTATATGAGTGGATGTTTATGCCATTTAGGCTAATAGTTGCACTGAGTACATTTATGCAGCTGATTAATGAAATGTTTAATCCTTTTCTAGGTAAGCTTTTCATTGTCTATCTAGATGACATTCTAATATTTAACAAAATGTAGGAATGACACTTGATTTAATTGTGGAAATTGTTGGAGAATTTGTTGTTGAAGTTGAAGAAATTCCATTTCATTTGGAAAAAGTGTTTGTAATTAGAATTTTTTATCTCAATAAGGATTGAATATGGGTCATGAGAAGGTGTGATGTATAGTTGAATTATTAGAACCCAATAATTTTGTGTAGGAATAAAACTTCAATTTTTTAGTGATATTCTAATAACTTTCATATGAGGATTGAGTGAGATTTAAGAATTGATTACAAAATTGATGTGTGGAGAGAATGATTTTGTTTGAACCATAGATGAAAAATATAGATTTTAAAAGTTGAAGAAGAATGTCATAGAGTAGTTTGTATTGGCCTTGATTTCAATAAGGTATTTTAAGTTGATTGTAACATGAGCAGAATATCCATTTAAGTTGTGATGATTTAGGAGGGAATACTTGTCTCTTATTTAAGTGATAAATTAAACAACATAGATAATATATATAGTTTATTATCAAGAGTGTTACACCATAGTGCAATTCTAAAGAAGTAGAGGTACTACTTATTACCAAATAAATTTTTGTTGTACACATGTCACCAAAAACTACAATTCATAAATATCCAAGGATAGTTAAACCACAAACAAGTGAAATGTGTTGAATTCTTGGGGAGTTACTCATTTTTATTTAAGCACAAAAGTGGGGAGTCACATATATTTGTATATGCATTAAGTAGAAGATGTATCTTAGTGATTGAGACATAAGTGAGATTAGTAGGATTTGAGGTGACAAAGGAACTCTATGCAGAAGATGAATTTTATGGAGAATCATGAAGAGAATGTAGAAAACCAATAAACATTATTTCATGCTTTGGTTAGAATAATTCTTATCTAGGAATGGTGGTTGTTCAAAGACACACAATTATACGTACTAAAAGGATCAATGCAGGAGAATTTGATCTAGGATAAACATTGTAGAGGATTAGCCAAGAACTTTGGAATATACAAGAACTTGACATAGATAGGTGAGAGATACACATGGTTGTGAATCTATATATTTAGCATATATGTGCAAAGATGCATATTATGCTAGTTAGTAAAGAGGGAGAGTAAGAACACATGCCTATATCAACCACTACTAGTACCTAAGAAAACATAGATGAAAATGAGTGGATCTTGTTGTGGGTTTTTCCACAATTCAAAATGATCATGATTCTATATTTTTAGTTGTTATATTATGATAAATAGTTAATTTTATTTCTTGTAAGAAGACCAATGATGCTACACATATAGATAACTTTCTTTTTTAATGGAATTATGAGACTGAATGGATTGCATAATATTATATTTGATAGATAAAATAACTTTGAGTGCTAATTTTGGAACACATTATGAAACAAAATTGAACACAAGGTTGAAAATTAGTTATATGTACCACCCGTAGATGGATAGCCAAATGGAGGTTGTCAATACGATCCTTGGAAAAAAATGTGATTTTTGGTTGGAGAAAATACAAGCACGTGGGATTCGATGTTTTGTGCACAAAGAGTTTTCTTATCACAACTTTGTAAATAAGAGCACTTGGAATTCATATTTTTAGATTGTTTATGGGATAAGTGTAAGATTAGTTATGGAGTTAAGAGAGTTACTAAAACAAGAAAGATAAATCCAAAAGATGAAGACTTTGTGTAGTATATGAAGGAGGTGCATGAGAAAGTGCACCAACAATTAGATAAAAGTAGCATGCAATAAAAGTGATGTAAAAATTTGAGAAGAAGAAAATTATACTTTGAGGTCAGAGATATGGTCCTTTCTTACCTGTGAAAAGAGAGGTTCCTAAGGGAATGAATGAAAAACTCAAGTGGAATAAGATTGGACCTTGTAGAATCCTAAAGAATTTTTTGAATAATTCATATGATATAGAACTATTAGAATGGATGGAAATTTATCCTATATTCAATATAGCGTACCTATACATGTATTTTGAGGGGAAAATAAGTGAAGAAGTAGATTGGAAATACCAACTACCAAAAAATAGGTATAAATAAATTGAACACATTCTAGATGAATTCATGATGAAGACAATGTGTAGACATGAGCATAAATAATATTTGGTGAAATGGAAAGGAAGAGAAGTCAAAGATGTGGCTTTGCTTAGTAAAGTAGATATTTCTAGACTTGATCATTCCATTTAAGACCCTCATAAACATGCTTGAACAAGGTCTCATGTTTCTTATTACCTAATTCTATGATGTAGGATCATTTGGGTTAACATTTAATCCCACATCAACAAACAATACTTAGAGTTAGTTGAATTGAATACTTTCACATCTTCACGCTACTCTTTAAGAAATGCCTTGAAAATTTTAGATACTTGATTTTTTTCTTCACATGCCACGACATCTTAATTCTTGTTGCACAACATAGTTGATGTCATGCAATAGTATGAAAGTAATAGAATACCTAGATGTCATGGAAATTTTTAAATTCTTGGTCTTGATCTTATATAATTGCACATGGCTTTTAGTAGCCCATTCTTACACACAGAAGATGCCAAAGTCTAGCGCAACACTCCATAAACCCTAATGATATCACAATGCATTTTAGATGCCACCAACCCCTTTTTGTGACACAAATTATTGTAATTCATATTGACCATTTACCTTATGTCACCATGATTGGATCTAGGTATGGTATAATATCCTATCAACATTAATACAATTATAAGAACATGTGGGCCTTGATCTATTTTTCTCACCGAGGGATGAACCAAATGATTTGGTAAAGCTTGATCCAATGAATAAAAATACATGGGGAGCTACTTAAAAATTGGTTAAGGAGATAAATGGTGATCTAAATATTTTCAAGGTATCTTTACTTGTAAACGTATATTTTCTCTCTTTCCTGAGTCATGAAAATTTCTATAAGTAGAAGGCAGTTTTGAATGTGTAACACATCATTTATCAAAAGGGATTAATCACATTTAATTCCAATTATGGATTGGATTACCATCCGAAAAATTTCCATTCGAAAATTTCCAAATTAATCACATTCTGGTTATATAGAAGCTTAGGAGAGTCTGCAAGCTCAAGATAAGATAGGTCATAGGATTGGGATTCTTGTAAAATCTTGTCATAAGTCTTACTTTGTGTGTGTATCCATTGTGAAAAAGTCTATAATCATTCCTCATATTAATAAAATGATATTTTATTATTTCTCATTAAAAGTGTGCCTAAGATCTTGCATAATTGAGATCTAACTCCAAAACTGTGTTGTGTGGTTCAAGGTATCCCCTCATTAGGAGTGTTGGTTTCTCAAACGTGCACCTACATATCAGATCTCAGAATGGCTAAGGTGTTTGAGACCACAATGGAGCCATCCCCAAGTTATGGGACCTTACGAGCTTGGGACGGATCTCTGGAGAAATCCAGTTCCTCTATCTATTTCTACTGCTACTGCTACTCCTAGTGCTGAAAGGGGAAACTGAGATAAGAATTCTAAAGGGCCAGGGAAAGAAGGATAACATGAAGTAAAATACAATAAAAGGAGATAGCACTAGAAAAGAGTGATGAACACTATATTTTCTAAGCAAGAATGACAAGGAATGCATGAAAGGAGGCTAGGCACGAGTAGCACAGTGAAATACACATTCACCAAATTGTTCTCATGGGACAACTGTAGTGCCCACATTTTTTTATAGCTCCAGTTATCTGTTGGTTCCCTTATGCATAGACATGTTTTTATTGAGACTCTGATAGATTTTGGACATTTGCTATGTTATCTTATCCTCATGGACATTATGGTATTTTGGGCGCATAGCACCAATTGGAATATATTCGTATATTGATATATTTCTTGTGATGTTGATGACACTAACAAGGGTACATGATAGTGATATTCATTGGTTAGATGTTGTTTCTTGTGGTGACTTGATTAATGATATATTTTTCTGGATTTAATAATGGTAATCTCATGCCAGCCTATGTGTATGTCGTTGTAATTTTATCTGTGGATGATTTATGGAAAACTATGTGTATAATTGTATGCATTGCACTATAAATTGTATAATAATGTTAGGACATTATAATTTTGATTGAATTTGTGATGTGTAGATGATGTTTATTATATTGGATAGATGCGGTTAATGTGTACAATGAGTGTGCAGGTGACAAGTATAGGAGAGCATGGGTTTCATGGCAGCTATGCATTTGTGCACGAGCAGCCAATGGGATGAGTCCTAACCATGCTAAATGTTTAAGGCCTTAGAATCGGTGTATTAATTGGGCACCATGGGTGAATCCTCAATTGTAATGTATTTATGTCTTGCAAAATTAATTATTTTTAGGGTGTGTTTTATTAAGTAAACTAGATAAGGGGTTTAATGATCTCATATTAATTTAAGAGATGGTTTTGGGTAAGTGTGTGTGTGTTGGTAGAAGAGATTGGGGACCACATGTGAACCTTGTGTGAACCCCACACCCTCTACCCTTGTGCCCAAGCATGCCAAACCAGAAATTGGGTTATTTTAGGCATTTTTAAGGACCCCTTTTGAGTTTGGGAGTTCCCTTAGCATGAAAATGGGCCCTTGAACCCTACCTAATAGGTATGGGGGCTTATTTCCAAGGTTTGAGGGAGTTTCCCTCCCATTTTTCCCTCCATAGTCACCATCCATGTAATATGGTTGGTTTGTGTGTAATTGTTAAAAGTTGCTCCACTTTGTTTTATTTTTGTTTTTAGTGTTTTGGGTGATAAGGGCTAAAAGGTGAGTTTGCTTTTACTTATTTGGTTTTTGGAATCTTTGACTCATGGGAGGAGAGGGGGTGACATTTTTCACCTTCGCATTGGTGAGGAAACTTTTGGGTTCCTCTTCTTATTCTTCCTCATGTGGAAGGAAGGGGTCTTCTTACCTCATTTATTTTTTGAGAACTTGGAGAATTTTGGGAGCTTGGAAGTTTGCTTGGACAAAGGGAGAAAGCTTAGAGTCTTGGAAAGAATTGTAGACGTAGGATTCTTAATCCTTTACCTTCCTAGTTGTGTTTATCTTGTTAACTATGCATTGGTCAATAAAATGCTATGTGGTGAAATGATGTGTTGTAAAGTTGTATGGTGAATGTAGCTTGTTTGTTTTGTTACTTTGTTGTTTTCTTTTATTTTCTCTCCGCCATCATTCGGATTGATGGTTTTTGGAGAATGTAGGGGAAGAGAGAGGGATTTTCCTCTCAAACCTCATGGTTGTTTTTCAAGCCATGAAGGTCCCTTCTCATCCCCTCATATGGTTTGAGGTCGGAGAAAGGTTCATATGGCTGGAACTTTTCCCCAGTCTTGGTGAGGAAACCCTTTTGGGTTTGAAAATCCTCGCAAGAAGGATTTCTATGACATAAAGGAGGAATAAGGAGGATGAATGATTAGGAGGAATAAGGAGTTTTGTAAACATGTTTTTTTTGGTGTTTCTATGGTTGGACACCTTTGATCTGGGCATCTTAATCCTTCTCTTCCCCCTTTTTGAGGTTGACCTTGTTCTCCTCATGTTGTTGTTTTACCATGTGTAGTATGTCTAAGTGGTTAAATGGTCTTATGTATTTCTTGTTGTGTCTTATCCCCATTATACTTGTGCACATTGCAGAATTTTTTTTCCTCTCTCCCATGGGTTTGGGGGAGGCTAGCATGGATTCTAACCATGGAAAGGCATGTGATGATGCCTATTGATTGGGTGGTAAACAAGCCTTGTCTCTTATTTCAGCATCCTTGGAAGAACACTCAAGTTTGGAGATATTTGGAGCCTCTTTGCCATCTTGGTGCTCTTGCTCATTCATCTTTTGAGGGCATTACTTTTATTTTGTAAATAAATGTGTCTTGTGAAGCTTTATCTTGTTGTAAATACCTATTTTTGTACTTGTTGCTACTTGTAAACTTTAGTCATTACTAAGGAAGTTTTTTCCTTCATTATTGCAAGAATCTTGATATATTATCATATTGAAATCATAATGAAACCATGATCCCTTTTATTTCAATGTCTTCAGTTGGAGGCCTTGTTGTTTATAAATTTTTTAAAAAAAATTAGTTATGCATTGTACATTAAATCTGTAATTTTTAGTTGTGTCTACTTTTCAAGTTTTATAAAAAAAAAAGAAATCTATGAGATGACATATGTATATAAATATGAAATTTACAAGCTAAACATTCTTTTGGATCTGTAAATTTTTATGGCATTACAACAACCAAATATGGAACTATAGGGGACTAGAAGTAGCATAACCAACACACAATGTAAAAGAAAAGGCAAGAAGAAGGATTGCAAACACTTTAGGAAAGAGAATAGTCACAAACGATGTTTCTATTACTTTCAGAGATACACAGAACTATTACAATGATGAAGGAGGCCAATATCCACATGTAAGAGCCAAACATAGAGGTCTATAACTCAAAATATAGAAAATATGGAGTCCTTGGAAAAATGCGTAAGGATCCAAAGTGTCCAACATAAAAAATGAGAATTGATCTTACATTTATAGATGAATCCATGGAGGAAGAAGGGAAAAGGAGGGAAAACCCAAATTCTAAACACAAACACCAACAAGAAGCATTATGTCTGCAGATCTTCTTGGAAATCTATGAAGTACTCTTCCCCATGCTTGTTTGACGTGTTGAAGACAAAGGAGGGCGGATTATACCAAATTGGGTGGTTGGAGAAATCAAATCTACTCATCAATTTCTAGAAATATGTTTTCCCATTTATTGAAAAATCTACCAGCAGGATCTAGCATAGGAAGAGTGAGCACAGAGAATTACTCAGAGAAGAAAATAACAACACAATAAAGAGGAATAGAGAAATAATAATTATCTCTGATATCTCCACCATCCAGGAGATTCATTAAATAGGGAGAATAGATAGTTTGACATTCCTAAATAATAGGAATGTCAAGCTAATTAGGAGATAAGTAATTCCACACAAGGAGTGGAGAGAATCTCAACATGATCCGAGAGTTAAAAATAATTAAAAAATATATAACAATTTTCTATAATGAGCTTATTCGGTGTAATTAAATTATTTACACCAACACCCTCCCATAAGTGAATGCTAGGGAGCAAAAAGAAAGAAGGGTCCTAGCTACTAGGCCTGATAAGGTACCCGATACAATACTAGAAAAGAAGGAAGGAAGGACTATACAAGATCCCCCCCAAGGACAACTTCCTTCACCCCAATCTTGTCTCATAACTCCAAATAGCGTGGAGAACCTAAGGGTTTAGTGAAGATATCTCCAAGCTGATCAGCTGTAGGAACAAACTCCACCTGAACAACCCCATCCTGAATCAACTATCGAATGAAGTGCATGTGGATCTCTATGTGTTTTTTGCATTGATGCTCAACAGGATTACGTGTAATGTGAATAGCACTTTGGTTATCACACCAAAGAATGGAAGGATACTCCTGTGAAAAACCAAACTCACCAAGAATCTAACGAAGCCAAAGAACCTCCTGCCCTGCTGTCACAGCACCTCGATATTCGGCCTCAATGGATGATAATGCAATTATATTCTATTTTTTACAAGACCATGTAACTGGACTAGAACCAAGATGAAAAAAGAAGCCAGAGGTGGATTTATGAGTATCACAACATCCTCCCCAATCAGAATCTGTAAAGCCCTCAATACTAGAAACATTCTGAGGCATGTAATGAATACCATAACTCAAAGTCCCCTGAAGATATCTCAAGATATGCTTGGCTGCTTACCAATGACTCTCATGAGGCTCATGTGAAAAACGAGAGACAAGATTAATAGCAAAGGTGATATCGGGACTAGTATGAGTGAGATACAAAAGGCTCCCAACCAAGTGTCTATACAAAGTGGCATCTACTAAGTTAGACTTACATGCAATAGTCAATTCAATACCTGACTGATAACATGTGGGAGATGGATTGGAATTAGCCATATGAAATATCTAAAGTAGATATGTAGCATACTTTTTCTGAAAAATAGAGATGCCCTCAGTAGACTTGTGAACATGTAGGCCAAGAAAGTAGTGCAAAAATCCCATATCTGTCATATCAAATTCTTCTTTCAATTTCTATTTAATGTCCTATGTTAGAGAATTTGAACTACTATTAATGAGGAGATCATCAACATATAATACCAATAGAAGCAAGTCATCATTAGTCTTCAGGACATAAACTGTATGATTGGTCTTACAATGATGAAATCTAATAGACAACAAGAAAGCATCCATCTTCTCATACCAAGCCCGAGGGGCTTGTTTGAGACCATAGAGTGAACGCCGAAGTCTACAAACTAGTGAAGAGTCATGTACAAACCCCTGAGGTTGCTCCATATAAATCTCCTCATGGAGATCACCATTTAAAAATGCACTCTTTACGTCCATCTGATGTACTGACCATCGATGAGAAGCAACAAGAGAGAGAACAAGGTGCACAAAATCCATCTTTGTGACAGGAGAAAAAATTTCAGAGTAATCTACTCCTTCAACTTGAGAATACCCCTTGGCAACAAGACATGCCTTGTATTTTTCAACCGATCCATCAGCTACATATTTGGTCTTATAGACCCATTTACATCATACAATCTTTCTTCCCTTCAGAAGAGAACCAAATCCTAAGTATTATTCTTAATAAGTGAAGAATATTCATCCTGCATTGCTGAATCCCATTCTAGGTTTCCAGATGCCTATGAAAAAGAACAGGATCATTAGAAATAGCTTGGCTCATAAGATCCATACCAGAATAGGGCCGATGATCAACAACACCAGAAGTCTTAGCTCTGGTACATCATAGATCTTGTGAATCACCCACAAAATCACCTACTGTAGCCAATGTAGATCTTAGCCATTTCGGAATAGGAGCAAAAAAAGCAGGAGAAACAGGATCAGGATCAGGGGGGCCATCAAAATCATCATCAGTGACAGGAGTAGGAGGTAATAATGGAGATGGAAGAACTACTATATGATCTAAAGGAGCCTTGGTCTCATCAACTTGAACATCCCGCCAAAACACAACATCTTTGGTAGTGGGATCAAAGAGGTGATATGCCTTCACATGCTCACAATGACCAACAAAAATGAGTTCTTTTCTTTTCTTCTCCATGGTTTTCTGAGTGTCATCAGGAACAAATTCCCAAGCCTTACAACTAAAGACCTAGAATTTTGATATGTTGGGTTTTTCACCCGACCATGCCTCCTCAGGAGTTACCCCTTGCACTACTTTATGTGGAATTTTGTTTTGAATATGATTTACACAGTTGACTACTTCCACCCAGAACTGAGGTGCCATGTTCTTGGAATGAACCATGCAATTTTCCATTTCCTTGAGTGTTCGATTCTTTCATTCAGTAACTCCATTTTGCTGAGGGGTGTGAAGAAAAATATACTGGTGCACAATTACATGATTAACACAAAAAACAGTAAATGCATTACTCTCATATTCCCCCCCATTATTCGTGCGGAGTATTTCAATACAATGTCCAGATTGTTTCTCTACAATAGCCTTAAAAACTTTGAAATTCTCCAGGACATCACTTTTATATTTTAGAAAGTACACCCAAGTTTTCCTAGTAAAATCATCTATGAATGTGAGTACATACTTAGCACCAAAAAAATATCTATGAGGAAAAGAAGTTAGATCACTATGTAACAACTCAAGATGAGTCGTAGCTCTTTTTGCTTGACCTTTTGGAAAAGGATCCAAGTGTTGCTTACCCAACATACAACTAGGGTAGACACCATCATGTGATTTTACCTTCGAAATTCCTGTGACCATATTTTGCGAAGAGATTTGTTGCAGATACCTGTAATTGAGGTGACCAAACCTCTCGCGCCACAATTTTCTCAAAGAATCAGCATGAGCAATTAGTGAAGATCTTGCAGAGTTATCAAAACTCTCAAATGCATACAAACGTGAACATGGATCCACAAATCCTGTAGCTACAATATCATCATGATCATGAAATTCCCTGATAACAACCTTATCTGGTGAGAATTCAACAGTTCTACCATCACCAGAGTTACAGATTTGATATATGGAAAGAAAATTGTTAGACATATGGGGAACATAAAGAACATTCTTTAGATGCCCATTTGGAATATTTACAATACCATAACCCAATACATCTACAGAATCATAATTTTCCATTGAAATATGCGAAGTGCTGCAAGCATAAATAGAAGATAACAAATCCCTGCAATGTGTAATATGATGAGTAGCCCCTGAGTCAAAAATCCACTGATCTTGCAAAGGAGAAGAAGCTCTAGCAGAAAGAGCCTTACCCTTGCTAGGATTGGAAGCAGATGAAGGTGATGGAACAGTGATATTTTGTTGTTTTAAATCCTTTTCTAATGCTTCCAACTTCAAAAAAATCTGGATTCAGGGTGATTTTTCCCCCAACAAAAGGAACAAGGATCAAACACCCTCTTCTGAAATGGTCTCTTATTTTTACCATTATTCTTTGGTTTAGAAGTGTCAACAGAAGGATTAGAAACCATATTGTGAGAGGATACAAGCTTATCATAGCTTTGTTTGGGTTTGTTTTTCCAATTTTTCTTAGGATAACTAGCCACAAGAGCATGATTCGATGTAGGCATAACATCTAGAGAGATTAATTTTCCTTGTTCTTGTGAAATACATTCACAAAACTATTCAAATGAAGGAATTTTAAACTGAGTGTCTAGTGCATCCATAGTAGAAAAGAAGGTTGACATAAATACAGAAAATGGACCCTTTAGTTTAGTTAGGATCATGTATATGCATTCATCATCCTTTTTAGTTCTACCACCTGCTTTCAAATGACTGTGAATCTCTTTATTTTGACAGAAATTCTTCTATAGAAGGAAAATTTGAAGGCGATAAAGAGTTTAATTCGTGATCTAGTTGAATAAATTTGAACTCGTTTATCTTGCCAAACAAAGATTCAAATTTTTCCCATACCTCTTTCAGAGCTGTGGCCGTAAAAATATGAAACAGGAGGCTATTTGTTACATTCAACGTGATCAATCCAAGAGCTTCATCTTCCTTGCATGCATACAGGTACTTGTCTTTCTCTGTGGTGAATGTGGGAACTGTATCATCGAACACACACCATAATCCACGAGACTGTAAGAGCTACTACATCTTCGGTTTCTAGGCATGGTAATTCATCGAGTGTAGAGGCTCGAACAACCGTAGATCGCCCATATGGCCAAAAGACAAAGACGATAAAAAAGCTCTCGACATGGTTTCAATGAGGTTATTTTCCAAAATTTCCCCTTTTTAATTAAATTTAATTCAATGCAATGGGAATGAAAAATAATCAACTTTTGCAAAAAATGGCACTCAATTTCGAGCTATCATGCAAAAGTTATTAAACTTTCAATTTCCTGTAAAATAAGTCAATTTTTAATAAAAATTGCTCACTGATTATAATGCTGACCAAAAACGAAGACAAATATGGTCATATGACCACTCGTTGGACTTGAGAGGAAATAAGGAATACAAATTTGTCCTCAGTTTACAAATATCTAGCCAACAAAGTATTAATAGGCCTCAAAAGCATTAATTTCCCCCCATAATGCAATTTTTAATAACAAACTATAGAAAAAAATATAGTTTTTTTAAAATGCTTTAAATGCACCAATTAGATACGGTTGTGCATGTATTCATGGAAAAATCAGATAAAGACTTACTAGAGTCTCTATGGAGTTGTAGAAGGGAAGAAGCCAAATCAACTTGGCCAAGGCACCAAAACCAGACCATCCACCACGTAGGGAAAGAAAAATGTCCAAAATGGATGAAAAACCCTAAGTAATCATGCCCAACAAGTAAAAAATGAAGCCCAGGCACATTGGTTAGAGGGGCAGTAAAGAGAGCAGGACGTAAAAAAAAAGTGCAGGCTGTAAAACATAGACCCAGGCGTGGAAAAAGAGTGCAGGCCGCAAAACACAGACCCAGGCGTGGAAAAAGAGGTAGGGAAAAGTCTGAGGCACCAAAAGAAGTGCATAAAACACACACCAATAGGGAAAAATTCCCAAACAAGATGCCAAACCTAGCAAAAATTTCAAACCCTGCAACGAACCATGCCAAGCCTGAAGGGACAATAGGTAAAAACATCCAGCAAAAAGAAAAATGACCAGCCAGCAAAAACATCAAGCAAATAAGAAAACGAGAGAATATCAATTCTGAGAAAATAGAGGTCGACTTCAACTCTCCTACAACGATAGCTCTAATACCATGAAAAATCTACCAGTAGGATCTAGCACAGGAAGAGTGAGCACAGAGAATTACTCAGAGAAGAAAATAAGAGCACAATAAAGAGGAATAGAGAAATAATAATTATCTCTGATATCTCCACCATCTAGGAGATTCATTAAATAGGGAGAATAGATAGTTTGACATTCCTAAATAATAGGAATGTCAAGCTAATTAGGAGATAACTAATTCCACACAAGGAGTGGAGAGAATCTCAACAAGCTCTGAGAGTTGAAACTAATTAAAACAAATATAATAATTTGCTATAATGAGCTTATTCGGTGTAATTAAATTATTTACACCAACATTTATCACCTACCAGATCCACTGAAATTTAAATTTTGAATTTCTATCACTATAGCTACTGTCAGCAGCTCTCTGACAAGTCTAAGCACGCGTCGATCTAAGATCTATGGAAAAATATATATCTGTCAGAAGATGTTAGAGTCATTGGCGTACAAAAAACATGTGGTGTGCCTAGATTGGCTAAGATGATGGCCAAATATACAACTATTTTTCATTTCTACCACATGTCAATCATTGATTTGTTGTAAGGATTTGGTGCCCTATTGGAACGCTTTGACTGTTTGCGCGCAACACAATTAAGCATATCAAAAGATGATTTGGCACATAAGGGCATGAGGGAAGGGAATGCCAAGAAAATAGAGGAAGGCATAAAGGAGGTGCACACGACACATGTAGGGAGATGAAGCAAGCTGGTGAGTAGAGAATGTATGGTTAAGGAGCAACTATTACAAAGTAATGGGTGTGGCATGCGAAGGGCCAATGACTTAGTAGTAAGGTTGAGGCATGCGAAATTAGAAGAAACTGACTAGGAAAAATGTGATTATGTGGAAGATGGGTGTAAGGGGAAGTGGAAGGAGAAAAGGAAAGAAGTGTGCAGGTAGATTGTAACCATGAGAATGTGCCAAATGATTTTGAGCATGTGCAATTCTTCAATTAAATAGCTTAGGTCCAGAATGTGTATGCAAGTTATCCAAATTTCTAGGAGAGATATTTGGACAAAAAGGACCACTAAATATTACTACATCGATAGATAACTCCTTGCATTGGTGTGAAATACTTAAATATGAATTGTACAAAGGATCCTCTTGCTTCAAAGTTGGTGATTGAGGTTTATTCATGTCAAATAACACCTTCATCAAATGATTGTAGTGCTTAGGAGAAGTTCTCACAAGTTTAAAAAGGATAATCTGACTTGGGAAGTTTAAAAGTTCTGTGAATGGATATAATTCATCCAAGTTAAGCTATAAAACATGTCTGAATTTGAAAATTATCAATCAAAATAATCTCAAGGGTAGTGAGGAATCAAGTTAGGTAGGTTTTAAATCTTTGTCTCATTTTCTATGTCATTCGCATGCCAATGGGTTTATGTAACAACATTTATCTTTCTAGCACAATTTTTAAATTGACATAAAATTTAATAGGGTGTATAGATAACAACATTATCCTTGTATGTTTAGTTGGGTCGATGGCTTGTTTTTGGGAGAGTTTTAAAAAAATATATATTTTAGAGGATTTTTTGAAGTCTAACATGCAAGATAGGCTTGCACAATCCTATAGCCGTAGGAGGGGTTATATGGTACGTGGAATCAATTAATGTAATTACTCATTTTATTCCATGCATGTAAACTACATGCAAAATCATATAGGCCTTAGGAGGGGTTATATGGTATGTGGAATCAATGAATGCAATTATTCATTTCATTTCATGCATGTGAACTACATTTTCTCCACTAGTGTAGTTAGGGTTGGAAATTGTTTTAAGAGTATTAGTTAAAGGAGATGAATTTGGTTGTCATTAGTAGTCTTTTTTTTTATTATCCTTAGGATGTTCAAGCAAATGATTGGAGTAGAAACCTTATTGGGAATTTATTTTATACATGACATCATGTTGTTTGTGTTCATCTTCTTTGTCTCTCACTACATTGGTCTCATCATATCTTTCCATAGGAATGGCCTCATGATCGAAGTCATGTACAAAAAGGAAGGCATGAACAATGTTTTCAAGCAAGAAACAATTTTCATGAGAATGACAACAAATAGCATGGAACCAACAAAACATGTTATCATCTTTGCTATTGGGGGACATGTCAATAATGGTCCATAGGCCTCAGTTGAGTCTAAGTATATATTGTTTTAATTATTATTTGGAAAGAGGTTGGTTACAATATATTTAGTGGGGAGGTGGAGGAAAACATCCTCCCTTAGGGTGGGAAGTGATGTTGGGATTCTGAGGTTGCATGAAGAATTTAAGAGTTTGTTTTGTTTAGGTTAAGTTTGAGATGTCACAAATTCTCTCATGAGATAATCTCATCTTTTGGCTTACTCGAGGGATTCCTCCAAGGTTGATGGTGTAGACACCTAATTTTACTACGCAATTATATTACTTAAATTGCACTAATTATCCTCTTTCCTTTCATTTTGTTATAATTTGTGTTTTTCCTCCTAATTGGCTATCATTCCCCTTTGTCTCAGTCAATTAACAACAGTTCATTGATTAACTAGCCTTCCACCCATCTTGGATGCCAATTAATGACACTTTGTTAGTTATAATCCTCTTTTAATTAAATAATTAATTATGTCTGCCAATCTTCTATTTAATCAATAAACCTTATTATTGGTTGGTTCCCCCTTTTAAACCCTTCCAATTCTACTAATTTCCATGTAAATAATCTCCCAATAGTTTCTATAACCTTAATTTTGCATATTAATTAATACTAATTGATTAATTAAATCACACCAACTCCCATGAGTTGTTAATCTCTAATTAATCTCTTCTAATCATACTTATCCCTTTATAATTCTACTTTACCTTTAGCCCACATTCACTAGGTTTTTATTTTCTCCAAAAATAGAAATTTATATAAAGAACCTAGTACCATCCTTCCAATTTTACACTATGTCCTTGTAAGACATTTGCACTTGATAAGAGCATTTTCATGTTATTGGAAATATTTGTTCAAACCCCCTTTCTACTTGGCCAAGAGCAATAAGAGAAGAACTAAAAATGACAATCAAGCCATATTGGTGATATCTCTTGCTCTTCCTTGAAGAAATTTCTTAATTGTGCATGGTTGTATTTGGTTCACAAAGGAAATAACTACAATCTAAAATCACATCCAACAATCAAATGAGGTTTGCATTTAATGTTTTATGCATAGTTAGTTGAGATTTCATTTCATGTTTTATCATGATGTTTTTATTTGATTAACTAAGTTAGGAATCTACTTTTTGTTAGTTTCCTTTAATTTAACTTAGATTAGTTTAACATGCATACATATGGCACACCCAATGGGACACTCTTTTGTCTCATGTGTATTATTTTTTTTGTTGAGTTTCATTTTTATCATTTGCTTGTTAACCCGTTTTTAATATTTTGACATAACTTGTGTTTCTAAGAAAGTTTTGTTAAGTTTCCATATGTTGAGTCTTTCTTGTAGGTTTGAAGGATGAGAATTGTTGTCAAAATTGGATCTTCATGGGAAAAATTCAAGATTTCTTCATGTTTTCATTTTAAGAGCTTCATTTTTCATCATTTTACATGCTAACTCTTTCAAATTGTTGAAATTTCTTATTTTTTGAGCATGTATGTTAGTGTTGGCTAGCATTAAATCTTCTTTGTAGGTATAAAGGAGGTGGGTTGTTGTCACAATTGGATCTTGATGAAAAAAATTCAAGCTTTCTTCATGTTTTCATTTTAAAGCTTAAATTTTCATCATTTTACATGATAATTCTTACAAATTTTTAAAATTTCTTTTTTTTTTAGTATGTATGTTAGTTTTTGGTAGTGTTCAGTCTTCTTTATAGGTATATAGGAGGCAAGTTGTTGTCAAAATTGGATCTTGATGAAAACATTTCAAGCTTTCTTCATGTTTTCATTTTACTTGCTAGTTAATTCAATTTGTTGAAAATATTAAGTTTTTGAGCATGTATGTTAGTTTTTGATAGTGTGGAGTCTTCTTTGTAGGTATAAAGAAGGTGGGTTACTGTCAAAATTAGATTTTGGTGGGAAAAAATTAAGCTTTTTTTATTTGTGGGACATTTGTTTTTTACATTTGTTAGCACAAGTTAAGTGTGTTCCTATGACTATAAAAGTGTATGCATGACCTATCTTCTAGAGACCATAACTTTTGATCCAGACCTCAAAATGACTCCATTTTTTGCAACAGAAAGGTCTTGATGTGAACTATGAAATGAAGGCATAAATTTGAGATTTAACCCTATAAGAAATTTAGGGTTTATTTTCTTATAAAAATGGTCATTTTATTTTCATGTTAGATTCATTTTAATTTGATCAACACCACATATGCTTTTCTCTTGCGCTTTTGAGAGACCTTAAGAATCAGAAATGACTATGATTATGGATACTTTTATAACATTATGGTTTTTATTTGTTTAGAAATGGTGCTGAAATTTCAAATATTTTTTTGAAATTTATTTTTTGCTATAATTTGATCAAAACCACATATGCTCTTCTCTTGCACTTCCAAGCGATCTTGAGAATCAGAAATGACAATGATTTTAGATGTTTTTATAACATTTTGATTATCATTTGGAAATATGGATAGCACTTGATATTTTGGGTTTTAAAATTTTTCATTTTGGTTTAATATGATCAAACACCATGTATGCTCTTCACTTGTGCTTTTGATCGATCTTAAGAAACATAAATGGTTGTGATCTTTGACATTTTTATAATGTTGTGTTTGTATGGAAGCCTACTAATTGTTTTTGTGTAAGAACATTACACTTGTCAAAGGAAAAAATAAAAAAATAATTATTAATGTCTTGTGTAGGTTTCATTGGACAAAGAACGACATTTAAAGCAACACACATTTTTTTAATAAAGATAAGAATGAATCATTCAAAGTGTATTTACAAGTTCAAATAAGGGTCAAACTTTTCCACTTTAAATTGTGGAAAATATCTTAGTTTTATCCATAAAACTCATTATGAAGATTACCACAGGAACCCCAAAGTAATCAACACATTGAGGGAACCGGTTGACGAAACAGGAAGTACCCCATCACCTACTTGACCAGAAAAACCTGAGGAGTGTTAAAAGTTGTCCATATGAGGCCTCTTTCATTAATTTGATTGTGGGGTAATGGTGCTTTTTTTAGAATTTTTTCTAAAAGAGTGTACTCTCTTAAAAAAGATATTGGCGAGTGTTGAGAACAAAATCCTAGGGAGCCATTTAGTAGTGGGGCCAAGATTACCATATCCTATTCAGAAGAGCCATTACAAATCAAGACTTCCTCAGCGTTAAAACCTTGTTTTTTAAACAAGGATAAATTCCATTGAAGTTGCACATTGTATCTTTCATCATGAATCATATATAGCAAAAAAAAATTATAGTTAAAACCTTGTTATTTGAACAAGGAGAAATTTCATCAAATTTTTGCCACGTACTTTTCATCCCCAATAATAAATTCCCTTGTTATTTTTTTGCATTATTGGTCAAAAGATAGCAATTTGAATCACTACAAAAATTGTATCGACATCTTTTGAAGCCACTTAAATTCATTTTTCCTTAAAAACTTGATTTAAGTGTTGAAATTGTGTTGGTGTGCTATTCAAATTTTGGTATTTGTCTTAAACCAAAATTGGGACATTTCACTTCTAAGATAATTATCACTTTGTAGTTGTAATGCTACTCACGTTGTATCAATCCCATTTTTATACTTAAGTCTTATTTTCTTAAACTTGATTTAAGTGTTGAAATTGTATTGTTATGTTTCTTGCATTGTATCAATAATTTTTACTTAAACCTTGTTTTCTTAAAACTTGATTTGAGTGTTGAAATTATGTTGTTACATTTCTCACATTATGTCAATCCCTTTTTGATACTTACATCATGTTTTCTTAAAATTGATTTAAGTTTTGAAATTGTATTGTTACGTTGCTTGCATTATATCAACCATTTTTTATACTTAAACCTTATTTTTATTAAAATTGATTTAAGTGTGGAAATTAGTGTTGTTATGCTATCAATATCATATAAACCCATTTTTAATACTTAAATATTGTTTTCTCAAAAATTGATTTAATTGTTGAAATTGTGTTGTTTTACTTCTAATCAACTATTTTGACTATTCATACTTGCAAATTGTTTTCCAAACCTTGCTGGACTGTTAAAATGGTGTCATCAAAATGTTTATTTTCCTTAAATCCCCTTCAAAAAATCACACAAGCATCCACATATTTGAAAAACGTCTAGTTGGTTGTCATTATGCTGATCAAATTGACATGAAACTTCCTTCACCATGGATTTCAAACACAAAACCTAGGTCTAGGAATTCATGTCAAATGATGCCCATCATAATTAGACCTTGATTGGTTCTTCACATGAGGGATCCCATTCTTTTATCCATTTCCCCACCTTCATCTTCAAGTTTGTAGTTCATCGTATGATTATGATGCTTCTAGTCTATGGTATGATTATGATTCTCCTCCTCAGTCGCATGCTTCTAATTCTCTTCATCAATCGTATGCTTTAGAGTCTCCTAATAAGTATTATTCTTATGATTCTCCTAATCATCTCCGGTATTCTTATTATATTCATCCTCTTGAGCCTCATTCAATCAACATTCTTCTAAGGAATAATCAGTCATTTAAATGACATTTTCCCCCTTAAGGATTTATGTCGGTACCAATTCTTCTAATCATTAACCTAATTCAACTCTTGAGTTGTGGTCCTCCCTTTCTCTTTAGGACCCCCTTTATCAATTGTCTCAATGATATCTTCCTTTTTTGAAGATCCATGCGACTCAAAATTCCTCTAATCAATCATCCAAGTGGACCCCTACATCATAATCCATTGACTTTCTACACGATCCTCTTTGTCTACATGCATTATACCTTCTTCTAGGAAAACTGCTACCAATCTATCCCAAATCCACAATTAAAACCACTCTTGAGACATCCAAATCCAAATCTACTTTGCCTCTTGAGTCATCTTCTTTTAGTAATCAAAATATAATCCATCTTTTACACCTAGATCATTTTGATCATTCCTCATTATATCTTCATCAATCTTCTAAAGCTCAATGTTTACGCTCACATCAAACCATTCACAAGAAATTATTTGCTAAGATATCTTTTCAAAGAACTAAAAATTCCCTTATATGAGCAATAAGTTTAAACCTTCCTATCATATCCATCATTAAACATCTTCTAAATCTTCAACACTGTTTAGACCCCTTCTTTCATTAAATCAACCTTCTATCATTGACCAAAAATGACCCATATCAATCGATTTCATTCAGAATGAATAAGCAATCAGAGAGTTCATGAGGCTATAGGATGAAATTACTATAGAGGATTACAAGAAATGATTATATTTTAACCTTGATGCTTCCATGTATTGTGGGTAATAGGGGTCAAAAAACAAAGGAAGATCCTAAGATCATTCAATTTGATCATCCTCTTGTTATCCCATCCCATTTCCCATTCCATGACAAAATGGATGGGTCTATCCTTGATTCATATTCTATGCTATCTTCACCCCATAATTCCTTACATATCATATTTCCACAATCATCTTCAATCTATGGGCTATCTCCTCCTAGTATCCCATTATCTTATTTCCTTGGGCTTCCTTCTAGTCCATTATCTTCTACTATTGGGCCACCTTATAGTATCCCATTGTCCTCTACTATTCAGTCACCTTCGGGTATCCCATCATCTTATACTATTGGGCCACCTCATAGTAGCCCATCATCTTATATTTATGGGACACATCCAATTATCACATCCTCTTCTATCTATGGGACACCTCAAAGTAGTCCATCATCCTCTATTCTTGGGCTACCTATGGTTAGCCTATTTTCTTTCATTCTCAAGACATGTCTAGGTAGCTTGTTTCCTTCTATCCTCAGGTGACCTATGGTTAGTTGATTTCCTTCAATAATTGGACCATATCCTATTCATCCATCATATCATCCCTCTATCAAAAATTGTGGAAAGCCCTCCATCATCTATACCATTCATATCATTAATCCCAAACATCCTCTTTCTTCTCCCACTTCTCGGGACCAACAAAATCACACATTGGCTTGTGTGAAGAAAAAAATTCTTCATCAAGCCAAAATCAAAACCTCCAAAGATATCCAAAGCTCCCAACACCTACATATCCAAAATTCAAACACGATAAAAAAAATACACACCAAGGAAAATGCCAAGTATGACACAAATTATAGAAATATATGGATAGGGAACTCAAGCTTCCACATAAAAAATACATGTTGCAAGATAAGGCACAATCACTTATCGAGTATGATCTCACCAAGATCATCGCGATTGGAGGTCATATCATTCTTGAAAATTAAAATCTCCTAGTCTCCCTCGTCAAAGAAATCACAAACATTTTTGTTGGATCCTATCATGTGGAGTGACATTGGTGTTCCCAACTTCCCAATCATTCATATTCATCATCTTCTCCCTTCATGTTTTTTCCCTTTGCAAAACCGTAAAAAATATTTAAAAAGTAAAAAAAAATTAAAATCCATCAAAAAAATGAAAAAACCAAAAACATTACAAAAATATCAAAGATATAAAGATCAAACATTAAAATCAGGTATTCCATGCACATGGATGTTCTATCATTTATTTTCATCTTCTCCTACAAATCTCCCACTATTTTGATCCCTTCGATGACCTTTTAGTTGGTCTATTTTTGCTCATTGTGCTACATTTATCTATATTGTATCTTTTTACATTGGTATTTCATTAGCTTGGTAAATTAAAGAACGATTGACCTCTTAGAGATCCTTACACTATCACACAATTAATAAACTTATTGCAAAGACATTTAGGGTGTATTTATTGAAGCTAGCCAATGTCATCATCACAATCACTTCCACATCCTTACATCAAGCCATCAATGATTCTTAACCCCTTATCAAAACAATCGAGAGAGTTGAAATAAGTTTTCAAAAAGAAAAAAAATCAATCAAAAAATCAAAAACAAAAAGAAAACAAATATATAACTCTCTCCTGCAGTATTTCCACTATCGCCACTAGGGTTATGGATGCTTAGCTAATAGTAGAGAATTTTTTTGACTAGAATCAAATACATATATGTCAAGGCTATAGAAGCCTAGTTGGTAGAGGAGAAATATACGGCTCTCCTTCCACCCTCCATTCACTATCAAGATTCCAAATAAATCAAACCTACACATTGGCTAGTTTGTCTTCACTTATTTCTTATCAAATCTTCTCAAAGTTATTAATTTCCACATTAAAACTTGATTTAAATATTGAAATTGTGTTGTTACACTTTCAAACAGTTTTTGAAACATTTTAAACATATAGAAAAGTTTCTCTTACAATCATTAATTTTTCTAAGACTTCATATATTTTCCTTAGTGGCCTTCATTATACATTCTACATCCTTGGAAAAGTCTTCACTTTACTATTTTTATGATTTTTGATTTTACCTAGATTCATTATGAAGCTTGCCCACATTTTTCAAATCTAAGTGTAATCATTTCTTCATATACCTTCTTTCTACCCCAAGCATGTCGGTCTATCACCCGGTTTGCATTGGGTGCTCACCCAAGGTGCGTGAGTGCATCAAGCACCTCCTTTATGTGAGCTTCATGAGAATGATCCACCATTAATGGAGGATGGGTTGTAGAATCATAAATGCATTCATTTACTCATAAATAGAAAGTATAGACACCATATCCAAGCACAGGTGCATCATAAATGGAAATAAGAATTGTAAATAGCACAAAGGAATTAGATCTGATCCATAATAACATGAATAATCGTAAGGGTTATTCCCATAAACAAAGATATCCATAATAGAGCTTCATATATAAATTGATAGACATCCACAGTAGCCACCTTACATCACAAAAGGGTTCATCTTAGACCATATACATCAAGTAATATATATCTAGCCATAAAAAACTACTCTAAATAGATATCCTAGCTATTCTTTCCCAATTATAACCCCTGTTACAGGCCTGAGCACATATATATGCCTAACATTCTTTCCCATATTTCCTAGAACTAAGAAATACAAACCTGACATCACCAAGCACTCTTACAGCACTTTTTTTCCTCTTTCCTCTCCTTTATCTTGGCCCCAAGAACTTATTTAAATAGAATCTGGATACACCGCCATAGCTTCTCTCATGAGCATATCGCATGCCAAGTGGAAGTGTAGTCCTTCATAGTCAAGTTTTTTTGCCAGCTTGCAAAGGCCTCCATTAATTGTAATGATCTCCCATGGGAATATTATCTACATGGAATATTTTTTTCTTGACCTCCAAGGCTCCATGTTGTCACCTTATCCATTCCTTACCTCTACTTGGGCCCTCACATTTTTCTCCTACAATACCGCCTTCAAAAAGAAACTAAGTCCTTAAACCCTTATTTTGATTTCATGTGTGCCCTAGTTCCATCTAAAACCCTTTCCTATTGTGCTTTTCCATGAGCACCTTCCTCTTGCTTGTCTTGCGCATTATTGGGTTTCAAATTTTCACTTTAGGTGAAACCACAATCAGGGGAAAAACAAGTCCCTCCTATTTGATGGGAGAGGTTCCCTTATTGAAAGCAAAGGATAAAAATATATCAAAATGTATAACTTCCATCAATTCATGGTCTTCTGATATCTTGGAAATGTGTTTTCTATAAGGAAAATTATCAGCACAAGAGGATAGTGGAATGAAAGAGAGGATGGAGGGAGAAGAAGGCAATAATTTTAGGGAAAAGAGATTGTAGAGAAAACCCTTATTTGCATTGGAATAATGAAATACAGAGAAGAACCATTCATGTTTTTACCAGATATAATCCCACAGACACAAAGTTCTTTGAAACTGCATTCACAAGAACACAAATTTTCTTCACATATTAGAGATTAAATGATTCTCAAACCAGAGTAGAGGAAGAAAGAGAAACAAAGGAATAAAAGAGAATATCTTGTATTGATTCTTTTCGATTCAAAATTACAGTCCCAGCATATCAAAATTCCAACCCCAATAATGGCTTCTAGAACCCATCGAATAGCTCGTGAAAAGTGGTTATAAATTCCTCCAGGAAAGAAAAATAGTTTGAAAATGGATTTCATCCTCCATGCCCTTCAAAAATCATCTAATCGTGAAGAAAAACCATGGCGGAAAACCAATTGGTGCAAAGACACAGACATTTCATTTTATTTACTAGTTTCAATATGAACCATTAATTTGCTATTAAAACACTCAAATCGGACCATCCATGTGGAAGGAGAAGATTGGAGTGGGCATGGGGGAAGCCCCTTTCATTTTCATGAATTTTTTGTCTTTTGGCACTTTGGAACAAATTTTCCCGCAGCCCACTCTACCTTTTTTTTACTTGGACACATGGCAAGCTGTGATTGGAAATGGGGTCGCGGTGTAATTCTTAACATTTTGACCTATTTTTCAAAAAAACACAAAATCTCATTTACCTCTTTTGGCTTGTAGCTCTAATTCGGTGTGGACACGTGGTGCAAACTGGGTGGAAACGGGTGTGTGGCTCTCATCTACGGGTGTGTGGTACAAAATCTCATTTACCTCCACCAACCCATTGCTCCACATCGGCTCTTTGGACATGTGGCACCCTTAGATTCCCTACGGGTTAAGGGGAAAACAACTTACCTTAACACTTTTTAACCTTTTGGCAAAAGGTTCAAAACTTTGAATTTCTCCATCACCCCGTAGGTTCGATCCTCCCTTTGGACACGTGGCAACCTTTGAATGGTTGCAGTACTTAGGGTTTTTTTGTTTAAATTCTCCCCGCAGGCTCATGGGCCAAATCTCACCAAATTATCTTTTTACAAGAAAAAATATAAGTGCACAAATACCTCCGCATCTCTACTAGTCCACCAAAGGGAAAATTTTCCAACTTAGGCCCGCCGAATCATATCTTCAAAGTATGAGTTAGGAGGACTTCTTTACCTTTTTGGAAAGGGGACGAAATTTACCATATGATGCAATGATTTTCATGAGTCTGAAAGTCCTTGGAAAGTTCCAAATTCAAAAATACCTCTTTTCAAGTACTCTTTAAGGGCACTAACTCAAAAATTTTACAATTTTAGACTTAGAAATTAAAGGGAAATTTGAGGGTGACAACAGTTGGATTTTTCTAGGGATGACTTGGCTTGAAACAAAGGCACAAGGCAAGATCAAGAACAATACACCAACTCTGGGAAATGAATACTAGTGCCTTATCCATTGGGTGATAGAGTCAAGAGGAAAAACCAATACAAGACAACACACACAAGGAAGAAAAAGGAAACAAACCAAAAAGGAGGGCCCAAAACAAAAACCCCACAAAACAAGGAAGAAAAAGGAAACAAACAAGCCCAAAACAAAGAAAATACACAATGTACAGAGGGACTCCCTAATCACCTAGGACCTGAAAAATTTAAGTAATGCCCACTATAAGGGAGTGGGAGAGAATATCCATCCATGTAACTCAAATAAAAAGAGTTCTCACCAGCAAAATCTCTGATTCTAAAGGGGCCAAGCCAAAGTGAGTTAAAATTACCATGTCTTCCTCGAGGCTCATTTCTCTTATCCCATAGGAAAATTATGTCCCCCACCTTGAAAAATCTAGATTTGGATCTCTTTTCAAACAAAGCCTTCACTTTCACCTGATGGGATGCTATTCTATCAACCACCTGTAATCTATTTTCATTCAAATTTTGGAGATACATGATTCTCTTATCTAGAGCATTGCTAAAGCTTGAATCTTCAATAGTTTTCATCAAATGCAAAGTTGACAACTCCACCATCACTGGCAGTTGAGCTTCCACACTATACACTACATGGAAAGGAGACATTCCAATATCTCTCTTAGGTGTAATCCTATCAGCCCAAAGTGCATCATATAATTTCTTATGCCAATTTCTTTGAGAATCATTCACAAGTTTCCTGACAATGGTCACCAAATTCTTGTTTGTTGATTCAGCTTGTCCATTCCCTTAAGGATAATAATCAGAAGAGTGAGTAATAGATATTCCATATCCATAACAAAAATCCATTATCTCAATAGAGAAGAAGTTTGAAGCATTATCAGTCACAAATTTTTTTGAATTCCAAATCTTATCAATATGTTTTCCTTTATGAAGTTACATACTACTTCAAAAGTAGTACTCTTGACTAAGATGGATTCCACCCACTTGGTGAAATAATATGTGGCAATCAACACATGATTATGTCCAGCACTTGAAGATGGATTAAGAGTTCCGATGAAATCTAAACCCCATTGTTGAAAGGGCTCCTCGATCACCACTGGCTTGAGAGGAAAAGCATCCAACCTTGGTCTTCCAACGAACGTTTGGCATGATTCACATTTACTCACCCACTTTAATGCATCTTGGAATAGAGTGGGCCAATAATAACTAGCACAAAGGATTTTGTGAGCTATTACAGTAGAGGATAAATGCCCCCCATAAGCTTGATCATGAAAAGTAGGAAATAATTTCTTTTTCTGCTCTTTATCTACACATTTTAAAAACCTTCCATCTACACCTCATTTGAAAAGAGCATTTTCCCAAAGAACATACTGTGCATATCTGAGTTTGATGGCTCTTTTTCTTTTGTAGTCAAGTGAGATGGGCATTCACCATAGGTTAGAAAATGAGTAATATCAGCGTATCATACATCTGTCGAGCTAAGAAAAAAAACCACAGGCATATCCACTTCATCTTTGGACAATGTTTCATCAGCACCTTTCGCAATGAGTTCACACAAGCCCTTACAACAAACCAACTTGGTTGGATTGATATCCAAATCGTATTCTTACACTTTTTCCACCTAATTACCTCTCTTAGTTCCAAATTCTTATTGTGTGAGAATCGATTTGAAACTTGTATTAGGCACAAACACAACAACATGAGAATTTAGAATATAAAATCTGAATTGGTTAATAGCTTTTACAGCAACAAAATCATGTTTCTCCAACATGGCATATTTCAGTTCATTGGATTTCAAAATGTATCTCATGAATGCTATGGGAAATTTGTGATCTTCATAATTCTTTTGATTTAAAGCAGCACCCAAAGTGTTTTTCAGTGGCATAGAAATATATAATAAAATCTCTGCTGAAGTCTGGACATGCCAAAGTGGGAGTATTTACAATGGATTTTTTGATATCTTCAAAATCAAACTTTCCTTTAGAGGACTAGCCAAAAGTATGCTTCCCTTTGATCATGTGAGAAATGCTCATATTATGTTTGGAAAAATAAGGTATGAATCTCCTCAAGAAATTAATCTTACTAAATAAGGAATGAACACCTTTCTTACTCATCAGAAGAGTAATCGTTGTATGGCCTAAATTCTTTCCAGATCAATTTTGATTCCATATTTTGAGACAATGTGTCTGTTATCCCGTAAAATTGGAAAGGGAAATTTTACAGATAACCTACCAAAATTTTGTTCCGGTCCCTAGTCAGGGGCCCCTTACGTTCGGAACGTTGCAAAATCCCTTCCCGGGAAATCTAGTTTTCTGAACTTAGCCATTTTTGGTCTTTTTTGGTTGGGCACACATAATGAATATGCAACATCATAATGAATATGCAACATCAAGTTTTGATGTGCCCCTTTTGAAACCTTTGGCACACGGTTTGAAGTATCAACAGGTGTTTTGGTGCGCCTCACTATGTTGCGCCAAGGGCGCATGTTTTCTTGTGTCGACAGTGTTTTTCATGTGCCATTTGAAAATTTTGGTGGCGCATTTATTGCCAGCTCACCTATATATAGGTGCATCTGTGCTGTCATTATCATCTGACACAAATTACATGATTTTTCTCTGTACCTGTCAGCACACCTGCCCTATCGTTTTCAAATCTTTTCATGGACCCGTTTGCACACTTCTCCACTATTTATCCTGGTAAGAGGTCCTCTTTCTTTTGTGCACTTTATGTTTGTGGTTTTTGGCTACTTGTTGGTATGGATTGGATTGGAAAGACTGTGAAATCATGAACTTCCCCCACCCTTCCTTGCTGTCTTTTCCATTCTTCCACATGTTCTTCCCCCTCTTTCCAGATCTGCTGGTAGGTGAAACTCTGTCCTGAAATGATTACTTAAAAACTCTTTTTTTAAGCCTCTTCGTCACCCCAAGGTACCCTGAAAAGGAGCTTAACCACATATAAACCCCTCAGAGAGAGAATTAAAGATTAAAAAGAAACTCTATTTTTCTTCTCCTTTGGCGCATTGGCGCACCTTGCAACATGAAGAATAGGTGCGCCAATGGTGCATATTCCCTGCCTGCTACATAATGAAAAGCTGCGCCCTCATGGCGCACTTCCTTAGTTTGTTGCAAACACTTTCCTCGTGCCCCCTCATGGTGCACCAAACTCATTTGTTGCATTGTTAAAACATACGCCCTTTGGCACACCCTGCATGTATGCAACATAGAAATTATCCGGGCCAAGTGCAAAACTGTAAAACGGCACAGGCGCATCCCTCATTACAATAATAGCATGTCATGTAGACCTTCCATGTGCCGTGCCAGGTTCCCTTATGGCGTACAAAAAAATGATGTAACATGCTACATCCATGCGCCCGTTATAAAATGCATACATATGGCGCAGGCGCACTTCTGATTACAACAACAAAATGTGACATGCAATTTCCATGCGCCATGTGCCCTTTGGCACTGATTTTCCCCTTGCAACAACATTTTTCTATGCGCCGTACTATTTAGCCCTACAGCCTGCAGTATCCATGCGCCCTGCGCCCTCAAGCATTTAAATCATTAACTCTTTCTCCTATTAATGCTTTAATGGAAGATCAAACCGCTAACATGACCTTCATGCATTGTTTTTCACTTCTTCTCCTTACAGATCAACAACTGAGTTCGGAGTTACATATGTCAACATCAAGCAAGAGACCTACCAAATCTATAAAGGCAAGTCCAAGCTCACAGAAGAAGAAATGAAGTATAAATATCAGAGGGTCAGAATGCCCGATTCCCAGGCCGAGTGTGACCTAGACATCAGAGACTCAGAAGTTGGGTCATATTGATTTGGATGCAATTCTGGGTCTAGGACTCAGGAAGGTCACAAGAAGTCCGTGGATGGACAAGCTAATAGGCAGTGCCCTGCACTTTGCTGGTGGGAATCCCAGTCAGCGCCGTTAACAATGAATTCATGATAGTGGTTGCCCGGTGCTATAATAAAGACACAAGGTGTGTCGTACAATAAGAAGGGCGAGGTCGTAATCAACCTCACTGCCCGCCACTTTGAGATAATACTCGGCATTCCTCATCAACCGGCACTTTGTGGCCGTCAGCCAAGGAGACTTGCATCAAGGCATGGGACGACAATGAAGATCAGTGCATGCAGCTGATGAACGAAGTCTATCTGAAGAATAAAAAGGTAGTGACTCCGTTGGCCACAAATCATTCACCGCAGTGATTTTTCAGAGGAGCTCTGTGACACCATCACGTTCCCTGAGCAGGGTGTTTGGGCTTCCTAATGCCCACTTATTTCCACAAATGGATGTTGCGGTATTTAGAAACCATGAACAAAAATGTGCCTGATCAACGCTTCGAATGGGCAGAAATTATAAGCAGCACGATATCAGAACAGCTGCAACAACTTCCCCACAACGGGAAGATTCTACATGAATTCCTACATGTTGTTTATGCTGCAGCTTCTAGAAAGGGACTATCCAGCCTTGATGCGGAGTGGGGTTTGGCCCCAGGTCAAAATATATGAATACTATCCAGAATTGAGGCTAGAAAATAGCATTCCCTCAATTTACCAAGATCAACGATGCATTTTTCTACTTCATCATCTGCCTATTGAGGCCAAATATGACTTACGGTCACACGACCAAGAGCATAATGTAGCAGCCACTGAGAAATGGGGGGGCCCTGTTCACCCAATTCCCCACATTCACTTATCTGAGGGCAGCTAACTTCTTGGGAGAGCCAACTAGACTGCCAAGGTATGCCAGGACCCAAGTTGATTCTACTAGAGCTGTCAAGACAGCTAATCACCTACCATGAGAAGTGCCTCAAAAGAAAGAAGGGTGGAACTCCTTTCCCCTTCATAGTGGGTAGAGTATACATGTCTTTCTCATCACAAGGCAAAAGACATGTTTGCAGAGCTGGAGCTGCTCAATTTGAAACATGACTTCCCAGCCAGACCCACCTTCGACCCGAGGAATTGTCTGCCGAGGGCTAAACTCGAATCCAATCCACATCCCTCAGATCGAGGATATCTACATCGGCCTATATCATGAGGTTGAGCTCAGGAGGAAGGACCATTCTCGCTTGGCCTTAGTAGAAATCATCCAGTACTGGGTGGCCATCATCCCCAAAGGCTACCAAACTACTGAGCAAGAAGTAGATCAAGTGTATCTTGACATAGGTGGGGACGATTGGCCTTTCGCGGTGATTGATAGAACTAAAGCACCCCAGACAATAGAGGAAAGGGTCAAGGAAACTCTGCGCAGGACAGAGCATTGGTGCTGAATGAACGGGCTCATCTACCTCGGAGTTGATTTAACAACCTCTCCATTGGGCAACACACCTCCTTGATCAAAGTAGCCAAAAGGAAAGGGAAAAGGAATAGAGGGTGAATCCAGTTCCACCCAAGAGGAAGATCCTGAAAGCCCTCCTTCCGCTTCACAAGAACGGGTTGAAATCCTGAAAATATCAGAAGAAGAAGTGGTGGAATATGTTCCAATAGGCATATCCACTCAGGATGTGGCCACGACTATAAAAATTGAGGTCCCTTCTGTCCCTTCTCCCTCTCCTCCTTCCCCTCCTCGAGTGACCCAAGTGATCATCCCTTTGGTTGTGTCCTCTCCCCCTTCTTCTACCATTCCTCCTGCTTCCTCATCCATCTTCTCTTCTCTCGTGGACCTGTCCCCCTCCATTTCTTCCCTCATCTCTGAGCTCCCTTCCCTTCCTATGTCTTCCTCCCCTGCAGTATCCCTTCCTCCCATGGGCACTTCCTCGGCTTTTCTCTCTATGCCACCGCCACGTGTCTCCACGTTTTCCCCTCTACTACTGTAGCTGCCCCTTCTATGTTTCTGGTCTTTCTCCCCTAAGTCCATCCTGGATCTCCCAACACCTAAGTCAACAGAAAAGGAAAGTTCCCATCGCACCGATGGACTTTTCTGTTATCCCGTCAAAAGGGGAAAAGAATCAAAAGCCTATCACATGCTTCTCTTAGAGTGCTTCGAGAGAGAGGGTAATGGAGATCGCATACCCCAATCCTCTGAAAGATAAAAAGGATCTGTCTTCGACAGATTACACAGTGACTCAAGTCACAATGGGGACGTCTTCTGAAAGCCTTCAGGGAAAGGCCCTATCTGTAGTTGATGCCCTCTACAAGAAGCCTCAAGAAGCAAAATAAGAGAAAATGCTACTGAAAGAGCAAAATAAACATCTACTCCACACCTTACAGAAGATGGGTAGTGCACCTCCCACAACTACTACCGAAACTCCCGAGCCTCTGAGTCAGGATAAAATTAATGAATACGTAAAGATCAGCAAGCAGGGTATGGAAGTTTCTACCTAGAGGAGCCAGATCCTCAAGCACAGTGAACGAGTGATCACCAAGTTCACTGATTTATATCTGAACATCAACAAGGCAAGTAAAGAAATCCAGGCATTAGCAGGACCCATATCCAAAGAGTTGGAGCATGCTAGGCTGTAGCATGAGACCTTTCAAAGAATGTTCGACTGTTTAGTCGAATATCTAGTCAAGTTCGGCATTTTTGGTCACCCCAGGGCTCTCAATAAAACCCTTTCCACTCTAGGTTACCAGATAGATCAGCTGGAATTCATCCTTGAAAATATTGATAAGGTAAAGGAAGAAGCCCTGGACGCAATGCATCAGATGGAACAAATTGTTCTAACTATGTCTCCAAGGTTGCTTACTCCTTCTTTCACCTTAAGGAAGGTTGACGAAACCATTCAGATCTTCAAGGAGATCGTTTCGCAAGGGCTGGGGCTAGAGGTCACTTTTGACGCAGAATCCATCAATAACCTGCTGGCCTATCGAGACTTCATCAGGTTCTTAATAGAAGCAGAGAATGAATATTCCAAACTCCCAGAGAAGCTCACAGACGAGAACGAGACTTGCAAGGCTATCACTGAGCAACATAAGGATCCTTCCCACGATCAACTAGAGCCCATGATCAGCAAGTTCATGGAATACCGTGCCCAATTCCACATCTCGTCACCTGAGTAGTAGCAGAAGCAGGATCCCCCCTTTCAGCCACGGGATGACGACGATGAATAATTTCTCTCTCTTCTTCGACTTTCTTTTTGTAAATTTCTAAAGTATGTTGGCACAAATGACGACATCATCCATGTTACACCATGGGATGATGTCATCCTTTAAGTTGTCAAAAGTCAACATGACTTTGAGATATTTTGTAGATATTATGTAAATAGGTGGTTGGTTCCTTTTTGCCTTCCTTCTTCTCCTTCTTCTATAAATACTCGAATACTTGTTGTATTTGGGGGTGAATACTTTTCAGATGAGAAATAGAAGTAAGAAGAAGATTTTGAACTCTTTTGTAACAGAAACAAACATTGAATGCAATATATTTAGACTTTGTGCTGAATACATGTGTTTTAATATAATATTTTTCTTATGTTAGATCTGTATGATTGTTCTGTTGGAATTTCTTCTACTTTGTTGTCATTTATTCATCAGTATTTCTTTATCCATCTATGCAAGTAGGTTCAGCTCTGTTTACTACCAACCCAAACCATAGACCCTTTGACCCTTCTGTTTTGGAATTCATTTCTTTTCTCCCTTCAGATTTGATCTTTCCTCCATCTCCCCCTTCATTCCTTTCTTTTCGTAGTTGGAAATATCCCTATTGGGATGAGATCCCAAACCCTGAAGGCAGAATATTGTGAGACTTGCACAAATTCTTGTTGGTAGAATAGCAATAAACTAGTTTCGCTTTGCTAACTCAAAGAGGGGCTATGCCTTGCACACTGTTGACTCGTTTATCCATAAATCTACCCAAGCGATAGATTTTCGAACCAACAGTGTCCTAACAACTTACCTTTGGTTACACAAAACACATACTTCTTAGGATTCAAAGAAACTTCGTGCTCTCTACATTTTTGTAGGACTTTTTCATGGTGTTGAACATGATCTTCTCTAATTTTTGAAAAGACAGTCAAATCATCCAGGTATACCATGATGCATTTCCATTTCAAACTACCAAAAGCTAGATCCATAGCTCTCTGAAAATTAGCACCAACATTAATGAGTCCAAATGGCATCCTCTTGTAGGTAAAATTGCCCCAAGGAGTGGTAAAGGTGGTCTTATGCTAATCTGCAGTGTTTACCTCTACTTGGTTGTACCCTGAGAATCTGTCCAACATTGATAACATCTCTGAGCCTATGACAAATTGTATCACTTGGTCCATCATGGGAAGAGGATAATTATCTTTCAAGGAAGCCTGATTTAGATTTGGAAAGTCAACAAATATTCTAATATCCCCATTTTTCTTTCTAACAAGAACTATGTTAGCAATCCAAGTGGAATGATGAATGGGAAAGATGATCCGGGATTTTAAAAGTTTTTGTATTTCTTGAAAAATAGTGTCAGCAATATTTAGATTATAATGCCTTTGCTTTTGTTTGACATGCTTAATGTTGGGCTTAAGAGGGATGGAATGTTGTAGTTCCTTTGGTTTTAAAGCTTTGATATCTTCATACGAGTAAGAAAACACATCAACATACCTCTTGAAAAGATTTATCACCTTCTCTCTTTCTTCTTGAGTGCAACATTTCCCGATGTTCACCATTTTAGGTTCATCTATACTTCATTTTTTTTTCATTTTCAGTAGACTGTTTATTTCCTTGAGAAGCCTTGGACTTAACTATCTATCATTTTTATCAAAAATATCCTCCAAACTCACCAAACCCTTATGAATTTTGTTGCCTTTCAGTCTGATACATCCATCATGATCCATCTCTTCTTTAACACTTTCTTCATTTGAAAACATACATTCTCTAGGAAAGTTATCACTTCCTTCAAAATACAACTGATCAAATTTATATCTCAACTCTAAGAAAGAGAGTAGATGTTCATCATAATTGAAGACCTGCCAATTATTGGCATTGTCAAGAACGCTAGGCCTTTGAATCATTTCAATGGAGAATTTTTCCTAAGAGAAGTCAGGATGAGGAATTAACAAAGATCCAGAGAGTTCCAGGGAATCAACCCTAGTATTTTCTCCTCTTGGTACTGCTGCAATGGAGAAAGCATCTAGGAATTCAATAGAATCCTAGACCATATTCCTATAGTGCTTCAATATTCTATTTTTTACTTGATAAAGGTCTCAGACCTGCTTTACAATAAGCTCAGCATCACCATGAGTAGAAAGGTTCTTAACTCCAATCTCCTTTTCCATATTCAACCCAAGAATGAGGGATTCATAATCAGCAATATTGTTTTTATTCTCAAACTTAAACTTGAAAGAAAAAGGGTGAATCTTACCCTTGGGAGAGATCAGCACTATACTAGCTCTAGAGCCGGTTGAGGAATAACTACCATCAAACTCCAATGTCCATACATCATTAGGATCAAACAATACTCCTTTCAATGGACTTGCTTCATCCAATGACATAATCATATAGTTCCCATGCCCAATGTCTTCATACAAAATATGTGCTTTTGGATCATCTATTTTTTCACAATATACTCAACTTGCTTTTTAGGCATAAGCTTCTTCATCTTGCCATTAATTGGAATAATGGCATATGACCAATCCATTTTTATTTCCCCTTCAACATCCTTACAAAATTTCCTACTCAATAGCATGCCGTAGGAAGGAGGAATGTCAACAACTAAGATGGTTGCCAAAATCTTTTTCTCTGACCAAGTAGTGAAAGCTACTTGTGCATCCTAGATTCTCCCAACTAAAGGCACTTCCCTACTCTCCATATAATAACAAGAACCATGTGTACATGTAAGAGTGAGGTCCAAGGCATGAGCTACTTAAGCAGGCATTACATTGCCAGATGCTCTAGAATCAATAACACAATTACTAAGCTTGTGGCCGACTATAAGGAGAGTCACATAGAAAGGTATGATTTTCTCATTGGGTGATGTGACAACAACTACAAGATTTGGTTGGGAAGGGGAAGAAGGATTTTTAAAAAGACCTTTGGAAACATGAGATGGGATTTTATATTTGGAGTTGACAAAATCAACCATTTTGGCAAAGGCTTTGGGATGGGTTTGATAAAACTCAGCCTCATAAATCAGAACCTTAGTTCTCTTTATGTGATCAATAATATCAAAGGATCTAGATGTGGATGGGTAATCATTACAAGAAATGGAAGAGACCTTATCCCTATCAGCTTTATCATTTGACACAATAGAAGCTTTAGACGTAGAATTGGAGGGAGAAAAACTAGCAGAGCTTACCTTTTGTGTGGAGGTGGTGGGGATAGGAGAACCTCTCTTTGCAAGAACCAGAATGGTATTGGAAGACTCCTTTGATTTATTTACAATTTGCACAACTTTCTCCTTTTTTCTGGTCTGTTCTTGAGTCATGACAGCATATGACTCATTGTTCATGTCAGCCACTATATCATTATAATCATCCTCATCATAAACACCTTCAGTGGTGAGGAATTTGACTCCAGGATACTCCAACTCTTCATAAACATATTCTTCTTGATCATCATACAATTAATTCTCTTCTTCATCATCAGGTTCAAGGAATTCACTTGTTACATTGATAGGCACTTTGAGAGGTGTACATTCAATTACTAACCTGGTTTGAGAAGAAGGTAGTTTTTTCCTAGGCTGAAAGTTCTTCCTTGGAACATACTGGTAAGGAGCATGTTGAGCCAATTGTTTTTTGATTGCAATGAGGTCATTGGCCAGCTTTTGTACCAACTGATCCGAATTAACTCCGGGAGAAGAGGGAGAATATGATGTCTTGGATTTCTTGGATTCTCTTTTTAGTTTTCCTGACATGATCAAGTCATCTTCCACGCTAACTGCCAGCCTCTGATCCTCATCCAAAGTTGCTAGATTAGCTCTCCTCAGAGCATAGCTTACTTCAGGTAGTTATGCATTCAAAAAGAAATTTTTTTGGATCTGATCAATGGGTCTAGTATCTTGTGGGATCTTGTTGATTAGTTTATTGAATTTAGCTACAAATTACCTCATGGGCTCTTGTGGTTCCTTTTTTATTTGAGAAATTTGGGCAAGTAGAGCATGCACATCTTCTGCAGGTTTGAAACAATTCTCAAATCTTGTTCTCATCGTGGTCCAAATGGTAATTGCTCCATCAAGGAGATGGTAAAACCAATATGCTGCATTGTCTTGCAAGGTTTCCACAAACAACCTAACAGAGACATCTTCATGTTCCACACCAAGGACACCACATGCAACAATGAAGGCTGAAATGTGTTCATCAGGGTGCACTTTCCCATCACCCCTGAATTTGGGAAAAAAATCATGTTACCCCTAGGTAACTCATGCAAAGGTTGTGGAAGAGACAGGGGACCAAATTGGTTGAAAACCAATTGGTGCAAATACACAGACATTTCATTTTATTTTCCAGTTTCAATATGAACAATTCATTTTTTGTTGAAACATTCAAATCAGATTGTCCATGTGGAAGGAGAAGATTGGAGCAGGCGTGGGGGAAAAACCTATCATTTTCATGAATTATTTGTGTTTTGGAACTTTGGAACAAATTTCCCCATATCCCCTCTCTACTTTTTTTGACATGGACACGTGGAAAGTTGTGATTGGAAATGGCGTTGCGGTGCAATTCTAAACATTTTGACCTATTTTACAAAAAAACAAAAAATCTCATTTACCTCCGCCAGTCCGTAGCTCTGATTCGGCATGGACACATTACACAATCTAGCTGGAAATGGGTGCATGGCTCTCTTTTAAACATTTTGACCTATTTTGTAAAATGGGACAAAATCTCATTACCTCCACTGGCTCACTGCTCCACATCGGCTCTTTTGACACGTAGTGCCCTTAGATTCACTATGGGTGATGGGGAAAACATCTTAGCTTAAAATTTTTTAACCTTTTGGAAAAAGGTTCAAAACCTTGAATTTCTCCATCACCCCGTAGGTCTAATCCTCCCTTTGGACATGTGGCGGCCTTTGAATGGTTGCAGTCCTTAGGGGATTTTTGTTTAACTTCTCCCCACAGGCTCATGGGCCAAATCTTGCCAACTTAGATTTTTGCAAGAAAAAATCAAAGTGCGCAAATACCTCTGCATCTTTGTCAGTCCACCAAAGGGAAAATTTTCCAACTTAGGCCCTCCGAGTCATAAATTAAAAATTATAAGGAGTTATGAGGACTTCTTTACCTTTTTGGAAAGGGGAACAGATTTACCATCTGATGTAATGATTTTCATGAGTCTGAAAGTCCTTGGAAAGTTTAAAATTCAAAAATACCTCTTTTCAAGTATAGTTTAAGGGCACCAACTCAAAAATGTTACCATTTTAGACTTAGAAATTAAAGGGAAATTTGAGGGTGACAACACGCATGCACACCTTTTGCATTACAACTTAGTCAATTCAAGGCCCAACATTACCCCACACTGTGTGTTGTCCATCCTTTGAAACACTCTGCACTTTTTCCAAAGAACAAAGAATAGAAGGGATGAAAGAATTTGTTATTGAATAAAGAATGGCAGAATAAAAGGATCTTGCTACTGATGTACAAGTATAGGGAAGTTTTTTCTCACAACGACCTTGATCTTATTCTAGGCATCGAACTCACTCTATGCATGTTGCATCATATCCCCTATTAGCACACTGACTTCATCGTATGTCAACTATTCACCGTTAGCCTTCATCGTATCCAAAGTGTTTTCTATTTGCTTGCTAAGGTCACTGTATGATGGAAAAAGTGACAGGAAAGCATGAGAATCTACAAGTAACTCTTCCTCACACCCAACCTCCCAAGGTCATGCCAAGACAGTCGGTGGGGATGGAATACACATGAGATGTAGATAAGCTAGTTAGGTAATCTTATTTCTTTAACATATAATAGTGGGATCTACAAATATAAGGCAAAGAAGGCCCTCCTAACCTGAACCAGTGTGATAGATCTTTCGGTGAGGATAGCTTCTCGAAGGCTCCAATCAATATCAAGCTCTACCTTGATCAGATCGATGGGTTATGGAATACGTGGAAGATGACCTATGGGTGCTTCGTATATATCTCCCAACAAGGTCATAAAAATGGAATGGCTAAATGTGTAGTGGATCTTTTGGTTCTTTATGGATGATTCTCTGGTCTAGTCTAGAAATATTTAGCTTGATTAGATGCTACGTTTAATAATGATATTTGTGTGATAATTTCTAGTGGGAGTGGAGAGGGCCTAAATACTAATGTTCGCAAACCAACATCAACGTTGGTTTGACTTGTAGGCCCACTGGGTTGTGGGACTTGTGGATCACAATCCTAAGTTCATGGTTGCAGTGGACCTCCTATGGTCATGTGAAGAGTCAACCCCTTAGTCTGAGTATCTAGTAGTCATATCCCTTTTCGGCCTCTATGTTTAGAACTAGAAGTTGCACTATTTTCTTGGAGTACTTAACAGGTGTTCTGGAAACTTGGATACGTAAGCTAGTGTTTGTATCAACAAGGAGGTCTCATGTGTCTAGATGTGGGATTAGTGGATCACAACCAAATGTTTTCTCTCTTTCAGGTCCTTCTACAGTCATACAGATATCTATCAAGGCAATCTATAATTTTTCTAATTTGACCAGAACATGTGTGCTTTGTTTTCTTCTATGTTTAATACTCTTAGTTGTGCACTGATTTCTTGTAGGTCTGTTGTTTCTTGGAAGACCTGAATTCTAATATTTTGATCTATGTCATTTATTTCTACAACAGTATTTGGTTGAGGCATAATTGGATCAAAAACGTATTCCCTGGGCTCTCTAAGTCCTGTTATTGTCATACAAGATCAATATAAGCCTAACTGAAATGAAATAAACTAACTATGCAAGATATATCTACAACATATATATATTCCTCTAGTTTTGTATTTTTGTTATAATTTTGAATAGAATTGAAAGAACAACTAATCTAATATATTCATAAAATGACAACTAACCTAATAACAAAATTAAAACAAGCAAGGTAGCCCGGTGTAGCTACTTGCCTGTGCAGTTGTGAGTTTTATCCTAAATAACTAGATAGCCGATTAACTTAATTGAACGACTCTCGATCCTACCTTAGAAGTGAGGAATGAATCATAGTTTCTCAGAAATTATCAATCCCCATAGCTTTCCCGGCAATATCGAAAGTGAAATTTAACTGAAATGAAATATTTCACTACTCTATTTGATATGTTTTAACTAGAATTTTGATAAATAAAACCTGGAATTTTTAGAATAGTGGCGAATCTAGTAGTGTATGATTTTTTCCCCTCAGAATGATATTCTCATTCCTTCGTGTTCACGTGAATCTAGAAGACCATGTATATGCTAGCATCAACAGAAGAAGGTATTTTGAACAATGGCAACTTTGGATATAGACCGAATACAATGCGAGTAGGAGAGGGATAGTGCAAGTGACAGAGCTTGGCATATGTAATTCCTAGCGGGATTTATTATGGTAATATAATGCAAGTGTACCGAGATATTCTAGAATCTACGTTCTGTGAAGAACACAACCTGTAACTCTAATGGATGCAATCTACAAATGACACTACTCTACTCTAAACTAATTTACATGAATAACAATGAACAAGACTGAAGCAAGAAGATCAAATGGATTCCAATAGCAAAGGAAAACTAGCATGGATGCAAACATGAAAACAAAATGAGCTTCTAAATAAGAAATTGACAGACTTAAACAACGAAAAATGAGAAGTTGAGGGGCCATTTGTTTGAAAACAAACTAGCTATTTATAGAATTTCACATTCACCTAAAGAGTAACTTGGAATGGAACTCTTTTACCATTAAATAATGGAGAAACACTAATCCAGGGAACACAAAACATTAATAAGAGCCAAGGCAGTGGAGAAAAACTAGTGAAAATTTTAAAATTACGCAAGTTGTGATCAAATGAGCATGCTAGAAGACGCGTGAAGGACCGCAACCCTTAGCAAGGTGGTGGTTACAGGACCGCCACCCTAGAAGGGTGGTGGTTTTGTCACTAAAGGGAAAAAAGTGTTAAAAAAAGGGGCGAGGGATAAAATAAAGCACAAGGAACTTGGACAAAGAATTTGGGATGCTAACATATACTTCGTGAGCTTCTCTAGATCCTGAACACGTTGTGCGGAGACTTGTATCATCATTGGGGCATGTGTAATATCGTTCCAACAGTACAATACCCTACAATTTTGGGTACGTACAGATACCATCAGGTACTTGAACTGAAAGCTGATGAATTTTTTGAACATTTACCTGCAATTTCATGATCCATGTGAATGAGTTGGACATTATTTCCATGAAGGACTGCCACCAAGAAATAAGATGGCAGTGTTCTCTACCTTTTTTGACAAAAGGGTTGTCAACTTAGGGGTGAGGGATCATTCAAATGTCTTCAAGGAACTTAAACAAAGTGAGTTTGGCATGTTAACTAATATTACTGTCGTACTAACCTTCTTTGAAATCTCAGAACACCTTGTCAAATTACCTGGATCATAATTGGGGAATCCCTCTAACATCCAATAGGTGGTATAGTACTCTATAATTTTGGGTATGTACATATTGCCCCCTGTTGGCTAGATTTTCTACATAGCACAAAACCTAGGAAGTCATGAGATTTATCTTACTGAAATATTACCAGTTAGACTTCTGAGCTCAGATTCTATCAATTTAAGGTATGATCATCATGTAGAATGGGGTTTTACTATAACATACTCAGTTTATGAACCATAACTAAATAGTTCTTCAGACATTGGAAGCTATCACCTGTTTAAAGCAAACTGTTAACATATTTCTGGAAGATCAGGAATTATATACATCTTAGAGAATATCTTATGTTCCTAAAATATACCTTTCAATCAACTACATATTCCAGAGTTGATTGCATAGTCACATCTGACTATACCAAGGGCATCTAAACATTTATTTCTAAGAAAAGGTGGCTCTAAATCTAGACTTTTGATGTAGACACACAGCCTATCAAACTACTTCTAAGGATTAGTCTTGAGACAAGATAATACCTTATACCATGATCAGAAAGTTCTTGAAAACTAGAGAACCATTTCATAATCCTTCAAAGACACTCTAAGTACCTCTCAAGGGTATGTTAGCACAATTTCATAGAACACAAGGTTGTAACATTACAAATTTTGATCATTAGACCATAGGTTCAATCCTATACTTATAGAAGTGGACCACATTTAGATCACTAATTTTGTGTTACCAAGTCCTCCGCTACCTTGAACTAGGTACATCGTGGATGTCCTATATTCCACAACTGGCCATCTCCCTCTTCTCAGTCCACTTTGCATCACATTTATGACCTTTGCAACATGAAAATAGAATCTTACTATTAAACATACTCTAGAACACCTATCTCCAAGTAGTTGAATTCTTCAAGGCATGACATTTAAATTGTTCTCTTTAAGTTGCTATACTTTAATGGATCACACAATTACTCTCTTTCGATATGGACACCTAGATTGAAGAAACATGTACAGCAACAGTTTATGACTCCTTTACTTCTTAATGTCTGGTTGTAGCATGTTATATCACACTTCAGATATAGTGGCAGCTAGACCATGTAACCATATCTTGAAGTGGCTAGATCCTGGAAGCAGCTGGATCTACATGTCCTATAAAACTGGAAACACATACCTATGATACTTTTAAATAGTTAACAGCTGGATTTTGCACTTCACACTATGAGATCTCAAATAAACCCTCAAAGCATTCCTGAATAGTTCTTATACAGAATTAAAGCATCAACTGCTATGTTCATGCCATAGCATAGACACATCATCCTTCTTTTTAGATTACATATGAAGACCTTAAAAATTCTTGAAAGTCACTGTCGAATGAATTAAACCATTGAATGAACACTTGCAACTAGATCATATTGTGCAACATTTGCAACTAGTACTCTACTTTTGTAGAAGGTTTTATGCACTGACTTCTATCACGGGCATGCACTTCAAAACTTGTCTATGAAGCCTTTGTTCCGGATAGCTCTTGCAACTATTATCATCTAGACCCTGGATCTTTTCATACTGGATTTGCATCTACATCTTCATCTGCATTTGGGATTAAGAATACTTCACATACATAACTTAGACCTCTATCAACAACTGGATTTCTTCCCTTGTACACCTCTATATAATTTGTCATTGACCTATTATACAACCTGCATGGGATGAAGTAGAACACTATTTCAAACATATAGATTGATGTCTATTAGATTTAGACCATAGGTTCCAAGAATAGATCTGTGTACTCATAATGATTTTACACTCTTTTCACTTGATGCAAGACACTGATAATGCATGTAGGTAACATCTTTCCTTGCTAAGGATTCATAAATTTGTACCTATACAGTTTGCTTTAAAGTTCACCATTTCTCCTTGAATCAAACCAAACTAAGCATAGAAGCTCTTGAAATTTAGGGATACACATTGAAAAAAGACCTTCAAAAATTATATTTCAATGAAATCTTCAAGTACACCTAGACAAGAAAGAATTCATTCACATTCTAAAGTATCTTGAGCATTCAAACCTTAGAACACTTATTCTGACATTTTTGTGACTTCCCATCTCTAACACCACTAGATACTTAATCACATTCCTATGGTATAGATAATTTCACATATGAGGGTCTTCATCTTTAAGATTTTTTACTCATGAAGCACCATAATACCCTTAAGTACCCGAAAATGTCTTCATTTTTATGCAAAAACTCTATTTGAGGTCTAGATAAGTCATTCACATATATAAAACCCTAAAACATTGTAGGATGATAGTAGCCATGTTTCCACCTTGCCTGAGCAAAATCCTTCTTCAAATGGGGCGCACTTTTCCTCTTGGCTGCAATCCTTTACCTGTGAATTAAATAATTAACCCATATGGCAGCCCATGCTTATAAAACCCTCACAATTCTATAATTAATAATTGCCCTTCCTATTCCCGACAATTAATTAATTAAAAATCGTGCTCTTCTCTTTAACTGGTGTGCTAAAATTGCATATTTAAGAATAGCCATCCATTAAATTAAATTTAATAAATTTAATCATCCACTCTTCACTTCACTTAAGTCTCACAGTGTGCTTTGACCATAGCCACTAAAAATAGAATTTAATTTAATCAATTAATACTTTAAAAAGTATTATTTCCTTCTCAAAAGGGGTTGCATTAAATAAATTAAATTTATTTAATTTTGGAATTATATTTTTAAATTCCTCTTGTCCACTTCCCTTTGTTGAATTTTCTACAAGCTTGGGTGCCAAAATTGGGTGAATAAATATTATCAAATATTTATTTAATGCATTATTAGACACTCAAGGTGGGTCGCACTTTTTAGCATAATAGAATTCTATTTTTAAAAACACATGGCAATGGGAATTTTTACCTTGCAAGGCAGCCCCGGAAATCCCATGATCCACTTAAGTGATTTGAATTTGACAATGGGATTATTTACCCTGCATGGCAGGCAATAAAATCCCATAATTTCACTTAAGTCACTTTTCTTTTATTTCACCATGGGAATTTTTACCTTGCAAGGCAGGCAATAAATTCCCGCCGACCTGCTGCCTCTAATTTTCCCACTACAACTTAAGTGAATTTTCTATCATGGGAAAAAAGTACCTTGTTAGGTAGGTACAAAATTCCTGCCTGCCTATTGCTTCTATTTTTCCCACTGCAGCTTAAATCTTTTGTTTTCCAAAAATGCGCCCAACCCCGCACAGGCTTTTTAGTGTACGAATTTACTTTTTCCCAGCAATCCAAACCTCCAATGGCAACTTACTCTAGTAATAATGTGCGTATATGTTCTCCAGCTTCTCCAGGCCAAGAATCGGGCTTACCTGGAAAAGGAATTGTTATAGAGAAATTTCACAGAAAACAAAATGGGACAACACAAAAACACAAAAAATTGCCAAAAGTCACAAATAAAGCCCAAAACTTATTCCAAGTTAAAACCCTTTTGGTACATAGGAATAATGACATGTTCGATCATAACAGAGTTAAAACGGAGCACAAATGGCCTCAAATGGGGCTTAAAATAATTAAATACAAATTTCCCGCAAACAAATCCTGACAACAGAACATAACAATTATGGGCATCTAGGTATTTGGTGAAAAAGGCTAATATGGCTCTTTGGGAATATCTTGACGCAATACAATAACTTTCAAGCAATAAAAACACAAAACAACCCATTATTTTAAAAGTACAAAATAAATTCAGATAGGGTAGTCACAGATTTCAGGATGAAATGTGGATGACACCACCCCCTCAAAGAAGTGTTTTAACCATAAAGAGGCATAAAACAATGGGTCCAAGTATGGCAGTCCCAAAATGGGAAGCCAGAAATTATACCTAACATGCCTGTGTGTCAAAATGTCACCATCCGAGTTCCTGCCTACCTATAAAATTGAAAGAAGACTCAAGTGTAGATAGACAAAACAAATCAAAAAAAATAAATACTAGATTAGTATGAGATGAGGACTTACCATTTATGTGTGGGGATGAGAACTTACCTCCGTTGGTGCTCTAAACCTGTGAAAGGGGCACTCGAAAATGTATCAAAACACTATATGTATATATATATATATATATATATATATATAAAATGGGACCATTTTCCTATTCATTTACATGTGTTGATTTGATAGTTTTTGAGCTCTGGGACCCACGGTGATGGTTTTCAACGAGAATATAGTCAAAACATTCGTATCGAGATAGAGATCATGCCTCCGCGAGAAGAACCTCAACCCATGAAATCTCAGGTTAGTTCTTCTTGATTATAACATTTGTACACCCTAAATGTAAAAATGATCGAAAAAAATGTCATGGGGGGGTCATTGTCAGAAATTTCAAGTTTAAATGTGTCTCTTGAGGGGGGGTGCCTAATGGGTAGGCTTTTTACTTTAGCAAAAATGGTCAATTTTTAGCATTTTTAAGCATTTTTAGGGCATGTGACCCATTTTTAATCACGAGACAGGACCATCTCTCAGAGCAGGGCGGTGGTTATAGAACCGCTGCCTTCCAAGGCAGTGGTTATGGAACCACCACCCTGCTCATGGCGGTGGTTACAGAACTGCCGCCCTGCTTAGGGTGGTGGTTCTCTCCAGAATGCCAAAAAAATACTTGTTTGAATTCATTTTTGCATTTCTAGCATTCTTACCTACTTTAATGATTTTTTTAATGCAATCTTGATACTAACTTGCTCCTTCTTGCATGTTTTTGTGTGTTTCTTAGAATAAGGAAGAGTTCATTAGATGGAGCAGAGAGAGAGAGAGTGATTGGCTTCCAGCAGTGCTAGATGCACTCTCTCAGGATGAGCATGATACTCTTCAGAGGGCAGGCATATTGAGGATCGTACAGGTCCCCCACGTTACACTTGCCAGTCACATACTATGTGACTTATTTTCTTACTGGGATGTAGATCATAACACTTTTTGATTTCTAGGTGTCAGGGGTGAGTGGACTATCACCTTAGAGGATGTCTACAGCATTTTAGGAGTCCCAATTATTGGGAGGAGACTTTCATTTGATACAACAGTATCTAGAGCTTAGGTGACACAGTGGGCCACCTATATGGGAGATGCAGTTGTCTCCACTAGTTCAAAGAAGGGGGTGAAGGTCCGATCTATTCCTGGCTTGCCCATCCCTCTGATCCATCAAGCCATCATGGGCATCCTTGCTTTGAGATTGATCGGGGACAAGGGAGGGGATACTTTACTCTATTTTTGGGCCCCCATCATCGCACAGATTGAGGCACATGGTCAGATTTACACCTAGGGAGCTGATATACTTGGGACTACCTATCACAACTTGTATAGGTTGGTTTGTTTACAGGGACATTCGTTGAGCCATCCGACCTTGGTTATGAGTTGGGTCTATGAGCGTATCATCCCTTATGGGAGAGGTATAGAGGTGGCGGATCCCAGAGCCATGAGGGAAGCTAGATGGATAGAGATGACGGTGCTTAGAGAACCCCACCAGCTAGTTCCTTCGTTGACTATTGAGGATATGGAGGCCACACCTTATCAGGCCATGGCAGGGTTGTGGGCAAAGGAGACCTTCACTTTGATTTCCTACTCTACTATAGGGCAGCTTGTGGACATGACAGGGAAGGTAGAGACACACCCCTTTTATCAAGTGCCTCAATAGTTTAGCCTTGCTTACATTGATATGCTTCCCCTAGTGGTGCTAGTGTTCATATCGGTTCGGGAGGCTAGGGGTGGTCCTAGGGGCCAAGGTTGGAAATTTGTTACTCCTGGTGTCCCTATTACAGCCAAGAGGGTGGTACGTGCCTGAGTGAGAGTCAGTGCTCCTCAGGAACCTTTACTTCGGATTGTCGCTAGCCTCACCCACAACAGTGATGACCCTATTGATATAGACTCCGAGTTTGAGTAGTTCACAGGGGGAGAGATGGAGGAGGAGACCGAGGACATGGAGTTCAGCGAGTCGGGTGAGGGAGAGGATAGGGATCCTGAATGGCATGACACTTAGGAGATTTTACAGGCCGAGAGGGTAGAGTAGAGCATAGAGCGGGTGACTCTATTCTTAGAGGAGTTAATTTCTCAAGACTTAGGTGGAGAGGATGAGTCCATGGTAGGACGCTATATTTCCCCAGACATAGGAGAAGGACATCAGTCAGTGGTGGCATCCATGGTAGGCACTGATCCTAGACATCCCTCTTGGAGGCCTGGAGATCCGAGTGATTTTTCACTCTTCTTTTATTATTTGTCTTTAGCCAAGATTGCCTTAGTTGATATCTCTCCTTTGGTTCATCCTTGGTTTCATCTTTTGATTATTTTCTAACTTATTTTCTCCTTTACTTACAGAGACTGTTGATGAGTGGTGAAACTTGATTCACCGGGTATGTACTGATACCTTGATGCTCCCTATGGAGAAGACTCCTGTTGAGCTATCCATGGATGCAAGGAAGCCTTCGACAGTTGGTAGGCATACCAATGTTTTTTCCCTCATTTTGAATGTGGCCAAGATGGTGACTTCCCTCCATACCGAGTTAGTCAAGTATAGGAATACAGAGCATCTGATGAGGAGCCACTCTCGTAGTAAGGCTACAGCTACCGTTCAAGACCATGAGCCCTTAGTGCACTCAGAGCACCGGCATAGCCAAAGTCCTAGACATGGTCATGTGCCTTCTAAGGGATCCCATAGGGATTGAGAGGCCACTTGGCTCTTTTTATAGCGACTCTTGCTAGATTGTTTATACGATCATTTTGTATTTTTTGGGCTCATTAAGTGTTTTGGCCGTGCCTCGTGCATGATGGCATTGTACATAAAACCTGATTATATATATACATCTCTTTTTGGATCTAGATCTCTTTGTACCTAGAGTTTTGTGATTCATTTTCACATGTATACTAGATGTTTATAAAATTTTGTTTTTATATGCTTTTTAGAATGTATGCAATGGAGAACAAAATCACAAATGTTTTCTTTTTTGTATTTCGTGATGCTAATGTATGATGATGTGGACACTATGTGATCTTGAAATTTAGTTTCTATAAGAAATTTTCTGGTACTTCATATTGTTTTGAAAAAATGTGATGATGAGCTTGTATGATGAGCAGATGAACTTGCCCCACTCCTAACTCCACGTAACCAGTAAGATGCAAGGGCTCACCACTGAGAGCTAGAAAGGGCACAAACTATGAGGTGTGTTGAAATGGTAATGATGGGAGATACACAAAGAGTTGGTGGAGCCAAATTAGGACGCTACAGACCTATCTTACTCAAGTGACTCCATAGTTTAGAATGCAACTTGCTTTGTAGATTATCTAGACTTAGATCCAAAGATGGCCACTTGGTTGAAAAAATATGGTTTTCAGGGTTTTGAACTCTCTTGGAATTTTGGACATTTGATTCATTTGTTTTGACTCAAGGTTTCAAAAGTTTGTTTGAACTATTTGCATATGAATTTTAACATTTTCTGTAAAGCGGACCCCCTACACCTTGCCCCATGTTACCAGTAGGAAGTATGGGATTATCACCATGGACAAGGCATAGCCAAGTAAAGTCATTCCCATCCTTTCCCAACCCTACGTCACTAGTAAGAGACACAAACTCATCATCGAAGGTTGGTAGGGAAAGGAAATGTCTAAAAGTAACATTTTCTATTTGATCTATATTCGACTTACTTATTTGAGAAAAATGTCAGTATGTTCTTATTTCCAAAGAGATATATATACAGGATAGATGTGACACCATGAAGCTTCTAGAACATACCATAGGCAAGACACCTATCCTAGGAAGAAACCAAAATTGAGAACAAGCATGCAGGCCTTGGTATGGCTACCATTAAGACTTTGTCATATCTAGCTTTAATTGATGAAATGATTCTGAAACAGTTGATGATGTTATGAAAATGAAGAAGTATGATTTGAATGCTCCTATCAATGCCATCAAAATTTTGTAATGAATTGCTTAAGAGAAAGTCCCTTGATCACCAAGTTTTACGAAACAAGTGAACAAAATGAACCTATCTAAATGAATATGTAATGTAGATATAATTATACAAATAGTGCTGATACTTCATGTGTATAACCATTTAAGATGTAAGGAATTGACTGATTCATTGAATTCCTCACCCTCTAGTGTACACAAGAGATACACACCATTTCTGTAGTATTTCATGACTCGATATGGGCCCAACCATTTGGGCCAGAACTTTCTTCCTTCACCGGTTTTCTTGTCGATCCATCTGTCTAGTCTTAAAACTAGATCTCCTTCATATATTTTTGACTCATAGACCTTTTTGTTATACTTGCCAACACATCCGGTCAGCATAGTCTCTATGCCGCTATTTGGCATTTAACCTGGCCTCGTCTAGGCTTTCTAGTTAGGATAGGAGTGCCTCCCTATAAGCTTCTTCATCTAGAATCCCTTGTAGCGAGATGCAGAGACTAGGTATTTCAACCTCAAGCGGGAGAGTTGCTTCTTCTTCTGCCCCGAATACGAGTGAGAAAGGAGTTGCTCCTGTTGGTGTTCTTATTGAGGTTCTGTGGGCCCACAAGACTGGATATAATTTTAAATTCCAATCTCATTTTTTTTCTTTTACCTTTTTGAGGAGAATAACTTTCAACATTTTGTTTGTCGCTTCAGCCTACCCGTTGGCTTGAGGGTAGTAAAGAGAGGTTGTGTGATGGTTTATTTTGAACTTGCTACATAGCTCACCAACCTCATCGTTCTTAAAGTACATGCCATTATCAGAGATAATGACTTGTGGGACACCATACCTATAAATAATTTGGTTCAAAATGAATTTGGTGATCACTGAACCTGGTACGGTGATGAGGGGCATGGCCTCTACCCATTTGGTGAAATATTCCATGGCTGTGATTATAAAATTATGGCCATCAGTTGATGAGGGAGAGAATTTCCCTATCAAGTCCAGACCCCATGTGGAGAAGGGACATAGAGTCGCTATTGGTTACAAGGATTGTGCTGGCATGTGAATCTCATGAGAGAATTCTTGGCATTTATGGCACTTACGTACAAATTCCACTACATCATGTTCGAGAGTGGGCCAAAAATAGCCCATCCAATGTATTTTATGAACGGTGGCATGAACACCAAAGTGGCCACCGCATATCCCACTGTGGGATTCATGAAGAACCTTCTTAGATTCTTCTATGTCGACACATCTTAGAAGCATGTCATTGAAGGCTCTGCGATAGAGCACTTGGTCTAAAACAACATATTTAGTGGAAATAATGTGTAACTTCCTTCTTTATTATGGCATGGCACTTTCTGGGTATGTATGGTCCATGATAAAATTGATGATATCAGTATACCAGGGACTTGTAGAGATGGGGGGTCTGGTTTTAATGAAGAATACACATTCATCAAGAAAGTCTAGATCGACCAGTTCACCTCCATCTAGTGGATTTTCAACTAACCAGTCTGTAATGATTTGTCCTTTAATAGATTTTTTGTTTGTGAATGTTAACTCAAATTCTCCCATTAGGGTTATGAAACATCCAGCTTTTTTAGACAAGGACCCTTGCGTGAGGAATGTCCGTAAATGGTCTATCTTCACAATGACCTTTGTTTCTTGATTTAACATGTAATGTCTTAAACATTTTTTTGTAAAATTTAGGGCAAGGCATTCTCTCTCTGCCTGTGTGTAACGTGTTTCATAATCGAGTAATGTTCAGGTAATGAAATAGATCACGCATTCTCATTTGTCATCGTCTTCTTGAGCCAACATACAATCCAGCGAGACATGAGTGGCTCGTGAGTATAGGATTAAAGAGGGGTCTAGATTGGGAGGCATTAGTGTGGGTGCTGACAACAAGAAGTGCTTAACTACTTTGAAAGCCTCATTGCAGTCTTTAGTCCAATCGATACTATAATATTTCTTGAGTAGATTGTTGATTGCATGAATGGTGAAGCTTAAATCTGGGATGAACCTTCGTACTACACCAAGTTTCCCGATAAATGTCTTGATTCCAGATTCATTCGAAGGTGGGATCATTTTGAGAACATCTCGTATTTTGGCTAGATCAACATCAATCCCTCGTGAAGATATAATGTATCCTAGAATTTTGCCTCATGTTGCACTGAAAATGCACTTCTCTGGGTTTAATGTGACACCATACTCAATTAGTCATGAGAGGATGATACGAAGCACCTCTAGATGATCATAGCATTTCTTGGCCTTGGCCAACAATTCATCCACATATGATTCTACAATTTTATGGATAAGATGGTGGAATATATAAGTCATTTCCCACTGATACATAGCACCGGCATTCTTAAGACCAAACGGCATGACAACATAACAATAAGTTCCCCAGGGAGTTATAAATTTGGTTTTGGCTTGATCTTGTTCAGATATTTTGATTTGATTATATCCCGAGAACCCATCCATGAGAGACAAAATCTCAAATCCAGTTATTGCATCAATGATGATGTCAATGGATGGTAATGGGAAATCATCCTTGGGACAAGCTTTGTTAATATCCCAAAAATCTATGTAGATGTGTATCTTCCCATTCTTTTTTAGAATAGGGGATGATATTAAACACCCATTGTGAATAATTGACTGGTTTGATGAATCCTACTTGGAGAAGTTTATTACTTCCTCTTTCACTATGAGAGCCACTTTCGGCTTCATTGGTCTTGACTTTTGTTTAATTGGCTTCGCATCTAGTTTAGTGACAAGATTGTGTACTAGTAACCTGTGGTGCGATACTTGTCATTTCTTTATAATTAAATGCAAAATCCTTTTGATGTTATTTAAGGATATGGGTGTGTATTTCTATTTCTTCCGGAGGTTAACGAGGATCCCAACTGCAAAAAATTCTTGGTTCTTCCTCTATTCCAATGTTTATATCAATGGTTTTCTTCTGTCAAATAAGCATTACCTTCTTCAAATTCAGGTGAAGGGCTGGAGGTAGTTCTAGGCTTTCTCTGTTTTCTATCTCGTAGATATCAAGATATTTTTGTGGATGAGATTCTACCATGGGATTTCCAAAGTAGGAAGAGGAATGTGGTATTAAGGAAAGATCAACTATACTGTGAGCAAGGTGTAGCTCTGCATAAGTGTTTAGATATTCAAGAGTGAATTTATCACTATCAACATGATGTAAGATAGGAGATTCATTCTCAGTTGTATGATGTAAGATATGAGATGCAAGGAATGTTTCGACTTTTGGGAATAGAGTTACTTTTATCCTTTGATTCCTTTGAGAAACAGATAAGGGTTAGGGCTAGGAGGAATACCTGTTGAATGTCGAGAGGGTGTGCGCGTACCGTAGAGAGAGAGATCAGGTCGACTACGAAGAAATCCTTTTTGTCTGGGAAGGACTACCTATAAGTAAGAATACAAGACCACCAGATTTTAATTAGACAATAAACGAGGGAACTTCCTTGGGCCCAGGAAATATAAAACTTCCTTTTGAAGGTGGTCGGTTCCTTTTTCGAAGGTGGTCCAACCCTCGCGGCTGCTAATATGAATTAACACAAATTCTAACAAATAAGCTGTTGTCCAATTAATTTTTTTTTACCTTGTTAGAACAATAGAGAAAGGGCTGGTCTTGGTTTAGAATCACGGTGACCGATGCCGGTCACTGTAACCGATACCAGTTGTTCGTAACTGATATCGGTAGCGGCAATGTTTTAGGGGCTTTTGGTGAAGGTTGGTTGTGAGTTGGTTGTGTTGTTTTATAAGACTGATAAATGGGTGGGGTTAGGTAATGGGGTGATGAGAAGGACTCAGAGAATATGGGGGGTGTTCTTGGGGTAACGTAAGTGTGGAGGAATGACAGTTAGATGTAGTGTGTTGTTGGGTAGTAGATCTAGGAATAGAATTATGATGGTTGTGATTCAGAAGTTCAAGAAATGTTATTAAAAGGACATACAAGATATTACTTACTGATTATTGATGAGGATGCAGGTCCAAGAACTGTGATGATGACGGCAGAACTTAGGTAGGATGACCTAACAATTAGGGGATGAGCTATCTTCCCTCCCGACGAATAGATAAGTGTCACAAGGTTCTTGTTACTCAGTTGCAGTTTTTGGACTTGATGTCCTTCTCTGCAAACTCTTCTTGTTTCTTTTTTCACTTGTCTCTGTTCAGCCAAGTAAAAATCCAGATCCTTCCAATGACTTCTGATTTTTGATCCACGAAAATCCAACCCTTTATTTTTGGTTGGGAGTGGTCATTTACAAGGAACCGATGGCGGTTACGCAACCGACAGCGGTCGAGTAGGAACCGGTATCGGTAAGGTCAAAGCGGGCTATTTTTGGTAAAATAGCCAGCTTTCCCTCCTTTTCTCCCAAGGGATTAGTCGCGGGCTTGGTCAAGTCATTATGAGGTTAGTTTTAGGTGTGGGTGAGGAGTAATTAGTTATGGGTGTGGATGTGGACCAAGTTATAGGTCTTAATTAGGTTAGTTTAGAGGTTAAGACTAGGTCATGATGACGGGTGGCAAAATGAGGTGGCAGGTGTGGCTATGTGGATTTATTAATTATAAGGTAATTAATAAATAATTGTGTAAGGTTTAGGTGATGAGGTTAGGTTGCGAAATGATATGCGGGGCACAGGGGGTCGTAAGACACAAATTTGGTGTCTACAGTAAGATAGGAGATTCATTCTCAGCTGTATGTGTTAGCAAAGGTTTTGTTGAAATTTTATTCACCAATGGTTTAGTACGAAGTGATACTTTGAAACTTGTATCTTCCAACTCATTACTTGGGGTAAAATGCAAAGCTGAGGTTGCTATTGAATCTGCAAGAAGGTTCTGTTCTCGTGGGATTGCCTCAATGGATATGCAGTCAAATCTTTTGCTTAGATCTAATACCACTATTTTATAGAGCTGTAAGTGCTCAAATCTAGTCTCATATACTTTAGAAACCTATTTTGCAACTAACTGCGAGTCTCCTAACACTCTGATGTCATTAACACTAATCCTTTTGTCTATGATGAGGCTAAGAAGGAGGGCTTCGTACTCAGCACCATTGTTTGTACATTCAAAGTTTAACTTAAAAGAAAAAGGTAGGATCTTTCCGTTAGGAGAAGTAAAGATTACGCCTACCCCGGCTCCATAGTGACATCTAGCTCCATCGAAATGGAGAGTCTAATATTTACTAGGAAAGATGGATGTTGGGACATTCTTCACGTCTATTTCTTCTGTTTCAGTTACTTCTACCATGCGAAGTTCCTTCGCTGGAAGAGAACAAACTCCTAGGGTGTATCCATTACCTGCGGAGTCAAATGGTAGGAAAATTGGTAGATCTTGTTCTAGTAATTCAATAATTTTTGTAGTAGTTCCTAATGACACTGTTTCTACAACATTAGCTTCATCCTTGAGGGTTGGGATGCCCTTGACTAGGTTCATAATTTCTAGTTCTGTTGTAGGTATTAATTTTTCTTCTGGTTTTGAGTCAATTGGTTTATTAAGTTGGTTTGTTGGGAGTTCAAACTTAGAGTGAATGCCTGGTCTTTTCTTCAGGTCTGCTAGGTGTATGTTGAATGGTTTTGGGTCACCTTTTGCTATGAATATCTTTCCTAAGTGTAAGAATCTTATTTCCTGGAATAACGTAGAAGGAATTGCTTTCATGTGATGTATCCATGATTGACTGAGGATCATATTATAGTTGGTTTCCCGATCTATGATATAAAACTCGGTGAGGATTTTCTTGGGTCCTAAGGTGACTGGTAATATTATAGTCCCAATTGAAGTAGTTTTAAGGCTATCATAACCTCTTAGCGTATTTCTTATTGTGGAACAGTTTGTTTCTCCATATCCTAGATTTTGAAGGAAAGAGAAGGGGACAATGTTAACTACTGCCCCATCATCTACCATTGTGCATTTAACGTAATTATTGTAAACCCACACCTATAAATGCAAGGCCGGATCACCTCTACATGTAATTTCAGCATCTGTTGGCATTTTGTTTATGTCGAATATAAACTTGGTATCCCTATCTGGCTGCCCTGGAGGGTGGATATCGAAGTCTATATGGTTTACTTATGTTTCGGGAGGTGGAGTGATGTTAACTAAATGACCTAGACCTGATGCTTCTAAAAGAGAAGCCCTATGGGTAGGAGAATTTTTCAACAAGTTCAAAAAGGAGATGTGAGAGAAGGTCTTTGTTAAGTCATTAATTAAATCATAAGCACCCACAAGTTTTACCAATGTTTGTTGAGTGTTATGTGGTTCTAGTGGATAGATTGGATTTGGTTGAGAAGAATATTCTCGTGTTCTTGCTATGGCTTCTACGTGCAACTCAATATCTAACTCCACTACACCAACTGTCTTGGTTTGTGGCTGATTTCCTAATTGTGGTGCGACAGGTGGATTTAGCGAAGTTGAGGCTTCGTGATCGTTATTTCCTATCATTACACCTTTGTTTGTCCCATTTGGATTTAATTTATTATTGTTATTTTGATTTGGAAGTGGATCATTGAACATCTTAAGAGGTGTGTTTTGAGGGGAAACTACCCCTGTGAAAGTATTTGGCATCGATGTCACAGAATCTGTTAAGAACATATCTATGAAGAGTTGTCTTTGTTCTTCTAGAAAAAGTTGCATGAACTTATTGTAATCATGGAAAGTCCTATTGTCATGGCCTCAAATTTTTTGGAAACCACAATATGAGTTGGGATTATAACTCCTAGGTTGTTGGTTTGGCACGTGTTGTGGTCTAAAATTCTGATTGAACTATTGACTATTAGGATTAAATTTTTACGTTTGTTGTCTTTGGTTTTGATATCCAGTTGAGTTTTGACTTGGACCCTATGTTTGGATCTGCCATTGTTGTTGTTGTCATTGTTGTTATTGGGGATGATTAAAATCCACTGCGTTGATTGTTTGGGTAAAATTGTTGTTTCGTTGGTTGTTAACTGGTGGTGGAACATTTACAACGTTTACTTTTTTTTCTTGGTCCGTCACTCCATCTGTTGTCACTCCATAGTTTTTGTTAAGGATTTTAGGTCCTTGATTGTGCATTTGTGGTAGTAGGATAAGTCATAGTGTTTTGGTTGGGGATGATTAACCTCCCATTTGTTCCATATGTCTTGCAACCGCTATCTATCGTAGCTTGATCTATTCAGAGAGTGATCTCGAGCACTTCATCATAAGTTCTTAGTGGGAACTTCTAGACTTCTTCCTTTATCTCTCTACTGAGAGAATGAAGGAATAAATCACATAGTTCCATCTGATCCATGTTTGGAGCACTTGCTGAAGAATAGAGGACTGTACGCCATCTTTGGATGAAATGAGCAACAGATTCATTGTGTTCTTGCTTAATATGCAAGAATTCCCTGATTCTTGTTCTCAATAATTTGTTCATGTTGAACACCTTGATGAACTCTGAAATGAGTTGTTTAAATGAATGTATTGAGGCTTTAGGTATTTTGTAATACCAATCAAGGGCGATACCCTCTAACGTTTTGGGGAATATTTTAGCAACAACTCCATCCCAAAGGAGTAGTTCTCGAATGGCCATGGCATAGGCCTTAATATGTGCATTTAGGTCTCCCTCTCCTTTGTACATGGGTAGATCAGGGATAGGTCTTGGAAGCATGATACTTCATATAGTAAAGTCTAAAGGTTCTTTCAAATATTCTGAATAAGTCCCTATCACATAGGTTTCAACCATTGATGGTGCTTGCTGAGGAGGGGAGGTGGAATGGGTTATTGATGTGGCATAGCATATATATTTGCAAGGGCATAAGGGAATCCTTATGGTTGAGAGAATATGCCAGGAGAAGGGAACATATCTCCCTGTGGTGATTTGGAATACATGTTTAAGTATGGAGGAGCATTTCTTAGAAATGGATTGTTTTGTACTAAACCGGGAGGTATCATATTTTCCACTAGAGCGGCGTTAGAAAACACAGTTCTAGTTGGCATTTGTTATGAATATTGAGGAGACATGCCCAACAGGCCTATTCCTATGAGGAGGTATACTTGGCTAGGATGGTGTGGAGGATTGGAAGTTCCTGCTTGCATGAATTGCAAATTTTGACTTTCCTGAGCAAGTTCCAACCCTCTAACCTTCTCGAATAAGGCTGAGATGACCTTGTTTGGTGAAGACACGGTATTTTTCCTTAGTGGTGTTTGTTGTATACCTTGAGGTTGTATAGACATATGATACCCTACTATGAATTGATCGTTTCCCTGCCAAATATCACCGAGGGCATTTCGCTATAGGTGGAGGAATAGGGGTATTTTCTTGGAATGAGACCTCAGGTTGTATTTACAAACCTCCTATAGGTGGGTACATATTTTGAGAGCGTTGTTCACTCCTAGCATAACATGCTAAGTATCCATCATCTAGAAATAGATATGGATCTGATTGTCTACTGATTTACGGTCTAAGCAACACCTGACGAGATGAACCAAATTTTCCAGTGATCAGTCATGTTGTTCGAGCTTGAAGGCTCTACTTGTTGTGTTTGAGTGGGCTAATCCAACTCCTCTATTAGGAAAGAAGAACTATATATAGTCCTTTGAGATGGATTTTGTGTTGAAAACTAGTTAGTTGAATAGTTGTCACCCCATGCTGAGAGCGAGGGTGATGGCTGTCTATTCAGCTGATCGTAGTATGCTTCAAGACCTAGAAGAGGTATGCCATATGCATCGTATCCTGACATATTCGGGGGGTATATGAATACCCACAGAATAATGGGAAAGAATGAAGGGGGATGAAAGAATAGAAAGAGTAAAATTAGCTTGAGTCACGTCAGGTTCACCAATTTTGTTGGTGAAGCTGATGTGGAGGCTAAAGAGGTAGAGAAGATGAAGCAGTTTGTTCGATTCACGTCAGGTTCACCAATTTTGTTGGTGAAGCTGATGTGGAGGCTAAAGAGGTAGAGAAGATGAAGTAGTTTGTTTGCTTCACGTCAGGTTCACCAATTTTGTTGGTGAAGCTGATGTGGAGACTAAAGAGGTAAAGAAGATGAAGTAGTTTGTTCGCTTCACATTAGGTTCACCAATTTTATTGGTGAAGCTGATGTGAAGGCTAATGAGGTGGAAAAGATGAAAAGTATACTAATTGGAAGAACAAGTAGAAATAAGACTCTGAATAAGAAGGTAGGAAGTTCACGTCGGGTTCACCAATTTTGTACGATGGAAAAGTAACAAGCGAGCATGAGAATCTACAAGTAACTCTTCCTCGCACCCGACCTCCCGAGGTCATGCCGAGACAGCTGGTGGGGATGGAATACATACAGGATGTAGATGAGCTAGTTAGGTAATCTTATTTCTTCAACACGCAATAGCGGGATCTACGAATCTAAGGCAAAGAAGGCCCTCCTAACATGAACCGGTGTGATAGATCTTTCGGCAAGGATAGCTACTCGAAGGCTCCAATCAATATTGAGCTCTGCCATGATCCGATCTATAGGTTGTGGAATACATGGAAGATGACATATGGGTGCTTCATATATATCTCCCAAAAAGGTCATAAAAATGGAATGGCTAAATGTGTAGTGGATCTTTCGGTGCTTTATGGATGATTCTCTTATCTAGTCAAGAAATCTTTAGCTTGATTAGATGCTACGTTTAATAATGATAGTTGTGTGATAATGTCTGGTGGGAGTGGAGAGGGCCTAAATACTAATGTTCACAAACCAGCATAAACATTGGTTTGACTTGTAGGCCCATTGTGTTGTGGGACTTGTGGATCACAATCATAAGTTCGTGGTTGTTTTGGACCTCTTATGGTCATATGAAGAGTCAACCCCTTAGTCTGAGTATTTAGTAGTCGTATGCCTTTTCAACCTCTACGTTTAGAACTAGAAGTTACACAATTTTTTCAGAGTACCTAATAGGTGTTCTGGTAACATGGATACGTAAGCTAGTGTCTATATCAATGAGGAGGTCTCATGTGTCTGGTTGTAGGATTAGTGGATCACAACCAAATGTTTTCTCTCTTTCAAGTCCTTCTATAGTCATATGGATATCTATCAAGGCAGTCTATAATTTGTCTGATTTGACCAGAATGTATGTGCTTTTTCATCTTCTATGTTTAATACTCTTAGTTGTGTGCTGATTTCTTATATGTCTGTTGTTGCTCAGAAGTCCTGAATTCTGAGATTTTGATCTATGTCAGTTATTTCTACAACAGTATTTGGTTGAGGCATGATTGGCTCAAAAACGTATTCCCTGGGTTCCCTGGGTCCTGTGATTGTCATACAAGATCAATATAAGCTTAACTGAAATGAAATAAACTAACTATGCAAGATATATCTACAACATATATATATATATATATATATATATATATATATATATATATATATATATATATATTCCTCTAGTTTTGTATTTTTGATAGAATTTTGAATAGAATTGAAACAACAACTAATCTAGTATATTCAAAAAATGACAACTAACCTAATAACAAAATTAAAACAAGCAAGGTATCCTAGTGTAGCTACTTGCATGTGCAGTTGTGAATTTTATCCTAAATAACTAGATAGTTACTTAACTTAATTGAAAGACTCTTGATCCTACCTCAGAAGTGAGGAATGAATCATAGTTTCTTAGAAACTATCAATCCCCACAGTTTCCCCAGCAATATTGAAAGTGAAATTTAACTGAAATGAAATATTTCCCCACTCTATTTGATATGTTTTAACTAGAACTTGGACAGATAAAACCTATAATTTGCATAACAGTGGCGAATATAGTAGTGTATGATTTTTTCCCCTCAAAATGATCTTCTCATTCCTTCATGTTCACGTGAATCCAGAAGAGCATGTATATGCTAGCATCAACAAAAGAAGGTATTTTTAATAATGGAAACTTTTGATATAGACCGAATACAATGTGAGTAGGAGAGGGATAGCGCAAGTGACAGAGCTTGGCATATGCAATTCCTAGCGGGATTTATTAAGGGAGTACAATGCAAGTGTACCAAGAGATTATAGAATCTATGTTTTGTGAAGAACATAACCTGTAACTCTAATGGATGCAATCTATAAATGAAACTACTCTACTCTAAACTAATTTACATGAACAACAATGAAAAAGACTAAAGCAAGATGATCGAATGGCTTCTAACAACAAAAGAAAACTAGCATGGATGTAAATATGAGAACAACATGAATTCTAAGCAAGAATTTGAAAGACTAAACAATGGAAATGACAAGTTGAGGGGAAATTTGCTTGAAAACAAGCTGGATATTTATAGATTTCACATTCACCCAAAGGTAACTCCCATTAGAACTCTTTTACCCTTAAATAATGAAGAAACACTATTCCAAGGGACATCAAACATTAATACGAGCCAAGGAGGTTGAGAAAAGCTGGTGAAAGTTGAAAAATTACATAAGTCACAATCAAAGGAGTGTGCTAGAAAATGCGTGAAGGACCACCACCTTGAGCAGGGTGGTGGTTAAAGGACCACTGCCTTAGCAGGGTGGCGGTTTTGTCACTAAAGGGAAAAAGGCATTAAAAAAAGGGGGCAAGGGATAAAATAAAGCATAAGGAACTTGGACAAAGCATTTAGGATGCTGACATATACTTTGCGAGCTTCTCTCGATCCTGAACACCTTGTGAGGTGACCTGTATCATCATTGGGGTATGTGTTACATCGTTCTAGTGGTACAGTACCCTATAATTTTTGGTATGTACAGTCACCCAATGCATCCATCATTTTAGTAACCTAGGTTTCTTACTCATTCACCTTATTTTTGATCGAAAACCTTAATGTTTTGATGGCATTGGATTTATTTGATTCTTCCATGTGGATCTTGACCCTCTCTTCCCTGTTACCCTTGTTCTTCTCCTGAAACTCCTTCAGGTCTGCCTCGTAGGAAGCTACTCAAATACTAGCTACTCGATCTCTATCACCATAGTTGTCATACACAACTTTGGTCATGTGTGCCACACTATTTACTAAAGTAAGGAGATTATTATAATGGTCTATGGTCTCCTCCATATTCACCTTCTCTTCCACACTTTGGCATGCCAAAACTTCATCGACTGAATCCAAAGCAAGGGGTTTCCTCTCCATAGTGAGTATGCACACTAAGTCTACTAAGAAAGGTTTAGTCGACTTGTACTTCTACTTAGAAGGGGCCAAGTCTAGGTGTTTCAAGATAATGGAATTTGAAATAGCCTATACTTTCTTATAAACCTTGGGCACCTTATCCTTTTCATCCCTCATCTCACACCTTAACTATGCATTGATCAACTCCTTTTGCTTTATCTCCCTTTCCCTCTCAATGATCTCCTCATTATTCTTCTCAAGTTCCTCCTCCAAGGCTCTTATTCTATCATTTCTCCCAAAAATTCTTGCCTCCACTTATATTGACACTGTTTTGAGAATGTTGTAGTGAATTCATGAGAGGGTTTACTCCCTTGAAACCTAGTGCCTTCATCAACATGCCATTATTTACCTCGAACTCAAGCTCATCGACGTGGGACTCGACATCCCAAGACAACATCTTTCTTGTGCAAGGGTACGCACTCTCTTCATCAAAATATTACCAAGTGAGGAGTATGTCTATGGGCACTATGCTTTGTAAGCATGCTTAGTACCTTGCTTGGATCATTAATATAAGTTAAGGTGTGTTCCTACACCACTACTATGCCATTTCCATCTTTGTTCATTGTCGTCAGGAATATTACTACTAAGATAGGGTCTAAGCCCATGCTCCCATAGTCCTTTTTCACGCTCTTTCTTCCTTCTTTTTCCTTCTGCACTTCATTGGCACTTCCTCTACTCCATTTTCCAACAACTATTGGATAATACCCACCATCTCCTTCTCTACCGAGTCATTAATATTTTGCTTGGTCAAAGTCAGGGTCTTCTAATCACACCCATTTACTTCCTCACTTCCTCCTTTGTCATGTGTAACCTATTCATACTAATTCCTCTCTTCATCCCCTCCATAATTAGGCTTGTGTACATCGTATATAGGAGGATTATGGGATTCCTCATACTATTTGTCTTCTTCTTCAGTTTATTGGCCTTTCATGCTCTTTGTTTCCTCTAAATTTTATATTTTGGTCACCTTATACTTCTTCTTAACTGGAGATCCCTCTAACATCAGGGAAAAAATCCTTTCAGGAGACTCCTCTCTCTCTCAGGTGACTTCTCCTTCTCTTGTGTGTGGGACTTCTTTCGGTGAACATAAGTCTTTGTGTCTGTGCTTGACTCTATTGCCCCTACAGTTTGCTCTGTATGTGTGCTTGGAACATTTTCTACTGGAGTCTCCTCTTGTTCCCTCTTCTTTACTACCACTTTCTTCCTTCCAATGGGGTCTTCTGCGATAGAGATGTCATCCCCAACATAAGCACCCTTTTCAAACTTTAGCCTTAATCACACATATACCCTTGTTGTCATCCTACCTGAAATAGGTAATGTCATTTATTACACCATGTACATGTCATGAGATACGTACTTTTCTACATATGCATGCTTCTTAGGATACACCAATGTTTAGCGCATCTCGGGGTAATTTTGATCAACTACACTTAGATCAAAATGAATATTTTTGGCTTCCTTGAACCTCAGTACCACGCTTTAAAAGTATTGCAATGTGAAGGAGAATGGAAATTTACACCAAGGACTCTTTGTTCCATCTGTCAAGGTAAACATGTCGATGCAAAAGTGATGGTATATGACACATTCAGCCTCTCCATCAACCAATGCCGACAATTACTCAGGTATCCTCCATTCTATCTGGAATGTGTTACACATCTGTTAATACCATTTCTCCAAGCACACCTTATGAGTGGTCGTCACGGTGTCACAAGTGTAAGCCTCAAATCTCTTGGCAAGGTAGGGGTCCTCATCCAGGTACTCCCAAATAAACTTATCCAGCCCATCAGGCACCCCAATTTTTGAAAATAAAATGGTGAGGAGGATGTTACAAAACATAATTTTCTCTATGTCACGCGTGACATATATATTTTCCTATGCAATAAAGGCCGAAAGGTTTTATATTGTCCCTTCTGAGATTCTACAAAAAACTTTCAACCAACTCTTATTTATCTGAGTCCATCTCTCCTGCCAATTTAACTTTATAACCAAGCACGCGGAAATCCTCATAACAGGTTCAGTGATCACAGAGATATCAAAGTAACCCAAAACCTTCTTGTAATCATATGCCTCAACCATTTTCTTAATGGCATCCTTTCTACATAACTCATCATCTAATGACTCTCCCTTGCAAATAATGTCAATGTACCTTTAAATCAGCTGAGGAGTTATGTGCATTCTTCGTCCTACGAAATAGAAGTGATCATCCTGCACACATGACATAAACCATTGGTATAGTCACTCAGGTTTTCCAAAATAGGGTAACTCGTAGAATTACAGAAGCCCAACCTTTTCCATCTTAACCTTTACTTCATCAACATAAATGGGTCTCCCATATGGTGTCCTATTTTCTATAGGGAAAACCAACTCTAATGCCATATCCTTTTCTTGGTGCTCGTTTGATGGTTATAATCACTTATGAACATCTTTCATATATGAGACACTCATTACTTTCCTAGCAATATGACATATGGGTATTATATGTCTATGTACCACTCTTCATTAAAACTAGTCGAAATGGTTGGTTTTCCTTTTCCCCTGCCCTTCTTTGGTGGAATATTTGATCCCTTCCTTGGTGCCATATTTTTCCATTGGGTTCTTATAACTTCTACCTTTCCTCCTTGCCCTATCTCTACTCAAATCATGTGGCTCCAATCCTTTATGAAAATACCTTCAAATCATGTGCCCTTACTCTACAACCCTAACCTGGAAAACCCTTCGTCCACAAGACGATGTAAAACCTGCGGAATCCTCTAAAAAAACTCCTCCACTCAGGCCCATGTATCCCCTTTCCACTCTGGTTCATATATAAAATCCTATTGAATATTTCACACACAAATATTCTCATATTATTTTCACATAACTCTTTTTTTGCAAGGATGTCCTATTTCAAAAGAGCACTTTGATAACTAAAACACAAGTTAAAATAATATCTCACTCCTAACCTTCTACTTATAGATTTTTTCTTTTTCTGCATAAACCTTCATGCCACCTACCAACATAAAAATGCATTAAATTTGTATTTTTCCAATGCCATCCTTCTGCACATTTTGTCTATCACTTTTCCTCCTCACAAATCTACATGAAAACTCCCACAACCTTCTAACGCGCAACTACCTCAACCATATAACTCTTCACACTTTCTCTTGCACTGAAGTCAATCTTCCTCTATGTCTTACAACAATTTATTTCACCTACGTTCCTCATGTTTCTCTTGCACTTTTTCCTCATACATGGTTTCTATAAATATTTTTGACATCAATCTTCTCTCATGTTCACCTCTATTATGAATTCTCTTTTGATCCCATGTGCATTTGACTTTATAACCCAAGCCACCAAAAACCATTGTTTCCAGTCTTTACCATATTTTACACTCCACCCCAAACTAAATAGATGTGCAGTCCTATGCATATATAAACCATTTGAAAATCAAGTGGATTCTGGCACACAAACATTCCCACAACAAAAAAACCAAAAAACAAATCAAAGCAATGAAGAAAGGAGAATGAATTAAGGAAAATCCTAAGCTAAATGGAAATACTACCTTATTTACAAACACCCAAAATCCTTATATATAGTAGGGCTTTAGCCTACTTCAATTGAAATACCTAGGAAGTCGTGTTCCGTCCAGCGCATGTAGTTAGCAAGAGCCTACATCAAGTATATGGATAATATACTATGGTCCCAATCAATAGACCTTGAGCTTCCCATGATGGCATTAAAACTTAGAATCATAAAGTAAAACCATCTCCCCAACCTCAAATTGTTTATTTTTTATGTGAAGATCATGTCAGACCTTTTGTCTCGCCTTCACAGTCTTTTGAATCCACTTAAAAAGCTATCTCCTTTTGTCTAACATTATTATCTTGTCAATGCACTCTTGCAATGCTTGTTCATTGGCCAATCCTCCTGTGCACACAATACATAGAGAGGGTAGCATAAAATCTATTGGAAAAATAGATTTCATGCCAAACACCAATTAGAATGGTGTGGCTTTGTTAAATCTCTTGTAATTTGTTCTATACACCCATAGCAAGGCTGAGACTTTGTCATCCCAATCATTCCTCCCAACATCATAAATCTTAGTAAGTGTATGACTCAATATCTTGTTAAATTCCTTAGCAGTCCCATTAGCTTGAGGGTAATAAGGAGTAGTCTTGTGATGGGCCACCATGAACTCTGCCAACAAAATATTGATTGTCTAATTTAAAAAATGAGTACCCCAGTCACTATTCAAACTCAGAGGGAACCCATACCTACTGATTATATTTTCCCACATGAATCTTGTTATTGTGGTCATCGTACAATCCCTCGTCAGTGTTGCCTCTACCCACCGTGTTAGATAATCAGTGAAAGTAATGATATAGCGTGAACCTTTCCTTCACGTGGAAGGTGAAATAGGGCCTACAAAGTCAATTTCCCATTTCTCGAATGGGTCAGCACTAACTATTGGTATCAATGACATTTCATCCCTTTTTCCTAGCTTACCAAGGCATTGGAAATGATCACATGCCTTGCAATATTCAATATAATCCTTGTAGATTGTCTCCCACCAAAGTCCATCTAAGAGGATCTTGCGTGCAGTCGCATTCCCCACATAGTGTCCTCCTGTAATTCTACCATGAGCCTCTTCCATGATTGCAGTGTGCTCATACTCAAGCACGCACTGGTGCAAAAACTCATCATGGCCTATATTATATAAGTCTCCACTAATTAATATGTAGGGCGTGGTGCATATGGCTAACTTCTTCCTTTCCAAATTCTTCATTCCCTCCAGTGCCACACCCATTTTAAGAAACACAATAACATCTTCCTGGTAAGAGGGCATGTGCCACAATCTAAATAGTTGTGCATCTAGCATTGTATCCTCAATGCTCTATGTGTCCTCTTCTGATTCAATCCTTGATAAATGGTCAGGCCCCAAACTACTCTTACCCAGTTTTACAAAAATTATAAACTCAAACTCCTGAAAAAATAGGACCCACCTGTATATGCACCCTTGTAAGATGGGCTTGTTCACCAAGTACTTTAATGACATCTGGTCTGTGTAGAATATAAAGTGTGTTGCCAGTAAATACTACAGAAATTTGTGAAGTACATAAATCATCAAAAATTCCTCGTGCTCCGCGGTGGTATAATTTTGTTCTGTTGGGTTAGCTTCCTACTTGGAAAGCACAAGGGATGGTCAACAATTCCCTCTCCATGTTTTCCTAAGACTGCTCCAATCACCATCCCTAAAGCATCAACATGTACATGGAATGGCTTATTCTAAGAGGGAAAGCATAATAACGGCATAATGATAAGCTTCTTCTTCAATGTGTCAAACTCCATCTACTACACCTCACCCTAAAGAATTGTACTTTTTTGCTTCAGTAATTCATCCAACGGTGTTGTAATCTTGGCACGCCCCTTAATAAATTTCTGGTAATACCTCGTATACCCAAGGAATCCATGCACTATGCTCTGGCTGGTAGGCTCTCCTAAATCCACAATAATGGAAACTTTTGCAGGATCCACTAGCAAGCCTTCTTTATATGTGATATGTCCTAACAGGGTGCCAAATGGAGTAGTGAATACACATTTATTAATGTTGAGAGATATACTCAACTATCGGCATCTCTCAAACATCAGTCTCAAATTATCTCAATGGTCCCTCACTAATCCTTATACTTCCCAGTCATCCAAGTAGACTTATATAAATTTATGGATTAAGTCCCAAAATGTCTGAACCATAATTCGCGGAAACACAAAAGGTGTGTTCTTTAGTCCAAAAGGCATGAGTGTTTAGGAAAAACTTCCCCATTCAGTGGTGAAAGTTTCCTTTTCTTGGTCCTCCCTTATAATTCCAAGAATAGATCTCATGCCCAGCTACTCCTTCCATGATCTCCTCAGTGAAGGGGGTTGGAATAGGATCAATGACACACACTGCATTCAAATCCCTATAATCAATGAAAATCCTTATCCTTCCATCCTTCTTAATGTTGATTACCATCAAACTTATCCACTCTGATTCCTCAATAGCCTCAATGATTCCTAATGTGATCATATTGTCAACCTCCTCCTTGACCTGGATGCGTAGATTTAGATTCATTCGATAAGGTATCTTCTGAATTAGGCACGCATCATCCTTTAGCTTGATATTCATTTCTCCCAAGGAGTGGTGAACTCCTTTAAGATCATGGTACCCACGTGTGAATAAATCCTATAATTTGTGCAACATATAAATAATATTTAAAACATCCCTTTCTATCTAGTAATATTCAATAGTATCTTCCTTAGGTTCTACCTCTAAGCCAATGTTAACCTTCTTAGTTTTCATGGGTTCATGGTAGGTGCACACTTTCTCATCAACACTATCCATAACCTCACGTATACCGATAGTATGGTTAGCATCAAATTTTTCCACCTCTTCACAATCTATCACGGAGACCAACTTTCCTTTCTCTTTTTCCATGCAAGTGCACTCAATTTGTACTTCCTCTGATTCTTCCTCATCAAAGTGTGCTTCCAAGTCAGGTTCTCCCAACAACTCTAGTATTCTATCATCCATCATGACACTATCTCCCATAGCTAAGCACTTAACAACCAGCAGCACCTCATTCATTTATGGCTTAGTGCTTCGATACTCAAAAGTTTGAATAAGATCAATAGTTAACTCATGCCAGTTTCCTGTCTAGAGGCACAACTCCGAATGAATGTACCACATGCACATGAAGCCTTATAAGGTGGATTAAAGCTTATGCACCCATAGTGATGGTGGCAGGGATTCCATGCCTTCCATTCAGACGTTCTCATATGCCTAGATGTGAAACGAGGAAGGTTTCTTTCCATGATAGCCTTGTTTAGTAGTAGGTTCATTGCTTTGGAGGAACCTAACAAAGAATTTTATTCTCACCTCATGCCATGCTAGAAGGTTATCTTGATGTGTCACCCACCAATGTGTTGTGGTCCCACACAAATTATAGATAAGCATACTTCTCCTTTTTATCTCACATATCCACTGGATCTCCATTTCTCATAGGAAAACATCAAGGTTTCCCTCCCCAATGTAACTCGGAAACTGTATTCCTCCCAGGCGCCTGAGTGAGCGCACCTTTACCACTCTTGTCATAAAGCCTCTTAACATCCTTCTAACTAACTCATATGTCCCATGTGCCCAATGTTCACATGCCACACTATTTGTATCACTTATAGGTTGAGTGTATTCCCACTAAATAACATCTTCTATTATTGGTTACACAACCTCAGGGTCTCTGATAGTGCATACATAGATTGTGTTGATGTCTTCTTATCCCAAGGGCCTAGTATAGGGAACTAACTTTCCATCCGTCAAAGGAATGATAACATATTCCTCCTTGTTCTCAAAACTTATATACCCCTTGTTGAAACATAAGTCAACATTGTTCTTATAGCATCAGGGGCACCCAAGTAATGCTGGAAATTTTTCCACCTCAGGAAGCACCAAGAATTTGAAATCTCTAATGAATTTCTCCCCTTGGGTAGTGATAGCAGCATCCTTTAAGACACCAATGGGAATTGCCTTTGTCTTTTTATCCATATATAGCACATTTGAAGATGGTTGTAATGGGGGCCTTCCCAGTTGATTCCATGTGTCCAAGGTGATAACATTAACTTCCACACCCATGTCAATAAGAATATTAGTCAGAAGCCATCCATCAACAACTTCATTCAAGGTAATATCCTTATCATAGTCAAGACTGTGAAGAGGTAGATTAGCATGCAAAACCTACCTCTCTTGCTCTCCTCCGGTGCTTCATACTTTTCCTCTCAGCCACTCTCCTAACAGAGGGATGATATTCTCTTATCTCAGCATCTTTCATACCTCCCTAACTTCATCCATATCTTTCTATGGATCCTTAGCACTCTTTTTCTACTCTAACTTCCATGACTTCTCCTTCAGGCATTGGATATCTCCTTGTAGGCTTTGAATAACATCCATGGTTTCTTGATAAACTTCCTTCTAATACATAGGGTTTGGATACTTCCCATGCACCACTTCTTCTCTTGTAACTAGTGGTCTCTACTTTGGTATCTCCCCGGCACGTGTAACCTCAGTTCACATCATCACAAGTATAAGTTCTTACTCTAACCCACGCGCCACCCTTGGCATCCACTGTGGATCAACTCTCTTCATGCTTACCATACCAACTCCTTTATCCTTTAGCTACTTTTGGCTCATGTGTTCAAAAAATTCCGGTCTTTCCTCATACTTTTCCTTTTTCCCACACCAAGAGCACTGCAAAAAATTGGGACACTCGTGCTTGTAATGTTTTGTAGATCCATAGTTATAACAAGTTCCATTACAAAATTCACTTCTTCCTCTGTGATTACCATGGCCTCAGAATCCACCCCAAAATTCTCTTCTGTGACCTCCTCTATCTGCGTGCCCTTCATAATTATGACCATCATCCTTGGAACTACTAGAAACACTGGCCTATCACACACCAGTATCAATCACATCATGTATCTTGTCAATCAATCTACAATCCTTGGTGTCATGAGTAGTAGAGGTATAAATTTTGCAATAGTAGGACACATTCTTACGGATCATGCACTGTAGCAACAAGAATCTACGTGCATCATGATCTCCATAGAAAATATTGTAGTCCACTAAAATGGTGTGCACTGATCTTCACAGGAAACTATCCTTTGTATGCCCCTCTAATTTATAGTTCATACACTATAGCCCATTGCAAGTCTCATGAGCCACATTCGCAGATAGTTTATCCAGCTACTTTTTCATGGCAACAATATGGGCTTCAAGGAATGGACTAATTCTATTGTCAACACTTCCCATGGCCTCAGTGCATAAGGTAGCCTACAGGGCCTCATACATATTTGTAAAGGTCTTATGTGAAAGAACCCTCCTGAATTGAGTGATCAACCCTCTGACAAACCACTGAGCACATTTAGATGGGTTAATATCATAAGACAACTTTGATAGAAGATTATTAAAGCACACACCATACTCTTACACACTTTTGGCCATACCTTGTTGGATTTCCTTCAACACACTAATGTTCTTCTTTTCAAACTCAAGAATGTCAAACTCTACCAAAAAATGCATCATGAAACGCAATGTAATCCACCATCATCTAGTGTGGATCATACTTCCTATTCCAGATATGCACACACCCTTGCAATGAAGTTGCAAATTGAATCAACTTCCTTTCTGGTGTAGTGATACCCTTCACACACTATATTAACTCACATTTATTCACATGTTCCGCAGTGTCTTCCACACCTTTGTAATCAGTAAAATGCAAAGACATCTCAAAAAATACATGCTTAGGTTGTTGAGGCTTTTTGCCACCAGATCCAGAACATTGGCCTTCTCTAATATTTCTAAAACCTCTAACACCACTAGATTCACTAGTGCCAACTGCTATGGATCCACCAGATCCTCCTCTTGTTATAGGTAAGGTGCCTAACGTAGTTTCTCCTTACGAACCCATCACTATGCTAAACTGTGCATCAACAGTCTATGAATTTGACCCACTCTCATATTTTTTTTCCTGCACCACTTCAAGACGTGACACACAAACTTTATGAACCCACACCTTTCCCAAATGTCATACCAGATAGGATACCTCCAAATACAGGAAATGAATGTGCAGCCATAGATGTACCAAATGAAAAATTATACCTCTTAGGTGTCACTTGACCGCCAATATCAACACCACTAACAACCAAATAAGCAAATTTTTCCTTAGAAACTTGAAGGCTAAGCACCAGGGTTTTGTCACCACGTGGGCTAAGAGGTGTGCCTTTGACTCTCCTTTCTTCATGCGATGAAATCTCACTAGAATCCGAGATGGTAACTCTACCACACTTGCCAAGATGGGGTAGCACAGACTACTTAGGTCCCACACCTTCCGTGCATACCTCAAATCCTTCCCATAAAGTTTTCCTTTATATTTCCATCGCTCCTATAACCTTGCAATGTATCCTTACCTCACTCTCTCACACTTCATCAGACTTGAGTCACCTCTCTTCCATAGGATTGGCCATATTTCACCACACTAGCTTTCGCACCCCATGTAACATCCTTGACTGATGTTATTTTCCTCCTTTGCATTCAAGTGTTGATATGTGATTTTCCTTATATGGATACTTTCTTCTAATAATTAGAATTCATACTTGATATGGATAAGTATTTTCTACTCTTAAGATCCTTTGATCAAGTTGGTATGACTTCTCTAAATCCATTTTTCACTTCTGGTAGGTGATTTGTAATTTGGTTTAAGAGTTATAAACTTGTCTTTTTATTCGACTCATCCTTGGATCGATTTCAGTGATCCAAGGAATGTTTTAAAAAACTACTCTATTGAATGAATGGTAAAATCAACATTCTGTGAGTAAATCTACACGTTGGATTGAACTTTGTTGTTGTAAGTTATTTGACTTCTATGTGAACACACTTGTATTTAGTAGGTTGTTTGGCTTGGGTCTTTGAAGATCGACCAAGACAGGTCATTGTTGATAAAATAGGCATGCAACCTGTACACGGCATAAGGGATATCCAGGACCCTATTGAGGATTGATTTATGGAATCCTAAGCTAGGTGAAAGTATTTCCTACCTAAGCTATGTTACTTGATACAATTTTGTTTCTAACCTAAACTGGTACTAAAGAGTTAGAAGGGTTACTAGGTATAAAAACTAGAGCCTAACACTACAAGGTTATTTAGTGATCTAACCTAGTTTCTAAAAGCTATTGTATTTTTGATTACTTACCTATGTGGAGTTATCTAACCTAGTTGTTAATGACCTATCTTGGGGGTTAGTGGTTAGTGTTATATCCTAAGGTATAAAATTTAACCTACCTAAGATCTAACCTAAGCCATTAATCTATCCTAAGTTATTGGCATGAAGGGGAAACTAAGGGGTCACAAGTATTAGGCAACAGTTCCATAGGCATTAAAGTTGTTGATAAGGATGAGAGGACATGTGGGACTGTCAAATTTGGCAGGGGCTAGTTTGGTTGGTGGAGGCCTAGGTGGCAGTATTAATGGCAGGCGGTGGCAAGGAAGATTGGGCGGGAGATATGGAATTTAAGTAATTAATGAACTTTGTTTCATGAGCCTAGACCGCTTTGGAAGGCATGCCAAAAAAAATTTGTTTGGTTGTTTCATTTTGCTTGCTCTTTGTTTTTCTCTCTTCATGCGCTCTAGTTTTTCGAACCAACAATTTAAACTGCATTGCATGGCTATTTTGGAGGTTTCAAATCTATTTTTGTTTTGTGGATAGTATATGAGGCATTGTGGAAGAAGCATTTTGTTGTTTCATCTTTCATGGAGAAGAAGGGAAGAAGTGAGCTCAGCTAGAGGTCTTCTTTGATTTTTCGGCGACACTATCAGGCATGATAGGCCCTAATTGTAAAAATATCTTGCTTTTCTCTAAGTGTTTTCATTAAAACAAATTTTCTCTGACGATCTCAATGCATTCATGCTTTATCTGGTAAATTAGTTTACGGGTTTATAAAACTTGTATTTTGGGGTTTTGAAACTGTGTTTTACATGATTCTGTTGGAAGCTTGTTTTGCATTGCCTTTTTCACAAGGAACTATGCATATTTGAACAAAACCTAGTAACTCTATTTGGCTTCTTCAGTTATTTGAAATTTTTGTTGGTTTCGAATCCTTTTACAGCCTTTAATCGTTACAAATATCTATCTGTATTTGTTGATTTTAGTGTTACAAACTTGTTGTGTTTCATATACCTGAGTTGCTAAACAACTCTAGTTCTTATGGAAACTCACAAACTGGTTTGAGCTTTTCGATTGGAAACTTCTTTCAGTGAATGGAACTGTTGTGGATATTATTATCTCCATGGTGTTAATGTGTTATTTCATAGTTATATTAACTGATAATTAAACCCTTTATGGATTGTTTTTTTTGTATCACCTTGTGGAAACTTTGACTGTAGCAAAGTTTGTATGCACTGGGAAAACCATATGTAGTTTTGTTTTTGTATTTCTCCTTGTGAAAAACATGGATTGTTATTAAAACTTGCATGCACAAACCATATATGGTTTAGTTTGGTATTTTATCCTACAAAAACTTGATTGATTTTGGAACAGTATTGAATTCGGAACTCGTGTTTGCTATTTTGGGTAAATTAGACTATAACTCGAAGTCTACTTGGAATGGTGCTTGTGAAATCTTGTTCTAATGACCACATTAATGGTTTTTTGAGATTCTTTATGAACCTGAATTGTGAGTCATCTGGTCTGAGCTCTGTCAAGCATCTTACATCTTGTTTGAGTTTGGAAATAGGGTTGAAAGGATGTTAACGGAGAATGGAAGCATTTCTTCTTACTCCGAACTGTATGTAAACAATTTCATTGCACTCAGTCTAGTCTTATGGTGTTGGTGTATTATGTAATTGTGTTTTTGATATTGAGATGCATCACTGTACAAACCATTTAATAATTGGTGTTTTAAATTGAAATAGAAACCTGAAAGTTGTGTTGGTTGAGGTATTATAGTCTTTTTATTATTTAATAAATTTTTGAGGGAACACGTGGTTACCCTAACTTGGTTACATGTATTTGAATGGTCTTAATCCTTCAATGACATTTATGCTTTACATTGCACTCAGAATTGTAAATGAATCATGGACTGTACGTATTATATTTTTATGTTTGATCTTGTATTTTGTTGGAAACCCAATTAATAGTTCTTTTAGTGATATGTTGGCATACCACTGAGATGGTTCTACTTTTCCTAAACTATTGGGAAGTCTTGAGTGTTAGCAACTACTCAGATTCTTACCTCTTATTGGGTCGAATAAATGTATGTTATGTCTTGGAAGATTAATTGTGATCTAAACTTGATTACGATTGTATTTCAACTTCACTATTTTCTCTCAGATTTTAAAAAGGGAAAGTCAATGGTAAGGTTTAATGAAACTTCACTGTTGATTGTATAGGGTTCTAAGAATGAGAAATGTTAACATGATTTCTTCTTATCAGAGGTTGTTCTAGTCCAATGTGACAATGTTATGCCTTTAAAGAAATACTCTGTGAACCTTTACTGACCATGGACTGTGTATGAGTTTCATTGTTGCATTGTTCCAAAGGGTAAGTAGAATTCATGCATTATAATGGGAAGGTTTAGAAAGGAAGATAGTTTTTATTACTCTCTTTCTTTGAAATGGTCATTGTTCTCTTTCCTTAGAACTCTTGAATGAACTTAAATGGTATGAATGTGAGAAGGTTAAAATATTTTATTAAGTTGAAAGATATGATTAGTGTTCAGGATCATGTTCTGGTAAGACTCCTTCCATAATGCAGTTGGGTTAAGTTCTTTGATTGGAACCACCTAATTTTTATTCTTATTGGAAAATGAAATCAGGGTTTATTAGTCTTGTATACTTGTCATTTGACTGAAATGAAGTGGAATGAAATTGAAGTTAGGTTGGAAAAATAAATTGTAGCTTGTTGTTGACTGTTAATCCATCACTTCTTGGATTTCTTTCATTTGGATCTATTTTGATGAATACCTTAAATTGTTAAGTTTTAAAGTAGAGTTACTTTAAAGGAATAGTTTAAATCATGATATACATTTTTTTCAGCTTTGATGATGTTTATTTACTTTGGAAAATGGAATTCTTTCTCTTCTTCTTTACTTGAAAGTTAGTTGAAACATCCAAGAGGGAATATGTTGTAAGCACTTCTGTATCTTATGGTAAAGATATGTGTTGTATTATATTTGGTAGGTTGGAAACAGTGATATGTCTTGTGCTGTTGTTTAGTAAAGATAATTGATGGAATCAATTATACTTTAATTTATAAGACAGGTATTATAGATCATATTATGTTCTCCTTTTTGTTAAACCTATTTAGTATTGCTCTTCTTTTTATTGATATTACTTAACCTTAAGGAGTATGAATTCCTTTTTGTTCATTAAATAAGGGTTGTTTTATTAGAAAAATTAGTGGAATGCACTTCGTTTTAAGGATTAGTGCTTATCATGCTAAGTTCATTGAACTAACCTGTGCTATAAATTTTTGTAGATGGAATTCGTAAGTGATAAAAGAAGGAAAAATATTATATGATGCATTGGCTGATCTAAGTTGATTCTTTTGAAGAATTCCGATATGTTCTTAAGTTGTATTGAAAAATAAAAGTTGTTCTCTTTTTAATGAAGGTTGTTATCATGCAATATGTCTAAAATGAATAAGTTGTAAATGTATAAGTTTAGGAAAGGAAATGTAGAATGAGAATTTACTTGCATGGATTATGTAAATTATCTTGTAATTTTTTAAAAGAAATGGAATTCTATTATGTTGATGTTCTTCATGTTATTTATATGTTTCTATGAGTGTTCTTGGATAAGTAGGAAAAATTTAACTAGAGTATTTTCCCTCAACGTGAAGCAACTAAATAAGTTGCAGAAAATATATGTTCTTATCTAAACAATTCATATTATTAAGGTAATGTGTAATGAACTTACAATGAAAACTATGAAATTTGTAAGGGAATTTAAGGGTGTTTTAAACCCTAGAACTTAATCATGAAGAGGAAGACTCTTCCTCTCTTATTAAAAAGTAAGAAAAAAGGAAGATATGAATACAATCATTAGACCTCCTTTAATATAGTCTATTAAGTTATAACCTTAGTGGTTGTTACACTTCCTTGAATAGTTAATTCACATTGAATGAAACCTAAGAGGTTGCTGTCCTTAATTCTTGGTGGTTGTTGCTAGGCCAATGATAACAAACTTTGGAAGAAATATTAATTTAACAAAGTTCTGCAAGGGTTAATTTAACCTAATTCGGAAAAGAACTTAGGGAGAGTTGGATTAGAGTCTGGGTAGGGTCGCTGAAATCTACCTTTAGGAATCCAAATTAATTAACTTTAATAATCTCCTAAGGGTATGTATATCTCAACGAGGCTATTCTGTAGGATGCTGGAACATGTTGAATGTAGGGTTGTACCTTCGAGAAGATTAGGATCTTCTTGAGGATACAACACTGTAGTTGACATGTGGTAACACCCTTCTCCATCGATCATCTAGATCTACACACTTTTGGACTTGAACTTAGTTTCTCTCCTGGACTGGGTAGTAGCATAGTTTTGATACAAAGTAGCCCTCTAGGACTCAGGGTATCTTAGCACACGAGGTTGACTTAGGTTGACCCAATATGCCAATCTGTCCTAAGTCATTGGGAGCTCCTTCCTATCATAACCTACGATGTTAACAAGAAATAGGGATAAACCTTGGGAAAGAGGACTGAAAAAAGTCAGTAGAGGACATTCTAGATAACAGTAGAGTGGGGTGAAGGACGTATTCCAGATTGACGAGTATGTCGTCAAGGAATAGGTAATACGAACAGTATGTTAGAAAACTTTGGCCAAAGTATCACAAGCTACTGGTTGTGTTGTCCTATGTCACCTAGTCTAAGGATCATGATACAAATGAATATTGGTTAAAAAACTATTTAGTTAGGTTCCTTAGACAAATCACTCAATACCCAGAACAAGGTAAGAGAACCAAGTATACGCAGTATACAAAAAAGTATTCAATAATTCTATTAAACATGAATAGATCGGTAGTTTACAGGAGTCATGAAATGAATAGACCGGTAGTTTACCGAGTCATTACAGATGCTTATGGTTATCTGTTATAAGAATGGTTGTTTTTGGAATGTGTTTTCTAAATTACATATTTAGAACAGGGAAAATTATTGAAAAAAAAATCTCTTGTTTCTAAAGTCTTAAAATGGGAATGTTACACCCCACACCTAGTAGGAGTTTAACCAACCATTAGAAATGATTCCAAACTCAAATTAATAACCAAGATCTTAATAACCAGTGGAATTTTTGGCTATATTTTCTGCACAGCTAAAAAATCTAGGAAGTTATGAAATAAATCTCCCTCGTTTACCGATGAGGCTCTCGTGTAATATTTTTTCAATTATATTTTCTAATATCTATCTGTTGGTTTTACTTTAACCATGTAGCTCATGGACCATAGCTAGGTAATTTTGCAGCAAGTAAGTAGCTATAAGAAATGAATATATGTATCTAAGAGGGAAATAATCAAATGTGAACAGAAAAGAAAGAAGATGTGCAGCCTAACCAATAGTTGACAGAGTTGGTCACATGCACATAGATGAAACAAATAGATCTAGAAATGCATAATTCAAAGCAAAGGAAAGTATAAGATCCATATATAAGATAACAAAAATTTTATGCAAATATATAAAATTAAATAAGAAAGAAATGTATCGTTGACACAAATTTCTCTAAAAATCTTCGTCCTCTCTATTCCTCAGCTTTCAAAAAGATATCAAGGGTTCAACTCAAAGTATGGAAAACAAGAATGTTGATTACAATTTTTGATCCTTTAATTTGGAGGCTCTTCCTCTACTATAATGTATAGAGGGAAATTACAAATAGGAATCTTTTAGTGAATTGCCACATGTGCAATCTGTTAGTGCAAATTAGCAGCACCCCCCTAAATGACCTTCAAATCTGCAAGTGAGAAATAGGTCATTTAGTGTGATTACACAACAATGAATCTTTTTCCCAAGTGTGGAACTTGCAAAATGGGAAAAAAACTCTCAAGATTAAAGGTTGGTTCCTCTACTCCTTTGATTAGATGTACACATGAAATTTGCATAGGTTTAACTCAAAATCCTTCTGCATTAATCATCTATATCTACACACTTTTGGACTTGAACTTAGTTTCTCTCCTGGACTGGGTAGTAGCATAGTTTTGATACAAAGTAGCCCTCTAGGACTCAGGGTATCTTAGCACACGAGGTTGACTTAGGTTGACCCAATATGCCAATCTGTCCTAAGTCATTGGGAGCTCCTTCCTATCATAACCTACGATGTTAACAAGAAATAGGGATAAACCTTGGGAAAGAGGACTGAAAAAAGTCAGTAGAGGACATTCTAGATAACAGTCGAGTGGGGTGAAAGGACGTATTCCAGATTGACGAGTATGTCGTCAAGGAATAGGTAATACGAACAGTATGTTAGAAAACTTTGGCCAAAGTATCACAAGCTACTGGTTGTGTTGTCCTATGTCACCTAGTCTAAGGATCATGATACAAATGAATATTGGTAAAAACTATTTAGTTAGGTTCCTTAGACAAATCACTCAATACCCAGAACAAGGTAAGAGAACCAAGTATACGCAGTATACAAAAAAGTATTCAATAATTCTATTAAACATGAATAGATCGGTAGTTTACAGGAGTCATGAAATGAATAGACCGGTAGTTTACCGAGTCATTACAGATGCTTATGGTTATCTGTTATAAGAATGGTTGTTTTTGGAATGTGTTTTCTAAATTACATATTTAGAACAGGGAAAATTACTGAAAATAAAATGAAAAAAAAATCTCTTGTTTCTAAAGTCTTAAAATGGGAATGTTACACCCCACACCTAGTAGGAGTTTAACCAACCATTAGAAATGATTCCAAACTCAAATTAATAACCAAGATCTTAATAACCAGTGGAATTTTTGGCTATATTTTCTGCACAGCTAAAAAATCTAGGAAGTTATGAAATAAATCTCCCTCGTTTACCGATGAGGCTCTCGTGTAATATTTTTTCAATTATATTTTCTAATATCTATCTGTTGGTTTTACTTTAACCATGTAGCTCATGGACCATAGCTAGGTAATTTTGCAGCAAGTAAGTAGCTATAAGAAATGAATATATGTATCTAAGAGGGAAATAATCAAATGTGAACAGAAAAGAAAGAAGATGTGCAGCCTAACCAATAGTTGACAGAGTTGGTCACATGCACATAGATGAAACAAATAGATCTAGAAATGCATAATTCAAAGCAAAGGAAAGTATAAGATCCATATATAAGATAACAAAAATTTTATGCAAATATATAAAATTAAATAAGAAAGAAATGTATCGTTGACACAAATTTCTCTAAAAATCTTCGTCCTCTCTATTCCTCAGCTTTCAAAAAGATATCAAGGGTTCAACTCAAAGTATGGAAAACAAGAATGTTGATTACAATTTTTGATCCTTTAATTTGGAGGCTCTTCCTCTACTATAATGTATAGAGGGAAATTACAAATAGGAATCTTTTAGTGAATTGCCACATGTGCAATCTATTAGTGCAAATTAGCAGCACCCCCTAAATGACCTTCAAATCTGCAAGTGAGAAATAGGTCATTTAGTGTGATTACACAACAATGAATCTTTTTCCCAAGTGTGGGACTTGCAAAATGGGAAAAAACTCTCAAGATTAAAGGTTGGTTCCTCTACTCCTTTGATTAGATGTACACATGAAATTTGCATAGGTTTAACTCAAAATCCTTCTGCATTAATCATCTATATCTACACACTTTTGGACTTGAACTTAGTTTCTCTCCTATATTGAGCAGTAGCTTAGTTACGATATGAAGTAGCCCTTTAGGACTCAAGGTATTTTGGCACATGAGGTTGACTTAGGTTGACCCAGTATGCTAATCTATCCTAAGTCATTGAGATCTCCTTCCTATCATAGCCTACAATGTTAACTAGAACTAGGGATAAACCTCGGGAAAGAGGACTGACGGAAGTCAGTAGAGGAAATTCTAGATAATAGTAGAGTGGGGTGAAGGACATATTCTAGATTAATGAGTATGTCGTCATGGAATAGTTAATACGAACAGTATGTTAAAAAACTTTGGCCAAAGTATCACAAGCTACTGATTGCATTGTCCTATGTCACCTAGTCTAAAGATCATCATGCAGATGAATATTGGTAACAACTATTCAGTTAGGCTCCTTAGATAGATCACTCAATACCCAGAACAGGGTAAGAGAACCAAGTATACGAAGTATACAGAAAAGTATTCAATAATTATATTAAACATGAATAGATCGGTAGTTTTCTGAGTCATAAAATGAATAGATCGGTAGTTTACCGAGTCATTACAGATGCATATGGTTTTCTGGTATAAGAATGGTTGTTTTTGCAATGTGTTTTCTAAATTACATATTTAGAACAGGGAACATTACTGAAAATAAAATTAAAAAAAAATTCCCTTGTTTCTAAAGTCTTAAAATGGGAATGTTACACCCCACACCTAGCAGGAGTTTATCCAACCATTAGAAAGGATTCCAAACTCAAAGTAATAACTAAGATCTTAATAACCAATGGAATTGTTGGCTATATTTTCTACACAGCTAAAAAACCTATGCAATCATGAGATAAATCTCCCTCATTTACCAGTGAGGCTCTCATTTAATATTTTGTCAATTATATTTTCTAATATCTATCTGTTGGTTTTACTTTAATCATGTAGCTCATGGACCATAGCTAGGCAATTTTGTAGCAAGTAAGTAGCTATAAGAAATGAATATATGTAGAAGAGGGAAATAATCAAATGTGAACAGAAAAGAAAGAAGATGTGCAGCCTAACCAATAGTTGACATAGTTGGTCACATGCACATAGATGAAACAAATAGATCTAGAAATGCATAATTCAAAGAAAAGGAAAGTATTAGATCCAGATCTAAGATAATAAAAAGTTTATGCAAAGATATAAAAATAAATAAGAAATAAATGTATCATTGACACTAAGTTCTCTACAAATCTTCCTCCTCTCTATTCCTCAGTTTTCAGAAAGATATCAAGGGTTCAACTCAAATTATGGAACACAATAATGTTGATTACAATTTTGGATACTTTAATCTGGAGGCTCTTCCCCTATTTATAGTGTATAGAGGGAAATTACAAATAGGAATCTTTTAGCAAATTGCCACATGTGCAATATATTAGTGCAAATCAGCAGCATCCAATAAATGACCTTCACATCTGCAAGTGAGAAATAGGTCATTTAGTGTGATTGCACAATAATGAATATTTTTCCCAAATGTGGGACTTGTAAAATGGGAAAAAACTCTCCAAATTAAAGGCTAGTTCCTCTACTCCTTTGATCAGATGTATACATGAAATTTGTAAAGGTTTAACTCAAAATCCTTCTGCATTAATCATCTAGATCTACACACTTTTGGACTTGAACTTAGTTTCTCTCCTGGACTGGGCAGTAGCATAGTTGCGCTACAAAGTAGCCCTCTAGGACTCAGGGTATCTTGGCACATGGGGTTGACTTAGGTTGACCCAGTATGCCAATATATCCTAAGTCATTGGGAGCTCCTTCTTATCATAACCTACGATGTTAACCAGAACTAGTGATAAACCTTGGGCAAGAGGACTGATGGAATTCAGTAGAGGACATTCTAGATAATAGTAGATTGGGGTGAAGGATGTATTCTAGATTGATGAGTATGACATCAAGGAATAGGTAATACGAATAGTATGTTAGAAAACTTTGGCCAAAGTATTGCAAGTCATTGGTTGCATTGTCCTATGTCACCTAGTCTAACAATCGTGATGTAGATGATTATTGGTAACAACCATTCAGTTAGGTTCCTTAGATAGATCACTCAATACCCAAAATAGGGTAAGAGAACCAAGTATACGTAGTATACAGAAAAGTATTCAATACTTATATTAAACATGAATAGATTGGTAGTTTATCGAGTCATGAAATGAATAGATCGGTAGTTTACTGAGTCATTACAGCTGCATATGGTTATCTGCTATAAGAATGGTTGTTTTTGGAATGTGTGTTCTAAATTACGTATTTAGAACAGGGAACATTACTATAAAAAATAAAAAAAATCCCTTGTTTCTAAAGTCTTAAAATGGGAATGTTACATCTTGGTATCAAAGCTAAAGGTTGCAAATCTTGGACCTATTGTGTCCATAATTTGATAAAAACTTTAATTTTATTGTAACATAAAATGGTTAGAACAAGAGGAAACATTGCAAACAATGCTCCACCTGAGGAAGGAGCAGCAACAGCCCAAAAAATTGATAAGATCCTTGCTTCCCTATTGGACACAAGAGATCATTTGACTATTCTCGAGAAGCAAGTGATGGGTAATGAGGAGGAAGAAGAATCTGGTAATAACAATCAATCACCTCTTGGGGACAACCCCAATATGGGCATTGATAATAACAATGTTAATGCGCTTGACCAGTAAGAAAATAAAAAGGCTAGGTTGGCTGTTGAACTCACTAATGATATAAAATGGATAATTCCACCTAAGTTTGATGGCACCACATTAGGTGGAGCTGAGAATTGGCTCAGTGAGATGGAGAAGTACTTTACAATAAGGAACTTCTCATAAGAGACCAAAGCTATTTGGGGAGCATATCAGCTTTCCCATTAAGCATCTTCATGGTGCGATAGCCGTAAGGCTGAACTAAACATTGATGAAACTAACATCACTTAGGATCAATTTAAAGGTTATTTTAGGCAACGATGGCTGCCACAACTTTATTATGATCAAAAAATGATTGAATTTCAAAACTTAGCTCTAGGGAAGTTAAATGTAACTGACTATTGGGAACGGTTTACGAAACTACTCAAGTATGTACCTCAGTATCAAATTGATGAGAATTTCATGATATGGAAATTCATCACGGGGTTGAATCCCATTATTGGGGGAGATGTTGATGTTCATAGCCCAACCACTATGGAAGGGGTTATTAAAAAATTCATAAGGTAGGAACTGAAATTAAAGGCTATTTTTGCTCACAAAGAAGAAGTACGAAAGAAAGTTCCAAACTCTTCTTCAGCTTCTCTTGCACCTAAGAAAGGACCATGGAAAAATTTTGGTAGCAAAATTAAGTTTCCAACTGATAATAATAAGAAGACAACAATGAATGAGACTGCTGGTAATACATGAAACAATTTTGCCAGAAATAATAATAATGGGTGAAAACCCTATGGAGGTCAGAATGATAACTACAAGGCTGGAAATAATTATGAGCCCAAAAAGGGACCGGTATGAGGTGGTTATAACTGCAGAAAATATCATTACACTAATAAATATCCTTTGAAGAAGGATGATTGTAATAAACAACACAAGATACATGTTGTAGTAGCTGACAAGCAAGCTAAAAAGCAAGTTACACCTATTGAAGTTCCTGGTAAGTTATTTGGCATACCTGTAACTATTCTATTTGATACGGGATCTAATGAATGTTTTATTTCTAGTAAACTTGCTTCAAATCTTAAAAGAAAAGCTAGAAAAATGGATAAATCATGGACTGTACATTATGGTAATAATTTTGTTCATACAATTAGGATGTGTCTTTTTGGAGTAGTCCTTGACTTACCTAGCTTTTCCACATAAGTTAATCTCTATGTAGCACCTTTGGGATCTTATGATATAGTCATAGGTGTAAACTGGTTAGTAGAGCATAAAGTAAAGGTAGACTATTTTGAAAAACATATTAGTTGTTTAGATGATCTACAAAAAATAGCCGAGATTCAAGGTGTAAAACAAGAAATTTCAGTTAGGTAATTATCGGCTATGCAACTTTAAAAGGCCAAAAATAAGGGTTGTACCTTATATGTAGTAAAAATTTCTGAATTTGTGGAAGAAAATACTGATTTCTTAAAATGTTATCCACTGTTATAGATCTACGGTGATGTGTTTCTAGAATAATTACCAGGATTACCACCCAAAAGGGAGTTTGACTTCATAATTGAAATCAAGCCAAGTATTGAACCAATTTCTAAAGCACCTTACCAGATGAATACTATAGAGTTAGTAGAGCTTAAGGCTCAATTACAAGAACTTTTGTCTAAGGGTTTGATTAGACCAAGTGTTTCACCTTGGGGAGCACCAGTGATCTTTGTGAAAAAGAAAGATGGAACACTTAGATTGTGCATTGATTACAGGATGTTAAACAGAGCAACAATCAAGAATAGATACCCACTTCCTAGAATTGATGACTTATTTGATCAGATGCATGGAGCATCAGTATATTTTAAGATAGACCTTTATTCTAGATATATCATCAATTTCAAATTAAGGAAGAGGACATTCATAAAATGGATTTTAGGAAAAGGTATGGACATTATGAATTCACAGTTTTACCCTTTGGATTAACTAATGCACCTGCAGCTTTTATGAACTTAATTAATAATATCTTTCAAGAATACTTGGACAAGTTTGTTCTTGTATTCTTGGACAACATTCTCATATATTCTAAAAGTACGAAGGAGCATCATGAACACTTGAAAATAGTTTTGGAAAGTCTTAGAAAGAGACAGTTATATGGTAAGCTATCCAAATATTCTTTCGATGACACCAAAGTTCACTATTTGGGTCATGTTATAATAAATATGGGATTGCTGTAGATCCTTCTAAAATTTTAGCCATAATCGAGTGGCCTACACCTAAGAATGTACATGAAGTGAGAAGCTTCATGGGCCTTGTAGGTTATTATAGAAAATTTGTTAAGGATTTTTCTAAGGTGGTTGAACCAATAACTTCATTGTAGAAAAAGGATAAGAAATTTATCTAGGATGATAAATGTGAATTTGCTTTTAAAAATTTAAAAATTCAATTGACTTCAGCACCTATTTTAGTTGTACCTGATCCAAATGGAGACTTCACGGTTATAACGGATGCATCTGGGGAGGTTCTTGGAGGTATTTTGTTACAAAATGATCATGTCATTGCTTATGAAAGTAGAAAAATCAAGTTACATGAGTTGAATTATGCTCCACATGATTTAGAGCTTGTTGTCATAGTTCATGCACTTCAATTTTAGAGGCATTATCTACTTGGTAAACCATTTGAGTTGAAAACTGATCATCTTCGACTGAAGTACATTTTTACTCAGTTGGGTCTGAATGCAAGACAACGAAGGTGGTTAGATTTTTTGTCTCAGTATGATTTTGACATAAGTTACATTAAAGGAAAAGAGAATAGAGTGGTTGATGCTCTAAGTCATAGGAAGAACATTTCTACTCTTATAACACTAAGAACTCAGTTTAAGGATGAAATAAAAAGTGCTATGGAATTTTATTCTTACTTTCAGCAAGTGAAAGCAGTGCTTGCTATAGATCCAAAAGATGAAAAGTACAAAGGTTTTCACTTTGATAATGAGGGGATCTTATGATATGAAAACAGAGTATACGTACCCTTACCTAATGATTTGAGAAGGAAATTGATGAAAAAAATTCACAATTCACCTTTCTCTTGGCACCATGGCATTACAAAAATGCTTACTAATATAAAATAACAATATTTCTGGAAAGGAATGAAAAAGGATGTTATATATTTTGTGACTCATTGTCTGGAATGCCAATGAGTAAAAGCGGAACATATGCATCCAGTTGGTTTATTGTATCCTCATAGCATACCATAGTACAAATGGCAGGTAATAAGCATGGATTTTGTACAAGGGTTGCCTATGTCAAGAAATAAACAAGATGTTATTTTGGTAGTAGTTGAAAAACTAATGAAAGTAGCTCATTTTATTGCTGGAAATTTAAAGGATGATTCTCCTATTTTGGCTAAAAGGTTTGTACACAAAATTTTCAAATTACATGGAGTACTTGAATTAATCATATCTAATAGAGACCCTAGAATGACATCAAGGTTTTGGCAAATGCTTAATGCAGCTCTAGGAACTAAATTGAATTTCAGTTCTATGTATCACCTGGAAACAGATGGACAAACTAAAAGAGTAAATCAAGTTTTGGAGGATATGTTACAGATGTATTATATGGATCAGCAGTACAAGTGGGAAGAATACCTTCCCTTAGTTGAATTTTTATACAATAACACATATCATGCTTCTCTTAAGATGGCACTTTTTGAGGCACTTTATGGGAGGAAATGTAGAACCCCTATTAGTTGGAATAGCATTGAGGATAGGTAGGTAATTAGACCTGAAATCCTTACGGAAATGGAACAACAAGTTAAAATAATTCATGAACGCTTGAAAGAAGTAGCAGATAGGAAAAAGAGTTAAGCTGAAATAAAGTGGGTTGACAAGAAATTTGAACTCTGAGAAAAGGTTTTTCTTCGGATTAAACCGAAAAAGAGTTCCATAACTTTTAGCAAGGCTACCAAGTTATCACCATGTTATGTGGGACCTTTTGAAATAGTTGAAATAATCAACCCTGTATCTTATCATTTAGCACTACCACCTGCTTTGTCACGAATGCATGAAGTTTTCCATATTTTTTTACTTAAGAAATATGTTTCAGATTTATCAGATGTGTTAAATTAAAATTCCTTGTAGGTCCAAGACCCAGTAATAATCATGGTTAAGCCCACTTGAGTGCTGGAAACTTTCCAGTTGCATTTAAGAAATAGAGAAATAAGTCAATGTAAGGTCCAGTGGGACTAGTTTAACAAGGATAGTGAAACTTGGGAAAATCTGGAGGATATGACAGCTACTTTTCCATATCTATTTACACAGAAATGAATCTGTTGACTAATAAATTTTTATGAATTTATCCTTTATGACATTAAGTTAGCCAGTTTTGGGTAGATATTTACTTGAATTGAATAAAAAGTTATTTACTACTGATTTATGGAACTATAAGGTTTTGAAATATTTGACTTAGGATAAGAGAAGTGAATGAATTGTCTGTCCTTGATGTAAATTGTTAAAGAATGTAATCATCGGGATGATGATTCTTTTAGGAGGGAAGCATGTAACATCCTTGACTGATATTATTTTCCTCCTTTGCATTCAAGTGTTGATATGTGATTTTCCTTATATGGATACGTTCTTCTGATTATTGGAAATCAAGCTTGATATGGATAAGTTTTCTCTACTCTTAATATCCTTTGATCGAACTAGTATGACTTCTCTGAATCCATTTTTCACTTCTGGTAGGTGATTTGTAATCTGGTTTAAGAGTTGTAAACTTGTATTTTTATCCGACTCATCCTTGGATCAATCTCAGTGATCCAAGGAATGTTTTAAAAAAAACTAATCTATTGAATAAATGGTAAAATTGACATTCCATGAGTTAAGCTACACGTTGGACTAAAATTTTTTGTTGCATGTTCTTTGACTTCTATGTGAAAACACTTCCATTCAGTAGGTTGTTTGGCTTGGGTCTTTAAAGATCGACCAAGACAGGTCATTGTTGATAAAATAGGCATGCAGCCTGTACATGGCATAAGGGATATCCAGGACCCTATTGAGGATTGATTTATGGAATCCTAAGCTAGGTGAAAGTATTTCCTACCTAAGCTATGTTACTTGATACAATTTTTTTTCTAACCTAAACAGGTACTAAAGAGTTAGAAGGGTTACTAGGTATAAAAACTAGAGCCTAACACTACAAAGTTATTAAGTGATCTAACCTAGTTTCTAAAAGCTATTGTATTTTTGATTACTTACCTATGTGGAGTTATCTAACCTAATTGCTAACGACCTATGTTGGGGGTTAGTGGTTAGTGTTATATCCTAAGGTATAAACTTTAACCTATCTAAGATCTAACCTAAGCCATTAATCTATCCTAAGTTATTGGCATGAAGGGGAAACTAAGGGGTCACAAGTATTAGGTGATAGTTCTTAAGGAATTAATGTCGTTGATAAGGATGAGAGGAGATGCGGGACTGCCAACTTTGGCAGCAACTAGTTTGGTTGGAAAAGGCATAGGTGGCAGTATCACTAGAAATGGAAATGCATTTTATTTTTGATTGGGAACTCACCAGACTTGGCAGGCAGTGGCAAGGAAGATTAGGCAGGAGATATGGAATTAATGAAATTAATGAACTTTTTTTCACGAGCCCGAACTACTTTGGAAGGTATTCCCATGGATTTTTGTTTGGCTATTTCATTTTGCATGCTCTCCATTTTTATCTCTTCATGTGCTCTTGTTTTTCGAACCAATAGTTTAAACTGCACTGCATGGCTATTTTGGAGGTTTCAAATCTATTTTTTTTCATGGAGAGTATATGAGGCATTGTGGAAGAAGTATATTGTTTTTTGATCTTTCATGGAGAAGAAGGGAAGAAGCGAGCTTAGCTAAAGGTCTTCTTCAATTTTTCGGTGACACTATCAGGAATGATAGGCCCTACCTTTAAAAATCTCTTGCTTTTATCTAAGTGTTTTCATTAAAAAAACTTTGCTCTGATGAGCTTTGTGCATTCATGCTTTATCTGGTACATTAGTTTACGGGTTTGTAAATCTTGTATTTTGGGGTTTTGAAACTGTGTTTTACATGATTCTGTTAGAAGCTTGCTTTGCATTACCTTTTTCACAAGGAATTATGCATATGTGAATGAAACCTGGTAACTTTGTTTAGCTTCTTCATTAGTTTGAAATTGTTGTTGGTTTCAACTCCTTTTGCGGCCTTTAATCATTAGAAAGATATTTCTGTATTTGTTCAGTTTCGTGTTGCAAACTTGTTGTGTTCCATATACTCAAGCTGGTAAGCAACTCTAGTTCTTATGGAAACTCACAAATTGGTTCGATCTTTTCAATTGGAAACTTGTTTCACTGAATGGAACCATTGTGGAGATTATTATCTCCATGGTGTTAACGTGTTATTGCATAGTTATATTAACTGAGAATTAAACCCTTTATGGCTTGTTGTTTTTGTATCACCTTGTGGAAACTTTGACTGTAGAAAATTTTTCATGCAATTGGAAAACCATATATAGTTTGGTTTATGTATTTCTCCTTGCAAAAAACATGGACTGTTATTGAAACTTGCATACATAGGAAAAACCGTATATGGTTTAGTTTTGTATTTTTCCTATAAAAACTTAATTGATTTTGGAACAGTATTGAATTTGGAACTTGTGTTTGCTATTTTGGGTAAATTAGACTGTAACTCAAAGTCTCCTTAGCATGGTGCTTGTGAAATCTTGTTCTAATGACCACATTAATGGTTTTTTGAGATTCTTTATGAACCTGACTTGTGAGTCGTCTAGTCTGAGCTCTGTCAAGCATCGTACATCCTATTTGAGTTTGGAAATAGGGTTGAAAGGATGTTAATGGAGAATGGAAGCATTTCTTCTTACTCCGAACTGTATGTAAACAATTTCATTGCACTCAGTCTAGTCTTATGGTGTTGGTGTATTATGTAATTGTGTTTGTGATATTGAGATGCATCACTATACAAACCATTTAATACTTGGTGTTTTTAATTGAAATAGAAACCTGAACGTTGTGTTGGTTCAGGTATTATAGTCTTTTGATTATTTAATAAATTTTTGAGGGAACATGTTGTTACACTAACTTGGTTACATGTATTTGAATGGTCTTGATCCTTCAATGATGTTTATGCTTTGCATTGCACTCAGAATTGTAAATGAATCATGGACTTTACGTATTATTTTTTGATTTTTGATCTTGTCTTTTGTTGGAAACCCAATTTATAGTTCTTGTAGTGATGCGTTGGCATACTGCTAAGATGGTTCTACTTTTCCTGAACTATTAGAAAGTCTTGAGTGTTAGAAACTACTCAGATTCTTACCTCTTGTTGGGTCTAATAAATGTATGTTATGTCTTGGAAGATTGATTGTGATCTAAACTTGATTGTGATTGTATTTGAACTTCATTGTTTTCTCTCAGAGTCTAAAAAGGGAAAGTCAATGATAAGGTTCAATGTAACTTCACTGTTGATTGTATAGGGTTCTAAGAATGAGCAATGTTAATATGATTTCTTCTTATATGAGGTTGTTCTAGTCCAATGGGAGAATGTTAGAACTTTAAAGAAATACTCTGTGAACCTTTACTAACCGTGGACCGTGTATGAGTTTCATTGTTGCATTATTCCTAAGGGTAATTAGAATTCATGCATTATAATGGGCAGGTTTAGAAAGGAAGATAGTTTTTAGTACTCTCTTTCTTCGAAATGGTCATTTTTATCTTTCCTTGGAACTCTTGAATGAGCTTAAACTATATGAATGTGAGAAGGTTAAACTATTTTATTAAGTTAAAATAAATGATTAGGGTTCGGGATCATGTTTTGGTAAGACTCCTTCCATAATGTAGTTGGGTTAAGTTCTTTGATTGGAAACTCCTAATTTTTATTCTTATTGGAAAAGTAAATCATGGTTTATTAGTCTTGTATACTTTTCATTTGACTGAAATGAAGTGGAATGAAATTGAAGTTAGGTTGGAAAAAGAAATTATAGCTTGTTGTTGACTGTTAATCCATCACTTCTCCTTGGATTTCTTTCATTTGGATCTGTTTTGATGAATACCTTAAATTGTTAAGTTTTAAAGTAGAGTTACTTTAAAGGAACAATTTAAATCATGATATACATTTTTCATCTTTGCTGATGTTTATGTACTTTGGAAAATGGAATGCTTTCACTTCTTCTTTACTTGAAAGTTAGTTGAAGCATGCAAGAGGTAATATGTTGTAAACACTTCTGTATCTTATGGTAAAGATATGTGTTGTATTATATTTGGTAGGTTGGAAACAATGATATGTCTTGTGTTGTTGTTTGGTAAAGATAATTAATGGAATCAATTATACTTTAATTTATAGGATAGGTATTGTAGATCATATTTTGTTCTTCTCTTTGTTAAACCTGTTTAGTATTGCTCTTCTTTTTATTGATATCACTTAAGCTTAGGGAGTTGAATTACTTGTTGTTCATTAAGCATGGTTGTTTTATTGGAACAATTAGTGGAATGCACTTTGTTTTAAGGATTAGTGCTTATCATGCTCAGTTCATTGAATTGACCCATGCTAGCAATTTTTGTAGATGGACTTCGTAAGTGATAAAAGAAGGCAAAAAATTATATGATGCATTCATTAATCTAAGTTGTTTCTTGTGAAGAGTTTTGGTATGTTCTTAAGTTGTATTGAAAAAGAAAAGTTATTGTCTTTTTAATGAAGGCTACTATCATTTAGTATGTATGAAATGCATAAGTTGTAAATGTATAAGTTTTGAAAAGTAAATATAGAATGAGAATTTACTTGCATGGATTATGTAAATTATATTGTACTTTTGTAAAAGAAATGGAATTCTATTATGTTGATGTTATTCCTGTTATTTATATGTTTTTATGAGTGTTTTTGGATAAATAGGAAAAAGGGAACTGGAGTATTTTCCCTAAAAGTGAAGCAACTAAATAAGTTACAGAAAATATATGTTCTTATCTAAACAACTCATATTATTATGGTAACGTGTAATGAACTTACAATGAAAACTATGAAATTTGTAAGGGACTTTAAGGGTGTGTTAAACCCTAGAACTTAATCATGAAGAGGAAGACTCTTCCTCTCCTATTAAAAAGTAAGGAAAAAAGAAGATATGAATACAATCATTAGACCTCCTTCAATATAGTCTATTAAGTTACAACCTCGGTGGTTGTTACACTTCCTTGAATAGTTAAGTCACATTAAATGAAACCTAAGAAGTTTCTTTCCTTAATTCTTGGTGGTTGTTGCTCATCCAACGTTAACGAACTTTGAAAGCAATCTTAATTTAATGAAGTTCTACAAGGGTTAATGGAACTTGATTCGGAAAAGAACTTAGGGAGAGTTGGATTAGAGTCTTGGTAGGGTTGCTGAAATCTACCTTTAGGAATCCAAATTAATTAACTTTAATAATCTCCTACGGGTATGTATTGTAGACACCTAAAAGTGGTTATCCAATTTAGTGTCCCTCGTGCGCGTTTGCTCTCTTAGGTAACCTGGGGCATGTTTATATCACCACTATCCCCTTGGGGTATTATTCAATTTGTGATTTAAACACCTATCCTAAGTTTAATTCACCCCATTATGTTTTACCCATGAGTAATTAAATATTAACTATTTAATTACACCTTTTCACATGTATCCTAACCACTTATCTACCCCATATCTATCCTATCCATATACTACCCCTATTTCTCCTCCTCCCAAAGTGGGATATTTCTCATATTTGAAGTGGAGGGATCACTCTTATCTTACCAGAAATCACTCATTTTGGCCGTCTCAGGAGTCTGTTTCGTGATCGGCGCCGACCGGTACTCGATCGACGCTGATTTTTCAGAGTAGCGCTGATTATAAATAGAAGCCCAAAACTCAGTTCTGGAGGCACACAGAGAGAGACAGATCGTGAAAGAGACACAGATTGTAAGAGAGAGAATGAGAGATCTTTGCGCATCTAGTGTGAACATTATCTATCAAATGAGAGGGGATCTTGTCCAAATCAATCCTTGAGAGGAGCACTGTTACTCTGCTCTTATCACATCAACATCACACATCTCCATTGATTTTCTGGTGACTCTGTTCTTGCACCCAGCACGAGTGGATTCTTGCTAGTATCTCTCCAGCTTCCGCAGATCCAGCAGACGTTGACGATCTTGCCTTCATTTTTCGATTTCCAAATCTTCTCGCACTTTGTATCAGATCGATGCCGATATATATCAATCGACACCGATCTATATCAGTTGACGCCGGTCTGAACCAATCGACGCCGATTCTACATAATCGACACCGATCATCCTGCATACAGGTAAAAGGACACAGGTAACACAAATCTAGCTTTGTTTTCACAGTTCCCTATTTTCTATTACTTTCTGTCTGCTGTTTAGATTCTGTTTATTACTTTTGATCAGAAAATATAGTCCTGTACGTACATCTTTTATCATGTATGCTTCTTTACTTAATTGAAAACGTGGACTGACATCTGCCGAGGGAGCTTACCGCTTCCCGGACCTGCTTCTCGAGTAGTCCACCTAAATATATTTTAACGTGGTCTTTTTCTTTCAAGCATCGGTGTCTCGCAGGTTACTTGGATCTACTGTGCAAAATTGCTCATGTGCACCCATCTTATCTACATTGGCTTCCTTATCTATCTACATCCTCGGATCTTGTCCATCAGGTATCAATTCCTTTTGATTTTTTCAAGGGTTTTGTGTTTAGTTTGGTACATTAACTTGGACAGGTAACAAGCACGAAATTCTTGATCAACATTCTAGCACGCCCGGTGGGACCCAACCAAAGTCCCTTATTGGTAAGTTCATCTCTTTTCTAGTTTTGAGCTTTGTTCTTTTTCTTCACTGATTTTTATCAGTTCTGCTTGAGCGTTTCCTTTCATCGTTTCAATCTTGTTTCTTTCATTTCTGAATTTGCAAAGTTAGGTCCTTTCTTTTCTTACAAATTTCAATTCTAATTTCTATTTATAAAATTAGTAAATATTTCATTTTTATTTCAAGATTGCATGTTTGATCCATCTCTTTATGCGAAATTGTTATTTCCTTGAAATTTTTCTAGAAATTTTCGTTTCACCATTATTTGGATATATCTTTCTGGATTTTGTTTGGTGTTTGCTTAACTTTTTCTTGCAGAGCACTTTGCTTGTTTGTGGGATTGTTCGAGGGGAAGAGCTCAACAACGTGCTTTTTGAAGTCCACACACCTTGGAGAGCTAAATCTACAGGTATTTCTCTTTTACGGTGTTTTCTCCTTTTTAGGAACTAAAAAAAAAAAATTTAATAGCATTTGGGAAAGAATCTGTTTGGCTTGTCTTCATCGAAATCAAACACTTCGTTTTTAAGTGCTTAAAAAAAAAGAACTCTTTCTTTGTCATCTCTGCTATATGTTTTTCATCTAGTTTTAATTAGGCTAGAAAATTGTTTGAAATCGGTAGTGACACTATTTGATTTTTATTTTTCACCCTTGCACACAAAGCCAAAATCACTAGGTATAAAAAATTTAAACAAAAATTCTTTCCCTGGCCTTACCTACTTAGAAGTGACATCCAAGAGGAAGAGCCTACACGGTACTCAGGCCACACTATAAATTCATAGAAGTTCTGGTATATATTGGCAAAGCACCCGACTCCCTTATCGTAGTGATGTGTGAAGTGCGGGGGTAGGCCCCTATATCAAGCCACGTACCGGTCTTTTACTAAAGTGCCTTCGGGACTCCTCACCAAAACATCCCCCAAACCATCCTTAGTTTGGCTATCTGAGTAGTTCCTGTTCTAAAAGGCCTTCCCTAATAATTTTTTTCTTAAAAGCATAAAAACTTAAAAGAGATAATCACCTACGCTGTTTGAATTGTCTGTGCATTAGTTAGGTCAATCTTATTTTCTACTTGTTTATGATGGTCATCACTCGGTTACAATCTAGAAGAATGGCTCAATTAGCCCCTCCTTCCTCTGAGATCACCACTAGTGTGGATATTTCGGCACCCCCCAGGTCTTCCTCAGGACCGTTGTTACTCGGTTCCCCATCCTGGTCATATAATCCTTTCTATCAGGCCAAAGCAACCCCATCATGTCCAGCTTCCCCTAGTCCTTCAGAAATATCATCTGCTTCTGACTCAGAGTATGTTCCTCGTGGGGATCCTGAATTTTAGGCACTCCTCGATCGCAATCCGGTAGCCCTTATGGACTACCTAGTACACAAGTCTATTCAAATATCTAATCAGGGACCACCAATCCAGCAAGTGTATGATTATTCTCATGAACCATCCCAGGATTTTGTAGAATAGTTAGCATCATTTTTCTCACCTCGAGCCATGGAGGAGGGTGGCGCACCTATGCCTCCTTTTTCTCTTCCACCGACCATATCGACTAGTTCTCAAATAGTCTTACCTATTCCTAACACCACAGTTACCTCGACTATTCCACAACCTACTTCTAAGAGGTCCTCTTCTCTGGCTATAATGACTGCGTCTGTGCACCTACATATTTTTGTTAATTCATCTATGCCGTCCATTGTGTCCCAGGGTCAATACCCCTTTATGAGTCAACCCCCTTCGACTAGTCAGTTGGTTCTTGCTTCTCTTCCTCCAGTGGGTTTTTCTTCCAATGTTCCAGCAATAGTGACCTATGACCATCCTCTAGCATCGTCGCCCTTAACAACCAATCCAGCAGTAAAAATCCTCTTTCAGGTCTTGTTCCCCACCATGTCCAATCAAATCGGCACCCATGTTCCTCAATCTATTCCGATTCAGTCAACGAGCATAGGATTCCACCAATCACAGGCTCCATTTGTCATCCAACCTTCATTTTCTCAACCACTTATTATCCCACAGCCTACCTATACACAGGCTCCTTCATAGAAAATACCCCACCAGGCATCACCCAGAATGCCTGGTTACTCCTCTTATCATCCTATCAATCAACAGATGAATCCCCCGTTGACACCTCAAAAACATCCACCATTTGCTTCTTATGTAGGACATGCCAATGTGCCTCCTCCTCAATCTGATGTGGTTCAAATTCTTTTCAAGAAAATCATAGACTTGGAAGCCTCCACCAAAGGGACTCGTCCTTCATACTCTTTTGAAGAAGTGTGTAATGAACCCATTCACCCCTCAGTGGCTTTTAAGCCTTATCCTCCCCAATGGGAACTTCCTAAATTTTCAAAATTTCATAGTCGGGAGGACCCTCAACAGCATTTGCGAGCATTCAAACATGCTTGCTACCTCATAGTCCAGGATCAGGAGCTTATGCTCCATACTTTATCTATGTCTCTAGCAGGTCCTGCTTTAGACTGGTACAATAACATTCCTCAACATTCCTTGTTTTCTTTCTCTCAATTGGCTCAGATGTTTGTTGAAAACGTTTCAATAAATATCACGCATAAGATCTCGATTACAGATCTTTATAACATTCGTCAATTCGATGATGAATCTATTGCAGACTTTGTCGCTCGTTGGAGAGGGATAATAAACCAATTGTCTTTCTCCCTTCCTTAATCCCAACAGATCGAGTTGTTTACTCGATCTTGTGCTAATCATATTTCTTCCACTTTAAGGATCCAGACCTTTCATACATTTGAAGAAGCCTTTATGATGGCACACAAACTTGAATCTCGCGCCATTGAACAAGGGAAGTTAAAACTTTGCTCTAAATCTAAACCGGATTTTTCTCGGTTTACCAAATCAAATCCTTCCACTTCTAAATACAAGAATCAAGGATCCACCAACACTATCGTATTAAAAACATCATGAGCCAATACCACTTCTTATCAAACACCGCGAAGAGACTCCTCATCTTCTCGAAAAGGGTCCTCGTCATCTCGATCTTTCACTTCGTTGGGGGAATCATTTGCTTCTATCCTGGAAAAAATGTTGGAAGTCCACATGATCGAACTTCCCCCCATTAGGAATATTGATGAAAGCCAAGAACGTCCATTCTGGTATAGGGAAAATGACTTTTGTCATTATCATAGAACCAAATGTCATGGCATCGAACGATGTCAAACCTTCAAAAATCTTGTCCAAAAATTCATTAATAAAGGCGAGCTCATTCTGGATAACCCAAATGCTCCCCCAAATCAAGCGCTTGATGTTTTTAAGCAACCTTTTCCCAATCATTCCCTAAACCATGATGCTTCAGAGTCTCAAAAACCAAACACTCATACTATCAGCTTCATCTCTATTGAAGAATATTCTTCTAAAACTAAGCCATTTAAGAACACATCGACCAAATTAGAACCTCTTTCTGCTTTGTTAATCGTTGGGATTCCACCATCTTCAGATAGCCTGTCTTTGAATATTCCAACATTGTTAGATATAGATTCACCTCTCTCTACTTCTTTGTCTAATCTTCCATCCATACCCGAGACAGTGTCATCCTCATCTGTCTCATCGTAATACATTCTTTTAATGCTCGAGGCAATTACATCCCTTCGAGTTTCCACCGCAGATACATCCACTTCTGTTTCTCCCATTTTTGTTGCGACTATGCCCTTGGTGAACGTACCTATAGTTGTGCCGACTTCGACGGAAGCGTCTTCGATTTTGACTCTTCCTATTTCCTTTCCTACAGTAGTTTCACCCACAATTACTGTACCAGAAGTAGTTCCTTCGTAAGAAACTGCTTCTTCATCACTCACTTCTTCCATCACAAATGCTACTTTGCCTATTAAGGGAAAATCTAAAGAAGAAGCACCAACATCTATACGCTCGGTTCCTAAACTTAGACCGAGACAACCGAAATCTAACATTGCATCATCAGTACCTCCCCATTTGCTTCCCCCGAAAAGGTTACCATCACCTTATGCGGTTGAAGTTGTCACCATCCCTGAAAAAGGAAAGCCCATATTTCGAACCATCAAGACTCTTGGTTCTTTCCCGCAAAAATCTCTCTGCACCTCATAAAAGATTGGATTTGTCCGCTGAGAAGGCGTTTTCTTCTACAAACTTATCAAAACCATCATCTTCTTCTACAACACATTCTTCACTAGCACCTCGAAAAGTGGACTTACCTACTAAAAAGACGTCACCTCTCTTATCAGAATCATCATCTTTGTTACCAAAAACTAGGACACCCTCTGTTCCTCTGATTATACCTACTTTAGAAGCTTCTCCCTCATCTAAATCGACATTATCTAAATCATCATTAGTTTCGACCAAGCAGCCTCCCTTATCTCTGAAGACTACAACACTTGTCACATCTCCATCATCTTCAAAATCTATTTTAGGGGCTCCTCCTCCACCGAAATCAATCATGTCTCACTTACTTCCATCTCAAGTGCCTAAGGCTACTCCTCCAGATGTCCAAAAAAATAAGATGATCCCTAAAAATACTGTCAAACCTAACATGTAGGTTCTTTTACCTCAGCAGTCTGTTAAAGTAAAAGAGGCGCCTTCATCATCTCTGTCCTCATCCTTGTCTACCGGGTTCTATACTAAAATCCTTCGCCAACTTATCCAATCTTCATCCATATCTCTTCCTCTAATTAAACCCTATAATCCTAAAGGAGTTAAACCTACCTGTTTTAACTCTAATTTGATTTGTGCTTACCACCATACCCCGGATCATGATACTGAGGGATGTAAAGCTCTTCAATCTATCGTCAACAGTCTTTTGGAAGAAAGTGATCTTTTGCTGGAGGAGGAGAAACAAGCACCTCCTGTCATCTTAGCTCCATCTGAGCCCCAACGATCTACTCAGGCCTCTACTTCTAGTGATTCCACTCCAAATGATCTTCCACCTTCTCAAATCGACACAATTCATATCGCCACTAGAGCCCAACAGTATGATAATCCATCCTCATCTATAGCATCTCGACCACGGGTTATTATTTCTACAGCCCCTGAAGGATTTCCTCCTTCCTCATTAGCCCCGAGACCTCGGGTCTCTATTCGTGTTGCACCTCGGGCTCAAATTCCCGTGTCAGTTGAGGAGAGTGTTATGAAACAACTCACCCAGGATCCGGTCAAAATGTCTCTTTTTGACCTCATTCAATCCTCTCCGCAACATCACCAGGCTCTGATTGATAATCTGTATCACATCACAGTGAATTCAGATGAGCCCCATCCCTTCGAGATGGTTGTTGGATTGAATAGACCATCAACTGCCATTTCTTTTGAAGATTCAGAAATTCCTTCCCTTTCTACCGAGGATTTGGAGGCTCCCCTCTTTATCACAGTCTAAATCAACAACACTACATTAAAACGCATTATGATTGACAGTGGTGCTATGCTCAACGTCATCTCCTCGCACACATTCAAGCAACTTAAGTTACCAAAGAACGTAGTGTCACCCCCGCCTTTCGCCCTTCTATCATTTAACGATCAGCAAGTAGTTACTTTAGGAACTGTGGTCTTACCCATTCGAGTAGGTAAGAAGTTGCTTCACGAGCTCTTTTACATTGTTGAAGGGAAATTCCACTATAATATGATCCTTGGATGCTCTTGGATTCGTTCAATGCATTGTGTCCCATCCACCCTCCATCGATGCTTAAAATATCAATATGATGGAAAAATCTATACTCATCCAGGAGATCCTTTTCCTTCTGCACAATGCGACATGACCACAGGGTCTGCCCCTCTAAAGGAAAATGCCTGTTCTCCTGACGGGGCCTCGTCTTCTTCCATACTTGCAACCAAACTACCAGATGTACAAAATTTAGAAGAGACATTGCAGCGTTTCTCGCTAGGAGAGATTCCTCTCCTTTCTTTTGACACCCATCTCAAACCTAGTGAGTATGGTAGACTAGACAAACAACCTAAATATCAGCCAGGTCTTGGTCGCATCGTCACCATTGGTCTGCCCAATCAACAGACTAATTTCATTTACGGTGGTCTTGATATGCCTCACTATCGCCCAGATTCTCCTCCTAGGACCAAACCTTATTTAACAGGGTTCGATTGTCTACAAAATCCCACGTTTGTAAAAACTTATTTATATCGATGCGCATGGAAGGGCTTTGGCTTAGGTAAATATGAACAAGGTATGCATGACCTCGCGTCCATTCCAACTCTCAAGCCACATCAAAAATTGTGTTTAGGATTTAAACCTCTTTCAAAAGCCACCGTCACTGTTCTCAATGAGCCTCTTCCTATTGAGGAACCATCTTCTCCCGCTAAGTCAGAAGCATCACTTGATGTGGACGATGCCATTTCCATCCCGTCTAACTTTTTTTTAGTCAATGCCATTTCCTTAGGGCCACTAGCCTATAAGACTAATGACAGGTCCACTTCCATACTATTAATTTTCCCTGAAATAGTTAGAGACAACTCTCCTACTATCAACACCATCCACTATGCGGATGATGATTCTGTCCTCACCTATCTAGGGGCAGAAGATTCCTATCTTCCTAAAACCATTCCTTCTAACACGTCTACACTTCTCAACGAAGCCACTTTCGACCTTAATATAGGGACTTCTAAAGACCCTCGCATCATTAAAGTCGGCCAATCCCTTAATCCACAGGAGTTCGGAGACTTTACCACTTTTCTTTCCAACCAATGTCAAGCCTTTGCTTGGTCATATGAGGATATGCCAGGACTTGATCCTGATATCGTGGTCCACAATATCGTAACTCTTCCCACAATCAAACCGGTTAAACAAAAATTGCGTAAAATGCACCCTAGAGTAGCCCTTCTTGTTAAAGAAGAATTGCAGCGCTTGCTCTTGGCTAACTTCATCCAACCCATCGATTATCCACAATGGGTTTCCAATGTAGTACTAGTAACTAAAGCTACTGGGAAACTTTGTAGTTGTACCAACTTCCAGGATCTTAATCTTGCTTGTCCAAAAGATGATTTTCCTCTACCTAATATCGACCAACTCGTGGATTTAACTGCGGGTCATGAGATGCTTTCTCTTATGGATGGTTTCTCTGGATATAATCAAATTCTCATCGCACCAGAAGACCAACATAAGACTTTTTTCATAACTCCTTGGGGGACCTTTTGTTATCGTGTCATGCCTTTCGGTCTTAAGAACGCAGGAGCAACCTATCAGCGAGCAATGACCTACATCTTCCATGATCTCTTACACAAAACTATGGAAGATTACGTCAACGATCTCCTCAGTAAATCCAAACATCGTCAGGATCATCTTTTCATTCTTTCACCTCTCTTTGAGAGGCTTATCCACTTTTGTCTTCATCTAAATCCATCTAAGTGCGTGTTTGGTGTTCTCACTGGTAAAATTTTAGGTTTTATCATTTCCATTAGGGGTATTGAAGTAGACCCCGCAAAAATAAAAGCTATCCTAGAGATGCCTCCCCCTTCTAACTTAAAGCAACTCCACAGTCTCCAAGGACGTCTTCAATCAGTGCATCGTTTTATCTCACAATTGTCAGACTGTTGTCAACCTTTTCATCATCTCCTCCATAAGAATGTTCATTTTGAATGGGATGAACATTGCCAAAAGGCCTTCGATGATCTCAAAGCTTATCTTCTTTCTCCACCTGTGCTTACACCTCCACGTGAGGGGGATCCTTTCTATCTTTATATCTCTGTGACTGACCATGCTCTGGGAGCCATGATCTCGCATCGGGACGCTTTCGGTAAAGAACAAGCTATCTATTACATCAGTCGCACCCTCCATGAGTATGAAACACGTTAATCTGAAGCTGAAAAGTTGTGTTGTGCTCTCTTCTTTGCAACTTCTAAGCTTCGTCATTACCTCCTTAATCACAAAACTTATGTTGTCACAAGTGTCAATCCACTCAAGACAATTCATGCGAAGCCTTATCACAATGATCGTATCACTCGTTGGCTCATCCTTATGACAGAATTTGATCTCGAGTTTATCCCGCAAAAGTCTATCAAGGGTCAGGTCATTGCAGATCAATTAGTTGATACTCCTCTTCCAAACACTCAAGTCCCCCTTTCTCAATTCCTGGATGAAAATATCCAACAAATTGATTTTGGTCTGTCTCCATTTAAAGTAAAGCTCTTCTTTGATGGATCTAAATGCCAGCAAGGGGGAGGTGCAGGTTTCATGATGATTCCTCCTTGGGGTACGCCTATCCCAGTCACACACAAATTGAACTTTGAGTGCACCAATAATATGGCTGACTATGAAGCTCTTGTCTTGGGTCTTCAAAATGCCATTAATCTCGGCACTCATCATATTGACATCTTTGGTGATACTGAGCTCATTGTCAATCAAGTCATGGGCATCTATCAGTGCAAGAATGATATCCTTCAAAAATATCGTGATATCATTCTCGTTCAACTCCAATCTTTCGATAAATTCACTATCCAAGCTATTCCTCGCACTACGAATCGATTCGTAGATACAATGGATTCGTTAGACTCACTTATCCCACCTTTTACCAAGGACTCGTGACTGTATGTGGTCGTGCAATGATTAGATCAACCATCTCATCTTAGGCAACTAACTTCAATCCATGCTGTCACAACCCATACTCAAGATGAGTGGTATCAACAGATCATTGATTATCTATCTCATTCGGTGCTTCCTCCAGATCTAACTTCCAATGGTAGAAGATCTTTTATCCTACGCGCTAATTGCTATACTATTCTAGGTGGGATCCTCTACAAATGTGGCTTTGATGGTATTTTACTTCGGTGCCTCAAAACCCTTGAATCATCTAAAGCTATCCAGGAGGTCCATGACGGTATTTGTGGTGGCCATTTTAGTGGCTTGGCCATAGCTAAACGCATCTTACGTTTGGGATATTATTGGCCTTCTCTTAATCGAGATTGTTGTGAATACACTAAGAAATGTGTCAAGTGTCAACAACATTCCAATCTCACACATATCCCTAGTCAATATTTACAACCTACAGCGGATTTGTGGCCTTTCTCGCAATGGGTTCTTGATCTCATTGGTCTCATCAATCCCTGTTCTTCACAGTTTCATCATTCTATCCTTACTGCCACTGAATACTTTACTAAGTGGGTGGAAGTTATCCCTCTTTCTTCAACAAAAGCTAAACCCATAGTTGATTTTGTCTATCAACACATCATTTTCGCTTTGGTGTTCCACATAAACTCATCACAGATAATAGTAAGTCTTTCAAAAATGTTGATTTGCAGAACATCTGTGATGCTTTCAATATTAAACTCATCTTTTCTTCTCCATACTATCCTCAAGCTAATGGTTAGGCTGAAGCTTCCAATAAAACTTTGCGTAATATCCTCGCAAAGGTAACTAATCGAGCTGGTAGGGATTGGCATTTAGATATCCCTTTTTCTCTCTGGGCTTATCAGACTAGCATTCGTACTCCTACTGGTGCTACTCCCTTCTCTCTCGTCTATGGGTCTGAGGCTGTTCTTCCTTTGGAAGTCCAAATCCCATCTCTCTGTGTTTCTCTTAGAGAATTTGTCTCTGATGAGGACTATCGTCAAAATCGTCTAGCACAACTTGAATTATTAGACGAGCGGCGTCTCAATGCTCTTGAACATCATCAAGTCTATCTTGAGCATGTCAAATGTGCTTATAACAAGCACTTGCAGCACCGTGACTTCAAAATTGGTGATCTTGTTCCTAAAGAAAATCAAAACGTCACTACACTCGAAAGGAGTCAGCGTGGTAAGTTTTCCTCCCAACTGGATGGGTCCGTACGTTATCACTCATAAATATGGGTCGGGGGCTTATCGTCTATCTTCCATGGATGGTATACCTGAAGTGGAATCTCTTAATGCCTTGCATCTACGGCCCTTCTACTGTTAAAATCTATCTTACACAAATCTAGTCACAAGACAGATCTTTCATCCGTCTAACAACTAGTCATATACTTTCATGGTGATTCGAAATTATGTGGTTCTCCACCTATTGTTTTTTTTACCTTAAATATGAGTATCGCGGCTCTACTCATAGCATTTTTCTTCTAGATATGTTTCTCCTCATGATAGGAACACCTTAATCACCGTTTCATTTGTCCCAAGTGCTTATCTTAATCGGATCTACTCGGGGCATGAGTGCGTGCTCTTTATACGTTTTCTTCCCCTCTATCTGATCTATCTAGGTCTAAACTCAGCTTCTTCCAAAAGTTTTTCAAAAAAAAAAAAAAGGATAGATTGATCCCTTGAAGGACAGCTACCCATACAATCAAATGAATCAAAATATATAGACCATGCCCTCGAAGGATGGCTATCATTAAAATTCAAAATACATACTGCTCCCTTGAAGGACGGCTGTTTCTCAAAAGAATACTCAAGGCTTCTTGCATTGATCAGCCTTTCAGTCAGTTTATACACTTTTTAGCATCACTGAAAGACTTCCCGTATTGATCAGTCTTTCCATATCGAGCAAACTTCCCGCATTGATCAATTTGCTTTTCTGCCAGAAATCATGAAGCTGAGATATAAGACCTTTTGTTGATCATATGGAGAATCCTATTTTCCCAGTATGAACATGTATTCTGTCCCTTGTAAATTTCGACGAGATACCTACTTACTGCTCCTTCTGTTTCCCTCCTAAATCTGGTTTGCAGCTAGTTAGTGTCAGGTTTATTTTAACCTCATATAGGGCCTTGTATGCATGATCTTTTGGTTTCCTATCCAGATTCTATTTATGGTCGGTTGGGGGTCCAGCTTATCATTTTTCTTCTTATCTGGGTGTATATCCTTTATTTCTAATCAAGGTCATTTTCATTATGTCCTTGGCTCTCACCGCGAATATTTCCAATTATTTCATCCAGTTAAATCACCATTTAACATGTTAATTTAATCAAACTCTATCATTTATCTAATTTCATCTGATCTACTTTGTCCAAAATACATCTCATCACCTCTATTATAAACACATGTGCGTCTATCTATCTATTTTTATCAAAATTTACTGAAAAATCTCAAAAAAATATCAAATCCATTCCAACTATTAACTCCTACCTATCTACCACATCATCTAATCACTTGTCTATCCAAGTAACATTACATCTATCTTTATCTATTTTCTCAATCAAGTTAAATCCACATATCAATCACATCAAATCACGTCTATTTATGTCCTCTACATCTATGTCTATCCAATTATCTATCAATCTATGTCTATATCCATCACTATTACGCTACATCTATCCATGTATATCAAAACTAAAAGCAAGAGAACAATCATATGACAAAGGAAATGATGAATCTATATATATATATATATATATATATATATATATACATGAGTGTCTGTACAACAAAAAATGGGTGGCTCTCAATCAAGCCATCTATAAAATGCCTTCCAATCGAGGCTACATCACTACACTGATACAAAATACATCAATATCTATATCGTGAAATCTGATGTGTGGAGGACACTATCTCCTCCACCCTCCTCTGGACCAGGTTGTCTCTCCTAACCGCCACCTATCGAGCTAGATGCACCTGCTGCTGGAGGCCTCTGCCCACCTCGGTGTCTCCCGGTGCTCCCTCCCTCTAATGCCCCACTCGCTGTGGTTGTCACTGATCTCCTCCTCGCCCCGTACCGAGGCACATCTGGGGCATGCTGCGCTAGGGCATCCTCGTAGTATCTCACCTCAGCGAGGAGAGACTGATATGTACTCAATCTCATGGTACCAGGTGCTCATAGTGGTGCTTCCGGTGCTGCTGGTGGTGCCCCTCCTATGGTCGTGCCCTATGTCCCAGACTCTGACATGGTACCTGTCTCCCCATATTTGGCCCTGAGGGCCTCCCTATGTTGATGGTAGCGATCCCTCTACTAGATCGTTGTATCTCGCTCCTGGTGAGTGGTGTCTCTCTCCAAAATCAGGGCATCTCTCTCCGTTGTCAGAGCTCTGATCTCCTCGAGAGCTACCTGGTGTGTATGTGTCAGGGTGGCGTGCTCTCCCTCTAGTCTCTCCAGCACTGTAGCCATATCCTCCTCATCGGCATCTATAGATGCCAGAAGGTGTCGTGGTAGCTCTGTCGCATACCATGCCACATAACCATCATCCACTTCGGCGTCATCATCACTATCTGTGGAGGGTGGGGCCTCTCTCAATGGATCTGCCAAGATCAAAATCGGCAGATCAGTCTCTCTGCTGTCTCACCTATAAGGCCTGTAGGTAGTCAGCACTATCTGTACTAGGCCAAACTATCTCAATACCCATATAAGTGGGACACGCTCCCACATGTCAGGCCTGCGGCCCCTAAACACCCTACTCCGTCTTAATGCCACCAAGTGAGCATCCTGACCGGCTCATGTTGGAAATACTTGATATGGTCTCCAGATGACTTGCTCTGGTGTCAGCGTCCTGAAACACTCAGTATACCAATCTACGGATCTCCCTGTATCTCCCGAGGCCATATCGGCCCTCCATCGCCGGAATCCATAATCAATAGCTCCCACTGCTACTGGCATCCAAGGAAGCCCGGATGGCCTGATCACTGCTATATGCTCATATGCCCAGCAATGGAGCACAAAACTGACATCCATACCTATCCTCTGGCCAGTGGTATACATCCATAACTCATGATATATCTGAGCTATCAAGGCGTCAGCAAAGGCGAACACCTTTCTGAACTGCAGGATGTCACAAACACAATCTAGTAACAACAATGGGAATCTCCCATGTCCTGAATCAGGTAGAGAACAATAGGAGATCGCCATCTGAATCAAAACTATATGTCTGCTCCTGGGAACATCATGTCTGTACTACGAGGCTATCCTCACTGCCCCAGACACTATCTCTGAATCGTCTGCCCTGTCTCCATACAATCGAACTAGGGCTCTCTGCTGCTGCTCTCATGGCGTAATCTCTATCGGGTCCCCAGTGATCGGCAACCTCAAAATCCTGTATATATCCTCATGGGTGATGGCCATCTCACCCGTCCTAAACCAAAAAGTGCAAGTCTAGCTATCCCGTCGTCGCACTAGTGCTTGCATCAACTCTACATCTCGCGGCACTCGTCTGTAGTACTGAAAGCCCCCGAGCCCGGCTAACTCTAAGTGGTGCCAATCTACGTTAGTGACATCAGGGAGAATGGTCTCTAGTAACTCAGGAATAGCATCCCTCATGTGTAGTACTCTCATGCCTACATCCATGACATCAAGAGCAATATTAGCTTCATATTTACCCAAATCCGAACATCCAAAACAAATTTTATCATTCTCATCAACATGATCTATCCAATCGGCGTCGATTAAATACAATCAGCATCGTTAATAAGTGGTCGACACCGATTAATTCTAATCGGTGCCGCTTACATTAAATCAACATCGATTCTATAAATTGACACCGATTTTCAGGCCGGGTGTAGAACACACTCTGGCCTCCCACCAAAAATAAACCAAAAATAAAAATAAAAATAATAATAATAAAATAAATATGACGGGTTCAAGAAGAACCACTTACCCCAGGTCATGTCCTCCTCTGCTTTTGACCACTTCCAGAGGCTTCCATGGTGCTCAAATCCAATTTTTTATTCTCTCTGAATCAATCGTCACGGTGTAAATAAATCGTTCACATTTTCCGTTCACATATTTATATGTGCTTTGAATGGTCGGCGCCAATTTTTTTGGGTCGGCGCCGTTTATTTAGGTCGGCGCCAATTAGTGTGATCGCCGCCAATTTTCCATCTCTTTGCCATAGTGTTGATGCTTGGCTTATTTATATGGTCATTATTGTGCACTGAATGTTGCCTTTTGGCACATATTTTCGATATCACCATCCATTTCGAGTTTGTTCCCTTTGTGTGGGGCACTCATACTTTTTGGAAACTTAGAGTTAATGAGCCCATAGGCACTAACGTCGTCTGCTTTACAGAACGTCTGGTTGTCCCTACCAATGTGTCTCTCTTTAGATGTTGACTATTTTGCCACTCTCCTTACACTCATGGGTCTGTAGGTACTAACGTCATCTCATGAGGAGACCGTCTAGTCTGCCCTACCAATGTGAGTTCCTTAGGTGGCTGCCTCTTTATTCATGTTTGTGCATCATTAATGATCAGATCTACTCCAGACATCCAGCTGGGGCATCCCACATTTTCTAATACCTTTTTCAAACTTGGGATCATTTGTTCTATCACCCATCCCATCCCTAGTTTGAGGGGGAGCACATCATCACTTTTTCTTCCTTTCTTCCATCTCCTTGTTTTTGTCTCATAACCTTGCTTATCGCAAATATACTTGTGCAAATAGAGGTTACACTATCCTTTCCATTTTCAATTGCAGTCCTCTAATACCACTCTCCTTGACATGCAAGGGTTATGCTCTATCAGGTAATCAATGATTTCCACGTTTCCATCACCACTATCCATCTTGGGGCACCCTCCTATCCTTTCCCTCCAATCACATGATTTCATAACACCTATCCTTAGTATCTATTCTCTATCCACACTCATGTTTTACCCATGCAGTAATTAACATTTTATGCTATTCATCCACAGATATCACCTTATCACATCCTTCATCATAGATTCCACTAAGCATCATCCATGTATAAATTCTATCTAGCTTTCCATATATCCCCCCTATTCCTCTCCATTTTGAGATCCCTTAGCGTGATCTTTCATCCACAAACAACCTCTCGAAGTGGAGGCATCACTCCTCCCAATAGAGAAATCGATCTCATTTTAACCAAATCAGTCAGTTTATTGGGTGAACTTGGCGCTCTTGACCGGTACTCGCAGAATCTAATGAAGTGACCCATCAATCAACATTCCCAAGCTACTGTCTATTTCTTAACATCCATGCCACTAGGACTCATATTCTGGAGGCACCCATCTATTTTACAGATTCTTTGGTAGCCACGTACACCCTTGTCAAAGAGGGGAAAATGTAAACACCATAATTACACCATCTAGTATTAATCACTTAACTCATTAACTTCCATTTAATCCCAGCAGAACTTGTCCATGAATCAATCCCTGAAATAATTACCATTAATCATGATCCTCACTCACCTAATCAAATCTTACACCAAATAATCACATAATAATTTAATAATCCACATCATCCTCCACCTGCAAATCCCACTTTCACGGGTCTAGTTTTCCAAGATATCTTCACTATCTCCACGCAAATCCTCCAGAAGTCTGACGATCTTGCCTCTCATTATCAGAATAAAATAATTCCACTTTCTCCTCGCACTTTGTCTCAAGATCGACTCCGATCTATTTCCACCAAATTCTCCAAAGTCTATCACCAACCTCCCCTCTTGAAAATTTACTAATCCTTCATGATCGCTAAAGTCTGACACCAATCATCACTCTTGACGATTCTACATAATTGATGCCAATCATAAAATCTTCACTACACCTAAAATTATCACAGGTAAAATAGATCCAGCTTTGTTCTCCCTATTTTCTAAGTTCTCTGTTGCTCTCTACCAAATGTCTTCAAAGTCTGTTAACCACTCCACCAATACCAATAAAATCTAATCCACCTCAAATCCCATCAATTCACCCCATGTATACAATCTAAATATAGACCTTCATATGGGGATATCAACATGGACTGACATCTATTAAGTGAAATTACCCGCTTCCCAAATCCAATTCGTCAAAACCAAGTCCATCTAAATCATCTTTTGATGTGGTATATGTTGTATGCAAGCATTCGGTGTCTCGCAGGCCCCTTGAGCATCCACAAAGCAAGAATTGCTCGTGTTATCCCGTCTTATCTACATTAGCTTCCTTATCCATCTACATCCTCGGATCTTGTCCATCAGGTATCAATTTCTTTTGAGTTTTTCAAGGGTTTTGTGTTTAGTTTGGTACATTAACTTGGACAGGTAACAAGCATGAAATTCTTGATTAACATGTATATCTCGATGAGGTTGTTATGTAGGATGCTAGCACACACCAACTATAGGGTTGTACCTTCGAGAAGATTAGGATCTTCTTGAGGATACAACACTGTAGTTGACATGTGGCAACACCCTTCTGCATTGATCGTCTAGATCTACACACTTTTGGACTTGAACTTAGTTTCTCTCCTAGACTGCGCAGTAGCATAGTTGCAATATGAAGTAGCCCTCTAGGACTCAGGGTATCTAAGCACACAGGGTTGACATAGGTTGACCTAGTATGCCAATCTATCCTATGTCATTGGGAGCTCCTTCCTATTATAACCTTCGATGTTAACCAAAACTAGGGAAAAACCTTGGGCAAGAGGACTGACAGAAGTCAGTAGAGGACATTTATATAATAGTAGAGTGGGGTGAAGGATGTATTCTAAATTGATGAGTATGTCGTTAAGGAACAGGTAATACGAACAGTATGTTAGAAAAATTTGGCCAAAGTATCGCAAGTTGCTGATTGTGTTGTCCTATGTCACCTAGTCTAAGGATCATGATGTAGATGAATATTTGTAATATCTATTCAATTAGTTTATTTAGATAGATCACTCAATACCGAGAATAGGGTAAGAGATCCAAGTATGTGTAGTATACAGAAAATTATTCAATACTTATATTAAACATGAATAAATCGGTAGTTTACTGAGTCATGAAATGAATAGATCGGTAGTTTACCGAGTCATTACAGATGCATATGGTTATCATTTATAAGAATGGTTGTTTTTGGAATGTGTGTTCTAAATTACGTATTTAGAATAGGGAACATTACTGAAAAAAAAAAATTCTCTTGTTTCTAAAGTCTTAAAATGGGAATGTTACACCCCACACCTAGCAGGATTTTAGCCAGCCATTAGAAAGGATTCCAAACTCAAAGTAATAACCAAGATCTTAATAACCAGTGGAATTATTGGCTATATTTTCTACATAGCTAAAAATCCTAGGAAGTTATGAGATAAATCTCCCTCATTTACCGGTGAGGCTCTCATGTAATATTTTTTCAATTATATTTTCTAATATCTATCTGTTGGTTTTACTTTAACCATGTAGCTCATGGACCATAGCTAGGTAATTTTGCAGCAAGTAAGTAGCTATAAGAAATGAATATATGTAGAAGAGGGAAATAATCAAATGTGAACAGAAAAGAAAGAAGATGTGCAGCCTAACCAATAGTTGACAGAGTTGGTCACATGCACATAGACGAAACAAATAGATCTAGAAATGCATAATTCAAAGCAAAGGAAAGTATCAGATCCAGATCTAAGATAACAAAAAGTTTATGGAAATATATACAAATAAATAAGAAAGAAATGTATCATTGACACAAATTTCTCTACAAATCTTCCTCCTCTCTATTCCTCAACTTTCAAAAAGATATCAAGGGTTCAACTCAAAGTATGGAAAACAAGAATGTTGATTACAATTTTTGATCCTTTAATCGGGAGGCTATTCCTCTACTTATAGTGTATAGAGGGAAATTACAAATAGGAATCTTTTAGTGAATTTCCACATGTGTAATCTGTTAGTGCAAATTAGCAGCACCCCCTAAATGACCTTCAGATCTGCAAGTGAGAAATAGATCATTTAGTGTGATTACACAACAATGAATATTTTCCCCAAGTGTGGGACTTGTAAAATGGGAAAAAACTCTCCAGATTAAAGGCTCGGTCCTCTACTCCTCTGATCAGATGTATACATGAAATTCACAGAGGTTTAACTCAAAATACTACTCTAATTCTGCTAAGGAGACAAGGATAGAAAAAAGAAAATAAGGTAAAACTAAACTAACAAGGTGATACACCAAAGGAGTGATGGAAATCTATTTCTAAAAATTGACAAAGATTATAAAAATACAACATACATCACGCACAAATTGCTAAAATGTAATGAAGGATTAGAATGAAGCAAACAACATAAGAAAGGATTGAAAACTCATTCACAGAGCTTGCATTGTTATTTCCCTTTTTTATACAGTGCATTACAACAACAAGGATGTAGAAAACATGTTTCAATTCTAAAAGAGGTCTAATATTCATCAAATTCACTTGCCAGGGTGAAGGAGGGAGCTTGTAGATCATAAAAATGTCTAACCCTTACAAAATGAGCCAAATCTGGCTTTTAACAATGGAAACCCAAGCCCAGAAAGGAGAAACATGGGAAAAATTAAATGAATGATTCAAACACTAACCAAATTCATAAAAAATGTATGGGTACCATTAAAACTTCATTCACCAATATTTTAGACCATGCTGGAGAAGAATGGAAGCCATACTACATTAAAAATGGTGGTTGGATGTCGGTTCTGCTCTTTCCCCCATGCTAAAGGTGTTTTCTCATTTTTACCTCCCTAAAATCCACCAAAAAACAAAATTGAATATTTCATCATGTAGAGGACTTCAATAGATTTCCAATGACACAAAAATCAAGAAAAACTGAGCTCTAGATCAAAAGATATTCCCCTCTGAAGATTTAGGGAAAAATAGGGGCAAAAAATCAGGTTGGTGGGTTGAAATTCAAAAAAATTCCCCTTTTTTGAATTTGGGAAAATTTTCCCAAAAAAATCCACACCTCACTACTCCGATGCCACGTGGCACTTTCCCATTGGTCCACAGGTTCAAATGGCCATTTTACGCCTTTCTGAATTTTGGAAAAAAATTCAAAATTCCTCCACTGACCTGTCATTCCACCACCATGTGTCGTCCTCCTATTCGTTGGCGGGGGAGCACTCCAAATTTTTCCTTTAACACTACTGACCCCTTCAGAAAAATTTTCAAATTCTCCCCATTCCCCCAACCTCCAACGCAAATAGGACATGTGGCATTTTTTGGTTGGTCCGTGGGACTTCGAGCCAAAAAATTTCTTTGCATCATTCTTTGGAATTTTTTTAACTTGTCCCCCACTAATCCAACCTTCGATGCCACGTGGCACCTTCCTATTTGCTATGGTCCTTTGGGAAAACATTTTTCTTTGTTCCCTTTACCATTTTGGTAAAAATCCAATATTCACTCCACCGACCTGACTCCCGCCGGCCTTATGGACACGCGGTGGCCTCCTATTGGTTCGCGGGGCGTCAGGCCAAAAATTTTCTTTGCACGCCCACCGAGCCCATAGGAAATTTTTCTAACTTACCTCCACCAACTTGCCATTCCACCACCATGTGTCATCCTCCTATTCGCTGTGGACCTTCCCAGGGAAAATTTCCCTCAAAAACTCCACCAAGCCATAACTTGCAAAATACAAGGAGTTAGAAGGAAAACTTTACCTTTTTGGAAAGGTGAGAAAATTTTCTATCTGATGAAGCCATTTCTAGATAATTTTGAGTGCCTAAAAAGTGAAAAAAATTGACTAAGGCACAAGGAAGGAAGGAATGAAAGGAAGTTAGCCAAAAATAAGCAAGGGGCTTATTTTTTATAACAATGTTGGCGACTCAGAGGGGTCATCCACTTGTTGGATGAAGTGACCAGCTTCCTGAAGCAATCCATTGGACATGGAGTCATCATTTTAATTTCTTGGTACTATCAACTCATTAGAAAATTTCTAGAAATAAGATGTGGGAGTAGAATATTATTTGATCTAGAACATGGCCTACAAAGATGCATCCTTGGGACAACAAAGCTTGTGCCCAAAGCACTTAGGGAAATGTAAAACTAAGCTACAACAAAACAATGTGCACAAGCACTTGGAGGAATGAAAATCTAAGCTAATATGTACAAGGTGAGGAGTTTCCCTTCTAGTACCAATGCTTTAGATGGATTCCATTAATTGGAATCTTCAGTTCTTCACCATCTAATGTAGAAAATTGGAAGGCATTGTTTTTCTTACATTTTGTGACCATGTAGGGGCCACTCCAAATGGCATCAAACTTTGAATGCCTTCCTAGCTTTACTCAGTTTGCATCCCATTTCAACACTAAATCTCCAACTTGGAAGGTTCTAGCCTTAGCTTTCCTATCAAAGGTTCTCTTGATCAAGGCTTGGTCCTTCTCCATTGTTTGGGTTGCATGTTGTCTGACTTCTTGGAGTTCCATAAATTCTTCATATCTAACCTCCATGGGTTCAAAATCCAACAATTCCAATTGCTTCATGAGTTCCAATGTTGGCAACTCAAGTGACATAGGCAAGATTGCCTCTCTTCCATAAACAAGTCTAAATGGAGAGTTACCAGTGGATCTCTTGGGAGTTATCCTATCAGCCCATAATGCTGATTTGAGTTTAGTGTGCCAAGTCCTCTGATTTTCATCAAGAGTCATCTTGATGATCTTTAATAGGTTCTTGTTGGTAGACTTAGCTTGGCCATTACCTTGAGGGTAATAATTTGATGAAGTACTTAGATAGATCTCATTCTTAACATCACATCTAGTTACCTTTGATCCTATGAATGCCAATGCATTATCTGATAATATAGTGGCAAGTATACCAAATTTGCTTACTATCCCCTCATCGAAGTCTAGAATGCTAGATTCATTTGCCTCTTTGAGTGCTACTGCCTCATTCCATTTGGTGAAGTAGTCTGTTGCTGTTAGAATCCACTTGTGTCCTTCACTTGAGTTTGGTTTAATGAATATAATGAATTCCAAACCCCGTTGCATGAATGGATGGTCAAATAAAATTGGGTGCAATGGAAGGGCTTCTAATCTTTCCTTGCCTTTGAAGAATGCACAATTTTTACACCTCTTGATCCATGCATAACAATCACTGAACACCTTGGGCCAATAATATCCATCCTTCATAATCTTGAGGGATATCACTCTTGGAGAAAAATGACCCCACACTGATCCACCATGGAACTCTTCTAACATTCTATTAATTTTATTTTTCCCAATTCATCTCATCAGCACTCCATTTATATCCTATTTGAACAAGACACCATCAACAAGTGCATATGGGATAACATGTAATCTGAAGTGTCTTCTCTTAGTTTTTTCATCTCTAGAGAGAATAGGCTTGTTTCTAAGAAGTACATTATGTCTTGGGTCCAGCAAGGAGTGAGTATACCACCATTCTCTTCTTGAACACCTCTTTTCTCTTGGTTGTCTTACAATGCCAAAACAACATCCTTCCCATTGCTTGCTTCCATTGATTTTCTCAAGACCATCTACTCACACAATCCTTTTCCTTAGATCAGCTTGGTGACTTTGATCTCAATGTCATACTCCATGACACAAGTAATCCACCCTACATGTTTTTCATTTAGGTCTTTTTTGAGGAGGAAGTCTTTAACTCCCACATGAGAAACCTGCAGTTGAACCTTTTTGTTTGAAACTAGATGTTTAAATTTCTTCAAGCTCCTAATCACAGCAAGAACATGCTTCTCAATGAAAGAATACCTCACCCCATATTCCTCCAAGCTTTGGATAAATAAGGAAATTGTCTGCTCTGCATTTTCTTTGTTTTTTTGTACTAAAATTGTAGAAATGGTATCACCACCACCAAATGCATAAAGGATAAAATCTTTAGATAAATATAGGTTAATGAGAGTTGGAGCTTGTGAGATAGCCTCCTTGATTGCCTCAAAACTTGCCTTACCTTCAACTCTCCATTTAAAATCCATACTTTTCTTTAACATCATGGTTATTGTCTTGACAAGGGTTGTAAAGTCTGGAACAAACCTTCGAACAAAATTAATTCTTCCCAAGAAACCTTGAAGGGCCTTCTTGTGACTTGGTAATGGCAGTACTTTTATTGCTTCAACCCTCTCTAGATCAATTACTAATCCCTCTTTGGAAACAATGTGGCCTAGAATCTTTCCTTCATAAGCTAGGAAAATACATTTTTTGGGATTCAAGGATACCCCAAATCTTCTACATCTTTGGAACACTCGTCTAAAATGAAAGAGATGATCTGCTGAAGTTTTAGAAAATATAGTAATATCATCTAGGTATATCAGCACTATTTTGTTGATCAATCCTTTGAACGCCATATCCATTGCCCTCTAGAAGGTAGCTCCAGCATTGGACAGCCCAAATGGCATTTTTCTATATGCATAGGTTCCCCATTTGATGGTGAAGGCTGTTTTGAACTGATCATCCTCCTTTACCATGATCTGATTACACCCTGAATAACCATCTAGCAATGAAAACCTCTCAGATCCAGCAACAACTTGCAAAATCTACTCCATAGAAGGAAGTGGGTAATGATCCTTGAGGGATGCTCTATTCAAATCTCTAAAGTCTACACACAATATGATTTCTCCACTCTTATTTCTAACTAGAACCAAGTTTACAACCCATATTGAATTCTTGATGGAAAATATGATACTTACCTCTATTAACTTATTCATTTCCTTCTTCATGAGAGGCTCCATGTGTGGATTGACCGATCTTTGTTTTTTCCTGATGGGTTTAGAACTTGGATATAATTCAATTGTGTGTTGAGCTAGCTTGGGATTGAAACCTCTCAAGTCTTCATAGCTACAAGAAAATATATTTGGGAACACTTGGTAAAGTTGCATGAACTCATACCTTTCTTTCTTGGCTGCCACTTTACCAATTTGAAGTGATTTACCTTCTCCTATTGAGATGGGCACTGAATCTTCTCCCTTGACTTAGATGTTTGCTTTCTCTTTCCTAAATTGATCATTAGGATTAAATATGGACTCCAAAGTGACAAGTCCTTTTGGTATTTTATTGGTTCTCAGCTGTACCACTTGATCACCATACTGTTCTTCTAACTTTTCCTGATTTTTGGTTGAGAACTCAGCTTCTTCTTACAAGAAATTGATGATTTTCTAGTCCCTTTAAAACACTTGCCAACTTACATTATAGTCTGGCACTGATGGCCTTATAATCACATGAATTTTTGACTTCATTTTATCTTCCTTGATACTCTCCACAACATCAAAGGCTTCTCTAACTATTGCAAGCCTATCAACAACTTGGTTTTATTTCCTAGGGATGGAGTTGATGCCAAAGCCTTCAAAATCTTAAATGAGGTCCCACGCCCTATTCTTATAACACTTGAGTAGGTCATTGTTGACAGCATGTTGTCCTTTAACTTGATTGAAAATCAACTCACTATCACCAAAGACTTGTAAGTTTTTTATACCTCTCTTTCTTGACCAATGCAATCCTTGTATCAAAGCTTCATATTTAGTAGTGTTGTTAGAACATGCAAACTAAAATCTAAATGCTAAATAATACTTAATGCCTTGAGGTGAAACAAGCATAGCTCCCTATGCACCTTGTCTACTTCTTGATCCATCAAAGAACAGTTGCCATACCTCATTGTCATCTTTATGATTTGGCTTGGTGATGCTAGGAATAGGATGATTTTCTTCATGCATGTAATAAACTCCTAGCTCAGATTCCTCTATTTCCTTGTAGGGATAAAAAGCATGTACCTTTCTTTCCCATTCATCAAGATTCAAATATGGAATGCTTCTAACTTTGGTGTCAGCTTCATCTATGCCTGGATATTCATCTTGAGCAAATGTTGAACAGTTGGCATTGATTGGGCTTAGAGTATGAGGCTCAATGTGAAAGTTTGTAATAGGTTTAGACTTGATTGTTGCCTCAGTTCCATATCTGGTCTAGAACAACATGTGTGACCAATCAAAAAATAAATAGCCTCTAATTCTAGCTATGAAATCCCTTGACAAACATAGTGCAAAAAGTGGTGGTAAATCTATCACTGACACATCTTGCAAAACAGTGACATTGGGGCATGTATGAAAAGTGAGGCTCAAATATTTAATTACCCTTAACTGTTGTTACTATTTTCCCATCCATTTGCACTACCCCTTTAGATATGACTTCATATTGAAGGCCCAACTGATCAACTATTTGCTTGGGCATTATAGAACTACTTGCCCCAGAATCAATCATACAATTATGTACTAGTTTATCCCCAATGATCAATGAAAAATAGAATGGAGGGGGCTTCAAAACTTTACCTTTATGTCCTCCAAGCTTCCCCTCAGGCTGAGCAACATTTGTGAGTACCTTCTCTTGCATATGAGCTTGTTGATTTGAAGTTTACCAATTCTTCATGGCAGCTTGTAGTAGATCCCTTTGTCCTGAGATGGATAGTGATTCCCACATAGATATATTCACATTTTTCTTCTTCATTTATTCAATGATGCTAAATGGGGATGAAACAAATCTTTTCTGCCCCCTAGCCTACACACTCTTTTCTTGTACATGGGCTGCAACAATTGGTATTTGAGCTAGTCTAGAAGGTGGCTTGGGTTGTCCTTATACATTTGAAACTACATTTGTCTTACCAACACTTTGTGGAGTGATGGAAGGTTATGGATCACCTATAGATAATGACTGACCTTCACCAATATTCCTCTTCTTTGACCATGTGTTAGCTACTACATTCTGAGAAATTGTTTGATTCATACCACAAAAATCTTCAGCTTGTCAATTCATAAGTGTAGTCTCATTTGGAGTTGTATTTTTCTAAGATGTTCCTTTTTTTTGGTTTGTTTATTGACTCACCTCACTCTCTACGCCAGTTTTTGTCACCATCAAAGCTTGTTTCAAAGCACCATTGAAGCACATAGACTAGTTATGAGGTTCATTGCATGGGAAACACCAATCATACTCTTGAGCTATATTATTTTCTACTGACACTAAGGCTTTAGAGGTAGATGCAACATTGGGGTTATAGGGCTGAAATGGTCTATTGGCATGAGGCCTTACTTAATTTTGATTTGTAGCTGAATTGGGTGGCCTATTAGGTTGATATGGTTGCCTATTAGGTGATTTTGAGACTGATAAGAAGGTCTTGTTGGTGCTAATTCTCATTTTGCAAAATGTGCCCTAATGTTCCATGTCCAAATCTGCTCAGAAAAATTTTATTTCTCGATTTGGTGGTCTGTAATTTGTCTTCCCTAGTTGAATCCTTCAAAAATGCCCAAGATCTTGTTGTTTTTCCCTAATTTGAAACAAAAATCCATGTGTGCCTCTTTTCATGCCCTAGTTTTTTCAATTTTTTGGGTTGTGTCGTTTTTCCTTCACCAAATCATGTAAGAAATTGTAATTGATCGAATCTGAAGTGTTTACAATTAAAAACCCAATCCCCAGGTCAAAAACAATTGTAAATCATGTTTCAATTGATTTAAAATCAACAAATCTGCCATCCTTGTTAAAATTTTCAAATTCTAGGGCATCCTCTATATTTTTTTACATTTTGACGGTCATACGTGTGTCATCTACCCATCAAATTCATCATCGTAACATATATGGTAACGTGGTGGGTTACTATTGGCCGGGGATGGTCGAGCAATGTTTCCAACTTATCATTTTTGGATTTTTTGGCAAAATGGCACATTTTGACCCATGGCTCCACTTTTTGCAAAGATAGCCTACGTGGCATGTTGTGATTAGTTGCGGGATTGGTGGGTGGTGGGTTTTCCTTTGGAAATTTTGCTCTCATTTTGCAAAATTCTTAAAGAAAAATTTTGGCCTGAAGGCCCATGACAAATAGGAAGAGGACATGTGGCACAGAAGGCATGCAGATGGCAGACGGAGTTGAAGAATTTTGATGTTTTTTGGGTCAAAGTGATAAGGTAAATTTTTGACCCGAAGGTCTTCATCCAATCATGAAAGGACACATGCCCAAAAAGGCAAAATGGAGAAGTAGTACTTTCGGAGAGTTTGAGATTTTCACCTTTGGAGGCAAAAATATCAAAAGTAAAGTTTGGTCCACCTTGCCGCATGAAAGAAATTTGTATGAGGGGGTAGAGGTTCGGGCCTCGGAGAAACTTTTGGAAATTTTAAAAATTTTGGCAAAGGGAGCTAAAGTCAAAATTGAAGGCGTGCCTCCACAGCCAATCTGTGGAGGACACGGGGCACTTTTCAAAGGAGCTAAATGGAGAGTGTGGGTCTGAGGAGAGTTTTGAAATTTTGTAATTTTGTGGGAAGGTCTAAAGGTGGAATAGGAGGCTTGGCTCTGTGACGAATCGGAGAACGCCATGTGGCAAAGTAGAGATCAAGCTTTCGGGCCCACGGGGGTTTTATGTCAAAATTTCTTTTTTTCAAAAAAGGAGTAAAATTGATAGAATTGGCCCACATTTTCAATGGGGCCCACATATGGACATGTGGCAGGCCCAGGAGGCAGGTGGGGAAATTTTACAAAATTTTCCAAATTTTTCAAAGGTTGCAAATGCAAATTTTAAAGGCAGAAGCCCGATCCAATGGTATTTTGACACGTATACTGCCTTATCCAAAGGTTAAAAAGGTAATTTTGGGCTTATGTTTAGGATCTCATCTGCCACGTGGAGGGATGGTATTTAAAGTTATCCAAAATTGACGGCAACTGTGCATTCTTCCTTCTTACCGCCAATGGAGCTCCAAGAAGCTTGGAATCATCATTTCTTTCTCAAATTGCATCAAATTTTATATGATTTTGCATCATCTTGGCCTTCTGAGTGTATTGGCATCATTTTTATGACTCAATTCCTTGATCTATGGTGTTTTTGATGAAATTTCTAATCTGGCCCGATAAAGACGTGAAAAGTGAAAATCAAAAGTTGTAGAGGTGAAAAGGTGAAAAATGATTAGTAAAAGATACTTGCAGGCCTGAATGATGAAAAACATGCCCCCCAAGATGGATAATGTTCCGAATTTTTTAGATGATTAAAAAAAATTGGGCATACCTGGCAACCTACGAGTTGTTTTTCTGTTTGATGTCATTTTCATCAGATCATGAGATTTTTTACAACAAAATTTGATCCCATGGCATATTATTTTCTTGGGAAGGATGAATCCAATGTGGCATATGGTATATAATCCATTTTTTGGAGAAATTGAAAAAGGAGAAATAATTTAGAATTTCACGGGAAAAACTGGAAGAAGCCCATTTCTCTGAGAAAACCGCCTGAGAGCAATTTTCAATTCCATTTTGCATCATATTTTATCATGTTGATTTGGTTTCAGCTGTAAATCCATCAATAAGCTCTAAGATTGTTCTTATGACATTCCTCTGCTAATATATTTGATCATTTCCTTGATTGTCTAGTGTTATCTCTTAGCAAATTTTGCATATACTTATGTTTCAAGATGTTTTCAATTTGTGTTTCTTGCTCATGTTGCAATCTTGTGTTTAGGATCTCTTTGATCATAGATGGTATCATTTCTTGTTGATGGTTTAATGGCATCTGCAATCTTATATTCAAAAGAGCCTTCATTTGATAGAAGATAAACAGAATTTAAAATCATTTTACTATCCTTGAATCTTGAGATTGTTTGTAAACCTTTGGGGGTACCTTAGGTCATGATCAAATAGGGATTTCTTGATACTTTGTCGGTGTATTTTCTTCAATGATTTTGTGGCATGTTGTCAAAGATTATGTGGAAGAGTGTAGATATGGGCCTCCATTTTTGCACATATCCTCGTTGAAGGAGTATTTTAAACCTTTTGAAGCATTCATGTTGTTTAGGTGTTACAAATTTCTTGCAAAGGTCCTCAAAGAGTTTGGTAATTTCTTAGTTGGTCTTGTCTAAAATCTCCCAACAATATTTTATTCAAAATAACTAATCATATCATGTACTATCCCTGCATTTTCATTGTGCATACAACATAGAAGAATCAAAATCTATTTGCAAAAGTATGCACAACAGAAAATCAGGATAATCCAATGTCTTTAGTAACCTTTGCCTTGTTTTGAGAACATACCCATGTTTTGAGAAGTGACAACTCTGTGAGAGTTCAGAATCTGGGGTGTTGATCATGTTTTCATCAAGGTCTACATTCCATATAATTTCAAGAAAAGAGAAGGGATATTTTCATCTCCTTCACCATTACAAAGGTTACAAAATAGGTCCTCTTACCTTGGTTGCATAGGCACAACCTAAAGCAGCTAGGACAAGATCAAGTTCTATTGGAGTGCTATCCATTTCTCCACAAACCTGAGTGTTATCTAGACCATATCCCCAGATACCTACGAAATACAACATGGTCTAATATATCCTTAAGATCCATGACACATCTGTGGTGCTTCTCAGACTAAAAAGGAGAACAAATTTGGAAACTAACATGAGAGGTGCCATTTCCAGGGACTTCTTGTAATTTCTTGGTGTTTTGAAGTGTTTGAAGAGTTTGAGAATTTGTGTATTTAGGTATTTGAGCTACTGACATTGTCAAGATATCATCCTATGCTTCAGATCTACAAGTTTTAAAACAAAGGTTTCAAGCTCAGCCTACCCTTTTTCATTTCTCAGTAGTTTAGAAACTTTTATTGCATTATGTTTGGTTGATTTAAGAAGAAGAAAGTCTAGATTTATAAAACCTTGCAAAGTTATCAGTATTATCAATACATTTGATAGAATTACTTTAGTGCATTCTTGCACAACTGAGGTGAAATTCCTTAGTGGTGACTCCATGCTGATTTTAATTTGGAAATACCTATGTCTTAAACTTTCTATCATTTATTTTTTTGTTTTTGATCTCTGCAAAACTAGAGGGAAAAATATCTCTCTTCCTTAAAGACTCTACTAAGAAATTGTTCTCAGATTTAAGAAATCTCAGAGTTGGAAGGGATAAGATTTTAGAAGGTGGTTAAATGTTAGACATCAAGCAAAGATATAGTTCATTGGTGAGAGAGATCAGTATTTGGTCGAGGAATATCACTCTTCTTCAAGTGATTCTAATTCAATCAATCCTCTCATAAACTTGTTTTCCTCAGCTAGTGAGGGTCCTTCTATTGCACCTGGTAAGTTCCTTCTCCAATCTACACCTTTGTGTTTTAATTCAAGTAAAACTTTCTAAGAAAATCAGCACTTAGAGGATACCAGTCTTGAGAATCACATTCTTGAGCCCCAAATATTTATCACCCCTCATCAGCTTCTCTCACCTCCAAGATCACTCCCAACAAACAATATGGCTCAACCTAGACATCCATTCATTTGTTAACACCTTTGGTCCTATAAATTTTAGAGGAATGGATGGTTACCAAAATTTTGTCCCACAAGATGTTAGAAATAGGTTGCCAAAATTCCAGGGTAACAATGCTATTATTGGCGATCAGCATCTCAAACTTTTTGATAACATGATGGAATATTTTTAGATAGAGTTTTAAGATGTGTATATTAAGTTGTTTAATCATACACTAGAAGAAGATGCTAGGGATTGGTACAAGGCTCTACTTGATAACTCTATTGATTCATGGATTGAAATGAAAAATGCATTTAGGTTGTAATATGGTGATAGGACTGATCGTAGATTTCTTTTATTTGAGTTTGAGAATATCAAGAAGAACCCTAATGAATCAGTCCATGACTTCAACACAAGATTTAACAATACTGTGAGAAGGCTACCTGTTGGTTTGTGGCCTTGTGATGAATCTTGTTTAATCAAATATGCAGATGCATTCGATAAGAAGGTAGCCTATTACCTAAGAGACAAGAACCCAACCAATATAAGACAATATTTCACCATGGTACTTCAAATTGAAAATAATATCAAGGCTGTTGGGAAACCTCTCAAGAGATATGGTGTAAAATTGATAAACCCTGAAAAACCTCAAGCTAGCAAGGATGCTGATTTGGAAGAGGTAGTAAAGACTTTGGTAGGGGCTGTCAAAGAAATATCATACAAGTTAGCCAAGAGATGAGAAAGGAATTGGGAAAACTTCACAAGGTCAGCCTAGGCAGCAAGCCACAAGATATATTTGGAAATCACCATAGGAATGATCAGAGGTTTGATGAAAAGGGTAAAGGGCCTGTTGGATCTATAAATAGACAACCCCAAACACATGAAAATATATTGTTCCTGACCCTCTAACTGCCAGGGTTGCTATTGTTGATGAAGTTGCTTGATATGGATTGGTGTGATAGATGTTTTCTTCCTCATTCTCCATGTGAAGTGGACCAACAAATTGATGAAGCTGATAATGAGGATGGAACTGATGATGATATTTACATGGTGGGTTGTTCTTCAAGCTCACAAGGGGGAGCAACATCTACTGAAGTAATAAGTGCTAGGACTGCTGGTACCTTTTGGGATTGCATCAAGCAGGTCCAAGTCTTTCTTCCCCCTCATGCTCTTGAGAGTTGATGTAGTGCAAGCTTTTGAAATTCCTAACAATGACTTTGAATACTTAAGAGCTTTGATGATTGAAGGTATGATGGTGGTATCCCTTCAGAGGAAGATAGAAAATTGTTGATGAATGTTGTTGTAGCTCAAGAGAAGGACTATAACACTAGAAAAAAAATTGTTAAGGGAGTTGGGCCTCAAGCCAAACCTAAAACACCCTTTCTCACAAGCATTCCAAAAGAAGATCCTAGGAAAGAAACACTTGCCAAAAGTTCTGCTCTCCCAAGCAAAAATTACAGTCCTTCTCATGCCCAAGCTGCCAAGAATCCTTTTCCATATTATGAATCTTCTTGTATCCCTTCCAATGTTGTCTTACCAAAGAATGTCCCCTATGACATAGCCTAAGTATTGAGCCAAATTAAAGTGAGTGTTCCAATCATTGAGTTGCTTAGAATTCCTGAGCATAAGAAGAGAGCATTTGAGTACTTGGGATTGAAAGAAGAGAAGGTCACCCCAGGCAGAAATGTAAATGTTGTTGAAACTCCACCTCAAATCATTGTTGACCTTGAAACACCACCAATAATTGAAGATCTTGGAGAGACACCTGAGGTATATTTGGGGACATCTTTGGTTGATTCCCAATTGAATGTTGATCCATTCTTCACAACTTTGCATCATAAAAGATAGGCTACTTCACAATTGTATGTTTGATTCTAGTGCATCATGTAATGTCATGCCTCTAGAAGTCATGAATGAGTTGGATATCAAAGTAACAACTGCCTATGGGAAGTGTACTGCCATGGATTCAAGGCAAGTGCCAGTGGTTGGTTGTGTGAAGGGTTTGATAGTGTAACTTGCAGCCTATCTGGGAAAGAATTTGAAATTAGATGTTGTAATTGTTGACTGCCCTACCAAGTGGGGTATGATTTTGTCAAGGAAATGGGCTGTAAGTGTTGGTGGTAGTGTTCAGATGGATATGTCTTTTTCCACCATTCCCATTGAGGGCAGCCTGGTCAAACTTTATGGAGAAAAGAAAATGTTACATCTAATTGAGGATCAAAATAATGCTTCCTATGAAGTGTTGTTTGTTGATGTAGATGTTGAGAATTTCATTAGTTTTGCTGATGGAAAAGAACAAAAAATGGACAGATAAAAATTCCTTGATATGGTAGGTTCTCCTTGGACCTTGTTATTTGATGGAGCTTGCTCCAAATTTGGAAATGGTGCTGGTATAGTTCTACTTTCTCCTAGTTTGGAAGAGTTTGTCTTTTTCCTTCAAACTTAATTTTGAATGCACTAACAACGTTGCTGAGTATGAGGCATTGTTGTTGGGGTTAATAATTGCATGGAAGTATGGAGTGAGAGATATTGTTGCAAAAGGAGACTCAGAGCTAGTTGTCAAACAAATAAGAAAATTGTATGCTACAAAAAATCAACGTATGAAACAGTATAAGCATGCATTTTGGGATCTAATTGAAATGTTTGATTCCTTTAACATTGTTTACCATGACAGAGGTCTTAATTTTGTTGCTGATAAGTTGGCAGTGCTGAGTTCTAGATTTGAAAATTGCACCATTTCACCTTATTGTGAATACAACATTAAAGTGCTGACTGGGCCAGCTGTCCCTGACAATGTGAAACATTGGCAAGTGTTTGATGATGATACTCAAGTGCTAAGGTTCTTGCAAAGCCATGGTGAGTTTGCATATCAGAATATTGATTGGGAACCAATGGTGTGTATGACTAAAGGAATAGAAACTCTATTTGGAAAAGATATCATCTAATTAAAAACAAACACCATTCCTAGAGGTATTGTGGCACTTGAGGAAAAATTTAACAACGCTGATTACATCATAAATAGAAACATGTATGCCTCAAGGTATTTGGAAGAGCATAACTTGGGCATCAAGGACAAACCAAGGAAGATTTGGTTGGGCAGTAATCTCAGCAAAGAGGAAAAATATTCCTATGCCCAACTTTTGAAAAAATATCAAGACTGCCTTGTTTGGTCCTATTCAGAGCTAAAAGCATATAGAGAAGATTTGTTTCAACATGATATCCCTCTGGAAGAAAATGTCAAGCCATTCAGATAGAGGTAAAGGCCAATTAATCCACTTCTCTCCATGAAAATGCAAGAGGAATTAAACAAGTTGAGAGATGGAGGTATTATTCAGCCTACTAGATATTAATCTTGGGTTGCAAACCTTGTGCCAGTCAGAAATAAGAATGGAGACATTAGAATTTGTGTGGATTTTATAAATCTAAATAAAGCATCCATGAAGGACAAATATCCCTTGCCAAATATGGAAAATATGTCAAAACTTGTGACAGGGTCAGAGTTACTTTCTACGTTGGATGATTTCTTGGGATACAATCAAGTGGTTGTTAAAGAATCAGAAAGACTTAAGACAAAAGTCACTACTCCCTAGGGTACATATGTTTTTTGTTAGGATGCCATTTGGATTGATGAATGCTAGAGCCACTTTTCAAAGAGAAATGGATGTTGCTTTTTCTGGTTACATCAATGAGTTCATTTCAGTTTACCAAGATGATGTGACTGTATTTTCAAGGCAGCGAGGTGATCATTTGTAGCACTTAGAGAAGATGCTAATCAGATGTAGGGAGTATGGCATTTCTATTAATCCAAAGAAGTGTCATTTTGGCATGCAAAATTCTGAGCTTCTTGGTCACATTGTATCAAAGGATGGTGTTATGATAGACCCTGTGAGAGAGTGGAAGCAATCAGCAAGGTACCTATCCCAAGAACAAAGAAAGGCATTCAAGTCTTTCTTTAGTTAGATTAATTTTATTAGAAGGTTTGTTTCCAAATTTGTTAAGTTGACTCTTCCTATCATAAGCATGTTAAAGAAGGACCAAGTTATCAGGTGGGAGGATGTTTCCATTCAAGATTTTGAAGGAATTAAGGATGCACTTAAACATGCACCTGTTTTAGCATCCCCAAATTACAAGAGGCCTTTTCAAATCTTTTCCTTTTCTTTTGAGGATACTATTCCTTCTATTTTGTTACAAAAGGATGAGAATGAGGCTGAGAGACCTATTACCTTCTTTATCAAGGATTTACAAGTTGTTGAGTTAAAATATACAATCATGGAGGAACAAGCATTTGCCTTGGTGAAAGCAACAAAGGTTTTCAGACCTTATATATTAAGTTCAAAAGTTGTTGCTTATGTTCCCCACACCATGGTGAAATACATCCTATCAAAAATGGAGTTCTCAAGTAAAATATGTAGATGGGTGAACAAACTATAGGAGTATGATATGGACATCCAAACCACAAAGTTGTTAAGAGGTTTGGGTCTTGCTAAGCTCATGGCTGAGAGCAATTTGTAGAATATGGAAGTGAATCAGCTAGAGGAAGAAAGGGTAGATGTGCTTGCAAAGTTGGTAAATTTTGAGTGGTACAAGGATGTAATATTTTACCTTAGACATCTTTTCTGTCCTGATAATTTAAATAAAAATCATAAAAGAGCCCTCAAGCTGGCTTCTCAAAAGTATATCATAACAGACCTTGGGCTGGCTTGGAAGAGCCCTGAGGGTATCCTCTTGAAATGTCATAACTGAAGATGAAGCTCTCAAAATAGTTGTTGATTTCCATGGGGGAGTTTGTGGAGGACACTTTGCTAGTAGGGTGACAGCACATAAGATTTTGAGAGCTAGTTATTGGTGTCCTATTCTTTTTAAAGATTCAACCCAGCTAGTTAGAAAGTGTGATAGTTGCCATCGTTTCTCTGGAAGACTAAAAGCTTCAGGCTCCCTTCCTTTGCAGCATGTATCAGTTGAAGCCCCCTTCAAACAATGGGGAATGGACTTCATTGGTGAGATTTCAGATCTTTCTAGTGCTGGTCACAAGTGGATTCTTGTAGCCATCTGATTATTTTACAAAGTGGGTTGAAGCAAGTCCCATCTAGAAAGGCAACACACCAAGTGGTAATGGACTTCCTATTGAATCATATCATATGCAGATTTGGAGTTCCAGTTAAGATTGTATCTGATAATGCCATGTGCTTTAGAGCCAAACCTTTAATGGCAATGTGTAATGAATATGGAATCAATCTGACTTATTCTTCAAACTACAACCCCCCAAGGGAATGGACAAGTTGAGTCTAGTAATAAGAACTTGCTGAAGATCATTAGAAGAACCTTGGAAATGAACAAGAAAAAGTGGGGAGAACAATTGAAGTTTGCAGTTTGGGCTGATAGAATAACTCCTAAAAGAGAAACTGGTAAAAGCCCGTTTGAATTGGTGTATGGAACTCAGGCTTTTCTACCCTTACATATACAATTATCTTCATTTCAGTTTTCCCAACAATTGGAAGATCAAGAGCATGGCCCATATGAATCAAGGATCAATCAGATTATTGAGCTTGATGAGGAGAGAAGAGCATCCCATCAGAGGCATATCAGATTTAGAGAAAAATTGAAGAGATTGTTTGACAAGAAGGTCACTCCTAGAGCCTTCAATATTGGAGATCTGGTTTTGCTGTGGGATAGTAGGCATGAAGACAAGGGAAAGAATGGAAAGTTTGATGCATTATGGATGGGCCCTTATACCATTGATATCAGAATTGGTGAACATACCTTTTTTCTCAAAGATCTAGATGGGGAATTACTGGAGCTGCCTGTTAATGGAAGACATTTAAAACATTTCATGGATTAATCCCCAAGTTGAGGTATGCACAAATTGTACAATTGTATAGTCTTTGTTTTTTGCTCTATTTTTTGCTATTTGGTGGCTTGCCCTTTGTTCTTGCTAGCCATTTTGGTTGGTTTCCAACTCATTTTTGTTGAGTGGTTCTAGTTTTTTGGGCTGCCTTGTGTTTTGACTCCTTTCCCAATGGATTTTGTTCACTTGGTCTATGTTTTGTCCTTGTGGCACTCACTGGGAGTACCCATCCCCAAGAAGGAGCCAATGTTGGTGCTAATTCTCAGTTTGCAAAATGTGCCCTAATGTTCCATGTCCAAATCTACTCAGAAACATTTTATTTCTTGATTTGGTGGTTTGCATTTCATCTTCCACAGTTGAATGCTTCGAAAATTCCTAAGATCTTGTTGTTTTTCCCTAATTTGAAACAAAAATCCATGTGTGCCCCTTTTCGTGCCCTAGTTTTTTAAATTTTCTGGGCTGTGTCATTTTTCCTTTGCCAAATCATGTAAGAAATTGTAATTGATCGAATCTGAAGTGTTTACAATTAAAAACCCAATCCCTATGTCAAAAACAATGTTAAATCATGTTTTAATTGATTTAAAATCAAGAAATCTACCATCCTTGTTAAAAAATTTGAATTCTATGGCATCCTCTATATTTTTTACGTTTTGACGGTCATACGGGTGTCATCTACCCATCAAATTCATCATCGTAACATATACGATAATATGGTGGGTTCCTTTTGGCCGAGGATGGTCTGGAAATGTTTCTAACTTATAGTTTTTAGAATTTTTAGCAAAATGGCACATTTTGAACCATGGCTCTGCTTTCTGCAAAGAGAGCCTACGTGGTATGTTGTGATTGGTTGAGGGATTAGCGGGTGGTGGGTTTTCCTTAGGAAATTTTTCTCTCATTCTGCAAAATTCTTAAAGTCAAATTTTGGCCTAAAGGCCCGTGGTGAATAGGAAGAGGACATGTGGCACAGAGGGCATGCGAATGGTGGAGGGAGTTGAAGAATTTTGATGTTTTTTGGCTCAAAGTGACAAGGTAAATTTTTGACCCGAAGGTCTTCGTCCAATCATGAAAGGACACGTGTCTAAAAAGGAAAAATGGAGAAGCGGTGCTTTGGGAGAGTTTGATATTTTTGCCTTTGTAAGTAAAAATCTCAAAAGTAAAGTTTGGTCCGCCTTTCCACATGAAAGAAATTTGTATGAGGGGGCGGAGGTTTGGGCCTTGGAGAAACTTTTGGAAATTTTACAAATTTTGGAAAAGGGAGCTAAATTCAAAATTGAAGGCAGTGCCTCCATAGCCAATATGTGGAGGACACGTGGCACTTTTCAAAGGAGTCAAATGGAAAGCATGGGCCCGAGGAGAGTTTTAAAATTTTCCAATTTTGTCGGTAAGGTTTAAAGGCGGAATAGGAGGCTTGGCCCCATGGTGAATCAGAGAACGCCATGTGGCAGAGTAGAGATTGAGGCTTTCAGGCCCACCGGGGGTTTTATGTCAAAATTTCCTTTTTTCAAAAAAGGAATAAAATTGATAGAATTGGCCCTCATTTTCAATGGGGCCCACATATGGACACGTGGTAGGCCCAGGAGGGAGGTGAGAAAATTTTGCAAAATTTTCCAAATTTTTCAAAGGTTGCAAATGCAAATTTTAAAGGCAGGGGCCCGATCCAATGGTATTTTGACATGTATACTACCTTATCCAAAGGTTAAAAAGGTAATTTTGGGCTTATGTTTGGGATCTCATCTACCACGTGGAGGGCTGGTATTTAAAGTTATCCAAAATTGATGGCAACTGTGCATTCTTCCTTCTTGCCGCCATTGGAGCTCCATGAAGCTTGGAATTGTCATTTATTCATAAAATTACATCAAAGTTTCATATGATTATGCATCGTCTTGGCCTTCTGACTGCATTGGCATAATTTTTATAGACTCAATTCCTTGATCTATGGTGTTTTTGATAAAATTTCTACTCAGGCCTGATAAAAACATGTGAAAAGTGAAAATCAAAAGTTGTACAGAGGTGAAACGATGAGGTGAAAAGGTGAAAAATGATTAGTAAAAGATACTTGTAGGCTTGAATGATGAAAAGCATGCCCCCTGGATGGATAATGTTCCGAAATTGTGAAATTATTAGAATTTTTTGGGCATACGTGGCAACCTACGAGTTGTTTTTTCCATTTGATGTCATTATCATCAGATCATGAGATTTTTCAATACAAAAATTTGATCCCATAGCATATTATTTTCTTGGAAAGGAAGACTCCAATGTGGTATATGGTATATAATACATTTTTAGAGAAATTGTAAGAAGAGAAAGAATTTAGAATTTCACGGGAAAAACTGGAAGAATCCCATTTCTCTGAGAAAACCACCTAAGAGCCATTTTCAATTCCATTTTACATCAGATTTTATCATGTTTAGTTGGTTTCATTTGTAAATCCATCAAAAAGCTCTGAGATTTTTCTTATGACATTCCCTTGCTGATATATTTGATCATTTTCTTGATTGTCTTGTTTTATCTCTTGGCAAAGTTTGCATATACTTATGTTTCAGGATGTTTTCGATTTGTGTTTCTTGCTCTTGTTGCAATCTTGTGTTTAGGATCTCTTTGATCATACATGGTCTAATTTCTTGTTGGATGGTTTAAGGGTATCTACAATCTTATATTCAGAAGCAGCCTTCATCTAATAGAAGATAAACAAATTTAAAATCATTTTACCTATCCTCTGAATCTTGAGATTGTTTGTAAACCTTTGGGGGTACCTTAGGTCATGATCAAATAGGGATTTCTTGATACTTTGTTCGTATATTTGCTTCAAGATTTTTTAGTAGGTTGTCAAATATTGTGTGAAAGAGTACAGATTTGGGCCTCCATTTGTGCACATATTCTGGTTAAAGGAGTATTTTAAACCTTTTGAAGCATTCCTATGTTGTTTAGGTGTTACAAATTTCTTGCAAAGGTCCTCAAAGAGTTTGGTAATTTCTTAGTTGGTCTTGTCTGAACATCTCCCAAAAAAAAATTATTCAAAATAACTAACCCTACCCAATACTAACCCTGCATTACATTGTGTGTCAACAAGAGAATACAATATTTACAAAAATGCACAAAGAAAATCAGGATAATACTATTTCTTTAGCAGCCTCGGCCTTGTTTTGAAAGCATTTCCATCATTTAGTAGTGACAACTCTTTTGAGTTTGAATAGTGGAAAATTTATCATGTTTTCCCAAGGTCCCTTCCATAAAATATGCAAAATACAAGGATATCTCCACATCTTTCACCAAACAAAGGCTGCAATATAGATTTTCTTGCCTTGGTTGATAGGCACAACCTAAAATAGCTAGGACAAGATCAAGTCCTATTGGAGTGCTATCCATTTCTCCACAAACCTAAGTGCTACCTAGACCATATCCCCGGATACCAACGACATACAACATGGTCTAATCTGTCTTTAAGCTCCATGACACATCTATGGTGTTACTCAGACTTAAAAGGAGAATAAATTTGGATACCAACAGGTCTAAAACTTTGGTCTTGCTGCCTCTTGAGTGTAACCAGCTCATTGCCTAAATTTTGTAATTATTTCATGACTTCTTGAAGTTCATTTGAGGCACTAGAGGATGAACTAGAAGTTTCATTTGAACTTTGATTTCTAGGAGTTGGAATAGGAGCTAAAATAGGTGCTTGGCTAGTGCTTAGGCTTTCCAAGTTTGGATATAAGGGTATGGGAGGCCTATGAGTTAGTTTACCATCTTAGATCAAACAATTATTAGCCCTAATGGCAATGCTATAAGCTGCAAGTATATTTACACCTCCCATGGATTGAATTAACATAGAAATATCAGAATTTAAGCTTTGAGATAGTATAAGAAAGCACCTTTAGCTGTTGGCCTTACTGCCACTAGGATTCTATCCCATGTTCTTTGAAAACTGAAATTGAAGTTTGTTAGCTACTCATTGGGAGCTCTCTTGATAGTTGTCAGTTGTTCCAATAGAGACAAATTATCTCCCTTTTATCTAAACTTCTCATGGAGAGCTATGCACAACTAGCTCCAATTTTTGATAGAGCCTGCCCCAAGGATCCTAAACCATTATAAGGGGATTCCCTTTTAATGAAGATGCCAGCAATTTTATAGCAATTTGCATCTCAACAATCTCATAGATTGCACAAACATTAGCAATGTCTTTGACATGATCACCAGGAGTGGTCTAAGTTTCCCCAGTAAAGTATGGGATGTTCTTTAATGCTACAAATGGAACTAGATTTTGTGCATTAAGAGTAAGTGGGCTGATACCAATGAAGTTGACATAAAGGTTGTGTTGTACCATTTTAATTGGCCTAAGAACCCTTGTTGATTGGGTGAAAGGTCTACCAAGTGGAGGATTTGATAGATTTCTGTTTGGTGGAGATGGAGACCTTTGAATTCTTCTTCCTCTCTCTCTTCTTCCTGGGGATAACTATAGATACTCAGACAATCCCTCTTCTCTAGCTCTTGACCTTGTTTGAATCCTTCTCATTAATCTTCAGACTTGGACTACTGAAACCAGTTGATTTTATCTCTTTGGAGTCGCTAGATGTGCAAAGCAGGGCTCTTTTTAAGCAAGAAACTTACAAAAAATGCACATAAACTTTTTTGTAATGAATATTAAGACTTCTAAGGTCCCACAAGGTGTGCCAAAACTGTTAGTGTAAATCAGCAGCACCCCCTAAATGACCTTCAGATCTGCAAGTGAGAAATGGGTCATTTAGTGTGATTGCACAACATTGAATCTTTTCCCCCAATGTGGGACTTGTAAAATAGGAAAAGACTCTCCAGATTAAAGTATGGTTCCTCTAATCCTCTGATCAGATGTATACATGAAATTTATAGAGGTTTAACTCAAAATCCTACTCTAATTTTGCCAAGGAGACAAGGATAGAAGAAATAAAAGAAGGTAAAACTAAACTAACAAGGTGATACACCAAAGGAGTGATGGACATCTATTTCTAAAAATTGACATAGATTATAAAAATGCAACATACATCATGCACAAATTGCTAAAATGTAATGAAGGATTAGAATGAAGAAAACAACACAAGAAAGGATTGAAAACTCATTCACAGAGCTTGCATTGTCATTTCCATTCTTTATACAGTGCATTATAACAACAAGGATGTAGAAAACATGTTTCAGTTCTAAAAGAGGTCTGATATTCATCAAATTCACTTGCCAGGGTGAAGGACGGAGCCTGCAGATCATAAAAATGTCCAACCCTTACAAAATGAGCCAAATCTGGATTTTAACAATGAAAACTCGAGCCCGGGTAAGAGAAACACGAGAAAAATGAAATGAATGATCCAACCATTGACAAAAGTCATCAAAATAGCATAGGTACCCTTAAAATTTCATTCCCCAAGATTTTTGACCATACTGGAGAATAATGGAAGCCACACTGCATTAAAAATGGTGGTTGGATGTCAATTCTGCTCTTTTCCCCATGCTAGAGGTTTTTTCTCACTTTTAGCTCACTAAAATACACCAAAAACAAAATTTAAGATTCCATCATTTAGAGGACTTCAATATCTTTCCAATGACACCAAAATCAAGAAAAACTGAGCTCTGGATCGAAAGATATGCCCCTCTGAAGATTTAGGGAAAAACAGGGGCAAAAATCAGGTTGGCGAGCCGAAACCCAAAATTTTTCCCCTTTTTGAATTTTGGAAAATTTCCCAAAAAAACTCCATGCCCCACTGCTATGATGTCATGTGGTACTTTCCCATTGGTCTGTGGGTTCAAATGGCCATTTTACGCCTTTTTGAATTTTGGAAAAAAATCAAAAATTCCTCCGCTGACCCGCCATTTCACTGCCACGTGGTGTCCTCCTATTCGCTAGCGGGGGAGTGCTCCAAATTTTTCCTTTAATGCTGCTAACACCTTTGGAAAAGTTTTCAAATTCTCCTTGCACCCCTGACCTCCTACGCAAATAGGACACGTGGCATTTTTCTGGTTGGTCTGCGGGCCTTCCGGCCAAAATTTTTCTTTGCACCATTCTTTGGAAAAAAGTTTAACTTGCTTCCCACCAGTCCGACCTCTGATGCCATGAGGCGTCTTCCTATTTTATGCAGGTCTTCAAGCCAATATTTTCCTTTGTGCCCTTTACAATTTTTTTGAAAATCCAAAATTCACTCCACCGACCTGACTCTTGCCGGCCTTATGGACACGTGGCGGCCTCCTATTGGTTCGCAGGGCATCAAGCCAAAAAATTTCTTTGCGCCCCCGCCGAGCCCTTAGGAAATTTTTATAACTTCCTCTTCCAACCTGCCATTCTTCTACCATGTGTCATCCTCCTATTCGTTGTGGACCTTCCTAGGGAAATTTTCCCTCAAAAACTCCTCTGAGCCATAAATTGGAAAATACAAGGAGTTAGAAGGAAAAATTTACCTTTCTGAAAAGGTGAGAAAATTATCTATCTAATGAAGCCATTTCCAGATAATTTTGAGTGCTTGAAAAGTGAAAACATTTGATTGAGGCACAAGGAAGGAAGGAATGAAAGGAAGTTAGCCAAAAATAAGCAAGGAGCTTATTTTGGATAACACAAGCTATGAAAAAGGGAATCATTTGGTAGTATTCTTCCTAGAATTCCTCTTTCCATGACATGCATGATTTATAACTTAAAATAAAACCTTCTATTTTGCATGTCTGCCACCTATTTCCAAGTAATTGACTTCTTCCAATAACTTAAAGTAACGAATTTTTTAAAGCCAATTACCTAAGTTTTACAATTTAATTGATTACTCAATTACTTTGTCAAATAAAATAAGAGAAAGAAAGAAGAAAGAGGATAAATTAGAAGAAATTTGTTACCCTCTCACTCTTATTATTATTTCATACTTTTCATGTTGATCCAAATTGTATTACACCTCTGCCTCATGAATGATCTAAATGATATATCTACCTTAAATTTGAGATGCTTTTTCTTTTTCATATGTTGTTGAATCATTTCCTTTGATTCTCACCAAACTGGATCCAAGAGTAGTTAACTGTGATTTTCTTGCTGGTGTTTCCTCTGACATGTTTTCCCTCTTATCCTTAAAGCTTTTACAGTTCTTATCTAGTACGTGCACCAGTAAAGTGCAAGTGAATTCAATGAAGGATTTAATTAGAAGATTGGGAGCTCATGTGCCATCTCCTGAAAGGAATTTTCCATGCAATGAATTCTACATGGGTTGCATTAGAAACAAGAGAATGATTTTTTTCCAAAAGCCTTTGCAACTATGAGATCTGGATATGTCAATTAAATTGGTGATAGGTTCAAGGCCTATGTATGTATTATTTACTTCAAAAAATTTGGATGCTATGCATGATTATGTTGATCCTTCTCTTTCATCATGTTTCATTATGCCTAGAATAATCTTTATCTGAGCTCTTTTTCTTTTAATTCTTCCAGAATCCTTTGTAATCGGATCAATTTTTTTATATCCAGAAATTTCTTCTTATTCAGAAGATATATTCAACACATCCCACATTGACTTGAACTTCCTTTCACTAATATGATCACCTGGGCACTTATACCAACATGAAGACAATTAGAATAACAAAAAGTAGGCTATTCCAACCCAATGCGCCAAAATTGGAAGCTTCCCGGAAATGGAAAACACTCTTTACTACAAAATCTTCCTTCCCTTGGCACCAAAACATGTCCAGGCTGCAAACTTTATCAAAAATAATTAACTACTTCTCAATTATGGTGTCACATGCTTATATAGCCATCTACATGCTATTTATAATAATTTCCCTTTCCTATTTCTGGCAATTTAATTAATTAAAAGTCATGCCTCTTTATCCAATTTGGGAGCCCAATTCTGCATGCTTTTGATTGCTTTTAATGAATTCATTTTATTTATTTTTAGGATGCATCCTTGACTTCTCTTTAGCTCATCCACTTGTATTTACTTTCTTACTATTTATGGCGCCAAACTCAGCTAGAAATACCATTAATCACATGCATCAATGTCAAGGTGGGTCGCACTTTTTGGAAAGGGTGAATGCTAAAAATAGGAAGTCAAATTGATGGGAATTTCCACCCTACAGTGCAGCTCCAAAAATCCCCTCTTCCACTTAAGTGATTTTTCCTTCATCATGGGAATTTTCACCCTGTAAGTGTGATGCCCATTAAAACAACCCACTTGAGACCCAAGAAACAACCTAGGGTTAGTCAAGAAAATTATGGAATATTTTTTTTTAAATTAGAAGTTCCCACAACCAGGTTGCAAGACAACAGTTGACACTACCAAGTTCTGGAACAAGTCTAACATTATTAGAACATACTTTTCATTTATTAAAAATTTCTAGAGGTCACATGATCCAAATTTTAGGGTTAGAAGTTTCAATAAGGTTCAGGGGGTAAAATATCACCATACCCACTCTCTAAAAGGCTTAGAGTTTCAACTTGATTTATCTCACACTTAACGCAATAAAAATTTCAATCAATCATTCCCATTGAATAGGAAATTTTCTCACCTTTCTAGTGATATAAAGAAGTCCTCCTAACTCCTTGTAAAACTCCAGCTATGGACTAGCGGAGCTTAGGGGTCAAATTTTCACCCAAGGGGACACGTGTCGAGAGGGAAAGAAAACCCTTTATTGGGTTGGTAGGTCGCAGGGTGGAGTTGGAGTTTTGTTCTAGCAAGGGAGAAAGAACCAAATTTACGTCACATGCTCGTGGTTCTGCCAGGGACATGTGTTGCCCAACATCCGTGGTGGGGAAGGAAGGGAGAGGGAAAGGCGCAGTGGCAGGAGTGATTGGGAAACTTTTCCAAAGGGGAGGGTGAAAGGGGTAAAAGCACGCGTGGGTCCATGCGTCCACGGAAGGAGGTTTTCCCAAGGCAATGCAAGAGTGTGGGGCCATAGGAGGAAACACACAAAAATTCCAAAACAAAATTTTCAAAAGGAAAAATGGTCACAAGGATTTCGCTCCCTCCGCTAACACCCAATGTTGCCATGTGACAGCATGTCATAGGTCGCGGGCCGGTAGGGAGAAAGGTAAAAATTATCCCAAAGTTTTTAAAAGGCCCAAAGGGAAAAAACAATACCCTGCCTTTGTCACTGCCCTATGACGACACGTGGTAGACTCTGATTGGCTGCGGGCTAGTGGAGAAAAGTTCAAAAATTTCCCCAAGTAAATTTTTTTTCAAAATTTTTCTAAGGATTTTTAACGGGAAATTTTTGGGCCGCAGGCCCGCCATGGAAAATTTTCTAAAATTTTCCCACCAAGGCAAGAAAATTTTAGAGGACCATAACTTGAGCTAGAAAGCATTGTTTTTAGCAAACGAGGACTTTCTGGAAAGCTCTCAATGCCCTCTTTGCATAGGAATCATAAATTTTACATTTTGATTAAGGTTTAGGGGTCAATTTTTCAAAAACAATATGCAGGATTTTAAATAGGAAATTGATAAGTTTTAACTTATTAATTTGATTCAATTTGATCTCCTCCTTTACTCAACATGCCAATAATTCATGGAGGATTACTTTAGGAAGGATTTAGAAAGATTTAGAAAAGTAAATTTGCTCAATTTATTCCAATTTGAATTTTGTTCAACAATTGATAGAAAATGGCTAAGGAAGGGATTGGGCTCGATTTTGCAATGTTTAAATTGTTTTCTCAAGTGTTCCTTGTCAATTTGAGTTCGTTAGTGTCATAGCATGCCCAATTATATACTTTTCAAGTTGATTACAATGTACAGGCCCGATCTATACTTTTTTATTAAATATATTGCCAGTTTTATATTTTCAACAGAGATCTATTTCTTTTAAAACTATATAACAATTTTATCATTCAAGTGTGGAATTTCATTTCTAAATTAATCCAATACATTCAGTTGTTTACAAACAAATCATTTCAAGATAAATTACAAATTTTGATTTCCAATTTAATATATTTCAAGAAAGAGACAAAGCAATATAATTCCTTCATACGTATTTCTTCTTTTTCCATTTTCTAGACAGAGATTTTAATCACTAACTAATATTCCAATTTGAATCAACAATGCAAATGAGAGAAACTATTACAATTCTTTATTAATTCGAAGAGAGATACATCTTTACATCTTTCCATGTTTGAATGCAATAACACATTTCTATTTCTTTCTTTCCAATAACATAACAACGTATGAATATCCTTCACATTCAAATGTACAACTTTCACAACCAATTACAACATCCTTTCTTCATAAATATAATATTACAATTTCATCAACATTATAGTGGGAAAGGTTACAATGAAATAAACTTCACAAGGGACTGTCAAAACTACATTTTCTTTTGCTCCAAAATAGCAACATGCAAGCTTGCTTTTTCTTTCAAATGATCATAACAAGAGTGAGGGAAAGGTAACACTCTCCACCCAACCAAGATATCCAATGAAAGGAGAATCCTTCATTCATAATTGGCCCCCGAGCCCCAACCACAATACAATAAGAGGTGTAATTCAACCCATGGTAAAAACTAGCTTCCACAACACACAATATTCTTTCAACATGCATAATTCATATAAAATACATTTCACACAAAAATAGTAGTTTAAAACAACATTTGAAAACAATCAAAACAAAACTCAGGCTTGAACATGCAAGCCAAAGGAGCAAGAACTATGGGGGAAGCTACTTATGCCTCCCAATGGAAATTGGGCATCCACCAGAATAAACTACCAATACATTTCACCACACGTATCCTTATAACCCCCACAATCCCTCCTTATGCCCCCCACAGATTTCCTTATGCCCCCACAAAGTAAGAAATGCAAACTATTTCTTTTCCATGGTAGATCCCAAACCTAAAATCCCTCCACAAAATTTTGAAGCCAATGGCATTCCCTTATTCCCCTCACATGGATTCCCCATAGCCTTCTCCTACATCATTCCTATGGTATTCTACCCAACCAGCCAACAATACATAAAACGTTCACCATTCACACAACACACAACAAGAAAATAGCAACATAAAATAAGAGTTAAACTCCTACCTCTCCATGGTAGATTTTGTTTCCAAATAGAAATCTTTAATGCCCAAAACATAGTCATAAAACAACAATCTCCCAAGTATGCAAACCTTTCTCCAAGCTCCTTCCAAAAGTAAAAGCTCCAACACAAAAAAATGTGTCCCCAAAGAAGTAAGAAAAATGATTCAACAACCCAAAACAAGCCAAGAGTTTGAATTTTATAGAAGAGGGAAGAAGAGAGGATGATGTGGATCCATGTAGGATTCCACATCACACATCCTCAAATTCAAACACAAAATACAAAACTTCATTCTCACAAGAACAATAAATAAGTGGGTGAAAATATGACAAGTTACTTGCACACTCCAAAAATCCCACACACCAAAGGACTGCAAAATAAATAAAATGTAAGAGAGTGCAATCAAAACTTGTAACATGATAATAAAATGCATTATAAAATTCTAAAATCACCTCTCCAACCATAAATATGGCTGGTAAATTAAATTGAGAGGCATGGGACAAGTTTTACTTGTCCCACAAGCCTCCAAAAACATCCCCCTATGACATTCAAATTTCCATGGAGGTGGAGTGTTTCATACTTCAAAATATGACTTATACAACTCTTACACACACTTACATATTAAATACAAAGAGCCAAAAACTTCCATTATTACTTTCCCCTATCCCAATTTGATTTATTTTAACTTTAACCATATGTTTTCTCACATTAATTCTCCACAACATAATTAAATAAAGAAATGAACACGTCACTAATAAAATACATACAACAATAAATAAAAGGAAACACATTAATAAAATACACAAACCCATGGTCACATATAAGGGTGATCCCCCCCTCATGGGAATTCCTTAAAAAACAACACACATACACAAAACAAGTTGTCAAGGTGACCTTGTCGAATTCACCTAGAATTCCATTGTGGTTGGTCTATGATCCCCGCGATGTTTGTTGTGATATTTTAATCCTGCAAAACACAAATACCTCCTTCAACCTCGTGGCCATATCAAAACATCCAACATGATATAAATGAAATCACAAAACCAACTATCTAAATGAATCACAACAACATCAAAGTAACAACTACATCATTTGCATTTTAAATCAACCACTATATCATCATTGTATAATATCCATTTTCTAGTTATACTCACAATATCCAAAAGTCATATGTCTGAACAACATCCATGAAACATCTATGTCAAATAATGTATCATCATCCACATATAAGGGGTCTCTAATAATCATCATTCATCGTAATCAAATCAAGATCAACAATAATCCATGATCAAATGTCTAACATCATACTAAATCAAAGCATAATAATGTCCATAATGAAATCAACCATTATAAAATAGGTATCAATAGGTGTCAAAGGGAAGTAGGCACTACATCCCCCTCCCCTTAGACTCAACTTCCTCCTGGAAGTCACTAGAACAAATGTGGAAACTGAACTTGTAATGAAGTAGCATCCTCCCATGTAGCTGCAGTCTCATCATATATGTCCCACTACACCCAAACCGTATCAACCTCTCTGCCTCGAAGGTCTAGGGTCCTGCAATCTAGGATGCAAATGGGCTGCACCATCACCTGCCCCTAATCCTACACCTACAATGATATCCAATCTAACACATGAGAAGGATATGTAATATATCTCCTGAGAACTGAAACATGAAAAACATCATGTATGCGAGACAAGCTAAATGGCAATGCTAGATGGTAGGCCAAAGGTCCGATACACTCAAAAATCTCAAAAGGACCAACGAATCTAGGAGCTAACTTATAACCTTTTCCATAACGAATAGGGCTCTTGTGTGTCCTGAAACGAAGGAACACCTTCATGCCCACATCAAAATTATGGTCGATCCTATGTTGATCTATATACCTCTTCTTCCTATCTTGTGCCTCTTGTAATCTCTACCTGATCAACACCACATTTTACTCTATGTCCTATAAAAGAGCTAGTATAAGAGATACTTTGTCCTCTAACCTATCCCGGCTAAGAGGTGTCCTGGACTCTCTACCATACAAAGCCTAAAAAGGAGCCATGCCTATAGAACTCTGGAAACTATTATTGTAGGAAAACTCCACTAAGTATAGGTACTCCTCCCATTTAATATGTTGATCCATCACATACATCCTAAGCATGTCCTCTAAAATATGATTCACCCACTCATTCTATCCATCAGTCTCAGGGTGATATGATGTGTTGAAGTTGATTCTCATCCTGAAGACATACTGCATGGTAGTCTAGAAATGTGAAGTGTACAAAGGATCGCGGTCACAAATGATCTTCTGTGGAATCCCGTGTAGCCTGATAATATCATCCAAATATACTCGTGTCACTACTCTAGTTGTGTAAGTGGTCTTCACTGAAGAAAAGTGAGCCACTTTTGTCAATTTATCAACCAAGACCATAATGGTGTCATGGTGATATCTCGCCATCAATAGTCCAACAATGAAATCCATAGAAATGGTGTCCCACTTCCATTCTAGTATAGCATGACGATAAAGAAGGCCTGCTGGATGCTGATGCTCAGCCTTAACTCTCTGGAACTCTAAAAATTGTGACATGAACTGATCCACGTCTCTACGAATTCCTCTCCAAATGATACAACTATCACAAGGTGGTGTGCATCTTCTTCACCCCGGGATGGGCTGAATAAGGTGTACTATGTGCCTCTACCAAGATGTCCTGCCTCAAGCCTCCATCTCTGGGAACATATATCCAGCCCATGTGCCTGAGAAGACCATTTGTCTCTAAGGAAAACCCATCAAAATTCCTCTCAAGGGGTCTCTATGACTTGATCTCTTCTCATACTGCAATGTAGAATCTTTCAAGAGGAAGCTACTGAAGGATCCTACTCCAAAAATATGTGCTCACTGAAGTGGCCATAGGCACATGTCTCCATCTGCTGAGAGTGTCTACTACCACATTCTCCTTCCCCTTCACATGCTGAATCTCCATGTCATAATCACAAAGTAACTCCATCCAACATTGCTAACAAGCGTTGAGATTTGGCTACGTGAAGAGGTGGCGAAGACTCAAATGATCTGTCCTAAGTGTGAATCTCCTACCAAGAAGAAAGTTCCTCCAACAAACCAAATCATGCACAACTGACATAAGCTAAATATCATGGGTTCGATAATTAAGCTTGTGATATTTGAGTTTACAAGACTCAAAAGCCACTACTCTACCCTCCTGCATCAACACACCTCCAAGGCCTACCAATGAAGCATCTGTGCAAACAAAGAACTCACCCTGTGGATCTAGCACTGCAAGGATAGGTGCTGTAGTGAGGAATTCCTTCAGTCTCTTGAAGGCCTACTCACATTTTTTTGACCAAACAAACTTCTTCCCTTTCCTCTAAAGGGAAGTGATAGGGTGCGCAATTTGAAAGAATTCTTGAATAAATCTCCGGTAGTAACCTACTAATCCCATGAAACTATACACCTCATTCACTGTAGTGGGTGCTGGCCAATCCATTATTGCTCTAATTTTAGAAGGATCGATGGTGATACCTTCCCCAAAAATGATGTGACCCAAATACTGCACCTCTATCTGAAAGAAAGCACACTTCTCCAAGTTCTTGTAAATCTACTACTCATGAGGACACTAAAGAACCTGGCAAAGGTGCCCCTCGTACTCCTCACACATATGTGATTATATAAAAATGTCATCTAGGAAGATAAGCATGGAGTGATCTAAAAAGGTCCTAAATACCCCATTCATCAAACTCATGAACACTGCGAGGGCATTATTCAAACCAAAAGGTACCACTGTGAACTCATAGTGCCCATATCTCATAGAGAAGGCGGTCTTATGAATGTCCACCTCCAAAATCCTCAGTTGATGGTAGCCTAACATAAGGTCAATCTTAGAGAAAAATGTGGCTCCCTTCATCTGATCAAAAAATTCATCAATACGAGGAAGAGGATAACGATTCTTGATCGTTTCCTTGTTCAGATAGCAGTAATCAATGCACAACCGTAAGGATCCATCCTTCTTCTTCACAAAGATCACTGGTGCACCCCCAAGGGGATACACTAGGATGGATAAGGCCCTTCTCTAAAAGGCCCTCAAGCTACAACTTGAGCTCATAGAGCTCCGGAGTGGTCATCTAATAAGGTGCTTGTGGGATAGGCTCTGGTTCAGGAACTAGATCTATATGAAAATCAATCTCATGTGGGAGTGGTAACCCCGGTAGCTCCCTTGGAAATACATATGTAAACTCTCCCAAAATGGGATGATCATCTAGCGATGGTCCACTAGACCCATCCTTTGATCTGTCACTAATTGTAACAACATACATCTGATAACCCCATCACACACACCGCTTAAGCTGCATAGTGGAGATGGTGCAAATAAAAATGGGTCTCCTGACCCCTGAAATCACTGACTCAACTCCTAAATCATCAACACAAGATATAGTCTTGTGATAACAATCCATCCTGGACCTTTGTGCAGATAACCAATCCATACCCAAAATGACTCCATATGAGCCCAAAGGAAGGATACAGAGATCTGAGGTGGTGTTGAAAGGTCCCAAATCCACTACACACTTCTTAATTAAGGAGTCTATAGAGATCTTGGCTCCAAAAGCCATCTCAACATCCCAACTAAGACCCTACCTAACTGTTACCAACGTGTATCACTAAACTAAAGATGGTGCAATGAAAGAATCAGAAGAACTAGAATCAAACAATACAAAGGTAGGAATACCACTAATGCTACATGTGGTCTCAATAATTTTGCTCTCATGCCCTACCTGGCAGTTCTTAACTGCTACATAAATCCTGTGGTTGCGTCCCATGTCACTAAAAGTCAGCTCGGATATTTGTGTCTTACCCTTATTGTTAGGGTTCTATGGGCAATCTCTCCAAAAATTCCTAGTAACTCCATAGCCAAAGCATCCTCCTGATCCTCCCCAATGAGTAGCACCTCAAGTAGGTGCCCTGGAAGTCTATGGTGCGGAACCTAATGATCTAGCTGTGGTGTACTGAGGTCTTTGCTAGTGAGCTCCTACTTACTAAGCTCTAGGTCCACCCTGTGTCTTGATGGGACCCCTAAGAGGATGCCCCATACTCCAACCTCTTTGTGCATCAGGTCTCTATGGAGTTCTATGAGGTGGGTAGGACTACTGCTATTACACCCTAAAGGATAACTGTGCTGAATCCTATCCACCACAAGGAAGGGGTACTGACCCCCTCAATATACCATCATGCATCTACTATATGCAGCTCCGGACTTGGTCTCTAGCCTGCTGGGTATTTCCCTAAGTCTCCTCTACAATATAGGCCTTCTCAACGGCCTCAGCTAATGTCTATCGGTAGTGGATCCACACTGAACCTCCAATATCTAAATTCAGGCCCCAGATGAAACTGTGAATCTGCACCTGCTCATCTTGCATGTACTCTACATACTGGAGTAGATCTAGAAATCTACTCTCATACTCTGCTACCGAAAGAGATACCTAGAGGAGGTCATGGAACTCATCGATCCTCTACTGTATGAACCTCCATGAAAAATATCTGCTCCTAAATCTCTCCTCAAATAGCTCCCATGTCACTGTCTCAAAATCTACATGGAACTTCTACTCCTCTATCCTCCACCATACTCCAGCTCTATCCCTAAGTAGATGGATCGCAACACAAGCTTTCTTGTTGCTAGAACAAGGAAAAATCTTGAAGCAACCACTCAAGCTCACTAGTCAGGCCTCTACCTGAAATCCACCCATGTCACCTGAGTAGTGTGAGGGCCAAAGCTTCAAGATCTCCCTGATGTGATCTATAGTCATGGTCTGATGGCCTCTAGGTCTCTTTCTATGCTCATCCCTAACCCTAGGGCTCAGAGACCTCTCTCTATGCTCTAGAACTCTGTCACCCTGTCCCCTAGGTGGTGACTCTTCTCTGGCTAAATCTACATGGGAGTTATCTCCTCTATGCTCCTCGTTGGGTTGAGGAGATACCTGACCCTCAATGGAAGGGGTTGTGTCATGACTAGTTACATGTCCTCCTCCTAATCCTCCGTGTAGAGCATCATTGACATCCTAAAGGGTCTTCAAGATCTAGGGTAGGATAGCCGCTACACCCTGATCTAGTGGTGGTGGTGGTGGTGGTGAGTCTGAGTCTCTGTGAATGTTTCTCTCGCTCCATCTATGCCTCCTTCACAGACCAAGTGAGAGTTAGTTTGTTTTTCTAATTTTTATTCAATTTCCATGTTTACTAAAATATACAAATTCTAAACTAATTTGTCTTTTCTAGGTTTTAAAGAAAATGTGCTAGGTTTAAGTTTGTCCCAACTTTTCTAGTGTTCCCAATGGTCCAAGCTCTTGAACCAATGCACTAATACCAAGTGTGATTCCCATTAAAACAACCCACTTGAGACCCAAGAAACAACATAGGGTTAGTCAGGAAAATTATGAAATAATATTTTTTTATTAGAAGTGTCCATGACCAGGTTGCAAGACAACAGTTGACACTATCAAGTTCTGTAACAAGTCTAACATTACTAGAACATAATTTTCATTTATTAACAATTTCGAGATGTCACATGATCCAAATTTTAGGGTTAGAAGTTTCAGTTAGGTTTAAGGGGTAAAATATCACCATACCCACTCTCTAACAGGCTTAGAGTTTTAACTTGATTTTTCTCACACTTAATGTAATAAAAATTTCTCTAAATCATTCCCATTGGATAGGAAATTTTCTCACCTTTCTGTTGATATAAAGAAGTCCTCCTAACTTCTTGTAAAACTTGAGATATGAACCGGCAGAGCTTAGGGGTCAAATCTTCCCCTAAGGGGACACGTGTTGAGAGGGAAAGAAAACCCTTTATCAGGTTAGCGGGTCACGGAGCGGAGTTGGAGTTTTGTTCTAGTGTGGGAGAAAGAACCAAATTTTTGTTGTGCACTCATGGGTCTGTCAGGGACACATGGTGCCCAAAAACCACAGAGGGGAAGGAAGGGAGAGGGAAAGGTGTGGCGGCAAGAGTGATTGAGAAATTTCACCAAAGGGAAGGTGAAAGGGGTAAAAGCACGTGCGGGTCCACACATCCGCAGAAGGATATTTTCCCAAGGCAGGGTGGGAGTGTGGGGCCATGGGAGGAAACACAAGTAAATTCCAAAAAAGAAAATTCAAAAGGAAACAAGGTCGCGAGGGTTCTGCCCCCTCCACTAACACCCAATGTTGTCCTCTGGCAGCCTGTGATAGGTCGCGGGCCGATGGAGAGAAAGGTATAAATTTTCCCAAAGTTTTTAAAAGGCCCAAAGGGAAAAAATAATATTGCGCCTCCACTACTGCCACGTGAGGACACGTGGAAGCCTTTGATTAGCTGCGGGCCAGTGGAGAAAAGTTCAAAATTTTCCCAAGTAATTTTTTTTAAGGATTTTTTAGTGGGAAATTTTTGGGCCACGGGACCGCCAAGGAAAATTTTCCCAAATTTTCCTGCCAAGGTAGGAAAACTTCAAAGGGCCATAACTTAAGCTAAAAATCTCATTTTTTAGAAAATGAGGACTTTCTGGAAAGCTATCAATACCCTCTTTGTACAAGAATCATAAATTTTACAATTTGATAAAGATTGAGGGGTCAATTTTTTGAAAATGATCTGTAATATTTTAAATAGGAAACTAGTAAGTTTTAACTTAGTAATTTGATTCAATTTGATCTCATCCTTCACCCAACATGCCAAAAATTCATGGAGAATTACTATAGGAAGGATTTAGAATAATTTAGGAAAGTAAATTTTCTCAATTTATTCCAATTTAAATTTTGTCCAACAATTGACAGAAAATGGCTAAGGAAGGGATTGGGCTCGATTTTGCAATGTTTAAATTGTTTTCTCAAGTGTTCCTTTCCAATTTGAGTTTTTTGGTGTCATAGCATGCCCAATTATATCATTTTCAAGTTGATTACAATGTACAGGCCCAAACTGTACATTTTTATCAAATTTATTGTCAGTTTTATATTTTCAACAAAGATCTATTTCTATTAAAACTATGTAATAATTTTATCATTCAAATGTGGCATTTCATTTTTAAATTAATCCAATACATTCAGTTGTTTACAAAAAAATAATTTCAAGCTAAGTTACAAATTCTGATTTCCAATTTAATATATTTCAAGAAAGAGACAAAGCAATATAATTCCTTCATACGTATTTCTTCTTTTTCAATTTTCTACATAGAGATTTCAATCACTAACTGATATCTCAATTTCAATCAACAATGAAAATGAGAGAAAGTATTTCAATTCTTTATTAATTCGAAGAGAGATACATCTTTACATCTTTCCATGTTTGAATGCAATAACACATTTCGATTTATTTCTTTCCAATAATAGAACAAAGTATGAATATCCTTCACATTTGAATGTACAACTTTCACAACCAATTACAACATCCTTTCTTCACAAATATAATATTACAATTTCATCCACATTATAGTCGGAAAGGTTACAATGAAATAAACTTCACAAGGGACTATCAAAACTGTATTTTCCTTTGCTCCAAAACAACAACATGCAAGCTTCCTTTTTCTTCCAAATGATCACAACAAGAGTGGGGGAAAGGTAACGCTCTCCACCCAGTGAAGATATCCAATGAAAGGAGAATCCAACCTTCATCATTGGCCCCCGAGCCCCAACCATAATACAATAAGAGGTGTAATTCAACCCATGGAAAAAATTGGCTTCCACAACACACAACATTCTTTCAACATGCATAATTCATATAAAATATAATCCACACAAAAACAACAATTTAAAACAACATTCGAAAACAATAAAAACAAAACTTAGGCTTGAACATGCAAGCCAAAGGAGCAAGAACTATGGGGGAAGCTACTTATGCCTCCCAATGGGAATTTGGCATCCACCAGAACAAACCGCCAATAAATTTCACCACACATATCCTTATGCCCCCCAAAAATCCCTCCTTATGCCCCCCACAGATTTCCTTATGCCCCCCACAAAGTAAGAAATGCAAGCTATTTCTTTTCCATGGTAGATCTCAAACCCAAACTCCCTCCACAAAATTCTGATGCCAATGGCATTCCCTTATGCCACCCACAAGGATTCCCCATAGCCTTCTCCTACACCATTCCTATGGCAATCTACCCAACCAGCAAACAATACATAAAAAATTCACCATTCACACAACACACAACAATAAAATAGCAACATAAAATAAGAGTTAAACTCCTACCTCTCCATGGTAGATTTTGTTTCCAAATAGCAAGATTCAATGCCCAAAACATGATTCTAAAACAACAATCTCCCAAGTATGTAAATCTTTCTCCAAGCTCCTTCTAAAAGCAAGAGCTCCAACACAAGAAAATGCGCCCCCAAAGAAGTAAGCAAAATGATTCAACAACCCAAAAAAAGGAAAGAGTTTGAATTTTATAGAAGAGGGAAGAAGAGAGGATGATGTGGATCCATGTAGGATGCCACATCACACATCCTCAAATTCAAACACAAAAGACAAAATTTCATTCTCCCAAGCACAATAAATAAGTGGGTGAAAATATGACAAGTTACTTGCACACTCCAAAAAGCCCACACCCCAAAGGACTACAAAATAAATAAAATGTAAGAGAGTGCAATCAAAACTTGCAACATGATAATAAAATGCATTATAAAATTCTAAAATCACCTCTCCAACCATAATTATGGTTGGTAAATTAAATTGATAGGTATGGGACAAGTTTTACTTGTCCCACAAGCCTCCAAAAACAGCCCCCCAGGACAAATTCGAATTTCCATGGAGGTGGAGTGTTTCATACTTCAAAATATAACTTATACAACTCTTGCACACACTTACATATTAAATACAAAGAGCCAAAAACTTCCATAATTACTTTCCCCTATCCCAATTTGATTTATTTTAACTTCAACCATATGTTTTCTCACATTAATTCTCCACAACATAATTAAATAAAGAAAGAACCACATCACTAATAAAATACATATAACAATAAATAAAAGGAAACACATTAATAAAATACACAAACCCATGGTCACATATAAGGGTGATCCACCCTATGGGAATCCCTAACAAAACAACACACATACACAAAATGAGTTGCCATGGTGACCTTGTCGAATTCACCTAAAATTCCATTGTGGTTGGTCTCTGATCCCCCTCGATGTTTGTTATAATATTTTGATCCTACAAAACACAAATACCTCCTTCAACCTTGTTGCCATATTAGAACATCCAACGTGATATAAATGAAATCACATAATCGACTATCTAAATGAATCACAACAACATCGAAGTAACAAGTACATCATTTGCATTTTAAATCAACCACTATATCATCATCGTATAATATCCATTTTCTAGATCTACTCATAATATCTAAAAATCATATGTCTGAACAACATCCATGTCAAATAATGTATCATCATCCACATATAAGGGGTCTCTAATAATCATCATGCATCATAATCAAATCAAGATCAACAATAATCCATGATCAAATGTCTAACAACATACTAAATCAAAACATAATAATGTCCATAATGAAATCAATCGTATCAAAATAGGTATCAGTAGGTTTCAAAGGGAAGTGGGCACTACAGCAAGGCAGGTAAGAAATTCTTGCCGTCTTGCCACTGTCAAAATTCCCACTGGCAGCTTAAATCATCTCCCAAAAAGTGTGACTTTTATGGAAAATAGCCTTCTTTGAAAAAGTGTGACTTGCATGGGTGAATAAACATCTTTGATGGGAAAAGTTATTCTGTTATGTAGGAAAGAAATTCCCATTGTTGCTTTGAGAAATTTTTCTTTATAATGGGAATTTTCACCCTGCGTTGCAGGAAATAAATTCCCACCTACCTGCTACCTCTAAAATTCTCATTGCAGCTTAAGTGATTCTAACTTGATGGGAAAAATTAACCTGCTATGTAGGCAAGAAATTCTCACCTACCTGCCATAGCCAAAATTCCCACTGGAAACTTGAATTATTCCTTCCAAAAAGTTAGACTTGCATGAAAGATAGCACTTTTCCAAAAGTGTGACTTACATTGTGACTTCTGAATTTAAAATTGCATGAAAATTCATCACTGAAGGTAGCGTGGAAATTGTACGTGAAAGGAAACCTTGAAAATTGCGATCGGCATGAAGACAATATTTCTTTCCTTTTTGTATTTTTGGAGAAATTTTCCATTTTTGGAAAAGGTCCAGGAAGATATAGCAACAAAACTTACATGTTCCATAAGTTTTATTCCATGGCTCCGTTTTAGGTGTCGTTTTCTCTAAAGTTTCATATTTTCTCGAGCTCTACACATTGATGGCAATATTTTTCTTATTTTCATAAAATAAATTTTTCACCCTTTTGGACCAAGAGACTTCTTTCAATCTTCTAAAAGAATCCTAAGCCTTGATTGCATGTAGACATATTAGTAATAAAAAATATTGGATGTATTTTCAAAACCCTATGCCTGGGGAAAGATCTGGCAGGAAGAATGAATAGGCTATAGGAATTACTTAAGAAAAAAAACCAAAACACAGACAAAAAGAAATTAAAAAAAACAAATAAGCTGCAAGCAATTGCTCAAAAAAATCTCCAAGTAGTTGATCTGCAAAAATTCTTCCCCTTGGGTGAATGTTCTATGGTAATAATGATGGGGTGAAGTGCTTTATATAACCTAAATCATCCAATTTTAGCTCAATCTATTTTTAAAAGAACTTTATTTATTTAATAAATAAATAAATAAAATTCTCTCATACAAAACCTAACGAAGGGATAGAGTGAGTTTTAACATGTGATTACTTGGGAAATTTAGATTTTATGACTCTATGGGGATAACTTAGAGCAATGCAAAAAACTGTAGGAAAAGCAAACACAAAATGCCCTGTTACATTGAAAAGAATGAATTTTTTTTTAAAGGGCTTGTCCCATATTTTAGGGTGAAATCTCAGGGACACCAGGAATAACACGCAAGAACAATCCTCTAGCCTCCCTCAAGAACTCAAATTCAGCAATCTCTAGGAAAGAATATGTAGAAATAACATATTCCAAGGTGTGATTAGTCAGCAATCTACTCCACCTGTGATCAACAGCACGGGTCTAGCTCAAATCAGCATCATGTAGCCTCTAATACTCATCTTGGTTCCATACACGAGGTATATAGTACCAACTTGACCTAGATGCATATGTTGAAAGTTATTCATACAAATCCGGTGGGAAACAAAAAAAGAATGTTTCATACAACTCATAATACATGTGGTCCTCAACCCATTTATGTGCATCACACTTAGGTCCAGTGTTAAATCTCTGAGAAAACTCATCTTTTGTGTTTTTAAGCCACACCTCGACGTTATCCAAGGTCAAGTGCTTCATCATCACACCTCATTCTCACAAAAGCTTCAAAAGAGGTCTTGAAAATAGAACCAAAATGTAGTCATTTCTTCATATACCTTTTTTCTACCCCAAACGCGTTGTCCTATCACCTAGTGTGCATTGGGTGCTCACCCAAGGTGCACATGGGCACTGAACCTCTCCTTTATGTGAGCTCTGCAAGAATGATCCACCATTAATGGAGGATTGGTTGTAGAATCATAAATGCATTCATTTACTCATAAAGAGAAAGTATAAACACCAGATACAAGCACATGTGCATCATAAATGGAAATAAGCATTGTAAATAGTACAAAGGAACTATATTTGATCCATAATAACATGAATAATCATAAGGGTTATTCCCATAAAAATATATATCCATAACAGAGCTTCATATATCGATTTATAGACATCCAAAGTAGCCACCTTACATCACAAAATGGTTCATCTCAAACCATATACATCAAGGAATATAGATCTAGCCATACAAAACTACTCTAAGTAGAGATCCTAGCTATAATTTCCCAATTATAACCCTTGTTATAGGCCCGAGCACATACATATATGCCTAACATTATTTCCCATATTTCCTAGTACTAAGAACTAAAACCCTTGGCATCACCTAGCACTCTCATAACACTTTTTTGCCTCTTTCCTCTCCCTTATCTTGGATCCAAGAACTTCTTTAAATATAATTTGGATACACCACCATAACTTCTCTCATGAGCAGATCGCATACCAAGTGGAAGTGTGGTCCTTCATAACCGAGTGTTTTTGCAACCTTCCAAAGGAATCCATTAACTATAATGATCTTCCCTAGGAATATTCCCTACGTGGAATGTTCCTTTCTTGACCTCCAAGGCTCTAGGTTGGTACCTTATCGATTTCTCATGCCTACTCAGGCCTTCATGTGTTTCTCCTACGATACCGCCTTCGAAATGTGGCTAAGTCCTTAAACCCTTGTTCTACTTTTGTGCATGCCCTAGTTCCATCTTAAACCCTTTCCTTGTGTGCTTCTCCCTGAGTGCCTTCTTCTTTCTTATCTTGCGCATGTGCACCTTCTGCCTTGCGAGTTAGTGAATTCAGGGTCTAACACTTAGCAAAACATTTATCATCATGCCTCATATTATAAGATTGAGGGAATCCAACCCCTTCATTTGTACTACTTTAGACCCTTTAGCTGAAGAGGAAATGATGGTTGACCATAGTGGAGATGAGGTAAAAATACCTTGAAATAGCTTTGAGTATGAATCTACCTACATAGATAATTTCCTCTTCCAAAACAAAGATCAAGTTTTTGTACGGGTAGTAGGGTTAGGGGCCAAATTGACACCTGAATGTGATCCCATTGTCCTTACATATCTGACTCGAGAATAAGAAAGAATATAAACTCCTTATCACATAGTTGAGGATATCTTAAATCATGGACATGATTCTACCTATGCCCAAGGAAACAATGAGTAAGTAGAAGCTTCTAAGTCTACCATTAGTTATCTCATATCGCTCATTCGAACTAACCATGAAGCTAGAAAAGAAGGTGTAGTTCCTGAATAAGACACCCCACATGAACCTCAACTGGAACCCCAAAATGAAGAGGTTGCCATGTAACAATAGTTACAAACCATTATCCATCAATTGGAAAACTTATCTTCACATGTCCACATGGACATATGTAGAGCTAAAAATACTAAGAAACCTAAGGTAACTTATGCAGAATGTTACACTAAAAAACTATGGGGGTGAAACATTGAAATCCCACCACGTGTACATACCTGTCATGCCTTCACATGGCTAGATATTTGACCAAGAGTGGCAATCCATGAAGGACACACTTATTAGTCTTTTAAAAAATAACCTTGGACACAATAAAAATATCAATTTGAAGAACTATGTCCATACCCCATTCAATCGAGAGATGTTGTGTACTCCCTTTCCACCTATTTTTGATTACCCTAAATTTGATAAATATAGGGGTAAAGGTGATCCTCATGATCACGTAAAATACATCTTCATGGCTTGCCAGGAATTTTCCTATAGCGATAATTACCTTATTCACTTATTCCCATGAAGTATTGGAGGCCAAGAACTTGAATGGTTTTTTTAACTCCCCAAAGGGTCTATTATCAATTTCATGAACTTAGCTGAGACGTTTGTATCCCACTTTTCATTCAACATGGAAAGTTATTCACTATGATATACCTTTATAACGCAAAACCACCTAATAATGAAAATATTTCTGGTTTTTTACAACGATGACATGGGTTAGCCAGTCGTTTCCCTTACTCTATTCTAGAGAAACAACTTTTCAATATCTTCGTACCTAACTTGCATCCTAAAATAACCACTTGCAAATGAATTGTGTGAGAACCTTCAAGAAGTTAATGAGAAAGAAAGCCATATTGGAAAGGATTTACTTGCTAAAGGGACTTGAAAATCATTTTAAGGAGACTACCATAAATCAAAACCTACAGACAAGTGCATGTTTTTAAAAAAAATAAGAATTTCATAGGCGATAGGATCACCAATTCCAAATGTGTCCAAGTGGTCCAAAACACCCATAATTTGAAACTTTTGCAAGGACCACTCAAATCTAAAGTTAAACGTCAAGATTTTACTCCACTTACGGATTCTTTATCATCAATTCCGAAATAGTTGGATATGAGTAACATGGCCAAATTCCCCACTACTACACCCTTTTCCGAAGATGCAACAAATCCATCATAGTACAAAGAATATGAATATTTTGAATTTCATTGTGTCAAAGACCATGCCACAGATAGATGTTTTAAATTGAGACACTTCATCCAAGACCCCATAAATAGTGGTGATGTTGATATAGGTGCATAATAACCCAACAAAACGTCTAACAAATAATTAGGAATTTATAAAGATCTATTCCCTAAGCATAAATAGGAATAATAGAAGTCAGATCGAGGTCAATCCTCACAAAGTAAGAGTTCTAATCATGTTGTTGTTGAAACAAGCAATCCATTTGACTCTCTCATTGGTTATGTCAATCTCACTACTGAGCATGTAAATACCATCAAAATCAAATCACATGGGCGTGTCATGGAAATGTGACACACTCACCTTATCATTACAGAACGTCCTCTTCCTACTCCTTTGGATGGTCGTTATGATATCCTCGAGTATTTTGAGAAGAAAATTACTAATATTTCCATCCTGGGTATTCTCAAGATATGCATTGTTCATAAGGATATCCTTTATAAAAATCTTAAGGGGTTATGAGTTTCCATGGACATTGATGTCTTGCGCTTCCAAGACATAGTTTTGCAACTTTCTCCATCTGAAAAAATTAACTTTATCCAGCATGATATTTCAATGGATGACAATACACAACATCTATTTGTATATTGAAGTGGTTGTTACTCTCAAAACTCTCAAAAGGGTTTTTGTCAACAATATATCAGGCCTTAACATATGCACCTTGAAGCTCATCAGAAAATTGGGACACACTAACATTGAAATGGAGCCTAATGTGATGACTATTAAGGATTATGATGATGCAGAGAGGTAGTTAATAGGCACAATTACTTTACCAATGAAATTTGGGCCCATTACACATGATACATGGTTCCATGTCCTTTCCTTGGAACTACCCTATAGTATGATCCTTGGCCACCCATGGATTCATGTCATGTAAGTTGTTCCCTCAACTTTCCACTAGTGTATCAAACTATATCATGAAGGAAAAACACTTACCATTATTGGGGACCCAGAACCCTTTGCATTTTACAAAGCATTATCTGGTTATCACCCCACACATACGAATTTCCTTCTACTGAAATAGTTGTCAAGATTCAATCAGAGGCCCTCACCTCTCACATCAATCCTAATACACTACACCCACATGAAATTGGTGCTTCCACATCCATATCCCCATTTTCTACATGGGAGATGAAATTAATTCCTATAGTCTAATGGGAAATAGAATCACCAACATGCCCTCCTTGTTTCAGATCTTCCTCTATCACCCAATAAACATGGTAGTCCCAACTATCATCCATAAAAACCTCAAGAACCTTGTAGTATTGACACATTCATCCCTGGTGGCCTCTTGCTGGATGAGAAAATGTATAACACTTATACAACCCAATCCTCTGATGAAAGGATGGCTTCATGCTATATGCCCCCAAAATATGTCATTTCTAATAAGATTATGTGTGCTATGGGATACAAAGGATATGGGTGTGGCATAAACAAACAAGGTGTGCAGGAACCTCTTCAAGCACGTGAGAAAATGGATAGATATAGAGTTGTTATTTGGCCCTACACATCGCCACCTACAGAAGTTGATGCCACATCCTCGGAATGTGAGGATAGATATTCATATTATGATAGCGAAACATAGTCCCTTTGTAGCCTTTACGAGGACCTTGCTTCCGCTAACTTATTCTCTAATATGTATGTTTTGACCATGTCCCCTTCCACTCCTGAATTACACCTTGTACACCCTTCCCTTATGAACTATGACCAACAAAGATATATACCAATTGATTTCTTTCGGAATGATAAAGCTATTGGTGAATTCATGGGGTTACATGATGACATTATTATTGGTAACCATAAGAATGGATTCTCCATCAACCTTGATGCATACACATATTTTGGGGAGGAGGCTGAAATCTATGGTCAGCAAAATAAAAAAGAGATCGAGGGAAAATTATCTTCCAAAAATCCTCACCAAAATAAAATATCCAAGTCCCATAGTGAAAACCTCTTTGAGGCACTTATGAAAAAACAAATAGAAAAATAAAAAAACTATATAAAAAGTGACCATCTTATTAGTGAAAATCTAGTTGAGATGCCCATAGAGAAAGAACTCAATCTCCCCATGATCCTACGTGTATGGAAGATGGATCTAAACTACTTGTAAAGGAGGTTATTGATATCAACATCGGTACATAATATGAGCCTAGAGTTCTCAAGCTTGGGGCTTCTCATTTAACACATGAATAGAAAAAAAATTATATGCTCCTTCGAGAATTTTCGGATGTTTTTACTTGGCCATATGCATACATATCAAGCTTAGATCCTTCTTTAGTAGTGCATAACCTAGTTGTGCATAAATTATTAAATCCAATCAAACAGAAACTACATAAAATGAATTTGTGCATGGATCTTTTGGTCAAAGAGGAGATGGAAAATGTATTAGAAGTGGGATTCATTCAGCCTATTGATTATTCCAAATGGATATCCAACATAGTGCATGTTCAAAATAAACCTACTGGTATAAGGATTTGCACAGATTTAGGGATATCAACAAGGCATGTCCTAAATATAAATTTCATGTTCTGAACAATGACATGATTGTTGATTATACTATTGTCCGTGAAATTCTATCTCTCATGGATGGATTCTTGGGATATAATAAAATTAATATCATGGAAGATGACCAACACAAAACCACCTTTACTACTCCTCGGGGGACCTTTTGTTATCAGGTCATGCCTTTTCACCTCAAGAATGTAGGAGTGACATACCAAAGAGATATGACTATCATATTCCATGACATGTTACATTATATTATAGAGGATTATGTGGATGATATTGTTGGAAAATATAATACTAGAGTAGAACACTTGATGATCCTTCACCATATCTTTAAACAAATTTGAGATTAGAAGGTCCATTTGAATCCAAAGAAGTGTTTATTCATAGTCATATTTGGTAAACTATTGGGATTCATGGACCTAGAAATGAGATTGAATTCAATTCTGTTAAATTCACTCCTATCATTGAGATGCCTCCTCCTAAGAACCGAAAACAGCTACGCAATATGCAAGGTAAAATTCAGGCCATTCGAAGATTCATATCGCATCTTACAGAAAAGTGTCACTCTTTTACCTATCTGTTAAAGAAACATATTGATTTCCACTAGGGCCCAGATTTCAAACAATATTTTTCTCAACTCAAAAAATATTTGGTGAATCCACATGTTCTTATACCACCTACCACATGTGAACCTTTTTTGTTATACATATCTTCTACCCAATTTTCTATATGCATGCTCTTGGCACAGTATGATTCCCAACACAAAGAGAGAGCCATCTACTATCTTAGCCACACCTTAATTGCATATGAGATCAGCTACCCATAGGTTAAAAAATCATTGTTGTCTATTGTATTCATCTTTCAAAAACTCCACCATTACCTCTTGAACAACCATACCAAGCTAATATCTAAAGTTTACCCTCTCAAATACCTGTTTTCAAAGCATGCACTTACAGGGATGATGACCAACTAGATTATTTTTTTGAGTGATTTTGACATTGAATATGTCAAACAAAAAGAAGTAAAAGGACAAGTGTTTTCTGACCAAATGACCAAAGCACCACTTCTAGGAATGGAACCCTTATGTCTGGATTTGTCAAATGCTCCTGTTTTATATATTAAAGAACCATCAACCTGGAAGATATATTTTGATGGGCCATTCACATTTAATGGCTCAAGAGCAAGAGCACTCCTTATTACTCCCACATGAGATATCATCCCATGAGCTTTCAAACTCAGATTCCCATGCACAAACAACATTTCCGAATCTGAAGCTCTCATTACAGGACTAAAATTTGATCTCAAATGGAACATCAAACAATTTTAGGCTATAGGTAACTCCCATCTTATCATAAAATAAGTAAAATATGAATACAAATTCCAAGATGAGAATCTCATCCCATACAAATCCACGTTGTACACCCTGAAAGAGTATTTTTTTTTTATTTCCTTTCATCAACTTCCAGGCATGTAGAACCAATCAGCAGATGTTGTGGATATAATTGGATCCTTACTATGCCTATCACCATATAGAAAAGAATTTTAATTCCTTATCGATCATCTAACTGTACCAGCCTATGACATTCCAAAATCATGTTTTGTATGTGAAGTTGTTGGTCCCTTTTCCCCATGGTACGCCGATATTTATAACTACCTACAAGATGGTACTTTCCCACCCAACATTTTCCACTCCCAAAAGAGAACTCTTATCCAATGTATATTTTGTTACACCCTACTTGGGGGAACTCTCTATTGTCAAGGTTACAATGGGACTATGTTACATTTCCTTAACTCTGAAGAAGCTATCAAAACAACTAAAGAGGTAAACGAAGGCATCTGTGGTGAGAATTCAAGTGACATGATTTTTACAAAGTAAATCCTATGTGTGGGATACTAATGGTCTACTATGGAAACAATTTTTTTCCAATATGTGAAGAAATGTATCTTATGTCAGATGTCTGATAATTTTATCCATGCACCATCTCAATCATTATAGTATATCACAACTCTATGGACATTTTATAAATGGGGACTTGATCTTATAGGAAAACTCACCCCCACCTCATATGACGACCACAAACAAATTATCACTGCCACTAAGTAATTTACCAAATGGGTGGAGGATATTGCTCTCACTTTTTTATAGGTTCTCAAATTTCCAAGTTCATCATGAAGCATATCATCTATCGTTACGATGTACCTTCTTCCATTGTATCTGAGAATGGTAAATCATTTAAAAACAAGCAAGTGAAGGACTTGTGCCAACGCTTTAAAATTCACCAGAAGTGATTTATACCTTATTACCCCCAAGTTAATGGGCAAGTTGAGGCCACTAATAAAACGCTTGTTTGGATTATAGAGAAAATTGTTTGTAAAATAGGTTGCAATTGGCATCTCCAAATCCATTCTTCCCTCTAGGTTTATCACACTTCCATCCGCAAAACTACAGGTGCAACCCCCTATTCCTTGGTATTTGGCACTAAATCCATTATACCCCTAGAGATCGAGTTCCCCAATTTTGGAATCTCCTTACGAGACTATCTACATAAAGATGAGGATTATAGAGTACTCATGATAGTAGAGCTTGAACTCCTTGATGAAAAATGCCTTCACGCCCTGAATCAACTTAAATTGTATCATAATCGAATCCATACAGGCTATAATGAACGCATCATCCCTCTTGAATTTGAGGTAGGTTATCTTGTGCTTAAGGAAAACAAGTTTAACACCACCAAATAACATGAAAAGAAACAAAAAATTTAGCCTAATTGGTTAGGGCCATACATTGTGGTGGCTAAATTTGGTTCCAGATCCTATAAACTTGCATATCATGAAGGTGAGGAGCTACACGAACCCATGAACATCATACATATCAAGATTTTCTATTCCTAAGCTTGGGAGCTTTCAAACAATAAAAACAATAAAGAGAAATAAATTCGTTCAAATGTGAAAACCACACAATTGTGGCACTTTGGACATGTCCTTTGGTGAAAACCAATTTCAGGTGTCATAGGAGGATTCATTTTTCATAATAATCTCACACTTAGGGGCATGATCACTTCTTCCAAGCTAGTCCTTCACCTATGTTTGAAATCCTTTTGAGCCTATCCTTCGTGGCCTTGATATGGCTGATCCTACTCCTGTATATATGCACAAAGTTTTCCCTTGTACATTCTCACCTCTTGTTGGGGGCATCTTTACATATTCATTTTCCTAGACATAGCTTCACAAAACTTTCAAAACACCCTAAAAATTCATAAAAGCTTCAAAAATTCAGAAACATTTGTAAAAAATTCAAAAATCCAAAAATATTAGTAAAACCTTCAAAACCCTAAACATTCACAAAACATTTGAAAATACTAAAACATTGGTAAAACATCAAAAATATAGAAAGATTTATAAAACATCAAAAATTATAAACATCCACAAAACACAAAATCCCAAAAATCAACAACTATCCTAAAAAACATCTTACTTTAGTGTTTATTTGTTCTAGTGCACGACATGCAAATCATCTTGTAATATTCTTTCATTAACAAAGTTGGTTTTCTTGTTAAGTTTGTCTTCCCATCATATATCATTGCTCAAGATAGACTCATAGTGCACATTTAATTTTTATAGGAATTTTATGTTCTTTGTCTATTCTCTTACATGTATTCATGCTTGGGGAATCCTTTTAACCCTTGTCATATGACTCGAACTTTTGGGAACCGAAGCTGGATAACAAAATCATTGGTGTAACTCTCTTGAACGTTGTTTGTTTTCATTCCTGCTTGTTTACTTTCTCGTACTACATTGCTTTATTTATTTTTATTTGAGTCATTCATTTTGCATAGAACAAAAATCAATATCATGGCTTTTCATGTCATTTTACCCTTTTTTGTGTGCTTATATAAAATAAAAAGCTAGTTCTAAGCCAGATGGTACGTCAACTACGTCGCAATCTTCCTATTGCCCATATATCTTATGTTCCATTCTAATATTCACTTTCTTCCCTCCCCCTCCCTTGTTTCTTCTACATGAAGCGGCCTAGGATCCATTTTTCAAAATCAATTAAATTTAGAAATCACCAACGAAGCCCATTTCGAATCTCAGTCGTTACAGTGTCTTATTCTTCTATTGTGATCATTTTTCTTATTTTCGAGCATCAATCGACCTCTTCTATCACCCCATCAAAACTCAAAGGGGGCATCATCCATCCTACTAATTTTACTTCTACCATTACAAAATTTTAATGTCTGGAATTATTTACTATCTTTGAAATGGCACCGCTTACACTACACCACATCAAAGAGGGAAAGTGTAGACACCTAAATCTAACTACGTAGTTTTAATACTAAAATTACACTAATTATCATCTTTCCCAACATTTCATTATAATTAGTGGTTTTTCTGATAATTAGCTAGCATGCCCCTTCATCTCAGTCAATTAATGACACTTTGTTAATTAATTAGCCTTCCCCCCATCCCAGATGTCAATTAACGACACTTCATTAGTTATAATCCTCATTTAATTAATTAATTACTCATTAGTAATTAATTAAGCATTTGAAGCTTCTATTTAATCAATAAACCTTCTTATTGGTTAAATCCCTATTTTAATCCCTTCTAATTTCACGTATTTCCCTTTAAATCATCTGCAAATAGCTTCTATAAGCTTAATTTGGTCTATTAATTAAACCTAGTTGATTAATTAAATCACCCCTAACTCCCATGAGTTGTTAATCTCTAATTAATCTCTTCTAATCATATGTATCCCTTTCTAATTCTACATTACCTTTATCCCACATTCACTAGGTTGACAGCTTCTCCCAAACTCGAAAGCTATATAAAGAGCCTAGTACCTTCCTTCCAAATTTACACCATGTCCTTGGAAGACATTTTCACTTGATAAGAACATTTTCATGCTATTGGAAAATATTTGTTCAAACCCCCTTTCTACTTGGCCAAGAGTAGTAAGAGAAGAACCACAAATGGCAATCAAGTCATATTGGTGAGATCTCTTCCTCCTCCTTGAAGAAATTCCTTGATAGTGCATGGTTGAGTTCAGTTCACAAAGGAAATACCTACAATCTAAAATCACATCCAACAATCAAAGGGGGTTTGTATTTAATGTTGTATGCATATTTAGTTAAGCTTTCCTTTCATGCTTTATCATGATGTTTTTTCTCAGATTAGACTAAGTTAGAATAGACTGTGTTAGGTTATTTTCCATAGCTTAGTTTCAATTTAATCATAACAGAAAGATGGAGAGAACCACTTGAATTTGTAGTGAAGAAGAGGTTATATTGTTGTAGGAAAGAGTCTAAAGAGGTTATCAATAGTCATGTTATGTTTGAATTTGTTGGCTAAGACTTTCCATCATTTGTAGATGTTTGAGCTATCTCATTTTCAGATTATTTACAATTAACGAAATTACTCATGTTGTTTTCAAGTGAAGATATTCCATGAAAGGTGGAAGAAAATAAATTTGGAAAACAAGGTATACTTGAAAAATTAGTAATGTTAATAAACTAAATGCAAGAAATAAAACATGAATAAGACTCAATCAAGAGAGGAGTGAGATTCGTGTCAATATCACTAGAATTTATGTGAGTTAAGATGGTCAATGGGATTATCATTGTTCTCTCTCTCTAATATAGAATAATATATAATTAGAAGACCATACTCGGACCAACACACAAGAAAAGATATAACCATATGGCGTAGATAGTTATGGATATGAAATAGACTATTACCCACTCGTATCGAAGTTATAGGGTTCAAAATCCTATATTTAGGATATGGGATGGGATCTTACTAGGATTCTAAAGGTCATAAGAACCATATAATCACAAAACCAAGGGTTGAAGAGCCATTTGGTAGTAAGAATGTGATATAAAGAGAACAATAACGTACTAGCCAAAGATATGATGCACTATCCTCATCTAGTATAAGATACATGAAGTAATCATTCCACCAACATAAAAGAAAGATTTCAGAGTTATGGATACTTATCTTTTTCATGGACATTGTTGATGCATTAATCCTTCTCTTAGGTTAGTAGCAGGTGTTTTAGATATTTTTTTGGGTGGATCAAAAGAGGGATAAGAAGACCTAAGTAGAACAAAGTTGGGCACTCTAAACACTAAGATATACCTTGTTTATTTGATTCTTATTCTTGATGCTCCTAGCAATCCAATTCTCAAATAGTGACTTTTATGTATAAGCTCCACTAGATCCTAAGAAATTTTAATCCATTAAGGGAAGACTCGTGAGCATAGATAGAAAAAATTATTCAATTGTATATATGAGAAATGAAAATAATGATGCCCATAAATAGGGGAACATAACCTAAATCCATTAATCATATTACTAATGCCATTGACCATGGTTGATAAAGTCAACCACAAATGATCCATAGGTGAGGTGGAGGAGAGGGAAAAAACGGTGGAGTAAGACACTTGGAGGAGGTATGAAGGTGATTTGAAGATGTTATAAGAAGACAATGTGAGGGTGGTAGTATTAAGGATATCAAGTGGTAGTAAGTTTTTAGTAGGGTTAAGGCACGCTACAACAACTTCTATGACAAACTCTAACAAGGTACAACAAACCAACCCAAACCTCACTCCTAATACACCACTTAAGCCACACACTTGAGGAGAATAACTTACCAACAACATGTAAGGAAAAATAATTAACAAGTGTGAAAAATAGGGTATATAGATTACATATAGACTCAATTTTTCTATAATTAATGTTCTACTCTATTTAATATTTGCACATAGGTGGACTTGTTTTATGTGAAACTTTACTTGGAAAATAAGCTCCTATAACCAAATCCATATGATTAGAAATATTTCTCATTGAAGGAAATCCACTTGGTAAATCAATTGATACTATCTCTTCATTCTTTAACGAAATTTCCAACTTCCTTAGGCCAATGTTTGAAAAAATAAAAAACAAACCTTTGTCTTATTTACTTTTAATATTTTTTTAGATGAAAACAACATTATGTTACGTTTACTATCTTCTTCCTTCATTTTTCACAAATTAGACCTTTTCCCATTAGTTATAATCTAGAAAGTATTATTTCTCTCATCTTATATATCATTTTTTTCATATCGCCATGATCTACCAGCAAAATATGCCAAACATATATAAGTTTCACATCACACCATACTTCATCATGATAACTTCCAAAACGAAAATTACTTTACATTGTTTATACATAATCACTTGATGGCCTTTTTGCAACCAAGAAACCTTATATGGATTGGGACGTGGTTCACATTTGACACCCACATTTTTGTGCCATCTAAATAATTGGATAGCTAGATCATGTTTTCCATCCCTATTTATAATCAATTTACAACACTTACCTCCAAATTTTCACTTATTTCTACAAATGCTTCTTTACCACGGCTCATTCTCTTTCCTATCTGGCTTTAGTAACACTCTTCACAACATAATGTTCTCTACATGCTTACGTTCTATTAGAGGAGTTTCTTCCATTTTTGAATCCTCATTTTGTGCAATATGTGATCTATTCGCACCTTATTTCCTTGTTATTTATATGTCATTAATGTGCTTCATGCCCTTGTTGTGAACATTTGAAATAAGTACCATTAAAACCTTTATCATGTTCATTTCTTGCATATTCTTGTCCTCTATAGGAACTATAATCGCCTCAATAGTTCTATTGCTCACTTTTTCTTCCTCCTTCAAATAAGTTTGGCTACTTCCAAAATATCCTCTCATCGTTCTTCATTCATTATGTTGTTTTCTTAAGAAAATCAGATTTCAAAGCACGTTGATAAGCTTCCTCAATTGAATGCAACTTAAATGATCCAATCTCAACTTAAATCAATAGAAGAAGAACATTTACATATTCAAAAAAAATTCTTCATTATCTTTTGCATAACCAACTCTGATAGTTAACTTAAAATTCCTCAATTTTCTCTTTGACAATCATCTCTTTTTGCCTCAAGTTTTCCAGCTCCTTGAACAAATTCAATTGATAGCCAACGAGAAAACACTTTCTTCTAAACTTCCCAATAATCTTATGCCATCTTGATCATTTATTTTCCTAATCTTAAATATTAATAACAAATGCATGTATCTACAACTTAGTACATGAAATCTTGACCATTTTTAGATCTTCCACTTGCTCATAATCAAAATAAGTTTCTAAGGCAATTATCCAATCAATCAAATATTTCAAATTTAAACTACCAAAATTACTGAAGGTGTCAATTCTTGTCTTGCTTTCCAATTTGAAAATGAATTCAATCAGTTATACTTCAAGTTCTAGATTCACATGCAATTATGACAACTATTATGCAAGGGTTTCTTAATTGTCACTTTCCTTTGCATCTATTCCTCTACGTCATGTTGTCTCAATGATTTCTAATCTTGCTTGAAATCCTTTCAATACTTTATAATGGAAATGTTCATCCTCCTCTTCCAAGGAATATTCCTCTCTAAATCATATCTTAAACAAAGAAGCCTCAACCTTTCTTTTGACACAATTAGAGCCACTCAACTCTCAAAACTACTTAGTTGCACAACAAGAGGACTTTACCTCTTATTCTCTTAACAACTCCACTCAATTTTGTCCTGACAACTCAATAAGAAATGATTCAACATGGGTATATATGTAGATAGTGCAATGCAGGTTGAGAGTTCAATAGAACAACCAACCACAAAAATAACATGCAAAGGGAAGATCAAATTGTTTCTTGCAATAAACTTCTATTTCCTTATGCAGTAATGTAATTCATTACAAAGTCTTACATGAAAAATCAACTACAACAAAAACATGGGCCAACACCAACTCTTTTTATACTTTTCTCTTAACCCCTATATCAATATGTTATCGATATTGTAGGCTTTTTTTGTTACTCAAAACACTACTAAGACAACCCCAAACTCCTAGATTCTACTACTACTCAAGAATTGACTATTAAATGCTTATACATAAATTTATAAATGCAAGAATGCACTATAAGAAGATGTGGGTGGGATAACACATAGAAACATAAATCACAACCTTAATGGTGAGAATGTGCATGTGAAAAGATTAATTCAAGAACAATCAACAAGCACTGTGAACTTGCCTACATGTTTGTGATTTCCTTATTTTTTCTGCATTGCTTGACACAAACAACAAGTACAAGATCTTTCATACATGTACAAACTATTTTTCAGTTCTTACAAGGCCATTATACCCAATCAACTAGACTTCGACATTATTTCAAGACCACCAACATCCATGGATCATCTGCAAACAATAGGATTATGAATCTATTAGGCTTATGTACTAAAATTCACAACCACCATTAGTCAAAAAGAGTTGCATAACCTTGTGTAAGGAACCTCAGGTACCAAGTGATTAACAAAAATATCAAGCTTTTGGATCTGGAGGAAATCTTCTACAAAATTCTCCAAATAGTAAATAATTTAGTTTTCCTTCACAAACAACCATTAAAAGATCTTTCATTACGTACAACCATTTATCAAGTCTTACAAGGTCATAATTTCCAATCAACTAGATTACAACATCATTTCAAGACCACCTACATCCATGGACCTATTACCATATTTTCCACGCAAAGGATTACTAAAAATAACACTTGGTTATTTTTGGAAGATTGGTTATTTTCAGCGTGGCTACACATAGCGTTTGGCTAAAATAGAAGTTTGCTAAAAATAGCAATAGAAGTGGAAGTGTTGCTAAAATTAGTTGATGCTAAAAATAACACTTGGCTAAAGATATCAGTGACATGTGCCAAAGGTGAAAAGATAAAGATGGATTTTATTTTGTAAAATTAGTCACACAACTGTTGTAAATAGACATGCTCCAAGGATGAAAGAGTTATCTTTTATTAAAATAACAATTGCAATTCTAAATTTGTCCAAGGAGAAGGTTTTATTGATAAATTAGTAGATTTTGGCACAGCAACAAGATGGAAAGATTAAATTAATTAAAACTACATGCAACAAACTGTTTTAAAGTGTGGCGCCAAAGACAAAAGTTAAGAAAGGACAAGACAAATAAGAAAAAAATAGATAAAACAAAAGGATAAAGTGGGAAAAGACAAAACAAAATGATAAAAAGGAAGAAACAATAGTTCATAGAGTTGGTGCAACAACATGGGAAAGAAAAAAACAAATAAAATAAACACAATAGTCAGCCAAAGGGTAGTGCCAAGGGCTAAGGATGGAAGCTAAGGAATAAATAAAATAAGTGTTGTTCCAAGATCAGTCTGCCCAATCATACACCATAAGGAAATAGTAATAAACAAAAGACATTGCTGTTTAGAAGACTATGTGTCCATCATGAGGAAGGAAAAAATAAATAAATAAATAAAGAGAATAACAGTTAAAACTAAAATTCAAACACAGTCTATTATTGGAGGAGAGTTGATTCATCTCAGATAGGCTAGTTTTTGCATTGTAAAAAATATTAACACACTTTGGGTTTTTTTTCTTTGGAAACCCTAGCCTTATACTTGCACCTCTGAATAAAAATGCTCCATTTTACCCTCTCATAGTGTTGCTTCATGATTTTTCAATGTGTTTGATAGGAATATTGTGTTTCTTTAGTGTGGAATTGACTACCTCTACTGTTGTCCTTTCTGTTATCCAAAATAAGCCCATGCTTATTTTTGGCTAACTCCTCCTTTTCCTTTGCTAGTACTAAAAATGAATTTTTTGCATGCTTTAGGGACTAAAAAATTTTCTAGGTATGATTTCATCAAATAGAGAATTTTTCCACCTTTCTAGAAAGGTAAAGAAGTCCTCCCAACTCCTTGTATTTTTTGAGTTATGGCTCGGCAGAGTTTGGAGAGGAAATTTTCCCTAATTGGGCCCGCGAAGGTAAGGAGGAAAATTTGCCAAGGAAAATTGGCGGGTTGGCAGAGGCGTGGAGAGAAAGTTGGAACTTATCCCTTTTTGGGGAAAAATGCTCAAAGTCAAATTTTAGCCCACATGCCCAAAGGAGAAACAAAGTGCATTCGCGGGGCCAGGGAAAAAATTTTACCACTTAGCCTTTTTTGGGCAAAAGGGTTAAACTCAAGAATTGGCCCGCAGATCCAGAAAAGGAAAATGGTCAAGGCCCCACACCAATCGGAGAGCACCACGTGTCAAGTCTACGTTGGTAATGCTAAGGCGGGGGTTTGGAGGAAAGTTGAAGATTTTGGATTTTAGCGGAAAAACTTAGAGGCATGAATTGAACCCGCGGTCCCATCGACCAATAGTATGGCGCCATGTGTCCACATCAATAGCGGAGTGGTGGGGCCGTGAAGAATTTTGGGGAAATTTCCAATTTCGTGAAAAGGGGCAAAATGTTGTTTTGAAGCCACGGATCAACCAGAAGGTGCCACGTGTCATCAGGGAAGCAGGGGGCAGAGATTTTTTGGAAAAATTTCCCAATTTGAAAAAAGAGGGAAAAAGGTCAAGTTTTGGCCCGTCAACCCGATTTTTGCCCTAATTTTTCCCTATTTTCCCTAAATATTTAGAAGGCTATATCTTTCGATCCATAGCTCAAATTTTCATGTTTTTGGTATCAATGGAAAGATGTTGAAATCCTCTACATGATGGACTCCTCAATTTTTATTTTTGATGGATTTTTGTAGGAAAAAAATGGGAAAATGTCTCTAGAATGGAAAAATTGTAAAAAACGACCCCAACCACCAAAATTAATGAAGTATGAGCCTCTTTCTTGCTTTGTGAAGCAAGTTACTTTGGCATATGGGATTTTCCATGGAAACCCATCATTTTGTAGGCTAATTAAATGGATCTTATTGGTGGTTAGATTTTTAAAATCGATTTTCTTGTGTTTTCTCATTAGGCACCACACTTTACAAATGAGCAATAAAAGCCAGTTTTGGCTCACTTGTAAAAATTTGTTCATCCTTCTTCTCTGCCTCTCCCTTCTTTTCTTCCCCAAGGTCGAAAATGGAGTTTGAACCTCCTCCCTTTCTCTGTAATGGAATTTTTTGCCTCTTACTCATGAAATGATGCACTGTGTAAATTCTGAACAATAAAAAATGTGTTTTGTGATGCATTTGTCCATCCTTGGCTCATTTTCTTTGTTGTTTTTCTTACCTCTCTTCATTACATGGTATTTGTGCATGCATGGATGTTCATTATAACACCCTTGAAAATTATTATATTCCTCCTTTGCATTTCAAGTGTTGACTAGTGATTTTCTTTTAAAGATGTGTTTTGTTGATTGATGGAGATCATGCTTGATATGGATAAATCTTTTCTACTCTTAAGATCATTAGACTGAAATGGAATGGCTTCCTTGAATCCAATTTTCACTTCTTTTAGATGAATTTAAATATGATTTAAGAGTTGTAAACTTATCTATTAATCTGACTCATCCTTGGATCAATTTCAGTGATCCAATGAATGTTTTAAATCTACTCTGTGGAACAAATGGTAAATTGACATTCCATGAAATAAGTGACATATTGACTGAACTTTGTTGTTACAAGTTCTTTGATTTTTGTGTGAACGTATTTCCATTCAGTTGTATTTTATGCTTGGGTCCTTGGAGATCGATCATGACAGGACATTGCTGATAAACACGAAAATAAAGCCTGTTCACGGCATAGGAAGGATTCGGGATCCTAAAAAGGACTATCCTACGGAATCCTAAGCTAGGTAAGAATATTTTCTACCTAAGCTATGTCACTTAATATCATTCTTATTCTAACCTAAAGCTTCCTATTCTACTTTTTTGGTTGATTGGCATCCTAACCTAAGCATTGTGTTAAAGGATATGGAAAGGCTACTAGGATACTAAAATTAACCTAAAGGATACTAAAATTAACCTAGAACCTAATACTATAAGGTTTTATGATGATCTAACCTAATGCCTAAAACTATTATGTTGTGAATTAATCTAACCTATGTGGAAACTACCTAAGGCTATGTGTTAAGACCTATAGTGGAAATTTCTTGTTAGGGTTATATCATAAGCTATATATTATAAACTACCTAAGGTATAACCTAAGCAATTTGATATATCCTAAACTAATGGGTATGAAAGGGAAACTAGGTGGTCGCATGCATTAAGGGTGACGGTTCCTATGGCATTTATGTTATTGATAAGGTTTTGAATGCATAAGGTACTGCCAATTTTGGCAGGGGCTAGTTGACTTGGTGGAGGCTTATGTGGAAGTGTCACTAAAATGGAATTTCATGTTGATTTTGATTTGGCATTTGCCAGACTTGGAAGGTGGTGGAAAGGAAGGATAGGCAGAAAAATTAGAATTAATGAAACTTATTTTTTTCAGTTTTCGTGCACAAACCATCTTGGAAGGCATGTAAGTGCGCTTGTCTGGAGTTGTTTCACTTTGCATGTTTCATGATTTTTTGCTTTGCATGCTCTTTGATTTTTCAAACCAACAGATTAAACTGCACTTAATGGCTATTTTTGAAGTCTTAGACCTATTTTCAATTTGTGGGATGTATAAGAGGCATTGTGGAAAAAGAATATGGTTGTTTGATCTTTCATGGAGAAGAGGAGAAGTTGTGAGCTCGGCTGGAGGTCTCCTTTGATTTGGTAGAATCACTATCAGGCATGATAGGCTGTAATCTTTAATATCTCTTGCTTTCTTCTAAATGTTTCATTAAAACAAGTATGCTCTTTTGAGATTCTTGGCTTGCATGTTTTATCTCTGTTATCTTGGATATTAATCCATGGCAACAAAATAATGTTGGTTGGAAACTTTCTTGTGTTAGTTTAGTAGTGAAACATGCATGCAAAGCTTGTATTAGTAGCTCTGCTTTCCATTTCTGAAATTTGTATTCGAGGTTGTTGTGTTGGAACTAACCTTCATTGCAATATGTTGATTCTGAACTATATGGGAACCTTGAGTTCCGTTTGAGCTTGTATTTGGGCTTCGTGTTTTGATATGAACTTGTGCTGGAGCTTCTTGTTGTTCTGAACCGGTGTTTGGAATACTGGGTAGCTCTGGACTATTATTCAAAGTTTGTATATGGATTTGTACACGTATTTTATTACTTGTGTTTCTCTGAACCGTTATTGAAGGTTCATGTTTTACACCACACTCGTATTTTGTTACATGTATAGTTCTAAACTCTTGTTTGAAGCTCGTGTTTCATTTTGAGTTGGTATTAGGGCTTCTTGTTTAAAATATAAACTAGAATGGGAAATTCATGTTGCTCTGAACCTATGATTAGGGACTCGTGTAGCTCTGAATTGTTATTGGAAGATCATATTTTATACTTCCCTCGTATTTAAATACTTTTGTAGTTCTGAACTTTTGTTGAGACTTCGTGTTCGACTCTGTTCTGGTATTTTGATTTGGGTTTTACTTGTATTAAAATTTTAAAAACTTATAGCTCTTTTGTTTAACTATTGCTCAAAGAAAACTGGGAGAATAGTTGACTGAGTTGTTGGGTAAACTCTTTGAGATATTAACTGAAAACATCTTTGTTTGATGAATGGATTTGGTAATTCTTTTCTGAGAACTGTTTCATCTTCTCTAAGATGGCAATGGCATTTTATCGGGGCTATTCTTTTCCCCTTTGTTTTTTGGAAACCCACGTCTTCATATATTTTAAAATAAGCTCTTGGTTTCATTTAAAAGAAGAGTTATTTACTTTAGTGCTCTGAATTGTTATGGTGGGATTAATTTGTCTTTGTTCAGATTGTTTTTGTATTATAGTACTTATTGAATCGAGAACTAATTACTCTTTTGTAATGCAATATTGAAACCTGACAATGAGATTTCAGTCTTTGGGTTCATTGATACTTTTGAACATGTTTATCTTACTGATCGGTTTGTTTTTCTATCTCTTGTTGGATATAGTAACTAAACCTTGTCTTTGTAAAAGAAAGGAATGTGATTCCTTTAGAATAGAATGTTGTTTTTAGGACTGTTATGCGTATTTCATTGAGATTAGAATTGAAACTCATGTTTATTGAAAGTAAAGAATTGTAAGGAAAATGGAAATGTGCTTTCTTCTTATTGTGAGTCGATTTTGTTCTCTTCTGGGAACTAGCTTATAAATTTATATGTTTGAATTAAAAGCAAAAATTCATTTGTTAGTACATTAAAATGAAGTACTGATTGGATAATTTCTAATTAAGATCCCTTTCTATCTATTGTTGGGATAAGTTCATTGGCTGAACTTTTTTGTTTTGATTTTATTATGAAATGGAGATTTCTTTATGAATTGTTTGGTCTTCCTTGTTCAAATAATTTGTAGAAATTATGTAGGAAGAGATTAGATGATTCAGTTTTGTTGAACAGAAAATTTAAGCTTGTTTGGTAGACTGTTTGTTTGACAAGGCTTTTCTTTATTTGGTTTGAGATGAGTAAGTTTTGTCTCTTTCACTCTATCTTTTTACAGATCCTCCTTGGATGGACTCAAGTAGAGATTAACTCATGTATGAGTCTATTTTTATTTGTGAACGTTGGTTTCAGATCTATAAATGTTAACTTCTAATATGTGGAAGTATATTTAGACTTGCAAGTAGACTATTTGATTCTCTATTCCTTCCTGGTTTGAAATAGGATTATGTTCTGATGAATATCTTAAATGTTGAATTTTGAGGTAGTTGTCCTTTAAATTTAACAGTTAGTTCATGTTATGAATATGTTTCTATTTTTCGGATGCCTTGTGTTTAGGCATAGTTTGTAATGGTTCTTCTTTTTCTTCCGCTTAGGAGTTAGATGAAACATCCTAATGAGAACCATGCTTTAAGCCCTTCTTTTGGTTAAAGCAAAGATAAATGTTGTATTCTATTATGATAGAATTGGGAACAATTAGATGATATGATCTATTGTTTGCTTAAGGATAATTTATAGGATCAATTAAACTTTAATTTTGTAAGTCAGATATAGTGGATTATATTTCATTCTTATCTTGGAAGTGAATTCAATTGGTTAAATGTACTTCTTTTCCATTTGCTATTGCTTATATTGATATTTATGATGTAATAATTGTCTCATTAAAGCAGAGTTGTTTTAATGGAACAATTATTGGAATGCACTTCATTTTAAGGCTTAGTGCTTATCATGTTCAGTTCATTGAACTGGGCCGTGCAAACAATTTTTACAGATGGCCTTCGTAAGTGGTAAAAGAAGGCAAAACTTATATGATGCATTGGCTGATTTAAGTCTAATTCTTGTGAAGAACTCTGATTCGTTCTTGAGATTGTATTGAAAAAGGAAAAGTAGTATTCTGTTATAATGAAGACAATTGTTATCCAGTATATCTATATGCATAAGTCTTGTAAATGTATAAGTTATAAAGATAAATTGAAAGTTGAGAGTTTACCTGTATTGGTCATGTAAATTATTTTGTACTTGTATGGAAGAGATGGATTCTATCTTGTTGATATTCTTCATATTATTTTTATGCTTAATTGGTTATCCTTTAATAAATCGGATAAAGAGATTTAGTTCAATTTCCCTACTTGTGATGCAGCTTGTTAAGTTGCAAAATATGTTATTCGTTATCTTAACTATATAACATAGTAATGTAACGTGTGATGAACATACATTAAGAAATGTGGACATTGGGTAGGATAAACCCTAACACTTAACATGTAGAGAAAGACTCTTTCTCTTTATTAATTGCTCATAAACTAAAAAGGTTAGAAAGATGACTACGATTTATCAGACTTCATTTGTATGAAGTTTACTTTATATTGGATATATTCTGGTGTTGAACCTTTCCAAAAAGTTATTGTAATTTTTTATTAAGACATATTATAACGTTGTACAGTTACGGTTAATTGACAGTTTAACTATTTGATCAAATATTAAAAGTGACCATGAAAATAATGAAGTTCTAAATGAGCTAAATGAGGCAAAACTTAGGAAAGAACTTATTGAGCATTGGATTAGGCATTGGCAGTGTTGTTGTAATCAAGAATTAATTCAGACTAACATTGTATAAACAATCTCCTTAGGGGTATGTAAATCTCGATGAGGCAGTTTTTGTAGGATGTTGGCACATGCCAACTACAAGGTTGTACTTTCGAGAAGGATTGGGTCTTCTCGAGAATACAACATTGCAGTTGACATGTGGCATCACCCTTCCACATTGATCATCTAGATCTACACACATCTGGAACTTGGACTTGAACCTAGTTTCTCTCTAGGTCTGGATAGGAGCATATTTAGGATAGGAATTAGCTTCCAAAGGCTCATGGTACGTTTGCACATTCAGATGACTTAGGTCAAATGAGTATGCCCATCTACCCTAAGCCTTTGTGAGCATCTCCGTATAATATATTATGTTTCTATCTAGGGCTAGGGTAAAACCTGGAACAAGTGGGTTGACGGTAGTCAGTAAAGATCAATCATTGAGGAGTGGGGTGAAGGACTTATTCCAACATGACGAGTATGCCATCTAGGAATAGTGACTTACATAGTATGTCATAAATCTTTGGCCAAAGTATCACAAACTGCTAGTTGCATTGTCCTATGTCACCAAGTTTAAAACAACGTGATATCAGATGAATATTGGTAACTGCTAGTTTAGAAAATGTTTTAGATCAGTCTCTGAGTATCCAATATGGTCAGGGAGGTGCCTCAAACACTCTGAATAATGAGATTACACACAAAGAAGAGTGGCATATCATAAAAATCAGTTTATCAGCTACAATAAAATCATGTCCAATCAGGTATTTGGCTAGTTTAGAACCACAAAAGGAGTTGCCATCAGTTGTTCTCATTTCAGAGCATAAGAAAGAGCTTCGCGTTGCCAAAAATCAGCCCCAACATCTACAAAGAAAGAGTGTGGATCCTCTAGACGTGTTCATTCTTTTATAGGTTGATATTTTGAGCAAATCAATAATGCAAACCATGTCTGCATACCATGTGATCTAGTTGCAAAATTGATCTCATGGCCACACTTTCTGAGAAAAGGAAGCTATTTCTCCCAACCAATACGTGGTTTTGTTTAGATTTCCTTTCTCTTTGTTTAGATTAGGAGTAGTTTAGATTTGTGTCTTGCATATTAAGTCCTTGCATGCACATTGTTTTTCAAGTTTTCTTAGTTATTTGTTTTTTCAAAAAGTTCTTGCATGCACATGTTTTCCATTTTGTTGGAGAGAGTACTTCAATGGTTTTGTTTTAGAGGATACAAGTTGTTAATAAAGGTATGTGACTCCATAGCCCAATGGATGCAAAAGGCTACTAATCTTTTGTTTAGCAGACAAACAATCTCGTGATGTCACCAAAATGTTACCATATTTTCCACGCAAAGGATTGCTAAAAAAGAACTTGGCTATTTTTTGAAATTGGTTATTTTTAGCATGGCTAAAAATAGCATTTGGCTAAAATTGCTAAAAATAGCAATTGAATAGAAAGCATTGCTAAACGTAGTTGGTGCCAAAAATAACACTTGGCTAAAGATATCTACTCCATGTGCCAAAGGTGAAGGGATAAAGATGGCTTTGCTTTTGTAATATTAAGCATGCAACTCCTATTACTAGGCACGCTCTAAGGATGAAAGAGTTAGATTTTATTGAAATAGCAATTGTTGTTCTAAATCTGTCCAAGGATAAGGTTTTATTAATAAATCAACTGTTGGTTTCAGTAGAGTTTGGCGCAACAACAAGATGGAAAGATTAAATTATTTAAAACTACATCCAACAGTCTATTTTAAAGTGTGGCGCCAAAGACAAAAGCAAAGAAAGGACATGGAAAATAAGACAAGCAGATAAAACAAAAGGATAAAGTGTGGAAAAGACAAAAAACATATAAAACAAAAGGATAAAAAGGAATAAACAACAATCCACAGAGTTCGCACAACAACATGGGAGAGAAAAAAACAAATAAAATAAACACATCAGTTAACTAAAGGGCAGCGCCAAGGGCTAAGGATGGAAGATATGGAATAAATAAAATAAGTGTTGTTCCAACAATAGTTTGCCCAGTCATACACCACAAGGAAATAGTAATAAACAAATGGCACTGTTATTTAGAATATGTGCACATCATGAGGAAGGGGAAAATAAATAAATAAAGAGAACAGTCAAAACAACAGTTCAGATGGAGTCTATTATTGGAGGAGAGTTGATTCATCTCATATAGGCTGGTTTTTACATTGTAAAAAATATAGACACACTTTGGGTTGTTTTTATTTGGCATTTCTAACTTTGTACTTCCACCTTTGTATAAAAAAGCTCAGTTTTGCCCTCTCATACTATTGTTTTCTGATTTTTTATTGTGTTTAATAGGAATATTGTGTTACTTTAGTGTGGAATTTACTCCCTCTACTGTTGTCCTTTCTCCTAAACCCTTGAATTAATTTTGCAAAATAGCTTAAAGTAGTGCAAGTGTGTGGATCTTTGATTTCCCTGTGTGTAGAGTTACATGCATGTGTTTAATTATTGGTGTATCACCCTTATTTCCTTTTTCTCACATTCTTTCTCCCTTTTCCTTTTCAAAGTTTTTTCGTTTTTGAGGTGATTCACAAGGGAACTAGCCCTCTCTAAAGGTTTGTCTCTGACATGGGTTGCCCACAACCTTGAGGTGTTCCAGTTTTGTCAACTGGAGAGTGAGTAAATAGACCATTCTCTATCGGGATGCAACTTCTGGGTGACAACAGGATCCTCTACAAACCACCTGTGAAGGTGATGAATGCCTTAGGCTAATGGAGTGAATTTTGCAATAACTATGTAACTTTTTCCAACAATTGTACAAGAGAAAAGAAATCCATAACATTGTCCAAGGAACCTTGAGCACCAAGTGATTACCCAAAATATCAAGCTTTTGTGTCTTGAGGAAATCCTTTGTGAAATTCTCCAAATAATGGATAGTTTTATTCACCTTTGCAAATTGGAGAGACGTGAAACACCAAAGGTGTGCAACACTTAAACAGGGTGCACAACAATGAAGTACAAAAAGCTAGACGAGGTGAGCAAATCAAGCAATGGTGCACACTACTAAAAAAAATCAATGCATAACATAAAAGGTGCATAAAAAAAGGTTAGGTTCCACAAAAAAAAATTCTACTAACCTCAAATCTCCTCCTAAAAAGTTGTGTAAAATTTGAATAAGTTACCACTAATAAAAAATAGTTTTATAATGTAAGTAGATGCAAAGATTACTTACAGATCCGAATGAAGTGGTCTAGTGAAGTAAGGGAGCCCTAAGTCTACATATGCTCCTTACCTTGAAATGATCTAAATTATCATGTAATAAATATTGTTAATGCATTAGATCCTACATCGGTGCATATTCCTATTGCCCATTAGCTTGTTTTTTGCTAATAGTTTCACCAACGAATATATTGTTTAAGATTGAAGCCTTATGAACAACAAGAGCTCTAATATGTAAATTGTCTTGAATTAAGATGTCTTTTGTGTAAAAGGCGGAGTTACCTAGGGGGCACTATCATATACAATTCAGAAAATGGTTAGTAGTGTAATAACCCTTTTGAGGGTTTGAATCAAATTTTACAGCTCTGGAAATTTACATGTAGCAGACTATAATTTTATTGCAGAGATTTAGATCACCTCAAAAATTTATTGCAAACATACCATAAACTTCATCATCAAATTGCTCAATGATATATATCTTATTTTATGAATTTTATGAGCCAAATCGAATGTGAAAATACAAAAATAACACTACTGGAAATATACTTCTTTCTAGAAATTGCAGCCACTTGGGAAATTGGATTTCACATGAAATATGACATTAAGATTTATGAACTTCGAGATTTATGCCTTTTAGGACAAGGCGGGTTAGAATACCAAGTCGATTTGATAATATCTTTTGCCCATAAATCAGAAATCAGTCATATGCAAGTCAAACTCCTAGAAAGAAATATAATAAATTTGAAAATACTCAATAATGTCTTCAAATCTGATAATATAGTTTAAGTACAAATAGTTTAAAGTCAATATGAAGCGTTTTCGTCCTTCATATGGACCTCACATGGGGTTTTTGTATCAAGTGGTGGAATAATGAGATAATACTCTCAAAATCAGTTTTTACAAATGATAGTTCATATCCACAAATGATGCCTAACACCCTTATTTATAAATGTAGGTCTTGGAGCCAAAACATGAAAAGACATGTACCTTCATTATGCCTTGGACGAACCCCTTTATTTATTTATTTTGCCTTAATACAAGGCCGACCCATTAATTGAGTCCATTACTCTAAAACATATCATAAAATATTAATAGACGTATTTTTTCTCTCTCCTTTATCTTCTTTAATTTAACCATGGAGAAAAATTGCTTGGAAATCCAATTTACCTTTGAATTTGGAGAAAGGAACGTTACAGTCATCCCTCCTCAGGATTGCTTGTCCTCAAGAAATTGCAATCACCTGGGTCCCATGTGATCCTTGTAGTCTTCATATTTGTACCTACACAAGAAGCAAACTCCTTAGAAAAAATATGAGTGTTTAACAACACTCCTTTAGGTCTTGCAATTGTCTTCTTGTTTGTGGAAGCCTCATAATCTTCATATATTTGATGGTTGCCCCATACAATACTGTAATTGAGCCTTCTTCTTTCAAAATTTAGAAAATTGGTTGGTTTCCATTCCCACGTGTTCACCCATGGACCCAAATCAATCTCCATCATTACATTCATCAATGACATAGCTAAAGACTGAGTTATTGAAATGGTAGGAAGGTTGATTAAGGTGATGTCGATCGTAGAAATGATGGGACATCAGCTTGAAATTTCTTTTCCAATATGAAAGAACATCAATGACTTCCATGAAATTTTATTCCCAATAGCGGTAAACTGAAAATGACTTATAAACATAGCGGAAAATGAAATGTTTTGTGGAAAATTCATACCATATCCCGGCTTCCTTTCCAAATCTTCCCTTAAAGCGCAAACGGTTGTGAGATGCAAGCAAGCACATCAATCAAACACCGCATTTTTTGCTCAAAATCTAAATAGGGACTTATTACCATGCAAGGTGTAAACCATGTGATCCATCCTTCTTTGTGCCAATGATGTTTTCGAATGTTAAAAGCAAACATATCAATGAAAATGTGGCCATTATTCCCCATGTTGCGCATCATTCCCATTTCCCTATCATGCTCAATTTCATACTCATCAGAGCTCGATATAGAGTGAGAAATGAGATATAAATAGTCATACCTTGGGCTGCTCCCAACATAACTCATAATTTCTGAGTTGAGATCAGACCTCCTCCTTTGGCATTTTTCACTCACTAGAGCATCGAAATCATATTTCCTTGATTGGTTTTACATGGAGCATTCATGGGAATCATGTCTCGAGATAGAAACTTATTTATTGGATTCAAATGAACAGTTATGATGTACAGGCTAGCAAGATTTCCATTTCTATTTTTATTTTTTGAGTGGACTTCAGAGAGTGACAAAAGGGTGCTACCCCCTTGGTTTCTTCTTTATGAGTATGTTCATTAGAGTAGAAACTTAACCAAATCATGGAGTCGAGCAATGCATGCCTCTCTAGAATTGCAAATTGTTTTGTCATGCTGAGAAGAAATGAGTTCGAAACTTTCCAGGTGTTGCTCCTATCCTTCCTTGAACATATAGGCCATAGTAAGAAAGGATGTTTTTTTCCTAATTTGCCTCCCAAAGCAACTGTTGAAGCAATATATGGTGCAAGGAATCCTTCTTATCATGGATGACCAATGAAAGGAGTTGTTGTCACTGTTGTTCCTAGTTAGCAGCATATAATTTCACAAAGGCAAGCTTAAGACACCATAAGCCAACCCTTGTATGGATCTTGATCATATCTTTCAATCTTAGTTGAGCTATTATGCTCGGATCAAAAGAATAATACTCATTCCAACTCAGCTTTATGGACACAACTTTTATGTCAAATGACTGATGAAATGGAAATGTGGAGCTTACCATGTGCCCATGTAGATCATCTTCAACTAAAGAATTATAATTTGGTACTCTTATTAAAATGCCATCATGTATAATTTCACCCTCATTGTTATCACTGCAATGAAATTAGTTGTATAATTCAGATTATGAGCAACAATAGAACACCAAATAACACAATATTTCATAATAATGATATCAATATGTAATTAGAATAGCTTCGCCACTTCGAGGGGGCAACCTCCAAACCATATAATAAGACTCAAATGCACAAATGATAATGAACTACTACCTACAATCTCCTATATATACTATTCATATGTTATGGCCATCACCAAGGCCAACCTATTAAGCATGAGAAAGTATAAATGATATGGTAAGCCACAAGTCGGCTACTCATATCCTAATACAAGCAATAGGTTAAGGGTGTAGCATGTCCTTCCCCTTCAAACCAATGTTGTCCTCAACGTTGAATAATCCTAGATGTTGTTGCAGAAAACCTTCATCCTCCCAGGTTGCATCTTCTACGCTAAGATTCTTCCACTTGATCAGATATTCCTTAATGTCTCTGGTTTTCAGCCTCTTAGTACATGTTTGCAGAATCTTCTCTAGCTCCAAAATGATTCTTCCTTCCTCATCAAGTTCTGGTAACTCTATCTTGGCTTCAAATTTCTGTCCAATAACCTTCTTCAGGCATGAAACATGGAATACTAGGTGTATGTGTGAAGATGGAGGCAACTCTAGTTTATAAGAAACGCTACCAATTTTCTATAGAACTTGATAAGAGCCATAATATTTAGGAGCAAATTTGTTGTCATTTTTTTCTTACTTTAGGGACATCTGTTTGTAAGGCTGGAGACGTACAAAAACCCAATCACCAATTTCAAAATGTCTTTCACTACGGTGTTGATCTGCTTGTTGTTTCATCTTGTTTTGTGCTAATGCTAAATTTTCCTTCAAACTAGCCAAAACCTATTGTTGATGTTGAATGTGTTCCTCAACATCTCTGACCTTAGTTTGCACACTCATTAAGGAAGTGATAGAAGGTGGATGGTAACCATATAATGCTAAAAATGGGGTCATTTAAGAAGAAGTATGAAAAGATGTGTTATACCACCATTCTGCTAGTGGTAGCCATTTAATCCACCTTTCCTGCTTATTTGATACAAAACAACGTAGATACCCCTCTAAGAATTTGTTAACAACTTCTGTTTGCCCATCAGTTTGAGGATGATAAGATGAACTATGAGCTAGCTGAGTACCCAAACATGAAAATAATTCCATCCAAAAATTACTTGTGAAAATAGGATCACGATCACTTACAATTATCTTTGGGGTTCCATGTAGCCTTTGAACTGTCTCCAAAAAAATCGCTGCGACTGTACTAGCTGCAAATGGATGTGATAAGGCACAAAAATGGGTATATTTTGTGAGCCTATCCACAATCGCGAAAATAACATTCTTACCCTTTGAACAAGGAAATCCGGTGATGAAATCCATGGAGACCTCCTCCCATCTCTGGCTAGGAATTGGTAAGGGTTGCAACAGACCTGATGTCTTAATTGTTTTCCCTTTAATCTGTTGGCACACTAAACACTTTGATATAAACTTTTGTACATCCCCCTCGAGTCCTTCCCAAAAGAATTCTCTTTTTATTCTATGATGTCTTCAAAAACCCAAAGTGTCCTCCAACAGGTGAGACATGTAGCTTTGCAAGAATCTTATGCTTCAACTCAGAATCTTTACTCAAGTATAACATGTCCTTGTACCATAGGGCATTACCTTTCCACTCAAATTTGTTAGATGTCATAGATCCTTGCTTGATATTATATATTAGAGATTGTGTATCCTTGTCTTGATCTCATTCCTATCTTGCTTCGTCTACCCAATCGGCTGTCAACATGGACATTCCACATAGTAAGGCATCTGCGGATGTATCCCTTCAGGACAACGCATCAGCTACTACATTTTCTTTACCCTTTTTGTATACGATTTCAAAATCATAACCCAACATTTTTGTTACCCACTTTTGTTGTTCCTCAGATGATAACCTTTGCTCCAAAAAGTATTCGAGACTATCATGATCAATTTTTACCTTGAAGTGTCTACCCATGAGACAGGGCCTCCATTGCTTGACCGCATGAAGAATAGCCATCATTTCTTTCTCATAGACAGGTTTGAGAAAATCTTTTCCTTTGAATTGGCAACTCTCAAATGCAATTGGTCTTCCTTCCTGCATGAGAACTGCTCCTAATCTTGATCCTGAAGCGTCACATTCAACAATGAAGGTTTTTGAGAAGTTGGGAGAAGCCAAAACTGGGGTGGTGCACATGACTTCCTTCAGTTGCTCAAAGGATTGAGTGGCTACGTCTGACCAATGGAAAACATCCTTCTTTAGCAATGTAGTGAGTGAACTTGTTGTTCTACCATATCCCCGCACAAATCGTCTGTAGTACCCTGTTAGTCCTAGGAAACCATGTAGATTTTTGAGAGTTTTGGGCCTTGGCCATTCCACCATAAATTTGATCTTCTGAGGATCAACTTTGACGCCTTCATGGGATACAATGTGACCCAAGTACTCTACCTCTTGTACACCAAAAGAACATTTGGATTGCTTTGCATAGAGAGTATGTTTCTCCAAAACTTCCAACACTTTATTTACATGTTGTAAGTATTCTTTCCATGTCTTACTGTAAACCAATATGTCATCAAAGAAAACTAATACAAATTTCCTTTAAAATGGCCTAAAAACAGTGTTCATCAAGCTTTGAAAGGTTGAGGGCACATTTGTAAGACCAAAGGGCATTACCAAAAACTCATAATGGCCCTCATGAGTCCTGAAAGCCTTTTTATGAACATCTTCCTTTTTTATTCTAATTTGATGGTACCCCAAACGAAGATCTAATTTTGTGAAATAAATAGCACCATGCAATTCATCAAGTAAATCATCAATTACTGGAATAGGAAACTTATCTTTGATGGTGTACTTGTTGAGTTCTCGATAATCTGGACACATCCTCCATGTTTCATCCTTCTTATGTACCATGACCACTGGTGAAGAATATGCACTCTGGCTATGCCTGATGATACCTGCCTTCAACATTTTCTCAACCATTTTTACGATCTCACTTTTCTAGGAATATGGGTATCTGTATGGTCTGATGTTAGGTGTTTGGCTCCCTGGAATCATCTGAATGGCATGATCATGATCCCTAACTAGTGGTAGTCCCTTTGGAATTGCATCAAAAACAGATGAGTGAGCATCAACAATCTTCTGAAGATCGGGTGGCATTGAAGACTCTGTATTTTGTACTTCTGTGGAAAATAACTTTGCTATAAATCCATCTACTCATTTTCTGATAACCTTCTGCATCTATTGAGAACTAATAATCTGTGGAGACTTAGCTACAATCCCATTCAATTGTATTGTTCTTCCACCTGAATGAAATCGCATGAACAATTCTTGGAAATTCATCTCTGTAGTACCTAAGGTTGTGAGCCATTGGACACCCAAAACAATATCTGCCCCTCCCATAGAAATAGGAAACATAGGTGAGTCTAACATGTAGTCTCCTATGGAAAGCTTGATACTATGGCACTTTCCTGTGCACTTGACTGTCCCACAATCCACAATCATAACTTGCATTTCTGGATTTGGGTAAATAAAACAATTGAGACAGGCAGGCAACTTACTATTTATGAAGTTATGAGTACTCCCCGAGTCAATCAACACCGTCACCTTCTGTTTTTTGAGATAGCCAACAACCTTCAATGTTTGAGGAGTACTAATACCTGACAATGCATGGCAAGAAATTGTAGGTTGGTGATCCTTTACTTCATCGTCTACTGGTTCCTCAACCTCTCCTATAATTTCAGCTTCCTCATCATCCTCATTACCTCCGTCAATATAGAACAACTTCTTCTCAGCACATTTGTGTCCCGGTCCATATTTGTTATCACAATTAAAACATAATTCTTTTGCTCTCTTTTCTTCCATTTGTTGAGGAGTCAGTCTAATTGGCCTAGCAAATGAAGGGGAAGAGATACTATGGTCTCTGGTGGTAATGAAAGGTGGCCTCCTATGACAAAAAACTTTTTCCTCTGCTCGACGTGCCATGATAATAGAATCAGAAAGCTTAAGTGGATGAAACATACGTACCTCATGCTCGATGTGGTCCTTAAGACCCCCAAGAAACAAGTCATTCAGATTCTCTTCTAGAATATTCTCCGCCCTTAAGGATAGGTTCCGGAATTGATGCATATAATCTTTGTCTGATCCTGTTTGCCTTAACTTTGCTAATTGACCAAAAGAGTTATCTGAAACACTGGAACTATAGTGCAATTGCAACTCCTCGGGCAAAACTATCTAAGTGACACCAAGACCATTCTTCTGCCTCTGAGCACATAACCATCGATACCAAACAAATTGGTCTGGTTCAAGATACAGGGATGCCAATGTCACCTTTTGTCTTGGTGGTGTTTGATGTAACTCAAAGAAGTTCTCCATTTGATTTATCCAATTCAGGGGATCCTTACCATCAAATTTGCGCATATCCACTTTCGGCATCATGTTTCGTGGTTGCGAATAAGTTGGATTCTAATTGGGCTAAAAAAACAATCCAACATGGTTATTTTGTCCATGATTTTGAACTGAAGATCCTTCTTGCTTGATATGGGGCAGATTTGGGCGATACTATTTACCCTTTACATGTTACATGATATCATCCAACTGCTGATTGATTTGTTCTATGTCTCCTTTAGAGGCCATCTTAGATTGTACATTTCGTAGCTCATACTCAATTTGGCTTACCTTATGATCAACTGAGGCAAACCCTAGTGCTGAGCAATCTGTATTTACCCCTTTTGACTCCATCTCTTCAATCACTACCCCCATCTTTATCTAGGGTTTTACCCGGAGTAACTAAATTCTTTTTTTCTCGTGGAAAGCCCTGCCATGATGTCAAACCTTAGGGTTTAGGTTTTCGATACAAATTCGTCCGAACAGGAAAAAACACAGAGAAGATACTAATACTATTTTTTGAGAGCTTTCCGAAAATGTAAAGAACTTGAAACCATTCCACAATTTGCACCCTAGGGGGTGATTTTATGAAAAACCCTAAATTTGTAATAACTTTTACAAAATAAATTTAAAAAGTCTCAAATTTTCAGGGAACCTTACTTAAAATGTTTCGCAACTCTGGTAAAAATATCTCCCACCAATTCACTCTAGTTCGCAATATATGACGGAAACAAAATTTTTTTAGGGTTTTTGCCTTAATTTTGGCCCAAATCACAGCTCTAATACCACTTGTAATGAACTTACTTGTATAATTCATATTATGAGCAACAATAGAACACCAAATAACACAATATTTCAGAATAATGATCTCAATATGCAATTAGAATAGCTTCGCCACTTCAAGGGGGCAACCTCCAAACCATATAATAAGACTCAAATGCTCAAATGATAATGAACTACTACCTACAATCCCCTATATATACTATTCATATGCTATGGCCATCACCAAGGCCGACTTATTAAGCATGAGAAAGCATAAATGATATAATAAAATGATATGGTAAGCCACAAGTCGGTTACTAATATCCTAATACAAGCAATAGGTTAATGGCGTAGCAATCACAATCTGAAAATGCTCCCATGCAAAAAATAACATCCCTTACCTCTTCATCCCATGAAGTGTGATGTGCATAAAGGTGTTTCATCATTTGTGACCAAAGAGGATACATCATGAGTGTTTCTAACCAACCATTCATGGTAAAAAATCCGAATTGATACATAGGCCCAAACTGAAATGTTTCCATGCCAAGGGCTGCTCATAATATTCAGAACTTCTAAATTTAAATCAGCATATAAACCAAGTTCCAAAATCACCTTTCCTCCATTCTTCTTTGTTCTCCGGGAGCTTGCCTTCACTATGCATCTCTCTGATGCTTCTTTGACAATATTCTCCTCATGACATGAATATGGCAACGGTATTAGAGAAGGTAAAATGTCATCATACCTCAACTTTCCCATGCATGGAACTTCTTCAGAGTTCTCTCCATGATCATATATGCCTTCAATTTGTCTCCGACGAGCTGCTGCTTTGGGAATTCCAGCGATCTCTTGGTCTTTATTCTTGCCCGAAAATTGATCCTCCATTGATAACTTATCTTCTCCCATAGGCAAATATGATTTTTCCCTTTTATGTGGCTCATGTCCCATGGTTCTCTTCTCAAAAACATCCTCCTTTATACTGTTGTTTTGATTATCAGTCAATGGTTTGTTTTCAACAAGAATGACGAAAGCTTCTATTACTTCTAAGGGCTGCTCCATACCACACAAATTTGGGTTTTCTTTAACATCTTGCCATATAAAATTATTAGAAGCCAAAGGAATATCATCATACATTAATGAACTTTTACCTTCCTACTGGAAATCGATCTTCCCTTGTTCTTTTTCTACCTCTTCTTCTGCTGATGCAACTTGGAAGCTCTTCTCTTATGTCTCCCTTCGTGGGTGGGCATGCCTAGGCTTAGGCCTAGATCTTCCACTATCCAACTCCATGAACTCTGTGAATGACATCGCTTCACGGATTTCTTAAGGAAAAGCCATGTATTCCTTATAGCTTGCTTCAACATTTTCTATTCCCATGGTGCTTAGATCTTCTTCTGGTAGGACTTCAACTCTGGTCTTTAGACTCGATCCTCGAACTGTTCCCATTGTTTGCTTGATATTAATTAGATTTTGGATAGACATGGCAAAAAGATCCAAGGCTTCCGTGAGCCTTTCTTGTCCCGCCATAAATTTATCCAATGAATTTCCCTCAGGCCCTTTGAGAATCAGGGTCTGATACCACTGTAATATCCCTTTTGAGGGTTTGAATCAAATTTTACAATTCTAGAAATTTACATGTAGTAGACTATAATTTTATTGCAGAGATGTATATCACCTCAAAAAGTTATTGCAAACATACCATAAACTTCATCATCAAATTGCTCAATGACATATATTATTTTATGAATTTTATGAGCCAAATTGAATGGGAAAATACAAAATAACACTGCTGGAAATATACTTCTTTCTAGAAATTGAAGGCACTTGGGAAATTCGATTTCACAAGAAATATGGCATTAAAATTTACGAACTTCGAGATTTAGGCTTTTTAGGACAAGGCGGATTAGAATACCAAGTCGATTTGATAATATCTTTTGCCCATAAATCAGAAATCAGTCATATGCAAGTCACACTTCTAGAAAGAAATATAATAAATCTGAAAATACTCAATAATGTCTTCAATTCTGATAATATAGTTTTAAGTACAAATAGTTTAAAGTCAATATGAAGGGTTTTCGTCTTTCATATGGACCTCATATGGGGTTTTCGTCCCAAGTGGTGGAATAATGAGAGAACACTCTCAAAATCAGTTTTTACAAATGATAATTCATATCCACGAATAATGCCTAACACCCCTATTTATACTTGTAGGTCTTGGCGCCAAAACATGAAAAGACATGTCCATTCATTATGTCCCTTCATTATGCCTTGGCCGATCCCCTATATTTATTTATTTTGCCTTAATACAAGGCCGACCCATATAGTTGAGTCCATTACGATAAAACATATTAAAAAATATTAATGGACATTTTTGCTCTCTCCTTTATCTTCTTTAATTCGACCATGGAGAAGAATTGCCCGGAAATCCAATTTGCCTTTGAATTTGGAGAAAAATGGACATTACATGTAGGGCGTTGGTCCTTGATAATAGTTTTACCATCTAGCATGCACCTTAAGGCACAACAATCTCCCACATGACATGTACCTTCTTCCAACTCCTGTAGAATTTGAGTATGCATTCATAACCTCCAATACTATGGCTATTATGTTAGTTGTCATGTGGTTATAGGTGTAATGATGTTGCTATTCATCTATTTCTATAACAAATATTGAACATGGCCATCAAAGGGGCGGCACATGCTTTGATGTGGGAATCATTGGATTCTGCAACATTTTCCTAGTTTAGATCATATGCGTATCTCAACTTCGAATCCCCTATAAGTATACTAAGAAAACCTCGCAGATTATCTCACCAGCTGTTCAGGTTAGTCTTCTCTATTATCTCATTATACAAATGCATATCCTTGTTTTTTAAAACTCTACTTATGCTAACCAGCTCAAAATTGTTGTTTGTTAATACATCCAACAAGGATTACACTTCTGCAAAATTGCATGTATTAATGTGTGGAGTACACTTCTGCAACATTGCATGTAATCTACCTTAAAATAACTCTCTTCAAATAAGACATTTTGAGGCCCGCAATGGTTTTTAGATTTCGAACTGTCCCTAGTTTGCAACTCATGCTCAGAGAGAGATATATTTGTTTGTATTTGTTCTTCAACAAATGACTTTCTAGTACTTATCAATTGCGAGTTTTGTTTGTTTATTGTATATTCAGTGCTTCTTTTGGCAATTTTTCTTTATCTCCTTACCAGGCTCATGAAAACAATTTCTATGGTATGTTAAATGCTTGTGGCATTCATTCACATTGAAATACTGCCACTGTTGAGATTAGATTCTTCATTTTATAATTACATAAAATAATGAAAATGAGTATGAATATAGCAATAAAGGAACCATTTAATATCAATTCCCAAAAGAACTGAGAATTATCAGTTTAATGAACCTGAAATCCATACTGATAATAAGCATTTCTCTGGTTCAATAAAGAAGGAACCAAAACACTCTCAGAGTTCTCTTTATGAGATTGCCAAAATAACCAAAGACACCAGTTAAGACTGCAAGGTAAACAAATCATAGCACCATACCATTAAGTCTCGGGTTTCTTTTCCACATGAATAATTTGAATCTATCTTGACTCTTCAAGAATTATTTAACAAAAAAATCAATTTAGTGATTCATACTACTTGCTACTTGTGACTTATCTAATCTTGCATTGAATATGTTTGTGTCTCACTATGTTTATCCTGTGGAGGTTAGAAAAGAAAAAAGTTCCGTGACAAAGGAAGTTTTCTAGCTGGTGAACAATTCAGGGGTTCTCCATCTGCAGTAACAATAAAGCACTCGGGATCAACTTCAATTTTCGGAGTTGCAGTATTCAGCTTCATGTCGAGTTTTGTCAAGCCACGGACATTTTGAACTGCTTCGACTCTCTTATGGAGTAAATACTTTTTTTCAACACCAGCTTCTTTGGAAGCCTGTTAATATGTGCCAAATGAAGTCAAGCATGGGCTTGGACTGTTGAAATTCTGAATATCTCAAGCATGGAATTTGAAACATTCCAAATCATGTGGTTAGCTTACCTTGCTTACAAAGGCAATTGAATGTGAGCTTCCGCCTTTACCAATGGCACCAAACATGGGCCTCATGATTACCTGGAAATGAAAGTGAAGCAAAACTCGGATAAGATGTTTACACTCTGTGCACATTTTAAAAAAAAATTGCAGCATACATATTTGTGTATGATCTGAAGACATTGGATTTATATTTTAGTGTCATGGAAATCAGCACCATGTTGCATCCTCCTAAAGATAAGAATTAACCTCATTAAGTTGCACATAATTTTCCAAAAAAAAAGTCATATTTAGGTTCTTTTGTTTTTTGAAGAGACTTTATTTTGCGAGTTTTATAAAGTGGTTGAAAGTTGAACATGAGTGATATTTTTTCGGAAAATTTAGGCAAAAAAGGGAACCCTTTTGAATGGCACCATTTGATGAGGGGACTTCTATATAGATTTAACTCCACAGTCCAAATAAAGGAGAGTAGATGATGGTGCAGGTAGATGCCACAACAATCATAGGCCCTGAAAACCTCCCATAAATGGCGACGTATACATAGCCTCCTGCCTTTTCTAGAACACGAAAAAATATAGGATAGACGGAGTCTAATGGAAAGCCTATTTCTAATCCTCTCCAAAGTGTGGAATTGATGATTTGAATTTCTCTTATACTTATACTTTTAATTTTAATTATTGTTATGTATTTCAAAGTAAATACGAAAAATAACTCTTTTTTAGAAATGATAATGAAATCCAAATTTTGATTCCTACAAGAGAAAATGCAAGTTGCAGTTAGTTACTGGTTCAGGTGTTGGGATGCTTGCATTCGCATCTCCCATTTGTGCCCAAGCAATCACACCACCTTTAATAATCATTTCAGGCTTTGCACCAAAGAACCCAGGCTTCCAAATAACAAGATCTGCCATCTTCCCAACCTGCATAATCCTATATTAATAACTATAGTTATTCAAAAACTTGTAATAAGGCCTTCCATTATTTCAAGGGACAAACAATATACAAGAAAAAAATAAATGGTCTTAAATGAAGAAGAAACTATGCTGCCAGCCTAGACAATATCATTTAAAGTAAATTGCTAATGAACATTGCTTAATAGGATGTTTTCTACTTTCTCCTTTATGGTTGCCAAAAAAGGGGCAAAGCAAAGGGTTTGCTTATTGCCATTTTGTTTTTAATAACTTATAAGTGTGTCTTATATGTCATACTAAAAACAGATAATATGAACATATAAAAAGAAATTTAGCTTGCTTTGAAAAGCTAAAGATTTATTTTGTCACAATCTCATGGAAAACCCAATGCCACAAAGAGATGGACAAAAATCACCCATGTTTACAATTGACATTAGTCAAGACACTATCCATCATTACAATATGCACGATTTGGATTTCTGACAGTCAAGAGGATGAAGGTTAGGAAATCATCTTAACCCATCCAAATTTGATTGACACATGACCAACCCCAAACTATGGTGATAAGAATAATGTGGGGAATGTACAATGGACCATTCATTATCAACTTATTATCAATGTAAATAAAGCACAATATCATATAACAACCATTAGATTTAATACACATACAAGAAAATATAGAATTTTAAGAATACACGAAGTACCACCAAGCATAATAAAAAGCACCATCACATGTACCATATACACCGCATCTATAGGTGCATGGGTTCCAAGTATACTGGAAAATTTTCTCACTAGGAAGTATACTAGCTAAAATGCCCACTTGGTATTGACTACGGCTATGAGCACATATATAGTTCACATTCTCAATTGGTCGTATTCCTAGCGGCAATCCACATTCTAGAATTCAAAACAGTTATAGATAAAGTCATGGGTTTTCTATTTGGTGGCCACCATGAGAGACGAGCATGGTGGAAGATAATGTCTAAGAATGCCCACCCACACCCTTAGACTCCATTTTTCAAACCCAAGAAATATTATGTGATCTAAATGGTTCTCACATCTGAACCTGTCAAGCTTATCCCATGCCCCTAAACGTTGCCAGGTATATACATCATCGATACCAAATCCAAATAAGTAAAGGAATGAACCTAAATTGTGGGTATATCATTCCGCATGTAAGTACCCATAATCACATATACTTGCACATGCAATCAATATCATCACACGATTTATTCATGTGCACAATAAATTATTGTGCATGCATGCATATGCACATATGATCCATATACACATATAATTCAAGAATCACAAGTAAATCTGAATATAACAGAGCTAAATCATAAAAGCACTAGATTAGATCAACGACAATAGTACAACCTAAAATGAAAACTAATTCTCCAGAACTACAGATATATAACTATTTGTTTCCATAATACTACAGTTTTAAAAATTTTCCTTAGAAAAAAACAGAACATGACACACTTGAATTCCTAATTAACAATAATTCAAGCCACCAACACCCAATCTCAGCAACGCATCAGAATTCTATCTATGTTTTAGACTATGTTTATAACCTCATTATCTTCCAAAATTGTTCAATTTTTCCTAGTTTAGATAAATGTGTAGTTCCAAAGTTATGCCAAATGTCTCATTTTTTTCATCTCTACAATACAACCTTTGTTTTGGAAGGAAAAAAAGATCTTTCAAGCTCAGAACCTACATATATTATTCAAAACTTGTAAGGCAGAATCCAAAAATTAAGAAAAAATCCATACCAAGATCAAGTATTACCACAAGCAGGTACGTTTTATAACTTCTCAGATACTAGTTTTATCATAACTATATCCATTACTGTGTTACATTAGTTCTCGAACAACTAGCACAGTCAGATCCATACAACAAACTATCAACCAATTCCAGGACCAGATTAAGAATGCCAAGCTCTATAAACTTAAAGGAGCAATTTCACGAGACAAGGATACAAATCCACATGTCATCTAAGATTCATGCTATAGCTAACTATGGAAAGCTTCAAGTTAACCAATGCTGTCACTAACATGCCAAAGAGGTATCAATGTCCTCATTAGGCACGAGTATAAAATTATCACATCAAGTAAACCTCTAATGACGATAAAAAATTTAGTCAAGAAAATTTTAGAGAAATCCTTGATACCCCGAAGAATGTTTCTTCCAGATCATCTTATTGAAATAATTAAGTAATAAGCTAATAATGAATACTATAGAAAGTTAGTATAAATGTAATAATGCCAAGAATGGCTTGCTTTGGTTGTCAAATTAGCTTAGATTAGCTTGTGCTTACAATAGCACATAGATTGTTAAGTTGGTAGGAATGATTCCTTGATTGTAGGTTCGGCTCTGGCATATATTTATCCATTCTGCATTGTTATCTTACAGCTTGAGTTAATAAAATAGTGAGGTATCAGAGCTAATCGATCAAAGGCTGTCAATGAGAGGCTTGTGGAGTGTTTAGAGTGATAGATCTCACTGTGAGGTATGAAGCACTCAATGTGAATGGTGCACCCAATGCGAGGATCTGTCAGAAATTGATGACATGATGGCTATTATATGCAAGGAAGGAAGCATTCAAAAGACAGGATGGACTGTATTCTTTTATCTTCGCAAAAAAAGGGTGTCGTTCTTAGCCTGGAAGAGAGATAGAGAAGGGCGTGAATGTCTCTGTCTAATTCAGCCTGTGTGTAATCATACAAAGCACCGCTGTATATTTTTCTGCTTTGAAATCCTCTGATATCTAGTTTGGACACGATCAGAGGGGGGTTGAGGGAGGAATGCCATGAAAGCATTTTTCTAAGCGTGATTTCTCTTTGTGGCACAGAAGTAGAACACTTGAAAAAGGTACCCATGAGGCAAAAGGGCAGCATCAATTACAAGTGTACTGTGTATAGTCTGGGGTGAGGTGCAGCATGGTACCTTGGTGTGAGATGGCACAGCGTAACAAGGGTTACCAGAAATAACAGTGTTTAATGGCACTTTGATGGTCAGAGGAGCAGAAGTAGAGGCCCAGGTCTGTCAGGTACACTATATGCAGGTCCAAAAATTTCAATCATATAGTTTTCACCATCTATAATAATTTATGACCAAAACCATTTTGTTTATTAATTTTGATAGTTTATAAAGTTCAGTGAATTCTAAATAAACTTCATAAAATTATAAAGTATTTGCATCAAAATAACATGGAAAAAATTTAACTATACAACTGGAAGTGTATTTTTGTCTTAAAATTTGTGTGGACGTTAATCTCGGGGAGTTGACATGGTAGTCAATAAACTTTGGTCTAATGCACAGTAAATCTTGAGATTTAATTGTTTTTGTGGTTTCAGAGGTCTGGGAGTCTTAGGTGAGAGGCAGCAATAAAGAGGATGTAAAAAGAAAGGAAGTTGAGAAGAGAGAACAACTCCTTAAAGATCTTATCCAGATCTTCACTCAAGTCAAAAACAAGAACATTCAGAACTCGGCTGGGTTTGACTGACTGTATTGCTGTTTTTTGGCTGGTGTTTGGCTGCATTTTTTATGCATTCGGGCTGTTTTGTTGCTGCAGTTCCCCTATGATCCTTTGTTTTGCTTCTTGTGATTTTCAATGTAATATCTGGATCTCAGATCCTCCTTTTGTAACAGGGTAGGGTCCCTGCCAAAACCCTCCTTTTACCCTTTATCTAAAACAAGTCTAAGAGTGAGGTCAAATGGTTAGTATACAAAATCTATTGCTGCCCAAGTCATAAATACCAATCAGGAAAAATTACAGTCTGCGGAGTCATAAAATCCTGAAATAGGTGAGTACCCGGATTTAGCTAAAATTGGTGAAGAACAGAGACCAAATCGTGATCCCCAAGACCATGGAAAACGACATAGAGAGGCTTCAATGCTTCTGAAATAGTCCACATAGTGCCAAAAGTAAGACATGTTGTTGTTGCATTAAACTTGTGGGAAACTCTTAAAAACCAAGTATTGGTAGTCAGAAACCAGAAGGGATTTGTATTTAAAATTTTTGTTGTTTTCAACTAAGTTGCTAAAAGGATGTTCTCTTTCTGAGAATCCATTGCATTTGAAGGATCTCAATGATCATGTTGTCTACAATTGAGAAGCAGGATAATCAGGATATGATTTCTTTGATGTTGCATAGCTTACCTTCTTTTAATCCGTTTGTGGAGTCATTGCATATGATTGCAGAAACTCAAACACTTGATTTTGAAAAATTGTAAGTAGTTCTCTTGAAACAGGAGTGGAGACAAGATCCTACAGAAACAACAATTTTGGATTCTGCAGAGAGTGCATCCAGTGCGCATCAGTTCAAGGCAGAGATAGCTAATCCAATGCTAGTAGTTTGTCAAATAATGATACTTCAAAAATTGGTAACAACTAACAAGTCACAATGGAAATGTCATTATTGTAAGAAGCCAAAACATTTTGTAATGTCCCCATTTTTGAAGACCCTTAGCCTATCTTTCCCCGTGGACTTTTGGGATAATGCAAGGGGAAAATTATGTTACGTAATTAAACGATATTGCCTGGAGAGTGATTTTAATCATTTGTTATTATAAAGCAATATTCATTTAATTATTTAATTATGGATGTTGAGTGGTTTTCTCACCACCTTGAAGTATTGCTCACAAAAGAATATTTATTGAGCAATTGATGTAATTTATTATTTAATTCAATTCCCCAAAAAATATGAAATTAAAAGGGAATTAATTAAATAATATTAAGTGGCTTTTAAATGTCAAAAATACCCTTAGAAAGGGGACACCACACATAGGGATGATAAATATTTTTAATTTGTATTTTCCCTCCAAAAGGGAATTCAAATTTTGTACCTCTTGCCTATAAAAAGAGGTCTTGGGATCATTATAAAAACTTATGCGATGATGAAATTGATTTGAACTCCATGCTTGGAGTTGGAATGTATGCCCACCCTTGATACTTGTTCTCTCTTGCATGGGAGATGTAATTGAAGCTGGTTTTGATATCAATTGGAGTATTTTTATGTGCTTTTGCAGATTGACTCGTGATATGTGATTTCTACTTGCCCTAGCGAACTCTTATGGTGCTTTTGTGATTGTTTTGAAGTGCCTTTGGTATCATATAATCATTCTTCCCTACCTGAAGTAAATTGATTTGATCTTCCAATTATTTGTATGGAATGTTGTTGCTTTGAAGGGGTCTAGGATTGGCGAATTTATTATGGCATGAATGAAGGTTGTAGCTATCTGTTTTAATGCAATATTTTATTGAATATTCCTCTCTAACACTCAGCAAGGGTATGCTGATTTTAGTGACTGGTTTTGGGACTGATATTTGATCTGGTTTTGGCTTGGACTAAGCTGCGATTGTATCCTCTGTCCAAAGACTCTTTCGGGTAGTTCTTTGAGTGTTTTAATGCGTGATTAGTGCTCTAAATGTGCAGTGAACTTGATGGTATTTATTTACTAGCTACAGCGATTTTTTTTAAGGAAAATTGATAGTAATTTCATACACTTCAAGGTCTGATTTAGTCTGTTGTTCCTCTCTATGCTAGGCAACTTAGATTTTGCATAATATATGGTATTCGCAGACCTTAATGGCAGCGATCTACATGAGGCATGTTTGGTAAAGTATTTTGATGTCTAGTTATGGAGTTTGGGCATAGATCGATTGGGTAGTTGGCATAGTATTTCAGTCTTCATTCCAGCGATTAATTCAAGGAAGAACCGGCAATAAATTCTAAGATTTGAGGGCTGTTTTAATCCATTTACATCAGATGTGCTTATCTAATACTCAGCGAACTTGTATGAGATAATTAGGCACAAAAGTTGGCATGCATTTCCTTCATGATTGAGTACAACAAGTACTATTGCAGCAGTTGTGTGTGAATTCATAACAGCAGTTTATATTCAGCTTATGGTTGCATATTTGGTATAATTTGATTTAGGCCATTAAACCCCTCTCTTTGGGTTTGTTGAGTCATTGTTAAATAGTCATACCTGATTATATTCAGACCCCGGTTGAGTTCAAGGCACATTACTTGATCCAATCGTAAGTTGGAACTATTTCAAGGTTATGTACTTCAAATATAATCCATGAAGTGATAAGTTTGAGTTAAAGTACTGCCTTAGTAGTGTATAATAGTGGGGATACCCTAGAGAATCCAAGTTTTCTCTAAAATCCTAGAAGCAGGATATTACAGTGGTATTAGAGCATGTTCTTCTGCACCTGTGAGGTTTGAAATTGCCTATGAATCATGGATTTATCTAGTGCAAATAATAAGAAAGCAAAGTTCCAGAAATTGGGTAGAGCACTTAAGCACCTACCTCAGTCAAAGGATGGGCTGCTGAATATTCTGGAAGAAGCGGCAAATTGCTTGGCAATAGTGGCACAAGATGATTATGGATCCATGCTTCTTACAAGAAATTCCTTGGTGATGCAGTTGGGTGAGCATGAACTTTTGGATCATGAAGATGGGGAAGTTAGAATTACAGCCCCAAAATTGTCATATTGTGATGCCATCATGGAAGAGATCTTCGAGGTCATAGTGGGAAGTTTCCAAGGCCTTTGGGACCTCACAAGCCCTTGCTTTGGTAAGAGGGTTAGCATTTTGAAAACTATGGCAAAGGTAAGATCTTGTGTGGTGATGATGGATCTAGAACGTAATGAACTTATTTCTCACATGTTTGAAGTGTTTTTTGATGTCCTACATAATGATCATGATCAAGAGATAATGTTTTCCATGCAAGCCATTATGTCTTTGGCATTAAATGAATATGAGAGTCCCCCACCACAATCGCTATCTATGCTTGAGAAAGGATTGAGTCAAGAGGCATCATGTGTTGGTCATACACTAGCCCAAGGTGTTCTACAACAATGTTCAAGCAAAGTGAAGACTAGATCCTCCAAGGTATGATATCTTTAGTGTTTGATGATACAAATTTGGTATCTAATATTTGAATGAGAGTTGGTACTTGCACAGAAAAATCAGATTTAGTTCAACGGGAAAAGAAGGAAGAAGGACCCCTAGACGCAAATAACCAAGGTAAAAATTCATTGTGGATTGAAGAGGTTCCTTTGTTTTTGTATGATTGCATGCATGTTGATAAAATAGTCATGGAAGATGAGTCTAAGAGGGAAGTGAAATTTGATTTACAAATTTGCATGGACAAGCAAAATGAGGGTAGCCAAAAGGTAACTAATGATCATTATTTAGTTGTTACTAATGATACTTGGATTGGTAATGAATGCAAAGATGAGGAGATGAATGATAAGCAAGAAGAAGAAGTTGTTTCGGGCACTTTTGACCATTCTCAACTTGCTGGTCTGCACATAACAACAGTCATTAGAAAGCAAATAAATGACTTCATCCACCCTAAGATGAAACTTAAGGAAGTCTCACACCAAGTACAAGCAAGGTTGCATGATTCCAAGATAGAAGGAGATGTTTGGTTTGAAAATTCCGAGTATGAAGGTATCTCATGGCACAAAGGTATGATGAGCAGCCACAAGCATTTTGTTTCATATGTGTTAGTTTCCTTCGTAAGGGAAATCCATTGGCACAATGAATGATATGAGTTTTCTTGCATTTCTGATTTTCCTTTTTCTTATGTGAATAATGGGGTAAAGATAAGGGTGTATAATCATGCGCATGTTATTACATGGTATGAAAAAGTAAGCGACGAATTATTAGTATTTACATGTGCTCTTGAGCTAATTAAGATGGACATTCTATTGTTCTTATATCATGATGAAATTCAGTTTTTGGCTATTGGAATCATAAGAGGAAGGTATAAGCATTGTCTACTCATATTTGAGTTTGTAACCAAAAAAGAATATGTGTATGCTTAATGTTTCCATGGACATTCACACTACTGTCATGCACATTTTCAATTTGTTTGGGGACATGTTAGTATGCCTTCAAAAAGGTTTAGTCACATGGTATGTTAATTTTCAGTTTGGAGCATCATTGGTACATGTTACAGGTTCATTTTTAGGCCATTTAGCACTTCTTTTACATTGGGAGCAGCAAAGAGGAAGGTATGGTGTTGAATTGTCATGCTACGCTTTGGGAAATAAGGTTAAGCAAGTTGAATATTCAGCTATGATAGTGAGGGATACCGAGTTTGTCATAAAATTCACTTTGGATCAGCTCTATATCATGCATATGAATAAGTTTCAGCATTTGTTCTCATGGGAACAATGTATTGGGGGTTGGGAAAGTGAAGTGTTGGCCTTGCCTAAGATAAGATGGGATGCCTTGCAGTCAATTATTTTTGTTTACACTGCTGTAATTTATTTCAGCGGTCTTCTTATGGCCTGTAGAGCCATAAAGCATGGGGATAAGGGACATATTTCCATGGGTACTCTCACACATGGATCAATGGATGAAGAAGGGATCACATGAACTATACATGGCATGGTAAGAATTTCATTTCCAGATGTGAATATGGATAATTTTTAGTGTATTATGGTTGGGAATGAAACTTCAATTACATGGGGGCCTATTTCATTCACTAGATTGATGTTCATTCATGTTGAAGGAAATTTTTTGAACTATGTTAGCTGATGTCCCATCATTTTCATGGATGATATCAGTATGACCAACTCCACTATAACTCCCATAATTCAAATTTTTTATATGCATTTCATGATATGGTTGTTGATACTTGATTATGGCTCATGGGTGACTAATTGGGGGTGGAAACCAGCCACTCCAATTCTGATTTTTGAAGATTATAGCAGTATTTGGGACCACATAACACAGTTTGGGGGTAGCCCATACATGGAGGAGACTTACACACCATGGAGAAACCTTGAAAGAGTGTTCTTCAACACTAATTTTTCTAACTTGTAATATCTGGATCTCAGATACTCCTTTTGTAACAAGGTAGGGTCCCTGCCAAAATCGTCCTTTTACCCTTTATCTAAAACAAGTCTAAGTGTGAAGTCAAATGGTTAGTATACAAAATCTATTGCTGCCCAAGTCATAAATACCAATCAGGAAAAATTACAGTCTACGGAGTCATAAAATCCTGAAATAGGTGAGTACCCGGATTTAGCTAAAATTGGTGAAGAACAGATACCAAATCGTGATCCCCAAGACTATGGAAAACGACATAGAGAGGCTTCAATGCTTTTGAAATAGTCCACGTTTGATACCCTAGTGCCAAAAGTAAGACATGTTGTTGTTGCATTAAACTTGTGGGAAACTCTTAAAAACCAAGTATTGGTAGTCAGAAACCAGAAGGGATTTGTATTTAAAAAATTTGTTGTTTTCAACTAAGTTGCTAAAAGGATGTTCTCTTTATGAGAATCCATTGCATTTGAAGGATCTCAATGATCATCTTGTCTACAATTGAGAAGCAGGATAATCAGGATATGATTTCTTTGATGTTGCATAGCTTACCTTCTTTTAATCCGTTTGTGGAGTCATTGCATATGATTGCAAAAACTCAGACACTTGATTTTGAGAAACTGTAAGTACTTCTCTTGCAAGAGGAGTGGAGACAAGATCCTACAGAAACAACAATTTTGGATTCTGCAGAGAGTGCATCCAGTGCACATCAGTTCAAGGCAGAGATAGATAATCCAATGCTAGCAGTTTGTCAAATAATGATACTTCAAAAATTGGTAAGAAGTCACAATGGAAATGTCATTATTGTAAGAAGCCAAAACATTTTGTAATGTCCCCATTTTTGAAGACCCTTAGCCTATCTTTCCCTGTGGGCTTTTGGGATAATGCAAGGGGAAAATTATGTTAAGTAATTAAATGATATTGCCTGGAGAGTGATTTTAATCATTTGTTATTATAAAGTAATATTCATTTAATTATTTAATTATGGATACTGAGTGGTTTTCTCACCACCTTGGAGTATTGCTCACAAAAGAATATTTATTAAGCAATTGATGTAATTTATTATTAAATTTAATTTCTCAAAACTATGAAATTAAAAGGGAATTAATTAAATAATATTAAGTGGTTTTTAAATGTCAAAAAATACCCTTAGAAAGGGGATGCCACACATAGGGATGATAAAATATTTTTAATGTGTTTTCCCTCCAAAAGGGAATTCGAATTTTGTACCTCTTGCCTATAAAAGGAGGTCTTGGGATCATTGTAAAAACTTATGTTATCATGAAATTGATTTGAACTCCATGCTTGGTTGGGATGTATGCCCACCCTTGATACTCGTTCTCTCTTGCATGGAAGATGTAATTGAAGCTGGTTTTGATATCAATTGAAGTATTTTATGTGCTTTTGCAGATCGACTTGTGATATGTGATTTCTACTTGCCCTAGAGAACTCTTATGGTGCTTTTGTGATTGTTTTGAAGTGCCTTTGATGTCATATAATCATTCTGCCCTAGCTGAAGCAAATCAATTTGATCTTCCAATTATTTGTCTGAAATGTTGTTGCTTTGAAGGGGTCTAGGATTGGCGAATTTATTATGGCATGAATGAAGGTTGTAGCTACCTGTTTTAATGCAATATTTTATTGAATATTCCTCTCTAACACTCAGCAAGGGTATGCTGATTTTAGCGACTGATTTTGAGACTGATATTTGATCTGTTTTTGGCTTGAACTAAGCTACAATTTTATCCTCTGTCCAGCGACTCTTTCGGGTAGTTCTTTGAGTGTTTTAATGCATGATTAGTCCTCTAAATGTGCAGCGAACTTGATGGTATTTATTTACTAGCTACAGCGATTTGTTTTAAGGAAAATTGATAGTAATTTCATACACTTCAAGGTCTGATTTAGTCTGCTGTTCCTCTCTATGGTGGGCGACCTAGATTTTGCATAATTTATGGTATTTGCAGACCTTAATGACAACGACCTACATTCGGTGTGTTTGGTAAAGTATTTTGATGTCTAGTTATGGAGTTTGGGCATAGATCGATTGGGTTGTTGGCATAGTATTTCAGTCTTCATTCTAGCGATTAATTCAAGGCAGAACTGGCAAAAAATTATAAGATTAGATGGCTGTTTTAATCCATTTACATATGTTGTGCTTATCTAATATTCACTAGGTAGCTGGTACATACCCTGCAGGGCATGGGTACAGGTATGGTACGTACCCGATACATGGTACGGGTACAGTACGCCCTGAGTACGGCTAGGGTACGTCCAGCAGTACCCGGGTACGTCAAGTACCCAGACGTACCCAGGTACTGCTGGAAGTACCCTGACGTACCCGGGGTACTGCTGGACGTACCCTGGTCGTACCTAGGGCCTACCCAGCCATACCCACCAGTAAAAACAACAATTTTTAAAAAAAAATTAATTTTTTTAAATTTTTTTTTAACTCTTTTTGTAAAAAAAAAAAAAAAAAGCATTTTTTGGGGGTCAATTAAGGTCAATAGATGCGATTACATAAATGATTCAACTGTGGTAAAACTTCACAGAGGTACCTAAAACAATGGCTGAAAATGCAACAGTTGAGATGCGTTTGGGTAATGTAGGATCAAAAAACACAGTGGCAGCATCTCCACTAGCAAGTAAGACTAATGCAGGAATAATAAGAAAAACCCCAAAGGAATCTGAACTGCCAGATTTGAAGGGAGCTGGTAATAGCCAGAATTCCAGTCCAGTTATGTGATTTGTTATTATTTATGTTAATAATTGGACATTGTAACATTTGGAGTTTGAACAATGTACTTGTTCGAAGTTCAGTCAATGAATATCATAACAAAATGCATTGAATTATTAATACGTTATTTGGCTATTTCACTTAATCATTAATTTGTTTACTCTATTCATGTATAAGGCTGAATTTTTGCTTATTTGGATATATTTTTAATAGTTTATATGTATCTTGTACTGCCGTACCCAAGTGCCGTACCTGGGCCCCCAAAAAATTTGCCGTATCAGCGTACCGGTACCTGCACCGTACTGGCTACCTAGAATATTCAGCGAACTTGTATGAGGTAATTAGACACAAAAGTTGGCATGCATTTCCTTCATGATTGAGTACAGCAAATAGTACTATTCCAGCAGTTGTGTGTGAATTCATAATAGCAGTTTATATTCAGCTTATTGTTGCATATTTAGTCTAATTTGATTTAGACCATTAAACCCCTCTCTTTGGGTTTATTGAGCCATTGTTAAATATTCATACCTGATTAGATTCAGACCCTGGTTGAGTTCAAGGCACCTTGCCTGATCCAATCGTAAGTTGGAACTATTTCAAGGTTATGTACTTCAAATATAATCCATGGAGTGATAAGTTTGAGTTAAAGTACTGCCTTAGTAGTGTATAATAGTGGGGATTCCCTAGAGAATCCAAGTTTTCTCTAAAATCTTAGAAGTGGGATATTAGACATTTTAAGAGAGATTGTCAGAAGAGACAGTATGTAATTTCCTCTTTTCCAATTTAAGAGCATGATTTGGACTTCTTAACATTCCCTTTTCCATGGCAAAAAAGTAGAGTTGGAGAAGGAAATTGAGCTTCTTTTGTATTTAGTTTTCTAACTTTTAATGTTTCTTTTTAGCATGTGTTTTCCTTTAGCAGGTCAGCTGGGTTTTTTGCACTTTAAAAGCCAATTAAAGATTAAAAGAATACTTTAAGAGGTCGGCCTCACTATTCCAAGATTTGGCGCCAAGAGGAGGTTATAAAAGAAGGTTAGAAGACTCATTTGGATCATCTATGTTGGCACATTTTCTCTACTTGGACATTGTGGGCTTGTTGCTCCTTATTCTTCCACTCTTGGACGAGAACCCAAGTGTGTGGCTTCTTCCTAGAAGGACGAACCCTTCTAGTGGCTGGTTAGAGGATGAAAACCCTATTTTCTTAGTTGGAGTGAAGACTTATTGAAGACCTTGGTGCGAGAAACTGTGTCTATTTGCATTTATATTTCATGGATTTTCATATGTATTGATTCACATGTTCTTTAAATCTCTTTCATGCATTAGTAAGATATGATTCTGCAGTCTCGATATCTGAATGTGTTGCCTTCTTCACTTCTTTACTTACAATAGTAAGTAATCTTATATAACCAAGGAGATTGCTTGTATTCTTGACCAGTGAGTTAGATTGAACTTTGTGTCCCTGATTCACTCATCTTACTCATATGAGCTAATGTTTCTTCCTCTAAAAACCCTACTCCATGTTCATCTTCTCTATCGAGAATAGTGAAAATATGGAACCATTCACCACACCAAAATCCTCATTCAAGTTTATTAAATTTGTATATTTGTATATAATTAGAGTCTCAAGTTGTTGGCAAAATAAGGGAACCTACCCATAAAGAGGAGAGACTATTGTCCCCTGAACTATTGATTGTGTCTAAAGACAAAATTTCCAACCAACAATTTTTTGCACCCCGCCGTGGGCACGTACTGTGCTTCCCACCAAATAGTCTTTAGAGCAAACCGGCAGTTTCAACCCACAAACTAAAAGAATATATACACGAGGACAGTGAGCCCAAGGCGTTGAAGATCTCATTTTTCAGTTGCAGTAACAACAAGGTTTTCGGTTGTCTCCAAAAAAGAGTAGAAGTAAAAGATCAATAAGTACACCTCCGGTCAAAGGAAGGGCTGGTTCATCCTCTCAAACAAGTACTACCACTCAGCCACAAGTAAGTGCTATTGCTCAGGCTCTAGTCTTAGCAGGTGTTGTTGTTCCTTTACAAGTTGTTTTTCCTACAATGGCTGCAACAGTGCCTTGGGGCCAACAAGTTGGACCTTTAGCCCTTACATAACCTCTGCATGATTTGCCTAAAGGGAATAAGAAGAATTTTCTCAAGTTCAGAGGTGATGGCAAAGCGCACCCAGATGAACACATTGCAGCCTTCATTGTTGCATATGGGATTCTTGGAGTTGAGCGTTAAGAAGTGTCCGTCAGGCTGTTTGTTGAGACTCTATAAGAAAATGTTGCTGATTGGTTCTATCATCTCCAAGTTGGTACTATTACTAACTGGAATACCATGCGAACTCAGTTCGAGAATAGGTTCAAGCCTGCAGAAGATTCTCATGCACTTCTGGCTCAACTCTCTCAGATGCAGAAAAAACCTTATGAGCCTATGCAAGAATTTGTGGCCAAATTCAACAAACTGGTTAATAAAATCCGAGTTGTTACTCCTATTGATCAAAATCTAAAATGTTTATTCATTAATGCTCAGTTACCAGAGGTGAGTTACGCACTGAGGAGAGCCAACCTTGCTAATGGGAATCTGGATCAGCAATTGGCCTTAGGTGTAGAAGATGACCTGATTATGTCAGGTAAGATGAGAAAGGAACCACCTAAGGCCAAAGCCTCTAATTTAAGTACAACAAGTTCTGAACAATTAGTTCAAAAGTTGGCCAGTGACATGATTGCAATCAACAAGCAACTTGCTCAGAATATGCCATACAAAGATATTCTGTGAAGGAACTTCCAGCCAAGGAACTGTCTTCCTCCTACTCAACTAAAGCTAACCATTGAAGCTCCTCCTGTGAAGGTTCCAATCAATGCAACATGTGAAGTGCAAAAAACAGAGAATGAAGTGGAAGCAAAGGAGATTGAAGAGCCCTAAAGAAGAACCTGAAGAGGTCCAAGAAGAGGCAGATGACTCTCAAATCAACTATCTCATTTGCAAGGGAGTGGATGATGATGATAATGATGATTATGACGAGGTAGTTGCAGACATGAACAACGAATCATATGTTGTCATGACCAGAGAACAATTGAGCAAGAAGAAGGAAGTTGTACAACCCGCAAAGAAAGAAAATTCCAAAGAAGCTCTAGCTACCATCCTAGTAGTTGCAAAAAGAGGAGCACCCATCCCCACTACAGCTAAAAACGTAAGTGTTTCTCCATCTAATACTTCTTCCACTTTGCCTAAAGTAACCACACCTTCCACTCCTGTATCCAAAACACCCTTAGCCCCAAGAGTTGATAAACCTAAAACCTCTGTTGTTTCCAGTCAAGAAACTCCATCTACTTCAAGGTCTTTTGATATCATTGATCATATCAAGAAGACTAAAATTCAGATTTCTGAAGCTGAGTTTTATCAGACTCACCTCAAGGCCTTCGCCCAAGTTGTAAAATTTGTTAATTCCAAGCCAGAAAAATCTTCCAAAACTTCTAAAGGCCTCTTGCCTACCCCCAACTCTCCATCCCCACAAAATGTAATGGCTTCCGCACCTTCCACTTCTAAAAATATTGAGCCCTTTTATGTGATGCTACTAATAGCTGGCCATAAACTCAGTAACTGTGTCATTGACTCGGGAGCATCAGACAATGTGATGCCTGCAAAAGTTGCTCATGCACTTGGTCTTACCCTAACCCGAACTTTTGGTTCATGTTACTCAATGGAGACCAAGGAGGTGCCCTTAGTCGGTAGAATAAAAGATGCCCAAGTAGCTTTTGTTGATTTACCCAAGAAACGAGTCAAAGCCACAATCCTGGTTGCTGACATTCCTCCATCCTATGGTATGCTATTAAGCAGAAACTTTTGCAAAGAAGTTGGAGGTGAAATTCAAATGGAATGGTCTCATGCACTCATCCCAGTCAATGGACAAATGAAGAAGTTGCCAGAGAGGCAGGCTGAATACATTGTTCAGAAAACAGATGACCCTAAAGCACAAATTCTATATGAAGACATAGGTAATGGAAACTATATGGTGATGTTTGAGTCTGAAAACAAAATTCCTGAAGTTGTTTAGGAAGATCCAAATGATATCTAGATTCTCAAGTTTCACAGTAGTTGTTCCACAGCAAGTTCCAAAACTGGAATTATATTGGTCTCGCCTGATGGCAAGCTCCACCCGTTCTCCTATAAGCTTCAATTTGCCAATACCAACAATACTGCTGAGTATGGGGCCCTTCTTCTCAGTCTAGCAGTAGTGAGGGAGATGGGGATAAAGAATCTTCGACCACAGGGTGATGTTGAGCTCATTGTCAAATAGGTCTGAGGGGCATTTTAGGTGAAGAATAAGAGGCTTAAACATTATAGAAATTTGGTATGGGATTCTATTGAATTACTATATGCCTTTTCAATTAATGGTGTGTCAAGATATAACAATACTAGAGCAAATGCTCTAGCAATCTTCCTGGGTCCCTACTCATTCCTCATCCGGATTTTAGTCAAGACAAGTTTAAAGTGGAGATGATTTTCAGGCCCAGTGTCCCTGACAATGTAGACAACTGGAAAGTATTCAATGATGATCAACATCATATTTCCTTCCTCGAATTAAGTGATAATTTCAGCCAATTGTATTTTGAAGGAAGTGAGGTTAGCTATCATGAATACACTACCTCTTTTGTGACTAAGGAAGGAGTCAATGAAGAATCTGATTAGGATAGGTGCATCAAACTCAAAGGTAATACAATACCTACAGGTCTTGTGAGCTTAGAAGACTTATTTGATAAACATTATGGATATATAAAAAGAAAAGTGTCATAAGATGTTAGCCAATCATCTGAGTTTGAAAAGGTCAATTTAGGAAGGGATGAGGAACCAAAATTTGTCAACATTGGAAAATGTTGCTCTGGTGAAGAAAGGAGAAAAATGGTTGAATTGTTGAAGATATACATAGATGTGTTGGCCTACTCCTATGATGAATTGAATACTTTCAAGCCAAGGGAGATGCAACACTATATTCCCCTGAAACTAGGCATCAATCTTTCCGTAAAAAATAAAGACAGTACAATCCGAAAATTACAAGTAGTATTCACTAAAAAATCCAAAAATTACTAAATGTCAGGATAATCTTTCATATCCATCATTTAGCCTAGATTGTGAATATTGTACCTGTGAGGAAGAAAAGTGGAGAAATTCGGATTTGTGTTGACTTTAGAAATTTGAACCAAGCTTCCTTAAAATACAATTACCCACTTCTTATGATGGATCAGATCCTGCAAGTGGTGACTGGTTCCGAGATGTTATCCATGCTCAATGGATTTTCGGGATATAACCATATTGAAGTAGACGTGTGAGACCAGCATAAAACTACCTTCACAACTCCCTGGGGCACGTTTTCTTATCGAAGGATTCCTTTCGTCTTAATCAATGCAGGTGCAACGTTCTAGAGGGCAATGGACCTGGCCTTTGGAGATCTAAAGAACAAATGTATATTAATTTACTTGAATGATCTTATTGTCTTCTCCAAGAAGAGATAAGATCATTTTCAACATCTAAATTCAGTCCTTCAAAGATGCGGGGATCATGGCATCTCATTAAATCCAAAGAAATATGTCTTTGGTGTAACAGAGGGAAAGTTGTTATGGCACGTTGTGTCCAAGGATGGGATAATGGTTAATATGGAGTGTGTTCAAGCTATCCAAAATATATCTCTTCCAACGAGAAAGAAAGGCGTTCATTCCTTCTTCGGAAAAGTCAATTTCCTTAGAAGATTTATTCTTGATTTTGTAGAGTTGACAAGAAGCATAGCCCGTATGATGAAAGAAAAACAATCTTTCCACTAGAGTGTCAAAGGGAAGAATGCTTTTGAGAACATAAAGAGAGCTATTGTTAGGACGTCTATTCTTTCCTTCCCAAATTTTGATAAGGATTTCATAATTTACTATTGTGCCTCCGAGCATACTTTGTCAGCGATTCTAGTACAAAAGAACTTTCACAAATGTGAAGTGCCCATTGCATTCATGAGTTATGTGTTGAAGGCTCATGAGTTAAAGTACTCCCAATTGGAGAAGCATGCCTTTGTTGTGGTGAAAGATATGAAACAATTTCATTTCTACATTTTGAACTCACACTCCATTATGTTTGTACCTGATACAACAATTGAAATCTATCCTCACCCAACGGGAGTTTGGATCAAAATGAGGAAATTGGGTGGAAAAAATCTAGGAGTACGATCTCGATATCAAGCCAACCAAGCTTGTTCGAGGTAAGGGATTTTGTGAATTGATTTCTAAAGGTTCAAAAAATGAGTTAAATAGTAAAGAGACTAATGGGATTCCTATTGCACTTTTCCTAAGTTCAACTAATGAGTGGTATTCCAATATCACTCATTTTCTCACCTACAGAGAATGTCTAGCACATCTGGGTGCCAAAGAAAAAAGAGCCATCAAGCTTCGGGTTGGACAATATGTTCTATGGGACAATTCTTTGTTCAAGACAGAAATTGATGGTCGTTTCCTCAGATGTGTAGACGAGGAACAATAAAAGAGATTATTGAGAACTTTCCATGATCAGGCCTTTAGCGGCCATTTTTTTTCCTCAATAACTCACAAAATTCTCCGTGTAGGGTATTATTGGCCAACGCTTTTCAAGGATGCAACAAAGTGGGTTTCGAAGTGTGAAGCATGTCAAACTTTTGTCAGCAAACCCAAGTTGACCACCTTACCTCTGAAACCAGTGGTTATTGAGGAGCCTTTCCAACAATGGGGGCTAGATTTCATAGGAACTCTCAATCCAAGTTCAAGTGCAAGTCACACACACGTTCTAACTGCCGCTGATTACTTCACAAAGTGGGTTGAACCAATTCCAGTTAAAAGGACCACTTCTGAAGTTGTTTGCGACTTTATCAAAGAAAATATATTGGTTAGATTTGGAATCCCAAATAAAATTGTAATAGATAATGCCCCTAACTTCTCTTCTCATGAACTCATTGATTTTTGTTATGGGTATGGAATTTCCCTTGCACATTCATCTAATAACTATTCACAAGGGAATGAAAAGGCTGAATCTACCAATAAGACCCTGGTAACCATTATCAAGAAGTTAGTGGATGAGTCACAAAGGAATTGACATAAGAATTTATATGATGCTCTCTAGGAAGACAGGATCACACCAAAGACAGCCATCGGGATGTCTCCATTTCAATTGATGTATGGGATGGAAGCTCAATTGCCAGTAATAGTGGAGTTGCCTACATTGCGCCTTGCAAAAGCTATCGAAGATGAAGAGTTCTCAAATGCCATGGAGAAGAGGGTTTTGTACCTGCAAAAGCTGGATGAGGAAAGGTTGTAGGTTGTGGATAGAATTTCAGCACACCAACAAAAAGTCAAGCAACTTTTTGACAAGAAAGCCAAGTCCTGGGACTTCCAAGTGGGAGATATTGTCCTACTCTGGGACAAGAGGCGTGAACCACGAGGAAGTCATGGTAAGTTTGATTCACTCTACCTTGGTGCTTTCAAAATTCGGCATTTTGGTAGTGAGAATTCATATTATTTAAGCTATATGGATGGAACTTCCCTTCCATTGCCATATAGTGGCTAGTATCTGAAACTTTTCAAGTCATAAAGTGGATGTCAGTCCTTTGTATATAGTTCTGTATAGTCTTATACAATCTCTATTTTGGTTTGTGTCGGGTGTCTTTGTGCCTCTGTATTCTTCTGTGTTGCCTTGTTTTGTATCTGCCCAATGGATAAAGCACTGGTCTTGTAACCATGAGTTTCTGAGGTTCTTTGCTTTGTCTTGTTTTCACTGTGTCAAGTCACATCAATCCCCAGAAAGAACCATATGTTGTCACTCAAAAAATGTGTAATTTTTGATTATTTTTGAAATTTTGGTTAAGTGATCCCTTTTGCACTTGTCAAGGGTTGGAAAAAGTCTAACAGGTAATCTTTTTGAGTTGATTTGGGCCATTTGAGTGTATTGCGGTGAATGTGGGTTCTGGAGGAACAAGAGGAACAAGTTTCTTCAAGCCTCCTGTTCCCCACATACCCGTTTTCCCCGTATTGCTTTTGATTCTAGTGTTATTTGGACATTTGCTTTCCCCGTGGAACTATTTCGTCTAGGTCCTTGTTCCCCGCACTCACTTGTTCTCCGCAATGCTTTCCCACCCACAAACTACGCCTTCAATAGCCTTGCGAAGATTTTGTAATAGGAAAAAACTTGTTCTCCCTGAACTCTTGTTCGTCGTGCATCTGTTTTTTCTGCATTGTCATATCTCCTTTGTATTGTGGGAGATGCAAACATTTGTTGTACTCAAGGCCCATTGTTCATTCTAGCACTCAGTTCCCCGCAGCCCTAAGATTTCTGCAAATCATTAAATTTCTTTATTTTGTGGGTGAATCGGAGGTCTTTGGAACATTAAGCACTCATAACCTCAAGCCTCCAGTTCCCGGAAAGCCCGTCATATCCGCAATCTTAAGGAAAAATTATTAAAATGGTTCTTTGAGCATCCTCGTTCCCCGTATTTCACTGTTTTGCCCAAGTTAACATATTTTTCGAGCTATGTTGTTATAAAAGGATAAAACTTAATTCATTTTTTGCCGTTCCAACTCGATTTTTCACTGTGCATTTGCTCACCTTGCTCCCGTGCCCTAGAAAAGAAGTTTTGGTCATATCTCGCTCAATTCTCATCCTTTTTCAAAAATTCAAAGTGCTTTGGAGTCGTTATCAAAGCATCGTTCTTTTCACAGCAAAGGTGAGTCATTCCATGCCAGTTTAATTCAATTGGTGGTGTTTTGTGTTTTGTATCCTATCCTCCAAATCCTTCCTGAAAACCATTGTAGAACCCCATTTCTCTGAGAGAGTTTAATTCAATTGAGCTTCCATCCCATACATCAATTGAAATGGAGACATCCCGATGGCTGTCTTTGGTACAAGATCTTCGATGATTCCAAGAGCAACCTATCCAAGAGGTGAGTCTACAACGTTAAGTGGAGGATCAGGGTTCTCGAGGAGGCTGCAGCTGAGCTAAAGAACATGGTGCAGAAGGGGGAATCATTCAAATCAGAGATCTTTGCTGACTTCCAAGCTCTACAGTGCTAGTTCTATAAGGACAATTCTGCATAAAGGAATTCAGTGCATGAGGTCAAGGCGAAGTTCAATGCATTGATCAAGGAAGATTTGTTCAAGGCTGAATCGTTCAATAAGGAGAAGATGGAGGAGCTCTCTAAGTTGTACAATGTTGTTGTGGAAGCCACCAAGGGCCTATTGCAGAATGGTGGGATTGCTAAAGAAATGGAATACTCCCTTGGCAGCTGCTTAGCTGCTATGTCAAACACAGTCATTCCAAAAGTCAAGGAAATCTCTAATGTTGTCACCAAATTCCGGGTTCAGGTTCTCAAGATAAAGGTTGTAGTTGTGCCACTATCTAGCGTACCTTCTTCTAGCACTTAGTCTTTCTCTATCTAATTGTTATATTCTGAAGTTGGCTTTAAAATTTTGAAAGTTAAATTGTAAAATAAAGCCAGCCTATGTAATTCACTAATTAAGTGATTAGCACTTAATTAAGAGATAATTTGTTAGAAAGTTGGTTACAACCATCCCTCAGCCTATATAAGGCTTCTTTTTCATTGTAAAAGGGTTGGATTTTGTTGTTTCTAGATGTAGATATAAAAATCTTGATCAATATAGAAGAAGACACTTTCTCTCCCTTGCCTGTGTTCTTTCCTTTTCCATTTCTTGAATCTTGTGAATGTGAGCATTAATATATCTGAAAATTGAAACTTTGTGTTCAATCCTTTGAATGTGGTGTGAGAAACTTTGTGTCTATCTCCATTTATATTTCATAGATTTTCATATGTATTGACTCACATGTTCTTTAAATCTCTTGCATGCATTAGTAAGATATGATTCTACAGTCTCTATATCTTAATGTACTACCTTCTTCACTTCTTGCCTTGCAGTAGTGAGTAATCTTATACAACCAAGGAGAATGCTTGTATTCTTGACCGGTGGGTTAGATTTAACTTTGTGCCCCTGATTCACTCATCATGCTCATATAAGCTACTATTTCTTCCTCTAAAAACCCTATTGTCTGTTTATCTTCTGTATTGAGAATATTGAAAATATGGAACCATTCACCACACCAAAATCCTCATTCAAGTTTGATTAGATTTGTATATTTGTATATAATTAGAGTCTCAAGTTTTTGGCAAAATAAGGGAACCTCACCATAAAGAGGAGGGATTGTTGTCCCCTGAACTGTTGATTGTGTCTAAAGACAATTTCCAACCAACACACTCGATATCAGGTCACATGCTATTACTGTCACAAGGTTGGACTACTTAAGAAGGATTGTCGGAAGCGGAAGTAGGATCTTTCGCAACAAAACAAGAAGCCATGTGATGAGGAACATGTGGCAGCAGTAGCAAAAGAACAGGATTCAGATGACGGGCATGCTCTTTATTGTTTTATGACAGTATGCTCACATGACAGTGGTACTAGTTGCTAGATCATTGATTCTGGTGCGTCCACACACTTTTCATGTCGCAAGGACCAATATGTGTCATTTATTGCAAATATTTGTTTTGAATCAGTAGTACTAGTTGATGGAGAATCACTTGCAATAGATGGGATAGGAGATATATGCATTGTATTCTAGACTGCACCAAAATGTTTCCCCCCTTTCATACCAGCCATGAAACATTTCAGGTATGGTTCGGGTACGAAAAACCTTACCCGGGACCTATGGGTACATACCCGCAGCATACCCACAGCCAAATACGTTTTTTTGCATGTAACTCAAAAAAAAAAAATTTCACTTAAAAAAAAGCAAGCGAAAGTTAACCTAAGCCTAAAAGACCCCCCCAAACACCTATTTATACACCCAATCCCTCTACTTTATTCACACACTCATTGTTTGCTATTTTGCTAATTTTGAGCTTGAAGGAGAGAGAGGTTAAAGGAGAAAGAGAGAGATTAAAGGAGAGAGAGAGCTTGAAGGAAAGAGGGAGAGAGCTTGAAGGAGAAAGAGAGAAGGAGAAAGATCAGTTACAAGTCTAAAAACAAGGAGGATACTGTTTTTTATTAATTAATAATGTGTTTGTTTACGGTTTTTTTTATTTTAAAGTTTTAAATTGAATTCATTAAAAATTTAAACGTCTATTCTCTGTGTATGCTCTCACCTCGCACCATTTATGGCAAACTTGGTGAGCAGAATCAAAGATTGATGTGTATGGGTTAAAAATTAATTGTCTAATTTGTATTTGTTGTTTTTAATTAAATTATTTAGCAATGTTTTAAAACATCTCTTATTGTAGGTTAAAAAAATTAAACCTACAATCATGGCATCCAGTTCAACTTCAGTGGGGCATGAGGGAGGTGGTGTCCCCAGATTTCACCCTAAAATCTGAGACTACCCCATGTAAAAAAAAATCGTACTATTAAAATAATGGGTCGTTTTGTGTGTTAATTGCCAGAAAATGTCTGTTTTGTGTCAAGATATTCCAGAGAGTCATATAAGTCAATTTCGCCAAATACCCAAGTGCTCAAACTTGTTATATTCTGTCGCTGGGGTTTGCCTGCGGGAAATTTTTATTTAATTATTTTAAGCCCCGTTTGAGGTAAATTATGCTCCGGTTTAACCCTGTTGAGGATTTACATGTCAATATTCCCATATACTAGTAGGGTTTCCACCAGGAATGAATTATGAGCTTTATCTGTGACTTCTGACAACGTTTTGCGATTTTGGTATTTTTCTCGTTTTGTTTTCTGTGAAATTTCTCTAGGTCAATTCCTTTGTCGGTTCAGTCTGTTTTCTTGCCTGGAGTATCTGGAGATCATCTACGGACGTCATGTCAAAAGGAATTTGCCACAAAAGGTCTGGTTCTCTCTAAAAAGACTAAGTCATGCACAAAAAAGGCCTCTACTGGGCAGGTCACATTTTTGGGAAAAGAAGGTTTTAAGCTACAATGGGATTTTTGGTAGTAGTATGCAGGTGGGAATTCTGTAACTGTTTGGCAAGGTACTTTTTCTCATGGAAGCAAAGCCACTTAAGTCATAATGGGAAAATTAGAGGCAGCAGGCAGGCGGGAATTTCTTACCTACCTTGCAGAGTGAAAATTCCCATTGTGAAATAAAAGAATAAGGCATCGATGGGAATTTCTTACCTGCCTTGCAAGGTAAAAAATCTCATTATGAAAGTCAAACAGCTTAAGTGGATCATGGGATTTTTAGAGCTGTGGTGCAAGGTGAATAATCCCATTAGAAATTGACTTTTAAAAATAGAAATTAGCCATGTCTAAAAGTGCAACTCCTTTTGGAATAGAAGCAGAGTTTTAATTGCATTTATTGATTGTTTCTATTTCCAAAATTGGCGCCCAAGCATGAGGAAAAGTCAACACAGGATAAGTGGATAAAAGAAATTGGAAATAGAATTCTAAAATTAAATAAATTTAATTTATTTAATGCAGCCCTCTCATGCAAAAAAGTGCAACCCATCTAGAGGAGAAATAATAATTTTTAAAGTATTAATTGATGGAATTAATTTCTATTTTTTGGCACATGAGGTCAAAGCATAGTGTGAAGTCAATGTGGACTGAAGTAGAAAGCTAAAATTAAATAAATCTAATTTATTTAATGACAACCATGAGCATGCACAAAATAGGTGCCCAAGTTGAAGATAAAAGCATGTTATTTAATTAATTAATTGTTAGCAATAGGAGTGGCAATAATTAATTATAGAATGATGAAGGTTATATAAGCATGGGCTACCATATTAATGAAGTAATTAATTCTTTAGCAAAGAAGTGCAGCCCAAGCAATTTTGGCGCCCTAAGAAGGAGGAATTTTGCTCAAAGGAAGGTGTTTTAACTGTCGGAAAGCTTTACAGTTTGGCGCCTAGGTTTGAAGGAGCTTGATTTAAGTCTGATTAATTATCTGCATAGTGGTACAGGTGCTCAGGTGAAGTTGACAAAATTCATGCTTGCTTTGCATGCAAACAAAACCTCAAATTTTGGGGCAGCAAGCTTTATATATGCAGATTTTTATGATTAAAATCAAGTGTTCATGTTCTGGTTGTCGTCTTTGTCTGAATTAATTGCAGGTATTCATTACAGGTGCTTAGATAATTAAAAAGGAGCTTAAATCAATGTCAGATACATTGAATATATCCTCTGAATCCAAAGAAATCCTCAGATCTGCACCGGTTGTAAAGAATTCTGACCAAATAAAAAGAAAAAGAATTGCTCAGACAAAGACAAATCCGGCCATGACAAAGCAAGATGAAAGAGAAAGCTCAGCAGAATCATGCATTACTTCCAGGTTTGCTGACATTGGAGACACAAATCTAGGTCCAGAACCTCTTTCTGAATTGAATGACAAATCCAGAGCTGGAAAGACTTCTCTCATGCATGCAGTCAAAAGCAGTGGAATCATTTGAGCTTCAGCATTCCCATTCGCAGCTCAATTGCTAGAATTCATCATGGAGTGTGCTAGGTCTTACCACCCACTATCTAGATCAGTCTGAGATGCTGCGGGGAAGACAATAATCCGGCTAGACACACAATTCATCAATTATTGTCTGAAGATTCCAACACGACAGGTGGTGACTACTATTAGCATACTGGATGCCGGCAACAGATGGGAAAAGCATAAAGTTGACTGTGTGGGCATAATGAGTAGCAGGTACATGAAGAAGCCCAGATCTCCATCCAAGTTTTCGAAAACTCTTCCACAATCCAATCTAGTACAAAAGGTGGATGACATTACCAAATTTCTATGTAGGATAAATGGCGAAACTAACACGCACAACTTCCGCTCATGGATGTATGCTTTCATCAGGACCATTGAAATCAACAAAGCAGATTCTATAATCAATTGGTCGGAAATCATTAGTGACAACATCGGTGAGCAGCTCCGGAATGTGAGGCAGACTTACAGCTTCAAAATGACTTCGTATTTGGTATATCCAGCAGCTTCACAAGGTATCTTCTCCAAGCTGAATAGATGTGGTGTGCTCTCCAAGGATCCTATTTTTGAATGCTATCTGCAACTTACTGTGCTCGTATGCAATAAAGATTACAAGGTGGTCAACAATGGATTCTTCTATGGTTTCATTTGCAGGCTGAACGGTGATCTAAAGGCCAACAGGATAAGCAAGGAAGCTTGGGAAGTTGTCCAAGATTGGCAGTAACTTCATCCAGTTTGCGGACTTTACATACCTCAGGGTCACCAACTTTTTAGGAGAACCAGTCAAGTTGCCTAGATATCCGAGTGATTGGTCATCATGGAGTTGAGCAGACAACTCGTGGAGATGCATGACCTACAGTCAAAACGGCACAAGTCTACAGGCTTCTTCCCGATCACAGTGGGCTATTACAACTGCCAGAGCATTCATAAAGCCCGAGGAATTGAGGCGGAGATGTTCTCTGAGTACGAGCAAGAGTTCTTCTCAGCACGGCTAAACTTCGATCCACATGGAGTGGCAAGGAAGACAATCTCCCAAAAATACGTGCATGTGCCTTCATTGGAAGATTTTTGGATGAAGTGCAGAAGCGAGTACGAAGTTAGAAAGAAAGATTTCAGCAAGTTATTAGCGCAGCAAGTGTTTGACTTTGGATTAGCACGGATACCTACGGATCTTAAAAATGATGGGCCTTTGTTACTTGATGCATACCATCAGATGGGAGGAGATAGAGTTGTACTTCAGGAGAGCATAGGTGGTTGTCACACGATCAAGGAAAGGTCTGCCGCCATTCTGGTCAATACTTCAAACTGGTTGCTGACAAAGGGATATTGCCTTGATAAAGCATTGATGAATTAGATCATAGGCAACCTTAGCACAGGAGATTCCCTCAAAAAGAAGCACGAAGGAGAAACCAGCAGAAGACCTGAAAAGATTAAAGTGCACAGAAATTCTCATTCAAGGGAGAAGATCACTTCCACTGCTATGGTGTTAGTCCTGACTTCTCCAGCATCAAGTACTTCACCAACTGTTGCACCTTAGCAAGATGTTGTCGTTCCTCCGTTAAATCTGGCAACATTCATCTTTTCTCTTCAGCCACTCCGTTCAACACCTCTTCCTGAAGAAATGCTGAAATTACAGATGGCAAAATTTGAAAGAGCTTTGTCTTTGAACAATACAGAGGATGGTAGCCACGACACTGTAGCAATTTCGGATGGAGAGGAATTAGAGCACGAGATGGTGGTACACTCGGCAACTTCTCATTCTCCGATAAGTAATTTCTCATAATGGTTGGCTTCACAGTTGGTCCCAAAGGCTAGAGAGGAGATCGATTTGGAGGAACATGACTTGCAACTGCTATTGAGTCTGGGCGGAAAAGACAGAAAACCTAAAGTTGCTAAGGTAACTTCAAGGTTGATTATTGAAGAGTCAGGGCAAAAGTTTGCTGAGGTGTCAGTTCCAGCAGAAGGAAAAAAGAAGGATGAGCTCACGGCAGAAGATGTAACAGTGACCAAAGTACCCATAGGTCAAGCCACTACCAAAGGATTGAAGCAAGACACGCAAACATTGATAAATGCTTTATTCCTTAGGCTTGACAAAGAAAAGGTAGAGGAAGTTGAACTTCAGGAGCAGGTTTCTCAATTGTGCAAGATTATTGCCAAGGTTGCCAAATCTTCCACTCAGCCAATTTCATCACAAATGCAGAAGAGTGATCATCTGATGCAGGAAGTGGAAGATGTAAGTAACCAGGTTAAAGATATCGACGAATGGAAGAGTCTAATCATTCGCTAAGCTTCTATACAACTCGGAGAGGAGTCAGCCTGCCTAAAGGTTATGAAAGATTCATTAGTTCAGCTAAAGCAACTGGTGAGGAGCACAATAGATATGAACACAGTTGCTGAGAGTAACCTGAGTACTTTGAAATAAATAACGAGAGAGTGTTGACGGAATTGTGTCCAACAGATTAGTTGAGAAGGGAAAGCAGTTTGAGTTTGCAGTATCTTTCTGCTTGGAGATCTGCAGAATTATGCTGAAAAGGATGCAAGCACTTGAAAGTATGGCATCAACACTACCAAACAATGTCATTGCTTTCACCAATGAGGAAGTGGTCGGAAACGTTTCTTCATACACAAGGACCATTCCTAGCAAAGTGCCTAATTCCCTGCAAGGATCTCTTCTGATGGTGCAAGAGAGAATTGATGGAGTTGTTACGCCTTTCACGATGGATTCCATCAGTAAGCTGGTAACGCTGCAGTCAGATATTGAGAAGTTAGGGCCTAGCTTGAAGGATGTAGAAGTGTGCATCAGGGTTTTGAAAGAAGGCTTGCTGCAATTCAGGACAAAAAAAGAGGTTGTGGTTAAAACAGATGGGAAGTTGTTGAATTACATGTTCGACAAGTACATTCAATATCAAAACAAAAAGAAGATGATGATGTTACAGCTGGTGAATCTTTCTTCTACTACTCTTTCTTCTTCTATTTTCCACGTTCCTGGATGTAATTGTAAAACTTTAAAGTGGTTGGTTTTAAAAGCATTACTTTAAGTTATGTGGAACGATTTCATAAGTTAAGTGACAGATGTGTATAAATTCGACTATGGATCCGGATGCATGTCACTTGGAGAGGAATTAGAGGAAGATGATTGTCAGATGTTATCTTTACTTCTTGTTTATGTTCTAGTTCAGTTAAGTTTCTCATTTGTAATTTCCCTTCTACATTCTATAAGTAGAGGAAGAACCTTCGGGTTAAAGATCAAAATTTGTAAGCAACATTCTTGTGTTCCAGACTTTGTGCTGAAACCCCTGATAGCTATTTGAAGCAAAGGAATGGAAAGGAGCAGATTTCCAAAGAACTTTGTGTCATGGTGCATTTTGTTTCTAACTTTTTGTCTTAGATCTACTTATAAACTTTGTGTTATTCTAGATCTAGATCTGAAAGCTGCCTTCGCTTATAATTCTGCGTGTTAATGTCTATTGGTTTTGTCTATGTGCATGCGATCAACTCTGTAATCTATTGGTTGGGTTGCACATCTTCCCTCTTTCTTTCCTATTTTATTATTTCCTTCTTCATCAGATATTTCTTTTTTTTTAAACAATTGCTTACTTGCTGCAAAACTATACAATTATGGTTCATGAGCTGCATGGTTAAAGTAATACCCCCAAATAGATACTAGCATATTTAATTGACAAATCTTACACGGGAGCCTCACCGGTAAATGAGGGAGATTTATCTCATGACTGCCTAGGTTTTCAGCTATGCAGAAAATCTAGCCAACAAGAGGAAATGTTCCGAGTGGCCTGATAGTGAAAATGGATCCTCATTCTCCTTTATGGAGGCATGTGGAAGTGTTAGAACTCGCTGCTAGTGGTGGTGTTCGTGTTTGGACGTAGCCCCATTGTGCCACCACATTTAAATCCTCGTATACCCGTTTGAAAGCTCATCTAACTGGGGTATCGGGGACGGGCATTAGAGCGTGTAAGAAGGTGGAGAAGAAAACAATAGCCATGTACCTAAAAGAGCAAGAGGATGCAAACTTTGAAATAACAAGAGCTCGCTCTAGAACCATTTCTTTACAGTAGAGGACTATGGAAAAACACCAACACCACCACCATCATTTCATCCTTTCATTGAGAGTAATGCTGAAACTATTCCACTTGATTCAATTTTTGATGAAGATACCCCATCAAGCAAGAGAACAAAAAGGTCTTCAAAAAAAGTATTTAACACTGAGAAGAGAGAAATTGCAAATGAATTGGTGGCTCGGTGTATATATGCATGTGGGCTACCATTCAATGTCTTGAGGTCACCTTATTGGCAGCAGATGGTGAAAGGCATTAAGGAAGCACCACAAGGGTATACAAGCCCCGTCCTATAATAAGGTTCGCACTTCTCTTTTGGCAAAAGAAGTGCAACACATACAAACATCTCTACAACCAATTAGAGATTCCTGGAATGATTCAGGAGTCTCTATTATCTCAGATGGATGGAAAGACTCCAGAAACAGACCTCTCATCAACATTATTGCAGTATGCCCTAAAGGGCCAATGTTTCTGAAGGCTATTGATTGTGAGGGGGAAGTAAAAGATGCCCAATTCATTGCAAATATTCTCATTGAGGCTATTGAGTCAGTGGGCCCGTAGAACGTTGTCCAAGTCATCACGGACAATGCCAAAAATTGCAAGGCAACAGGGTTGATAGTAGAGGGTAGGTATGAGCACATATTTTGGACACCATGTGCAATACACTCCTTGAATATAATGTTGCAGAAGATTGGGAAAATTACATGGATTGAGAAAATATACATGGAGGCAAACGAGATTCAGATGTTTGTCACCAACCATCACATGTCTCAAGCCATATTCAGAAGATTCTCAAAGTTGGTGTTGTTGAAGGTGAGGGAACAACTTATAAGAAAAAACTTATAAGTTTTACTTTTTAAGTTTTTAAGTTTTTCATTTTAATATTTGATTTTAAATCAATTTCAATTTGTGTTGCTATTGAATTGTTTCCATTCCTTTTTAATAGGTTGTTGAGACTAGGTTTGCCTCTCACACACTCGTCTTGAGACGACTTGTGAAGGTGAGACATGCTTTGAGTAGCATGGTGATTGATAATGTTTGGACCGTCTGGAGGCAAGCAAACACAGAGAGAGCCCAAAGGATGAAGACATGGATCCTTGATAATGATTAATGGGCAAAAGTTGAATATTTGTTGAGTTTCAAGAAGCCTATTCTAAGTATGATCAGATTTGTAGACAAAGATAATGCCTGCATTAGAGAAATATATGATGGCATTGACTCCATGCTTGAGAAAATCAAAGATATCATACAAGCCAAAGAGCAGGACCCTAAGGAAAACTTTTACAATGAAGTTAAAAGTGTGGTCATGAAAAGGTGGAACAAAATGACCACCCCATTGCATCTCCTTGCTTATGCCTTAAATCCCAAATATTACAACAGTGAAATAGTTGGGTTACCTGGTAGGCAACGACCATATGATGACCAAGAGGTTGCAAATGGGACGAGGGCAACATTCAGGAGGTTGTTTCCTGATCCAGCTATATCTAGTGCAGTCCATCATGAGATGGCGATGTTTGTATCTGGAGGAGGTAGCATGGGAGAGGTAGAGGCTCTTTGTGACAAAGCCACCTTGGATCCAATCATGTGGTGGATTGTACATGGCCATGATGCCAAGTACCTACGACCTGTTGCGATCAAATTGCTCTCACAGGTATAAAGTTTGTAACTTGTTATTTGATATTTTAATTACCAATTAAGAATTAAAATTCAAAATGATATCACTCTTTTTTTATATTAATAATACTTTGTTTTTGTGACAGGTGGCTAGTAATTCTTCTGCAGAGCGCAACTAGAGTACTTATGGCTTCATCCACTCAGCCAAACGCACCATGTTGGCATCGAAGAAGGCTGAGGATCTAGTATACGTTCATTCCAACTTGCGCCTCTTAACGCATAAGACGGAAGAGTATACTAGTGGTCCTAACAAGCTTTGGGACATCCAACCTGAAACCACAGACTTTGAAGCTTTTGTTGTTTGTTTGTCCAATGTTTCAATACTTGGTGTTGATGACGAACTTCTAAGGAGCCCTTCACAAGGTTTCGAAAGTGGAGCTGCAAGTGCCATCTATGAAGATGATTTTGAGTATCATCTAGATGATATACTCTATAGGCCTAGGAAATGAATGCTGAAGCAAGTTGAGAACTTGAATGTATTATGTTATTAACTATTATGTTTTGAACATTATGAATCAATACAAACTCAAGTCTCAATTCTCAAAGTATTGGAAATTTGTTTTCATGTTCTATGAATGATTTTAAGTTGTATGAGTATTAAATTTCAATAAGTATGCAAATGCTTCTTTAAATTTATATTTATATTTATATTTATATAGAGATAACGTACCCAAAAGCTTATAGCACCCGAAGTTTTTAAAAATTGCCGTATCAGCATCTGTACCCGTACTCGTATCTGTACTTGTACTCGTACCGAAACGTCTAGATTGTATTATCATAATGCTCATAAACTATTGGTACGGAATGTTAGATATGTACCATCTTTACAAAATAATCTTCTATCTATTCGTCAATTAACTAAAAATCCCAATATTTTTGTGGATTTTTGTGGGAAGAAGTGTGTTGTCTCTGATTGAAATAGAGACTTATGATTGCCCTCGCACTAGTATTTTAAGCCTATCAGACTTGTTGATCCTGCTTTGATCAACATGAGTGCATTGTATTCTTCTACAACTCCACCATACAGAATGTGCGGGGGGGCCACAATGCCTTGGGAGGAAGCCACTCATAGATTTGTTGACTTGGAAACAGTCATGGCTACATGTACCTAGTTTCAGGGAGTCATCCACATACCAGATGTATCAGACGGACATACCTTGGGAGGATGGATTTCCTCAGCACTGCTGAACCTTTGTTGTGGATGGAAACTCCACTATTCCAGATGCATATGATGCAAATGAGATCATCACATGCCTAACCAGTCACTAGGTACTTGCTCAAAGAATAGTAGAGCATGCACAATTAGCTCATTGTGTTATGAAAGATTTTATCCAACAAGGGGGATATATGAGCAAATAGATAACTGAGCACTTGTTCTCACTCTTACTATGCGGAGAAGGAATTTCTTCCACTATTGAGACGGATGAGACGGAAATAAATATTTATCCTCTATTAGAAGGAGTTGGTTCTAACTCCAAAATTACCACAGTAGTTTTCCTGGGCACATTTCTCTTCTCAAAAAGGTTGGATGAGAACTACATGGTGTTGCAAGCATAGATTGAGGTGACTTCGATTGGAAGATAATATTCATATGTACAGACTCCAGCAAGCTACACAAGCCTGGAACATTTGGTCATTTGCACCTCTCCAGGTTCTGATCAGCACTCTAGAGATGGGGCAAAGACACTCTCAATGATTGATGATTCATCATTGGTCAATGAATCACGTAACAAAAAACTAGTGGACCACTTGCCATATTCTTTATTCATGCAACTAGATTTTTGTTTTGCGGGTCTTCTCCATTCGACAAATGCAACACAATCATGGACTGTTGATTTTGAACTACAACGTATGGCAGAGTCTGTAGATCTTATGCCTAAAAATATGGGCTTTAGAAAATTTGTAAAATTTCAGGACAAACTTGGTCTTGTTTCCGGTTTAGTCATTAAGAGGGGGTGTTAAAATATAGAGGCATCCAATACAGACATGTAATGTAGGTTAGGGATTTGTTATTCGGTTGGTAACTGCACCCAACCGAACTATAACCACCTCCTATAATAAATTGGATATGCTTGGGTCATTCGAAGCAGTGCAGTTTGCCTTCTCTGAATTCTTTCTTCTCTTTGCATATGGTAACAATTTAGAGGTCATATTTTGGCTGCAATTCAGAATCTCGGAGTTACAACTTAGAATTTCAGTGCTAGGGCACAATTTTTGGCCAAGGCTTCAAGGGTAGATTAGAATTCCAAACTTTTGGGTGTGGAACAGCCACACATTACAGTGTTTTGGATCAGATCTAGGGCATTTTCAGCTTGGTCGATCCAACTGTGAACTTGAGTGACCCAATTTGGGGTCGATTCCGGTTGTTTTCAGGGGTTTCTTTGAAACTAGGGTTTGTTCAACCTTCAATTCTGCCCTAGGGCATTCATTGTTGCATTTATTCAGCTTCAAATGCTCCTAACGGTCAGCTGTAATTTACACTATTTTGTTTCACGAAATTGATGAAATAAATTCAGCTATTTGTCAGAAAAATTATTTCTTTTTTAAAAATATTCCTAAGTGTTTTGAGCCTTATGGGTACTTTTCTAATCGAGCGATTGAAGAAATCAGATTTTTGCATGTTGCACTGAGGGTTTACAGACCATAATCAGGTCGCTGCCCTAATTCGGGGTAATTTCTGATTGCAGTAATTTAAATTCAGATTTCTATATTATGTTGTCATAAGCGTTTTGTGCAATTTTCAGAAAATTCAGATCTCAGTCTGAAAGGGACATCACAACATGATTGAAGATATATAGATCAAGAAGAATACAAAAGATGAAGTTGTCAACAAGAAATCATATTGGAGATGTTTTAGTATTACATGTTTTTTAAATGGGGATGAAGTTGTTTGTAACTAAATATGGTCTCCTCTTCTTTTCTAGAATATACATATTTAGTATCGTTCATTTCTGTGGAACACATGAATGTCGATATAGCCAACATGGCCAAGAATGTCAACCATGTAGACATAATGATCAATTGTAGGCGTAATGCTATAAGAGGCATTCATGTCATCAAGAAGCTTACATTATCAAGGTGTGTCCCGGAGTGCTTTATTACTTCAAAGAGTTTTAGAGCATCCTTGCAAAAGGCATTTTGTGCATAGCTTGCAATCATGGCATTCCCTAAAGACCAAATCTCTAACTCATTTTGTCGAACAATTCACGTGCCTTGTGTATGCCTTCCCACCTACTGTATATATGTCTTGTATGGCATTTGCCAATACAATATTTGACAAAAATCCACTCTCCACTATGGTTTGGTGGATGTCAACACTTTGTTCTAAAGTTCCATTTTGGCACAAGTTGGGAGTATGCTGCAAAAGGTTACATAGTCTAGCTTTACATTTTCCAAATTTATTTACTTGAAAGTTTTGAAGGCATTTCAATAAACCTAGTTTGTGCATATCTTGTGATCATTGTAGTCTATGAGATCACAGCTCTTCGAGGCATTTTGTCTAATAGTTCACAAGCCTTGCGTATGTTTCCACGTTATTAAAAATCGCAATTAATCGCCCGATTATTGCGATTAATCGTTTAGGGCAGGCAGAACAATTAATCTTTTGGAAAATCGCAATTTGTGTGGTGCCAATAAATCGGTGATTTCCGGCTCTAAAAACCCTACAAAAATCGTGGAAAATCGCTGCTAGAATTGTGGCTTCAGTTTAAATGCAAAAAAAGTGCAAATCAATTCGTTTTTTTCTGCTATTTCCTCATGCATGACTCGTTTTTGCTGCTGCGACTTGTATTTTCTCCATTCGTGCCCATTCGTGTCTGGTTTCGTGGGATTTGTGGCGGTTTCATGGGATTCTAACCAGCTCGTCAACAGTTCGTGGCCCTAGCCAGCATATTCGTAGTATTCAGTATTCGTATTATACAATATACTATAGTTGAACATATTTAGATTTATATTTATTTATTAATAGTTGAATCTATTCACTATGGACATAATTAGATTTATATATATTTATTAATAGTTGAATCTATTAACTATACAGTGTATAATAGTAGACTCTAATATAAAATTTAAAAAAAAGGTATACCTATACGTAATAGTAAGTTGTAACAGTAATAATAAATATATTCATAGAACAATGATATTTTAATTGGAACATTAGTAATAGTAACAATAACTATAGTCTATAACGATTTGTGACACTAATCTTCTACTTTATTAGTAATAGTATATTTATAATAACTACACACGTAATAGTAAATTAGTAATAATAAATATATTTATTGTTAATAGTGAATACAATGATATATTTTTATATAATTTATTCTATAGAGTCACTTATCGCATCATTTAACAATGTTTTTACATTTAATTTAAGTTTATTTTATGAATTTTAATGTTTTTAAAAGTAGCGATAAAGTTGCCAATTAATGTCGATAAATTGCCGATTCCCGATTTCCGAGTCAAAATTTGGCCTGCCAATTAATCGTCAATAACGATTTTTTGAACTATGTTTGCAACTACATCTGACAAAAATCATCTTTCAATTATGCTATGATGGATGCCCATGCCTTGTTCTAAAGCTCCCATTTTGACACAAGATGGGAGAATGTTGGCAAAGATTGTTGAATCTGGCTTTACACCTATCAAATGCATTTGCATGAAAGATGCCAAGGCCTTTTCAATAAACCCATTTTGTTCATATCCTACAACCATATGATTTTTTTTAAATTAAATTACAAAACCCACTTGACTTCCTTTCTCCAAATTGATATATAAACATGGCTGCCACGTAGTATTGGCTATGTTGTATTGGTCAGCGGTAGTTGTATTGGCTATGTTGGCAAGGAGTGAGCTATGTTGGGCTAGCGGCAGTTGAGGAGTTGGCCACAGAGGTGTTTCCCGAGCTAAGTATGGAGTCGGGTTGGTAAGATCTGAGCAGTGCGATGAGGAGATGGCAGGCTAGGTGGTAGGTCGGCTCGGCAAGTCAAGCACTGTGGCAGGTCGGTGGGCTGAGCTGACGATTGTAATGTGGCTCGATCGGCCGAGCTAGCAGGGCTAGACTCAGCGAGTTGGGCTGGTAGCAATACAACTCGGTCCTGCTACAATACATAGCATAATTACAATACAATACAATATATCCCACATTCACCATGTGTTGGATTAAAAAAGAACTTAAATACAAAAGTGTGCATATAGTGATATGAAGAAACGAAGACAAAGGCATCCCTCTGCAAAACGAGTGTGTCGACCCTGGCTGAGGGCTCCCAGCCAGTAAATAACGGGGCCCACCCATTCGATAACCAATGTCGAAGACCGAAGGCTCAAAACAATTTTTTTGCTGAATATCACCTTACCACTTGTCACTGTCTAATTGGTCCACATGGCGAGTGTGCAAGCATCCACGTCATTTCGAAACTGTGTACAGTCACTTATATTTCAGATTGCAAAAAAATTCAGCAGGCCATAACTTCTGCATACGAGCTCCGTTTTCAGCATCCAAGATACCGTCGGAAAGCTCTTGACCTACTCTTCCATACTGTAGTGATCTTAGGAGATTTAGGGAAACTTTGTCCACTGAATTTGATCTCCGGATCACAGATTGATAGTCATGTTGGCTTTTTGATTTGATCATCACTCTTGTTCGAAACTGCCTTGACAATCATTGTACTTCTTACAAATTTGTTTCTCTTTAATATATCTATCTATATTTGGACTCAAAATTTTGTAAATGTGTCATATCTTGTGAATATTTTGTTCATGTATATATTTTGTGTGATTTGTTCTTTTCACTTTTGTTTCCAAGATGATTTGCAATACATGATCAATGATTACACTATGAGATCATAAATAAATCATCACTTATTTTTGATCCGTAAACAGGTAGATTTTCTACTCTGTAATTTTTAACTCAACGGATCCTTTAAATTTATCAACTGTCATGAATTAAATGAATTTAAAATATGATATAAACCTGAATTCAACTAATCAAGAACTGAATTTAGTGATTCCCAAAATCACTGTTATTTATTGTTCGATCAAACCATTCAAATTTCCATTTTGTCGATTTTCACGAATGTCATAATCTGATAAATAAGCTTGATTGAAATTAAATTTTATTCATTTAATTGCAGAAAATAATCAGAAATCAGAATGCAAGAAATCAGAAAAGATGACACCAAAATTGTTTACGGTGTTCCGAAATTTCCTACATCCCTGGGTTCATTTGAACCAATCTATTAAAAATTGTCCAAACTGCAAGTACAATCAACTTCCAATTAACATTAATAGATCCATAACCTACAATTTTGTGTGTTCAAACCTTTGAAGGACCTTGACGAAGCTCAGTGTTCGTCCTTCACCTTCCTGAAGCACTTGCAGAGGCTCTTCCCTTCAATTCTTTGTCTTCCACAAACTTTCGCGCCTCAAAACGACATCAAGAAAACTTAGAAATGGGAAAACAACATATGCACAAGGAGTGTCTTGGAATTCTAGACAACTTTCCAATTTACACCAACTTGTGAAAAAGCTCCTAAGTGTCTCAAAATCTCACTTTTGCAAAACTGCCCTGTTATACTTAATACACAATCATCAAAATGACCTTGTACAAATAGTACATCCTCCTTTTAAAGTAATGTCGACTCCCTATGGCCTAGCGGTGGCCTATATTTTTAACACATGGGAGGTTAGGGAGTCGACCCCCTCTAACCTCCACCGACGCTTCTATTAGCTAAGTGGGGCAAAATACCACATTCATCGCATTGGAGATGAGCGGTGTGTATAAATTTGGGCGACCGGTATGTTGGGTTGGCTTTGGGGCTGCTTTTGGTTAAGGCCACGTTGAACGGCCAGTAGGTAGGTGGCTATGTTGGGTGGATGTGTTGGTTCACCGAGCTAAGTATGGAGTAAGTGCAGTGAGTTGTCGGCAGGGAGTTGCGGTTTGCTGAGCGGTGCGGGATATGGTGGTTCGGGAGTCCAACGGAATGAGGCAGGTCGGGCGGATGAGCTTGCAGTGTGGGATAAGCAATGTGGTAGCGAGCTAAATAAAGTCAGGTCAGCCGAGTTGTTGAGATGACTCGGCAAGCCGAGCTAGCTATGCATAATAACTCGTTCAGTGCTTGGTAAATATACATAGCATAATTTACAATACATGAACTTAGTCCCACGTACATAGTATGGTGAATAACAAAGGCACTTAAATACAGAAGTTTAAATATAGTGATATGAAGAAACGGAGGCAAAGGCACCCCTCCACACAAAGAGTGTGTCGACACTCGCTGAGGGCCCCCAACCAGCAAATAGCGGGGCCCACCCATCCGATAACAAATGTCGAAGACCAGAGGCGCAAAACAACTTTTTTCTTCAATACCACATTGCCACTTGTCGTTGTTTGATTGGTCCAACTGGCGAGTGTACACGCGTCCATGTCATCTCGAACCTACACGCAGTCCCATATTTTTGCTAGATTGCCAAAAAATTCAGCATGCTATAACTTCTGCATACGACCTCCATTTTCAGCATTCAATATACTATCGAAAAGTTCTCGACTTGCTCTTCCGTAATGAACAGGTTCAGCCTAGTGTGCAAAATCCTTTGAATCAATTTTTCACCTTTTCAAGAGGTCTCATTAATAGATTCCACTATGTTGGATAAAGGTTAGATACCATTATTGGGTAAAGAATTCAGTCCCATTAATAAGTGATTTATTATACCTTTTGATATGAGAATATCATATTATTCAAGTGATCTCAATTCCCTATCTAATTTAATGATAAATGGTCTTGTAGTGTCTTTTTTTGTGTGTTTGTTCGTCTCTTTGTTGTTATCTTGTATATTCCTTTTCTTTTTAGAAGATAGAAATTACCCCAGAATCTTAGGTTTTTCTACGATTAACCTATACTTAAACTACCCACGCTTAAGCTATCCTTAAGTTTCTTCACAATTAAACTGATCCGATTCCAACTTGACTTTTGTGTTAGGCAAAAGGGTTGATTAGTTGTCGGTCTACTTTTTATGGATAACACCTACATAATTCTACTGACTCAAACTCAGGGTCTGATTTTGATGCTATTTTAGCGGATTTTGATTAGGAGCAGCAATATATTTTCATTTTCTATGTTACAGACGTTTTGTAGTTGAGACTTGCAGCCCTTGGGCATTTCATTGTAATTATTATTGGATTGAAACTTGAATCTTATGTGAAACCTCAATTCAGCTCCAATTTTATTTAGTAAGGTTCTATCATGAGTGTGATGAATGCTTTATCAATGTTATCATATGAATATTTGAAATTTCCTATATTTTTTAAACTTTCCCTTATTTTTTAAGAGCCGTCCCCTAAAAAAAGGTCTCCATAAAAATGTCCCGGAAACACGTCCTCCCGTCCCTTGCCATCCCCATCCCGGAAACTTGGAGTAACATAGGTAAAAAGTGATTTCCGAAAAGGAGTTTATTACAATTGGGAAAGAAGTTCAAAAGATGCCATGAATTGGAAAGGAATGCATATAAGGTTCACTTCATTGGAATTGATGCCATTTTAGTATTGATGCCAATAGAAGCTGAAGTTAGGAGATACGTCGTTGAAATAGCCATCAGGTACAATCAAGTGCAGGTGGTGCATCTGGTTACCTATCCATCTTGGCATCTCTAGAGCACATGAAGAACATTTATACTAGCTGAGTATAGGAAGCTCTTTAAGAAGTTAAGAACGGTGTATATTCTGTAGGAGTTGGGCTGATGCATTCAATGTGTGGAATAGGTCACTTGCTTAGCTGATGTGAGGATAACAGGAAAAATATGTACTTATCCTCCATAGGTGATGTATAAGAAAAATAAAGGCCCATTCATCAGAATTGGATCATCAATTAAGAGGGAGTAGTGAAACATGCAGACAGAGGTCACAACTCTCCAAAGTTCAGGACCAGAGGTTAATTCCCAAATGCCAAGATATTCACAGATAAGTGTAACTAAAACCCCAGTAAGTGGTTAAGGCTAATTCGAAACCCTTGGATTTATTACAGACCAAGAACCCAGAAAACATGGATCAAAAATCTAATAGTCAAAGATAGAGTTTAAGATCAAAGACTCAACACAGTCAAAGTCGAAACAAAACTTGATATTTTACACGAACCTGCAGAGTATAGAAGTAAAACCTTCAAGCCGCATATAGTAAACACCAACAGTCATAACAAAGTCATCCAGCAGAAAATCATCAGAGAATTTGACAACGGAAGTTCTAGAGGAGAAGCCTCCTCTAGAGGAGAAGCCTCCCTCATCTGAGGATCTTTGGACTTTATCTTAGTGTCCTGTGTCAATAGAAGTAATGACGAAAAAAGGCTTCAATACTAGCAAATAAGTTCATCTTGAATCATGCTAATAAATATAAAGATTTTTTTAAACTTAACTGGTTTATATGTAACATAAGATTCAATCGGTTGAGGGAGATATAACTTGATCCTATTGTGGGATCTGTGGAGATAAGCTGCAGCGGTAATATTATACCTGTATTCTCCCCAATGTGCTATTCCTATATTATGTAATATTCTCTTGACACAGATCCTAGTTATTGACATTAATTGGTGAATTTAATTCTCCAATGTGACCAATATCCATCCTGTAAGTTTCTTGTCCTTTCTATCTAAATTTCACAAGAAAGGATAGCTGCTTTTTTCTTAATTGAAGCAGTCATATGACATTTTTAATAGTAAATGTAACACCTGTGCATCAACTTTATAGGTTGTTTCGTTTTTGGAGCTGAAACACTTGACTAGGAGAACTGAAGTTTACTAGCAAGCCCTAACTTGCAAGATTGGTGTGGCTGGTCATCACTTTGAATTTTTTCTCTTGGAGGATCTTTTAATGTACATTCAATCACAAAAAATACATCACACTCACTTTAGATTTGACTATGCAGTCTATGCCTAATGAATTAGAAAAAACAGAAAACTAATAGACCAATGACAATGGTAAATGGCTATTTAAATTAATTGGAGGTGATGAAGAAAGGTATGTCATGATTCAATTTAATCATATGACAAATTGTGTTCTTTCAATAAAAAATTTGAACCTCTGATTTCTATAGTCCAACCCCAATTTCTAAGAAGTACAAAGAAAAAATTACAACACAAAATCAATTAGTAAAATAATAAATTACAATTGTTCTCCACAACATAATCATACTTAGGAACCTTGAACTAGAAGGTACTGGTTCCATAAAATAAACAGCTTTCAATATCATATGGTGGAATACGAAATGTGGTGTACAAGTAAGACATTAAAGAAATTATTTATGGGTTTTTGGCTGTTCACAATTACTAAATAGCATTTGTCATCTTATAACATAAATATTGCATTCACTTCTCTTGGAAAATATTCTCAACAAATTCCTTAAGCTCTTATCATTTGTGCAAATCATAGAATGGAACTTCGTTGCTTTTATTAGAAGGAATTATTAAATTATTAAGGTTGATCTTCACTTCACATACCTCAATTGAACCAAGGATGTGAGAGAACCCATGAGCAATGGCTGGATTGATAGTATATTTTGCTATATATCTCTTGATGCGTAGATTGTCATTCATTATAGATGTAACTTCTGGAAGTTGCCCCCTTTGCCTCTTCATTTTATCAGCAGTTTGCCAGGTTCGAGTTATAACCTGAACAAGAGTTTATTATTAAATGGATACCTTCTTGTAGCATTATACCTTTCAAATAGAATTGGTTTTATTGTAGAGAGGCTACTTCAAAAAAGTTGATAGTAAACAACTAAATATAAGAGAAATACTGTGGATCTAGCTTCCCATAAAAGGATCTACACTAAATATGAATTTAAAAGGTTTTTCAATGGAAAAACAATCTTGCACCCTAAGATATATACAACAAGAATAAATAAACAAAACTCTTAATTAATCTTGATTCTTCTATGGATAAGCAATATCAGTCTTCTTCTAATCTACTTTAGTTTTGTAACGCCCACCCATGTGGAACCCAAACACAAGACCAATAAAGCAGGATATTTTTTTTACATTCATTTTGCCTGATACAACTATGCGACACCAAGAAGGCACACAAGAGAGTGCACGACATCACATGTAACATTTACACCAACATGATGAGCACGCAATATCATGACGACAACAGATGCAACCAACGTCACACTAAGGTACAAAAACAACTATGAAGCCATGACCCAAACCACAACATGCACTTCACGACTAGATATATTCTGAATTATGACATTTTTAGGTTAACTCTTTGTTGTAATCATATTTCATTATTAACCTTTAAGGTTCGAAGGGCACTTGACATGAACATACTTTTTTTTCCTTCTTTCTCAAGATTGCATTTCCTTTTGTAACGTTTGGCAAAACTTAAGATGCTCGCATCTTAACTAATACTTAAAACTCCCTAATATACCTATAGATCTTGAATCATTTATCATGTAAGCATATATTCTAATTCACAAGGATACACATTATTTATTCCATTTCTAATTTATCTTATACAAGTACACTTAATTGAGTTCTTTTCTCTATTACTATCATTTTCCATAATTTGAAAATCAGATTGAACCTTTTTAGTGCACCTGCGAGAGTCCCCTAGCTCTCGGTATCCAACTAGAGTTTTTTGTTTCAACTAAAAACACATTTTCCCGACATTTAGTCACTATGGTTTGATAATCGATTAGTGTTGTTTCCAAAATAGATATATGCCATAAGTTTTGTTTTCTAGACAAGAGATTAAGATGACCGAATACTCGAGCTCTTGCAGAGCAATTTATAAGAACTTTCAATAACCAAAAAAGACCTACCTAAGTATAAGGTAATTCCAAGTTTCACTCGCGTGTCTGTTTTGTATCGCTCGCAATTTAAAGAGTAAGCATTACCTTCCATGTTGCTCTTATGATCCAAGTCACACATGATTAGCCCTTCCCGAGATACTTAGCATAAAGCCACCCATTTGAAAATGTCATTATATCATTACATCTTTCATGTCACGAAGTGACACTATACCCATAACTACAACATGCACACTTCCACATACACAAGAAACCCTTTTAGACACATGCCTAAGAAGTAAACTTAAGCCTCTAGAACAACATGAAGAGGTTGGTCTCATGGCATAACTCAGAGGAAAGAGGTGGTTTCTCAAACGAAGTCACCTATTTACAAGACAAACCTTTCGTGAGCTATTTAGAGATCAAAACTTCACTTGAAATTCAAAAAGGTGAATGACACATGAAAAACACAATGCTCGGAGGTAACCGTCTCAAAGGATGTTAGATTAGGGTCAATCAAATAACTTTTTAAAAAATAACCACCTAAAAGTGGTCAACTATAACCATTCATAAATAAGGCAGTTTCATTACTTCTGAGTGTCCCAAACATTTTAGTACAACACATAAGAATAAAAAAAATACTTCATTTAGATAGGAGTACAATTATAACAAGTTCACTTCATTTTTAGTTGAAAATGTACATCTGCCCATTAGCAAGATATAGACCTGTATTCAAAATCACCCCTAAAATAGAATGCCCATTTTCCCAAGATACCAATACACTGTGATATCTCACTCATCGTAACCTAATTCATAAATAATCATTCATGATCATAAACATACTGCCGATACATCTATTAATATTACATGTATATTCCAACAATAATCCATCTTATAAAAACACCAATAACGCTACCATTTGCGTTTTTTCTTATCCCGCGTCTCTGCAACCACCGCATGGTCAGCACAACTACTGGCATGGCATCAAACAACAATCAAGCACGATTTAAATTATCACATTTTTCAAATAATAATGAAATAATACCTTACACACTTTTAAGCAGAGCAAGAAGATAATTGTCATTTCATCTCATTTTTAAAGCCAAAAGATAGGGATAGAGAGAGAGGAGAGAAAACATCATTTCTTTTCACATTAGATAAATCTCCAAACAAGTGTCAAGGAGGTTTCTTACAGTCATGTATTTATGATTACAAGGTTTCCCAAACGTCATTTTTCTTAGATAAGGTCATATGAGGGTTTTCTCCATTTAGACACAAGTTTCAAGAAATGTCAATTTTAGACAAGTTGCTCAAAAATCAGCGTTCAAAAACCATCTTCAAGACTCAAACAACCACGGAAACAAATTCCTATCTATTCCCCTATATACAGGGAAACACTCAGAGCTAACGGAACCCCAAGCTGGCAAACAAGATTACAGTGACGTTCGTCTTTCTGGAGCTGCCGATCGTAAATGCACTCAAGCGGCCTCGTCGCCCAATGACTGGAAGCCTACAAAACCTACTAGGAAAACTAGCTAGTGGGATGTTTTTATCCAAACTGACGGTTTGTAGCAATTGTCTCATAAAAATATTAGAGATATGTGGAAGCCAAAATCCATTTCGACACCCAAGGCCAAAGCGGCAAGTCAAAACCAAACTGCATTTTTCACTTTCAAAAGTTGTTTAAAGCTGCAATCTAGCCCGAGGGGCTCCTCAACGCGTTACGAAAAAAGGTCAAACAAACTTCCTAGGAACAACCTAGGGTTCGGTTGGACACTCGACATGACAAGGTATGCAGCTAAAGTTTGTTTTTCAAAACTCAGGGATTCAAAGAGATATTTTATGCCTCTTCGAAAACTGATTTTATTTAGATTTTGTATACATGCAAAGCTAACTAAGTCATAAGAATTGAAACTAACACCTAGTAGTTCCAAAACAAAGCTAATTAAACAAGAACATCAAGATAAGAGCTTATAAAACTAGCTTCTAAGTGCATGCAACATGAATGAAACAAACTAACATGCTAAGTCATTTTACTCTTTAGATTTCTAATCTACATGTGAACCTATTTAGATCATAAAGAAATCAAAGTGGTTTGTTGTTTTTCTTCAAGATGGTGAAAGGATCTCTCTAAAAAATGGCTACAAGGCCATGTTAGATATTCCTCTACTAACCAAACATGAAGAATGGATGCAAGGTGAGCAAGCTATTCCAACAATGGAAGTAAGGCTCAAGATCAGATTTTTATAGCTTTGGCTAATACAAATGAGGTGTAATTTTAGAAGAGGTGCACTAAGCTTGTATTTATAGGTTTCCATTTGGGAAATTTTAGAATCCTAGTGCATGTGGGACAAAATGTGAGCCCAAAAATAGACTTTTACAAGTCAATGCACTTTTTGATTAGATTAGGAGCTAATTAATCTTTTAGGATTAATTAAGGATCCTAAGTAGGCTTAGGAAGCTTTTTGAGAGCATCTGGAAGGGGTTTGGATAGATTTTGGAAGTTCTGGAAGAGAAATTTAGCCAATAAGAAGGTTTATTGGTTAAATGCAAGATTAGAGGCTTAATTAACATATAATTAGCTAATTAAGAGGATTATCACTAATCAAAATGTTGTTAATTGGCATCCTGAGTGAATTAGAAGCATAGTTAGATAAAGAAGTGTCGTTATTTGACAAAGTGAGAGGGAGTGAAGATAGTTAGTGCAATTTAAGTATTAAAATTGCTTTGATCAAAATCTAGGTGTCTACATTTTCCCCTCTTTGGGGTGGCGTAAGTGATGCCACTTCAAAGATAGTAGACAAGTACAGGCAAGTAAATTTTGAAGGGGTAGAAGAAAAATTAGTAGAATGAAGGATGCCCCCTTGAGTGTCGATGGGGTGATGAAAGAGGTCGATCGACGATCGAAAATATGAAGAGAAAGGCCAAAGCGGGGGAAAATCCCATTGCAACATGGGAGACAGATGTCGATATACCAATTATCAATATAGAGTAGAGGTGCGGGCCTCGATCCATGCATAATACCAATACAAACTCTTTTGTTGAAAAAAGTTCATGTGGGTATCATTGTGAAGCGCAAGATATGCTTTTCTTAATAGATATGTAGAAATGATTTGTAGCAGGTGATCCCTATTACCCCAAGTGAGTTGGAAGAATAGTGTTGATAGAAGAGAATGATAGGGGAGGAAAATGAAGATGAAGAGAATGGAAATAGCTTGCATCCAGCTAATGTAAACAACTTTATTTCATCATATTGCTAATGATCTACATCATCGGTCCTTTATTATATATAAGCATACAACAAAAGTGTAAGATGACATGAAAAGCCATAATACGAACATTTGTTCATTGCCAAAAATGCTTAACTCAATGCAACATACATAATGCAATGCAATACGAGAAAACAAGTACACACACACATACTCAAACAAACAATGTTCAAGACAGTTGCACCAATGTTTTTGTTATCAAGCTTTGATTTTGACCTATGCGAATTAATGACAAGGGTTAATGATGGTGCCCCAAGCAAGGATACATGCGAGGGGAATATACGGAGGACGCAGGGGTCCTATGGAAAAGCAATCGTGCACTATGATACTACCCCAAGCAATGCATTCGTGCAAGGGAAAACAGACATAGTAAGCAAACCAACTTTTGTTAATGGAAGGTAGATCCAAATGATCTATGAGTTGTGCACATGAACAGACGAGATTCAAGGAGAGAAGTTTTGTAGGATGATTTTTGATGTTTGAGTACGATGCATGTGATACAGGCTTCATCTATGTGCATGCTTGTTACCGATTTTTTTTGATTTATGTGATGTTTTCAAATTTTTAGGATTTTTGTGAAAGTTTTATATTGTTTTTGAGTTTTTGATGGAAATGTATTTGAATGTTTTTATTTTTTCCAACTAACATATTTGAATGTTTTTGGGATTTTCAAAAGTTATATGAATGTTTTTGGAATTTTTGAAAGTTTTCCGAAACTATGTACATGAAGGGAAAGGAACGTGGATGCCCCCAGCGATAGATGGGATGTACAAGGGAAGAATGCCATGCGTATGTTCAAGATAGTGAAGATGTGAAGATGGCCCCAACGTTAGATGGGAATATACAAAGGTGAACCCTTCACATATATACAAGAGTAGAATTAACCGGATCAAGGCGAAAGGGGATAGGTCCAACCGAAACTCAAACATAGGCCAAAACTAGCTTAGGATAAAACAAATGTTCCCTATAGAGATGAGAATGCTCATGAACAACGAATCCTCCCAAGGTGATGAAAACTAGTTTTCACCAAGGGACTTGTCCAAAGTGCCACAATTTCGTGGTTTTCACATTTGGATGACTTGTTTTCTCTTTACTTTTTATTGATCTTTTGTTTTTTTTGCTTGTTTTTTTTCTTCTGATTTTTGAGGAACTCCATACTCAAGCATATAACCACTTGAGATGTATTGTGTTCATGGGTTTCTTTAGTTCATCACCATCTGAATGAGAAATTTTTTAGGCCCCTAAACCATACTTAGCAACCACTACATATGGTCCTAACCAATTTGGATCAAACTTTCCTTTCTTTTCCCAGTCTTTGGTGGTGTTGAACTGATTTTATTTTAGCACTAAGTATCCTACCTCAAATTGGTGAGGTATGATACGTTTGTTATAGCCACGGGACACTCGATTATGATACACTTTTAGGTGATTGAGTGCGCGGATGCATCTTTCATCTAGCAGTTCCATCTCTACCAGTCTAGCCACACGGTAGTCTTCGTCTTTGTCTAGATAGTCTATGAGAGATATCCTTAGGGAGGGAAGCTCAATTTCTAGGGGGATGATGGTCTTAGTGCCAAAAACTAGGGAGTAGGGTGTTACACCAGTAGGAGTGTGAATGGAATTTCTATAGGCCCAGAGGGCAAGGATGGATCTGTAAGTGCCAATTTTGACCTATTTTTCTTACCATCTTTTCCATAATCCGAACAAGGGTTTTGTTGGAAGCCTCTGCTTGTCCATTACCTTGAGGGTAATAGGGAGTAGACCACTTTAGATGTATCTAGAAGCATTGGCATAATTCCTTCAAGGTCTTGTTCTTAAAGGATTTACCATTGTTAGTTACAATGTCAAAAGGGATGCCATAATGACAGATAAGGTGATTCATGATGAACATGGAAATTTGCGCACCGGTACCATACATGAGAGGCACAAACTCTACCCATTTAGTAAAATACTCGGTGGCAGTGATGATATGGGTATGGCCATCTGAGGAAGTTGGAGTGAGCTTCCCTATGAGATCTAATCCCCATTTTGAAAACGGCCATGGCATTGTTATTGGCTGCAAGGCTTGTGCTGGCGCATGAATAAGATTTCCATACTTCTGACATAATGCACACTTCTTAACATAGTTGCAACAATATGATTCCATGGTAGGCCAATAGTAACCTACTCATAAAAATTTCTTAGCGAGCACCATTCCACTCGTGTGAGCCCCACAAACACCTTTGTGTACCTCTTTAATCACTTGAATTGACTCAGCCAAATTAAGACAGTGCAGTAAATTCCCGTCATAGCCACGATGATAGAGGGTGCCTCCTAGGAGGGTATAACAAGCTATGTGTCAAATAAGGTTTCTTTTCTCAAGGTGGGAAATGTTTGGGGGAAAGGTACCGTCTTGTAGGTAATTGTAAATGGGCTAGTACCAGGGGGAAAAAGGACCAACAACTTCACATATCAGACATGATTCCGGCATGTCATATGCAGGCACTCGCAAATGTTCAACAAAGAAAGGCATTTTACTTTCCCCTGGCGGAATGCAAAACAAGGATCCGATTGTGGCCATGACGTCTGTCGACTGATTTTGTGCCCTTGGTATCTGTTCAAAAGTAACACACACAAAATACTCCTTTAGAGTCTCAACCATCTTCTTGTATGGGATGAGCTTGTCATCCTTGACATTATACTCATCATTGACTTGTTTAATGATCAATTGTGAATCCCCAATGACCCTTAGTTGTCTGATATTCCATCTGATAGAAAGTTTCAACCTAAAAAATGAGGGCCTCATACTCTGCTATGTTATTGGTACATGGGAAGCTCAAACAAAAAGCATTCAGAATGAAGTCTCTTATTGGGGTGATAAGTACCACACCGGTTCTTGAACCATAGAAAGTGAATGACCCATCAAAGTGTACCTTCCATACGACAGATTCCTCAATATACATTAGGGAGGCATCTAGAAGATCCAGACACAATGTTTTTGTTCTTGGTAGGGGAGCTTCAGCTAGTTGGTTGGCAAGTACATGTCCTTTGAGTGATTTTGGTTGACAAATTCAACATTAAACTCACTTAGCAGGATGATCCAATTAGCCATCCTCCCAATAAGATTAGGTTTAGACAAAAGGTACTTTAATGGATCAACTTTAGAGATAAGCTTGGTCTTGTTATTCAATAGGTAATGATGAAGTTTTTGAAAGGAAAAAACCACAGCTAAGCAAGCCTTTTCAATTTGGGGATAATTCAGCTCATAAGTAATTAAAGTGCGACTAAGGTAATAGACCACTCTTTCTTTTTGGCTTAGATCATATTGGGCTAGCAGTGCACCAATAACACATTGGGTGGCTGAGATGTATAATAACAAAGGCTCACCTGGAGTAGGCGGCATGAGGACCGAAGGACTAGTCAGATATTGCTCTAGTAACTCAAAGGCTTGTTGGCATTCAGGGCCCCAATGGAATGCAACATTTTTCTTGAGTAGATGGGTGAAAGGATGGCACTTATCCGCGAGTTGAGAGATGAAATGGCGGATTGCCTGAATTTTTCCTTGTAAGCTATATAGCTGCTTAAGGTTATTTGGTGGAGGCATTTCGGTAATAGCTATAACCTTAGCTAGGATCTACTTCAATCCCTCTTCTCGAGACAATGAATCCTAATAATTTTCCTGATTGCACGCCAAACACACACTTCTTTGGATTTAGTCTAACTTTGTAGTCTCAAAGGCATTGAAAGATACACCTCAACACTTCTGGGTGTTATTCTCTAGTCCTAGACTTTCCCAAGATATCATCAACATAGTCTTCCATGATGTTGTTCATCATGTCATGAAAGATTACTGTCATTGCTCTTTTATAGGTTGCCCTAGCATTTTTGAGACCAAAAGGAAATTACTTGGTAGCTTAACGTTCCCCAAGGGGTTGTAAAGGTAGTTTTGTGTTGATCCTCCTTTACAATCTTGATATGGTTATAACCGGAAAAGCCATCCATGAGGGACAACATTTCGTAACCCGTAGTTGAATCGACAATCATGTCGATGTTAGGTAAGGGAAAATAGTCTTTAGGACATGCCTTATTGATATCTCTGAAATAAGTGCATATCCTGATACCAACTGGTTTCTTCTGTACAACACTATGTTGGATATCCATTCTGAATAATCGATAGGTCTGATAAAACCTACCGCCAATAACTTCTCCAGTTCTTCTTTGACTAAAAGTGCTACACGTGGGTGCATCTTCCTCAGCTTCTGTTTGATAGGTTTGGCGTCTGGATGCACCACAAGGTTATGCAGGACTAAATATGGGTCCAAACCTGACATATCTGCATATGACCATGCAAATATGTCTGTAAATTCTCACAGTAGTATCACAAAAGTTTTATGCTCCTGCACTGAGAGTGAAGCTCCCAGCTTTACCATTCTAGGGTTATCTTCTATCCTGATATTGACGTTTATGGTCTCCTCTACCAACATTTTAGATGTTTCCTCCATACACGTAGGATCAGGAAGGAGATTGAGGTCTTCTTCCAAGGGCGTTTTAATGAGATTTTCACCCTGGGTGTGGTCACTTTTTATGTCTTTTGATTTTTCCATTTGTTTTTCTAGCTAGCACCTCAAAGAGGTTTTCACTATGCATTTTGGAATCTTATTTTTACCGAGGATTTTTGGAAGAACTTTTTCCCTTGCTTTCATTTATGTTTTTCTGACCACACATCTCAGCCTCCTCCCTGAAGTACGCACATGCGTCCAAATTGATGGAGAAACCCTTTTTGTGGTCACTAATTGGAATGTTGTCATGAATACCCATGAATTCTGCAATTGCCTCATCATTTTCAAAGAGATTGATCGGTACATGAAGTTTTTGGTCCCAGTCAATGAGATTGGGATATACAAGGTTTATTTGGGAAGATGAAGGGGATAAGGTTAAGATGGCTATATCCAGAAAAAGGTTTGTGGAGGAAAGATCTTTGTATAAGATACAACAGGAATCTACATCGCTATCCGAATGAGATGAGCTATCCTCATGTTTTGAAGAGGTAATATTGATTTCCTAGGGTGGAATTCCATGAGGCCTAATACCAAGGCCATGTCTATTTGGTTTGTAATGGGGAATCATGATAGGCTCTACTTTTCCTTGTCTATTTGTGTCACACCTGTATCCTTTATAACCCATGACATACATCATCCAGTGAGCTTTGGTATATTCTAGAGCTTGGTGACATGAAGCTTTTCTACCTTCAGGGATCTAGTTTGTAGGTGAATCCAACATTTTCTCATCTGATAAGAGGCCGCAAGGAACAAATTTCTCAAAAGGACTAGCACAACTATCCCAAGAGATTTTGAATTGGAAACTTAGTCTGCCCCACATTTTTGGTGATAATGAAAGGTCAGAGACCGGAAGGGCCTGTTGGAGGTTATACTCTTCAATTGGGCCATTTATAGGACTTTCATCTCCCATGTAGTAAAGGGAGAAACAAAATTTGGAGTGATTTTATCACTATCAATTAGTGTGTCTGGGTCAATAAGAGATTTAGAGCTTTGGTTTGTAGTGGTACAACTATATCCATGGAAGGGCAGTCATATGCCACATGAGAAAAACTATGTAATGCTCTGCAATGTACAAATGGTTTTGGATTTCCTAGAATAGTTATTGTTTTCTCGTTATGATATAACTTAATGCACCGATGAAAGGTCGAGGGTACAACATGTAGGGAATGTATCCATGGGAGGCCTAGGAGCATATTGTAAGGAAGATCCAAGTCAAGGACATGGAGCTTAGTGTCGTGGTATGTTGGCCCTACTTCCATAGGAAATACTATTGTACTGGCTGATTTTCGTTCTGCATTGTGCAGTGATAATGATGACATGAGAATCTAAATCTGACTTTGTTCATCCTAACTGTCTAACCAACTTCAAGGTGTAAATGTTCAAACCAGACCCATTTTCCACAAGCACTCTCTTTATCTTTCTTTGAGTAATAAATGCCTCTAGGTATAGGGGTAGGTTATGCATTTGTTTATCAAATGGAATTGTACTTCGGTTGAAGGAAAGGTATTCCATAAGAGTAAGGTTCATGACCACCGCTTGGAGGTACAAAGAATTGATATTGGTTGACACTCTTAACCCTTGAAGTGTTTTGTAGAGGATGTCTTTATGAGCGTTCAATATATTGAGAAGATCTAAGATCAAAATCTTAGCAGTGGTCTTCTTAAGTTGTTCTAAATGGCCATACTGACTATCCTGAGGGGTAGGCAGAGGAGGTTTCGGAATCGTGAGACGAGTGCACCGCGTTACCGCAACACAATCTATGCTCTTGATTCTTATGGCATTCACATGCTCATTGGAAGAACGAATATAGCCGATAAGTGAATCGAATGGGTTACTAGTTTGACCATAAACATAATTGGTGGCTCTATAATCATTGGAAGATTGGCCTTGATCCGGCTTTTTCGTTTCCTGTTTGTTATGTTTAGGAAATGGTTCTTTGAATATTCCCATCTTTTGATTGGGTGTTTGATGAGGCTTAGATGAATCAAATTATATTTCTCCATTTTCAATGAGGTCTTGGACAAATTGTCTTAGCTTGAGGTACTTAACCATTTTGTGTCCCTTGACATGATGATACTCACAATATTCATGGTCTTTATACCATGATGGTTTAGGTGCATCATCAAGCATATGGTACTTTTGCGGGGTACTAGACCATGTTCACTGTGTCCAACTATTTCAAGATCATGGACAAGGAGTCTGTGAGAGGAGTGAACACCTGATGTTTTACGGTAGGTTGAATCAACCATTTAGTGAGTTTGAAAGGAGGACCAATTTGTACTACTTGGACATGTTTAGAATCCATGATATGATCTCCTACGACGTTTTTGTTTTTGTTGAAAAATTTAGGTTTGTTCTTAGGTTTGGAGGTTTGGTTGTCTTTCGAAAAGGGTTTTAATGTCCCTTTTATGACTATCAATTACTTTCTCGATTTGGGTCCCCTTTTTTATAACTTCTTTGAAGTTACTGACACAATGCATTTGTAAATAAAACACAATGTCCGGGTTTAAATTGGGTACGAAAATGGTAACTAATTTATTTTTTGGGATTGAATAAGGGAAGCGGCTAGCTAGCCCTCGCCATCATTGCAAGAAACTAGCAAAAGTTTCATTAGGTATTTGCTTCATGTTGCATAAATCTAACATAGTGACATCGCTTTTGACATTGAATGAGAAATGTCATACAAATCTCTCTACTAACTTAGGCCATGTAAATACATACCCTTAGGGATGTGGAGTAACCAATCCAAAGCGTGACCTCCTAAACTGTGTGGGAATAAGCATATGAGGTAATTGTCTACTAAGGGTTTGTATTTGTTGCTGCATAGTGACTTCATCGTAAAATTAGGTCTTGATGTGATCTTCGTGGGTCAGGAGGTTACTCTTTTTACTTACGTTCTAATCCTGGGGAAATCAAAATTCTTAGAGGAATGGTGTACGTATCATGGCTTTGTCAAATGGATAAGGACACAGTTCGTTTGAATTGATACCTCGTTTTCGGCGTATGTCCCACATTACTTGTCTTGATAGGATGGTAGAGGCATGTAATTGTTCATGGATTGCAACTCTTGAAGTTAATAAGAGGACGTTGTGCTTCTTTTTCTTGGTAGGTGAAGGTAGGCAGGTGTACACAAATGCTATATTCGAGTTTCATGTTGGCACCCTAATTCTATCACTCAGTGTGAAGCTCACTATCTTTACCCTTAGGTTCTTCTTGATGTGCATGTTTATATGCGTTCCTTTTGCACAACTTAAAGATAGACTAGCTAAGTGTTTGCTAAGGGTCTTCCTCATCACCACTTTGTATAGTGACTTAAGTCATCCTTAGTGTCCTTCTTGATCTGTCATGAGTAGGAGGTGGCTCTTTTCACTCACGTTCCATTCTAACTCTGCATTAGGTCCCCAATCTCTAATAGGTGCCATAATTGATAGACCACTTGCAGGGTTTAGAGAGCCTATAGCGTTTTCATTATTGTCATTTTGGTGACCTAAAGTAGAAACATTTAACAATTGATTTATGGGGTCGTTGCATGTCATTAAGAAGGACGTTTTGCTTATTTTTATTCATGGATTGGTTTAGGTAGGTAGAATAAATTCATATTCGGGAGGAACACTTGGCACTTAATTCTACCATGCAAGTGTGGTAAACCACTCCAACCTAAGGTGAGCATACTGCTTCATGCATCGTTATGATCAATGGTAGATTGTTTGTGTCCTTTACTTTGGACAACACAATGGGTCACCACTCAAGTCACGACTGATATAAATAAGGCCTTAGAACCTAAGAAGATTTTAGATGCCATCCTTGTGATAGGGGGCACTGAAGGAATATGTTTCTAGAAACGAAGTCCGTTTTATTGAAAGGTGATCGGAGGATACCACAAAATGTGAGCAGTGTAAAAACACTATAGTGTGATGACCGTAAAGTTTCACAAAATAATTGTCCAGATCAACCAATGTTGAAAAATTGAAAGTATATAAAGGATGATACCGTAATGCTAAGAATACTGTATATCACAATATTTCCAAGACCACAAGACTATGATCTTACCATGAGAGTACTAAGTCATCAGCATATCCGGCAACTATGTTATTAATTCATTCACCGGGAACAATACAACTTCGAAACTATAAATCAAGTTTACTAATGAAAACAAGCCTTTAGTTTGGTGGACGTAATCTGGAAACAAAACAACAACATAACACAAGAATACCATTGACTATGATAAGACAGAATGACGACGAAATCTGAGAATATCAAAATAAATTATAATGATTAACATGAAACTGTCTACAATCTCACCCATGAGATTCTTCAGACAAAGCACCTACTAGAACATGAAGACTTTACAATTACACACTCTCGATGGCTTGCATTCAACGACACCTTTAACTGATGGCTAGTCCTTCGCACACTAGACTACAATAGTGGTCTCACTGACTTCTTTCTAGTGCTAAATGAGGGGGTGCGGCCTCTCTATTTATCCCAGAACTGGAAAAGGCTTATACAAAGGAGTAAATCTCTAAGATAGTGATGAAACAAACTATCTATAACTCTGACGAAGTTTCATATTGCCTTAAGGTACCTGAAACTCTTAGGTCAAAGTAACATGTAAGCTTATCGTGATTAAGATAAGATAAACCTTATCATTTTACATGGAGTCTCCACATTGTTCGACTAGACATGGTTTTGACAAATAAAATACAAAAGATATTTAGTGACCTCACTCCTTGCTCCTTATTACACAATATAATATTGGTCTAATTCCTAATCATGTAGACCCTACTTCTCTAATTAGGTTGTCCAAACTTTGACATTTTAACATTACCGGACCACTTACGACAAATATTTACTTTTTACAACATTCCTATTGTACTTTGACTGTTACCGTACTCCACATTATTGGCGTGGCACCGTACTAACGGCGCCATTATCTTCTATCGAACGCTACTACTAATTACACTTAACAACATCCTATTCCTAATACATACATTAATGAAATAGAAATTTTGGAGGAAAATTTTAGTGTCGACAGTACCTACCTCCTACATTTTCAAATATAGTTTTGGCGCAAAAATAGTGACAACACAATATTACTACTTAGGTCAAGTTTAGAATAAACAAGACCTAAATACTAAGAAGATGTTGATGCGATCTCCCAAAAAGGTATATTAAAACCAGTTTTAGAAACAAATAAAGTCCAAGTCGTGAAAAAGGTGGCCAAAAATGTGAGCAACATAACAACACTATTTTGACACGTAAATCGTAAGCCTTGTAGACAAAGGCAATATTTTTAGTATCAAAATGATGTCACTACAATGTGAACAAAGTAACAACATTCTCCAACACTTAAGTCAATGTTGGGATCAAAAACTAAGTCTAAGTATAACACGAATTTTTTTATTTATGCAAGTAGAGTAAAAATAAAACTTCAAAACTTAAAAGCTTAAAAGTTAAATTAAAATACTTAAATCGAACACAATGTGAATGTCATGAATCTCATGATATATTAAATTCAATAATAGATCAATATTCAAAGTTCAAACTATCTTTCATTGTCAATATTGATCATATTCCTCTTCATCAAGAGGATCAAGATCAACTATATCATCATCATTAGGTGGTTCATTAGAACCACATGGGCTCGAACCACTCACACTCTGGCCACTTCCAGTTGCACCCCCTTGTGCATGTAGGTCTCGTGGTGCCATAGAACTCTCTTCATCATCCTATGCTCCATGGTGGGAAATGAAGCATCCAAGTCAACTATCTCTCAATCAATGTCCCAATGTCTTGTTGACCCTTGTACTCCGGCTACTTCTGGGATAAAAGGCACAGGTTGGAATGTATGTATACCGAATCTTCAGCCCTTTTAGACCCCAATCTGTTACGCTTATGTGAGTGGCTGAAACTATATGTACTCCAGTTGCGCTCAGAGGAAGATGAACTTGTAGCCTATTAAGGCAACCAAACTTTAAAGTCAATGTAAAGTTCAACTTCAAAATTAAACGCTCAAACTTAAATTTTAAAAAACTAAAAGTTAGACCAAAAAAAGGAAAGAGAATAAAAAAACTAAAAACTTACCTGTGCCAAGACCTTGATTGCAAGAGGCTGCAAGTAAACCGATGCATGACCATGGAGGTACCACCACATATGAGCATCCATCTTGTATTTTCTCCGAACAGCAAGAAGGCTATGACCTGTTTCTACTATGAAATTGCCAAACTCTACCATAACCTAGTCTTGGAACTCAGAATCAGGGAAATGCCTAGCCAATGCCGCCATATATCCCTCACTGACTTCCGCATCCCTGTATGGTGCTACCCTCCTTGCCAAGGAAATGATCTATGTCCTATAAAATCTAGGAGTCAATGCAAAAGCCAATAGATGTAATGGGGTGGTCATTTTGTTCCACCGCTCAATGAGGATTGACTTCACTTATTTGAAAAATATTTCCTCGGGATCTTGTTCTTTTGCATTTATGACATCTTTTATCTTCTCAATCATTGAGTCGATGCCATCATATATCTCTCTTAGACATGGCTGATCAGTGTCAGTAAACTAGATTAGGCTCATAATGGGCTCCGTAAAACTCAACACATATTCAACTCTATCCTACCAAGGGTCCTCTAAGATCATGTTCTTCACTTTTTAAGCCCGTTGAGTGTTTGATTGCCTCCATACAGACCAAAGATTGGAGGTTACCATCCTCATGAGTGCCTCTCGCACCTTCACAAGTCGTCTCAAGACGATTGTGTGTGATGCGAACCGAGTCTCAACAACCTAATAAGAATGAGGAACAAAAATTAAAAAATAAAATTGAAAACTAAAAGAATACTAAAAAACTTAAATTTTTAAATTAAAAAAATAAAGAAAGAAAGTTTTTCCTTACTTTCAATAGCTCCAACTGCGAGAATGATCTAAAAATGCCCTGTGACATGTGGTGATTGGTGACAAACTTTTGGATCTCTTCCACTTCTGCATACACTTGCTGGATCCACTCTATTTTGCTTGCCATTTCCTTTAGCATTAAATTCAATGAATGCACAGCACATGGTGTCCAAAAAATATGCCCATACCATGCCTCAGCTAGTATCCCTCAACTTTGCAATTTTGGCGTTGTTCGTTATGACTTGGAAACCATTTTGAGGCCCCACAACCTCAATGGACTCAAAGAGGATGTTGGCTATGAATTGGGCATCCTTCACTTGCCCTTCACAATCAACCGCTTTCAAAAACATTTCCCCCTTTGGGCATACTGCAATCACATTGATTAAAAGGCGATCTCTTACATCTTTCCATCCATCAGAAATGATGGACACCTATTTTGGCCCATGAGTCCCTAATTGATTGCAAGCAAGTTTCCACATTTTTTTTTTGTTTTTCCAAAAGGGTGGTGCGGATCTTCTCATATCCTGGTGATTTACACCCTTTTGGTGCCTCATTGATGGCTTGTACCATCTCATGCCAATAAGGTGATCTCACAACATTAAAAGAAAGCCCATTAGCATATACACACCTTGCAATGTGTTCATTTGCAATTTCCCTGCTCTCATTCTAAAAGGCCTTTTCCAATGCCCCTATTGTCTTACTTTTCTTTTGTGCAAGGGAAACATCCTCATCTGTGGAGGTAGGAGCCACAAATGGATGTGGCATGGCCACAATTGGGGATCCACGAGGTGATGGGGCAACAAGAGGCCTCACTAAACGAGATGAACCTCCTCTTTTGGCCAATGGATGACCCGCTCTCATAGCCACATTTGCCTTTGCATCTTCCTGCTCTTAGATATATGTCAAAACGTTTGTTTTTGGCACCCCAACACTATTCCTCCCCTTACATATTTTTATACCATTACCCGTTGTGGCACACAAGTGGCTTTTCACCCTACTGTAAGAGCCTTTGAATACTACTTCACAATAATTGCATTTCCATTCAAAACAACCACCACCTACAAGTTGTTGCACTATTGTTACATGCCTCCATAATGGTGAATTTGGGTCAAATTCCCTGACCAAAGATTGCCTAGAAGAAGCTGAACTTGTTGCCATTGTAGAAGTACCTACAAGGTTCAAAAAAAAAATAAGCAAAGAAAACAATGACATGCATTGAAAATTTAAAAAATTAAATAGAACGAGCAAAAAAATGATGAACATAAGCAAAAAAATGTAATGTCTGAAAGATTAAATAACAAAGAAAAAAAAAAAAAACAAGGTTAGAAATTAAGAAAAAACTTACCTTCACTTAGTAAACCACAAATTCTTCACAATTCTTCCTCGTTCACAGCTCCTCACACTCCTACAAGCTTAACAATAGCTCCACAAACCCTAGACAAGCACAATGCAATTTTCGAGAGCCAAAGGTAATTTTCTTTGCTTTATGTTTTGTTTTTGTGTTGTTCTTTTGTTTTATCATTTAGAGTTAGCTTTTAGGGTTTAGATTAGAAGAATATTTAATTTGTTAATGTTATTGGGCTTTTAAAACATGAAAAAAAAACAAAAAATTAAAGAAGTCGTATTTTGGCTTAGGAGCGGCCAGGGAGCGGGGAAAGGACTGTGGGAGCGTCCAGGTACGGCCTATGTCGTACGCAGACATTTCCACATTCCTTTCCCCACTCCCTGGCCGCTCTCGTCGCCCCTCCCGCTCCCGCGCTGCTCTTGGTACGTATCGACAGTCCTAGGGGTGCCATATCGGCTTCTTAAGGTTGTGCACACCGTTGGCAACCTACAACAAACTTGTAGTTAGAGTTTAGATCCTGATTATTTCGCAAGCATATTCTTGGTCCTTCATGCAAAGATCAATTCTCCAAACGATCAAAACATCATAAAAAGAGGATAAAACGTTGTTTATGATTCTTGAGATCGTCTTAGGACGCACAATAACAACATACGCAACAAGGAATCCTACTATATTGTGAAATGGAAAACTTCATAACCTAAGTGCATAAGCAATCTATTTTAAACTAAGTTGTTCTTTCTTTTAAGATTTAAAGAAATGTTTCGAAATCATGACAAAGGTTTAGAATCGTTTATAATTCCCAAGATCACCTAGAAGGTGTGAGGGAAGAGCATACGTGATCATATCCTTTATAAATGAAAAATGCAACATGCAAAAACTTATCCCAAACAAGTTAGTATAAAAATATGATCCAATATATAACAACACCCTGCAAAACAAAAATTAGTCCTAAAAACCTGCAAAAAATGTCAGAAACCTCCCAGATTAGATCATGCAAGCTTTTAAAAACCACACCAAAATTTGATAAATCACACAAGCGTGCCCCTTATAACGCCTACGCACCCCTAATAGCACTAGCGCGCCCTTGAAAGCACCAGCATGGCCCTTATAGCGGATACGCGCCCCTGAGAAAAACAACAGACTGCAAAGCGCCAATGCAGCCAGGAGAACATGTGCATGCCCCTAGAAGCGTATGCGTGCCCTTACTAGCATATGCGCAGGTCTAAGAATTTTAGCAGGTTTAGTCACACCAACGCGACTAGCAAAGCGTATACGCGCCCCTAGAAGCGTATGCGCGCCCCTAGTGCAGAGCAAGATACAGGGTCGCACCAGCGCGACCCTAAGAATGTATGTGCAGCCTTTCTAGTGCTAGCGCGGCCTATGAAGCATGAGCACACCCCTAACAACGCATGCGCGCCCCTCCAGTAGATCACTAAAAACACGGGATGTTTTGCAAAAAATGGTAAAAATCTCAAAATTTAGTCTTTTTAGTTCAAATCCGACAGCACTTTACCTCCTTCGATCCTGCAAAGAGCATAAAACCCAAGCAATTCTAACTAAACTAGTTAAGAAAGCCTACGTTTAACCAAAAATGCAAAAGAGGGTTAGTTTAAACAACTTTGAAACAAAGCTTGAAATAAAATACAAAGGACTAGGGATTACTCCCACCAGGCGTGCCAAATGTATGCATGCAAAGCTAACTAAGTCATAAGAATTGAACCTAACACCTAGTTGTTCCAAAACAAAGCTAACTAAACAAGAACATCAAGATAAGAGCTTATAAAACTAACTTCTAAGTGCATGCAACATGAATGAAACAAACTAACATGCTAAGTCATTTTACTCTTTAGATTGCTAATCTACATGTGAACCTATTTAGATCCTAAAGCAATCCAAGTGGTTTGTTGTTTTGCTTCAAGATGGTGAAACGATCTCTCTAAACAATGGCTACAAGGCCATGTTACATATTCCTCTACTAACCAAACATGAAGAATGGATGCAAGGTGACGAAGCTAGTCCAACAATGGAAGTAAGGCTCAAGATCAGATGTCTACAACTTTGGCTAATACAAATGAGGTGTAATCTTAGAAGAGGTGCACTAGACTTGTATTTATAGATTTCCATTTGGGAAAGTTTAGAATCCTCGTGCATGTGGGACAAAAAGGTAAAGCCAAAATAGACTTTTACAAGTCAATGCACTTTTTGATTAGATTAGGAGCTAATTAATTTTTTAGGATTAATTAATGATCCTAAGTAGGCTTAGGAAGCTTTCCAAGAGTATCTGGAAGGGGTTTGGATAGATTTTGTAAGTTCTAGAAGCGGGATTTAGCCAATAAGAAGGTTTATTGGTTAAATGCAAGATTAAAAACTTAATTAACATATAAGTAACTAATTAAGAGGATTATTATTAATCAAAATGTCGTTAATTGGCATCTTGAGTGAATTAGAAGCATAGTTAGATAACGAAGTGTCGTTATTAAAAAAAAGCGAGAGGAAGTGAAGATAGTCAGTGTAATTTAAGTATTAAAATTGCTTTGATCAAAATCTAGGTGTCTACAGATTTTCCAAGGCTGCCAAGGAGTAGATTTGAGCTAACATTCAAGTTTAAAACCGTCAAAGGCATGGCTTCCGTAACCGGTACTGAAGTCGATGTTTTTTCAACCATCCACAAGGTAGAAGTGAGTATCGTTTACATTCATAGTTACAAGTCTGGGTTTGAACAAAATAGACGTAAAATTTACTATAAAAAAATACATCCCGTTTAATTCACCCAAGAGTTATTTCTCTTTATATTGATTCACAACTCCATTTATATTAAAAAACAAGCAACGTTAAAATCATGCAAGACACAGTAAGATGACCATGCCTGTTACCTGAATTGGCGAGGTGACAGATCAAACGAAGCCCAGTTCGCAGTTTTCAGAAACATCCATTTTTTTTAACGCTCTGGTGCCTTGAAAGCTTCCTTATTTTCTCTTCTTAAAAAGAATAAACCACTCCTTGTCCTTTCTCAAATCTATTCCTTATTTCAACGTTCCACAATTGGGAACACGCTGAGAAGGTGGAAGGAAAGATTACTGAGCTGGCTTCGCCCGTCAATGGAAGTTGTTTAAAGTTTCCAAGACCTCTTCACTAAGCTCCAATTGTGCACAAACTTTCATCATATCAGTGCCAAGACCATGCATTTTTCTAAGAGGTTTTTCTTCAAACAGTTTGTGTGCCAAGATCACACTTCCACATTCGCATACAAATCTACTTGGACATTTGCAATTAATTAACAAATCCGCTTCCCATTATTCATTTTTGGCCGTCTACTGCTCTTAACTCTATATTTTCGCACAGGCTGGGATATGCTGGCACGGCTGTGGAGGGAGATGGCAAATTTGAAGTGTTTGGATTTACACCGCCCAACTACATTTGTTTACAATTTTTTTAGAGCGTTTTCAACATAACCCATTTTGGGCATATTCTGCAATCATTGTTGTTCATAAGCATGCATTTCTCTCAGGAATTTCCTCAAACAGTTTACAGCCTTTCCAACCAACATTTGCAACAATGAACCCAAGTGCTTCACACTGCTGCAATACAAAGCATCCCAAGCTAAGCCTTTACAACGCAACACATTTAGTAAAAACCAAACATGGCTCTTAAGCACTTTTCAACGCATCACATTCTCTCAGTGCATATAATCCAATACATCATTGCTACACCTTAGCAGGGACCATACTATTTTTGGCACTATGGCTGTCCAAACAATTCACATGCCTTGTACATGCTTCCAAAATTTTCACACATTTCTTCCTAGATGGGGCTAGGAATATCATAAACAAACATTTCACGTTCTCATGCATATGCTGAGATGATATAAAAAGCAATCATTGGCCTTTGCAGATCCTAAGCTCTTATATTTGATGCCCAAGCTGGTAAGAGTAGCAATAGGTTTGTAGGGTGAACTAGAACAGGTTGGGCACCTGTCTAGGAGGAAGACCATTTGACTTGCAGTAATCCAACTCCCACATTAAAACCTGTCCATACGGTGCAAAACACAGCCACCGTCTAATAAAACGTATGTCTTCCACAGCTTGCTCACAATTAGCTACCAAGGCATCTGGCACTAAAATAAATAGAGGATAAATAAAATACTTGTTTCAGGATCTGCTTTTTTTTGCGTCTACAGGGAGATAAAACTAATAGTTTTTACACAACCAATACCATTACATCCAATGTCAACCACGTTTGCATGTTCACAATTGTAGGCGTATATGTCCGCCAAGCACTTGCAACTGCAGCTCCTGTTAGAATTTCTTCAATCCTTTGGCATAAGCTAGAGAACATGATTGAGGGGAAGAGACAAAAGAAAAAATTGATCCAAAACTCCTACTTGGTACGTCCAAGTTGATACTGGCAAAGGTGCTCCAGTAGTTGTTTCTCCTTCAATGGCAGCCTATCCAAGCTTGCTTCCCCAAGTAGAATGCCAGCAAAGCATCCAAATTTCTTACTTCCGACATTTTTTTTTGTTCATGTCAAGAAGAAGGCAATAACATTCTCTGATATGCATTAATTCATACAGACCATAAAATCCCCAAAAGCTGAAGTTTTTCCTAAAATCTCTCTAACGGCAACAAACTCACAAAACTCAAGAAAAATTTCCATTAATTCCTTTCTTGGTAAGGGAGCTTTGGCACAATCCCCAAGCAACTTGGAAAAAAAATAGCAAAATTAAACATATTTAATGATTTAATTATTTTCATATTTCTTTTGTTGTTTAGAAATTAGTATCAAATGACTAAAGTATTTTTTTATTTTTTTATTTTAAATTGCTTTATCCAGAACCACATCAGCTCCCCGGAAGACGCTTATTTTAACAAGTATAAGAGATGGTTACCTAATTATTATCCGTGATATAATTCAAATAGATCAACGATAAATGATTTATATTATTCTCTATTACCAAGAAACGCCTAGGGCCCCCCCGTTTCCGTTTCCGAAACGTTTTGGAAACATTTCGGAAACGGAAACTCCTTCGAAACGTCCTAGTCTCCTAGAGATAAGTATACATGATAATAATGTATAATTTCAATGAATACAAAATATTTTGAGTGTTTTATTAATTATACTTAATCTCTTATGGTCTATGGAGTACAATTTTAAAATGAGTACTATGCATGCATATATATATATATATATATATATAGTACAGACGTTTCCCGTAACGATTCATATCCACGTTTTTTTGAAAATTGGCGTTTCCGCGTTTCGTACCCGTTTCTGTTTCCATTTCCATTTCTGTTTCCTGGCAACATAGTAAAAAACAAGCATATTTCGTATTGATGGCCAGAATGTTTACTGAAAAGAAAATCCAACGGTTTTTTGAGGAGGCAGCAATAGAAATTATGAGCATATTATTGCCAGAATTAACATGCTTTAACCAAAGTCCAAGTCTATATATTTGGAACTGGAAAAAGGCACGTCACATACCAGAAGAGAAGATGCATTGCTGCTACTGATGAAAAACCATTTTCATTTTTTTCATTAAAGGAATGTCTTACTAGGATCATATTGCTTAACAGTCAAACAATATGAGCAAGTGGTGGAATGAATACCATCAAACGTTACTATGTTTTCCTTAGAAAATTATCTTTGAGCAGCATATGGAATAGAGAAAAGTGTTTCCGTTGTATACAAATGTGAATATCTCTGTTGCCAAATAAGGCGTATGGCTTGACGATGCTTTGCAAAGCTCATGGTTTTTATTGCACATACCTTTTAAGACTTATAGACGAAGATTTTATCAAAGTAGAGGCAGCAACATTACCAACCCATTATTATGGCAAGGAAAATTTATTCATTTTACAACATGATAAAGATTATTCTGATGCTAATCAAATGGAAATTAACATGAAAGATAACTGTGGGTCGACAACTCCCCTGGCTTTCAGATAATGACACCTTACTAAAGAAGCATGCTGTTGAGGCACAAAAAGCTCTTCAGCCTCCAATTTCCAAAGACACGCTTCCATTAATTCAAGGGTCCTTGGTAAAACTAAAGCATTCTGTAATCCTCTGAGGTAATTGAAAAAATAGGTATTTGCCAAATAACATAAAAATGAATTCTTATTTTGAATTAATGTTATCCAATCCATGAAGCAATGATTCAATATACATTTATCTAGCTCTAAGAAAAAAGGCACAATGGTTGTGATATCAGACCAAAACAAATTTACCCAATGTCTAGTGCATAGAGCATTCACTGTCACTGTTCAAATGGCTATAATACAAATAACGACTTCACATATAACAAGAATACAATTGAGGAAGAATTTTCTTATCAATGACAAAACAGCGCTGATTGTTATTTTGAAACTGTCATTAATATTCTCTTAAGATCCCATGGATCTGCTTTGTATTAACTTTGATGGGCTTTTAGTCTCTTTGGCCCGTAACCTGGGTCATGGGTGCAAACATGTTCTACTCAATTTTTTCTTAGTTTTGGGTATGCACGGTATTATTTCCTTATGGGGGACACTTGGAGAATTATGTGCAATGCTCACATTTCTTATTTTTGAAAGGAGGTTTCAGTTTTATAATTGTTGTTTCATTCTTAAGTTTCTGATTTTGATAACATCGTATTACAAGTAGTTGTTTTCAGACTTGAACAGCTGCAAGAGTGATAATTTTGAGGACATTATATCATTGGAAAATAGTGGTGGATGGTTTCAGCTGAATAAATCTACTTCAGCCAACATAGGTCCAAATTGGGTGAAAACTCAGGTGATTCATGACTGTCATACTTCGTTTCCAACCCCCATATCATTGATAGTATGGAATTTTTTCGAGAGATGTCATGCTTACAGTTGTTGTACTTTCCTTTCATCTGTTGTTCACAACTTTTCCAGCTATTTTTCTACTTATAAGGCACCTAAAAAAGAGCTTCCAATCATATGGTTGAGGATATTCCAAGCTACAACTAACATTGGCATTTTTGTGGCTGATTTAAGGTGGTTTCCAGCCACTAACATTTAGATTTTTGAGAGAAAAATGCAAGATGACAGCTGTGTTTGGGACAACATTACTTAAGTTTTGGGAATCCATCATTTGAATGGAAATTGTATGGCCTTGGAAAGCAAAGAGGAAGAGTTGGCCATCATATCCTCAAGGCATGAGGGGATGAAGAAGGGAACATGTTTTTTCTTTAATGAGTTTGCTTCATGTGCAGGTACATCAAAGAAGGAGCCAAAGATTTATTTGGGATCCACGAATTTGCATTTTGCTTGAGGGCAAGCAATTTTGGGGAGGGAGGACCGTAATGTCCCCTTTTCTAAATTAAAAATAATTAATAATATTTTATGTTGGGCCCAACCAATTCTTATTTTGGGACAACATATTATTATTATTAAAATAAAGAGTATTTTTAAATACTAAAATAAAATAAAAAGGAGAGGTCCTCCCTCTTTAAAAGGGTACAGCAAATATTAAAAAAGAAATAAAGAGGCCTAGATGGAGCACTCCACAAAGAAAGAAAAGTAAAGGCTATAAAAGACAATGTTGGGGCTCATTTGTGGGCATCATCTTATGAATTATATACTTCTCTTTTCGAAATTGGAGCATTCAGCTCTTATTTTCATCCCTTTGAGGACAAAAACCCTCATTGAATCCTATTCGGGAGAAAAACCCTTAATGGTCACAACACTTGGGGACGGAAAGTCTCATTTGATTCATTAGAGACTTCATCAGGGAGTCACATTGGAACTTCAAAATTCAGAATTTTAGAACGGCAAGGGATTCTATCGGTGCTAGGGCACACATTCCAACTAGGGCACGCTTTTGGGGATTGCCACATTCATTTCCAACATTATCTACCCATTTGGAGATTTCGGGATCACTTTTTAGTGGGTTTTCATGGTTGGAAAATTGTGATTTCACTTTCATTGGATAGTTGGTCTCTTCAAGATCATTTTGAGCATTAGTTTGTTTTCAAACTCCAAGTATTGACGGAGTTATGAATTTTATAAGTTTCAGTTGTATTTGCACTTAAAATAAATTTATAAAATACATATTTGCTCTAGATTTCATCTTGCTAGATTTATTGAGTATTTGGGATTATTTCTATGTTACTTTTCAGCCCATATTGCATTAGAATAGATGTCATTAAGTATTGCTACAGTTCGTTACATTAGGAAGGCTTGTTTAATTACTTTCACCTACTTTTAATGATGTATGATGCCCTAAAAGTGTACTTTCTTGTTCACTGCTAGAGTTTATAATATTGTTGGATCTGCTGTTATAAAAATCAGATTATTTTGAGCTGGGGTTTGTGTAAATTCCTTGGTGTGATTCATCTCTACAAGGTTCATCTCATTTTCACCCCTTTGAGGACGAAAACTCTAATTGGATCCTATTAGGGACGAAAACCCTCAATGGTCACAACACTTGGGGACGGAAATCCTCATTTGTTGCATTAGTGACTTCATCCGGGAGTCACATTGGTGCTTCAAAATTCAGAATTTCAGAACAGCAAGGGTTTCTATTAGTACTAGGGCACACATTCCAGCTAGGCCATGCTTTTGGGGGGCGCCGCATTCATTTCCAACATTATCTGCCCATTTCCAGATTTCAAGATCACTTTTCAGTGGGTTTTCATGGTTGGAAAATTGTGACTTCACTTTCATTGAATAGTTGGTCTCTTCAAGATCATTTTGAGCATTGGTTTGTGTTTAAACTCCAAGTATTGATGGAGTTATGAATTATAGAATTTTCAGTTGTATTTGCAATTGAAATAAATTTATAAAATACATATTTTCTCTAGATTCCATCTTGCTAGATTTATTGAGTATTTGGGATATTTCTATATTAATTTTCAGCCCATACTGCATAAGAATGGATTCCATTAAGTGTTGCTATAGTTCGTTGCATTAGGAAGACTTGTTTATTTACTTTCAGCTGCTTTTAATAATGTATGATGCCCTAAAAGTGTACTTTCTTGTTCGCTGCTAGAGTTTCTAATATTGTTGGATCTGCTGTTATAAAAACCAAATTATCAAATTAATTTGAGCTAGGGTTTGTGTAAATTCCTTGTTGGTGTGATTCATCCCTACAAGGGACATTACATTTTTGGAGATTTTTACCTATTTCAAACCCCCTAGACGGCTCACGTCCCTTCACAAGAATCGTGATCTCCGTTTTGATGTTTTCCTCATGTTCTTGGTTGAGCGTCCTTCCTATGGTTTGTATTTTTAGTGTGCAAATTATAAATGCCAAAGCATTAATGTGTCTCATGTTCTCTCTCCCTAAAACATCTTTTGAAGTCTTCAAATCATCACATTCCTAGAACATTCTCTACATCTTTTTTAGTTTTATTGAATCACAAATTTGTGCCCTTCTCACGATCATCCATATCTATTTTGGCATTTCCTGGTCTACACAACCTCAAAAATTGATTCTCCTTGTTTCGTGTCTCGAATCGATTTCGAACAATCTTCCTTGCACTGTTCATACCCACTACCAAGGCTTCCTCAAACTTTGAACTTGTTGTTCATACCCTCCTCCAAGGGCTTCCTTGAATAGTGGCTATGAAACCAATATTAGAAGATGATAGAGAGAGAATGAAGAGAAACTGGATGGCACACAACTCACATTGGGACGTATGTTGCTAACATATTTATTATGCTGAAAGCAGTTACATAAGTTGGAGATAATTAATAACCGACCATTTGTTAACACCCAACTAATAGTTAGTGTTAAAACACAGAAGTTGCATCCTTTTGAATCATCATGGAAAATTAATACTTTTGGGCTAACATGGGAATGTCTCAGAGATGTGGGACCTTGCTCCTTGAGACGGATATTACATCCCCTTTTGGGATATTATTCAAATCTGCAATTTAATTTATTAAATCGACTCTAGAAGGATTAAACCCTCCTAGTTCGACCTCAAATAACCCAATGTAGGCACTAAAAAACCCAAATGGGGTTGAAGTAGGCCAAGGTAGTGGGTTTAGATGGGAGAACTAGTTAGGAAAATCAATCTTATCCAAAACTGAAATTAATTGCAGCAGTGAATTAATTAAAAATGCACCATAACAACTGAAACTTAGAAAATTCATAACTTGCTCAATATTTCATATTTTGCCCTTAGATAAAATGCAGAATTTTCTATAAATCAAATGTTTTCCAACGAGCTACCGATCTGAATTTTTGAACCACTGTAACCCTTCCAAAACAGACCTCAAAATCAAAAATCCAGTCGCTAGGGTTAGAATAAAATCAATAAAAATATTTTAGCCCTTCTCCAAGCTTCCATACACTCCAAATCAACTCCCTTTGCTCTGAAATAGTTAATACTCAAATCAGATTTTTATTATGATCGTACACAGCTGAAAACACTTGACAAACAAACCCCAATCTGCTGCAATTTTTAAAAATTCATATCTTCCTTAAAACTACTCTGATTTGGACAAATGAGATATGCACCAACTCGGAAAAATACAAGGAATAAGATGAACCCAACCAAATTAGGACAGCGGTTACTAAACTCCCAAAATAGCCAAAATAGCAAGTTGCCTAAGGCAAAATAAATTTTTGTTTGCACATAAATTAATTCCAGCGCTTGTATTACTCTCAAAACCCTCAAATCTGGTCACACACACTCACAAAACTATATTAAATCAGATTTGCAACATAAATATATTTTTCAGTCCTCAAAACATGCTTAAACAAATCCCAATCCAAGTCGATATAGTTCTATTAATTACAGCAATAACAGCGGATCATATAATATTATTAAATCCTTCAATAATGATCAATAACATGCATATTTTACTCTAAATGAGTACGCCAATCCTTTGAGCCCAATCACCAATATTTAGAATGGATAAACCTTGCAAGAACAAACTCAACACAAGAGAGCACAATGGAGAGAACAATGGAATCTTCAATATCTTCAACAATGGCTTCCAATGAAGCTTACTTACAATGAAAGAGAGAGAAGTAGGGCATACATCCCATTACTCCGAGCATGGAGTGAAATCAATAGATTCATCATTATAACCCTTTCCTCAATGACAACATTTATTTTTAGTTTTCTCCCAAGGTGGAGTGAGTCCCTTTTGGAGGGAAAACCATAATTTGAAATTATAAGGGATGCCTTATAATTTCCCTTTTTTAATTTTATTTTCCCCCTCTATGTGTAGTGTCCCCTTTCTAAGGGTCTTTTTGACATTAAAAGACACTTTATTATTATTTAATTAATCCCCTTTTTATTTTGTATTTTAGGGAATTAAATTAAATAATAAATTACATTAATTGCTCAATAAATATTCTTTTGTGAGCAATACTACAAGGTGGTGGAAAAAACACTTAGCATCCATAATTAAATGAGAACGAATAATTAAATGAATATTGTTTTATAATGTCAAATGATAAAAATCACTCTCCCGGTAATATCATTCAATTACTAGCATAGTTTTCCCCTTACAACATCCCAAAAGCCCACGGGGAAAGATAGGCTAAGGGTCTTCAAAAAGGGGGCATTACAACAGACCTCCAGAGAAGGTTGGTTCCTTCTATTCTACCTCACTACAGACTAACCTAAACAACTTCAAAATGCAACTACCTATATCTATTCTAAAATTTTCCAGGATCCAGGCTTAAGAGCAAGAGAGAATGAAAATATTATGAAATGAAATGATGCACCAAAATCTAATTACAGGGATTAGTTTATGACCTTTAAGAGACACAGAGACAGTCGCACATGCAAGAATCTAAGGAGAACCACAGAGCTTTGAAAGGAGGTAAGTGAGTAAGAATGAGGAGAAAACAAGAGGGAAAAACATCCACATCAAATACAGAGGGGTTCAAAGGGATAAACCACAGTTGTATTGCACTTTCAAAATATTCATTTACATTTACAGTGCGGAGGTCTAGAATTCATGCAAAATGAGAGTTACAAAGGTCTTAAGGAAAGAAATGTGAAGACTCCAAGGCAGAGCTTCCAAATCAACAGAAAAATAATACCTTTTCGTACATCAACACTTAGATTTATAGAGAATGAGGAGAGAGGGAGAGGGGAGTGACCAATCAGTCATAAATGGCCCGTTTTTCACCTACCAAGGATCTAATGTCAACATTCTCGAAGAATAAATCATGGGCACCCTATCAACCTTCAATTTGTGTGTCATTGAAGTCTATAGGACAAGGAATGGGCACCGTCAAGCAATAAATTTGGGTAGGTGAGATTTTTGAACTCATGTGACCAAGTAAATTGTGTCTTTTCCCTACAATCTCATTTTTAATGGTTCTCCCTTGAAACAGCACCCTTTCTTGTGTTTCCTTTGGTGTAAAATGTAGCCCTTTGAGACAGACAAAGCAAACGCAACAAGTCTCATGCAATTTGGAGCTCCCAGTTGAAAGTTATGGCCAAAAACCAATGCGCAATTGAGGGTGGAGGTGCCTTCGTAATTTGTAATTTAGCCTATAAATTCAATTTTGTGTCCTTTCAGACCTGGTGAATGTCATGGGTTCTTTTGATTGGGCACGCGATCGACTTTGAATGTTCTGTAACTTGCGTCACAAAACTGCAACTCCCGCCAATTCCCATATAATACTGCAGCTTCTAGATCTATGCGGCCTCATTTTTAGTCCATTGTATGCTATGGCATACTTATTGTGTCAGCTCTGCATAATAATGTCTAACCTTCCACACTTTTAAGTCGTTCCATACATTTTCATTTGAGGATGCTGCACTCGACCACCTTCAAATACAAAAGCCACAAAGTCATTCTCCTTATTATGCGGCATTCACTGTGCTCCACGAAGGTATAATTCTCCATGTAACATGGAAGTTTGTTTTAACTTTTGTGGTCATTGCTCCGTAGTTACTTTTCTTCTCCACACTGTGGGCAGTGGTCCACTGAGTTCAGTGTTTGTGGCTTTTACCCTGGGCGAACTACATGCTCTTATTGTGTGGAATTGTGGACATGTTCTTATTTCCACAAAATCTCATATTTTGCAAGTCTATGTTTAGTTTCCACTTCTTCACACTGAATGTCTTCACAACTTCTGCAAAATACAAACTAAACTTCTTTGTTTCGAAGATTTTGCATGTAAAATATGTGGAACACTAAACTTTTGCAAACAATCTTTCACAACTTATCTTCCTTAGCCAATTTTGAACTTGTAAATGCAAAGCTCCAACTCAAATGTTTGAAAGAAATGTTAAGTCTCTTGATACACACCTCCATATGTCGCAGAACTTGTGACTTTGCATTGAAACTCCTTAGGTCTTCAAGAATGGAGCCTCTTGAGTCTAAAGTTCTGATGAGTTGCACAAAATAATAGGGGGTGTTATTTTAGACAACAATTTGTTGATTTTCAAGGGACATCTACCTACTAGGTGTTCTAATTATTTTCCTTTTAACATTCATTGGGCATGGAGTCAATTTTATATCTTTGAAATTGATCTCAACCTTTAAAATGTCTCCTAAATTGTATAAATCTTGAACTTAGCACTAATTTTCCTTTGATTTGATACTTGCAGACAGTTTAACCTCCTAAAAAATATGAAACCAAAAAATTCCACCAGCGAATAGCTAGAACATTATGTAAATCACTTAGGGAAATGGAAACTACACTACCAACTGAACATGTTCTCAACAACACTTAAGAGGAAAGTGAAACATTAATTGTAGGTATAGCACATCGATGGGATAAACCTTCACCATAACAATTTTGATCCCAACTGGATCGATTTTTCTCCATTGACAGTTGGAAAGCATGTGTCTTGTAACTTGAAATAATGCAAGTTTCACTCTATATTGCATCAAACTTTGAATGTTTACCTATTTTGGCTTTATCCTCATCCTACTTGAGGACAATGTCTCCTTCTTGAAAGTTTCTAGCCACTACTTTCTTGTCAAAACATTTCTTTACTTGAGCTTGATTCAACTCCATTACATGCATGGCTTGGTCTCTCAGTTCTTCCAACTCCATTAGCTCAACATACCTAACTTCCATGGCCTCTAACTCAAACATTTCAAGTTGATTTATGAAGCTCCAAGGCTAGCAATTCAAGATATATTGGCAATTTTGATTCCTTTCCATAAACAAGCTTGTAGGGTGAGCTGTCTGGTTGACCTTTTGGGAGTGATTCTATGAGCCCATAAGACTGATTTCAACTTTGTTTTCCAATCTCTTTGATTCTCCTCCAAAGTTCTTCTGATAATTCTTAGGATATTATTGTTTGTTGAAGCATCCAACCCAATTGCTCGAGGATAATAGTTTAAGGATGTGCTTAACTAAATTCCATTCTTCATATCCCAATCACTAATTTGCAATGCAAGGAATGCCAAAGCATTATTATATATGATTGTGGAAGGAATGCAAAACCTAGTTACAATACCTTCATACAAGTCTTGGATGTTAGCTTCATTTGCTTCCTTCAAAGAAACTACCTTTGTCCATTTGGTGAAGCAGTATGTGTTTGTTAAAATCCACTTATGTCCCAGACTAGAATGTGGATTGATAATTCTAATGAAATCCAACCCTTGTTACATGAATGGTTTTTCCAATAAGATGGGGTGAAGAGGAAGGGCCACAAGCCTTTCTTTTACTACAAAGAAAGTGCATTTCTTGCAATTCCTTACCCAAGCATAACAATATTTTAAGATGTTGGGTGAATAGTAGCCACCTTTCATGATATTTATTTCATTCATTCTAGGGGAAAATTTTCCTCTTTCCACACCATTATGGAACTCTTTCAAGGCTATTTTAATTTGATTAGCCTTAATGCATCTCAAGAGAATTACATTTATATCTTTCCTAAGCAAAGTTTTATCTATGAGCACATAGGGGATAGATTGAAGTATACAATACCTTCCCTTGTCATTTCTCAAACCTTGAGGGCATTGACCTATTTGGAGGAAATGCACTATGTCATGAGTCCAACAAGGAGGAAGTGACACTACAACTGGTTGTGGGCTCATTCTAAAGTACTAGAATAGTTTCCTCTTCACCTTACAAATCTACAACCAATAGTTCACACAAGCCTTTTCCTTTTACCAACTTAATTACCTTGATATCCACATCATATTCCATTACCCTTGTTATCCAACTAGCCCTTTTCTCATTCAATTCCTTGTTCAAGAGAAAATCCTTGACACCTGAGTGTGACACCATTAAGTGGATCTTATTGTTGGATACCAAATATCTAAATTTCTGTAAGCTTCTTATAATAACTAAGGCATGTGTTTTTACAAATGAATACCTTACCTCATAATCATCTAGGCTTTGGGTAAAAATACAATTAACTTCCAAATATCATCATTCAGTTGTACCAACATGGCCGATGTTGTGTCCATACCTTTGAAAGCATGCAAGATGAAATCCTTTGTGCAATCAGAATTAACAAGGGTAGTGGATTTTATTATTGGTTGTTTGATGGCTTCAAATCTATCCTTTCCTTCCATAGTCCACTTGAAACACATGTTTTTAATTAACATGTATGCCAATGGCTTGAAAATACTAGAAAATCAAGGATAAAAACCAACACTGTGAATTCTTCCCAAGAAATTGTGTAATGCCATCTTGTGACTAGATAATGACAATGCCAAGATGGCACTTACTCTTTCAGGGTCTATTGCAAGCCCTTTCGTTAAGACAATGGCCTACGAGTTGTCCCTCATGCATTGAAAAGATACATTATTATGATTAAGGGAAACTCCAAACTACCTATACTTGTCAAATACTTGTCTAAAATGAAATAAATGATCATTTACATTCTTGGAGAACATTGTGATGTCATCAAGGTAAACAAGAACATAATTGTTAATCATTTCTTTGAATGCCATGTCCATATCTCCTTGGAAAGTTTTTCATGGGTTAGAAATACCAAAAGGCATTTTTATATAAGTATATGTTCCTCATTTTGTGGTAAATGTTGTTTTAAACTGATCTCATCTTTCACCATGATCTGATTATAGCCAGAGTAGCCATCTAATAGAGAAAAATGTTCTGATCTGGCTTCCATCTACAAGATATTCTACATAGAAGGTAGTGGATAATGGTATTTCAAGGATATTTGTTCAAATATTTAAATTCAATACATAATCTGATTTCCCCATTCCTATTTCTTACAGGAACTAGGTTGGAAACCCAAGATGATTTTTTATGGGGAAGATGATATGATCCTCTATTAACTTGTTTAACTCCCCTCTTCGTTAATGGATCATTTCTTGGATTGACAGGCCTATGCTTTTACCTAATGGGATTGGGTGATGGGTTTAACTCAATGGTATGTTGTGATAAATTAGGATCAAAACCCTTAAGGTAATCATATCCCATGCAAAGACATCAAAAAATTCTTAACAAAGGTTTACAAATGCATGTTTCTCCTCTAATGTACATACCTTTCCAATCATGAGTACCTCATCTTTTCCAACTTAAATTGGTTCATAATCTTCACCTTTTACCATCATGTTTACTTTCTAATTTCTAAGTTGATAATCTGAGTTGAAAATGGAATCTAATGTAACTAGGATTTTGGGAAATTTGTTTGATCTCAATTAGACAATCTAATCTCCATATTGTTGTTGTAATTTAACTTGATTCCTTGGAAAAAAATAAACCTCTTTTTGTATGAAGTTGATAATTTGTTGATCATCCTCAAATACTTGCCAAATTGTGTTATTGTTTGGGATAATAAGTCTGATAATCACTTTAATATGTTTTTGTGGTCCTCTTTTGATGTTTTTAGGGACATCAAATTGTGCTCCTACTACCACTAACCTATCAGTCGATTCATTCTCTTTTCTTGGGATGGAAAATATATTAAATGCTTCAATGTCCTTTATAAGATCATAAACCCTATGCTTGTAGGCTCTTAATAAATCATTATTGGATGCATTTAACCCTCTTAATTTTTTTACTACTAACTCACTATCACCAAAGGTTTGCAATTGTTTAAGATTCTTCCTTCTTTCCCATTATACACCATGGATAAGAGCTTCATACTCAGCTAAATTATTAGAGCAACTGAATTGGAATCTGAAAGAAGAGAAATATTTAACAACCATGGGAGATACAAGCACTACTCCTCCACTGACATATTGTCTACTGCTAGATCCATCAAAGAAGATTTGTCAAATGCCATCATCTTGCTTATTAGATTTCACAATAATAGGAACATGTGAATCTTCTTAATGTAGGGAATAAGTTCCTAAGCCACCTTCTTCAATTTGTTTGTAAGGATCAAAACCATGAAAATCAACCCCCTTTCATCAAGCAACAAATCTAGAATACCTTTAATCTGAGTGTTTATTTCTTGAAAAATTGGGTGGTCTTCTTGATCAAAGATAAAGAAATTTACATTGACTGCACTTGGTACATAAGGCTCAATATGATATGAGTGACAATATGTATATGTGACAATGTACTGCCAACCTTATAGTTGTTGTGGAAATGCCAATGACCTGGTTCATAAAAAGCCAATTGTTAGTGACCAGTCATGTTAATGAAGTACCCTTGTGATAGGTATAGCTGTTCCTAAGTATAGAAATCAGAGAAATTTGCATAGATTATTGGTTTATTTTGAAAGGTACATGTATGATAAATTCTGTACACTTCGTAGACAACAGTTTTGGTGACATGTACATCTTCGAGCCAAGGCCCATTTGTGTAAGACAAACACTTTTGTTCGGTACATTGAGGTGAGACTATTGACCCTTCACCATTAGTAAGCCTAGGGCGATTCCTCCTATGAATGTAGAGTGTTATGTGGCTCATTGGGATTGCTAGCAAGTCGCCGATGCATACCCCTTGCCTACAAATTGTGAATTGGGGTGGCAACCTAGTGAGTGTCTCTAGTGGCCAGTGCTGTAACCTTGACGAGTGTAAGAAACACGTAGTATGCATTTGAGCCTTGATCGCAACGTTAGAACTCAAAATTACACAATATTTCTGAATTATGATGTTTATATGCAATTAGAATGAGATTCGCCACTACGAAGATGCAACCTTTCCAAACCATATAAATAAGACTCAAATGCTCAAATGATAATGACTTACTAGTTCTAGTAATGACCTTTCATAGGAGCTCCATCTAGTGATCCATAGGTTCTTCACAAGTTTGTTATCTATCCTCCTGGAATATTGTAGATTTTCCTCCTTGACTAAAGGCTATTGATTTTACATGGAATTTCAAGAATGTTGGCTAGATTTTCTGCATAGCATCAAACCTAGGCAGTCATGAGATAAATCTCCCTCATTTAACCGGTGAGGCTCCCGTGTCAGATTTTTCAATATAAATGTGTTATTATCTATCAAGGGTTTTACTTTAACCACTTAGTTCATGAACCATAACTAAGAAGTTCTGTAGCAAGTAAGCAGTTGTTTAAGAAAGGAAGTATTTTATAGAAGAAGGAAGTAAAGGAAATACAGAAAAGAAAAGGGAAAGATGTGCATCCCAATTAGTAGATAGCAGAACTAATTGCATGCACATAGAAGAAACTTAATAGATATGAACACACAGAATTATAAAACAAAGGCAGCTCTAGATCCAGATCTAAAATAACACAAAGTTTATTAAGAGATCTAAGATTAAAAGCAAAAAACAAAGCACACCGTGACACAAAGTTCTCTGGAAACTTGCTCCTTTGTATTCCTTTGTTCCAAGTTGCTCTCAACGGTTCAACACAAAGTCTAAAACACAAGATTGTTGTTTACAAATTCTGATCGATCATTAACCCGGAGGTTCTTCTCCTACTTATAGAATGTAGGAGGGAAAGTACAAATGGAAAACTCAAACTGAACTAAAACATAAACAACAAGTAAAGATGACATTTGGCAATTATCCTCAACTATCTTCTCCTTAAGTGACACATGTATCACTTAACTAATAGAATGGTTCCACATGACTTTAAGTAATGGTTGCAAAACCAATAACTTAGAAATTTTACAATTTTATCCGAGAACATACAAAACAGAAGAAGAAAGAAAAGAAGAAGTCATGTCAGCTGTAATGTTTGTCTTTTTCTTGTTCTGATATCGGATATACTTGTCGAACATGTAATTCAGCATCCTTCCATCTATTTTAGCCACTGCTTCTTTTTTTTGTCCTGAACTACAGCAACCCTTCATTCAACACTTTGATGCACGCTTCCACATCTTCCAAACTCGGCCCAAACCTCGCAATGTCTGCCTGCAGTGCCACCAGTCTACTAATAGAATTCATCATGAAAGGCTTGGTACTTTATCAATTCTCTTTTGTATCATCAGAAGAGATCCTTCCAGGGAATTAGGCACCTTAGTTGAGATGATCCGCACGTATGAATTGACATTCCCGTCCACTCTCTCCTCAGTGAAAGAAATGACACTGTCTGGCAAATCTGATGTCCTACTCTCAAGTGCCTGCATCCTCTTCAGCAAAACTCTGCAAATTTCAAAACGGAAAGATACTGCAAACTCTAGTTGCTTCCCCTTCTCGACTAATCCGTCTAGTACAATCTGTTCTGCAATCAATACATCTCCAGGCAGCTTGTTAATCTCGGCCAAAATACTCAGGTTATTCTCTGCAACTGTATTCATACCTTCTATGTTTGCCATCAGTTGCTTTAGTTGATTTGTTGCATCATCCATAACCTTTAGGTGGTCTGGCACTTCCCCAAGTTGTACAGAAGCTTGACGAATAATCAAATCCTTCTGTTCGTCAATAGCCTTTACTTGATTGCTTGCATCCTCCATTTCCTGCATAAGATGATCACTCACCTGCTTTGAAATGGGCTGAATGGAAGGTTTAACAACCTTGGCCATGATCTCACATAATTGAAATACTTGCTTTTGCAGCTCTTCTTTCTCTGCCTTTTCACTGTCAAGCCTAAGGAATAAAGCATCCATCAATGTCTGCGTGTCCTGCTTTAATCCTTTAGTGGTGGCTTGACCAAGGGGCACTTTGGTTACTGTCACATCCTCTGCCGTGAGCTCCTCCTCTATCTTTCCTTCTGCCAGAATTGATATCTCAGCAAACTTCTCTCCTGAATCTTCGATGATCAACCTAGAAGCGGCTTTGGCAACTTTAGGCCTTCTGTCTCTTCCGCCCAGATTCTGGAGTAGCTGCAAATCGTGCTCCTCTAAGTTCATCTCCATTCTCGCGTCTGGAACCAACTGCGAAGCCAACCATTCCGAGAAGTTACTTCTCGAAGAATGAGAAGTCGTTGAAGTCGCTGAGTGTACTACCATCTTCCACTCAACATCCTCTCCGTCAGAAAGTGCCACAGTGTTGTGGCTGCCATCTTCTGAGTCATCCAAGGACAAAGCCCTTTCGAATTCCGCCATTTGCAGCTTCAACGTATCCTCTGGAACAGGCGCTGAACGAAGTGGCTGAGGGGAGAAGATGAATGTCGCTGGATTCACTAGAGGCATGGAAGCGTCTTGCTGCTGCAGTGCAATAGTTGGTGAAGTACTGGGTATTGGAGAAACCGGAGTAAAGTCATGGTCGTAGAAGTGAGCTTCTCCTTAGATTGAGATCTTCTATGCACTTTCAACTTCTCAACTTTCCTGCTGCTTTCTCCTTCGTGCTTTCGCTTAAGGGAATCTCCTACGCCGAAGTTGCCCATGACTTGATTCATCAATGCTTCATCAAGGCAATATCCCTTCGTCAGTAACCAGTTTGAAGTATTCACCAACACAGCTCCCGACCTTTCTTCAATTGTGTTGCAGCCTCCTATGTTATTCTGCAGTATGGCTTTATCTCCTCCCATTTGATGGTAAGTGTCAAGTACCACATTCCCATCATCTTTAAGATCCGCCGGTATCCGCGCTAGTCCAAAGTCGAACACTTGCTTTGCTGATAGTCTGCTGAAATCTCTCTTTCTAACCTCGTACTCACTTTTGCACTTCATCCAAAAATCTTCTAATGAAGGCACATGTGCGTACTCCTGGGAGATTGTCTTCCTGGCTACTCCAAATGGATCGAAGTTCAGCCGTGCAGGGAAGAACTGTTGCTCATACTTGGATAACATTTGCGCCTCCATCCCTCGAGCTCTATAAATGCTAATGCAGCTATAATGTCCCACAGTGATTGGGAAGAAGCCCGTAGACTTGTGCCGCTTTGACTGAAGGTCGTGTAACTCCACAAGTTGCCTGCTTAGCTCCATGGCGATCAATCTATCATTCGGATACCTGGGCATCTTTATTGGTTCTCCAGAAAAGCCTGTAACCCTGAGGTATGTGAAATCTGCAAATTGAATGAATAGACTGTCAATCTTGGACACAGCTTCCCACGCTTCCTTGCTTACCCTATTGACCTTCAAGTCTTTGTCTAGCCTGCAGATGAAATTGTAGAAGAAGTCATTGTTGATCAATTTGAAGTCTTTCTCGCATGCAGGTGTAGTAAGCTGTGGGTAACACTCGAAAATGGGGTCCTTAGAAAGAACACCACATCTGTCCAGCTTGGAAAAGACGCCTTGTGAAGCTGTAGCATACACCAAGTATGAAGTCATCTTGAAGCTGAAAGTACGCTTCACGTTCCGGAGTTGCTCACTAATGTTGTTGCTAATAATTTCCAACCAATTGATTATAGAATCAACCTTGTTGATTTCAATGGTCCTGATGAAAGCATACATCCATGTACGAAAAGTGTAGGCATTCGCTTCACCATTCATCCTGCATAACAATTTGACGACATCATCTACCTCTTGCACCAAATTGGACCGTGGAAGAGTTCTTAGGAACTTTGAAGGAGATCTAGGCTTCTTCATATATCGGCTATTCATTATGCTCACGCAATCAGCTCTATGCTTTTCCCACCTGCTGTCGGCATCCTGAAGACTAATGGAAGTCACCACCTTTCGCACTGGAATCTTCAAACAATAATTGATGAACTCTGCGTCCAAACGAATTATTGTCTTTCCCGAAGCATCACGCACTAATTTAGATGAAGGATGGTAAGATCTAGCGCACTCCATAACAAATTCTGGCAACTGGGCTGTACATGGAAACGCTGCAGCTCGGATAATTCCACTGTTTTTAACCACACGCATGAGTGAAGTCTTTCCCGCTCTGGATCTATCAATCAAATCAGCAAGAGGTTCCGGGCCTAGATCTGTGTCTCCTATGTTTGCCAGTTTGGAAGCGATGCATGACTCCATCGTGCTTTCTTTTTCATCTCCCTTTGCCATGGCTTTGTCTATCTTTGTCTGAATAATTCTTTTTCTTCTTACTTGGCCGGATTTCTTCAATACTGGTGTAGATCTAGACAATTCTTCAGATTCGGAGGATATATGCGATGTATTGGACATTGATAAAAGCTCATTTTCCTTTGTGAAGCACCTGTAATGAATTTTTGCAATTTATTCAGACAAAAAAGGCCACAGGAGCATGAATAGTGAATTTTAACTGTAAAAATCTGCACTTTTCAAGCCCGCTGCCCCAAAAATTGGTGTTTACTTTGCACATAAAGAGAGCATGAATCCTTTTATCAACACCTGAGCTCCTGTAACACCTGTGCAAACAATTATGCAGACAAAAATCAACATCCTTCAAAGCATGCGCCAAATCTGGAAGCTTTTAGCCTTGTTGCCACCTTGCCTGAGCAAAATCCTTCTTCAAATGGGGGCGCACTTTTCCTTTTGGCTGCAATTCTTTAACTATGAATTAAATAATTCACCCATATGGCTGCCCATGCTTATATAACCTTCACAATTCTATAATTAATAATTGCCCTAACAATTAAAGGCAATTAATTAATTAAAATCATGCTCTTCTCTTTTAAAAATAGCATGTTTAAGAACAGCCATCCAATAAATTAAATTAATCCAAATTAATCCTTCACACATCACTTCACTTAAGCTTCACAGTGTACCTTGACCATAGCCACTGAAAATAGAAATTAATTTAATGTTTTAATGTCTTTAAAAACATTAAATAACTCCCAAATGGGGCGCACTTTTTGAGAGGAAGGGGGCAGCCACTAAATAAATTAAATTTAATGCATTTAATCCATTTCTTTTATTCCAATTTTGACTTGTTGACTTCCTCCAAGCTTGGGCGCAATTTTGGAAAGGATAGATTAATTAAAATAATCACTTAAAGGTTGCCGTCATCTCGCCAAAGGGTAGCATTTTATTGTACATATAATTCTATTTTAAAGAATTTTCCACAATGGGATTCTTTACCCTGCAAGGTAGGCACCAAAATCCCACGATCCACTTAAGTGATTTGACTTTGACAATGGGATTGTTTACCCTGTAAGGTAGGCACTAAAATCCCATGATTTCACTTAAGTCACTTTCCTTTTATTTTATCACGGGATGCTTTTACCCTGCCAGGCAGGCACAATAAATTCCCACCTGCCTGCAGCCTCTATTTTTCCCACTGCAGCTTAAGTGATTTTTATAACACGGGAAAAAGTACCCTGCCAGGCAGGTATAAAATTCCCACCCTGCCTGCGGCTTATATTTTTCCCATCGCAGCTTAAATCCTTTGTTTTCCAAAAATGCACCCCATCCCCGCAGGAGCTTTTCTGTGCATGACTTCACTTTTTCCCAGTGATCCAGACCTCTGATGGCGACTTCCTCCAAGCATAATGTGCGTATATGTTTTCCAGCTGCTCCAGAGCAAAAATCGGGCTTGCTCGGCAAAGGAATTGTTCTAGAGAAATTTCAAAGAAAACGAAACGGGACAACACAAAAACACGAAAATTGTCAAAAGTTACAAATAAAGCCCAAAACTTATTCCAAGTTAAAACCCTTCCGGTACATAAGAGTAATGACATATTCGATCATAACAGAGTTAAAACGGAGAGCAAATAGCCTCATACGGGGCTCAAAATAATTAAATACAAATTTTCCGCAGACAAATCACGGCGACAGAATATAACTTTGGGCATCTGGGTATTTGGCGAAAAAGGCTATTATGGCTGTTTGGGATTATCTTCACGCAATACAAGAACTTTCAGGGAATAAAAACACAAAACGACCCATTATTTTAAAAGTACGAAAATTTTTCGGATAGGATAGTCGCAGATTTCAGGGTGAAATCTAGGTGACACCAATATCCTAATACAAGCAATAGGTTAAGGGCGTAGCATGCCCTTCCCCTTCAAACCAATGTTGTCCTCAACGTTTAATAATCCTAGATGTTGCTACAGAAAACCTTCATCCTCCCAGGTGGCATCTTCTATGCTCAGAATCTTCCACTTGATCAGATATTCCTTAATGTCTCTAGTTCTCAGCCTCTTAGTACATGTTTGCAGAATCTTCTCTAGCTCCAAAATGATTCTTCCTTCCTCGTCAAGTTCTGGTAACTCTGTTTTGGCTTCAAATTTCTATCCAATAACCTTCTTCAGGCATGAAACATGGAATACTGGGTGTTTGTGTGAAGATGGAGGCAACTCTAGTTTATAAGAAACACTACCAATTTTCTGTAGAACCTGATAAGGGCCATAATATTTAGGAGCAAGTTTGTTTTCCTTTTTCTGTTGCTTTAGGGACATCTGTTTGTAAGGCTGGATACGTACAAAAACCCAGTCACCAATTTCAAAATGTCTTTCACTACGGTGTTGATCTACTTGTTGTTTCATCTTGTTTTGTGCTAATGCTAAATTCTACTTCAAACTAGCCAAAACCTGTTGCTGATGTTGAATGTGTTCCTCAACATCTCTGACCTTAGTTTGCAGCCTCAAGGAGGAAGTGATAGAAGGTGGATGGTAACCATATAATGCTAAAAATGGGGTCATTTGAGAAGAGTTATGAAAATATGTGTTATAACACCATTCTGCCAGTGGTAGCCATTTAATCCACCTTTCCTGCTTAACTGATACAAAACAATGTAAATACCCCTCTAAGCATTTGTTGACCACTTATGTTTGCCCATCAGTTTGGGGATGATAAGATGAACTGTGAGCTAGCTGAGTACCCAAACCTGAAAATAATTCCGTCCAAAAATTACTTGTGAAAATAGGATCACGATCACTTACAAATATCTTTGGGGTTCCATGTAGCCTTTGAACTGTCTCCTAAAAAATAGTTGCGACTGTACTGGCTGCAAATGGATGTGATAGGGCAAAAAAATGGGCATATTTTGTGAGCCTATCCACAATCACGAAAATAACATTCTTACCCTCTGAACAAGGCAATCCGGTGATGAAATCCATGGAGACCTCCTCCCATCTCTGGCTAGGAAGTGGTAAGGGTCGCAACAGACCTGGTGTCTTAATTGTTTCCCCTTTGTTCTATTGGCACACTAAACACTCTTGTACAAACTTTTGTACATCCCTATTGAGTCCTTCCTAAAAGAATTCTCTTTTTATTCTATGATATGTCTTCAAAAACCCAGAGTGTCCTCCAACAGGTGAGGCATGTAGCTCTGCAAGAATCTTATGCTTCAACTCAGAATCTTTACTCAAGTATAACCTATCCTTGTACCATAGGGCATTACCTTTCCACTCAAATTTGTTAGATGTCATAGATCCTTGCTTGATATTCTGTATTAGAGATTGTGTATCCTTATTTTGATTCCATTCCAATCGTGCTTGATCCACCCAGTCGGCCGTCAACATGGACATTCCACATAGTAAGGCAATTGCGGATGTATCCCTTCTGGACAACGCATCAGCTACTACATTTTCTTTACTCTTTTCGTATATAATTTCAAAATCATAACTCAACATTTTTGTTACCCACTTTTGTTGTTCCTTAGATGATAACCTTTGCTCCAAAAAGCATTTGAGACTATCATGATCAGTTTTTACCTTAAAGTGTCTACCCATGAGATAGGGCCTCCATTGCTTGACCGCATGAAGAATAGCCATCATTTCTTTCTCATAGACAAGTTTGAGCAGATCTTTTCCTTTGAATTGGCGACTCTCAAAAGCAATTGGTCTTCCTTCCTGCATTAGAACTGCTCCCAATCCTGATCCTGAAGCGTCACATTCAACAATGAAGATTTTTGAGAAGTTGGGAGTAGCCAAAACTGGGGTGCTGCACATGGCTTCCTTCAGCTGCTCAAAGGATTTAGTGGCTACGTTTGTCCAATGGAAGGCATCCTTCTTTAGCAATGCAGTGAGTGGGGTTGCTATTCTACCATATCCTCACACAAATTTTCTGTAGTACCCTGTTAGTCCTCGGAACCCACGAAGATTTTTGAGATTTTTGGGCCTTGGCCATTCCACCATAGCTTTGATCTTCTGAGGATCAACTTTGATGCCTTCATGGGATACAATATGACCCAAGTACTCTACCTCTTGTACACCAAAAGAACATTTGGATGGCTTTGCATACAGAGTATGTTTCTCCAAAACTTCCAACACGTTATTTACATGTTGTAAGTGTTCTTCCCATGTCTTACTGTAAATCAATATGTCATCAAAGAAAACTAATACAAATTTCCTTAAAAACGGCCTAAAAATAGTGTTCATCAAGCTTTGAAATGTTGAGGGCGAATTTGTAAGACGAAAAAGCATTACCAAAAACTCATAATGGCCCTCATGAGTCCTGAAAGGTGTTTTATGATCATCTTCCTCTTTTATCCTAATTTGATGGTACCCCGAACGAAGATCTAATTTTGTGAAATAAACAGCACCATGCAATTCATCAAGTAAATCATCAATTACTGGAATAGGAAACTTATCTTTGATGGTGTACTTGATGAGTTCTCGGTAATCTGGACACATCCTCCATGTTTCATCCTTCTTACGTACCATGACCACTGGTGAAGAATATGCACTCTGGCTATGCCTGATGATACCTGCCTTCAACATTTCCTCCACCATTTTCTTGATCTCACTTTTCTGGGAATTTGGGTATCTGTATGGTCTGATGTTCGGTGTTTGGCTCCTTGGAATCAACTGAATGGCATGATCATGATCCCTAACTGGTGGTAGTCCCTTTTGAATTGCATCAAAAACATATGAGTGAGCATCCACAATCTTCTGAAGATCGGGTGACATAGAAGACTCTGTATTTTGTACTTCTATGGAAAATAGCTTTGCTATAAAGCCATCCACTCCTTTTCTGAGAACCTTTTGCATCTGATGAGAGCTAATAATTTGTGGAGACTTAGCTACCATCCCATTCAATTGTATTGTCCTTTCATCTGAATGAAATCACATGAACAATTCTTGGAAATTCATGTCTATAGTACCTAAGGTTGTGAGCCATTAGACCCCCAAAACAATATCTGACCCTCCCATAGAAATAGCAAACATAGGTGCTCGTCTAACATGTAGTCTCCCATGGAAAGCTTGATACTATGGCACTTTCTTGTGCACTTGACTGTCCCACCATCTGCAATCATAACTTGCATTTCTGGAGCTGGGTAAATAAAACAATTGAGGTGGGAAACTAACTTACTATTTATGAAGTTATGAGTACTCCCCGAGTTAATCAACACCGTCACCTTCTGTTTTTTGAGATAGCCAATAACCTTGAGTCTTTGAGGAGTACTAATACCTGACAATGCATGGCAAGAAATTGTAGGTTGGTGATCCTCTACTTCATCTTCTACTGGTTCCTCAGCCTCTCCTATAATTTCAGCTTCCTCATCATCCTCATTACCTCCGTCAATATAGAACAACTTCTTCTCAGCACATTTATGTCCCGGTCCATATTTGCTATCACAGTTAAAACATAATCTTTTTTCTCTCTTTTCTTCCATTTGTTGAGGAGTCAGTCTAATTGGCCTAGCAAATGAAGGGGAAGAGATACTACGGTCTTGGTGTTAATGAAAGGTGGCCTCCTACTACAAAGAAATTTTTCCTCTGCACATTTTTTGTGCCATGATAATAGAATCAAAAATCTTGATTGGATTAAACATACGTACCTCATGCTTGATGTCGTCCTTAAGACCCCTAAGAAACAGGTCATTCAGATTCTCTTCTAGGAATATTCTCCACCCTTAAGGATAGGTCTTTTGTGAATTGATGCACATAATCTTTGACTATATCCTGTTTGCCGTAATCTTTGCTAATTGACTAAAGTAGTTCTCTGAAACACTGGAACTATAGTGAAATTGCAACTCCTCGGTAAAAAAATGATGTCCAAGTGACACCTAGACCATTCTTCTGCCTCTAAACACATAACCAATGATACCAAACAAATTGGTCGGGTTCAAGATATAGGGATGCCAATGTCACCTTTTTTCCTGATGGTGTGTGGTGTAACTCAAAGAAGTTCTCCATTTGATTTATCCAATTCAGGGGATCCTTACCATCAAATTTGTGCATATCCACTTTCGGACATCATGTTCCGTGGTTACGAATAAGTTTGATTCTGATGGGACTGGAAAAAGTGATCCAATATGGTTAGTTTGTCCATGATTTTGAACTAAAGGTCCTCCTTGGTTGATATGGGCCAAGATTTGGGCCATACTGGTTACCCTTTACATGTTGCATGATATCATCCAATGTCGATGATTGATTTGGGCTATGTCTCCTTTAGAGGCCATCTCAGATTGTACATTTCGCAACTCATACTCAAGTTGTCTCACCTTATGATCAACTGAGGTAAACCCTAGTGTTGAGGAATCTATATTTACCCCTTTTGACTCCATCTCTTCAATCACTACCCCATCTTTATCTGGGGTTTTACCCGGAGTAACCAGATTCTTTTTTTGCTCTTGTGGAAGGCCCCGCCATGATGTCAAACCTTAGGGTTTAGGGCTTCAATACAATTTCAACCGAACAAGAAAAAACATAGAGAAAATACTAATACTATTTTTTTGAGAGATTTCTGAAAATGTAAAGAACTTGAAAATTTTCCACAATTTGCACCCTAGGGAGCGATTTTATGAAAAAACCTAAATGTCTAATAACTTTTGCAAAATAAATAAAAAAAGTCTGAAATTTTCAGGGAACCTTACTTGAAATGCTTCGCAACTCTGGTAAAAATATCTCCCACCAATTTGCTTTGCTTCACAATATATGGGGGAAACAAAAAAATTAGGGTTTTTTGCCCTAATTTGTGGCCTAGATCAACAGCTCTGATACCACTTGTAATGAAATTACTTGTATAATTTGAATTAAGAGTAACAATAGAACGAGGTCTAATAACACAATATTTCAGAATAATGATCTCAATATGCAATTAGAAATAGCTTCGCCACTTGTGGGAGGGGGCAACCTCCAAACCATATAATAAGACTCAAATGCTCATAAATGATAATGAATTACTACCTACAATCCCCTATATATACTATTCATATGTTATGGCCATCACCAAAGCCGACCTGTTAAGCATGAGAAGGTATAAATTATATAATAAAATGATATGGTAAGCCACAAGTCGGCTACTCATATCCTAATACAAGCAATAGGTTTAAGGGCGTAACAGTGTACTATGAGACAACCATGGTCTATACTCTTGCTTGGAAGAGATTGTGACAAGATTTGATTGAGGTCTAGTAATAGAGCTATAACTTGAGAGTTTAATGCTTAAATGACTCATTTGGGGTATGGAGAGATCTATGCCATGTGGGCGACTTGTTGAACAGGTTTCTTTATTCTAAAAACTTCCTAACTATTACTCTCTTCATGGAAATTTTCACTAGTTGAGTCTCTTCTTCAAGAATTTGTTCAGGACCTTATTGAAGAGAACAGTGAAACTAAATGTTGCAGCTTAATTGCACACAATAGTCAAACTTGCTCTTTGGGCTGATAGGAGTCACTTTTGGGCTGCTTTTGATCAAATTGGTAATTCTTCTTACGTGAATTCTAATCCTTTGTATGTTAGAGAAGGTTGGCTTCCAAGATCTCTTGAGTTTCGCTTGTATTGTGTAAAGTCCCCAAATGGACACATTTCAACCCCAAGAGGATTTACCTCAATTCCCACTAGAAGGATCAAATCAACCATGATTAATCCAAAAAGCCATAAAAATCTAATTACTATCAAACTGAAATTCAAAATGAAATTAGGCCACAAACTATTGAATATTTTCAAAAAACCCTAGTTCGCTTGCCCTAGGTCATCGATTTAGCAAATAACCAAATTTTTCCACCTCAAAATACCTCCAAAAATTATGAAAATTTGTTTGCAAGTAGATAATGAATAATGCAGAATAGGATCATTCGAGCTGTCAGATTCGAAAAAAAAGCTATTAATTCTGGAATTTATTAGGGTAAACTCTTACGCAGCAGAACTTGTAAATTCAATAACTTGTAAAATACTCTAAATTTCTGGGCAAATGATAGCTCTTTTGTCAAACTGAAGCTTGAAAAAGAAGCTTTCCAATGAACCCAAAATCAAAAAATTTCAATGGCGGGAAGGCATCCAAAACGGATCTGCAATTCTAGAACAGTGTAGATAAACCCTAGTTTTAAGTGAAAGCTGGAAATACAATTTCACCCCACTTAGAAAAGGCCCAAAACACACTAGAAAACTGATCAAACACTTCAGCTCTGATCTCTCCTTGAATTTAGGGTGGAGCTATATTTGGATCTTCAGACTGGGTTTTTGGAAAATGAGCTAACTCCTTAATATGGATATGGAAACCACTGTGTCAGAAAATCCTAGTCAAATTCATGAAGTGAGTTTCAGATCCTTCTCTAGATATTCTTTGCAAGGTTATGTGCTGACTCCACACCCAGATGAGATACAAAAGGCAAATTGGTCTTCAACATAAAAATCTGAAAATGTCCCCAAGAGCAGATACCAAAATGATGTCATATCCAAACAGTTCACTTGTTTAAATGGACAGACTTGTCATCAAAAATGAGCACATTTTCTCATCATTCCTCAGAATTTTCCTCTTCATTTAATTAAGGAGGAATCTCCACTATGCTTTATCATCTTCCTCTATTTCTCATCTTCGCATTTTCATGGATCCTTGAAAATCACAGCTGGAAACTTGCTTTTCCATGGATGCCTTGACAAACCCGAAAGTTCCTGGCTTTGAAAATCTATCCTTATCTATCCACAGCTCCTTCTAATGTTTCGTGGATCCTTAAAACCCGTGGGCATGTTTTCCGCAATCCCTGTTTTCTTGCCCTTATTTTCTGCAGACCCTTTCTTAACTAAACGGTATAATAAATAAGTTCCCCCCTTGATTATTCAATATAGCCTGTTTCTTACACAAAATCTGGCAAACGGTCATAACCTTACTTCGATAGGGGATCACCTACAATCCTACATGCCCAATATTGCTAGCCCTCAGCAGAATTGTGTGAGTCTTTAAGTAATCATAAACAATAAACTAAATATTCGTGAAGTTGTGATCCACAAGCCTTGCCACATTATAACTTATCAAGTGGGCCAAAATTATACTCGAAAATCTATACACTCACACGTTGCTAATAGACGTGAAACTCTAGGATCAATGATTTCCTAACATCCCCCCTTAGTGTAAACTTCATCCTGAAGCACTTATCATTTCTCCAACTAGAAGGACTTATATCATATGCTGAATCACTTGGAGCAATGTGAAGTGAAGCTAATGTAGCTGTCCTAGATCAAGCTATCTTGGATCTTGATTAAAAGGGCGTCATACCATCATTTGCAACCATCCAACATGTGCATGTTGTCCTATACCATAGAAAGATTTCACACTATAGGAGAAGATTCAAAACACTGAAAATATGCTAAACTCAATGACTAACATACCTTAGGGTGCCAGAGCATCCAGTGAATTCTCTTTCAATTCGACTATGTTTAGAATTAATGACAGTTGACATGCAAGGCTGAATAGACTTAGAGAACTAGTTTGAGCTAATTTTCCAAGTATACAAGCTTGAGGGATCTAATAATATCCAAGGGTATGCTACATGTATCACTTGATTTAAAAATGACAGTTAGTGGACCCCATTAACCAACTCTTTCAACTAAAAAGACACACCACATGACAACTGCTAAAAACAAGACTCACCAAGCTGAAAATGCATCAAAGAAAGTTGGTTCACTGAAGATGTGTTTCGTAATCTTGCCTTTGCCTGTCAACCATTTTATGACTGCCAGCTTAGCTAATTTGATCATGGAGCAAAGTGTATATCAAAGTCATGTCGGATTCCTGGACACAATGTGTGTGTAGCAACTTCTGAAATGAAGGCAATCGGTGATTTTGTCAGGCCATTTTTAAATCAACACTGCTTTGACCAACTATTTAATGACAAGCGACTAAACTCAAAATTGACTTGATTGAATCCTTTACGAATGACACCTTAATCAGCCACAAAGTTTACAAATAAATAAGTCAACTGATGGCTTTGCACAAATGCAGACATAATTACCAAGATTGACTCTTCAACTACCTTACGGAATGCCCATGAAAATCTTCACCAGTCTTTGACTACAAGACAAAAGGACTTAGATAAATTTAATGGGCAATGACCTTAGGATTACCTCAGTCCATAACAGCCTAGAATACCAACATGATAAACTATTATCCCCTCTAAATCCTATAGGGATGAAGATGGTGAAGTACCAATCCATGCTACTCCTAAACTCCTTATAAAGAATATCTTTTCCAAGTGCTTTTCCTTCAAGATGTCTACTGATTTAGAAATCTGCAATAGGATGATGCAGCAATTTCAAATATGCGTTCTTTCGCATAATAGTCACAATACAAGAATGGACACTCTTTATATTGATGTGCTTGGTTAGGTCAATGACTATGGAGTGGCAAATTCTTCACCATATTGCAATCACTAGATGTGTTATCAACCATCAATGGTGTTGACGGACATGTAATGTCAACTTTTGGGTTCAACATTTGAGTGAATTTGGATTTTCCCCACTAATCCTAATGGAACATTGCTGAAAATGAATGCCATACCTTTTTTCATGTAGAAAACCTGATCTTCTTCACTTTGACATGGAAAAATGATTTTATGGGCTGATTTGTCTCCAATTTCTGAGAGCTGAAACTGAAAATCCTAAGGAAATCTTCAAAAACCCCAAGTGCAGTAAATTGCTGATCTTTGAACTAACAATTATTCTTCAAAATATCAGGACATAGCTCCTAGCAGCGAATTGTATAGGGACTTGCATACTCTTTTCACCATATCAACCATGTCAACAACAGCTAAAAATGCTTCTAAACAATCCTATTTCAAGCACGGAAACATCTATGCATCTGCAAATTACATCAAAGAAATGGAGAAAACTTAGCGGATTATACTCAACTGCAATTAATTTTATGACAGAAGCAGGGCAGCTTCACAAACAAGTTGGCTGAAAATGATAGATAAACCCCTTCAAAAATTACCAAATTGTAGATTCTCATCCCTTATAAAATATGATAAATCTCAAATCATCAAAGGCTCCTATATGAGAGTCTCTATAGACCTCTCTGAAGGCACCCAAATCCTCTTCTACCCTTGGCAACTCCCTGTGGGGATCGGGGCTCCAAAACAATGTCAAGATAGCTTTTGTATGATTCCTCCTTTATGCCCTAGGATGCAAACCAACATAGATGGTCTTCAATGAAAGTCTTCAACTTTGTCTTCAAATCTGAAGGTTTTCCGTCCTCACAATCTCCCGCAAGGAATACACTACTTTGATACTTCACTATGGATGTCCAGACTAATGGACATATGTTGTCCAGTAGCGGAAGTGGACTTCCCAGCAATCAGCCCTCAGAGGACCAAGTATGATTAAGTCCCTAAATGGACAATTTTACCCCCAAACTGGATTTGAGGCAAATCCCAACTGAAATTTTGAATGAAATTAGGCCACAAACTGAATATTTTCTAGAAAACCCTAGTTTGTTGCCCTAGGCCAGCGATTTAGCAAAAATAGATTTTTCCACCTCAAAATACCTCCAAAAATTATGAAAATTTGTTTGCAAGTAGATATTGAATAATCAAAAATAGGATCTTGTTATCAGCCAATTTTGACTGCGCAAAATTTTCTAAAAAATAAAATAAAAAATGGAAATTTTGCAATTTTTCAAAATTGTTACTTTGCGTTGTTTATCACTCTCATCACGACTGTCTCATTTTTCTGATCGTTCCAGTCTTTGTTTCGTCCTTTTCGGGCGAGAACTCCTCCCACCAGGCATTAAACTGCATTAAAATTAATTAATTAATTGCTCTTTGTTTGATAAAATTAATTTTTAATAATTTCGGAGTATTTAATTAAATAAATATTAATTAAAATTCGTTCGACAAGTTTTATTTTAATTGCCGGGGAAAAATAAGCTTCCGCTTCCCATTGCCGAGAATGTCAAATTGGCTTCCCATTGCCGGGAATGTCAAATTGGCTTCCCAGGCCTGGATTTCCCCTTCCCTGGCAAAATTGTTTTAAATTCCCGCTCATGGGATTTCTTCCCCCAATTGCCAAATTAATAAATTGGCAAACGGGCAAGAAATCTCCCGATTTCCCACATGGGGAAATTGAACAGAGATTGTCAGCCCACTTTGCCATTCCCGTTGGCAATTGGCCGTTTCTTTCCCCATTTCCCCTGGTAATTAATTCCACTGCCCAAGAAGAGGGGAAGTCGGTTTAACTTTCATAAATTCCTCCGTCGGACTCTTTGGAAAGAGTCGTACGAGGCTTTCTAAAATTGCTTCTCACTTCTTCTAAGGAACATCATAATATTTTTATCACATTCCACAATACTGCAAACGCCATTGTGAAGAGAAGTAGTAGGTACAATCCAAACAAAGGCCAGCACGGTCCAAAGAATTAATCCCTGCGCAGGCCCAAGCAAAGAATTCATGCCAAGTTAAAGATACCACGTGGGGAGGAAAGAGACAGCAAGAAGACAAAGATTTGCGCAGGTTTTAAAGGAGAGGACAGTCTAAAATAGAAACGAAGATTCCACGCATTCATCAAAAGTTTGTCCACACACAGCCAAAGGGAATACAAAAACAATTTCCACGCAGGTTTACAAAGCTCCAAGCTTTTCCACACAGGAGGTAGAAGTGTCCACAAATTCCACCAAAATCTCCACGCAGCAAGAGTGTGAAATACAACAGTCATTGCCAATCCAAGATTTTCAACGCATGAGTAAAGAACAGCTTCCCAAGGCAAACCACGCACCCACCAGGTCTGTCCATGCAGTTCAAGGAAGGTTCTTTTGGAAGATCTTCATGCAGTCAAATTCTACAGCAAAGGACAGTTTTAGATGCATAGAAAGGAAGAAAATAAGCCACGTGGGAGAGGAGGGAATAAAGATAGTTCACATATAAAAAAAAAGAGCAAAAGGAGATATCCCACGCCTTCACTTGAAGGAGCAGCAATTTCAAAAAACAGCTTTCCAACGCATTCCACAGAGATCTACCACGCATAGTTAAGGTAAAGAGTGAAATCAGTCCAAAATGTATTGCCCAAGGCAAACCACGTACTCACCAAAGCTAAGTTGGCAGTCTAAAGCACATATCCACGCATTTGCCTAGGCAGGTCACGCAAGAGACAAGAAAGAAATACCGCGAAGCTATCCAAACATTGCTCACGCAGTCTATAGGAGGAAAATTTTCAACAAAGACAAACACAACAATCTCCAAAACAGTCCAGAAGTGTCCACGCAATTGTAGAAGAATTAAGCAAGTGTATTCACGCATCGATCAAAAGGTCACAAGGAAGAAGTGAATCTCAAAGTACGCGACCATTTAAATCAAACGATTTTCACACATACTAGGAAGAATTTGCTCCGGCAAATTAAATAAAAATCAATATTGAACTCGGGTGATTTCGTTTCTTTAAAATAAATAAATAAAAAGTTGTTGCCCGAGTCCGAATTCAAAACCTAGTCTCAGTGTGTGATTTTGTAAACAAGACTAGTTATTATTATTATTATTGTTTTTAAATCATAATAATAATAATAATAATATTAAAATGAATCATATTGTTCTTGCACTGACGGGGGTTTTGGAGACTGAGACCCGACCCCGCTTGCGTTGTTTTGCATGCCTGAGTCATTTTTCTGTAAAATACATAATGGCCGAAAAATCTAAAAAATCTATAGGAAGATCGAGGAAGCCAGTGGAGAAATCGAACAAATCCGCACTCAAGTATGAATTCTAAGGAATCATCCCTCGCAGTTCCATTAAGTCAGCATATGACAATATTATTGATATAAATTTGGGTCACATCAATGTGCAACAATTCTGTAAACGGGTGAAAATTGAAGGCAAAACCATATTCTCAGATAGACTTTACCATAGTGGTCTACCTCAAGCAACAGTGTTTCCTGTCTCGGTGCAGTGTCCAGAGTTGGTTATTGTAGGTGCTGAGCACTATGATCCTGAGAGACAAGGAATTTTTAAAGATAATCGCGAGCACTTCCTCTTAATCAAACCAGAGCACATTGAGGAATTGCTCGCCATACCTAATTTTCCTGAGAATGTGGATATCACTCGCCAGTCAGAGCAAGAATTTTGGGACAAGGAACCCCTGAGATGGAGCAAGATGGTTAATAACAATTGGTTAGTAACCAAGAGGCCTCGAATTGATAGGCTTCCCAAAGAATTGTACCGCCTTGAGTTCGTGGAAGAAATCGAGGACATGATTACTCTCCTAAGTAGAGTTTTCAGTTTACCCTCTGCTAGGATTTTCCACCCATGGATGTATCAGTTTATCTGTATCATCCTTACCAAGAAAGAGTTTGTGGATTGGGCCACCATCATCAGTAACACCCTTCACAAACAACTGATAGAAGTTAAGATGACTGGATGCTTCTACATGACATCATATCTGACTTATGCAGTAGCAAGAAGAAAGATATTTTCGGGACTTGAAACAAGAGGAGTCATGGGGCCGTCAAACAGTGTTTTTCATTATTACCCGCAACTCAGTTTCAAAAATAGCTCTCACTATTTTAGAAGAGTCAACAATGCATTCACCTTCCGCGTGATTCAGAACCTGAATTGGAATACAGAGGAAAGATTTTCTAAAGAAGCCATGAGTGTCATTTCCCAATGGGGAACATGGTTTATTCAATTTTCATCCTTTTCCTACATTCGCGTGAGTGGCTTTGTTGGTACTCCATGGAAACTTCCTAAGTACGTCAGTGACAGATGGGCATTAATGGAACTTGCGCGACAACTATTCCAAGTTCACTATCTTCTCAGTGAAAAGCACTGTTCAGGAATTCATTTCCCAATCCAAATCGGGGAATACCGATGTCCAAATCTTTTCAGTGCACAACTCATGGAAAAAGAGTTCGCTCTCATAACCATCCATCCATATGTGAAGAGAGCCCAGTTTGATATCAATGGATATATGCAAAAGATTCTGAGAGTAAAGTACCAACATAATCCTACCATGGAAGATTTATGGGCTGCTTGTTCGAACGAACATGAGGTAAGAAGACGGGAGTACTCTTGCCTAACACTTGCTCAGATCAAGGCCTTCCACATCAAGAGTCCTCCCGATTCATTCATAAATGATGATGAGGATGTCATTGATCCCTCATATGATGTCGTTGCCTTTACCCCATTGCCTCGAATCGACTGGACCAAAAGAGATGAATTTTCTCTTGATGGCAAGAACCAACCAATTATTGAAAGAAGCATATCTTGGTACGACAGAGAACTTGCCAAATTGCAATCAATTCCAGATCATGTTTCGGGATCTTAAAAATTGCCAACACGAGGAGGCCTTCATTCAACCAAAGCCTCTTCTGGATCAACCTCTGTACCGGCCAATCATACACAACAAGCAAGAAAGGAATGGTTGCCAAAATTCACTTCGCTAAGTAACGTGTCACGAGAAGAAAAATCTAAAGATCCTAACCCCGAAGAAAGAAGAGAACCTGTATCAGGATTTTCTACCTCGAGTAGAGATTCTTCTACCCACATTGTTAATAGTGTTTAGAAGCTCGTGGTAAACGATCCTCATCCATGCTTTGAACAAGAGTCCACTAAGGTACAAGTAGTTCAAATATCAAACACTTCGGAGCATGTAGTTAAAGAAAGGATTTCCACAAAATCTCCCGAATAATCAGGAGGTGGATATTGAGGTTGTTTCTCCTCAAATCGAAGATTGTGGATAGGGTTCTTGCAGGATCTCATGATGTAGAGGACAATGAGAATATTGATTTGAGCTCTAGGATTTTGTATGCGAAAATAGTGCATGATACTCCTTCCTGGGTTGATTCCGAGGTTAAGAAAAGGAAGAGAGTTGTCAAGGAATAGTGCATTGATTTTGATGCCCTTTTCAAACTTTCAAACGACATCATTCCAAAGAAACCTAAGGTGCTTCCTTGAATAATGGTGCATAATGACGGAAATAGATTTGCAGATCTCGCCATCCCACAAGTTGATAAGGAGCGTGATGCCATGACACCTTTTGATTATGAAGTTTCCAGACTTGGACTTGGGAGGTCTACATTAGAAAGTGACATGAAGATGGCTCAAGATTCAATTGATATCGTGCTAAAGAGACTTGAGAAATATAAGTCTCAAAACTCTCAGCTCAAGGCTGAAAAGAATCAATTGGTGGAATATGTTCAACATTTGATAAATCCCATATCATCCACTTTCCCAGTACCTGATGAAGTGGCTGCCCCGGATGAAGAGACTCTCAATTTGTCAAAAGAAATAAACACATTAGGCCATGTCACTAAAACTTCGCTTTCAGAGATTCTCGTTTTAGGCCAAGGGATGATCAAGACCACGGTTAAGCTTCATGAAGATGTCAGTGCGTATCCTGATCCAATTCTTTCTTTCAAAGAAACTTTTGTTTCTAATAAATCAAATTTGAATGAGATATTGCCCAGTTTGCAGGAGATGACAAGTATGGAATCCTCAATTTTAGCCATTGAAGGAATTCTCGAATTTGAACATCAAGGGACACGTTTTCTTTGGTGTTTGCATCTCAAATCAAGGAAGACGCTTCTCGAGGATTCTATGATCCATTATGAGAGCATGTGCAATGAAGCCTTCACTTCAGTCTCCTTGATTCAAGAATTCATAGCAGAGATTCCTTGCAACCTAGTAAATGAGCATAATCAAAGGTGTTCATTGGAGCAAGTGGAAGAGCAATTTCCACAATTGTTTAAGGACATCTAAACTCCCGCCAACAATTTCTCGTCAGTTTCAATGGAGCAGTGCATCAAATTAAATAACTTATTTGAAAACGCTCAATCCAAAATTGTTAATTTAAATGATATGCCAAGTAGGATTCTTGAATTGCAATTATTTTGTGAGGCTATTTTTCGACAAAATGAACCTCTAGAAGAAGAAAAGATGTTTGAAACTTTTGGAAGGTTTAGATCTTTTCAACTGGCAAAAGCGGCAGATCCGAATTTCACCGGCAGTTTAGGGGGATAATTTTCTTGGTATCTAACGAAGTGGGAGAGTCCATTTCTCATACGCTTGAGATAGGCAGACCCCATTTCAATGGATAAGGCACTGGTGGTTATTGTATATTTTTAAAAAGTGGATTTTTAAGAAAAGGATGTTATTTGTTTTTCGGAAACTGTGGGTAACTTAAGTGATTTCTATTTTTGGTTGTCTTTAATAAAGATTGGTGACAAAAAGTCAAAGGTCACTTAGGTGCCTTATTTAATGATCATGTAAAACCCTAACTACTTTGTAACCAACTTTTGGGTTATAAAAGGAAGTGAGGGGCTCATTTGTAAAGGTGACTTTGAGAGAGGAGAAGAAAATACTTTTGTATGCAAGCTTTACTTCAAAGAAAGAAACTTTGTGTTCTTTTGAAAAGACATTTTGGAGTTAATGAAATATGAACTTTGTGCCCCATTCATTGTCTCTTATAGCATTTGATGTTCTTACGTTCATTAGATGTTAGTATTTGAATCTTGCATGCAAATAGTCTTTGATCTTATTGTCAACGTTATTAATCTGTTGTTCTAGTTCACAGTGATCAAGCTCTGATTATCTACTTGCTCATGTGTGTTCCCTTTTACACATTCTTTTTGGGCTAACTTAAACTCCGTTTTATTTGTGTTGGTTATTCATCTTTCCTCTTCATGCAATATTAGGCTCGGTTTTTACCTAGCTCTTGCATGTTCTTTCAGTTCATTCCATTCCACTCCTTTTCTTCATTCCATTCCATCTCCATCATTCACTTTTCTTTCCATTGATGTTCCAAAACACCCCCCACATACAATTTTGAATGTACAGATATAAATACAGTTTTGGTTTTCAATAAAGGCAGCCTCACCTTCATTGAGGAGGGACTTTGTTCCCACACTGTTGTATGTCATTTGCATGTGTGCAAATCCATATGCTAACAGATCTTCAACGAGATTCGAAAAATATTAATTCTGGAATTTATTAGGGCGAAAAATGCAGCAGAACATGTAAATTCAATAACTTGCAAAATGCTACAAATTTCTAGGCAAATGATAGCCAATGATCTCTTTATATATCCTCTATGTGGTGCTAACTTCAATGCATGTTCTTTGTTGGAGGACCGACCTCCTTGGGAGAGTTATTTCTTCTTTATCTTCAACATATGTTTTCCATAAGACCAACCTCATTATGAAGGAAAAGAGCACTTCTGTTTATCTCCAAAGAACACTGACCTCATGAAGACAAAAATACAAGTTCTTCTTGTTTGTTTGTCAAGTCATCTTTCCCAAATATGTCAGTGTTTCCCCTCCCTTGCTTCCCTCCCTAAGGCCCATGGGAAGTTGTAATGTCCCTTTTTTCAATATAATGTTGAATGAGGGCTTCTTGCCACTCTTTTCCCATGGCCAAGAAGGATAAGTGAACAAGGGAAGTAATTGAACTCATTTCAGTTCTCTTTTATTAAGTTTAATATTTTTGTTTCGTGTTTCACTCCTTAAGGTAGGTTGGTTGGGGTTATGAGACCCCAATAAGAGATTAGAGGATAAAGTGAAGCTTAAAGAGGTCAGTCTTCACCTGATTGGCCTTTGGCGCAAACCAAAGGATATAAAAAGGATTGTATGACCTCATTTGCAAATTATTTTTGTCGCATATACACTTATACTTGGTTTGTTGGGCTGATTGCTCAATAACTTTCCACTTGAGGACATCAACCCTCTTGTGTGGCATCCAAGGAGGACGAAACCCTTGTGGTTTGGTGGAGAACAAAAACTCTCCATAGTGGTGAATTGAAGACATCTACTGAAAAAAAATTTGTTGATTGGGATCTATGGCATCAACAAGAAGACCTACAAGAGCTTTGATATATTTTTGGAGCCCCTCTCCTAGGGAACAACTAGGGTTTGGTTGTGACTTGGTGTCTTCTAGGGCACATAACTCATATTCTTTAATATTCTGACTTATCATAATCTATAAGGTTGGAGTCCATAATTGTTATTTTTGGAGATTATCTATCGTTTCCATCCCCTGTTTGTGGCTGCCCTTCTGCTGTCAAAAATTTAATTACAGCAGGGTATCATCTCTGATTTTGTCCTTTTCTTTGATGCAAATTGGATGAATATTTATTGTCGTACTTGAAATAATTATTTAGAAGTATTTTTCAGCTGTTGTGTATGGTTATATGGTGAATTTAATGCCCTAGACAGTCATTGCTAGGGTTTCAAGGAATATTAAAATTGTTGCTATAAATATCGGAATTTACTTCACTTGAGGTTTGAGTAATTTCCTTGATTTACAGTTTCATCCCTTGAAAGGGACATTACAGAAGTGGAATGGGCCCAAGGTCTTCATAATCAGCTAACTTGGAAAAGGGGCCATTATAGGTTCCAATGGCACAAAGAATAATATACATGTAAAATCAAGGCCATTTCATTCAACCCATGTGAGGACACATAGTGTCAATGCAATGACACTACTCGACAACGAAGAAAAAAAACAATTATTTTTTAATATGAACACGTGATTAGAAGGTTTAGCTGCCCATTGAGCATATCTTGTGGCATGGGAACTCGTTTTACAAATGAGGTAATTGGGGAAATGATGGAAATCTTGAAAATAAGCATATCAAGTGTACTGCTTACTACCTCGGAGAACATGGCTAGCTAGACGCTTCCAACAAGTCAATAATAGCCATAATCCATAAACCCTGAGGTGTTGAGAAGCAAGATTGGGTTGGAAAACTTCCAACTACACTATGGGCTTATAAAACCTCATATAAATCAGTTACATGATATACACCCTTTCAACCAATGTATGGAATTAGTGCATATGGAGATTGGTGTACCAATTGTAAGGGTAGATGTGGAAAACATCGTAAATGATGAGGAAAGTTTGCAAGACATGTTGTTTAAACAAAGTAAATTAGATGAGAAATGAATTTTCACACAGTGGTCCATAGAAACAAAGCAAAGAAGATGCAAATACTAGCAAGACATATACAGTAAAAAGAAGCAAGTTAGAACAGAAATGCTGGTTTCAAAATACATCAGGAAATGGAGTATGAAAGTGCCGAAACTGTACATTAAACTGTAATGCCCCTATAAAATCTTTGTAGTCATTGAAAATGGATCCGTACAGCTTGCCAATCTCAATGGAACAAAGCATCCAACTTCAATTAAAGCATCAAAATTGCAGAAACATCATCATAGGGGAGACATAAGTATCAACTAGATTAAGATTAAATAGACCAATGATTCAGAACTGAAGTAAAAGGCACTATCACCATGACCACTGCATACCGAAATCAAGATCCTATAGATACCTGGTAACCATTAACCCCTAAAATGCATAGATCAATACTTTTAAGTACAACTTTTTCCTCAACGACTAAAGAAAGTGTGTTCTCCAGCCAACAGCTGTAACAAATCATCGATGAGCAGAAATCATGAAATAAATTAATTTGGCCATCCAATGAGCAACGAGGGGCAAGCAATGATCAAAGATGTGCTTTGTTGACCAACAACAAATGGGCAAACAACACAAGAGATTATACCCAGAACACATCAAGGAAACCTATAAAGAGATGCCACATGCCAAATGACAGGACGGTCTAAGACAACAATTGGTGACAACATGAAGACCGTAATAGACTGGAATTTCAAAATTGCTATCAGCACTCAATGGTCATAAATAATGTTTCACAATTAGCAATCATCATTCTATTGATAAACACATCAAAATACATTAATTATAAATTAACATGCCACAAAGACATAGCCATTCAACAATCAACACCTAACACAACTTTGCCGTGGTCTTTTATCTACATTTGTTGATCAAACAAGGGTATTTGAAGTAAAAGACCATGTATTGGATTGACTTGATATGGGCAAGAAACCTAGTAGCTCAAATCCTTCTACTTGAAAAAACAATAATGGTGGCAATGGGTAAAAAACACTAATAAGAAAAGAAGGGAATAAAGCAGATTTATTAGGATTGTTTTCTAATTAGATAACACTTGAAGGATTGAATCAAGTATCTAATCTTCCTACGGATAGAGAAAAAGTGGTCAAGAAGATATCATACAACCTCCATGATATTTTGTTAGTTGATAGTCATAGTGGGAACCCAGCTTTTATTTTTAAGGATCAAGGTGTCGATTTGGATGCAATAAGGACTAAGGTGTTTAAGAAAGTTGCAGAATTTTCTTTTGCTCGAATGTTTGTTACAGACTAAAATTATGCTTGAATACCTAGAAATGCCTAGGAGGGCCCCGTACCCACATTGGGATGTACCCGGTATGGGTATGGGTACGGGCACTAACACGCTCCAGGTACATTTCATAAATGTGGTTAAAACCCAAGTAGAGCTCTACCGTACTTTGACCATACCCAAAATGACAAAATGTCAATTAAAAAAAAAAACTCTCAAACAAAAACTTAATGACACTATCCAAAAGTTATATAAGCACCTTTTTGCTCCATTCCAAAACATACTTTTGAATTTTCAGTTTTTGTAAATTTAGGAGCCTAAGGGAGGAAGTTGGGAGCTTGAAGGAGGAAGAATCAAGAGCAGCCTGAAGGAGGAAATTAGGAGCTTCAAAGAGCAAGGAGGAAAAAACAACTTGAAAGAGAAAATTCAGGTTTTTCTCTCCATTCACCCTCTATTCAATTTTTTCTTACAAATTTGTTATGTGTTCAATGATCATGAATGATGTGTACGTAATGCACACGTCATTCATGATTGTTGATCTTGATCATATTTATTTTTAAATAATATAAAACTATGTAATATTTTTTTTAGTTTTAGTTTCGTTGGAAGAATCAAGAGCATCTTGAAGGAAGAAGTTGGGAGCTCCAAAGAGAACTTTTACGGACAAAAATCAGGTTTTTCTCTGCATTCACCCTCTTTTCCATTTTTTTCTAACAAATTTGTTAATGTGATCAATGCTCATGAATGATGTATGTGTAATGCATATCATTCATGATCATTGATAACGATCATATTTATTTTTCAATTCCAAGAATCTATGTAATATTTTTATTTGTTTTAGTTTTGTATGTATTTTTAAGTTTTTTTTTAGAGTTTACAATTTTAAACTAGTTATGGGTTTTGTGTTTTTTAAAGTTTTAAACATCTGAACCCTATGTATGCTCTAATCTCACCCTTTTTACGGTGAACTCGGTGATCAGAAGTAGAGACTGATATCTAGGGTTTAGTTATATTTGTTGTTTTTAGAGTATTTTTTTTGTTTTACAAAAAATCCAAACTCTGTGTGTGCTATCACCTTGCACATTATGAAGAACTTGGCGATCACAAGTAGAAAAGGATGCCTAATGTTTAGTTATGTTTGCTTTTTTTTAGATTTTATTCATCTATATTTTAAAAAATTAAAGTTGAACTTTGTGTATGCTCTCACCTTGCACCTTTATGGCGAACTTGTTGATCAAAAACAGAAAAGGATGTAATGATTATTTAGTTTTCTTTACTATTTTTTAAGTTTATCTATCTCATTGTAGGTTTGAAATAAAAATATATAACTAGCATAAAGTTCAGCTTCAAGTGGAGGGCAAATGCGGCAAGGGGGAGCAAGTTGGGAGGTAGGCCCACAAGGAAATATGTTGGGTCCCATGAATGTGAAAATTGATCCTTCTCCTTATGGAGATGTGTAAAAGTGTTGGAGAACATTATTGGTGGTGGCATTAGATATTGGGTAGGCAACCATTGCAACATGTCATTTAAGTCCTCATAGACCCTCCTGAAAGCTCATTTAATTTGGGTAATTGGAACGGGGATTAGAAAGTGTGACAAGATTGAAAAGGCACATGTGTTGGTGTGCGTGAAAGAGTCAGAGGAAGCTAACTTGCCATTTGCAAGAGCTTGCCCTAGAAAATTTCCTTTCCAAATGAGGTGTTTAGAAAAATTACCCACACGGTGAAATCATCCTTTCATTCAAATTCAATCTGAAACTTTGCAAGTGCCACTTAGAGCTCCCTTGCAAGAAGAGGTCACCTAAAAAAAGAGAACAAAAGGACCCTTGGAATAATTGTTCAACATGGAGAAGAGGGGCATTGTTGATGAATTGGTGGCTCAATGCATTTATGTATTGCATTGCCTTTCAATGTGTTGAGGTCACTATATTGGCAAACAATGGTGTTAGGCACTAATGACGCACCACAAGGGTATAAAGGCCCAACTATGAGAAGGTTTGTGAGCCCTCTTAGCAAAAGAAGTGGAGCATATAAAAACTTTTTTACAATCAATTAGAGAATCCTAGATAGATTCAGGAGCGTCCATTATTTCAGATGGATAGAAAGATGTGCATAACAAACCCCTAATCAGCATTGTTGCAGTAAGCCCTAACGGGGCAATGTTTTTGAAGGTTGTTGATTGTGAAGGTAAAGTGAAAGATGCACAGTTCATTCCTAACATTTTGATTGAGGCTATTGAGTCAATGGGTCCCCATAATGTTGTCCAAGTCATCACTAACAGTACAAAAAATTCAAAGGCACTAAGGTGGATTGTAGGGGGGAGATGAGCACATATTTTGGGTGCCTTGTACAATACACTCCTTTAATTTAATGCTGCAGAAAATTGGAAAAATCCCATGGATAGAGAAAAATTACATGAAGGCAAAAAAAAATTCCAATGTTTGTCATAAATCAACACTTCAAGCAAGCATAGGGAAGCATATTTCACATATTTCCAAGCGGATTTGCAAACATTGAACGCTTCTTGTTGGTGGTTGTGTTTCAAATTCGGGTTTTCCCTCCTTTTCCCTTCTTCCTCCATGGATTCATCTACAAATGTAAGAGCAAGGCTCATTTGTTATGTTGGACACTCTGGATCCTTACGCATTTTGCCAAGGACTCCATATTTTCTGTATTTTGAGTTGCAGACCTCTATGGTTGGCTCTTGCATCTGGATATCGGCCTCCTTCATCATTGTAACAGTTATGTGCATTTCTGGAAGTAATAGAAACATCGTTTTGTGAATATTATCTGTCCTAATGTGTTTGCATTCCTTCTTCTTGCCTTTTCTTTTGTGTTGTGTGCTGGTTGTGCTACTTCAAGTCCCCTGCAGTTCCATATTTGGTTGTGTTCCATGAGAACGATTTGGTGAATGCGTATTTCGCTGTGCTACTCATGCCTAGCCTCCTTTCACGCATTCCCTGTCATTTTCGCTCAGAACAGATAGTGTTCATCCCTCTTTTTTGGTGCTATCACCTTTTAGTGTAGTTTACTTCATGTTATCCTTCTTTCCCTGGTCCCTTGCCATACTTAGCTTAGTTTCCCCTTTCAGCACGAGGAGTAGAAGTAGCAGTAGAAATAAATAGAGGAACCGGCCTTCTCCGAAGATCCATCCCAAGCTCGCAAGGTCCCACAACTTGGGGATGGTTCCACTGTGGTCTCAATCACCTCAGCCCTTCCGAGATCCGAGACGCAGGTGCACATTTGAGAAACCAACAGTTCTGGCACGCCCGGTGGGAGCGGCATTGAAAGCTCCAATTTCATATCTTTAAGTTCTGGTGTGTGAACTTAGTGTTTCAACCTTTAGAGGCTCATTTCAAACACATCTGGCGACTACCAATATTTTAAGATCTTTGTGTCAGCAATCCTGAGCGCCTTTCATGAGAAGAGTGCACACAAGAAGTGCAACAGCTGAAAATTCTTTTGAATACTTCCAACTATCCCCAAGAAGAGTTTGTTCCAGAAATCCCACGCGCACATCTCTGTCTCCAGCGCGTCGCGCCCATTCAACTCCTCAAAACACACAACCTGCACGCCCTGCAATGGCGCATCAGCAACCCCCTCCATTAAGAAACTTTGCAAACTTTGATGGAGGGAGTCCCTTACTCCTGGCCGTGCAACATGATATGCCAAATGGTGCGCTCAAGAGTATTCCTTACTTTACTGGTGAGAATCAAGTCACCCCTCAGGAACATATCTAGGATATAGCAAATGTGTGTTCACTCTATCTGATCACACATAATGATGTAGCATTCAGGTTGCTTGCAACCTCTTTCAAAGGTAAAGCACTTCAGTGGTATAAAGACTTGAGACTTGGATCTATTAGCACCTAGGATGAGCTGGGAACAACTCTATGCAATTATTTTGAAGACAAGTCAGATCACCTATCTTTGGTGGAGCAACTGACAACAACAGAGAGGGCGCCCAATGAGCAGATGACTAATTTCAACGTCAGATTTCAAAAGACTTGGGACAGAATTCCTCTTGTGGTAAGACCTACAGCCCAACATGCTTTCCTTTATTATCTGAAGGTGCTCAACAGTGATATTTCAGTCATGATCCAATCTATGGGAGGTGGGACTTTATCAACTGCTTATAGCATTGCAGTAAGGGCAGAACATAGTCTCATTCAGGAGGGAAAGTTGGCTCCTAGACCGCCCATGCCCTAGTTCCCAAAGATGTCACAGGTGCCCCAACCTTCTGTGTCCCCTATTCCTATCCCTGAGCAAAGCGCACAACCAGTTGCCTCAACATCCTATTATCCATCACAGCAAAAGGAAGATGAAGAATTGAAGGCCTTGATCAGAAATTTGTCAAACAAGGTCATATCACTAGAAAAGCAGCAGGCGCAAGCCTATAAAGGCAATTCCAATCAAGCGCATGGCCAAGGCAATCAGCCTTGGCAGAATCAATACGGAAATCAAAGATACGCGTCCAATCAACAAAATGACAGATGGCAGCCAAATGCACATCTACCCTTGCAAGTTATTCCTCTTGCGACTTCTCTCCCGGCAGCCAGCGCGAGCCGAGCGCTTGTTCCAATTCAGTACAACTTGGCACAAGATTCAGAATGGTGCTTCCCTTGCAAGATGCCTCATAGTCAATATCATTGTGCTAATGTTGCGCACGCCCAAGCCTTCATGATCCAAAATGCTTCATCCTGTGAGCCCTCAACAAGCGCCTATGAAGCAGATAATCCAGATAGACCAAAAGTTCCTCCGGAGTCCAATTTGTTGTTCTTTGGCGCAGAGGACTTCTGCACAATCAACCAAGTTGCAGAAGATACAAACAGACCGCACGCCCAAGTTACGGACAACACAAGATATAAGAAAAGAATATTAGAGTCAAGCACGCAGGTTACACCCCCGACAACGCAAGCAGATCCTCAAAAGAATAAAGAATCAGACAAGGCATTGTGCAGTAAAAGCGCTCAAATCCCTATGCAGGAGGCCCCTCGTAAAGCTCCGTCTGAAAAAGCACTCGCCCCTCATTTGGTAGGCCAAGCCTCTGCCCCAGCTAAAATTCAGGCTTCCGTGCCTGAACAGTCAAGAAGGGATGTTGTTCCCCAAATGCACAAGATGGGGGGGCTTCTGTTCAGCATTGTTGACCAGATGAAGAGAACAAACATAAACGTCACAATGTGGGATGCCCTGACCATTCCATCTCAGTGGGATCTGTTGCATGAAGCTCTAGCGCAACTCTCATGCGCTAACCCGGTTATGCAGAAGCCACACACTTCTGTCAAAATCTTCCAAGAAGAGGAGAAACAAGTAAAGTTCCTAAAACCCCACCCTTCTATATGTCCTTAATTATAGGCAAACACCTAGTGCATAACTGCATGATTGACTCAGGCGCTAGTACTTTTGTTATGCCTAAGAAGATAGCTGATGTCTTAGGTCTGAAATATAGCCCTTTGTCTAAAGGAGTCCTACAACTTGATGGCTCAATTGTAACCACCTTAGGAGTCATCAAGGATCTTGAGTTAACCCTCCATGCATGTCCAAGCCTGACAATTACTCAAGATGTGTCAATTATTGACCTGCCTCCTCTGTTTTCCCTATGTCTATCAAGAGAATTTACTGCCAAGGTGGGTGGTTACTTGTCTTCTGATTGGTCTCATATGTTACTCAAGACAAGGTATGGTACCCAGTTTACCATACAAGCTGAGCCTATATTTTCCTATCATGTAGAGCCATATGTCCCATCCCCTCTCCAAGCCAATTGTCTTATCCAAGAAGAACAAGTTTCAGTTCCTAAAGAGCAGTCTCTTCCACCCTCTGTTCCAGACCTAGTGCTTGATGAATGGGCGGAAAGGCATCACAAATTTGATCCCTATGCTGAAGAACTAGAAGCCTATGAAACTGGGCTTGGTACTTATTGCATTCTAGAAGAAGACACTACGCTTCCGCGCGCGCTCATGGGAGACAAAGTTCAAACTGGTCTATGGAAGTTGTACTTTGATGGATCCAGAAGTAGAAACGGAGTGGGAGTAGGAGTGGTTCTCATTTCCCCTAAGGATGAGAAATTCTTCTTCACGCATAGGCTGCAGTTTGCATGCTCTAACAATGTGGCAGAATATGAAGCGCTGGTGCATGGCTTGCTCATTGCTGAAAAGAAGAAAATTAAAGCGTTGCAGATCTTTGGGGACACAGAATTGATCATCCACCAGGTCACCAACAAATTCCAGACAAAGAATAAGCTTCTTAAAGCTTATAAATATAGAGTTTGGGACCTACTTGAGAGCTTTGATGCCCTTAATCTGCAGGTAGTCCCGCGCAGAATGAACAAAGAAGCTGACCAAATGGCCGCGCTCGGTTCACAGTTTTCTCCTGCTGAGGACTTTGTCAAAGGAAACACTCAGCACATTAAGATGGTAATCAAACCATCCATTCCAGACAATAACACCAGCTGGCAAGTGTTCGACAGTGACGCACAGATCGTCCAGTTTATCCAGAATGAAGCTAAATTTTCATCAAGTATGCAAGCTGACTTGCATGACAGCTATGGTGACCAAGTAATACAGCTGAAGACAAATAAGTTGCCTAAAGGGCTGGTCACCTTAGAGAAAATGTTCAGCCCTGATGATGATTTCAAGGGTGAAGAAAGATACATGTGCGTCGCGCAGGAGGACTGCTCCTCCATTACTATTGCGCACAGAAAAGAGTTGTTGCTCAGCAGGACTTGTGCGCATGAAGAAAAATAGGCCTTCATCTCTCTCTATCAAAAATACAGTGATATTTTCTCATGGGAGTATGAAGACCTCAAAGGTTTTGATCCAAGTGTTGCTCAACACTCCATTGACCTTGATCCTGGTATAAAGCCCGTCAGACAGAAGCAGCGACCAGTCAATCCAAAAATAGAGCCCCTCATGAGAAAGGAGTTATCCAAACTCATTGAGGCAAAAATTATCTTTCCCATCAAATATTCCACCTGGGTCGCAAATCTTGTTCCAGTGCACAAGAAAAATGGTGAAATCAGACTCTGTGTTGATTTCAGAGATTTGAATAAGGCATCTCTAAAGGATCATTATCCTTTGCCTTCAATGGAGCAGATTCTGCAGACCGTAGCTGGCGCGCAGATGTTCTCCATGCTAGATGGGTATTCGGGTTTCAACCAGATCCTGGTCAAGGAAGAGGATCAATTCAAAACAACATTTACAACCAAGTGGGGAACATATGCATATCAGAAAATGCCCTTTGGTCTGTCAAATGCGGGTGCAACATTTCAGTGTGCCATGGATATTGCCTTCAAAGGTTACATCAATGAGTTCATCTTGGTTTACCTTGATGATATAATTGTCTTCTCAAAGCAGAGCATGGATCACATGGCGCACCTGGAAAAGGTCTTTGAGAGATGCAGAGAATTTGGGGTATCTCTTAACCCCAAGAAGTGCAATTTTGTGGTGGCACAGGGCAAGCTCTTGGGCCATGTGGTTTCGAAGGATGGCATCGCAATTGATCCTGAGTGCGTTTCAGCCATCCTAGCCCTTTCCCTGTCGGCACACAAAAAGGCCTTACAGTCCTTCCTTGGCAAGATTAACTTTGTTAGGTGTTTTATCCCTAACTTTGTGGGACTGGTTCGGCCCATCACCCTTATGCTCAAAAAGGACATAGCCTTCAGATGGACAGCAGAAGGAAGAGAAAGCTTCAACAAGATCAAGAAGGAGATTGCTTGTGCGCCAACACTCATCAATCCAGATTACTCAAAGGATTTCATCCTTTATGCTTATGGTGCTGATGCAAGTGTTGTTGCTGTCCTAACACAGGAAAATGAACAAGGGCTGGAACAACCAGTGGCCTTCTTCAGCCAGATGCTGAAGGATTATGAATTGAAATATAGTCACACAGAGAAGCAGGTCTTCGCCATCATGCGCGCGCTCAAGAAATTCAAAAGTATGCTCGCCACAAATCATATCAAGGTGTTAGTCTCCCACTCATCTGTCAGAGACTTCATCATGGGAGCAGAAATCAGTGAGAAGAGAGCACGATGGGTGACTAAAATCATGGAATATGATGTGACTATTAAGGCCACAAAGCTGGTAAGAGGCAGTGCACTCTGCAAGCAGATTGCTGAGGATGCGCAGAGTGAACCTGAGGCTTCATTATTTCTAGATGAAGACCTTCCCGTGTAGAACTTAAAACAGAATATAGACCCTGGCACATGTGACTGGATGAAGGACATGATCACATTCCTTTCTGAGGGTGCATACCCTCCTAGTTTAAGTAAATCAAAGAGAAGACATCTGAGGTTACAATCTATCCCTTATGTTTTGATTGATGGACTTCTCTTCAAAAGGAATCTTGATGGCATGTTGTTAAGATGTATCAATAGCGCGCAGACTGAAAAAGTGTTAGCAGAATTTCATGATGGATTCTCTAGTGGACACTTCTCTACCAAGACTACAACAATAAAGATCATAATGGCAGGTATCTTTTGGCCTACCCTGTTTGCAGATGCACATAGTTGGGTCACAAAATGCAAGGAATGCACTTTCTTTGTAGGAAAGAAAATATTGGCAGTGCTTCCCCTCTGACCAATCCAAGCGGATCAGCCCTTTGTGCAATGGGGTCTCGACTTCATAGGCATGATCAATCCACCTTCAAGCGCTGGACATAAATGGGTGCTGACAGCTACAGATTACTTCACCAGATGGACAGAAGCTGTCACGCTTAAGGAATCAACTGAGGCAGTCATCCTTGACTTTCTCGAGGGTTTAGTCACAAGGTTTGGCGTTCCTCAAACCATTATCTCTGATAATGCAAAGGCCTTCCTTGGTGCTAAAATCACTGATTGGGCTCTAAGTCTGGGCATTTACCTGAAAACTCTTCCAAATATTACCCTCAGGGCAATGGTCTAACAGAATCAACAAACAAGAACCTGATCAGAATCATGAAGTGCACAATGAACATCAGCCAAAGACAGTGGCATACAAAGGTCTTGTGCGCGCTCTGGGTAGATAGAATCACAGTCAAAAAGGCAATAGGAACTTCACCTTACAAGCTTGTCTATGGCAAGGAGGCTTCCCTTCCTTTGACACTAGAACTAAATTCATTGGTGCTTTCCCAGCAGCTGGAATTTGAGGCGTGGATCAGAGAGAAATCAGGATGGCAGAGCTGGTTCATCTTGAAGAACTCAGAAACTCTGCCATGATCAAGCTAGAACAACATCAGCAAGCAACAAAGAAATGGTTTGACAGAAAGGCTAGGCCTCAAGCTTTCAAAGTTGGGGACCTGGTTCTAAAATGGGATGCTGACAGAGCTAAACCAGGGCATCATTCAAATTTTGATGCACTTTTGAGTGGCTCATACATCATCAAGTCCTACAAATAAGCTAACTCTTTCGAGTTAACTCATCCGTATGGAAGCACGCTGCAAATCCCAGTAAATGGGATCTATCTCAAACCCTTCCATTAGGTTTGTTGCATCATGTTGTATATATTAAGTAGTTTCAATTCCTCCAAGTGTGCTCCATGCACATTGTTTGTTTGTACATAGTTCTTTCCTCTCGCGTGCTTCCTGCGTGTGCTCTTTTGTTACTTCCAGAGTGCAGAGCTTCTCTCAGCAGTTGTGAGATTCAGAACAGAGTGCAGAAATGATTCTCAAGTGATCACAGGGGAATTTTCATGATTGAACAAGCAGACTCCATGCCCAATGGATGCTTCAGGCTACTGATCTCTTTCATCTAGCAGGTAGATGGCCCAAAAGTTTCCAAAACTGTTATCCAAATAACTTTCCTAGTGATTTGGATAACTTGCATACACATTCTGGCCCTAAGTTATTCATTGAAGAATTGCACGCTCAAAATCATTTGGCACATTCCCTTGGTCACAGTTTACCTGCGCGCCCCTTTCCTTTTCTCCTTCCACTTCTCCCTTGCGCCCACCTTCCGCGCGTTCACCTTCTTCCTAGTCAGTTTCTTCCCATCCCACGCACCTCACACTTACTACTAAGTCCTTGGCCCTTCACGCACCGCACCCATTACTTTGTAATAGTTGCACCTTAACCATATGTTCTCTGCTCACCAGTTTGCTTCATCTCCCCACACACATCACGTGTGCCCCCTCTGTGCCTTCCTCTGTTTTCTCTGTGCACCCTTCCCTCATGCCCTTTTGTGCCAGATCATCTTTTGACATGCTTAAGTGTGTCATGCGTAACCAGTCAAAGTATGCCAATAGGGTAGTGAATCCTTGCAACAAATCAATGATTGACATGTGGAAGAAATGACAAATAGTTGTACATTTGGCCACCATATCAACCAATCAACATGCATGCCACGTGTTTTGTGTGTGCTGATGACTCTGACATCTTCTGACAGCCATATCTTCTGCTACAGAGCTCAGATCGGCACGCGCCTGGACTTGTCAGAGAGCTGCTGACATCAACTATAGTGCCAAAAATTCAAAATTCAAATTCTGGTGGATCTGGTAGGTGAGAAATGGGAAAACATCTTTCTGAACATTGATGAGTAGATCTGATTGCTCCAACCACCCAATTTGGTATGATCCACCCTCCTTTGTCTTCAACATGTCAAACAGGCATGGGGAAGCGTATTTCACAAATTTCAAATTGAATTTATAGACATTGAATTCTTCTTGTTTGTGTTTATGTTGCAAATTCAGGTTTTTCCTCCTTTTCCCAATTTCCTTCATGGATTCATCTATAAATGTAAGAGCAAGGCTCATTTGTTATGTTGGACACTCTGGATCCTTACGTGTTTTGCGAAGGACTTCATATTTTCTGTATTTTGAGTTGCAGACCTCTATGTTTGGCTCTTGCATGTGGATATCGGCCTCCTTCATCATTGTAACAGTTATGTGCATTTCTGGAAGTAATAGAAGCATTTTTTTGTGACTATTCTCTGTCCTAACGTGTTTACATTCCTTCTTCTTGCCTTTTCTTTTGCATTGTGTGTTGGTTGTGCTACTTCAGGTCCCCTGCAGTTCCATATTTGGTTGTGTTCCATGAGAACGATTTGGTGAATGCGTATTTCACTGTGCTACTCGTGCCTAGCCTCCTTTCATGCATTCCCTATCATTCTCACTCAGAACAGATAGTGTTCATCCCTCTTTTCTGGTGCTATCACCTTTTAGTGTAGTTTACTTCATGTTATCCTTCTTTCCCTGGTCCCTTGGCATTCTTAGCTTAGTTTCCCCTTTCAGCACTAGGAGTAGCAGTAGCAGTAGTAGAAATAGATAGAGGAACCGGCCTTCTCCAGAGATCCATCCCAAGCTCACAAGGTCCCACAACTTGGGGATGGTTCCATTGTGGTCTCAAACACCTCGGCCCTTCCAAGATCTGCAAAGGAGAAATTTATGATGGAATGGACCTCATGCTTGAAAAAATAAAAGAGCTCATATAAAACAAAGAGTAAACCCCTGAGGAAAACTTCTATGATGAATTTAAGAGTTTAGTCATGAGGGGAACTAAAATGAGCACCTTATTGCATCTACTTTCCTATGCACAAAATTCCAAAGATTATAGCAATTAAATGGTTGGGTTACCTAATAGGCAACCACTATTTGATGACCAAGAAGTTGCAAATGGAACTAGGGTAGCATTTAGGATGTTTCATAATCCATCTGTAGCTAGTGTGGTCTGCAATGAAATGGGGATGTTTATATCTTCAAAAGGTAGCATGGGAGAAATATAACTTTTTTGTGGAAAGTACAACATGACTTCAATCAAGTAGTGGTATGTACATGACCATGATGTCAACTACCTATGATCTGTTGCCAATAATATTCTCGCATAGGTATAAAATTTATCTAAAATCTTTTTGTTTATCAATTAAAATTTAAGATATTAACACACATTTTTGTATAATATTAACATTTTTTTGTAACAGGAGGCTAGTAATTATTAAACAAAGATAAATGGATTACATATCCCTTCATCCACTATGTTAAACAAAACAAGTTAGCATCTAAGAAGGCTAAGGATTTGGTATATGTACATTCCAATTTATGCTTTCTAACTCGCAAGATTAAAAACTTTACTAAAGGTCCTAACAAACTTTGGATATTCATCATGAGACTATTGACTTTAATACTTCCCATATTACTTTCACCCAACTTTCACTACTTGGTATTCATGATGAAAATCCATGGAATTTTACACAAGGATTGGATAGTTGACCTAGTATGTAATGTCCCTTTCTAGATCTGAAACTGAGAAATAAGAAACAACCCCAATCCCACTTGAGAGTAGTCTGATTTTTATAACAGTAGAGCTAAAAATATCAGAAGCCCTAGAAGCAAACTGTATAGGGACTTCAATTCATCATACAACCATGTAATAACCGCTGAAAATGCTTCTAAATAAATAATCCAATCACAACATAATTTATCAATCCAATTTACATCAACGAAATGGAAAAAACAAGTGATTACACCCAACTGCTATAAATCTTATGACAGCGGCAGTGCAGCCACAACTAAGGGCTGGAAATAGCTCTTAGATAACTCCTATACAGTTCGCCCCACTTGGAAAAGCTGAATTATTGGCTTAATATGCAAAAAAATGATTGCTTCCACCTTTACAAATTAGTACAAGTCAATCCATGCAAAAATCAAACCATACATCCATAAAAACACCTACAAAATGCTCGTGATGCAAGTCACCTAGGGCTAGATAAAAAGATACCAGCTCCAAATACCTTGAGATATTCAATGATTCCAAGTATCCTTGTTTGAGGGTTTCGTCCCCAAGGCAAGTTCCGCCATCAAGGGTTTTCGTCCTTGAAGGGATCTCAAACAAGGGTTTTCGTCCTTGATGAGAGAGATAGGAAAGGTACAACCTTTACCAAGAAGAAATAATGAGATTCAACATATGACATAATGGCCAAACATCCTCCTTTTATAACATAAGGGGTGCCACATCATAACTTATGGCCAACCTTTTAATATTAGAGTCTATTTCTAATTCAAGCATTTATGCTCACAAAAACAACTAAGTAATTTATTTCATCTATTGGAGCACTACGTATCCAATAGGAATACAACATAAAAAGTGTATTATTTCCTAAAACTAATCCAAATATCTTCAAACAACTTTCCTCTAGCTCCAAACCCTTATTCCCACGAGGAAGGAATGGGATAAGGTCTTCCGTTTCTGCTCATGGCCGAAAAGGGGCATGACTTAGTGCCAATAGAAGTAGAGCTGTTAGTGACATTCATAGAGTTGATTTTGAGGAAAATCTAGATGATATATTCTAGAATCTAGATTGTAATCATGTATATATGAACATTGAAGTAAGTTGAATGTTTTGAACTTTCATGAATACAAAGTGTTTTAAGCATTTTATCTTTTATGGCCTAAAAATGAGTATCATGCATTTTTTAATATATATTTATATTTTCTAATTTTTAACAATTTATTAAATGGGTGTTTCCCTACTGTTTCGTACCTAAGGTTTTTTTTTTTAATTGATGTTTCAATGTTTTGAAACTGAACCCGTACTCGTTTCTTGGCAACTTAGAAATTATGAGATGTGACTCTGGTGCAAAAAGCCCATTCAATTTATTTTGCGAGGGACACTTTATAGTTGGGACGATTAAGTGGTTAGGAATAAAATGAACTACTTAAATGTTACATAGGGAAATGCTACCGATTTGTTTGCTCATTGTTTGTACAAACATTACTATCAATTATTCCAAAGTATGAACATGAAGGTGAAAAGTCATTGATGTACACATCAAGCAATTTGGCCAATGATCCTAAAGCAGTCAAGACTATTTTAGAGATTTGGAACAGAAACAAACTGTTACATATGTGAAAATAATCTAGAATGTGAGGATGGCAACTAGGGTGATGTCATACCCCTAGTCAGGAAGAAAGCGACTTTACAGCCACAAGGAGCAACAATGAAAGACATCAAACCAATGTGCCACCTTCAACTCAAACGACCATCGTATCTCCGAAGGCATGAAGTAGAGCAGTGTCAACCAAATCAAGTAATTCTTATATTTGTTGTCCATGATTTGTTTAAAAAATCAAATCCTTATGTAACAAAGCAAACATTGGATGCTGAGAAAAGAATAAATCTCTACGGATTTTTTTAAATACTTTGGAAGACAACACGTCCCAAAATAAAATTTGATACCCATTAGGTCAAGAAATTATTGTGAACAATCGAGGGGTATGGAAGATGACTTGGATGTAGAGGATCCCTCATAACAAAGAGGGATTAAGGATGTGGAGGAACTTGAGGAAAGGGAAGAGTTTAATATGATCATGTTAGCATTTGAGGAACCAAAACATTTGGAGGCTAGAAGGGATGACATGGAGCATGGAAATGACATTGTACAAAACCTTGTGAGAATCATGAAAAATGAGGTACCATTAAGAAAATGTCTCAAGGAAGTTGTTAATTCTATAATGAGATTGAAAAAAGACCCTTAGCCTATTTTCATTACTTTTTGTCAGCTAAAAGGGAGAGGTCGTCCCTCTTTAAGAGGGAAAAGCAAATGTTAAAAAAAAATAAAGAGGCCTACATGGAGTGCTCCACAAAGAAAGGGAAGAAAAGGCTATAAAAGCAAATGTTGAGGCCCATTGTAATGATCATCTTGTGAATTATATACTTCTTTCATAAAAATTGGAACATTGAGCTCTCATTTTCACCCTTTGAGGACAAAAACCCTCATTGGATCTTATTGGGGAAGAAAACCCTCAATAGTCACAACACTTGGGGGCGGAAACCCTCATTTGTTGCATTGGTGACTTCATCTGGGAGTCACATTAGAGCTTCAAAATTCAAAATTTCCGAACGGCAAGGGTTTTTATCAGTGTTAGGGCACACATTTCAGCTAGGGCACACTTTTTTGGGGCTGCCACATTCGTTTTCAGCTTGATCTACTCATTTGGAGATTTCGGGATCACTTTTCAGTGGATTTTCGTGGTTGGAAAAATCTGATTTTAATTGAATTGGATAGCTAATATTTTGTGGTCAATTTAAGCTATCGTTTGCATTTTTTCTCCAAGAATTTATGAAGTTACGGAATTTTGAAGGTTCGGTTGTTTTTTAGCATTAATTAATTTTAGCAGTTTGCACTTTATGGTTGAAGCAATTATTTTGCATGATTTATTTATGTTGATGTATTTCTAAACATTTGTGTGGTTATGGCAAAAATCTGAATTTACCCCAAGTCGCTTGGGGTTTGGTGGACCTAAAATAGTTTTTTCATAAAATTTAGTTTACTATCAATTGGGGTTTGTATTATTTTTTGGTTTTTCAGTTTTAGCCCGGAAAAGGACATTACAGTGGTATTAGAGCTTCGGTCTTCCCAACCTAAGGGTTTTCATGCAAGAATATAAAATGGCTAATAGAATTTTTGTTGATATTAGATTTGAAAGGCTTGCCTAGGGCAAGAAATATTGGCCAATAAAATGGCTCAACTGATCTATACCCTTCAAGATCCGAATGGTGGAAGGAGCTCTTAAAAGGAAGTCAATAATATTCAGCCATCCAAAGTGGACAACAATGCTACATGGTATGAGTATAGAGCTCTTTCAAAGAGATTTGTGATGCCATGTCATTTTTTTATTTCATGGGAGTAAGCAAGGGAAGATCAAGGCCCAAACCTAGGTCATGACCTACACAAGAAGAAAAAGAAAAATCAGATCTGCAAGAGGGCTTTGAGGAGGAGTCCCAAGAAGACCATGTTAAAGGACATGGAGAGGTGTTGCTAAATGAAAAACCAAAAAGGGTTTTTGATGCAGCAGTATCTCCATAGAAAGAGGAAAAACTACCTATCATTTTCCCTAAGGACAAGTCCATGATTGATTTTCAAACAGAAGTATGGAGGGCCAAGGGTTTGATGAAATCTCGAAGCACAAGCCTAGGGAAGAGAAGAAAGCCATGAAGCACGAGTTGAAAGGTAAAAATCCTTCAATATTTAATGATGATTCATTGATTTTTTAATGATGGCATGTAGCAGAAAAATGGAGAAGGAAAACCAGATTTGCATGACATATATGAAGATGACATTATGGAAGGGTATGTCCATGAAGGAAGGGCACTCCCGGTTCGTCATAATTACTTTCAATTCGCTGGAATTTCTCAAACAACAGTCAATGAGGGGCAGATTAAGGCAGTTTATAACCTTGGAGAGAGTTATGATGATGTTCCAAACAAGTACCAACAAAATAAGGGTGAGCTCCTTGTTGGCAGCACAAGCTATGATAGAAATGATCACATTTTATCTCCTCCTATATCGCTGCCATACTTGTGCCATTATGGGCAGCTTGTTGAAAAGAATGATCATATGTCATGTTTGATGCAACATAATATTATTGGTAATAATGTGAATAACTCATTGAGTAACACAGGGCACATAGATCTTTTTCTGCAAGTTTAAGGTTATGTGAACATAAAAGTTTGGGTTCCGGTTGATCCTTTGAATTTTAAGAAAGAGGAAGTCCTTGTTGAATTCAATATTGCTACTCTATGCATATGGTTAAAATAAAAATTTATGAAGGATTGTTTTGAACTTGTTATAGTTGTGAAAGATTTATTGTTGGGGTGTTCCTCCAAGGCAAGGATATCAAGATAATCAAAGTTTCTACACCCAAGAGGAGGTAAAATATACAATTCTATTTTCAAAACAGCAATCAAGACATAAGGGTTTTGAGTTCCCAAGTGATAAGCATGCTAGAGTAAATGTTGAAATAGTAATTGTTGTTTATGAAGATGAGCAAGATGGATGCTATCTTGCTTCCCAAAGAATCATCACCCAGCCGGACATGAAAGGTATGGTTGTGAGTTGTAAACATGTTGAATTTCAGATTTCTGAGCATGTTATCATAAGATTTTGTATTACTATCATAGACATTTCCAGCTTGTCTAGAATCTTATCTGCTATCAGACAAAATAGGACAGCCATGAGAGGGGATAGTTTCCACACTTTTGAGGTATTTTCAGTCATCAACAAAGTGTTTCCAACCCCCACTATGTTGTTTTTACAAGATTTCATGAGGGATATTCAGTATGACAACAGCTGTACTTATTTTTCACTTATTGTACATGCAATTTCCAGCCCCTTTCTATTGTTGTTATCGTTGTAGAAGAATTTCCAACCATTCGGTTGAAGGGTGCTAACAATAGCAAAGTGCTTACAACTATCATAGGATGTTTTCCATCTACCTTCATTCTGATTTTTGAGGGAAGAATGCGTGATTACAGCTATGTTTGGGGCAGCATGACTAAGTTTTTGGACAGACATCACTTGTATGAAGTTTGTGAGAAGTTTGCAAGCAAAAGGAGTTGGCCATCATATCTACAAGGCATGAAATGAAGAAGAGAAATCTTGTTTTCTCTAATAAATTTGTTCCATGTGCAAATATGGGTGTGATGAACGAAGAGGAGCTGATTTTTTTGTTTTTCCAAACAAATGAAGGAGCAAATAACATTACAGCTATAGCAGAAATTGACATCATGAAGAATGTCAAATTTATGGTCACATGTGATCACCCTTTGCAAGGAGATGAAGCCTCTTCCATACTTGGATTGAAACGGAAAAGATTGGAGACATTGAAGAGGAAAAGGGCAGCAGCGAGTATGCAGCCCGAAATTCCTTATTGGCAACCACAAATCATCAATTTTGGAAGCAAAAGAGTTCTCTACAGCAAGGTGACTTTCTTGTGTGGTACACATTGGGAAAACCTTGCACAATGCTTCCTAGTTCGTCTTGGAGAGTAGAGCACCAATGGAGATTGGTGAATGGTGAGTTTCAAAGGGAAATCCACTCGAAAATCAGAGCACCACAGCAAAGATAAGGTATGATGACTCGTAATTTGGTTATTTTTGCAAAAAAGCTCCAGCCAAGCATAGGAGAAATAAGGGGTGATGATCGGTTACTCTCAAGTGTTAGAAGAAGCATCCTTGTGACAGCTATGAGCCCATTTGTACTCAATAGCATTATTGACATCATTTTTGGCAGCTCTCATTATTTTTCAGTTGCATTCATGCATGTGATTAGAGGGTGTTCTTCCACCATAGTTGACAAGGGTGAGATGGAAGGAGAAGAGGTCCCATTGGGAAATGCTTTTTTTGGTCAAGTTCTTGAGCATTTTTCAGGTTTTTTCCCTTTGTTTGAGCTTGTAGCTGGCTGAAAAGTGTTTTGTATAGCTGAGTGTACAAGGGAAGAAATTGTTACAGCTATTTTTTAGGACAAAATTGGGACAACTGGTTTTTTCTTCAAGGCAGACAAAATTTCATGGGCTGTCAAGGGACTTCAATGAAGATAGGGGCAGCCATTGCATAAGTTTGTTTTTGCAAAAGTTCTCTCACTTGACAGGCATGGGAGCTAGATTATGGGAGTACTACATCATGTTCTTTCACTTTGGCACATTGGCACTTGGGTATGAGAGCTTGCATTTGCTTGAGGGCAAGCAAATTTGGGGAGGACTATAATGTCCCCTTTTCTAAATTAAAAATAATCAATAATATTTAAAGTTGGGCCCAACCAATTCTTCATTTTGGGACAACTTAATAATATTATTTATAAAATAAAAGGTATTTTTAAATACTAAAGTAAAAGCCCTTAGCCTATTTTCATTATTTCCAGTCGGCTAAAAGGGAGAGGTCGTCCCTCTTTAAAAGGGAAAAAGAAAATGTTAAAAAAGAAATAAAGATGCCTACATGGAGTGCTGCACAAAGAAAGGAAAGAAAAGGCTAGAAAAGCAAATGTTGGGGCTCATTGTAATCATCTTGTGAATTATATACTTCTCTTTTGGAAATTGGAGCATTGAGCTCTCATTTTCACCCTTTAAGGACGGAAACCCTCATTGGATCCTATTGAGGATGAAAACCCTCAATAATCACAACACTTGGGGATGGGAACCCTCATTTGTTGCATTGGTGACTTCATTCGGGAGTCACATTGGAGCTTCAAAATTCAGAATTTCAGAACAAAAAGAGTTTGTATCAGTGCTAGGGCACACATTCCAACTAGGGCACACTTTTGTGGGGCTGCCACATTCATTTCCATCTTGATCTACCCATTTGGATATTTTGGGATCACTTGTTAGTGGGTTTTTGTGGTCGGAAAAATCTGATTCTAATTTTATTGGATAACTGCTATGTTTGTGGTCGATTTGAGCTATCATTTGCATTTTTCCTCCAAGTATTTATGAAGTTATAAAATATTGAAGTTTCAGTTGTTTTTGAGCATTAATTAATTTCAGCAGTCAACACTTTATGGTTGAAGCAATTATTTTGCATGATTTTATCAAGGGTTTTATGTTGATTTATTTTTAAAAATTTGTGTGTGGGGAAGGCAAATATCTGAATTTAGCCTAAGGTCGCTTGGGGTTTGGTGGACCTAAAACAAGTCGCTACCCGAGTTTGTGCATAAAATTCAGTTTCCTATCAATTGGGGTTTGTGCTATTTCCTTGATTTTTAGTTTCAGCCCAGAAAGGGACATTACATCAGGAGGGCAAATATTGGCGTTGACGTGGAGAAGTTGTTAGGTCATGGTGAGTAGTAGCACTGAAGAAGACTAAGCACCGAGGAAAACTGTAAATGTGAAAAACCTACAAAATAATGTGACGGATTACAAATTTTATAGCACTTATTACCTTTAAAAAAGCTAATAGTTTATAGTTATTACTTCATGGATTACCTCTAAAATACTTGTTGCGTGAGGGCTTACTTATATAGGTAATGTGATGGATTAGTTATGGCTATTAATAAAATAGATTTTAATTTTAATTTTTATAAATAGCTATAAACTATTACGTATTACTTGTGAAGTAATCATAATTACTTAAATGGCATTTTTAATGAACTATTACTTAAATGATTTTTTAAGGATTTAATAGTTTATAGTGATAAGTAATTAATTTTACAGTTAAAAGGCAAAGTTTATAATTTGATGTAAGATGTTTTATTACTTTATATTTATAATAAATATAAGATGGCAAACAATGTAGATTACTTTATAAATAGGATATTATGCATATTTTTTATATACACACACACATTTTTTATAATATATTGTATGGGCATTTCTGTGTCGTTTCGTATCAAAACATTTTTTGAAAATTAGCATTTCTGCATTTCGAACCCGTACCCATTTCCAATTCCTGACATCATAGTTTATTCCTCGAGCTATATATGTTCTATGTGGGTGGCATAATAACCACCTAACAAACTAACTAGTAGGTTTGAATTATAATTAGTTAAACATATCCCCTTAATAAGCACTAACCAAACTTGGTTTATTTACTTCACAAAGTGCAAAACCGATACTATGGTGTAATTATTCCTAACATCCCTCTCTCCTCTTCTCCCCTCCCCCATGTTATTACATCATAACCATAGAATGGAAGAGAATACACATTGTTAATCTTTTCCTATGAAGTAGGACATACACACAATTCAACATAATGACGCCCAAAAGATGAACAAGGACACTAATTAGTTCATCGAGAAACATCAAAACACATGGACTAGGACACTCTTTAGTCCATGCATACACTAGTATGAAAAAAAGACATACTCAATTGTCTGTACAAATATCTTTGTGAATAGGGACACACACAACTATCCACAATGGATTAATACACACACCTATGTAAATAGGGACACAGCCAACTGTACACAATAAAACATTGTGTAGGATTGGGCCTCACACTTTTATAAGCATGGACATGCTTGACTATTTTTAAATAGGGACATACTCTACCATTTGCCACACAGTTGTGGGAACTGGCTTCGCTAAACAACTACAAAAGCAATAGTGGGTTTGGGCATCACTAAACAATTACAAAATCAATAGTGATTCTAGGTCTCACTGTGCGCTGGGAATTGGTGACGATTATGAGAGAGATTTGTACAAAAAAATCGCCAGTTGATAATAATATTTGCTATATTATTAATTCAATACAACACTCGTATATAGGAGTTACAATTTCGATATTCGATGAGGTTTCTCTAACAACTCCTCCCTGAATAATCTCCCCATTCCTATATTAATGAGTTGGTTTATTAACCAAATCTCACGTACAACAATATATTATTATATGTGAGTACTAATGTATATTCCTAACATCCCCCCCCCCCTTAGTTTGAACATGGGAGAAAAACAATCACACTTTCTTTGCAACTTGTCGCCCGTGGGTGCTCATGACCTAGATGGTTTTACAGGACAACCAACAACCTTCAAGGATGGTTTTACTAGACAACCACAACCAACAAGGATGGTTTTTCAAGACAGCCAACACTCTCAACAAGGATGGTTTTTCAAGTGGTTTACCGACAACCATAACAAAGGATGGTTTTACAGGACAACCAACAACCCAAATATCATGATGTTGCTCTTTCCTTGTGCTTTCATCTATCCACTATGTTTCTCCTTCAGGGAATTATGTAGTAAACAATGCTCCTTATTTACAAATTTGAATAGGAATGATCTTCAAACATATCACAAAAATCAACTGGAAACATGAAACAGAAACATACTACAAAACAAGTACCATGAAACTGAAGCACACACTGAAAGCAAACTCACACCAAAAAATGCCACCACAAATCCGCGCAGCCCCGTCAATGGTGACTGACGAGAGGTCGTTGATCGACCTCCAACCTCCTGTGCCTCCATTCTTCAATAGACATGTTGCTTACTCAACAAATGTGATTTGAAGCATTAAACTTTTTAGATCCGCATGGAGGTTTGATATCAAGGCTTAATCAATTATTGTCTCATATGATTAAATCGTTTGTAGGCAAGTCTTTATAGCTAATGCTATATAAATATTTTCAGGGTCTCATTATTGAGTCCGTAGCTAATTGATTAAAAAGTGACTACATGGAAAAAAAACTTTTTATTTTAACCTACAAAACTATAACAAGGCTTACCAAAAAACATAAATAACACAAGCCATAATAAAAGTCTCAAATGATATCGATCTGGATTGCCTAGCTATATGTCCCAACTACGAGTAGTTAAATGGCATGACATGGTTAATGGTTGACTTCACATGTGCCTAACTCAAGATAATTATAATTATATGCAAATTGTTCCGACTCTTCAGCAGTTGCCAAGAGCTAGAGAAACGTCAATGTGAAATGTGCCCAGATATAGAGCAATGAATGCAATGTGCGAGGATTGGAGATGACGTGCAATGTATAGAGATATGGATCAGTCGATGTTACTTGAAAATTATATGTCCAAGGCCTTACAAATGAATCATCTGTCTTAGTACGATTGCAACACTGACAGATCAACAGTGGCCGCTTACCAGATAATAAAAGTGGCGATGTTACTTGATAACTTCTTTAGCTTGGATCATGCTGCTTGCAAATCATATAAAGTTGGAAATCAACAGATATCTGAAGAAATAGAACCACAATTCCAGGGATTTGAAGAAGGAGAAGCCGATCCGGATGCAAAATACAATTCCTGAGATGAGATCGAATACATTACTCAGCGGAGACCCACACAACAAAGAACAGCTGGAATATTTTTGCAACAAAAATCCATGTGAATGGTTGTGTAGATTGGGATTCAATGCATGCTGGTAGATGTGATGGCGCGTGAAGTAAGAAGACGGGAATAGACAAAAAACTCAAGTGCACCCACCAAAACACTTGAAAGCTGTTTGAAAGGGAAATGGTAAGGGCCACAGAATGAAGCACGTTCCAGGTACTTAGGCTGAATAGTAGGTGATGACCATACTCAATAATATAATCCTATCCAGCTTTCAAGGCCTCAACTTTAACGGAAAAAATAATTCCCGGTGTAATTCCTCCAACAATAGGCCAAAACTGAAAATTAGATACGATATGTTCCTACAATAGAGAGTGCGTCTTCGAATGCACAATGGACCAACAGATCTGTGTTTGCAACCACATACTTGATATCAAACCTCCATGCGGATCTAACGGCGTTACCTTAACATTAGTAAATAAAACATATGCTAAACAAGTCTAAAATCATCTCGCAAGGACAATCTCAGACTTTCATTTATAGGAGCAATCAAGTATGTTGAATTGCCCCTTAGAAATTAGATCATCTTGCTCTGGTACCAAATCACGATTATGAGAGAGATTTGTACAAAGAAATCACCGGTTGATAATAATATTTGCTCTATTATTAATTCAATACAACACTAATATATAGGAGTTACAATTTCGATATTCAAGGAGGTTGCTTTAACAACTCCCAAAATAATCTCCCCATTCCTATATTAATGAGTTGGTTTATTAACCAAATCTCACGTACAACAATATACTATTATATGTGAGTACTAATGTATATTTCTAACAATTGGACCACATTAAACAATGCCATCTCATATGTAGCAAGAGCATGATTTTTTTCATCACCTTCACTAGTGATCACCATTTTCATCTTTCATTTGAACAACTTCTGCTTTATAATCTTGTCCACAATGTTGGTTTCCTAAATGTGGAAATCCTTGTCATTTAAAGTAGATGGTTCGTGATAAAACTGTGTGCATGGTTTTTTAATCAATGTTTTGGATCATGCTGAATGATCCATCATGATTCTGTTCCCATTTTGATGATGGATCACTTGGGGTGATCTGAAAAGTTGATTCAAAAACCATGCACACAGTTTTATCTAGAACCATATACCCTAAACCTTATAGACTGAAAACACTGTCCCTGTTATCCTTGTCATTATTTTTCCCGTTAGATGTTTTCTCCAAGGGAAAAAGCTTTCCACCCTCGATAAAAAAAATGCTTGCAAGGGTGTCAGATACCACCGATAATGCACACATTTACAGAATTTTTCTTTTGGGTTCAGTAAGAGAATTTTTAGTGAACCTTTTACGGAAAAACAATTAAATTTTACTTTTTGTGAGAGCTGAAGAACTCATATATATAGCACTTTACAATACTATCTTGCACATGCTGAAAAAATTTGACTAGAAAATTCAACTCGTATCAAAACTTAAGGAATTAATTTGATCCACAGCCTTTTAGGCAAAATATTTAATTCAGTTTATAAAGCTTATATTTTATAAAAATCTAAAACTTTAAAATATATGCAGCCCTAAATTTTGACAAGATAAAACTTTATAGTAAAATAGAGTCTATAACAAAAAAATCTTTTGCAAATGTCATTGCTGTGCTTCTTTACTCATAACCCTCAATTCCTTCCTCTGTTTGGTTCCTCATTGATAAACTGGTGTTTTTTTCATTTGGATGCCTCTTCATTTGCAGGTGCCTCTGATCATGCCATCTTCAGATGCATGTATACACTTTACTAGGTGCCTCTATTTTTTGGGTTTGTAGGGTGCTTATTTCACCTTGGATGCCTCCCCTTCCTGCTTTTCTTTTAATATTAGCTGCACGTCTTCAGCAAATATTTTCAGATCAGACACCACAATGATTTACAGCACAAGAAAGAAACCGCTGTACTCAGTGCCCAATAGGTCCAGCCCACATTAAACAATTATGCACACCGAAAAATCATCTTATAGACTTCTGAGTTTTGTGGCATCAAGGTGGCTCTGATACCATATAAGATTAAATTATGGCCCATTGAGGCCTGTGGCTTCAAGGTGGCTCTGATACCATATAAAATTAATCATGGACCATGTATATTATATTACACTAGCCTGTATTTATAACCAGACAAATTGTACATCACAGGAACAACCCAAATCCTCAAATAGCCTAGATGTAACAAGCTATCAATATGCTAACTATATGCTAATAATATTCTAGCAAAATCTAATATATCTAACATGAACACTACCCAACATCCTTGTCTAGTCTCTGTAAACCAAGACCCAATGTTAAGCCATTACTGGAGAGAGGTTTCACTCGAGAATCATTGAGAAAGACAAGATCTCGTTGTGTCACAACATCCTAGGTAGTTTGTGGAGAGTATGGCAGTGCATCACTATAATTCCAGCAGGGCATAGAAAGACTGCCATGGCCTAGTGGGACTTATGAGTGCCATCATGTGGTTAACCAAGGACATGACCTCCTTGACAGGGAGGGAATCATAAACCATTGTCTTGCAATTGCACTTTCTTGAGCACTTATTACATTTCTTTCCACGCACGAACCATTTAGAGTTCCTCCAATTGAATTTCAGCTGATCTTTATCCAAATAAACCTTCTTGGGAAGGAAGAAAAAAATATTTTGGGCTCCAAGGCTCACAATTGCTCAACAAACTGAATAGGAATGATATTATTATTATAGATAACCAAAATCATTGCATTTGTGGTGTCTATGGTATGTTACTTAAATATCATGCAAGATTCAAAATGAGCACTCTTTCTTAGCTTAATAGTATACACCTCTAGTTTTGTGGCTATTAACAACACCATAAACCCAAGTCCAATTATGTTATTTTCTACACCAGTAATGTCGATTATCAAAAGTAAAAGCTAAACTTTTCATAGATATAAAGCGATGGATGGTTCATTCCAAGTTAAGCTTCACTCTAGCTATTACAGCAATCTATCTATTGAATAGAAATTTACAGTTTTAGCTTAAGAAATCCATCTTTCATTCATGAAAGAAAAGGATAACATAATCATAACATAGTCAATGAACCCCAAACCTTAGAAGCTATCCTCAAAGGCAATGGTATAAAAGACTACAGATTTAAAATGCTAATTTAACATCAGCTTATAATATGTCGTGATTCTTATACCTCTCCTATACGACCCATTGCTTGGGAATCTGATGATATTATACTAATTGCTCCCATATCGTGCAAAATATCCTCTGCAGCTATTGTTCCTCCTCGTATGCGTGACTCAGAAAATTTTACATCTTCTTCATTCTCTTTGTTCAAGTGATGACATACCATCTGAATTAAAGAGGAAAACATAAAGCTGAGTGTTTACCTAGATGCGTCTCTTTGCACTTTTTCAACTATTGAATTTCAAGGAAAATGAAAATAATTCATAGAATAAAGACTTATAAATGTCAATTTCTATAAGATTGATTATGAAAAATACCAGCATGTCAAGATGTTCATCTATAGTGTTGTGAGTGAATGGTTTTGTAGGATTTGTTGAGGATGGTATAACATTTATCAAGCCACAAACTTTGATAATATCTGGAGCATGGCCACCACCTGCGCCTTCACTATTGAAATAAAAGTATATTTTATCTGAATATTGACAAATCAAATTATACAACACCCTCGAATGATACTAATTATAAATAAAATTGTATATAAGTATTTATGAACTTATGTGAAGAAGTAAACAATAACTCATTAAGAAGTTGTAGATTCTAGGTTAGTTGTGGCACCACCAGAATATTTGCAAAATTTGTATTGTTACATAAATATCTATAAAACAAATTAAAATGTTAATGTCAAAAATGCTTTTTCCTTCTCTTAAAATAGGCCCATCTATGAAGTTCAAGGACCTCAAATAATTGCCACAGAATTCTACTTTGAATTTTAGTGATCTGATCCCTGACTTGTTGAGTGCTTGGAAGGATGTAAAGGATATACATGAGTGTAGCTTTGCAACATCGCTTGCAGAAGTTGAATGCAAAGAAAGACAGAAATGATTCCTATATATTTCATCAAAGTTGATTGATTTACCTTTATATGTGTTGATGGTGTAGCTTTCCCCATCTTTGAACAAATGGTACTTGTTGGTTCTTCTCATGAGGACAGCATTTCTCACATACATATATTGGCTCCCAAATACTACACCATAAACATCAAGAGGAAAGACATATACTACAACCTCATCAACGAAATGCTCATATTTACCAAACTTAACTTTGCATTATTTGGTAATCTTTGTCCCGACTGCTTGCTTCACCCAACACATTGACTAAGGATCAGGATGGCCATATGTTACCAACCCAAGATTGCCTAACAAGCCTCTAGAAATCAGATTCGGTTGTGAACAAGAACCAAAGAGAGCTTCAACTTTTATTTTCTTAATTTGAATCTTGACATGGAAGATGTCATGTCCCTTTTTGGCGACAAGTGGAAACGGAAGATCTTATCCCATTCCTTCCTCATGGGACTAAGGGTTTGGAGCTAGAGGAAAGTTGTCTAAAGATATTTGGATTAGTTTTAGGAAATATTGCAATTTTTATGTTGTATTCATATTGGATGACCTAGCGCTCCAATAGATGAAATGATATTACTTAGTTGTTGGTGAGGATATATGCTGAAATTAGAAACATACTTTAATATTATAAGGTAGGTCATAAGTTATGATGTAGTACCCCTTATGTTATAAAAGGAGGATGTTTGGCCATTGAGTCATTATGCGAATTTATTATCTTTTTGAAAAGATTGCTTGTGAAGCATCTCTCTTCCTCTACTAAGAACAAAAACCTTTAGAGAGTCTTGTGTGAGGACGAAACTCTTCACCAAGTCTAGGGAAGACTTCAACACCGGAGCCTCCAGCACTACTCCAACAACCCCATTGAGGGAACGTTTTGCTGCTATTATCTTTTATTTCAGCCCTATGTGCAAATTGCCCTAAGGTGTCATTTGGTCAATAATTGAAAATCTTTTCTATTAATTCTTGGTGTTAATGGATATTTGGCATTTTTCAAGTGGGAATGCGACCTACTTTTACGGTGTGTTTTGGCGTGTTTATTGGTTGTTCTGTGTGGAGCGACCCACCTAGGGGGAGCATTTCGGTACTTCATTGCAATAAATTTCATGAGTTTGAGGGTGGAATAATATTGCTTCATATTTTTAAAGGCTAGGTTCTAAAGTTTCATTACTTTTGGAGGAGTTTTGCCATTTTTCCAAGCTTGTTGAAGCTGGATGGTTGAGAGCTTCTGAAATTAATTATTACCAAGTTTCAATTCTTATTTTTAATAGTTGATTGTGTTTGTTGAGGGTTTCTTAATAATTTTGGTATAAGATTTGAGGGGTGTTAGCAAGGTTTAACCCCACTTTTGAGGGGTTTAACTTTCTCCAAAGAAGTTGCTGCCCTAGGAAGGGCCTAATTTTGCAGATTGCAGGTTTGATATCTGCCATCAACAGCTAGTTCCCTAATGTGATTTTTAAGTTTACATCTCAGACTTTTGATCATTTCTTGAGTCCCCCTAAAAAAGGATCACTACAGTGGTATCAGAGCATCATCCTCGCGATCCTCTGAAGCATGAAAACACAAAGAAGGGTAGTAGATGCCCTCGATAGGCTTACCCTAGCCATCCAAAATATGCAAGGTGGTGGTTCGCTCAAGGAGAAAAAGGATTTCAAGGATTGCCAAATTAACAGAAGAATATCACACTTTACCGGAAGAGATGTGTGATGCCCTTTCCTTTGAGGATTTCGCAGAAATAGAAAATTATAGAGTAGGAATTGGCACAAGGCATAATGCCCGAACCTCAACAAAGGACCATGGCATAAAGGTCTCGGTCGTAGAGGGAAGAAAACCCTCCATTGTGAAAAAGCAACTCTAAGAGGATGCAGCGGATCAACTACAAGGTGGGGAAGTCAAGATGAAATTCAAAGATACAACTTCCCTTTATAATAACCCTTCCGAGGGTGACAAAGGAGGAAGATATCTACCATGGTAAGGAGGAAGAGCCATTGCAACAGCTGCTTATGGTGATGGATAAGCTTTTAGGAGCCCTGGAAACACCCACTGCCATTGTCAAAGGTGATCCCTTGACTGATTTTCCTTGCAGCCCTATCAAAGCACACCAGATGATGAAGTGAATGTTGGAGATATTCCAAGCAATTCTCATACAATAATAGGAGATGGAGTTGTGGAGCAAGAAGATTTGGTGGTCAAGAGATCTACAGCCATGGCGCTAACACCCATTGTTGTTCTGGAGAGTCAACCTTACGAGGTAATTAATGATCATTGTTTGGTTAATACTGATGATATTTTAACATGTGATGAATTCATGGTTGAAAAGAAGAGATAATGAGCAACAAGGGGAAGAGAAAGGGATGGTTGGAACCCCATTTGCCAAATACACATGATGACAATAAGTTTGCTGGAATGTTTCTAAATAGCAGTCAATAAAGAGCAAAATGATAATGGATTAGACTTTGATAAGAGCTACGAAGACATTCTAAACACATATGAACAAGGTATGGAGATAGTGCAAAAGGGGAAAGCACCGATTGTAGAAGGAGCAAAGACAAAAGGAAATAAATATCTTGCTGATAGTCCAAGGAATAAACATATCTCAGATTTATTGTTCCCTAGTTTGTCATTACACGGGGCTAATCATCATAAACAGCTTGACACAAATATGGGCAAAATGGAGAGCACATTGAGTGGTAGGGTGTACTTACACCCTTTCAGGCAACCTCTAAGTTATGCATGCATCAAGACAAAGGTCACTTAATGCACAAGGACTGAAATTGGATTGATAAGAGGTAACCCTCTTCCCAAGGCCCACAGTATGCATGCAAAGGTAATTACTTCCTCTTTCTGTTTGATTTGTAATCAGTCTGATATACATGTGTTTGAGAGAAGAATTTGGGGTCACAATAATGGTTGTTGATGGTATTTCAAAAAGTCCTATAAGGTCAAGAAGATTGAAACAAACTCTCCATGAAGGACAAGATTACGGGAAAGCACTTGATGAGTTCGCTGGACTGTTCCAAACAGCAGTCAAAAGGAGGTCATTGCATGGAATTCACAGCCTTAACAAGAAACTAGAGGTTACCCAAGACAAGCACCAACAAATTTGGAAAGAATATAAGAAAGAAAAGATCCCATTCAGTGAAGAAATCATGCCAGTGAAGCATGTGGATTCAAACTCAGAAATTCTGGATCATAAGGACATCACAGACAGTCCAAAGTATGTGAATAATTCAATTATCTTGCTGGCACATTTGTCATTTCACGTATGTTGCCATCACGCACAGTTAGTTAGGAAGGATGTCTCATGTTTGTTGTGTCCTCCTATGACACCACTAGTGAGATATCATCACGATAAAGGTATGGGTGTTGTTATGAGACTTGAGAAAGGGAAAATCACTCATTTCAAAATCAGTACTTGGGGCAAATTCATGTTGGTATGTACCAGTGTAAGAGAAATGTCAAAAATCACTTTTGGGGAAGGTAAACCTAGTGGTTCTATTCTTAATGGATACTCCTTGCAGCCCTCTTTTGCTATGACATTGTTGCATTGGGGCCATCAAAAGAAGGATCACATTTCTGATTTTTCTATCAACAAGGGGCTGACCCACAGTTCTATGTATGAGAAAAAGGTAAGGAGGATAAGGAGAAAGGGCAGCATTCTTATTTTGATACATGACATACATACTTGGGTGAAGAGTCTTCTTCATGACCAAGAAGCCACCATACTTGCAACTCGTGGTACCATACATAATTTCATTGAAGGGGAATTTGCAAGAAGGATGGGGCTGACTACGATTGGTTACAACGGCTTCATGACCACCATAACAAAGGGGATAGCTCTCACTATTTCCATGGATAGGTACAAATTTTGCATTCAATTCTTTGTTTCAGCTGATATAGAATTGGTTCTTGGGATGCAAAGGATTTAATTTTTGGAGGAATTCATGGTAGCAAAGCAAGGAGAATTTCATCATTGTTCTCCTTTTCATATATCAGCTCATGGGAAGAACATAATTACAACTGGGCATGCACAAATTCGGCACGCAAATAAACTTACAAAGGGGGAATTTAAGTTGTTGATCATGATGGTGGAAGTTGACAAGGTTAAGCAAGGGGAATTGAAATCTATCCCTTACCAGTAGTCCAGGAAAGGTGGTTCATGGCAGAGATTGCAAACTCATGTTTGGCGACCAACATAATGGGAACGTGTAGAGAGGAAGTCAAAGATGCAAAAGAGATTTTCCTTTACCAGCTCTCCTATATTTTATTTTAGTCATCATCTATTCCCTTCCTAAAGGGAAATCGATTACTTACAGATGTGTCATTGATAGTATGTATGCATATCAGCCAAACAAAGAGAAAAGGAGGTTTGATAGGCACGAGAGGAAGCCGATCATCTTGCCTACCATGCATGAGGGAAGATAGACAGAAGATCATTTCTCCTTGAATAAGTTTGTCCCATGTGTAGATCTGAAAATAAAATAAGGTTGCAACTGATGACAGACCTTATTTCTAAAGTAAAGGAGGATGTTACGCCCTTAACCTATTGCTTGTATTAGAATATGAGTAGCCGACTTGTGGCTTACCATATCATTTTATTATATCATTTATACTTTCTCATGCTTAATAGGTCGGCCTTGGTGATGGCCATAGCATATGAATAGTATATATAGGGGATTATAGGTAGTATTTCATTATCATTTGAGCATTCGAATCTTATTATATGGTTTGGAGGTTGCCCCCTTGAAGTGGCGAAGCTATTCTAATTGCATATTGAGATCATTATTCTGAAATATTGTGTTATTTCGTGTTCTATTGTTGCTCTTAATCTGAATTATAATAGTAATTTCATTACAAGTGGTATCAGAGCTGCGATCTGGGCCGAAATTAGGGCAAAAACAATAATTTTTTGTTTCCGCCACATATTGTGAATCAGAGCGAATTGGTGGGAGATATTTTTACCAGACTTGCGAAGTATTTCAAGTAAGGTTCCCTGAAAATTTCAGAATTTTTTTAATTATTTTGCAAAGGTTATTACAAATTTAGGTTTTTCATAAAATCGCTCCTTAGGGTGCAAATTGTGGAAAATTTTCAAGTTCTTTACATTTTCGGAAAGCTCTCAAAAAAATAGTATTAGTATCCTCTCTATGTTTTTTCTTGTTCGGCTGAAATTGTATCGAAACCCTAAACCCTAATGTTTGACATCATGGCGGGGCCTTCCACAAGAGCAAATAAAGAATCCAGTTACTTCGGGTAAAACCCCAGATAAAGATGGGGTAGTGATTGAAGAGATGGAGTCAAAAGGGGTAAATAAAGATTCCTCAGCACTAGGGTTTACCTCAGTTGATCATAAGGTGAGCCAACTTGAGTATGAGTTGCGAAATGTACAATCTGAGATGGCCTCTAAAGGAGACATAGCCCAAATCAATCATCAATAGGATGATATCATGCAACATGTAAAGGGTGACCAGTATGGCCCAAATCAGGCCCATATCAACCAGGGAGGACCTTCAGTTCAAAATCATGGACAAACTAACCATATTGGATCACTTTTCCAATCCCATCAGCATCAAACTTATTCGCAACCACGGAACATGATACCGAAAGTGGATATGCGCAAACTTGATTGTAAGGATTCCTTGAATTGGATAAATCAAATGGAGAACTTCTTTGAGTTACATCAAACACCATCAGGACAAAAGGTGACATTGGCATCCCTATATCTTGAACCCGACCAATTTGCTTGCTATCGTTGGTTATGTGCTTAGAGGCAGAAGAATGGTGTAGGTGTCACTTGGACAGTTTTTACCGAGGAGTTGCAATTGCACTATAGTTCCAGTGTTTCAGACAACTACTTTAGTCAATTAGCAAAGTTACAGCAAACAGGATCAGTCAAAGATTATGTGCATCAATTCCAAAACCTATCCTTAAGGGTGGAAAATATTCCAGAAGAGAATCTGAATGACCTGTTTCTTGGGGGCCTTAAGGACCACATCGAGTATGAGGTACGTATGTTTAATCCAATCAAGCTTTTTGATTCTATTATCATGGCACGTCATGCGGACGAAAAAAAATTTTGTAGTAAGAGGCCACCTTTCATTAACACCAGCGATCGTAGTATCTCTTCCCCTTCATTTGCTAGGCCAATTAGATTGACTCCTCAACAAATGGAAGAAAAGAGAGCAAAAGGATTATGTTTTAACTGTGATAGCAAATATGGACCGGGACATAAATGTGCTGAGAAGAAGTTGTTCTATATTGACGGAGGTAATGAGGATGATGAGGAAGCTGAAATTATAGGAGAGGCTGAGGAACCAATAGAAGATGAATAGAGGATCACCAACCTACAATTTCTTGCCATGCATTGTCAGGTATTAGTACTCCTCAAACACTCAAGGTTATTGGCTATCTCAAAAAACAGAAGGTGACGGTGTTGATTGACTCGGGGAGTACTCATAACTTCATAAATAGTAAGTTAGCTACCCGCCTCAATTGTTTTATTTACCCAGCTCCAAAAATGCAAGTTATGATTGCGGATGGTGGGACATTCAAGTGCACAGGGAAGTGCCATAGTATAAAGCTTTCCATGGGAGACTACATGTTAGAGTCACCTATGTTTGCTATTTCTATGGGAGGGGCAAATATTGTTTTGGGGGTCCAATGGCTCACAACCTTAGGTACTATAGAGATGAATTTCCAAGAATTGTTCATGCGATTTCATTCAAATGGAACGACAATACAATTGAATGGGATGGTAACTAAGTCTCCATAGATTATTAGCTCTCATCAGATGCAGAAAGTTCTCAGAAAAGGAGTGGATGGCTTTATAGCAAAGTTATTTTCCATAGAAGTACAAAATACAGAGTCTTCAATGCCACCTGATCTTCAGAAGATTGTGAATGCTCACTCATCTGTTTTTGATGCAATTCAAAAGGGACTACCACCAGTTAGGGATCATGATCATGCCATTCAATTGATTCCAAGGAGCCAAACACCTAACATCAGACCATACAGATACCCATATTCCCAAAAAAGTGAGATCAAGAAAATGGTGGAGGAAATGTTGAAGGCAGGTATCATCAGGCATAGCCAGAGTGCATATTCTTCACCAGTGGTCATGGTACGTAAGAAGGATGAAACATGGAGTATGTGTCCAGATTACCGAGAACTCAACAAGTACACCATCAAAGATAAGTTTCCTATTCCAGTAATTGATGATTTACTTGATGAATTGCATGGTGCTGTTTATTTCACAAAATTAGATCTTCGTTCGGGGTACCATCAAATTAGGATAAAAGAGGAAGATGGTCATAAAACACCTTTCAGGACTCATGAGGGCCATTATGAGTTTTTGGTAATGCCTTTTCGTCTTACAAATTCGCCCTCAACATTTCAAAGCTTGATGAACACTATTTTTAGGCCGTTTTTAAGGAAATTTGTATTAGTTTTCTTTGATGACATATTGATTTACAGTAAGACATGGGAAGAACACTTACAACATGTAAATAACGTGTTGGAAGTTTTGGAGAAATATACTCTGTATGCAAAGCCATCCAAATGTTCTTTTGGTGTACAAGAGGTAGAGTACTTGGGTCATATTGTATCCCATGAAGGCATCAAAGTTGATCCTCAGAAGATCAAAGCTATGGTGGAATGGCCAAGGCCCAAAAATCTCAAAAATCTTCGTGGGTTCCGAGGACTAACAGGGTATTACAGAAGATTTGTGTGAGGATATGGTAGAATAGCAACCCCACTCACTGCATTGCTAAAGAAGGATGCCTTCCATTGGACAAACGTAGCCACTAAATCCTTTGAGCAGCTGAAGGAAGCCATGTGCAGCACCCCAGTTTTGGCTACTCCCAACTTCTCAAAAATCTTCATTGTTGAATGTGACGCTTCAGGATCAGGATTGGGAGCAGTTCTAATGCAGGAAGGAAGACCAATTGCATTTGAGAGTCGCCAATTCAAAGGAAAAGATCTGCTCAAACTTGTCTATGAGAAAGAAACGATGGCTATTCTTCATGCAGTCAAGCAATGGAGGCCCTATCTCATGGGTAGACACTTCAAGGTAAAAACTGATCATGATAGTCTCAAATGCTTTTTGGAGCAAAGGTTATCATCTGAGGAACAACAAAAGTGGGTAACAAAAATGTTGAGTTATGATTTTGAAATTATATACAAAAAGAGTAAAGAAAATGTAGTAGTTGATGCGTTGTCCTGAAGGGATACATCCGCAATTGCCTTACTATGTGGAATGTCCATGTTGACGGCCGACTGGGTGGATCAAGCACAATTGGAATGGAATCAAAATAAGGATACACAATCTCTAATACAGAATATCAAGCAAGGATCTATGACATCTAACAAATTTGAGTGGAAAGGTAATGCCCTATGGTACAAGGATAGGTTATACTTGAGTAAAGATTCTGAGTTGAAGCATAAGATTCTTGCAGAGCTACATGCCTCACCTGTTGGAGGACACTCTGGGTTTTTGAAGACATCATAGAATAAAAAGAGAATTCTTTTAGGAAGGACTCAATAGGGATGTACAAAATTTTGTATCAGAGTGTTTGGTGTGCCAATAGAACAAAGGGAAAACAATTAAGACACCAGGTCTGTTGCGACCCTTACCACTTCCTAACCAGAGATGGGAGGAGGTCTCCATGGATTTCATCACCGGATTGCCTTGTTCAGAGGGTAAGAATGTTATTTTCGTGATTGTGGATAGGCTCACAAAATATGCCCATTTTTTTGCCCTATCACATCCATTTGCAGCCAGTACAGTCGCAACTATTTTTTAGGAGACAGTTCAAAGGCTACATGGAACCCCAAAGATAATTGTAAGTGATCGTGATCCTATTTTCACAAGTAATTTTTGGACGGAATTATTTTCAGGTTTGGGTACTCAGCTAGCTCACAGTTCATCTTATCATCCCCAAACTGATGGGCAAACATAAGTGGTCAACAAATCCTTAGAGGGGTATTTACATTGTTTTGTATCAGATAAGCAAGAAAGGTGGATTAAATGGCTACCACTGGCAGAATGGTGGTATAACACATCTTTTCATACAATGACCCCATTGTTAGAATTATATGGTTACCATCCACCTTCTATCACTTCCTCGAGGGTGCAAACTAAGGTCAAAGATGTTGAGGAACACATTCAACATCAACAACAAGTTTTGGCTAGTTTGAAGGAGAACTTAGCATTAGCACAAAACAGGATGAAACAACAAGCAGATCAACACTGTAGTGAAAGACATTTTGAAATTGGTGACTGGGTTTTTGTACATCTCCAACCTTACAAACAAATGTCCCTAAAGCTACAGAAAAAGGAAAACAAACTTGCTCCTAAATATTATGGCCCTTATCAGCGTCTATAGAAAATTGGTAGTGTTGCTTATAAACTAGAGTTCCCTCCATCTTCACACATACACCCAGTATTCCATGTTTCATGCCTGAAGAAGGTTATTGGACAGAAATTTAAAGCCCAGACAGAGTTACCAGAACTTGACAAGGAAGGAAGAATCATTTTGGAGCCAAAGAAGATTCTGCAAACACGTACCAAGAGGCTGAGAACTAGAGACATTAAGGAATATCTGATCAAGTGGAAGAATCTGAGCATAGAAGACGCCACCTGGGAGGATGAAGGTTTTCTACAGTAACATCTAGGATTATTCAACGTTGAGGACAACATTGGTTCGATGGGGAAGGGCATGCTACGCCCTTAACCTATTGCTTGTATTAGGAGATGGGTAGCCAACTTGTGGCTTACCATATCATTTTATTATATCATTTATACTTTATCATGCTTAATAGGTCGGCCTTGGTGATGGCCATAGCATATGAATAGTATATATAGGGGATTATAGGTAGTATTTCATTATCATTTGAGCATTTGAGTCTTATTATATGGTTTGGAGGTTGCCCCCTCGAAGTGGCGAAGCTATTCTAATTGCATATTGAGATCATTATTCTGAAATATTGTGTTATTTGGTGTTCTATTGTTGCTCTTAATCTGAATTATACAAGTAATTTCATTATAGAGGATAACCAAGGCATGTTCTTGCAAAAGTTTCTCCACTTGACTGATATGGGGTCTAGATTGCTCGCTTGGATCAAATTGAAGCACGAGAGCTCACTTTTGCTTGGGGACAAGCAATCTGGGAAGGGAGGACTGTCATGTCCCTTTGTAATGTCCCCCAAAAGGACTATTTTTAGCCCCAAACGGATTAGAAGTAAATCTCACTCCAGAAAACAAATCATAGAGAACACAATAAATTTTTGATTGCAGATCTGATTTTTATCTAGAAATGGCGACTTGCCTAGATGAAGAAACTCATTCAGAGAAGAAGATAATTCACTATATTGTTGCCATAATCTGATCTGATGAATTTAGTAAGCCAAAACACAAAGAAACTAACCAATTTTGGACCCAAAAAAAGAGGCTGAAATAATTTATTAAAATCTGCAAAGACTTGCCGACACAACTGAAAATCTGATAATTTGGAGCCAAAATCCACTCCATAAAGGCTGATTTAGATCACAAAAATTCTGCAACTAACTGCACCTCAAATCTAGTTTTCAGCAACCCAAAATACCTCCAAACAACTTATCATGCAAGTCGCACTTCCTCAACAAGGGCTGGAAACAAAGAAAAAACACAACCACAACTTTCCTCTTCAAACCCTTGTGAAAATCTACAACATTACATCCTTCAATACAATTGGAAAACCACTAGAGAATCAGCTAACACCTTGATATGCAATGGAAACCCCTGTGTGGAGAATCCTTTCAATTAGGAGAAGGGTTTTCGTCCTTTTACTAGATCTCTTAGAGGGTTTTCATCTTCAAGAGATTATTTCTAAAGGTTTTCGTCCTAAGAAATATTTTGTAAAAGCTCTTGGCTTAGACAAAAATAAGATTTGTGTAAAATAGAAAAGCACTCCTTCAAAAATCAAGTAAACATGCTTTTATAGATGAACTTTGCCAAATAGCCACCCTCATCTTTTAATCAAATTGCACTTCCCACATTTAATGTTTTTTTCACCCTTTTCATCCCCCCAAAGGGGTCACAGTTTCTCCCAAGGGAGAATAATAATTATAAAGTGACATTTCTTTTTTTCTTATTTTACGTTATCACTTTATAATTTTCTTTTATATTTTTAATTTGACTTTATCATTAAGAAATTAATGTAAAGTTCTTATAATATGATTTTATATTGCACTTTTATAATTAATTTATTATGATAAGTTTCCCTTTCTAACACCCATTAGCCGTCCGGAAACAGAATGGGCTAAAGGTCTTCGACTGAATTATCTTAGGAAGTGGGACATTTCACCCTTTTTCGCAAAAGTGGAAACAGAAGATCTTATCCCATTCTTTCCCCGTGGGACAAAGGGTTTGGAGCTAGAGGAAAGTTGTCTAAAGATATTTGGATTAGTTTTTTAGCTTTTAGGTAGTATTGCACTTTTTATGTCATATTCCTATTTAATGCCTAGCACTCTAATAGATGACATAAATTACTTAGTTGTTGGTGAGCATATATGTTCAAATTAGAAAACATAATTTAATATTATAAGGTCAGCCATAATTTATGATGTAACACCCTTTACGTTATAAAAGGAGGATGCTTGGCCATTATGTCATTATGCGAATCTATTATCTTTTTGGAAAGATTGCTTGTGAAGCATCTCTCTTCCTCTCCTAAGACGGAAACCCTTGGGGATTCTTGTGTGAGGAAGAAACCCTTCACCAAGTCTAGGGAAGACTTCAACACAGGAGTCTCCACCCCCTTGAGGGATCTTTTGCTACTATTATATTTTATTTCAGCCCTAGGTGAATTGCACAAAGGTGTCATTTGATCAATAATTGAAGATCTTTGTATTACTTCTTGTTGTTAATGCATATTTTGCATTTTTGAGGTGGAGCGACCTGCTTTACGGTGTGTTTTGGCATGTTTATTGCCCATTCTATATAGAGCAACCCACTTAGGGGAGTCGGTACTTCATTGCAATAATTTCATGATTATGAGGGTGGAATAATATTCATCATATTTTTAAAGGCCAAGTTCTAAAGTATCATTAATTTTGGAGGTGTTTTCCTATTTTTCCGAGCTTGTTGAAGTTATCTGGTTGAGGGTTTCCGAAATTAATTATTTCCAAGCTCAATTCTGATTTTTAACAATTGATTGTGTTTGCTGAGGGTTTCTTAATAATTCCAGCATAAGATTTGAGGGGTGTTAGCAAGGTTTAACCCACTTTTGAGGGGTTTAACTTCTCCAAGGAATTCGCTGCCCTAGGAAGGGCCTAATTTGCAGATTGCAGGGTTGATATCAGCCATCTACAGCAGTTCCCTAATCTGATTTTTAAGTTTACATCTCAGCTTTTGTTCATTTCCTAAGTCCCCCTAAAAAGGGACATTAGAGAAGAGTTTTGTAAGCTCACCTTTATCATGAGCCTCATTCGTACTCAAGTAGAACTCTCTTTGAATAGAAGTGCAAGCGATTCTTGCAACCAAATCATAGCTACTCAATTTTTTTTTTTCGTACCCACAAGGTACATAAGGTTGATATGTAATATATTTACATAATGAAATATTAAATATAATATGTAATCTCACAAGAGAGTATAAACACAAAAGGTGATATTTATATAAAGAACAAGGAGCACGTTTGATAAGATGTGTCCCATTAAAATGATAGGTCATGTTTGTTAATAGTGACAATTGATAACTAATAAGAATTAATTAGGTTTATAACATGCTCTTCTATGTTGGAAATCTTCAACCCCGAAGCGCAAGTAGAATATAAGTAATGTCCTTGATAAATTTCAATCATAGAGACACATACAAGCAAAATCAATCCAATAATTGTGATTCCAATTCTTATAACTATAATGTCTAAAATTAATATTAATTTGTTTTGAATTCTTCCCACACCTTTACATAACGTTATTGATGACAACTAATTCTTTAGGTGGAAGCCATATTGGTAGTAGAAGTTCATTTTAAAAGGTGATTCATTAATGTCTAAAACAACTAATTAATATTACCTTCCAACTCTTTGACTCACTTTTTCTATAAATAGATTGTGGACAGTGTCTTTTCAATGAATCATTTCAACTAATCTTTTATAGTTATGGACATGACGAGGGTAGAATGAGTTTAGAAAAGAAAAAGGGAGGGGCACAAAATATAGTGAGAGAAAAGAAAAAGAAAAGTACAAATGAATTTAAGGTTATAAATACTAACATTTTAGAGAAATAGTGACATTGAATGGATGTAGAATGAAAGGACACTTCAAAGATGAGATGTATTTCCAGATTTTCTATTTTTTTCCAAAGTTATAAGTTCCATATTTTTTTATGTTTTTATTCAAACTTTTTAGTCTACAATTCTAAAGTTGATATTCTTATCCTAAATTTTTTGGTTTTTCTCCCCTTGAAGAGGAAAACATATTTTTTTCGTATAAAAAATTGGGCTGAGCCACAAGCCAATAGAAACCCATTGGCCAAGGGCAGTTTTATTGTCACCGAAACTGACTAGAAAGCAGAATCAGCCCAAATGTTTGGATTCTTGGATTGCAAGGGTAAATGAGTCGAAATCGTATTTGGTATCACTTGTTATGTACCTACAAGGTAGATAAGTTGAATGTTTGATATATTTACATATTGAAATATAAAATATAATATATAATTTGATAGATGAGTATGAATGAAAAGGGTAATAGGTTATTTACATTAGGAACAATGGGCACATCCTATGTGTCCTATTGAAATGTTAGGTCATGTCTCCTAGTAGCGATGATTGATAGCTAATAAAGATTAATTAGGTTTATACTAAGTTGTCAATACGTCAGCCATAGGGTAACTGGTACCGGTATGAAATGTACCAGGTACAAGTATGGAATGGAAACATGTACCGAAACAGCCAAGGTACGGCCGCACAGGTCCAGATACGTCTATAGACGTATACAGTTGTACTTGGGCCTGCACAACCATACCCTGGCCATTTCAATACACATTTCTGAGCCAATAAATGGTTTTTTTTCATTTTATTGTTTGTTTTTTCTACTTTATAGGCATAAAGCGCAACAAAAAAACATAAATAAATACAATACAAACCCTAAAAGACTAGTTTGAACTTTGATCATTGGTGCAAAGTTAAATTGTTATAATTAAATTTAATATATCATGACATTGTGAATGGTAGTTTTCGTTTGGCATTTGGTTGGCTTTAGCCTTTTAATTTAAGCATTTAACAAATTATGAGTAGTTTGTTGTGGCTATTTAGATTGTTTTATTTTTCATATGCATAATATGTTGTTAATTCCCATTTGTTAGGCTCAAATTTACATATTTTTTAATTTTTATGTATTTTTTCTACGGCCGTATCCAACGCCATATCCGGGGCCAAAAAAATGTTGTATCCCTATATCAGATACTTCATACCCATACCTATATCCAAATTGTATTGGCAACTTAGGGTTTATAATCATTTCCTTCTCCTCAAACAGAGCCTCATTTTTGCATCTTTTATAGAGGTGCAGTTCTGAATGTAGTTTACAAAATTTCTGATAGAAAATAAACACGCATAAAAATTATGAATTGGTATTGAGACGTGACTATTATGAACCTCCATGAATAGAAAACATCTTTAATTATCAAAAATCACCAAAGGATCAATATCATCTTTATCTAAAATAGATATTGTTAGACAACGGAACATTAAAAAAAAAACTAGATACACATTGAACACCTAAAAATACGATCATACCTTATTAATATCTTAAAAGAAAGTACAATATGTCCTCTGATACCTACAACAATCAGAAACTCTTCATACAAACATTTTTAAAAGCAGTAGGCAACCCTGATCAGTCGATTATTCACAAACATACTACACTAATTTCCGATATGATCTTAAGTGCATACTCTTTTTAAAATATGAGTAATCTCTTTCAATACCCAAGAAAAGTTGACACCAAAAAGCATCTCTAAGAATCCCTTTCAGATAATATTATCATCGAGAATCAACAAGTAAGGCATCTGGAAATTAAAAATTGTAAATGATAAACAAACAAACAAAAGCTCATAATGATTACAAGTTTCCCCAAGGGTGGAGAGATGACCCTAAACCCTTGCGACAACAAAAGACCAATATGAAATCTTCAAACAAAAACTCTACAAAACTGAATTCATGGACAAAATTAGGAAATAGAAGCTATTTTATGTGACTAAATTTCATTCGAGTGAAGTTTCAGTTGTTTTGACCAAAAGACTGCTACTTGACTGATTTCAGCTGCAGTGACCAGGTTTGCTACTGCATAGACATAGTTGATTGTTGGACTAGACACACTTGACTATATTTTACTCATCTACCTGCTATAATGACTGGAATATTCAAATGTTGACTTACCAGGTTTCTCTTTGACTGAGAATTCCTTAAGATATGTCATTTTAATGACCACATTGGCTTTCTGTTGCATTCAATGCTGACCATTTATTTCTTCACCAAAAAAAGAGGATGGTTGGACTAGTTAAAAATGTGTTTTTATGTCATAAATGGTACTTTTCTGCTAACAGAATAACTGTTATGATTCCTTCTCCCGAGAGGGGACCCAGACAAGGTTCTTCCTTGACCTGAGATGGGATCAAATTCCAGCACTTTTCCTCATCCCAAAACGGGTGCTGATTAGCAATTACACTTCATTTCTCAAGAGGGGTTTAATTCTAGTTCCTTGTCCTCAAATGCGGCCCAGTTCAGATATTTTCCTTGTCCACAGATGGGGTCTTGTTCTTGCATATTCCTTGTACCAAGATTGAGCCCAGTTCTGACATGATTATTTGTTTCAAGCACTCACAGAGGGGGCCTATTTTTTGTACTCTTCCTTGTCAAATTTGCAGCCTGATTCTGGTATATTCCATGTCCCAAGAGTTAGATTACTTCCAATTTTCTTCCTCAACAGAATATGGAAATCTGATTTGTATATGCTTTCCTTATCCAACATGTATCTCCTTTTTCCCAGATGGGCCCTAAGTCTGATAGAATATACCTTGTCCAAAATTGACTTAATTCTAATATCGAGAACTCCTTGTCCAATCGAGAACTCCTTGTCCAGTGGACAAAGATCTATTGAATTTCAGGATTGCTTTATGTTTATATTGCAACAATTAATTTTGGGTTAGGTAGAGAAAATGGAGTTGGTTGGAGTTCTAAATTAGTAATTACTCATGGCAATGAACGTCAAGCAATGTCTGCTTTTAAACGGTTTGGTGATAGTCCTCATTCAACCTAGACCTATTGGGTTCGATTGCTAACTCGGTCAGTTTACATGCATGTACCATATGGACATTGAATGTAGGGATTTTGTGGGGCAATATGTAACACCTTAGTAATCTTAGGATTCCTTGGGTGACTCTTGAAATTCCTCTCAAAGAATTTGTACAATACCTCTCGATGTGATCTTTTTCAAAATCTTCATCAGCGTAAATAGAATACCTTCACGTGTTTTCCTTTGAAAAAATCCTTGTAGGTTATTATACTACCAATCGACTATTCAAACCGGTATGACTGTTTTGTTGTAAGAGGATAATAAATTACTTCCTTTCCCATGCCTTCGGGTTGGTCTCTTCACCCTCTGTCATATTCTAACACACCTGTTTTTTCTTCATTTATATTTTTTCTATTATGTTTCAAACCCCCTTTTGAATTAAACCTCAATGTAATTTGGCACAACTTTTTCTTCAATTATTGTTCGATCTATAAGCTTGATTTTATTTCCTTTAGAGGGATAAAGTTTCCTTGTAATACTTGTCGTACAAAATAACCACCCAGGATATTTAGACAACTTACAGTTCCTTTCTGGCTCTGAGTTCAAGTTTTCAGGTTGCGCGCTCCATTGGGTTCATTCCTTGGTGCATGTGCTTAGCTGCAGTTCTTTGCGCGTGCTCTCATGCACCCTTCCTACATATTTCTTTTGTTATCTCGTTCCTTTGTTTCCTTTTGTGCAACTAACACGGGCTTCCGCCTTCCTTCTTTGTTCTTCTATCTCCTTCCATTTCTCCTCTATGCACAATCCTCGCACCCACTTTCATCCCAACAGCTTTGCGCATACTTGCCGACTTGCATCATATTTTGCTAAAGTCCCCCGCATGTTTCCTTTTGCGCATGCCCTTCCTTCCTGAGTCACGCACATTCCCTCTGCACGCACTCATTCCCTTCTCACTTTTCATCTTGCGCACCTTCCCCACGCATTTGCTTCCACGCATCCTTGTCTTGTGCTCTCCTCCTTTCATGCATACCTTTGCAGATATGCACCTTTTCTTCCCACTCCTCATGCACCCTCTTGCACGCGCTCACAGACCTCTATATTCCTCCCTCTCGTGCCTCTTTCTCTTGCGTACACACCAAGCGCAATCTTCTACGCCAACCATTGAGTGCAACGTGTTAACTTGTTTGTTGATTGCACAACACGCAACCTATCAAAACATGCCAACTACGTGCCGAATCATTATGGTGAATGAACACCTGACACGTGGTACAATAGACAAAATAGGCAAACAATCCGCCAAATCCTTCAGCCGACCAAATCGTGACATGTGTCTTGCATGTTCAACTTGTACTACGAACTTCAAATCACCATATCTTCTACTACAGAACTAGGATTCATGCGCTCCTAGTCTTGTTGGAAAGCTGCTGACGTGGGCTACACATTGGGCTTTTCAAAATCAGATTTTGGGCGGGATTTGGTACGTGAGATGGGGAAACACGACTTCATCCATTAATGCATAGATTCAATCCACTCAACCACCCATATTTGATTAGATCTTGCCTCTTCCCTTCTTCTACAAGCTAAGCCGACATGGGGAGGCAGATCTGACAGTGCTACAGGCGCATTTGCAAGCATTTGTTGCTAATTGTTGGTGATTGGATTTGAAAATATGAGTTTCCCTCTCTTTCCCTCCTCTTCTCTTCCCCTTTCTTCCATATATTGTTGAACATTGTTCATTTGTAAAGGTTGGACCCTCTTGGTTTGCTAAGAGCATTGTTCCTAGGTATTTTGAGTTGCAAGCCTCAGATCTGAGCCATTGCATGTAGATCATTGCCTCTTTCATCTTTGTAATCGATTGTGCATCATTTGGAAGCAATAAAAAAAATTGTATTTTGTGGCTAGTCTCTACCCTAGTTCGAATTTTATTGCATCTTCTTGCCTTCTTTTGCATTATTGATTTGATGTGTATATTTCATATCTCTTACAGGGCTTTTATTTGTTGTGCTCCATGAAAGCAAGTGAGTGAGTGTTGTTTCAAAATTGTGGCACGTTTGGCTGCCCTCCATGTGTGCGTTTTCCCTTGTTTTCACTTAGCTGAGAGATCATCCTCCTCTTTCTAGTGCTATCACCTCCCCTTAGTTTAGGTTTCCCTTTCATGCATCCCCTTCTCACCTTGGTCCCTTGGAACTGTAGAGTAGTGATAGGTAGTTGCATTTCCCAACCCATTGCCTCCACGTCCTACTCTCCCCGGCAGCAAAAAGAGGATGAAGAAATGAAAGCCTTGATTAGAAATTTGTCCAACAAAGTTATATCCTTAGAAAAGCAACAGGCGCAAGCCTTCAAAAATAACGCTAATCAAGGATTTAATCAAAGTCATCATCCCTTTACAAATCAATATCCAAATCAAAGATATGCACAAAATCAGCAAAATGATAGATGGCATGCCAATGCGCACCTTCCTCTTCAAACAGTTGCTCCTGTACAACCCCTTCCAATGCTCAGCGCAAGCAAAGTACTAGTTCCAGTATAGAACAACATGGTCCAAGAGACAAAATGGTGCTTTCCTTGCAACTTGCCACACAGTCAGTGCAATTGCGCAAATGTCTTGGATACGCAAGCCTATATGATTCAGAATGCTTCAAGTTATGAGCCCTCTTCTAGTGCGCGCTAACCGGAAAATTAGCAAGTGCCAGAAGTTGTTCCTGAGACCAACCTTATGTTCTTAGGTGTTGAGGACTTCTATGCAATAAACCAAGCTATGGAAAGATCAAATAGGCCGCACGCGCAAGCTGTTGATAACACAAGGTCCAAGAAGAGAATGTTGGAGTCTGGCGCACAACCTTCTATTTCAGCCAACCAGATTGATCCTCAAAAGCAAAGAGATGCAGCTCATCAACCCAACAGTTATGGCGCACATGTTCCCGCGCGCAAGGTTCCACGCAACATTCCAACTGTAGCCGTGTGCGCCCCTCCTTTCATAGGTCAAGCCTCTGCGCAATCTAGGGCCCTTGCCTTTACACCTCAACAATCAAGAAAAGACGATGTTGTGCCTCAAATGCACAAGTTGTTGGACCTTCCATTAAACATTGTAGATCAGATGAAGAAGACAAATGTGAACGTCACAATGTGCGACACCCTGGTCATTCCATCTCAGCGTGACCTGTTGCATGAAGCTCTGGCGCAACTTCCGCGCGTTGATCTAGTTTTCCAAAGACCTCAAGTTGTTGTTAATCTGTGTCAAGCAGAGGAGAAGCAAGTGAGCAAGGTTGTCAAAACCCCACCCTTTTATATGTTCTTGATAGTAGCCAAACATCTTGTAAACAATTGTATGATTGATTTAGGGGCTAGTTCTTTTGTTATGCCTAAGAGAATTGTTGATGTCCTAGGTCTTAAGTACAGCCCTATGTCTAAAGGAATCTTGCAACTTGATGGCTCAACTGTCACTACCTTAGGAGTCATCAAGGATCTTGAGTTAACCCTTCATGCATGTCCAAATCTCACTATAACTCAAGATGTGTCAATCATTGATTTACCTCCTTTGTTCGCCATTTGTCTGTCAAGAGATTTCATAGCCAAGGTGGGTGGCTACTAATCTTCTGAGTCGTCTCATTTTCCTAGTTTTCCTAAACTGGAAGAGTTTCTTTCTCAAGCCGATCAGGGGCAAGCGCAGTCTTCGGGAATCACCCCTCGACTTCAGATTTTACATGTTTGATCGTGTACACAACAATGGAACTTGATCTATGCTACTCCCCTTGCGCAAGATACTGAGTAACATATATCGTCATATGTTACTAAGAACAAGGTATGGTACCAAATTTACCATACAAGTTGAGCCTATATTTTCCTATCGTGTTGACTCATATGACCCATCCCCCTCTCCAATCCAATTGCCTTATCCAAGAAGGCCAAGAACAAGATTCAGTTTCAGAAGAGCAACCTATTCCTCCATCCATACCTGATCTATCATTAGATGAATGGCCAAAGGAGCACTATGAATTTCATCCCTATGATACACTATTGAAACTGGTCTCGGTACTTACTACATCCTTGAAGAAGAAGCCTTGTTGTCTACCCAGCTCAAGCAAAGTGATGAAAATTCTGGACTATGGAAGATGTAATTTTGATGGCTCCAGAAGCAAAAATAGCACAGGCACTAGGCGTTGTTCTCATCTCTCCCAAGGAGTGAGTTCTTCGCGCACAGGCATGCAGTTTGCAATTTGCATGCTCCAACAATGTAGCAGAATATGAAGCGTTGGTGCATGGTCTTCTTATTGTTGAGAAGATACAGATTAAGGCGTTGCAGATCTTTGGGGACACTGAATTGGTCATCCACCAGATCACAAACAAGTGCACAGCAAAGAATAAGCTTTTGAAAGCTTATAAACACATAGTTTGGGACCTCTTGGAGAGTTTTGAAGCTCTTAATCTGCAGGTGGTGCCAAGGAAATTGAACAAAGAAGCAAATCAGATGTAAGCCCTTAGTTCACATTTCTCACCTACTGAGGATTTTGTCCAAGGCAATGCGCAACACATCAAGATGGTGGTCAGGCCATCCATTCCAAACAATGAAACCAGCTGGAAAGTATTTGACAATGATGCGCAAATTGTCCAATTTCATTCAGAATGAAGCTGATTTTTCTTCAAACATGCAAGCCGACTTGCATGACAGCTATGTTGACCAAGTGATTCAACTTAAGACAAACAAGTTGCCTAAAGGGTTGGTCACCTTAGATCATATCTTCAGTCCTGATGACGAGTTCAAGGGTGAAGAAAAGAACATGCGCGCAGCGTAAGAAGACTTCCTACCAGTCATTATTGCATGCAACATAGAGTTGCTACTTAATAAAGAATGTGCACAAGATGAGAAACAAGCTTTCATCTCTCTATGTCAGAAGTACGTTGACATCTTCTTATGGGAGTATGAAGACCTCAAAGGATTTGATCAAGTGTTGCTCAACACTCCATTGACCTTGATCCTAGTATCAAGCCCATCAGACAAAAGCAAAGGCCTGTCAATCCTAAGATAGAGCCCCTCATGAGGAAGGAGTTATCCAAACTCATTGAGGCAAAAATAATATTTCCCATCAAGTACTCTACTTGGGTGGCAAATCTTGTTCCAATGCACAAAAGAATGGTGAAATCAGACTTTGTGTTGATTTTAGAGATTTGAACAAGGCATCATTGAAGGATCATTATCCTTTGCCTTCTATGGAGCAAATTTTGTAGACTATGGCTGGCGCGCAAAGATTTTCCATGTTGGATGGGTACTCCGGCTTCAATTAGATCATGGTCAAGGAAGAGGATCAATTCAAAACAACATTTACAACCAAATGGGGTACATACCTATCAGAAAATGCCTTTTGGTTTGTCAAATGCAGGCGCAACATTCCAGAGAGCAATGGACATTGCCTTCAAAGGATATATCAATGAGTTCATCCTAGTTTACTTGGATGACATAATTGTCTTCTCAAAGCAAGAGTGCGGATCACATGATGCATCTGGAGAAATTCTTTGAGAGATGCAGAAAATTTGGGGTATCCCTTAACCCCAAGAAGTGTAACTTTGTTGCATAAGGCAAACTTCTGGGCCATGTGGTCTCGAAGGATGGTATTGTTATTGATCTTGAGCACATCTCAACCATCCTCTCTCTGTCTTTGCCAGTGCACAAGAAGGTCTTGCAATCATTCCTAGGCAAAATCAACTTTGTTAGGAGATTCATTCCTAACTTTGCAGGATTGGTTAGGCCCATCACCCTCGCACTCAAGAAAGACAGTCTTCAAATGGACAGCAGAAGGAAAAGAAAGCTTCAACAAAATCAAGCAAGAAATTGCTTGCACCCCAACACTCATCAATCTAGATTATTCCAAGGATTTCATCCTTTATGCTTATGGAGTTGATGTGAGTGTTGTTGTCTTGACACAAGAAAATGAACAAGGACTGGAGCAGCCAATGGATTTCTTCAGTCAAACACTGAAGGATTATGAATTGAAATACAGTCACACGGAGAAATAGGTCTTTACCATCATACGTGCTCTCAAGAAATTCAAGAGTATGCTCGCCACAAATCATGTTAAGGTGTTAGTTTCACACTCTAGTGTGAGGGACTTCATCATGGGAGCAGAAATCAGTGAGAAAAGAGCTAGATGGGTGACCAAAATCATGGAGTTTGATGTGACTATCAAAGCCACAAAATTGGTTAGAGGTAATGCGCTTTGTAAGCAACTTACTAAGGATGCGTAGAATGATCAAGATACTTTTTTGTTCATCGATGAAGATCCTTTGCATGCTGAAGTTGAAAAAATGTAGATCCTAGGACGCGCAGATGGATGGAACATGGAAACATTTCTCTCTTCTGGGGCATACCCTCCTGGTTTGAGAAAAGCAAAAAGAAGGCATTTGAGGCTGCAGTCTATTCCATATGCACTCATTAATGGGGTTCTCTTCAAAAGAAACATTGATGGTGTGTTGCTCAGATGTGTTGATGGCGCGCAGGTTAACCAAGTGTTAGCGAAATTTCACGATGGATTCTCTAGTGGACACTTCTCTGCCAAAGTAACAGCAATGAAGATCATTAAGGAAGGATACTTTTGCCCCACCCTGTTCGCAGATGCGCACAAGTGGGTCATGAAATGCCAGGAATGTGCTTTCTTTGCGGGCAAGAAGAAACTAGTTGCGCTTCCCCTTCGACCAATCCAATCGAATCAGCCTTTTGCGCAATGGGGTCTGGACTTCATTGGCATGATTAACCCACCCTCAAGTGTTGGTCACAAGTGGGTGTTGATAGCTACAGATTACTTCACCAGATGGATAGAAGTTGTCATGCTCAAGGAATCAACCGAGTCAGTCATCCTTGACTTTCTCGAAGGTATTGTAACAAGGTTTGGTGTTCCTCAGACCATTATCTCTGATAATGCAAAAGCCTTCCTTGGTACAAGAATTTCTGATTGGGCTCTTAGTCTTGGGATTTATTTAAAGACTTCTTCCAACTACTACCCTCAAGGTAATGGTTTAGCAAAGTCTACTAACAAGAACCTGATTAGAATCATGAAAAGGACAATGATATCAACCAGAGGCAGTGGCACACAAAGGTCTCATGCATGCTCTAGGCAGACAGAATCACGGTGAAGAAGGAAATTGGTACTTCACCTTACAAACTTGTTTATGGAAAGGAAGCTAGGCTTCCTTTATCACTTGAATTGCCTTCATTAGAGCTAGCCCAAAAGATAGAATTTGAGGGTGCAAACTAAAGAGAAATCAGAATGGCAGAGCTGGTTGAACTTGAAGAATTAAGGAACTCTGCCATGATCAAGTTAGAACAACATCAGAGATCAACCAAAAAGTGGTTTGATAGAAAGGCTAGAGCTCAGGCTTTCAAATTGGGTGATTTGGTCTTAAAATGGGATGCTGACAGAGCCAAACCAGGGCACCATTCAAAGTTTGATGCACTTTGGAGTGGCCCATATATCATCAGTTGTTGTAAGGAGGCTAACTCTTTTGAGTTGTCTCATCTTGATGGAGATAGCACTACCAATCCCAGTCAATGGGATTTATCTCAAACATTTCATTAAGTTCTTTTGCATCATTGTACATATTAGAGTAGTTTTAATTCCTCCAAGTGCACTCTACGCACATTGCCTTGTTTGTACATAGTTCTTTCCTCTCGCACACTTCTCTGCGCGCGCTCTTTTATTGCTTCTAGGTTGCCGATCCAAGTGCTCACGGGTTCAAAGAGGTTGTTTCAGCTTGCTGGAACTTTCCAACATTTTTGGCACACAAGTTCTTAAGCAGAGTTCAGACAGCATTTCAAGTGACTTCAGGAGTATCTCTTCAAGATGCAGATCAGGATTTCATGATCTGCAAGCAGACTCCATGCCCAATGGACGTGTCTAAGGCTACTGATCTCTTTCATCTAGCAGAAAGATGGCTTCGAAAGTCGCCAAACTGTTGTCCAAAATAACCACCCTAGTTATTTTGACAACTTACAGATCCATTCTGGCTCTGGGTATTAAGTTTTCAGGTTACGTTAGGTTCATTCCTTGGTTGCTTGGCTAGAGTTCTTTGCGTGCACTCTTGCATGGTCTTCCTAGTTCTTCTTTGTGTTGTCTCGTCCCTTCGCTTCCTTCTACGCAACTACCATGCGCTTCCGCCTTCCTTCTTTGTTCTTCTATCTCCTTCCATTTCTTCGCTTCTCACACCCGCTTTCATCCCAACTTTCCTTTACCTGCTAACTTGCATCATATTTTGATAAAGTCCCTGGCATGTTTCCTTTTGCACAAGCTCTTCCTTCCTTGCGCATCTGCGGGCACTTTCCCTTTTCCGCCTTACACACCTTCCCCACAGTTGCACATCCTTGTCTTGCGCTCTCCTTCTTTACGCCTATGATAATCTTTTCTTGCATCATGCACCCTCTTGCACGTGCTCGCAGACCTTTGCATTCCTCCCTCTCGCGCCTCTTTCTCTTGCACTTTTACGCGCCTGCAATCTTCTATTCCGATCATTAAGTGCCATGCAACTTGTCTTGAGTGCACACTCATTTACCTTTCATGCCAACTTTTCCAAATCTCTTGCGCACCCACTTTGTGATTTCACGCATCCTGCTGACTTCATCATATTTTGCTAAAGTCCCCGGCATGTTTCCTTTTGTGCATGCCGTTCTTTCCTGGGTCGTGCACATTACCTTTGCGCACTCATTTCCTTTTCTTTTCGTCCTTACGCACCTTCCCTCGCATGTGCTTCCTGCACATCCTTGTCTTGCGCTTCTTCTTTCCATCTTTCAAATATGCACCTTTTCTTCCCACTCCTCATGCACCCTCTTGTGCGCACTCATAGACCTCTGCATTCCTCCCTCTCACGCCTATTTCTCTTACGTACACACCAAGTGCAATCTTCTGCGCCAATCATTGAGTGCAATGTTAACTTGTTTGTTGATTGCACAACATGCAACCTATCAGAACATGCCAATTGCGCATTGAATCCTTATGGTGAATGAACGCATGACACATGGCAGAAAAAAAAAAAAATAGATAGTCAACCGAATCCTTCAGCCGACCAGATCGTGACACGTGTCATTGCATGTTCATCTTGCACTACAGAACTTCAAATCACCATAACTTCTGCTACAGAGCCCAAATTTCGGCGCGCTTGGTCTTGTTGGAAAGCTGCTGACGTGGGCTACACGTTGGGCTTTTCCAAATCAGATTTTGGGAGGGATTTATAGGTGAAATGGGGAAACACGAAGTTTCAGGTCCATTAATAAATAGATTCAGTCAACTCAACCACCCAAATTTGATTAGATCTTGCCTCTTTCCTTCTTCTACAAGCTAAGCCTGACATGGGGAGGCAGATCTGACAGTGCTACAGGTGCATTTATAGGCATTCAATTGGTTGTTTGGTGGTTGGATTTGAAAATATGAGTTTTTCTCTTTTCCCTCCTCTTCTCTTCCCTTTTCTTCTATATATTGTTGAATAATGCTCATTTGTAAAGGTTGGACCCTCTTGGTTTGCTAAGAGCATTGTTCAGAGCATTGTTCCTTGGCATTTTGAGTTGCAAGCCTCAGATCTGAGCCATTGCATGTAGATCCTTGCCTCTTTCATCTCTGTAATCGATTGTGCATCACTTGGAAGCAATAAAAGTTGTATTTTGTGGCTATTCTCTACCCTAGTTTGAATTTTATTGCATCTTCTTGCCTTTCTTTTGTATTGTTGATATGTTGTGCATATTTTATATCTCTTGCAGGTTTTTTTTGTTGTGCTCCATGAAAGTGTGTGAGTGTTGTATCAGACTGTGGCACGTTTTTTTGCCCTCCCTGTGTGCATTTTCCCTTGTTTTCACTCAAATGAGAGTGTTCATCCCCCTCTTTCTAGTGCTATCACCTCCCCTTAGTTTAGGTTTCCATTTCATGCATCTCCTTCTCACCCTGGTCCCTTGGAATCATAGAGTAGTGATAGGTAGTTGCATTTCCCTTCTTAGGAGTAGTTTTAGCAGTAGAAATAGGTAGAGGAAGTCAGCCTTCTCTAGAGGTCTGTCTCAAGCGCAAGTCCCACAACTTGGAGACAGTCCCATGTTGCCTCAAATCCCCAGTTCATCCTGATCTGGGACGGGTGCAATTTTGAGCTCCAACAATTGTTCAAGGCAAGGAGATCCATAACAAGTTTTATGAGACTTCTTGAGAGAATGAAATACATATATAGGGAGTATAGGTATCTATTTATGTCTTTTGACATCATGTAGCTATAATTATTTATAGTTCAACGAATCATCTATAATGTGGAAAATAATGCAATTGTGTTCGATGTATCTAGATGCTTTCAGTTGTATGACTTAGCATAATAGTTGCTTAAAGTCGTGCTTACAGCTTTTCTGAATTCTGCTATGGTTGATATAACTCAGTGACCTTTTGTAGCTGTCTAAATTCCTTGATAAACATACTAGTTGTCATCTGTACTTCCTATACTAGTTTTTTCTAAGATTTATTCTTCCCAAGATTTCTTGCAAATGAGAAGATGACTTTTTAACATTTTTGAAACAAAACAACTTGGTCCTTGCTTGTAAACATCTTAAAGGAGTAAATGGCTTACAACTTAGATAATTCCCTTAGGACTGATACAGAATGAGGCACCATTATATGTTAAATTTACCTGTGATAGGTGTGAATAGTTCTTTCACGAAACGCATTAATGGAATGCTCTACGCAACCAGCCTCATTTAATGTATCTGTATGAATGGTCACCTATGACAAACAAATGAAAAATGAATCATCTACTGAATAATCTAAAAGGAAACTTAAAACTCAAAAATATTCAAATACCTGCACATCATAAATATCAGCCACAGTTAGGCATGTGTCAATGGCGGCAGGAGTACTCCCCCAGTCTTCATGTATCTTTAAACCTATGGCACCTGCCTTAATTATATCAACTAAACCTGATGCATCTGAACTGTTTCCCTGAATTTAGCATTCATGAAAAAATATATTCAAAGTTAATACACATTAAATTTGCAACTCTCCCACAAATATCTAAAGTGAACCAAAAGATATATTAAACCTTCACTTTGTACTTTATCTTTGACAAAACAGATTGCAAACACAAAATATTAGTAGGTTAACTGTAGCAGAACCAAATCAAACAAATATATGTACGTATTTATAAGGGATGTGGAATAATGTTGACCCTGTGTGGGACATCAGAATTTTAATTGACTTTTGATATATGCACAACTTAATAAGTTCTTCATTACCAAACTTAATTAACCCGGCTTCACCTAGTCAATTACACATTTGCCGCCATCTTTTATCATTGACAGATCATTAGGTTAGTTGTCTTGACCACTATTATGAAAAAAACTATTACGAGTGGGGATCACCTCCATAAATTTTATGGAAATTTATTATCTTGAATGGTTAGTCTGAGAGTGCCTTTATGAAGATGTCAGCAAAAAAGAAAATGAAGAAACAGTGTCCTTGATAAGAATTCATCTTTGCCACTAAGACTTCAAGATATATTCCACATATCATAGCTCCTTATCCATTAGAGACAACACATAGAAAGAAAGGAAAAAAGAAGTTTTATTAATATTCACAAATAAGCACAAACCAAAAATTGGGATTAAAAACCTGCAGATAGTTTAGATATAGTCAAGAAGAGCTTTAACCATTTCCGTCAAAATTTGAATAAAGGAGATGTATAAATAAATTCTCAAAAATCAGAGACAAAGCAACCATCAATGAAATGATAATTGTTAACCACTATCATAGACCATAGCTGCAAAATCAACAAAAATTGATGAATAGTATACAATCCAATAGAGATGCCTTTTGAGCATCTCCTCGCCAACCCCTAATGTAGAAAGGATTGGAGATCCACGACTCAGAAGATGAATACAGATAATCTTCTCCAGAAACTTGCCTTCCGCATATTCGGCCTGAAGATTTTAAGCCAATAATTCATTTGGCAGATGTAGAAGTCGCCAATAGAGTTTCTCATGAAGATCCTTTGCATTCTTCAAAGCAGTTTTGAACCAAAGACCTCCTTCTGCTTTAGCATGGCATAAATTATCCCATTTCACCAAAGACCATTTCTATTTCTCCTGACAGCCACTCCATCGGAATTAATAACTAAACTATAAAAATGTACGGGCTATAATTTAGTATTTAGTTAATATTAGTCGAGCATTAACTAACAAATGCTTGTAACCCAATCAACCATTTTGTAACCATCTCTCACATAATAAATTGACAGACACACAATGAACTCGTGTGCATTCCAGTTTCTCTTCATTTCTTCTTTGTGCACATTTTCTAACATTGGTATCAAAGCCCTTGGTGCTTGAAGGATCTGCAAACTGAAGGGAGAACATTCAGAATATTTTCAAGGGTCGTCTAGGGCAAAAACGTGAATAATATAATCTCATAGGGATCGCTATAAATCTAGAATGGACTCCTCATATCTTTGCTGCCACAAATAATACCACAAGGATTACAGTTGGAATCTCTTCCACAAAGAACAGCCATGAAAGGGTTTGCAATACAGTCACCAACGGTCAAGTGAAGGTTTGCAAAGAATATACAGTCGTAAAGGTTTAAAATATACAGTCGTAAAGGTTTAAAAAGGACATAAACACAGTTACCATTGGAGGGCATAAACACAGTCGCCATTGGAGGGCATAAATAAAGTCTCTGAAAAGGGGGGAAATATATATACATTCCGCCATCATAAATGTCTTTTTAAAGCAAGAAAAGGGCAGAAAGTCAAAAAGGGTACAAAAATAGCAAATGCAGAGAGCGTAAGTCTAAAAATTGTGAATGTCGAAAATGTCAAATATCCCAGACGTGAACCTCTGCTACGACACAAAACGGAATTTCAGACTATTTCTACAACTTTGTTACATGGGACAGAATTTCAGACTGTTTTAACACATTATACAGTCGTGAAGGGTTTCATTGTCTCAAATATTTTCCAGGTATTCATACCTATTTGTTATTTGCTTATTTTTTTCGTCTAAATAAATATTTCAGAGTCAAAACAATATTTCAGAATGGAAATCCCAATGGAGAAATATTTTGGCTTTAACTTTCACACTTGGAAAGTTAAAATACAAATGCAATTAATGAACAAAAAATTGTGGGGTATTGTTAATGGAAAAGAAACACGACCCACAAATGCTGCCAAATTGTTAGAGATGATAAAGTGAAAGCCTTTTTGATTATGATAGATAAAGCGAAAAGCTAAATAGGTTGTTTGGGGCAAAAGCTTGCTCTTTCTGATTCTGAACTACATATAGATTTAGACAAATCACCGAAAGATATCTGGGATAACCTGAATAGGTTGTTTGGGGCAAAAGCAATGAACACTAAATTTTCTTTAAAGCTTCAACTCTTTCGATTCAAGATGGCTGATGATGTTACTATGTCCAGTCATATAAGTAATCTGAGATCTCTTTTTAGATAGTTAGCAGACGTTAAAGCTCCAGTAGATAACGAAGATTCTAAAGCCATTTTGTTAAACAATTTTCCCTTTTTGTACAGCAATGTCATTTTCAATCTCAATCAGATGCCTTCGCAAAGCCTAGAAGATATGATTTCAGCTCTCTTGGGTGAAGAAAAGAGAACAACTGCGAACAATACAAAAGGCAATTCTTCACATGAAAGTGCACTATATTCCCGCATGAGAATTAATCACAGAAAATTAGATAAAGCCACCAAGCTTGAAGTAAGGAAAGAGGTCATAACTTGGACTTGTTCTCAAGCGAGATAATGATGTTCTCAAAGGTAAACTCAAAGATAAGTATAACGCAAATGAAGGAAATGTGTCCTTTGTTGACAATCCACCAAATGCTACATTTACTTAAGATTTTATTGATGAAGAAGAAAATTTATACATAATCTAAGAAGTCAGTGTTTTGATCCCAGGAAGGGATCTAGTGTACATAAAACTTGACATGGATGGTTGTCTAGATAGTTTGAGAGTCAGTGGATCTCGGGAATTTATCCTTACAAGGGTCACGAGAAAACAATGGTGATGGAGCACTGGAGCATTGTGGGAGTAGCTCACATGGAGGGTTGTCCAACAATTCGGGAGATTCTATAATTTGGGAGTTCAGGGGAGGTGGAATCTAGGAACTCTAGAATTCAGCTCGGGAACTACACCTTTACAAGGGTTAGGGAGGCAGCTTGGTGGAGTTCTACTTGTTCCAAGAATTTTTGTTCAAAACAAAAGCTTCTGAAGACTGTACTTCTATCTTCTTTTCATTGGTGTAAGCCTTAAGAGGGGTATTAAAATATACGGCTTATAATTTAATATTTAGTTAATATTAGTTGTATATTAACTAATAAATGGTTGTAACCACATCAACCATTTTGTAACCATCTCTCACATAATAAATTGACAGACACACAATGAACATGTGTGCATTTCAGTTTCTCTTCATTTCTTCTTTGTGCGCATTTTCTTACATAAACTAGTCAAGAACCTTCAAAACTGCAGCGGGAATATTTATCACTGAAGAGACATAAATAAGATCTTGTAAAACAGATTTAGCCAAAGGAATTCTACCTTCAAAATATAACCACCTATTGGTCCATTTAGAGAGTTTATCTCTAACTCGTTGAATCAACCAAGACCAATCCTTTGAACGCTTATCTTGCAAGGGGATACCAAGATCTGTAAGTTGGAGGGATGCTTTGACAAAATTAAACCTCTTAATGATTAAATTATCCTACCTTTAACAGCAAGGAAAGAAAATAATTTTGGATTTATTTACATTTACTAGTTGGCCTATAGCTTAAGTAAAAGTGTTGAAGATCTTACGAAATCTACTAGCCTCTATAACCTTGGCTTGGATTTATTTACATTTGCTAGTTGGCCTATAGCTTAAGTAAAAGTGTTCAAGATCTTGCGAAATCTACTTATCTGTAAGTGGTTCGTGTAGCTTACTGATACACAGTGCCAATGATATTATTGTGAAGTTTGCTCCTTGTTCAACAAAAGGGAGACCATAGTGCTGTGCTCGAAACCCCCAGTTTTGTGTCCATGTGTCATCATACCAGTCAGGGTGACAGGGAGGTTAATAGAATTACTTATTGATTTTGTGATTGCAATCTATGTGCATAGTAATTTGAACAACTTTGAATGTAATCATTGTGCCATTTCTGGTGTTGATTTATTTGTGCAAGTGTTTCTAGACAAGAGGTGGTTGCACATTTGTTCTTAAGCTCTATGCACTCGTCATATTTGGCGAAGAAGTTGTTCTTGGTGATTGAAACATGGGAGTAATGTTATTTCCATATTTTTCCAAGATTTGACTCTGACGTTAGAGGAAGGTCCAACAGTGAAAGGCCCTCATTACACTTTTGTAGGATGTAAGCATAACTATAACATGCAGGCAGAAGTCTCATTGTTACTTTAGTACCATCTTGTCTCACTGAACAAGACATGTGTGGCGATATATCAGAATTCCTCTCCACCATTTTGGATATCAATGCAATAGTTGCAACACAGCTTGGACTTTGTTTCTGTTTTCCTGTATTTCCATTTACTGCCCTCCTCTCGCCATTAATCCAAGATTGTTTGCATCCGTTATAGGTGCTTTTTATGATTCCGTGACATATGTACCATGCACTCTGACATATATCCCTTCCACATAATTTCAATTTATCCATAGTATGCTCAAAAGTTTGACCTTCATCACAACTGCTAGCATTTGCACTGAATGCATTAAGTACAAAGTTTTTGATGGCAGGTTCATTCATCCTTAGAGTTAAATTCCAAATGTGATTGAAAATGTTGAGAAATAGATTAGAGAGACATCCTTCCTTGTAGCAAGGTTTTTTCTCAGCTTCAAACAAAAATCGTTCTCTTGTTTTTTTCTCATTTTCCCTTACCTTTGGTGTACTAGTTGGAGTAGTAATTACCTTTTGGCGTTTACAGGCCTTTTTATCGAGTTTTCCTTACTGCTACATATGGAGGATTCAAATGAATTTGGGTATACCAGTTAAGGCAATGGCTCTTCAAATGCACTCCACATTTTTACCGAAAACTCTTCTAGAATTTCTTTTAGACTTATTTCCATAACGGAACCATTGGGATGGACTAACTGGCTAGCAAGCCATTGGATGAGAGCTCCTTCTGATATGGAGCAACCCTTGCAAAAAGGCTTGATTAATTTATCAATATGCACCACAAATGTATTGCCATTCAATTTTTTAATGTGGACCATGTCTCCTTCGCAGGCATTTGTAATTGTTGCTTTAGCAACAAATTTGTGTTCTTTTGAACAAAAATGTATCAACTTCGTAGCAACCCCCTTGAACTTCAAATTAAAGTTAGTGTTTGATGTGGCAGTTGTTTCTTGAAGTTCAGAATTTCCCTTCACATGAAGTGCAGTTCTTGTTTCTAAATACACTAGATTTTTTATTGGCCAAGTAACTTCGTTGTTGCGTTGTAGACTTGGATAGCAATCTTTGCATGTAGTTATAATCTTCTCCACAAAAACACCAAACTATGTGGGTCCCAACACTACTCCCGAAATTAGATGTTCTTCTTATACCAGGGATATAAGCCCTTCAGTGATGTCACCTTCTTTCGGAGCACGCTTATGTTTTAGCACCACCTAGGTTGTATCAAACTCATCCCTGTCTTTAGGAGTTGTCAAACAATGGCTATCATTGTTAGAATTCAACCCCACATCCTCATCAAATGTATCCTCTAAGTCACTGCTCATGATGTTTTGAATGCCATCACCCCCCACAAGTGAAACTTCTAAAATCACATGCTTAATCATTTGCTTCCTTTCCCATGGGATATAGTATCCCTTGATTTCAATTTCTTCCAGGGTTTCACAATCATCAATTGTGTATGGTAGTCTCACTTTACCATTGAATACAATACTTATTGTGACAACGAATAAGATAGACCCCATGTCTCTACAATAGAGTGTATTTCTGGATGTATAAACTAGTCCCTCCGCAACTTCCACACCTTTGGATAGTAAATCCACATGTGCTCCTCCATCGAAAATAGAGTTCATTTTCAATTGTATCCACAAATAAAAAGAGAAAATTAGTAGCGAGGACACTTAAATCTTAAACCTATGGAAAATTGAAAATGAAAAATATCATTAACAATTCCAAGGTTAAAACAAATGCTTGAAATCACAATGAGAAAATAAAAATATACATCTTATATGAATATCTTTGAAACCTCTTTTAATCTAAATCTTGAACATATGGAGAATTTAGCTCCTATTTGACCCTGTGAAGCCAGGAAACGCAGAGGGGGGCCACGTTTCCCCTTACAATCATTTCAAGGAAACGAAACAAGGGGGAAACGCCAAAAATGTTTCCGGAAACATTTTTGGCATTTGCAACGGTTTTTGACTTTAAAAAATGTCATTTAATTTTTAAAAAATAAAAAAATCTTGCATTAAATGAACCCTAACCCTAATACAACTACCTAGACTTGTAACCATGTTGAATGATGACTCTTTAGAAGTTCAAATTTCAATGAATTCAAAATATTTTGAGTGCTTTATCAATTATCTCTTATGGTCTACAATTATAAAATGAGTAATATGCATATATATATATATATATATATATATTATTTTTTAATAATATATTGTACAGACGTTTCCGTCGACGTTTTGTTTCCAAGGTTTTTTGAAAATTGTCGTTTCCGCATTTTGTACCCGTTTCTGTTTCCGTTTCCTAGAAACATAAATTTGACCATATTAGTGCTCCTATTTGACCATATAACACATTGCATTAGACTCTTAGATCCCACTATTGTGTGTATCTTTTTATCCATAAAACACAGTGTATGGATTTCAAAATGTGTCTAGCCTAGCGGCTGTTGGGACTAAAAGTTTTCTCGAATAACTCAAATATTGACTAGAATGGCAGGTCAAATGTTAGTGATCGCAATTCCAAGCGCGAATGATCACAATTCCAAATGTGAATACCCGCACTTCAATGTGCGAGTGATCGCAATTCCAAATGTGAATGCTCGCACTTCAACGTGCGAGTGATCGCAATTCGTAGTGCGAGTTGAGGACTCGCACTTCTTAGTACGATCACTCGCACGTCGAAGTGCGAGCATTCGCACTTGGAAATGCAATCACTCGCACTTCGAAGGGCAATAACTAACATTTTGATCTGCCATTCTAGTCAAAAGTTGGCTAGCCTAGCGGCCACTGCGACTTAAATTTTTCTCGTACATGCAATAATATTGAAGACAACTATTTATAAAATTATTACTCGGACCAAGGAAAAGTTCAATGTCCTCCAATTTAAGTTTAGTAAATATTTAGGGTCATTAATATTGTGTCAAAGTAATTTGTTACTCTATTTTACTCTCTAATTATATAGGTATGTTTATTTGATGGTATAAAGTTCACGTTTAGTCTTTATTTGAATAACGGTGGTGCTATATACTTCGATTCAATTATGAGTGTTAATTGTTTAACTTTTTATATCTTACATAGTCTGTTAACAATATAAGTTTATTATTAAATAATTGTCTACAATATTGAGTAGAAGTAACCCATTCTACGTAGTTTATTATTAATAATTGTCAATATTAAAGACTAGATTTCAATTAAATTCATGTATGTCAAATTTAAGTTTCAAACAATGTCGAAATTTTGTTTTCATACATTAAAAATTAAATTATAATTCTTACCTTAATTTGCTACAATACCAATTACACTTTTTTGTAAGGTCAAATGTTAATTAATATTGTGGTACCCTCAACATTAATTGACCATTACACCGAATAATGTAAAATCCTCCATTTGAAAGTATTTTTTTTATTTTTTCGTACTATATTTAATGTTAAGTGGTACAATATCAAATTTTAATCCACGCAAACTTTGTCAACGCATTGATTTCAAAGCAATAAAATGGAAAAGTGTATACTCATTTGGAATGCGACAACACCAAAACAAGGAGCACATATACAAATCAGTGAAGAATGGATTTACAGAAAATTAAAAGAGGTAAAGCATTGTTATTCTATTTTGAATAATTTCATTTTTTACACCCATTTCACAATGAATGTAGATATTGCATTTTTTATTAGGTATCCCATAAACCAATTTTCAATGTTTATCCATATTTTTTGATTTTGTGAAACAACAGAGCGCAACACCTGCTGTATATATAGTAACTAATATTTTGTAGGACATGGAAAAATCACCATTTTGCTTGATTTCACATATATAATCCCAAGGTCTCAAATCCACTCCAAAAATCGATGAAGACAATAAGGGTTTTTCAACGCAGCTAACAACTACCATGAAAAGGACTTTTGCGTACAGTACTTTGATGGAAATAGTGTCAAATTTGCAAGAAAATACAATGGGCGCACAAAAATTGGGTCATTACATTCCACATTCACAAATAGATATAAATATTCCATATATTGTTGATGATGTTGATAATTCAAAAAAGGAAGATACAGTTTCAACAATCCATGCATATGACAGTGATAGAACCATAGTTGCCAGGAGACGGGTACGGGTACGGGTACGTGGAGACGGGTACGGGTACGGGTACGCCATTTTTCAGAAATTTAGGGGACGGGTACGGGGAGACGGCAATATATATATATATATTATTAATTTATTTAGAATTAAAATACATAAATTTAAAAATAACTATACTTTTTAAGTTTTTTGAAGTAAGGAAATCAAATGTTGACAAAAGATGAGTATATTATATTGATATTTGATATCTCACATATTGAGGAAAGAGTACATTATAGCACCAAAATGCTGACAAACATAGACTAAAAACAAAAATCACTAATGTGAACTTGAATCATATCTCATCTGATACAAAGGGGTCAACTGTCACATTAATTATGTCCTCTAGATCCTCTGCTAAGATGCTCTCAAGATACTCATCACTCTCAAGTTGTGGCTCCTCTGCAGGCAATATAACAGGGGGCAAATCATTCAGGCCATTCGCCTCAAGCACATCATCCTCTACATCTACTGCTGCATCAAGTGGAATTTGGTCCCATTTTGCTGAAGGACCTTCTTTATACCCTGGGTCTACACGAGTAAGAAGATGAAGTGTGCTATGAATGTAGACTAGGTTCTCTGCCTTCTTTGACCCTAGTCGGTTCCTCTTCAATAAATGAATGAAACCATAAGTACTCCAATTCCTCTTACAAGATGAAGAACTAGCTACTTGTGAGAGTAATCTTATTGCAAATGATTGCAATTCATGTGCTTCACTGTCATGGTTCCACCACCACTCTATTGGGTCCTTCTTCGCACACATATCATAGAGAGCTTCCACTGTAGAAAACTGACCAGGACCACGTGAAAACATATTCCATTGAGTCCTGATAGTAGAAGCTTCCTCTCCTCGACCATAAATCTCTTTCACTGCAATGCAAAATTCTTTCACCACTTCTCTGTCCTCATATGTAGCCCTTTTATTGGTGACTTCTATATCATACCACTTTGGATTTAAGGCATAAGCAACACAATGTAGAGGTGTGTTAAGCTTATTCCATCTTCCATGTACCTTTTCCTTAATCAAAGGATATAAAGAAGGATCCTTTGAATCTGTGATTTTTCTTATTTTTTCGCACATAGAGTCAATTTCTTCATAAACTTCACCCAAACATGGCTTGTCTGAATCAACAAAGCGGATTACCTCACAAATGGGTTGAATGAAGTCAACAACAAATTTCACATCAGCCCAAAAAAGCTCATCAAGGACCATCTTCCTCACCTCAATTGTAGTTTCTGATGTAGACTATCTCCAAGCTGCCCATGCATCACTAACAACAGTAGAACATAAGGCCCCTTTGACAGCATATAGGCGATTAAGAAGTATGAAGAAAGATGCAAATCGTGTGTCTGCAAGTTTGAGAAGCTCAACCTTCGCATATCTCCGATAAATAGCTTGTGTTTGGTGATGATTGCAAATGAACATTTGTAATTTTCTGCCTTTTTCAATAAGCTCTGAAATCCACTGAAACCTATCAATGTCTTTGAGTGCATTGTTCAATGCATGCACACAACATGTGTCCAAAATACATGTTTGCATTTTTTTTGTACCAACAAACCAGCTGCTTTACAGACTGGGGCAACGTCTGTAATAACCTGGACAACATGTGATGCTCCCACCTCCTCGATTGCATCACATAGTTGCTTCTCAAGGAACTTTGCATTTTTCTCTTGACCCGAACAATTGATTGCCTTCAAAAAATAAGGGCCTTTAGAGTAAGTTACCATAATGTTCAAAAGTGGATGGTTTCTAGTATCAGTCCAACCATCCATCACAATGCTGCATCCTTCTGTAGACCACACTCTTTTGACTGGTGCGATTTGTTGCTCTATCCTTGTTTTCTCTTTGTCAATAAGATTCGTGCGAAGCTTCTCATATCCAGGTGGTTTATAACCTGCTGGCCCTTTGTTGATTGCACGAACCATCTCCTCATAATAGGGTGAGCGAGCAACATTGAATGGTATTCCATTCACATAGAAAAATTGTGCATTCGCTGCATCAACTGCATCTCGACCTTGCACATCGAACATGTTTCCAATGGGGTTTGAACTGCCCATGTGTGGTCTCTTACAAGAAGACCCCTCACCCTCTGTGACATGTCCAGAAGACACACCTATCTCTGATTCTGTTTCCTGGCCCGAAACCTCTGATAGGATGACTTTGCGTGCGATCTGTTGTCGAAGCATGAGAGCTTAAGGAAGTCACTTTTCCTTCAACGCGTTCTTCCACTCTCATAGCTTCATACCAATCTACCTCATTCATACAAGGTTCAACCCCTTTTCCTGGTATACGGAAAAAATGGGCCTTCACCCTTGTGTAAGTGCCTTGAAAGTACTTCCCACAAATATTACAGGTGATATCTGATGGTACCGCCAGTCCCTTTACGAATGTGGTTGCAGTAATTCCAAAGTGGTTTAAGTCCTTTCCCTCCCCTTGACATCCTGAATGAAAACAAAATAAAAATGATTAGAAATTGAATTGAAATAATATTTTAAATTAAAAAAATAAACTTTAAATTATTTAAAAATATATAATAATATCAATTTATTATTTAAAACTATATAAAAGATAAAAAAATTATATCATTAATTATTTAAAACTTAAACTTTAAACATTAAAACAATAAAACTTTTAATTATTATAGTCTAAATCTAAATATACGATTTATACAAATAAATTTAAAAACATTAAAACCTTTTTAGCTGAATCGTAAAAAGTTAGAATTTAAAAGTAATATTAAAAAATATGAATACATCAATTAAAAACTTGAAAATTGTAACTAAAGTTAAAAGTAAGAATTAAATTTAAAAAATATAAAGATAAAATCTAAAACTAAAAGACAAAATGAAAAAGGTAAAACATTAAAAGTGATATTAAAAAATACGAATTCAATATTCATATCATGATTAAAAAATAGAAAATTATATCTAAAAATAAATTCTAAAAGATTAAAGTAAAAACTAAAAATTTATAACCGTATAAGACAAAGCTAAAATTTAAAAGTAAAAAAAGAAAAATAAAAACTTCATGAATTTAAAGAAACCTAAAGTCTAAAAAGTAAAAGCTTAAAACTTTAAAAGCTGTGATCATGTAAAACTTTGGACGGCAAGGGGCGGGGCTACGCGACACGACTGCAGCAAGGTTCGGCCAACGGTTTTGCCAGTAAAAAACTGCAGCAGGCTTCACCAGTGGGTTTTTCTATTTAAAACAAATGCAGGTATAACGCTGGCAATGACAACAATGTTTAGCACTAAACAAATATTAAAATATTAATTTTGCAGAGCATAGATAAATACCTGGCTTTAGCAACAACACTAAATCGACCTCCTTTAATGGCAGACCTCTTTCAATGGTGAATGCAGTCCTCAAATCGCAAATGCAGACTTGGCAGCGAATGAATCACTGAAACATGCCTGTACAACGTATTTAACGCGAAAAATGCCGCGTTTTAGGGTTTCGAACAATGTTTTTTAGGGTTTTTAGACAGAGACGCGTTTTGTTTCAACAAGAAACGCGGGGAGACGATGAACAAAAGTTCCCGCGTACGGGAGGCGTCTCTGTACGCGTATCCTGTACCCGAAACGTGTGCCCGTACCCGAAACGCGTCCCAAGTGACGGGAGACGCGTCTCCCTGCAACACAGGATAGAACAAATGAGAAGCTGAAGAAAGAATACAAAGAAGAGCTTTGGCCAAAACCTGCTGTGAAAACGTTGATTTCAAAATTTGAAGAGGTGTATGAAGATTTAAACCGTGGAAATCTTGGCAAGAAACATTGGGATAAAGTAGTAGATGCTTTGAATCATGTTTATGGAAAAACATTCACTGGGATGCAAAGCAAATACAAGTTGAACAGGTTGAAAAAAACCTTCAAGAAGGAGAAACAATTGGAAAACACAACAGGGGCAACACCTTCAACATGGAGTTTCTATAAAGATATGGAAAGCATTATACGGAAAACACCCAAGGTTATTGGTCTTATGGGAGGTTTTAATGGAAAAGAATGGGTTAATATAAGCACTTCTACTTCTGAAAAAGACATGAAAGGGAAATCAGAAAACCCTTCTATCAACATTGAAATTGTTGGAGTAAACCAAGAAACCCCTTTGAATAAAAATGGAATTGAATGCGAACATGTAAAGAGAAAAAGAAACTCTTATGGAGATTTGAAAGAGATAATGGAGAATAACATGCATCTATTCACTCAAACAATGAAAGAAATTGAGCAAGGAAGACTTCAACTTGAAAGGGTGGTTCAACTAATATAAGCGTACCCTAGCGGCCGCTAAACTTCCATCACAAGACAAAGAACAATTGATATTGAACATATCATATTTCCACGAAGAGCAGTATGCTTTTTCAATTAAGCATTCATTTGCCATGGCATGAAATCGATTATGAATTGATTAATGATTGTTCGCAATACATCTTACATCAAAAGAACCAGCAGTGGGTAAGGGCGATGCAACCCACGCCACAAGCTCAGTCGGTAAAGATTATGAATAGATTAATGTTTATTCAATTATGCTTTCATTTGCCATAGCAATAGCTAGATTATGAATAGATTAATGTTTATTTGAAATAGATCTTGCATCAAAGGATCCATCTGCGAGTAAAGATGATGCAATTCTAGACGCAAGCTCGATAGGTAAGGGGTAGCCGCAAGCTAAAATATTGATTATTTCCATTGGTTAGAATTGACATACGGTTGATTAACAAAAATTATTACTTCCCTGCAATTAGCCACAAGAATTACTTATTTTATATTTGGAGGGCTTGCTATATGAGAAAAACCAATAACCCTCTAAGGAGATGTCATTCAAGTTCAGCAAGGAGATTATCAACTTGAGTGGTGGCTTGAAAGAATTTATAAAGTCGTTATCAACAAAATTTAAAATGGGATTCTGGTTTGACAAACTCACTTATGTTGATGTTGAAAAGCTGACAAAGGCCTTCAATAAAAAATTATCGACTGGATTGAATCCAAAACTCGCGTGGGGAAAGGAACATTGCAATGTAGTCGATGAAATTGCAATAAAAGATCTAGAAAATATTTAGAGTAGAAATGAGGTGCAAAGGGAAACCCTCCTAAAAAATTTATGGTTGGAATGAAAAGCAGAGGAGAAGCTTATTCAAAAGATATGTGGTTGATGACCGATTTGTACAAAGACTTATCACTGATAGTGTCTCAGGGATTGAATGTGGTAGAGGGCATCAATTATTTGGAGCGAGAAAATACTAAATAACTACTTATCATTTCAAAATGTTATTAGGATGGTACTGCTTAACATTGTAAAGAAAATAAGTACTTTAGTTATTATGATGGTTCTACTTAACTTTTTTGTATGTTGAGATTGTACAAATATAAGTTGGGAGTATTTATCTTTTCATTCATTATAAGTTGAGACTATGAGTGTATAAGTTGAGTATGCGAATTAACAGAAAAAATTTATTGTAACAAAACTTTGAGCGGTTTTTTTAAACAAATATGTACTCTTAAATTAATTATGAGGATGCTTGAATACTACTTTTTGGTTCGAAAATAAAAATCGTATACCATGTTCATTTGAAATGAAATAACTACAATATAGTTTGTAATGACTCGTCACACTGAAACATTACATTTAATTCAAAAAAAATCTGCAAAATAAAACATTTAGTGTACAATAAAAAATGAGAAACGCTCTTTGATTTTTTCCTAAGTCACCACCTACAACCATTTCATTTTTGATATAACAATAACAAAAGATACCTGTTTTTTATTTTTTGATTGAATCAACGCCCTCAACCATTTGATTTTGATTTTTTCTTCATTTACAGATAAGAACACATACAACATGAAAATGATCATATTTGATATAAATAGAGTTTTGGCACACACCATCCACAAGGCTAATTCGTCATACAAAAAGTTTAAAAAGTTTGGCAGCATCGAGCTCAAAACAAATATTTATTTTCTCAGACCAAATGTGAAAGAGTTCTTGCACCGTTGCAAAAAAATTTCAAAATAACACTATGGACATCGGCGAGAAAATCAAATGTTGATGACATGATGCCTTCATTCCTTCAAAACATTGGCTTAGAGGTTGGAAGCTTCGAGTTCATATTTACACAGGAAGATTGCGTCAAGACCAAACGCATTGTTTATGATGGTTTTGGGAATCCAAAATAAAATCTCAAGAATCTTAACTCTGTTTGGTGGTGGTTTAATGAGTCATACCATTGTAAAAATACAGTGCTTATAGATGACTCTTTAGAGAAAAACAAGTTCAATGATGTGGGGAACTACATAATTGCTAAAACATTTAACATAGATACTAATCCAGAAGACAAATGTTTGTTAGATGAGTTGTGGCCTTTGTTGCAGCAATTGAAGGACATCGAAGATGTTCGGGATTTTATTAAATAAAAAACCCAATTATAGGGAGCTTATTTTGTGGAGATTTATTATGATTTATATTGTTGATTTGGGAGCCCATTTTCGGGAATAGTGTTACAATAAAATTCAAAATATTCTTTAAAATGTTTTACTATAATTCTACCTTTAGTAAAGGAATTTCAATTTATTTCATAGCTATATTTAAATACTAAAATGTATCTCGGATGGTTTTACAATTAATTTTAATTACTTTCATATCCATATTTAAATATGAAAATATATATGCAATAGTTTTATAGTTAATTTGATATCTAAATTTAAATATGAAAATATGTCTGGGATGGTTTTACAGTTAATTACATTCTCCAACACTAGATCGTCGCCCTTTGCTAGTTTCTTCATAATATCTTTGGTAATTCTCTGGTTACGTTACGATTCAATCACGCCAAAGTAAATTAATATCGAAGTGTCTTACATCTCTTGAATTTCATTAGCCTAACGGTCGCTAGGCCACAAGGCGTTTTAAATATTCAAATCTGCATAGTTTAATCTTAAATACATTTTAAAACTGATAAGAGCCTTATTCCTAAGCAAAAATTAAGTCTAACGGCCACTAGCTCGTATAAAACATAACGTGTTTCTGTTTTATACGAGCTAGTGGCCGCTAAGCATTATTTTTCAGATCAATGTTGGATTCCCTAAAATCATTAAACGATTTTTCCCATATTCAATAATTTAATGCATGATCTGATATATTGGACTCCAGAAAGAGGTATAATGAGTTCCAATATTTTAATACTTGGATTCCAATATTTTGATTTTTGGAGTCCAATATATGTGATTTTGGAGTACGGTAAATTCCAATATATGTGATTTTGGATTCTAATATATGTGATTCTAGATTCCAATATATGTGATTTTGGATTCCAATATTTGTGATTTTGGAGTACAGATAATTCCAATATTTAACATTTTCGAATCCAAAACTAGTAATATTAGATTCCAATATTGTCTATATATTTTAGCAGCTCGGACTGGAATAAGTCCAGATTTAGTGAAATAAGCGTTCACTCTTGATTTACCCAACTCTTAAACACCATCAAAGAAGGATGAAAACCCATCAAACGACAAATCAGTTCATGCATTTCCATAACTTCTATGCCATCCTGGAGATCCTCCATTTTGAGCTCAATAACAAGAGACCCATCTGCTGCCCTCATACATCCCAACTCAATCTTCCGAGGATTGACCTTAGGCATCCAAAGAGGCCCTCTCTAGAAATGGTTGTTGGAAACAAGATTGACCCCTCTAACTGTATCTCTGAAATTGAATTTTTTTATCTCGGTTGGGATGTTACCAGAAGTAGCCCATACCTCCTGATTGGCTGCTCCTTTTCCTGCCATATCAGGAAGATTAGAAAAAAAAAGAGCATCCACCATATTCAACTGCTGTTGAAAAGACTCAAAGGACATAGCTCAAAGAAAAGAGAGAACTCGCCTGTTACAAACGCAAAGCCCAAACTTCCTTTGGCATCGATCCCTAACCTTTACAAAACAAAAATCATCACAAAACCTCGAAAGTCAGTCTGCAACCCTCGGTGCATACACAGGAGTACACAAAACCCCCACAAAAGACATCGTGATCCCTTGAAAAACCCAAATAAACAGTGGAGAAGCCCTAATTTACAGTCACAAAGCTGGAAAATACAGTTGCACGCCCAAAGGTACAGTAGCGAAGCTCAAAAAGACACCATGAAAGCTTAGATATTCATGTTTTTCTCATTGCAATCTCTTTTTTGTCTTTATTAGGCAAAGGTGGGGCACTGTTTTTTCTTTTGCCTTTTTTCTTTTTTTTAATAATAGGGGTGGGGGCAGTGGGGTTGATTGCCATATGATTCTTTGTCTTTCTTGAGCCCCATTTTTTAATTCATGATGTAATCTGACCCTTTATTATTGATCATGTTGTGTTATAAACTTAAACATACAACATATTAAAGAAGGATCCAGGGAATACTCCAATAATAAAGATAAAAACCAGGGAAGCAACATATAGTGTATGCTTCCATTTCTCATTATCAAGATATTTTTTTCCTTAAAAAAGGAAATGTGTCTTTTTAGTTCCTGGCCCAGCTACAATGCCGCATATGGTGTATGCAAGCCCCCTTGTGTGGACAAGGGGAATATTTGAATTTACATGTACATTCTTTTAATTCTTTCACACATTGTATTTCATGACAAATCTTGGGAGAAAACTGGACCATGCCAATCAAACTGCACCCTTCTATTTTAATGATCCTCTATGTGATGCATAGGTGTGAAGGTCCAACCCATCATAAAAATTTATGTAAGTAGGACTCTAATTTTCTTTGTTTTTCTTTTGTTAACTACTTTGTCTAGTTAGAACCTAGATTGTCGATAACTATTTTCCTGTTGAAAAGAATTCGAGTCTAAAGCCAGCTCTCATTTGCTTCCATATCAACACCCAAGAATGACAAAGCTCGTAATAGTCCTTGGAAACACCTATAGAGATGATATTGTCATCCTTTCTAGTTCCATAGTTAATATACTTCTTGATCGACTGTAACACAGACAAGCTAGCAGAATTGATGGTGATAAGCAGTAACTTTACAAACTCAAAATAGTTATTCAATTTTAGTTTGAACCTCTATGTTGCTGGAACAATAATATGTAGACTAATTATAAATATTAACCTAACTTAATCATATACTCTAAAAATTTAAGAAAGAAACAACTGTGATTTTACCTTCCCAGTGAAACCAAAATTAAGGGGCAGATCATCAGTTGCACATAACATAAGCTGCATTTGAATTGGTGCAGGTGTGCAAGTTGTTGCACAAGTACCAGATGCTGGCCCAGTTCCCCCACCAACTAATGTTGTAACACCTGCAAAAGTTATGCTTATTCGGTTGTATTGAGTCTTGACTATGGAGAATGCTTTAAAATGATGTTAATAATAACAAAGTCCATTCATTACCTACTAGTGTAAATTTCAAAGCAGCTATATACCATGTTAAGTAATATGTACTTAGAGGAAATAGCTATCCATCTTGGAAAAGAGACATTAAACCACACTTATTTATGAAACCATGTTCCATTAAGGTTTTTGAAGTAGAGTCACACTTTCATATAAGAGCATTAGCAAGCTTTTGTATTACTGATTACAAACACATACAATATGACCAAGTCTCATATAAACTTCAAGTTTTTGCTTGGCTTGTGATATATATATTAGGGGCTTCCTACAAAGGCTCATTTATCCAAGCGTTTTCTTACTGATGGCTTATCTTTATTGCTCTAAATCAGAAAATGTTAAACATCTTTTCTGGGACTATCCTTTTGCGAGATCTTGTTGGAAACTTGTGCAATCCAATATGCCAACTATTTTCCAAGGACCTCTTCATTGGCAGACACCTTTGTTACGTGATTCCAAAACTTTTACTACATGTTCCATTTATTGGTATTTGGAATTGTGTACAAATTTCTGCCTTGTTCATTCTCTGAAAACTTAGATGCAATTATGTCAACAGAGATAAGGCATACAATTTGGATGATTTTTGTCACACTTGGAGAAGTGAAGCTACAATGCAATCACTTGCAAAAGGATTTCTTTTGTTCAAGGAAGCTAAAATAATTGATCCTAGGGATTATTCTGATTTCATTGTTGTCCTTGTTGCTTTAAGGACATAGTTGTGATTTTCATTGTAAATACCATTGTGTGGTTCATTCCATTGTAAAGCCCTTTGTTGTAAATATTGCTTTTTGTTAATATATGAAGCATCTATTCAAAATTTTATATATATATATATATGACAAGAGAATACCTCAACAAATGTTTTGAGGTCGCAAAACAAAGCAGTTACAGTCTCTAGAAACGGCAAGTTGTGATCCATAGGGTCAACAACATTTTTTGCGGAATCATATATAGGACCTGAGACTACTCAATCCACTCATCGCTCAAGTTGCTAAAGGACTGTATGCTTTAAGCTATAGAACTAACAGAGTTGTAGAAAATATGCTAAGCCAAGAAGGGGTCCAGGTGGAGTAAACCTTACGTCCAGAGGATCTGAAGAGTGGAATAATAATATAGTGTAATGTCCCTAAATGGACTTTTTTGACCCCAAATGGATTTTAGGCCAATCCCAAACCCCAAATGCAGATTATAGACAAGATATCAAATTTTTATTATGCAGATCTGAATTTTATCTATAAATGGCGACTAGGGCTAGATAAGAAAATGCATGAAATATGTCATAAACCCACTAGACCTTTGGCCCAAACAAATCAACAATATTTCTAATGATAGGATCATGAAAAAAATACCCGAATAGAGCTCCAAATCAGGATGGAATAATTTTATAAAATCTGACGACAGGCTGCCCTCAGACATAGCTGAAAATAATATTTCCTTGACTCCAAACATTCTGAAAATTTGTTTGCAAGTAGATAATGAATAATCAGAATAGGATCTTCAATCAAATTCGAAAAATATTAATTCTGGAATTTATTAGGGCAGAAAATGCAGCAGAACTTCTAATTCAATAACTTGCAAAATACTCCAAATTTCTGGGCAAATGATAGCTCAAACGGAAGCTTGAAAAATATTTTTTCCAATGAACCCAAAATCAAAATTTTTCAATGGCGGGAAGGCATCCAAAATGGATCTGCAATTTTGGAACAGTGTAGATAAACCCTAGATATGAGTGAAAGCTGGAAAGACAATTACGTCCCACTTAGGAAAGGCCCAAAAATACCTCAAAACTAATCAAATACTTCAAATACTTCGGATCTCATCTCTCCTTGAATTTAAGCTCTAATTCGGTCTTCAACCGCTGGAAATCAGCTAACTCTTTTATGCACAATGGAAACCCCAAGGTGGAGATTCCTCACAAAGTAGAGGAAGGGTTTTTGTCCTTCTCTAGGCTCTTGGAGGGTTTTCGTCCTCAAGAATGGAGATGTAAGCAACAATGGTCAACATACAATTTCATAAATGAGAGAAAATAACAAGTCATTCTTTTCCAACCAAGTCCCATTGCTTAAATAGAAAAATTGGGCCTAATGGCCACCTCCAACAACCAATCAGTTTTTTCCTCCTCATTTAATGTTTTCACCCACTTGCTTTCTCTCCCTAGGCAAGTCGCATTTTCGTAGAATAAATCATTTGGCCCATATACTTTTTCTTTATGTTGCCCTTTTTTATCACTTACTTTTGCTCCATAAGCAAGTCGCACTTTTCCATGTATAATTTATTTTTTCTAAGTGATTTTTTCCCTTTTGTTTATTTTTTTCTATTTTTAAGTTAATAATAATTTATTATAAGTGTATATGATATTTTAATATATTTTATTTCGCACTTTATAATAAAATATTAAAACTTAAGTCACCCTTATTTTCCTCCCTTAGCCGTCGGGTAGACAAAATAGGCTAAGGGTCTTTGAGTGGGAAGAGGGTATTGCATATAGCGGCTTCTCATGCCAATGAAAATACCTATATGATCAAGCAGCCTAAAATTATCATCTATTAGGTCCATTCCAAGAATGAAATTATACAATTAGTGCTTCGAAATGTTTCTTATCTGAATGATTCTATGTTGAATCAGATATCAACGTTTCATTAGTGATAAACAAGATGTCTCCAAAGGGTGGCGGACTTGTTACTCAATTTCTTAGTAAATATGACCCAGAGAAACCCTTGGAGTCATCCCCTTGAGCAAGGAGTTGTTGGAGATATATCTCCCATCACTGGACCATCTCCTATAGTCACATAACTTGTAATTATTCATGAATCAAACATCACTACGGTCAATCCAAGGAGCCAAAGTTATCCTTGACTGAGGTTGACTCAAGTCAAACCACCAGTCTCACAATTAGCTCACAAGTTTTGACAAGTCAACTTGCTTGAACTCAACAAAAACTTGGGCTATAGTGGACATGACATATAAAGCTCAAAACATATTCATAAATGATCAAATTTTCTGTTTGATTTTCTTTCCTCTGGTAGTTGGTGTTTCTACCTCACAACAAACAATATTCCACCCATAAATAAACATTCGAGATGAAGAATTGAAACCAAATGATCCAAATTTTGGATCAATAATGTTAGCATCATGAGCTAACAAAACCACCATTGTGATTATGTAACTTCTTATCATTTAACACTATTTCTATGGCTCTTGTTGGATGTAACCACAAAACAGGATTCAAGATGACGTTGTGAACCGCGAGACTTGTGCAAAGGTTTAAACACTATGAAGATGTCATCAAAATCAAAACTTGATTGCATATTTGTGTTCCTCTTGAAAAATTATGCAAGTTCAAAAAAAACTTAACTCCTAATTTTGAGTTCGTATGCAAAAGTTATGACCTCCGGAAGGTACTGCACTCAATACGGTGACAGAACTGCCCCTAAAGATAGAATGGTGATTAATGTCCCATTGGACTTCTTGCGGTTGCTGTAATGTCCCTTTTTCCCACTTAAGGATAAAAATTTGGACTTCTTGCCATTCCTTTTCCATGACAAAGAAGTACAAGAGTTGGAGAAGGAAATTGAGCTTCTTTTGTATTTATTTTTCTAACTTTTAATGTTTTTTTTACCATGTGTTTGCCTTTAGTGGGTCGGTTGGGTTTTATGCACTTTACAAGCCAATTAAAGATTAAAAGAATACTTTAAGAGTTCGGCCTTGCTATTCCTAGCTTTGGCGCCAAGATGAGATTATAAAAGAAGATTGGAAGACTCATTTGGATCATCTAGATTGGCACATTTTCTATATTTGGACATTGTGGGCTTGTTGCTCCTTGTTCTTCCACTCTTGGATGAAAACCCAAGTGTGTGGCTTCTTCCTAGAAGAACGAAAACCCTTTTGTGGTTGGTTAGACGAAGAAAACTCTCTTTCCTTGGTTGACGTCAAGACTTATTGAAGACCTTTATGCAGTTTTGAGTGTTAGAGGATCAAAGGCATCATCTACAAATATTTTGCATGCATTTTAGAGCCATTCCAAGTTGGAGCGACTATGGTGTTTGAGAGCCTTTTATGGCACAAATTACAAATCTGATTTTATATTCAAATTCAGCAATTATAAAGCCGGGATCTCCACTTCGGTGATTTTTGGAATGGTTTTCATCTTTATCTACTCATTTAGAGATTTCAAGATCAATTTTGAGAGGGTTTCCATTGTTGGAAAATTATGATATTGGTCTCATTTGATTGCTAATATTTTATGGTCATTTTGAGTATTCTTTTGTGTGGAGACTCCATGTATTCCAGGAGTTATTGAATTTACAAGTTTCAGCTTTTTTTGTACCATAATAAGTTCCAAAATTCTGAGTGTGATGATTTGATCACATTTTCTAGCTTCCAAAATCAAGGGCAATCTCTCTCTCTCTCTCTCTCTCTCAAGAAGCCAAAGCTAACAAGTTGATTGTCGGCCAAGAGAGACTTACAAAAATAAAATGGATTTTCTAGCCCTGTCCCTCCAAAGGATCATTGAACCTAGGGTTCAAAATGGTGATGGAAGCTCATTTGGAGCTAACAATACAAGGCGACTAGTGGGATCAGCCTGAGGATCCGTTACAAAGCCCACTTTCCTTCCGAGAGAAAACGCTATTCCGGAGGAAGAAACAAGGCAAGTTCACCATGCCATAATGGAATCATTAAGGAAGAAGGATTGATGATCAAGGGGCCTAAGGCCATGGAACTTACACCCATTCCAAAGAGTCAACAATATGAGGTAAATATTGCTCATTTTGTGGGTAATACTGACAATGTTTTGACTTGTGATGAATCCAGAGATAAAACAAGGGGTGTGGAGCAAGAAGGGGAAGAGAAAGGGCTGGTTGGAAACCCTTCTCCGATGAAACATGATGACAATAAGCCTACTGGTTTGTTTAAAACACCAGTCAATAAGAGGCAGATTTATAGTGTCCATGAGTTCAGTAAGAGCTATGGAGATGCCCTATGTGAACACCATCAAGATATTGATGAAGCCAAGGTGGAAAAAGCTTCATTTGTTAAATCTAAGAAGAAGAAGAAGACTGATTTCAACTCAGAAATTCTAAGTAACGAGATTGGGAAAATGGAGGATATTTCGATCACTCCTCATCCGGCATGGAAACAAATCAAGGTATGATGGAAATCGCATTTTATCTCCTTTGATATCGTTGCCATACTTATTTCATTATGGAAAATTTGTTCTTAAGAATCACATGTCATGTTTGGGTGATGATATGAAGAATTTGTGGGATGATAAATGACATTTAGACATTTCCTTGCAAGGGTATGTGGTTCTAGTTGACCTCTTGTATGATAGGAAGGAAGTCTTTGGCATTATTACCCCTTGCACATGGTTAAAAGAAAAATCAATGGAGAATTATTTTGAAATCATTATGTATGCTAACATAGTTATGAAGGATTCTACCCTCCAAGGACAAGGAGCCACGAGTTTGATTAATGGTGAAGACACTCACAGTTCTATTAACGAGTGCTTGGTAGCACAAGTGGGATTGAAGGTTGAAGACTTCAAAGGAATCATTGTGAAGTTAGCGGATGGTCACTCTATGCAATGTACCAAGATGTGTTCTCAACTCCAAGTTGTATTAGAACCATATGAGGTATGTGTTGATTTCTATGTGATGACTGATTTGGGTATCGTGCTTGGAGTTCAATGGTGGCATTCGTTGGGAGAACTCACTCTCAACTATCGACGCATGGAGATAAGCTTCATGGACAAAGGTAAAAAGATCACTTTACAAGGTATGCTTTCGGAAACACTCCAAATTAGTTATTTGGTGGAAGATATTATTTCATGGGAGTCACATTTCTGTTCTTTATTTAAAATTACAGCGGATTCGAAATCACTAATTTCAGCTGAGTATGTAAAGAACAAGTTTGCTGATGTTGTTTTTGAAGGAGAAATAAGGAAAGATACAAGGTGATGGATAGGCTTATCCTTTACAAAAACCGAGTCTATTTGGTACCTGAATCAAGGGTGAAGAACAGGATCTTGAGGGTTGTTCATGATACTCTATGGGCTAATCATCCGGGCCACTTCATGAGACATGACAAAGGTGAAGGTAACATATTCAATTTTTCTCTTTGCTTATGGAATTTGATGAAAGAGAATGCTAGCATGACATGTTTAAAGAAGCATAAGTTTGAAGGGAATTCTGATTTTTCTCTCTATGGATTGTTAACCCCTGGTTCCATGAGAGAACCAAAAGAAGTAAGGGAAAAAGGAAACAATTATGATAAACTTGCAATTGTTCACATGGTCACCAAAGAGGAGAACGATGGTTCTATCTTTCAGTTTTATGACCCCATGATGAGGTATGGATTTTTTTTTAGACTCCCTTGTTTTCATTTCAACTGAGTCACACAATGTTTGAGGGTATCTAGAGATCCAACATTTAGAGAAATTTTCCCTCAAAAGTCACATGGAGTTTGAGCTCCACTTGAAGAATGATGAAATCAAAATTCATGGGAATGCCAAGGAGGTTGAATCTCTATAGTTTAAGGCAAAGATAACTGCTGATTTTAATTCTAGGCCTGTTGTTCCTAAATTTTCAGCATATGTAAATCAAATTTCACTCCTCACTTTATTCATGGGGTTGCTCTTCTTCGTGAAATTTCAATCCGGTAGTTGTTATACCATGATTATAGGACTGAATTTGCAAAAGTCAAATTTGGGGCTGCCATTAACAGCAGTGTATTTTCATTTTTTGAGTGCATTCCCTCATGGAATAATAAGAAAGGAAGATTTCAGTTGAATGGATGAATAAAATCAGATGATGTGTTGTTTTCAGACTTGTACATTCTAATTATTGAAAGAAAAATGCATGAGTACAACTGTTTTTGGGACAGCACTATTGAAGTTAAGGAAAAGCCTAATGTGGTTCCGAATGCTTTATCAAGGATGCCATCTCCTACTTCATTAGAGGATGTGGAACTTCAACGTGAGGGGAATCAAGAGTACAGTGCAGCAGATACATTAGGTTTGCAATTGCTTGCGGACAAGTAATTTTGGGAAGGGAGGACTGTAATGTCCCTTTTTCCCACTTGAGGATCAGAATTCGGACTTCCTACAATTCCTTTTCCATGTCAAAGAAGTAGAGGAGTTGGAGAAGGAAATTGAGCTTGTTTTGTATTTATTTTTCTAACTTTTCATGTTTCTTTTTACCATGTGTTTGCCTTTAATAGGTCGGCTGGGTTTTATGCACTTTACAAGCCAATTAAAGATTAAAGAAAACTTTAAGAGGTCGACCTTGCTATTCCTAGCTTTGGCACCAAGATGAGGTTATAAAAGAAGATTAGAAGACTCATTTGGATCATCTAAATCGGCGCATTTTCTCTATTTGGACATTGTGGGTTTGTTGGTCCTTGTTCTTCCACTCTTGGATAAAACCCAAGTGTGTGGCTTCTTACTAGAAGGACGAAAACCCTTCTAGTGGCTAGTTAGAGGACGAAAACCCTCTTTCCTTGGTTGGTGTCGAGACTTATTGAAGACCTTTATGCAGATTTGAGTGTTGGAGGATCAAAGGCATCATCTACAAATATTTGCATGCATTTTAGAGTCATTCCTAGTTGGAGAGACTAGGGTTTGATGGTGTTTGAGTGCCTTCTAGGGCACAAATTACAAATCTGATTTTATATTATGATTCGGCATAATTTATAAAGCCAGAATCTCCACTTTGGTGATGGTTTTCAGCTTTATCTACTCATTTAGAAATTTCGGGATCAATTTTCAAAGGGTTTCCATGGTTAGAAAATTATGATATTGGTCTCATTTGATTGTTGGTATTTTTATGGTCATTTTCAGTATTCATTTGTGTGGAGACTCCTTGTATTCCAGGAGTTATTGAATTTACAAGTTTCAGTTGTTTTTGTGTCATAATCAAGGGCAATCCAAAGAATCACTTCTTATAATTTTTGAGTTTTCTATGGTGGATTTCTCTCTCTCCTAGTCACTAGGGTTTGAGAGTGTTTTCTGGTTTTTTATTAATTGTTGTCATAAAAATTATACTTGCTTATTTTGGAGGTTTGAGTTAATTTCCTTAATTTTAAGTCTTGTTCCCAAAAGGGATATTACAATTACACAACCGTCAATGGCAGTTTCACAACAGCCACAGTAGTTACACCACCACCGATCTATGGCAAGCAGCGGTTCTATCACGTGGGAAAGTCTGGCAAGAGTAAACGGCTGCAAACGGTTCCTCTTGGACTTCTGAGTCTTTTGGGCTTCTAATTCGAGCTCTCCTTGGTGTTAAACTTGTATATATATGTATATATATATATATATATAAGGGGAAGGTATTTGCAAGGGAAGGAAGAGATTCCAAACAATTTTTTCTTCTTGATCATAGATGGTTTTCTGAATTGGAGTGAAAGGAAGGTGTGGGTGAGTGAGTTGCAAAGTTTGTATGAGTGTTTAAACATCAGTGTTCATGGAGGCCTTGAGAAGGTAGTAAGCTTGTACTTAAAGACATGATAGTGAGATGAGGAAGCATTGCTTCACTCTTGTTGGAGTTTTCTCAATTTGAGTTTCTTCATGGTAATCTTGTGTCTCTTTTATTCCATTTTTCTCTCTTTCAATGCTCAGTATTTCTTCGGTTATGCAACACTCCTAATTCATTTCTAAAGCACATTTAATAACTATTTAAGCAAAATGAAAGTAAATAGTATATTGATGAATGATGGGAATTGTGAGGAATGCATAGGATCCATGTTGGTGAAACTTAGTGTGTAATATCCACCTAGTTTACGGATCAGATTGGTATCAGAGTTGGTTCATGTTCTATAGTGTGTGGTTTGTTTAGTGATCATTTTGCAGATATATGCTCATTACAAGAGCAACAAGTGCTAGTGGAAAAGGTTATTTGGTCTCTTTGCAACAATACATCTCCACAAGGAAGTGGAAGAGAGAAGTGAGAAGTATGGCCCATGAAGATGAGAGGAGATCTAAATATGGTGAAGAAAGATTCCATAGATTGGAGGAGGATGTTGCCCACATATCTCACTCCATGGATGAGCTTAGGAAGATTATGAGGTTGTCATGGCAAAGCTAGGAGTTTCCATGGATACTTCTGAAGCAAGTGAGGAGCGTGAGTCTTCCCACCGTGAGAAATAGCAGCCCCATTATAACCAAGCTCCACCTCCATTCAAAGCAGAGGAAAAAATTGATATTCAGCCATATGAAGGTGAGGTGAATGTGGATAAGCTTGATCATTGGTTAGCTCAATTAGAGGTATAATTTCATTTACATAAAGTTAGTGAAGAGCAACAAACTTATTTTTCAAGGTTGAAGCTAGCAAGTCATGCTCTAACTTACTTTGAGAGTTATCTTATTTCTTTGGTTGTTAAACGGTTACCCCCAATTGCTAAATGGGATGAATTTAAAACTTTGATTAAGAGTAAATTTTATCCTATTTGTTATGAAGAGGAAAGGTTTATTGATTGAAAATACTTGAAGCAAAACTAAGGTCAAAGTGTGCAGGTCTATACAAGTGAGTTTCTGAAAAAAGGAGGTCCAAATGGGAAAAGATACATTTGACTGTGAGATCCTCATGAAGTATGTCAGGTGGCTGCATATTCATTTAAGGAGGCTTGTTCTACCTACTAAGCCAAAGGACATATATGAGCCTTGTTCTCAAGCATGTTATCTTTATATGGGTGAGTAAAAGGATCCATCTTCCTCTTCAAATTATTTCAATGCTTTAAAGAAGAAAGGTGGGGTCAATGTCAGTTCTACAATTTCCAAGAAAGATTCGACCAAGCATTGTGGGCATTTTTATGTTGATGGTCATACCAATGAGACTTGTTGGAAGTTGCATCCAGAATTTCATCCATTTAAGAATAATAAAAAGAAAAAGAATTCCATGCCATCACTTCAAGGAGAACCAATTTATATTGAGAGCAGTGAAGAGGTGGATGAGCAGTTGTGTTGTACCGGCCTTCAGAAAAAGGTATGTTTGGGTAATGATGATGCTCAAAACAAAGGTGAACCTTCTAAGCTTTTTCATATCAAGGTACAAATTAAGATGGTAAAAGTTGATGCTCTTTTTATTCTTGCTCCTAAGTAAATTTGATTGGAAAAGAGCTGGTAGATAGACTTGGGTTGGAAATGTATGATCATCCTAATCCTTATGCTCTAGGATGGGTGAAAAAAGGAGTAGAGATAAGGGTTTCTAAACAATGCAAAGTCAAGTTTGCAATAAATGAACATTTCATTGATGAAGTTGTTGTAGATGTTGCACCTATTGACATTTGTGGTATAGTTTTTGGAAGCCCCTATATGTATGTCAAAGATGTTATTTTCAAGAGGAGATTGAACCAATACCGGTTGGTTAAGGATGGGAAAAACTACACCATAAACTCCAATGAAGGAAAATATAAGCTCTCCTTGGTAAGTTCCACTCATGGTAACCATTTTTTTAATGTTAGTGGGAAGGTTTCTTTTCTCATTTTGAAAGATAAACAAGAATGTAAAGATCTCCATAGTTTTTTTATTGACAAGCAGCATGAGATGCAGTTGCCACCAGGTTATCTCCACACAAGGAAGGGAAGGACCCACCTCAAGGGCATGAAAATGTGGACCAAGAAGTTCACATGACAGATAATGTATTTCAGCGTATGCACCTCTAGGTACAAGAGAGGTTCAAGAAGTGGGGGAAGAAAATTCCTCACCATATGAGTTCCTAAGCTTTTGGGGACCAAAAGCCTCTAATTGGGGAGGCATGATATAAATTTTGGATCAGTAATGTTAGCATCATGAGCTAAAAAAATCACCATTATGATTATGTAGCTTTTTTATCACTTAACATTATTTCTATGGCTCTTGTTGGATGTAACCACAGAATAGGATTCAAGATGAAGTTGTGAAACCGTGAGACCTCAAAGAAGATAGGTTTCAGTGCAAAATATTTAAACACTATGAATATATCATCAAAATCAAAAATTTATTGCATATTTTTGTTCCTCTCAAAAAATTATGTAAGTTTAAAAAAATACGGCACTCGATTTTGAGTTTGTATGCAAAATTTATGACCTCCGGAAGGTAGCGACTTTGTATGGTGATGGACACCACCCCTAAAGATAGAGTGGTGGTTGTGCAACCTTCAGTGGAAGTTTTGCAACCACGGTGTGTGGAAAGCGGTGGTTCTATCACGGGGGAAAGTCTAGGAAGACTGAAACGGATACAAATTGTTCCTCTTCGACTTCTGAGTCATTTGGGCTTCTAATTCGAGCTCTCCTTGGTGCCAAACTTGTATATATATATGAGGAAGGTCTTTGTAAAGGAAGGAAGAGATTCCAAACAATTTATTTTCTTAATGATATGTAGTTTTCTGAATTTGTGTGTGAAAGGAAGGTGTAAGTGAGTGAGTTGCAAAGATTGTAAGAGTGTTTGAACATCATGGTGTTCATGGAGGCCTTGAGAAGGCAGTAAGCTTGTACTTAAAGACATGATAGTGAGATGAGGAAGCATTGCTTCACTCTTGCTGGAGTTTTCCCAATTTGAGTTTCTCTAGGGTAATCTTGTGTCTCTTTTATTCCATTTTGCTCTCTTTCATTGCTTAGTATTTCTTTGGTTATGCAACACTCCTACTTCATTTCTAAAGCACATTTAATAACTATTTATGCAAATTGAAAGCAAATAGTATATTGACGAATGATGGGAATTGTGAGGAATGGTGAAACTTTGTGTGTAATATCCACCTAGTTAAGGTAATTTAATATTAACGAAGTTGTGATTCTGAACCAAACTCTTCATTCACGTGCTCTTGTTGATAGAATAATTATAGGAAAAATATGCTTGCGCCAACATCGTATCCCATTGTTTTGTTTTATATCCAACCAAGTTACAAGATAAATTTCCAAAACTTCTATTCACCACTTCTATTTTTTTTCCAATTTTGGGTGATATGTTGAACTGAAATTCAGTCTTGCTCCCATCTTCTTCCATAAGGTCCACCAAAAGTGACCTAGAAACTTTCTATCTCTATCAGATGTTATGCTTAATGGCAACCCATGCAGACGTACAATCTCTCTGAAGAATAAACTTGTAATGTTAGATGCATCACTCATCTTTTTAGATGTAATAAAATGTACCATATTCAAAACTATATCAACCTGTGTTTTTGAAATCCAAGAAAAAAATTTGTGGTGATGTTCTCCCATGGTCTCTTTGGCGCTAGTAATGGATAATATAACCCAGGATTACATTGATGCCCCATGGGAAAATGGAAAACCCTGCACTCTTTTGCATACTTGCGCATATCCGTGCCCATCCTTGGAAAATAATAATACTCCTCTAATTGTGCTGATTTTGTCCATCTCCAAAGTGACCTCATAAGCCTCCACTATGCTTTTCTTTGATTAATTTTTTGTGCATTGCCCCTTTGGGTATAAATAATTGTGCTCATCTGAATAACATTCCATTATGGATGAAATATTCTAACCACGACACCATGTCCACACATGTTGGTTCTCTATATACTTCTCGTGCATCCATAAAATCCTCATATTGTCATACAATTACCTCATTGCATCCTATCTTGTGAATTTCATGTGCATCTCATTCAACAAGACAACTCTTCTTCTTGATTTGTTTGTAACCTTGTATACCAAACCAATTCTGGGATAACACAAAAACCAAGTATACCAATTCACACATAAAGATACACTTATTTGTGTTTATCAACAATTATTCCTCTTGTATGCGCTCCATAACCTTGCACAAATGTTTCAGGTGTTCCTTCTGAAAAATTTAGAGGAGCTTTGCACAGAATAACACAGTAAATTTAATAGTAATTCAATAAACAATCCATGATTGATTATTACGGATGAATACATAACAAATATATAGTGAGAGGATCACTTAAAATTAGGAATCCTATTAAGCCTCCATAGACTACTCAAACTAAAGTTTGGTGGACTGTTTCAACCACCCAAAGAATACATGTACACACTAAAAAATATATGCCATATACATGATAATTCCTAACATTCCCCCCCTTAGTGCGAACATGGGGAAAACCTCCATACTACACTGCACCTGATTTTGCGATCATGTGATTTTCCTTTGGATGATCACAAACCAAAAGTTGGTTTTCCATCGGTTAGCCAAAAACCAAGAGTAAGGTGGTTTTCCAGTGGTTGACCACAAACCACAAAGGGGTGAAGGTTTTCAAATGGTTTACCTACAACCATATTGCGATGTGTTAGTGCATTCTTTAGCTCTAATGATAGTTGCTCTTCTAGAGATAACATTTCATAATCCATCACAGTGCAAAGATAACATTTCACACATACAAACTGAAGCATTGTGTCATTTCCCACCACCCCCCCCCACAATGTGAAGTTTCCATAACACATTTATTCTGAAAACACCAAACACACTCACACACGTCACCAAAGCAGTATGCGCGGCCTCGTCGATGGTGACTGACGAGAGGTCGCTGAATGACCTCCTTCCTCCGTTGCTGCTAACTCAGAAAATTTGGCTTTTGAGGATCAATGGTTGCCAAGACGTCGGATTCCACCAAAATTGCATCCGTAAGGCAATTTTTTTTTTTCAAACTTTTACAATGGCTCAACGCTTTTGAGAACTTGACTATTAACTTGATTTTGACTATTTGAATCTTTTGACAAGACGACACTATTGAAAACTATACTTGAACAAGGAGGAGACAATAAAAATGACAATTTGATCGATACTTTTAATGTTTGATACACAATAACTCATTGACTAATTTGAAAACTAGACCAATTTGATAGACTATCAATATGAAAATTATACATAACAATACAAATGCACACAATCTTTAATTCGACAATAACTATACTTGACAAAAAATTCTATGACCGATGAAAACAATTGTTAATAGATAGAGTCAACCACATAACACATGACCTATTTGAATTGCATAGGTTTTACAAAATGTTTTTATAACCACACACAATAACCAAATAATTAATAATTTTTAATGGACAAATATTTTAAAATAATTATACCTGCGAACTTAGTGGAGTTTTATGAAAAACATTAGATACACCACGTGTATGAATTTTGAAGCTTGAATGTTTAGACGCCTGTCTCCCAAATGCACAGATTTATCATGTAGCGAGTGTCTTTCTCACAATTGCTAGCTTCTCTTTTGGTACGGTCAAATGTAATTTCTCAAAGCTTCTGATCGGAGGCCTCCTCTTATCCAAGGTGTTCTTTAGCATATTATGAATTCGAAAATGTTGAGACTCCCCAACGTACTTTTGACATATCACAAACAAAGATCTGTAAATCTGCATCCGCTGATATACGGATTTTTGTAGATGACAATGCTATATTTGAGCACCACTGAGTTGTCTAGACAGCACACCTCTTTGAAATGCTTCTAAACTCCTCTTCTTGTATATAAGAAAAAATGAATATACACAATAGCTACACAATGCAGAGAACACGTCTAGATCCATGACTGTATATGGATGAGCCGTGAATGGAAAAATAAAACATACAACTCATAATTTGAGGAAAAATTCCATCACGAGCTATTGATAACTTGTATTATTACAATGATTTTGACAGTTGCGTATGGATTCCAATATTGACAAATTTGATCCCTTCTCTCAGAACAACAGGTCATGATTTGAATTCTCAAGGGACTCTCATCCTGCTCTAATACCAAATGAAAAATTTGGAGGAGCTTTGCACATAATTTAACACAGTAAATTTAATAATAATTCAATAAACTCTCCATGGTTGATTATTACGGATGAATACATAACAAATATATAGTGAGAGGATCACTTAAAATTAGGAATCCTATTAAGCCTCCGTGAACTACTCAAACTAAAGTTAGGTGGACTGTTTCAACCACCCAAACAATACATGTACACAATAACAAATATATGCCATATACATGATAATTTCTAACACCTTGCTAAACACCAAAATGTCATCCAAGAATAAAATCACAAATTTCCTGAAAAATGGATTCAACACTTCATTAATCAACCTCATAAGCGTACTTGGGGCATAATTCAACCCAAATGGCAATATAGTCCTTCCTTAGTTTTGAATGTCATTTTCCACTCGTCTCCTTCACTGATGCAAATCTGTTAACAATGGAAATTTGTACTTGATTGTTTATCTTTTTTATGGCTCTTGAGTCCACGCACATACACCACTCTCTCCTTTCTTCGGTGCTAGTACTTTAGGTACCGTAAACGGTCTTAAACTTTATCTGATTAAGCCTCTATCCAACAAATCTTGCACTTGACACCCCGCCTCTTCTTACGCTTCAGGATTCATCCTATATGGTTCCTTGTTTGGAAAACTTGACCCTGGTATCTAGTCAATTTGATGATTGATATTGTGCACTAGTTATAAGTCTTTTGTTACTATATCCACAAATTCATCCCATAGTCTGAGAACTTCCTTTTGTACTTCCTCATCTTTTACATTCTCTTAACGCACTTCTCTTGCCACAATCACAAAAAATCCCCTTTCACTCTCTGTTTCCCACAAGAATTATTTTCCTGACACAACTAACACTTTTGCACATACTCTGTTGTGCACTTCATCTTCTCCTTTATCTCCCAAAGGAAACAATTTGAACTTTCCATTCTTCTTTGATCCGAATTTTGGATCAGTTTTTTTAGCATCATAAGCTAATAAAATCACCATTGTGATTATGTAACTTTATGATCACTTAACACTATTTCTATGGCTCTTGTTGGATGTAACCACAGAACAGGGTTCAAGATGAAGTTGTGAAACCGTGACACCTCAAAGAAGGTAGTTTTTGGTGCAAAGGCTTAAGCACCATGACCATGTCATCAAAATCAAAATTTGATTGCATATTTGTGTTCCTCTCGAAAAAGCGTGTAAGTTCAAAAAAAATGGCACCCAATTTTGAGTTCGTATGCAAAAGTTATGACCTCCGGAAGGTAGCGGACTTTGTTTAGTGACAAAACCGTCCCTCAAGCCAGAGTGGCGGTTATGCAACCGCCCCGGCTTATGAAACTGTCAGGGGCGGTTATGCAACCGCCGGTCTGCAGAAAGCAACGGTTCTGTCACTGGAGAAAGTCTGGAAGAGTAAACGGCTACAAAAGGTTCCTCTTCAACTTCTGAGTCTTTTGGGCTTCTTTTTCGAGCTCTCCTTGGTGTCAAACTTTTATATATATGTGGGGAACGTCATTGTAATGCATCAGAGGTTAGATAGAAGAGATTCCAAGAAATTTGTATTCTTGATCATATGTGGTTTTTTGAATTGGAGTGTGGAAGGAAGGTGTGAGTGAGTAAGTTGCAAAGTTTGTATGAGTGTTTGAACATCATAGTGTTCACGGAGGCCTTGGGAAGGCAGTAAGCTTGTACAACAAAACATGATAGTGATATGAGGAAGCATTGCTTCACTCTTGCTAGAGTTTTCTCAATTTGAGTTTCTCCAGGGTAATTTTGTGTCTCTCTCATTTTGTTTGCTCTCTTTCATTGCTTGAGTATTTCCTTGATTAAGCAGCACTCTTAGTTCATTTTTAAATCACATTTAATGACTATTGATGCAAATTAAAAGCAAGTAGTTCATTTATGAAAATGGGAATTGTAAGGAATGCACAAGATCCGTGTTGGTGAAAATTAGTGTGTGCTAACCACCTAGTTTACGGATCATTCATGCAAATAACATTTTTACGCCCATCATGAATTTCCTTTTGGTCATACTTCCAAGGTCATCCTAACAACAAATGGCATACATCCATTTGCATCACATCACACAACACTTCATCACGATAGTTCCCAATCTAGAACTTGACAAGAATTTAGTCATTCACCAAGACCTGATGTTTCTTTTGCAACCATGACACCTTCTAAGTGTTCGGATGCACAATCTTCTTTATCCCCAACTTCTTGACCATTTCACTTAAAACCATATTATCAGTGTTACTACTATCAACAATCACCTTGCAACATTTACCTCATGATCTGCAAATTGTCCTGAGCAATTTTTTCTTTATGTTAGTTTTTCCTTATTCTGTGCATTCTTTAACAATACCTTCCTCATCATCAAGGCTTATCTGCACTCTTGTCCTTCAATGTTTAGCTGATCCTATGAACTTTCTCTCTATGTTTCATACGTATGCTTCTTGTTTTGCACCTACTTTCTACCTCACTTTACGCATTAGGGCACTCATACGTATGATGTCCTACTTTTCCACACTTTATAAATGTTCTAGAGAATACTCTTCCCCTTCCTCAAATAAATATTACCCGTCTTCATTATAGGTATGACAGTACTCCTTACGTGCTTCTTTGTGCATTGTTGTGCTCTTCCCCATGCGGATTTCCATATCCTCGACCACTACCTCATGTTCAGGTTGTGCTCTAGTGTTTGCGTGTTAGCTTCTCTTTGGCCATTAGCACTAAATGGTAAGCCTCTTCCACAATTTGAATGCATAGGAGACTTACCTTCTCTTAAATGTTAAGTCTCAAACCATTAACATACCTTGCGACATTTTCCTGGTCAACCTCTACATGCGGAGATTGAATCATGATTCGCTAGAGCTCCTTCATATAGTCTTTGATTGAAATATCTTACTGCCTTATATTTTTCAACTTCTTGAATATGTTAATCTAGTAGTCTACAAGTAGAAACTTTCCTTTCATCTTGGCCACCATTCTATCCTAGCACACAATCTTATCTTTTCCTCTCCTTTAGCATTTATTTTAGATCTTCTTCCACAATAAGGCTACATTCTCTTTCAACTTGGTTTGCGCCACCTTTACTCTCTGTAGGTCATTGATCTGCTCATACTCAAAGTATTCTTCTATGCTATTAATTCATTCTACTAGCTCCTCTAGTTCCAATCTTCCTGAGAAAGATGGAACATCCATTATTGGTCCTAGACCCATCTTTTAGATTGCCCATTAGAAGCCATGCTTCACTAGCTTCTACAGCCTCTTCTTCTTCATTTTCTTCACTTCTAACTCCTTTATCGTCACTCTGAGTGTCTTGAGACAAATACTCATCTAGGATCATCCTCTACAACTTCCATCCTAGTCATCAAGGCACTCAATGATGTGCTCAAATTCTCAATTCGGAAGAAGCCTATTTGGAAGCCCCTGAAATATCACCTTCACCTAAACTTTATGGAGAAATTAAGGAGTCCATGGGGCTTTAGATTGCTGATCAAAAGTGTGTGCATCCACGGAATATAGACGGGACATGAAACAAAAATGTTTTGATCTCCTTTTAGGATAGGGATTTGATAATAAACTCATGGCCCCCTATCTTGAATGCAATTAACCTCTCCTGATGGTTGGTGGAGTAAGTTGCTAGGGAATACAACCATTGAACAGCCAAAATAATGTCCATTCACCCAATATCTACAGCATAATAAAGTTTTATTTATGGTGTAATTTGTAATGTCCCTTTCCAGGCTCTAACTGAAAACAACGGGAAATTGCACAAACCCCAATAGATAGTAAACTTAAAATTATGACAGCCAACTGAAAATTATGACAGCAAGGTACAACAGTCTGATTTTTTATAACAGCAATAAGGAAAATGCAATACCTCTTCAAAAATGCATCATTCACACCATCCAAAACATGTAGGGCAACTTAGAAATATTTTAAAGCAATTATTAACCAAGAAATATGCCTGCGAACCCCAGCTGGAATTTATTTAATTAAATAAAAAGACAGCAGTGAACACCCTTACAAAAGTGGCTGGAAATGAAGGATTCCAAGCCCAAAAATCAAATCCAAATGTAGATTCCAACTGCTAGAAATGTGAGAAACACAATGATGGTTGAGTTGGATGTTGTCCTGCCTTGGAAACCCCTAAACTCCTCCACAAGGTGGGTCGCTCCTGTAGGAGAGGGCCAGAAAATCGCTGTAGAAGTAAACCCTAGGTGAAAATCTGCAAAATCAATCTTCTTGAAGCTATATGGAAACCCCAAGATGGAGAATCCTCAACAAATTGAAGAGTTTTTCATCTTGTATCAAAATAGGAGGCTTTCGTCCTCCTTGTTGGCCACACAAGAGGGTTTTCGCCCTTAAGTGGAAGTAATTAAGCAATCAGCCCAAAAACCATGTAATGTTATTACTAGACAATGATGATGATGATGCACAAATGAACCAAGCAACCCCTCTTTATACCTTGTCATGGCTGCAAAAGTAATTAGAATGCTTCTAAACTAGGACCAACCTCATAAGAATACTTCTCTTCTATTTTTCCTTTGGCATTTTCATCTTCTTGACCCAACTGACCTGACTTTATATGGAAACCCACTAATGAAGAATGCAATGCTGATGAAAATAACTGAAAAACATGACAATTACTTCCCTTGCTCACTTCCTTCTTGCCCACGAGAAGTGGAATGGGCTCAAAGTCTTCCAATCGAACTATTTTGGAAAAGGGGACATTACATAATCGAACATTGTAAGCTCAACATTCCATACCACTCCTAAGCATTGAATGTTTCAGTACCCTACAACTCATGTGAGCAAATATTATAGGCATCTAAATGGAGACCAGAGAGAATAGAAACAATCTGCAAAAATATAACAGAAAGAAAATGCTGAAATATATATAATGGAGGCACATACACTCCCAATATGTATGTCCACCAACAAATCCGGCTGAAAACACATAACAGGTCACAAATGACAGCTCTTTGTATTATATAGATATCAATATTGCAAAAGATATGTAGATTAGAGTTTTCCCTTGATTAATACTCAAAGGGGAGTAAACCATAATTACATGACACAATCCTTTACTGACCTAAACATAACATAAGTTAATATTGACTTCCCAAAATAACACCTAGAACATGAGCCTAGGGGTAAAATAGCCCATAATATACGCCTAATATTATGCTGTGCTTAGTTACACAACACTCTCCTTTGTAAGATGTAACATAAGAGATGTTTCTTCAAAACAATCATTTTTCAAAAAAAATTGACTCCTTAAAAGAAAGACAAGAACATATAACAATCCTCACCACTTCCAATTGCTTCATCTGCTAACTGTGGGCAGATGAAATGAACATGGCAATCTATTGCTCCAGGCGTGATTATCAATCCCTCACAAGCAATAACTTCTGTATTAACCTGCCAAACAATAGAACTTTAAGCAAATAAAAGAAGCTCTCTGGATAAAAGAAAAAAATAAAGAGCTATAAGTTGAAAGAGATTCACTGTCAATAGAAATCTTACACCAACAATCATTCCCTCAAACACTCCATCCATAACATCAGGATTTCCTGCTTTTCCAATTCCTATAATAGTACTCCCTTTGATGCCAATATCTGCTTTATAAATACCTGTATAATCTATGATTAATGCGTTTGTAATTATGACATCCAGACAAGAAGCAGATGGATATCCCGAGGCCTGACCCATGCCATCCCGTATTACTTTCCCACCACCAAATATACACTCATCTCCATAGACTGTGAAATCGCTCTCAACCTCTGCATACAATTCTGTATCCCCAAGCTTGATCTTGTCACCTTTAGTTGGTCCGTATAAATTAGCATACTTCTCTCGACTGATCTTATAAGTAACATCATCATTTTCGCTAGTAATACCTTCTCTGCAAAATATCATTTTCAACTAACATCAACTTACTAAACTAAAAGGCTCTGTTTAAATGATAATATGTGCTCATAATTTGTGCTAAACACAAAGGAAACAAATCTAATGAAATGATTGAAAAAGAGATTAAAATATTTTAAACAGGTTATGTACATGGTATCCGTTTCTCTCTCATGAAGAAAACCTCGAGCATGGGCATCCAACATTATCTGTGGAAGCCGTGAATAATCAACTGGCCCGTTGGCAATTCTATTTCCACCTTGTATGATTTGATTCCCTCCAATACTAACAAGTGTTACTGGAATTTCGTCACCTGTCTGAGACGTTATAAATGCCTTTCAAAACCTTGAAATCCAAAAATTAGCTTCCAGAATGACATGGAAATAAGTGGAACTTAATGATGGGCAGTGGATCAAGCAGTTTGTAATCTAAAGAGTATGAATGGACTTGCATAGTATTTTCCAGATAAATAGTTCTTAAATTGAATGTGCATCATTCATAATAGCAAGCCCTTGTAAAGGTTTCATGATAAGATAAAAGCCAGATTCAAAGTATTCTGCTAAGATTATAGCAGTCTAAGAGATAAATGTTCTACAATATTCGTAAACACAATCCTCATTCAATCGTTTAAAAACAAATCCTTTTCCTGACGCATCAGCTTGGATGTGTATTTTTGGCAGACTTGTTTATTTCAAGATGTATATTATAGTTTTCCTATATTAATTTTTGAAATATAATATTTATTTTGCTTACAAAATCCATAACAAAATAAGAGAGGTCTGTCCTATTTGCATCCATTTTTTTGAGCACATAATTTTATTACATGAATTGGCAGTCACAAAAGCTTCTGAAATACATTTGCCCACAACATATTCACTGAAGAAGGTAGCGAGGAAGAGGAGGTAACTCTTCCGCCACTCTATCCAAGTCTCAATTCACATGCAATGCAATATGAGCTCCTGTATCCTCAGATCCCTTTATCAATCTACATCTACCGCTCTAGCATTTATTTGGGTCCATAAAGTGCTGAAAGAATAATAACAATTGAGTTCTATATTTTGAAAAAAGATTATAAGCTGAGAATAAAAATCATAAGAACGAAATTTCTGTAAGCTTGCCAATTGCAATGGAAGCCACTTTATGACATTGATTACACCAAATCCAAAATCTTGTTTGAGGGCTATGTAGTTTGGACCATAGTTTGCATACCCAGTACTCAGCAGAGCCAAAAACGAATGACTCGGTGAGTATTTGGCAACTTAAAAATACATAAATTTCTTTAAAAAACATAAAATTTATGCAAAATATAGTTACAAAATAGATCAATTGAGTCTGTAAAACGTTGGGTAAGTGTTTTCTATTAGATTTGAATACAAATAGAGCACATAATCCCATCATCATGCAGATACAACAATCACAACAGCCAGCTAATAAGTCTTCTAAATTTATGATGATTGTCATTGAAAATTATCATCATATATTGCATATCTATGCAAGTTAAAATTTACAATAGTTTAAAATTTCCTCTTCCCCGTCCTACTAAAACATTGGGAAGAGGGTCTAGTGACTCTACTAGTCCCCACACTTGTTTGCGAGTGTTTGCTCCTCCTAGAATGTTACGACTGCAGATCCATCCTAGTCGTAGATGGCGCTGCATGTTTGAGAGCATCTACAAAGATGTCATCCAATCCAATCTCTCATGCTTCTACTTCACCCTCCAGAGTTTCTCTCTCAAAAGCAACAATCCCATCCTCTATGAACATGGGAATCTCCTCTTCTTGCGTAGTCCAATCAATGTATGGATCAATCTCATTTGAATCAATAGGCTCCTACAACGTGCCCTCCACCTTTCTTGTGTGAAGCTGAAGATTGTATTGCACATCATTGAGACAACTTATTGTGCTTCTTCATGTGAATGTCTTAAAACAACCTCCATTTGCGCTCACATATGGAAGTACTACAAGGTTGAGATAAAATTCGGAGTGCCAACTTTTGAAAACTTGGGGTATTTCCACCCAAATTTTCCCACCAAGAACCTAAACCACAAGATAATCAAAAGTTTGTACATAATTAATAATTGTAAGTTTGTAACTTGTAACATATAAGTAAATACTATGATTTTTGTTACCTAGTGGCTGGGTGGATCTCCCTCGGACAGCTAATACCAAAGAAAAGAGCCTCCCCCTAACATGCTTGTAATTTTGTAACTCTAAACTAATGAGGTCCCTCACCTCAACGTTTGGTGTCATCCTCTCAATGGATGTTGATAGGCCCTCCATAACCTCCCCCCATCAACATCTGTGAAGCCATCAAAGAAGAAAAACTTGAGATTGAGGCAGTACCCCGCTACATGAATGGGTTGGCGGAGTTGATTGTTCCACCTCCGATTAATTAGCTCCCAAAACGGACCAAATCTGGCTATACCCTCCTTTAATATTTTTGGATGGCATTTTTGGCCCTACCCACAGCCTCATAAATGTATCCCATTAGGTTTTGCTCCTCATCTACCATGCGCAAAACCCCCACCAAAAGTCTAACATCTACAAACAAATTAAAGTTTAAAGTACAAACTTATAATTAAAGTAAACAACAATACATTTAAAAACGAAAATAAAGGAATTGACTTGAAATTTAAATTGAAGTTTTCAGTTACCTTGATGATCTCTGCAACTCTCTTGCCAAAGACATCATTGAAAACTATTTGTACAGTCCTCTTTCCATCAACTTCTTTGAATATGGTGAGTCTAGCCATGCTTGACTCGCCACCATTTGCTTCAACGATGTCAACAAAAAACAAAAAAATTAGCTACTTTGCAACGCTATAAAATTAGTTGCAAACCTTGTGACACCCACTTGCACAAGAGCTCTCCCCTTTTTGTGTTCTCTCATTGAGCTTAGAACCTGAGGGTGATTATATAAACATTTTGTTATACTTCTCACATCTTCTACAACCTATCTCACCCAATCAACCTACAAAGCTTCAGTTACAAGATCAGGCATTTCACAAAGTTGCCTTCCTCAACATATGTGATTTTACAAAAGTTGCTAGAGTGTAACCTTGTTTCTCTCCCTCCACCTACTGAGATTGATACAAGCAAGCCTCAAGCTAAATCTTTCAACTCTAATTCCTATTGTGACTACCATAGATGTATTGGGCGCTCCATTAACAAATGTTTCAAGCTCCGGATTGTTATCCAACAACTAATTGATACCAATGTTATTGAATTTGATTCCCCTCCAGAGCAATCTAAGCCTCGAGTCAGTGAGAATCCTAAGCTTAAGATCTTCAATAACCCGCTTCCTAATCATCACACTTCTAAATCTAAGAGCAACTCAGAGGTGCATCATACATATCGAGCACAAACTCCCCCGATATCCTATGACCATCCACTTGGTTCTCTCATTAGTACAGTTACCCCTTCTTGCCTCCTAGGCCTCTCATTACATTTGATGATAATGACATACTTGATGATGATGCTATTTCTTAAGCACTTTTTATGTTCGAGCTTTTGTTCATCAAAAACCTATTCATAGTGTATTGGTCGATAGCAGTTATAAGCACAACATGTGCACTCTCACATTACTTACTTCTTTGGGCTATACTAAGCAACATATCCAATTCAATGCACAATCTTCTAATCAGGTTATTGGACACATTGTTCTCCCCCTTACCATGGGATCTGCTACTGTGGCTACATTTTTTTTGGTTACTAATACCCTTGTGACATGTGACATGTTTTTAGGATGCCTTTGGATTCATGAGCTTAGAGCTATTCCTTCTATTCTCCATCATTGTGTTAATTATGTCTATTGTAATTAAGTTGTTACAGTTAAGGGTTTCCCTTATGAGGCCCCCCTACTCATTCCTTCTTCTAATATATCAACGATTTCTACACCCACGCTTATTTAGCTTACTCATGCTATATCTACACATTCGATCTCGTAAAGGCCTTCTCCTAGGTCTCCTCCTATAGGTAATCACTCTCCTAAGCATTTTCTACAGACAGAGCTTAAAATGACACATCCACAAAATATATTAAAAATCAAAATATTTCATAAAATACCAAAACATTCAAATATTTTCAAAATACAAAATCGAGCCCTGAGCAAGACTTGATTTAGTAGTTCTCTACTTTACATATGTTGTTTGTCACATGGTTTGATAGATAGCATATTTTATATTCTTTACACATACGTTTCACGAGGTATGTGAGCATGATGTAGGACCCACAAGACTACAAGACCATAGATGTTAGACCTAGCCTTTTTCCGGTGGTCTTACTAGCCTGGGAGCATCTTATACACTATCAAATGCTATTGTTTCATTTATTACGCAGTGATCTTTCACAATCTGATTATGCTTATATTGTATGTTGCGATATATGCCATTTATCAGGAATTTTGGGACTAACACATGCAGATTGTACAGCACTAGTATCTCTTGTTCTATGCGCCTATTGGCTACTATCTATTTTATCACTACACATTGGATTGCTTATATGTTTGTCTTGTGGGTGTGGCCATTGGCCTTCTATGTGTGTGTGTGCTATACCATTGTGTCCCTTGTTTGTGGCCTTTGTTACCTTTGCAATTTTGTATTGTGCCGACAATTTCATCTTTGTGCACAGTACAACTACAGAATCAAAGACGAAGCATCTACAAGAGATTTCCAACCAAGTAATCCTACCATCACACCCAAATCAGTTTCCAAACCAATCAAAGAGATAAGTGCAATTGTCCTCTCACGCCCTACCATATTTTGCACATGTTCTAATTGATCTAACTTTCAATGCTCTATATGTGTGTTCATATTTGAATATAAATGATTAATTAATAATATGAATAATACATCTTGTCTAGCCCTAGCTTGGAATTTAAATAAGTAGAAGGAATATCTATAATATCCCCTTCTCGGTAGAAGACCCTTAGCCCAATTTTGTTTCCCGACGGCTAAGGGGTGATAAAAAGGGAAACTATAGTCCTAATAAATTATTATAAAGAGCATAAAAAAAGACTTTATAAAAATCACTTATATTAATTTATTAATGGCTTACTAAAAATAAAAGAGAAGATCAAGTGAAATTAGTAAAAAAAAAAAATTCACTTATATTTTTATTTCCCCCAGGGGAAAAATGCGACCCGTGTTGGGGATGAGATCAATGTCAAAAAAGAATTAAATATGGGAAAAGGTATTTGATTGGTGTTTATGGGTGGCTACTAAGCCAAGATTGCTTTTAAAAGCCAATGTTTTAAAAATCGGAACCAGACTCGGAACCGGTCGAGGGTCGAACCGGACCAAAACCGGAACCGGAACTGGAACCGAACCGGTTCAAACTTTATGAACCGGTTTACTAAAAAACACAAACATTTATATTTTTAACGAAAACAATATATTTGAAATATTAGAAACTATTATTCCAAAAATTACACACAAAATATGCAAAGCTTGCTCTTGTATATATGTAGGAAAGGTGTTTATAGCAAAATGGCACGAACTCCAAGTCCAATACACAATACATATATCATATATGAGATTCCAAAACAAAATACATAAATAATGAGGCTCTAAATGGCATCCATAGTCCAAGACTTCCAAAAAACAACATGCTATGATCATTGATACATTACAGATACTACAAGTTACAAAACTCTAGAAGAAACTAGATGACATCAATGATCAATCATCAAACTCTGCACCACTACTGAGAATGGGATCCTAAGGCTCATCCTCATCAAAATCATTACCGTCCTCTATCTCTGACTCAAACCAATCTAAATCCTCAGGTACATCTGCAACAACTGTATTGGCACGGGGAGTAGCACGAGTGCGACTAGTGTCTGCCATGTCTCATGACAGTGGCGGCGATGCTGCTGGTGGCTCATCATCCTGATCCAAACCCATCCACCCCAAGTCATTGTGATCAAACTCTGTTGGCTGACTCTCCTCTACCCAATCTGGGGTTAGATCTATATCATCCAAGACAATGGGATTTGTATCAGGTCTTCAGTTCAGCAACTAGTTGCACCTTAGCCGAAGGTTGTACTCCAAAAAGACAAGATCATTCAACCGTTGTTCCAAACAGTTTCTCTTATTCGTGTGAATCCATTCAAAGATGGACCAGTTGCACTCACACCCAAAAGCACTGCAAGTTTGGCTCAGGATCCTAATTGCAAACTTTTGCAATTCAAGACACTGACTACCAAATGAATCGCACCAATGTGTTGCAGTAAAAAATGTAAATGTTTAATTATTAAACAATGACGATAAAAACACAAATTTAAAAATTAAAAGTAAAACTTATAACTTAAAGCGCAATTCAAGTTTCAACAAATTAGATTGTGTCTTATGCTAAAAATTCATGATTATTCATTAAAAAGTTTAATCAAATGAACTTCAAAAAACTTAGAATTGCTTACCTGGTTGGTCCACATCTCTTGCAATCTTTGCAAGATTTTTCCCAAAGGTACTTGTGGCTCTGCTGAAGAAATTGATCTATCGGTGAACCTCAAGTTGTTGCCTCTCATCAGGGACCATGCACTCTAGACACTCGTACAAACCATCGTTTACTTCTCGTGTTTGATCTTCTCCAAGCTTAGCTCTGTAATGATATTTTGGGTTTGTTATCAACTAATTTTGACTTCGCAAAATTAATTAAAAAAAATAAAAAAATGGAAATGTTGAAATTTTCAAAAGTGTTACTTTGCATGGTTTATCACCCTCATGACGACCGTCTCCTTTTTGTGATCATTTCGGTCTTCGTTTCGTCCTTTTCGGGCGAGAACTCCTCCCGCCAGGTTTTAAATTGCATTAAAATACATTAAAATTAATTAATTAATATTTAATTAATTAATTGCTCTTTGTTTGATAAAATTAATTTTTAAATAACTTGGGAGTATTTAATTAAATAAATATTAATTAAAAAAATTCATTCGACAAATTTTTATTAGATTGCCGGGGAAGTAAGCTTATGCTTCCAACTGCCTGGGAATGCCAATTTGGCTTCCCGAACCCGGATTTCCCCTTTCCTGGCAATCTTCTTTTAATTTCCCGCTTGTGGGATTTTCTCCACCAATTGCCAAATCATGGATTGGCTAACGGGCAAGAAATCTCCCAATTTCCCACATGGGGAAATTGAACGGAGATTGCCAGCCCACTTTGCCATTCCCGTTGGCAATTGGCCGTTGCTTTCCCCATTTCCCCCTGGCACTTAATTCCACTACCCGGGAAGAAGGGAAGTTGGATTAATCCTCATAACTTCCTCCGTCAAACTCGTTGGAAATAGTCGTGCGAAGCTTTTGATTCTTCTTATTTCTTCTGAAGGACATAATATTTTATCACATCTCACAATATTGCGAACGCCATTGTGAAGCAGGAAGAAGAGAACATATGATTTGCGTAGGTTTTAAAGAAGGTAAGACAGTTACCATGCACGTGAGGCAAAAAATCCCACGCATTTGAAAGAGGACTGAGCATTCCAAATAAACCTGGCAGTTTTCAAATCCCCACAAGGTGGAGCATTGGTTAAAGAGATAAGGATCTCCACACTGAAAACAAGCTCCCAAGGATACAAAGATCATTGCGCAGGTGATTTAAAGGAGAACAGTCCAACAATTGAAATCCCACGAGGAAGCCACCGTGAGGAGAGAAAGAGTTTAGTCTCACGCAACCAAAGACCACGCCAGGAAAGTTTAAGTCTCCATGCATTCAGGGATCTCCCCGCACATGTCAAAGAACAGACCACGTAGGGCAAAGGAGGATGCAAATCTCCACGTTGCCAAGGAGAGTCCACAGAGGGGGAGCTCCACGCCAAGGCAAAGGAGAAATTTCCACGCAGCCCAAGAGGAAAACAAAAGAGCAAAACTTTCCATGCCTGAGGAAATCAAAAAGAAGCAAGATCCAAACCCACCAGAACAGGTTTCCACGCCATTGGAGACAGAAAAAGACATGTCCAGCAGGTTGAAAGGAAAGAAAAAACAACCAAAAAAATAAGCAAATTCCAACGCATTTTCCAGGGACAATTTCCAAAAGCAAAGAGAAGAAGTCGTCAGCAGCCCATGGCCACGTTGGGGGAGAAAGGACCACGTTAGATAAAACAATCACAGTAGGAACCATTTGAGCAACACAGGAGGAGGAGCCCACCACAGCCATTGAAGGAACTTCGTACGCAGCTTCAAGCAAAAGCTAAGCCCACGAACCAAGCAACAAGCTCCCGTGCCAAGAACAAAAGATCTAATCTCACGCAGGAAACAGGAAGGAACAGCAGATCACACAAAGAAAGAATACAAGAGTTTCAACGCATGCACAAGGGTGAGGTCACTCAAACAAAGAAGATTTTTAAAACGCACAGCAAGAAAGAACAATATTTTCCAACGCATTTGTTTAAGGAATAAAATAAAATACAAAGCAAAGTTGCCACTCATTTTGAGAAATAAAACACCACACAGAATAGCTCCCACGCACAGTTGAAAAAGAAAATAATCATTTTGCATAGAAAACACAGCTAAGAAGAAGAGAAATATTTCACGCCGCCACGCAGAAGAAATCACATAGTTGTAAAAATAAAAGGGGGATTCACGCATTGACCAGAAGATCTTGCATACGAAGAAGTAAATATCAAATTGCGGGATTATTAGAATCGGGTGATTTTCACATACCAAGGAGAAATTTGATTCCAGCAAATTTAATAAAAAATCGGGATATTAAAATCGGGCGATTTTGTTTATTTTAAATTAAAAATAAAAAAAATAATCGTCACCGGAATCAAAAATTGTAAGCCTTCAAGTTATTTATTATTATTATTATTATTTTAAAATAATAATAATATTAAAACGAAACATATTTTTCTTGCATTGACGGGGTTTCAGAGACTGAGACCCGACCCCGCTTGCGTTGTTTTGCGTGCCTGAGTCATTCTTCTGTGAAATTCATAATGGCCGAAAAATCTAACAAATCTGCAGGGAGATTGAGGAAGCCAGTGGAGAAATCAAACAAATCCGCCCTGAAGTATGAATTTCAAGGAATTATCCCTCCCAGTTCCATTAAGTCAGCATATGACAACATCACTGATACAAATCTGGGTCACATCAACGTGCAACAGTTCTGCGAGCGGGTGAAAACTGAAGGCAAAACCATTTTCTCAGATAGACTTTACCATAGTGGTCTACCCCAAGCAGCAGCATTTCCTGTCTCGGTGCAGTGTCCGGAATTGGTTATTGCTTGCGCGGAGCATTATGACCCTGAGAGACGAGGAATTTTTAAAGATAATCGCGAGCCTTTCCTCTTAATCACACCAGAGCACATTGAGGAATTGCTCGGCATACCCGACTTTCCCGAGAATGCGGATATCACTCGCCAGTCAACACAAGAATTCTAGGATGAAGAACCCCTGAGATGGAGCAAGATGGTTAACAACTGGTTAGTGACCAAGAGACCTCGAATTGACAGGCTTCCCAAAGAACTGTACCGCGTTGAGTTCGTGGAAGAAATCGGAGACATGATTACTCTCCTAAGTCGAGTTTTCGGTCTACCTTCTGCTAGGATTTTCCACCCATGGATGTATCAGTTTATCTATATCATCCTAGCCAAGAAAGAGTTTGTGGATTGGGCCACCATCATCAGTAACACCCTTCACAAACAATTGATAGAAGTTAAGATGACTGGATGCTTCTACATGACATCGTATCTGACTTATGCGGTAGCAAGAAGAAAGCTATTTTCGGGACTTGAAACGAGAGGAGTCATGGGGCCGTCGAACAGTGTTTTTCATTATTACCCTCAACTTAGTTTCAAAAATAGTTCTCACCATTTTAGAAGAGTCGACGATGCATTTACCTTCCGCGTAATGCAGAACTTGAATCGGAATACTGAGGAAAGGTTTTCTAAAGAAGCCATGAGTGTCATTTCCCAATGGGGAACCTGGTTTACTCAATTTTCATCTTTTTCCTACATTCGCGTGAGTGGCTTTGCTGGTACCCCGTGGAAACTTCCTAAGTACGTCAGTGACAGATGGGCATTAATGGAGCTGGCGCGACAATTATTCCAAGTTCACTGCCTTCTTAGTGACAAGCACCGTTCAGGAATTCATTTCCCAATCCAAATCAGGGAATACCAATGTCCAAATCTTTTCAGTGCACAACTCATGGAAAAAGAGTTCGCTCTCATAACCATCCATCCATATGTGAAGAGAGCCCAGTTTGATATCAATGGATATATGCAAAAGATTCTGGGAGCAAAGTATCAACATAATCCTACCATGGAAGATTTATGGGCTGCTTGTTCAGATGAACATGAGGTAAGAAGACGGGAGTACTCTCGCCTAACACTTGCTCAGATCAAGGCCTTCCGCATCAAGAGCCCTCCCGATTCATTCATAAATGATGATGAGGATGTCATTGATCCCTCATATGATGCAGTTGCCTTTACCCCATTGCCTCGAATCGACTGGACCAAAAGAGATGAATTTTCTCTTGATAGCAAGAATCAACCAATTATTGAAAGAAGCATATCTTGGTATGACAGAGAACTTGCCAAATTGCAATCAATTCCAGATCATGTTTCGGGATCACAAAAATTGCCAATACGAGGGGGCCTCCATTCGACCAAAGTCTCTTCTCGATCAACCTCATTACCATCCAATCATACACAACAAGCAAGAAAGGAGTGGTTGCCAAAATCCACTTCGCCAAGTAACGTGTCACAAGGAGAAAGATCTAAAGATCCTAACCCCGAAGAAGGAAGAGAGCGTGTGTCCAGATTTTCTACCTCGAGTAGAGATTCTTCTACCCACATCGTTAATAGTGCTCAGAAGCTAGTAACAAATGATCCTCAGCCATGCTTCAAACAAGCATCCACTCAGGTGCAGGTAATTCAAATATCAAACACTTCGGAGCATGTAGTTCATGAAGGGATTTCCCAAAATCTCCTGAATAATCAGGAAGTGGATATTGAGGTTGTTTCTCCTCAAATCGAGGTCGTAGGTAGGATTCAAGCAGGATCTCATGATGTCGGAGAATAATGAGAATATTGATTCGAGCTCCAGGATTTTGTATGCTGAAATAGTGAATGATACTCCTTCCTGGGTTGATTCTGAAGTGAAGAAAAGGAAGAGAGTTGTCAAGCCAATTGACATTGATTTTGATGCCCTTTTCAAACTTTCGAATGATGCCATTCCTAAGAAGCCTAAGGTGCTTTCTCGAATAATGGTGGATAATGATGGAAACAAATTTGCAGACCTTGCCATTCCACAAGTGGATAAAGAGCGTGATGCTATGACACCTGCCGACTATGAAGTTTCCAGACTTGGACTTGGAAGATCTACATTAGAAAGTGACATGGCGATGGCTCGAGATTCAATTGATATCGTGCTAAAGAGACTTGAGAAATACAAGTCTCAAAACTCTCAGCTCAAGGCCGAAAAGAATCAATTGGTGGAATATGTTCAACATTTGATAAATCCCATATCATCCACCTTCCCAGTACCTGATGCAGTGGCTGCCCCAGATGAAGATACTCTCAATTTGTCAAAAGAAATAAACACATTGGGCCATGTCACTAAAACTTGGCTTTCAGAGATTCTCGTTTTAGGCCAGGGGACGATCAAGACCGCGGTTAAGCTTCATGAAGATGTCAGTGCGTATCTTGATCCAATTCTTTCTTTCAAAGAAACTTTTGTTTCTACTATATCAAATTTGGATGAGATATTGCCCAGTTTACAGGAGATGACAAGTATGGAATCTTCAGGTTTAGCTATTGAAGGAATTCTCGAATTTGAACATCGAGGGACACGTTTTCTTTGGTGTCTGCATCTCAAATCAAGAAAAACGCTTCTCGAGGATTCTATGATCCATTATGAAAGCATGTGCAATGAAGCCTTCACTTCACTCTCCTTGATTCAAGAATTCATGGCTGAGATTCCTTGTAACCTCGTAAATGAGCATAATCAAAGGTGTTCATCGGAGCAGGTGGAAGAGCAATTTTCACAATTGTTTAAGGACATGTACACTCACGCCAACAATTTCTCGTCAGTTTCAATGGAGCGGTGCATCAAATTAAAGAACTTATTTGAGAACGCTCAATCCAAAATTGTTAATTTAAATGATATGCCAAGTAGAATTCTTGAATTGCAGGTATTTTGTGAGGCTATTCTTCGACCAAGTGAACCTCCAGAAGAAGAAAAGATGTTTGAAACTTTGGGAAGGTTTAGATCCTTTCAACTGGCAAAAGCGGCAGATCCTAATTTCACCGGCGGTTCAGGGAGTTGATTTTCTTGGTATCTAACGAAGTGGGAGAGTCCATTTCTCATACGCTTGAGATAGGCGGACCCCATTTCAATGGATAAGGCACTGGTTATTATTGTATATTTTAAAAGGTGTTGTTATTTGTTTTCGGGAAACTATGGATATTTTAAGTAATTTCTATTTTTGAGTTGTCTTTAATAAAGTTGTTGAAAAAGTCAAAGGTCACTTAAGTGCCTTATTTAATGATCATGTAAAACCCTAACTACTTTGTAACCAACTTTTGGGTTATAAAAGGAAGTGAGGGGCTCATTTGTAAAGGGTGACTTTGAGAGAGGAGAAGAAATACTTTTGTGTGCAAGCTTTGTTTCAGGAAGAAACTTTGTGTTCTTTTGTGAAAAACATTTTGGAGTTAATGAAATACGAACTTTGTGTCTCATTCATTGTCTCTTGTAACATTTGATGTTCTTATGTTCATTAGATGTTAGGTGTTTGAATCTTGCATGCAAATATTATCTTTGATCTTATTGTCAACGTTATTAATCGGTTGTTCTAGTTCACAGTGATCAAGCTCTGATTATCTACTTGCTCATGTGTGTTCCCTTTTACACGTTCTTGTTTGGCTAACTCAAACTCCGTTTTATTTGTGTTAGTTATTCATCTTTCTTCTTCATGCAATATTAGGCTCTGTGTTTACCTAACTCTTGCATGTTCTTTCAGTTCATTCCATTCCACTCCTTTCCTTCATTCCATTCCATCTCCCTCATTCACTTTTCTTTCCATTGATGTTCCAAAACACCCCCCACATACAATTTTGAATGTACAGATGTAAATACAGTTTTGGTTTTCAATAAAGGCAGCCTCACCTTCATTGAGGAGGGACTTCGTTCCCACACTGTTGCATGTCATTTGCATGCGTGCAAATCTGCTTTTGGCATGGTCTACAATGTTCTTGATCCAATCTTGTTTTCCTATATCCTCAATCATGTGGTCTATGCAATGTGCAGCACATGGAATCCAAAATATTGTTTTGTGTTTAGTCTCTAACATATTACCAGTAAGAACATAGTTAGAGGCATTATCTATTATGATTTGTACAACATTTTCCACCCCCACATCTACAACAATCTCATCCAAAATCTCAAACAACAAATTTGCATCTTTCACCCTATCAGATGCATCAACTAATTTCAAAAACATAGTACCTTGTGGACAAGAGGTAAGAAGATTTATTATAGTGCGGTTCTTTTCATCACTCCACTCATCTAACATAATATTACATCATATTTTGGCCGATGATGATTTACAACTCTTCAAATATTCATCTATGGATGCAACTTCTCTCTGCAAAAGAGATCCTCTCAAGTCATGCATACTAGGGCCTTTGAAGCCCTTACCAACAGCAACAATGGAATCGGATATAGGCTGGTAATAATGTGAGCAGGCAACATTAAAAAGGATATCTGCATCATACCACCATCTAGCAATGTATTCAAAAGTTGTTTCTTTGTATTGCTTCTTTCAATGGTTATCTAAGGTGGGCTGATTTTCAGATTGGGATGTAGGCACTAACAGGTGTGGAAGATGGAAAAAAACTTTGGATATTCTTTCTTTTTTTAAGCCGGTTTTCTTGACTATGAGTGGATGGGGGATGCATATACCGAAAGGGGTCTCTAACATGGACAAAAGGGTCAGAGCAAGAGCCTTCAACACTTGTTTAGGCCAAGGCATGTTCCCTCCTTCTCCCTATTTCAGCTTCCATCTCTTTTTGCCAAGCCTTCTCTTCTTTATGTTTCTCAAGCGAGTTTATCATTTCCAACCTAATGGCATCAATATCAGGTGCATCACATGAGGAAAAGTGGCCTCTTTGACCAGCCAAGTGTTGTTTCAACCTATGAATCCCCCCTTGATGTGTTTCTTACAATATTTACAAAATACTTGATTATCAACTATGTCTGCATGGCTCCATGTAGGGTCTTTAACTTAGGGGGCCATTACAAATGCAAAGAAATCTGAAAATGCAAATATATATATTTCAGATTTCCTATTTAATAAAATTTAGAAATAGGGGCGAGTTTAAAATTTAGCATACATTTCAATGTGCACACAAATGAGGTGAAGAAACACTCCAAGCTTGTATATGGGTTGCACCCTCCAAATGTAGATGTGAAGACCACCACAAAGAACCCACAAGCAATGCCAAACAAACCCCAAGCTCACTCCAAATCCCTACAAATGAGAGAGGTGCTCACAAATAGAGGTGAGGAAGTCTCTATATGGATGCCAATATCACCACAAAGAGCCCACAAGCAATGGCAAACAAGCTCCAACTTCGAAGCTCACTCCAAAACTAAACTCTTCAATCTTGTGCTCACAATGCTCACAAATGCTCAATGAGAGAGGTGTGAAGTGAATAGAGGGGGGGTGTCTATATCACAACAAATTAGGGTTTAGGTTCTTTAAAAAATATAAATTTTAATTAAAAAAGTGATTTTATTAATAAAACTGTTGTATGGCAGTGCAAGTCCACGACTCAGCCGGTTTTGGACAAAATCAGACCAGTTTGACCCCAAACCGGTTAAACCGGCCGGTGGCAAAAAAGGTTGAACCAACCGGTTCTAGCCGGTTCCGGTTCCAGTTCGACTAGTTATGAAAACACTGATAATAGCAAATGTACTTGGCTTTGTAAAGAATCTCTTTTATTTTACAAAATATTCTGATTTTTGTCCAAGCTTGAAAGCTTTGCATATTACTTCGAAGGGCGAAAACCCATTGAAGTCATCCCTCAAGGACAAAACCCTCTTGAGATCTACGAGAAGAACGAAAACTCTTCTTCTATTTGAGAGGATTCTTCATTCAGGGGTTTCCATTGCAGATCAAGGATTTATTTGTGTTTTCCATTGTTTTCCAGCAGAGTTTGAGGGTTGTAACGTGCAGATTTGGACAAAGGTTTGAAGGAGAAGAATTGTTGCTGAGACTTCTCTTAATTTCCAGCTTGTCCTTGGCAGAGCGACCAATCTAGGGAACTGATTTATGGTGTTTTAGATCTGTTTTGGAGCTGATCTAGGTTGTTCATAATTCTGATTTTTAGAAATCAAATCAGCCAACTTGCATGATTTTTGGGTCAAAGAACTGGTGTTTTCAGCTGTGCGTCTGAAAAGAGCATTCTGCAGATTTTTATAAAATAAATCAGCCTTCATTTGAGGACAAATCTGGTATCTTTCTTGTGTTTTTGCACTAATAAATTCAACTGATTTGTTTCAAGCAATAAATGAATAATTTTATTTCAGTTTTGAAAGATTTTAATCTTCCATGCAAGTCGCCATTTCTGTACAAAATTCAGATCTGCATTTAAAAATTATTGTATATCTTCTATAATCTGTCTTGTGGAGTGAGATTTGCCCCTATCCCGTTTGAGGTTGAAAAATGTCCATTTGGGGACATTACAATATCATCCCACCTTCCTCCATCTTCATATTTATTTATTTTCCCGGGTTAAATCACACATGTTAAAGCTCTAATTCATCTTAACTTGGCACAAAAATTGAGATGTTGATTTCCTCTCTTTAAGTATAATGTCATGCACATATCTACAAGTTCTAAAACTCATTTATTGTTTGATGTTCATGCTTGGACATTAATGTAATTGATTCACCTTTAAATGTATAATCTTTGGCTCATAAAAGGAAGCAACTTCTTTAATTGAACAGCTTATTCTACTACAAACTATACAATCAGATCAGAGATGCCATTGAAATCGCCACCACTATTGACTGTGTTAGTAGAATCTTATGTCAAGTACACTTCTATATAGGTTGCAATGAAGAATGTTAAAAAATAAATAAACACTAAAATGCACACATACTACCTCAAATCTCATTGCTGTGCCAGCAGGTATGTTAAGGCGCATCCCATAAGCCTTTTCTCGATCAAAACGCAAAAATGGATTCGCCTCAATAAAGTTATAGTGGCTACCAACCTATTAAATTAATAAAGCAAAACATCCATAAAAAATTCACCAAATGAAATTAAAACAAAAATTTGCTTTTTAATTTCAAATATATAATGACATGAAAACCTAAGATGCGTTATAATTTGAATATATCTCTTGAGTAGTAACGAAGTTACTTTGTTTCCAAGAAAAACTAATACAAAAAAGTACACGAATTTTCTTCCCTAAAATAACCTTGTTTTCAAGGATCCAAGGCTTACAGTAAAAATAAAGCGAAATTAAAATATTTCAATTTGTAATTGCATCAATAATTTGTGTTATTAGTATCAGTCCAAGAATCAAATTCCAAAGCTGAAATTATAATTAAAACAAAATTACCACAAGCATATTTAAAACTAATAGATTAAGATGTCTATTTTTCCAAGTGCAGCCCCAAATATCTCACATTGTTTTTTTGATTTCAAGAGTGATCCAAATGACAATATTCTTCCTTTTGAGGAATCAAACATTGTGCATATATTTACCATCAAAAAGATTACAGTCATTACAAGAGCAACTTTTTATATACCTAAAAAGACGTACATCTTTGAGAAGTTCAATTTTTATTCATGGAACGCACATCTGTAAACAATTTGTGCACCTAAAGAGTGCATCACTAGAACATTGCTCATCATAGAGAAGTATTATAGAGCGCACTATAGACCTAGAAATAGAGCAAGTTATGCAATGCAGCTTTAGTCAATCCTAGGAAGCATCAAAACCAGACCTTCCATGAGAGCTGTGATCCTATGCCAATGCGATTTGCATGCCATTCATGTCTATCAATGGCTTACTTGTGCTTCTACACCTCCTTATAATTATACGAACAAGTGACAACTCTTATTAGTTCCTTTGGGACCCCTTCCCAGCGTAAGAATGAATAAAATCCAAACTAGGTTTAGCCATGTCAAACAAGACATTATGGGGCTGGTCTGTTCCAAAAGAGTTCCCTCACCTGTAGTTAACATTGATTTACCAGTGTCCAATCAATCCCCTTATGCCTCACACATCTAGACAAGAATGACTGTTGGCTTTGAAATTTGCTTGCCCAAATATCAGAGCCAGTATAGGATTTTTCTCCTTTGACTTTTAGAGGTCTCAGGTGACTTCCCTTGTTGCAGTTAGAATCTCTCAACAAAAACAACTATCAATAAATATACTCAGTATGTGCATTTATTTTGCTAATGGTACAAATATTTATATTATATTATATCAAAAAAGTTGGTACATTCTGAAATTAATATTTCTCAGCCTCAACAACCCAACTGGCTGGGGATGAAATTAGTATACCATATCTTCCTAGAATACTAATATACATTGGTGTAAACAAACACACACCATATGTACAGAATTCAATGAGTGCACAGAACCAGAGCGTGACAAAATGACAAAAGGTTTCAATGAGCCTGCAAAACTAAACATGGGAAACTAGAGCTCAAGGGCAAACACAGCCATGAATGCACAATTGGCAAAATGACTAACTTATTGCAGATGAGATATTATATAGGTGCATGCCATGCTGATTGAGATTTGATTGGAAATCTGGTGGACAACGCACTAAATTTCAGAAATTTAATGTGCTATTAAAGTAACACATCGAATCAAGGAATTGAACACAATAATAGCACAATATTGCAAACTAAATGAAGTTTTACTGAAGCCAAGAATAATTTACAAAAAGATAGCAATCTATGAGAAGATATGTGAAGCTACAAGACTCCTTTTCTACTTTTTACATTCGGATGACAATTTGTTTAGATCTATTTTTAGCAGGAAATGAACTCTAAAAATAAAACATAAAGTAATTTTACCTGGAATCTGACAGTTCTGGTTTTGTCATGACCTAAACTCATAAAAATACTAATTTCGGTATTTTCTATATTTAGGTATTTTTCCACATTTTTTAAATTTGCATTTTCAGGTCCCTTTGGAGCTGTATTTTCCCTAAGAATTTCGGCTAGATGCCCCTAAGGGTTGGCGGGGCTACCTTCAGGCACATCCAAAAAAGAAAATCATTTTCTAATCTTTCCAAAGCATGTCACGGTTTAAAATTTCAGGAAATTGTCAAGGAGATATTGCCCCTGCGAGGTGATGGATTAGTTTTTTTGTAGTCTACCAAAAGACTGCCCTGAACTGACACCTAGATAAAATGCCTTCCCACTCAAAGGTGGTAAGTGAGACATTAATCGTGCCTGGACATCCTTAAAACTTCGAATTTTTTAGGAGTGGACCAATGAATTAGAACCTCCAATTTGACTCAATCAATGAGAGGCATTTGATGTCCACTTTTGGGCACTTGGACATTTCTAGAATCTTGGAACATTGGATAAAAATTTCGCTAGGACTCAACATTTTGACCCTTTAACACATAACCACATAATATTCAAGATGGGACGCTGTCATTCAAGCACTTCAAAATCTTGGACTTCTAGGACCTTAGGTATGCAATGTCCCCTTTTTCGAACTAGTTCGTTTTGGAGACTTCTAGCCCATTCCACTTTTTGTGGGAAAGAAGGAGATGAACAAGGGAAGTGTTTGTTATGTTTTTCAGTCTTTTTCATGAGCATTTGCATTTTCTTTCATGGTTTCTCTCATAAGCTAGGCCGGCTGGGTTGGACGAGCAAAAAGCCAAAGAAAAAAAGAAAAGCAACATCATTATGAGGTCGGTCATAGGGGAAACTCTCTCTTTGGGTTGGGCACCACCAAAAGTATATAAAAGGAGTCCCTTGGACTCATTTGGGCATCATCTTTTGGCATATAATTTATATTTTACTTGGTTTTGGGCTTTTTGCTCAATTTCCTTCCACTAAGGGGTGAAAATCCTTTGGTGTGGCTTCACAAGGAAGACAAAACCCTTCCTTGATAATTGGAGAACGAAAACTCTTCAATTAATTGTTCCAAGTGCTTCAAAGTGGTGGATAAGGCCTATTTTCAGCAAGGGTTTGGTCCAAAGGTGAAATTCAACCCCTCTCCTAGGGGAGCGACCCACCTTGAGGAAGTGATTGGTGGTTTCTAGGGTATGACATCACTCAACTCAGCCAGCATTGCATTCTCCGTATTTTTGGCAGCTGGAATCTACTTTATACTTCATTTGTAGGGCTTACAATCATTAATTTCTGGCCATTTTGTAAGGGCATCCCCTGCTATCATTTGTTTAAATTCCAACTGGGATTAGAGGCTGATTTATTGGTTGATAATTGTTCTAAAATATTCCTAAAGTGCCTCTACATACTTTGGATGATGTGAATGGTGATATTTTGATGAAATGATGTTTTGTCCTTGCTGTTGTTCTAAAAATCAGACTGTTGTACACTGTTGTTCTATTTTTCAGTTGGCTGATATAAAAATCAGAATATTTTCAGTTTGGGTATGTGCTATTTCATTGCTTTTCAGTTCAGCCCTAGAAAAGGACATTACAAGGTATCAGAAGTGGACTTTGGATTTTAATGCCTTTTTTGGGATCTCACGTCATTGAATCATCAGATAGCTAGGGCCCAATAATTTGTTCATCCAATATGAACTTACAGAAGTCTGAAATCTGAAATACCTATGACATGCTACCAATAACAAGGACAAATATGATGGGCATCAATGCCATGCACAATTTGGCCAATGATAATGTATCAATAGTACCACATTCAATCAAAAACAATTTTGAAATCACACGGGTATTAGAATTATTAAGAAGTCATTCTCAATGAAAAATGCGAACACAGAACAAAAGAAAAATTGTGTGCTAGCTATTTGTGCATGTGCAAACACATGAAGAGGTAAAAGTAAACGTGCAAAAGGAAATGAGCATCCTGAGCAGAATGCACATCTGCATTTTGTATACACACAAGCATATCTTTGTTTGTACCTCTATTTGTATGTGTTTGGTTGCATGCATATTTGACTGAAAGAGAGAACTTACCTGAATGGGTCGATCTGCCGTATTAGTTACAGTTAAGTTAATTGCTTTTCGTCCTGGATTCAAAATAATCTTCCCTGGTACTGTATAAATCTTTCCTGGGCAGCATTCATCTTCCATACAAGTAAATTTATCCAAGCTAGGAACTGCATAGATAGACACCATATCATAGTAAAATATTGGGAAATATCTCCATCAACTTGTGCACCTATGTTTTGACAAAAATTAGCTACTTGAATCCAGCTAATCTGATGTTATCAAATCTGAGGAGTTAAACTCGTCTCACACAAAGCATTCATAAAATAAATAATCATAGTCAACATGAGGAGAAGTTCAACTTCAATAGTTTAGTTATACATGATGAAGATTACAAAATAAAGTTTAGCCCACTTCATTCTAAACTAAAAAATGGCAAGCGCATTTCTCTTAGAATAGACTTCTCCATCGTCCATCCTCACACATAATCCCATGCTTAGTTGTGTTCAAGAAACTCCATAGACCCAACTGAACCCTACCGACTTGGTAACTGCATGATGCCTTGCTCTTGGCAATTGGACCCAACCACTCTTAAATGCTCAAAGAGATGAAGAACATTTCACACTTAGCATATACCATGTCTAAAAGCTATAAATTGAATTTCATGTATAGGCTTTTTAAACATGGGGGCTAGTGGAAAGATTCCTTGGATTGTTTAAGTTGTTATCTTCGTCATTGGGGCTACAACATTTTTGAGAGGTTGAAGACGCAGGGCCAAAGTTTGGTTATGGTACAAAATTTTTGAGTAGTCACAAGTGTTTACTATCAAAATATACAAAATTACATGTGTCGTAAATCATGTCCTGATGGCTCAGTGACTATGTTAGTGCTAGGAGATTGACATGTGAACAGATTATAGATTGTAAGGTGAAGATCAACGCTTACATAACCAACCAACCATCCAAGTTGTTATATTCAAGCATGGTGTTTGATTAAGGAAGAGAAGACTCTTTGGTCCTGACCCTGGGCCTGCTATAACAAACTTGCAATATTAGGGCTAACTCCATTTACAGAGTAGTATTAATCACAATCTCACTTTATCCTCATTTTGGTTTCATTGAGCATTTTAAAAAGCACTGAGGACCACAAGACTACTGAGGATGGAGCTTTAGTTCATATTCATGACTATCTTTGAAAATTATTGGCATGTTATTTTAAATAAGTATTACAGACCAGCTTGTAAATTTTATTATGTTATGTCCCTGATATTATCCAACTGCAACACCTTACAGAGCCGCCTCAAACAATGTTTGGAATTACATGAGATATAACTTATTGTGTAACCTTTATATAATTCTCTCCAAATTAGGTGAAAAGATGCTTCTGTTGCGTCTAAGGTCTTTTTTTAACAGACCCAGGAGTTGTAAGAGTCTTTAAAAAAGCTATTCTATCCTCCAATTCCGAAGCACGAGCTTCATTAGTGAATAAATAGGTATTAAGGAGGTCATCATCTATTCCTACATTTTCTTGGGTATCAATTATACGGAGATGATCAGGTCTACTGTGAGTCTTTCAATCCTTAAAAATGCTAGTAAATTCTAAATCCTGGAACAGCAATAACCATTTACAAAAATTAGAATGCTAAGAAAGCATTTTCACCAGATCTTTCAGTGCTTGAAGATTAAAAAATACAAGGGGATTGACTCACAAGAAGTGTCAAAATTTCTGAAGGGAAAATAAATTAACATAGTCAATAATAAAACTAAAAAGACTCACAAATATATAGTCACAATCAGCGGTGTCTCTAGTGTCAAAAAGTTTCTTTTTGTGTTCAACAAATCCATATCATCCTAATAAATAGGATTTGAGGCAGTGCCTTCACTAAGTTAACATTGTTTTTGCCCCCATGAGAGGATTATATAGATAGAAATGATACATGATAAAAAGGTGTGTTTGGGGGAAGACAAGGTAGAGGTAATGACTTAGGAGAATTTCACTCTTCAGCAGAAACAATGCTAGTGGTGCAGGCTCTGGACAACTTTTCCTGCAGAAGGCTGTGGTAGTAATCCACTATTATGTTGATTTGAGTAATCTTAGTAGTAGTAAGATTAGACCTCATTGTAAACCACTCCGATTTTAGTAATTGCTTCTGATTTCTTTATTACGTATTTGGAAAACCAAAAGAGTAGGTTTGTACACAGTACGGGTGTAATTCTCATTATACAATTTACTGAAATTTGATACTTTTCACCATGTTAAAAGAAGGTTTCCCTTCTACATTTATGACATTGTTGGCATTACAAATATGCTGTCTATCTGTGTGACCACTAGTTCATCGATGACCCTTTTCCATCCATCATGATTTTTGCACGTATAGTGGCCGTTGTCATCTAAGTGTTGTGCTCATATCATTGAGTGAGAAAATTGGGGAGGGACAAGGGGGGGGACGATAGAAATGGAGAAAAGAAAGAAAATATTGATGGGTCGAAGCATACTTAAATGGAGCTTATTGCAAGTAAGAGGAGTTTGCATGAAAGATCCCCAAATGATCTTTTACCCTAAATCAGATTTTACTTGACTTGCAAATGATAAAATATAACTGTTTGAAACCCCGACAATCAAACTAGGGCAAAACTGGAATTATTCTAGCAAATGTGACTAGGGTATGAGTTGGATCTCAATGCAAATATTACTCAAAATTTACACTTTCAATCACAAATGATTACTAATATTTTTGGAAGCCAAATCATGCAAAAATCAGAATTTATTGCAGCCAAAACAACCCAGAAATCAGATCTGAAATCTGATTATTAGTCTCCCTGAAAACCCTCTAAATACCATCTCTAGTCACCCAAAAATATAAAATAGTTTGCGATTTGATTTATAAAAATATGGAGAATATTTGACAATTATTTTTCAGATGTAAATACCTCAAAACTGTGCCAAAATATTCCCTAACCAAGTCGTACCACTGAAAGGAAGCCTGCTGCAATATATATTTCAAAAGTCTTCAATAACACTGCTGGAAAAAGCCTGAAATATTCTGAAAATCTGATCACAACCAATGGGAAATTCTAAGTGAAAATCCCTCTCTAACTCCTGGGGTTTTCGTCCACAAGAGTTGAATTCACAAGGGGTTTCGTCTTTGGAATTTTTATGCAAAAGCTAGAAGCCCATTGCAAAGGAAAATATGATAAATAAAATCTGGATGATGGAAGAGGCAAGTCGACTTCCCTTTTAAAGGAAAAGGGCCAACTACCAACCCCCAAACCAACCAATGATATTGCATGCTCATTCCTAGACCAATTCGACTTGTCCTAGGAATATTTTGTCACATTTTTCTATTTTTCCCTCCCCTAGAGCTAGTCGCATTTCCTTGGGAGGAAATACATAACTAATAATATTTTTATCCTTCCTAAATGTCATTATTCACCTTTGGCCCAAGTTGCCATTATCCCCTCTAGGAAGAATAAAAATACAATAAATCCCTTTACAATGATATTTGCCCCTCAATTCATATTGACCATAGGGATTATCATTTATTTTTATTAAGCCAAATAAATTAATATAAGTGCTTTAATAATTTTATTTTATTGTTTTATAGCACTTTATAATAATTTATTGTGACTTAAGTCACCCTTATATTTTTCCTTTGGCCGTCGGGTTGACAAAATAGGCCAAAGGTCTTCGATTGGGAAAAGGGGACATTTCACTGCAATAGACCTCAACCTAGTTTGGGACCTGGTCATGAACAACTTTATTCACACGGAGTCTAAAGACACATAGACCCCCATCACAGATGTAGCAAACAACCTTGTGTGGAAGTAAAAACAATGGTACAAGCATGTTGAGCGTATGCTAATTCACTAGGCCACATGCATGGCAAGTTGCTACTTCTTGAAGAGGCACAATGAACGGCGCCAACAAAAAACCATGATGTCTACACTTCAAGGATATGAACACCACCCAAAGCAATATAAAGCACGTGACATCATTATAAACATATATGAATTTTGTGTTCAAAACTCATAAGACTTTCCTAATCCCGATTTTCATAAGAAGATTGTTGTTCCAGAAAAATTTGCAAGGGATGTGGAGAGGGAGCAAAGGAGAATATGAATTCAAAAACGGAGACAAAGGAGAGGAGTTTTTGATACTTGGTACAATGACAAAGCTATCGATGAGGAGAAAACTGCAAACAACAGTGAAAATTTTGGAAGTGAAAAGACTATCAATGACGGTGAGCATCAAACAATAGGTAGGAGCACCATCAAGAACAAAGAGGGTAGGCTCAACAATGGAAGACTATCAATGGGAAAGGACCAACTCCAAAATTAAGGTGAGGGAAGGATCAAGATTTAAGAGAATAAGGCACCAAGCAACAAATTCCTACAATTTTAGGGTTTAATGCTTAGATTTATATTGTAGTGTCACAACAGAATTCTTATCTCTAGTAGCTCTAGTGCAAATTTTCAAGTTTAAACCCCTCAATAATAGTTACTTTTACATTACTTGACAAATCCTTTACACAATATTTTAGAAAGAAAATTATAGATATTACAAGGTAAGAATTAGATGCATGCAAAAGAACATAAAGTGACCAAGGGAAAAGTATTATAGATAGTGTTATGCATGGGACGCATCCCCCCACTCTAGAGACATCCTAGACATTTGGGATGTTTTGGGGACGAGACATCCCCCCATCTCCGAAACACCCCGGAAAAGGCATAAAGAATAGCATCAACCAAAAACTGAGTGATGCTTACACTTCAAGGATATGATGAAGGTTGCCCAAAGCAATATAAAGAAAGTGACAACGTCATAGAGATTTATGAATTTTGTGTTCAAATCTCATAAGAATTGCCTAATGTCGATTGTAAGAACAAGATTGATGTTCCAGAAAGATTTGCAAGGATTATAGAGGGAGAAAAGGAGAATAAGAATTTCAAAAACAGTGACAACAAAGGAACCTAGACCCTGATGGTGTTCAGTCTAGAAAGGAGAGAAGATTTTTGGACACTTGGTACAACAACAAGGCTATTGACGGGGAGAGGACTGCAAAAACAATGAAAATTTTGGAAGTGAAATGACCATCAATGACAATAAATAGTAAACAATATGTGGGAGCACCATCAAGAACAAAGAGGGTAATCTCGACAATGGGAGACAATAATGGTGAGGACCAGCTCAAAAATTATAGTGAGGGAAGGATATAGATTCGAGATAACAAGACACCAAGCAACATCATCTAAATATTTTAGGGTTGTAATGCTTAGATTTACTCTAGTCTCACAAGGTGGCTTATTAGCTGATGGGTCGAAATAGTATTTTACATAACATATGAAATTATGTTATATCAATGGAATACTTAATAAGTTACATTATTCTATAGTTCCTCCATTGTCATCCAAGTTTTAAGGCCATAAGAACACAATATAGCTATTTTACTTATACAATGAAGGAGAATTAGAGACCACTAACAAACATTCAATTGTGTAACTCATTAACTCTCCCTTGGTATATAAGTTTTTCTTTGTTCTTGACACTTAAAATGAATAGGATTTTTTTAATCATAGCACGCCTTCACTTCCTTACCTCTTGTAGCTCTAGTGCAAGTTTTCAATTTTACAAACCTCGATAATAATAACTTTTACACTACTTGACAAATCCTTCAAACAATAATTTAATAAGAAAAATATAAATATGACGAGGTAAGAATCATATGCATGCAAAAGAAAAATAAGCGGCCAAGAAAAAACTACTATAAACAATGTCAAGAAAGGACCCGACCACCCATGTTAGTGACGTCCTAGATGTATAAGACATTTCAAGGACGGGGGCAACGGCAAGGAAACATCCCCCCATCCCAGCCACGTCCCAGAAGAAGCACAAAGAAGAACATCAACAAAAAACCAAGTGATGGCTAGACTTCAATGATATAAAGACTACCTAGAGCAAATAAATGAAAATGACGTAGTTATTTATGAATTTTGTGTTCAAAACTCATAAGAATTGTCCAATCCCAATTGTCAGAAGAAGATCAGTGTTCCAGAAAGATTTGCAAGGAATGTGGAAAGGGGGCAAAGGAGCATAAGAATTTCAAAAATGGAAAGGAACCCCAAACCCTAATGGTGTTCAAATTAGAAAGGAGAAGAATTTTCAACCCTTGGTACAACGACAAGGCTATCAACGTGGAGAAGAATGCAACAACAATGAAAATGTTGAAAGTGAAAAGACGATTCATGACTGGGAGTAGCAAAAAATAGGTGGGATCACTTTCGAGAATGTAGGAGGGTAGGCTCAACGATGGAAGAATATCACTGGCGAGTATCGACTCAAAAAATATGGTGAGGTAAGGATCGCCAATGAAGAGAACAAAGCACCAAGCAACAACCTCTTAATATTTTAGGGTTGTAACACTTAGATTTGTACTCTAGTGTCACAAGGTGGCTTATTAGGTGATGAATCTATAGAGTATTTCACATAACAAATGAAATTGTGTCATATCATTGGAAAGCTTACTAAGTTTCATTACTGGAAAGTTCCTCTATTGTTATCAAGGTTTTAAGCCCACAAGAAAATAGTGTAATTATTGTACTTTTACGATGAAGAATTAGAGACCACTGACAATATTTATAGTTCTGTAACTCATTAACTCTCCCTATATATAAGCTTCTCTTTGTTCTCGATCCTAAAATGAAAATGATTTTTTTGTCACTGTATGCCTTCACTTCCTTACTATTCATCGATAACAACATGATTCTTATCTCTAGTAGCTCTAGTGCAAGTTTTTAAGTTTAAAGCCCTCGATAGTAGTTACTTTTACATTACTTGACAAATCCTTTACACAATATTTTAGTAAGAAAAATATAAATATGGCGAGGTAAGAATCAAATACATGCAAAAGAAAGCCACAAGGGGAAAACTATTATAAATATTGTTAAGGACAAGTACCCCCATTTTGACAACGTCTATCACATTTTGCAGACAAGGTGATAGTCATAGGAAAGAAACATTCCCTTCCCCCTACATACCAAAAAATTGAAAAAACAATTACGCGTGTTCCCAAAGTCTTTTTCTATTTTTTAATTTTTATTATATTTTTATTTTTTATTTTAACTTCTTTAAAATTTATTTCCTTTTAAAGATTTAACTATTAATTTCTATATTTTTTGTATGGTAATAAATATTTTAGCAGACGTCTCCCCACCATGCCCAAGACCCTTGGAAAAAAATTGTCCTAAAGTCTTATCCCCTCCTCCCTACAAATACAACTACATGCCATCTAATAAATGGGTAATCAATCCAGCAAGAAAGTAAAGTAGCACAATATGCAATATAATCACAAATAGTAAATATCAATTTTGCCACATAATATAATTTATTCCACTCTCCAAATTCCCTAGTGTTGAGTAATAAATGCCACTAAACTCCAATTTTTAATATGAAAATCAAAGTAGAAGAAAATTTGTCCTCGGCAAAATCAAGTAGTGTCCAACAAAAAGGCAAGACTAATTATTGGACATGAAAATTTCTCATATCTAACCTGGAAGGAACGAGCCATACAGTGCAAGTTCAAGATTTCCATCTTCATTTGTGATAGGATTGTGAATTGTTACTAATTTTGTACCATCTGGAAATGTTCCTTCCACCTACAAATCACACGCTTCATTCATTATGTTGCACATGTCATTAGAAAGAACTTGTGTGTCACTACAATTTGATGAAGTTAGCATATGCATACATTATAATCAAAGATGCTAAGAAAATAGAACAATATGTTTTTATAGTGTCTTCTTTTGTTTTCTATAATATACAAATGAAAATTACATGAAGAGAATTGAGAAAATTAACAAAGGAAAGCATAAAATGCATACATTGATGTGGAAGATCCACTCATAAGCAAGAATGTAAACACAGAGAGAATTTATGTAAAACGCTACGAACTTGATTAATTTATATTGAGAACTTACGATATATAAGCATCACTATGTCCAAAATACAAGATTGTTTCTAATCTACGATGGTAGGATGCAACCATTGTAGGAATGAAATAGACTAATAAATAAGCTAAATTCATCCAATATTTGGCTCTAAAAATCTAACTAGAAGTTTCACTTAATCAATAGGATAAAAATAAAACAAGCTAAATTCATCCTATACTAACTTAGGTCTAAAAACCTAACAATTAGGAATTTTAGTAAATGGGATAAAAATAGACTTATAGAATAAAATTATAAAACTATCCTATGTATCATGTACCATATGAATCCTCATCATTCCTTTCAACAAAAGAATCATTAGACTCCACTACTCTCAAAATAGAAGGAAAAAAATGAGACATCTTGATACAGGAGTATCTAGATTCACATACAATATCGTATCAATCAAAAACAATTAGAGTAGATTTTTTGTTTGTACATATTCTTGTGTAATGTCCCATTTTCTAAATTAAAAAATAATTAATATTATTTTAAGTTGGGCTAGGCCAATTCTTCAGTCAGTGACAACTTAATAATAATATTATTATTAAATAAAAGGTATTTTTAAATACTAAATTAGAAAAAAGACCCCTAGCCTATTTTCATTATTTTTAGTCAGGCTAAAAGGGAGAGGCCGTCCCTCTTTAAGAGGGATAAGACAAATATTAAAAAAAGAAATAAAGAGGCCTACATGGAATGCTCCATAAAGAAAGGAAAGAAAAGGTTATAAAAGCAAATGTTGGGTCTCATTGTAATCATCATCTTGTGAATTATATACTTCACTTTAGGAAATTGGAGCATTGAGCTCTCATTTTTACCCTTTGAGGACAAAAGCCCTCATTGGATCCTATTGGGGATGAAAACCTCAATAGTCGCAACACATGGGGACGAGAAACTCTCATTTGTTGCATTGGTGACTTCATCTAGAGAGTCACATTGGAGCTTCAAAATTCAGAATTTCAAAACAGGAAAGGATTTCTATCAGTGTCTAGGGCACACGTTCCAGCTAAGGCACACTTTTTGGGGGCTACCACATTCATTTTCAGCTCGATCTACCCATTTGGAGATTTTGGGATCAATTCTTCAGTGGGTTTTCATGGTTGGAAAAATCTTGCTTCTAATTTTTTTGGATAACTGATATTTTTGTGGTCATTTTGGGCTATCATTTGCTTTTTATCTCCAAGTATTTAGGAAGATATGGAATTTTGAAATTTTAGTTGTTTTTGAACAATAATTAATTCCAGTAGCTCTGTATTTTATTGTTGAAGCATTTATTTTGCATGAATACATCGAGTGTTTCATGTTGTCGATGTATTTTTGAAGATTTGTGTGTGGGAAAGGCTAAAATCTTAATTCTACCAAGGTCGCTTACGCTTAGGGTTTTGTGGACCTAAAACAGGTTGCTGCCCCTAATTTTTGCATAAAAACAATTTGCTGTCATAAAAATCAGATTTTCTACATGTTGATTGGCATCATTTTTACCAATGTTCCATTAGGGTTTTGGAGAAAATCACAAATTCCTCAAATTTGAGCCCAAAAGGGACATTACACTTGTAATGAAATCATTGGACAAATAGCTCAATGAAAGGCGCGTCACATTGTTTTGGCTCCTAGACAGCTTTGTAGCCGATGGCAAATATCTACGACGCAAAGGAGAATCTCAGTCGACTATCTTATGTTTGTAGCTTAGGGTGGAGTCGTCCGTTTCCGGGCTACAACTGAAATCAATTGTTGTGAATAGCATCTAACCCCAATGTTGGCTGCGGAGTAAACCCAAGTTTGGAGGGGCGTGGTTGGGAGATCGTAGTGACCGGAATGCAACAGCACTTCCTCTAGAATCTCTCCTAACATCAGCAAGGAAAAACGAGTGTAGCTCTTGTAGTAGAATACATCATTCACACCATCGTAAACATGTAAGTTTGTCCATGCTTAGAAATATTGTGGGCTAGAACCGATAAGTAACCAAGATATCATGTCATCAAGACCCCTGCTGGTAGAGTAAATAAATGACGGGAGGGAGCATAGCCTACAAGGCTGATTGGAAGATGCAAGATGGGGGATTTGAGGAACCGAAGTAATTGTGAGTTGAGAGATAGCGTCACCTGCCTGATCTATCACCTTTTATATGTGAAGTACTGGTGTCTAAAAGGTGGCTTAGTGCTGGCTAGTCATCTTGGTGGGCTAGAAAAAAGATAACTGATCAGCTAAGGTGGGCTCTACAGCCTAGGAGAGGGGCCAGAAATCATAGTAGACCCCTATCCTAGCTTATCTTGGTCCAACATTAGGATCTTCCTCCACCCCTTTTCTGAAACTTCGGGATGAGATTTCTTTTTAAATCTGAAGATTTACTTCCTGAATAAGGGATTGCAATCTAGTCTAAGGAATTGGCTATCTCCACTTCCTTCTTGTTTCAAGCCATCATGAAACAACATTTTCTGATGCTTATAGCAGTAATTGTAATTGATTGGACTCTTATGCCTAAGAGAACGAGGCTGTCAAAGTTGATTTCCCTAGAAAAGATGATTATGCACAAATGAGCCAAGCTATCCCTTTTATATCTTGGAGTGAAAATCGTATCTAAAATAACATGTTAAGAAAAATAACTTCCAAACTACTGAAAGACCCTCATAATGGATACTTTGATCTAAATTGCCTCTGGCTGAAATAACTTATTAACCCAGCAAGACATCCAATTTATGTAGAAATATTATTGGAATATAACCATACGATGAACATCACGAAGGTTTATGGTGTGTACCATCGTGTACATTAATATTCAATATACTGGGAATTAGAATTATCCTTGCGCACGAGTAAGATGGACATGGATACAACAGTCTCCAAATTAAGACTACCTTTCCAAGGGGCCATTACAATCCTCAGTCCCATGAGATTGCTACTTTCCTACAAGCAATTGCAGCTCCCATGCCCATGTACAATCATGAATACAAACTGATCCATAAATCCATGATTGTAATGCTACCACAATACGAGACTCCTATATAACCTGTAAATCAGAGAGCTCTTGCACATTTAGCTGACCTCATATACCTGTTGATCAACATTTTCAAGTCATTACAACCAATACAACTACTAGCAGATGGTTATGTGGGCCATAAGTTATCTAGTACTCATAGCCTTCCAAACTGATGTAACATTATAATACCATCAGATTGCCTAGATGTGCTGGAAGTGATTTCATCCCACTTATATCCTAACATTACCATCTGAGTTTCTTCTTCCCACAACAACCATCCTTTAATACCTTCGTGGTCATGGTGATGGGAATTCATCTTCAATAGTACTTCGTTCCAGCCTTTCTTACCCAATACACATTTCCACAACTTTGTTGTTGTATTTCAGATTTACAAAATAATCATTTTAATGCAATGCAGAACAGTTCTATTGATGCTCCAAAGGCTGTCATGCCCTTTTTCATTCGAACACGTACTGGAGCAAATTTCTATCTGGACATTTGATCTTGCAGAAATCAACTTAGGCAATGTCATCTTGATCTGAGAAGAGATGCAGTATGCATGCAATGACGAATCCCATGCTAAAGCGAGTAAGGGAAAGCACAAACATACTGTTGCTAATGACGATTTCTGGCAGGCATTCACACTCGTGGTTGTGCAAATGAAAACATATGACCCATGCTTGTCCATGTGAGAGACTAAGGAAGGAAATCAGGGCAAGACGTAGAAGACCTTAATGTTATTGCGTAGTTGCATTTATTTTCAACATGGATTAAAATTGAAGAAGCAACATAACACTCCAATAACAAACTGTACAAGTGCCATGTCAGTATACTAAATGTAATACTCAACTTGTGCAGGCAATGCAAATACAATGACATAGACATATACACTAATCAAATGCACTTCATATTTGAGGTCTGGTCATGGGTTCTTTTTGAAGGCTAGTTAAGGCATGCTTACCTCTATAGGATGTGAAAATGAGGTGTTGGCATTCAAAGGATTGCCTTGTTGGCTTGGAGCCAATTCATTAGGTTGGAGTGGATTGCTTGTAAAGCATCTCTCTATCTCTCTCAAGGACAAAAAACCCTTGACTGAGGGCTCTCTCAAGGACAAAACCCCTCGAGGAGAATCTTGTGTGGACAAAGCCCCACACTATCTCTTGTGTAATCTCTCTCTTGCTGCATATAATTAAATTCTGCCCTAGGTGACTTGCTTGGGAGAGTGTTTCGGAGGATATTGTTGGCCTTTTTGTGATCTAATTGCATGGTTAGATTCTCCATAATTTCTAAAGGTGAAATCTATCATTTTTTATCAATTATTTGGGTGCATATAAGTGTTATTTCAATTTTGGAATTATTATTTAATTGTTGCAGTGGAAAGGTTTCCTAGTAAATTCAAATTAGCACTTATGAGCCTCCAAAAATCAGTTTTATTGCTTCTAATGATTACTGGTATTTTCTTATAGTTTCTGAGCATATTTTCCAAGGGTTTGGATGAATTTCGTGCATAGAAAAGTGTGCTTGAATCTTCCTAAGGGGTCGTTACCCTAGGAGGAAAATTGTTCGCATCTCTTGAGGGCTTTCACAATCATTGTCAGTCATCTACAGTCTGCCCTAAATCTGATTTCAGTCCTTCGTGCTCAGCCTTGGACTTTTTCCGGAAGATCCCCAAAAAGGGACATTGCATCCTCCCCGTGTTTAAAGGAACTTGTAAACTCTTTTGTATGACAGCCAAAGGAGTAATCAAGTGGCTGGTGAAGGTGATGATAGCTATACCAAAAATCACTTTCATTCTTGAGAGATTTCACAGTCATTGTCGGTCATCTACAGCCTACCCTAAATTTGATTTCAGTCCTTCGTGCTCAGCCTTGGGTTATTTCCGGAGGACCCCCAAAAAGGAACATTACATCCTCCCCATGTTTAAAGGAACTTGTAAATTCCTTTGTATGACAGCAAAAAGAGTAATCAAGTGGCTGGTGAAGGTGATGACAGCTATACCAAAAATCACTTTCATTGTTGCCCCAATTGTGTCAAGCAACTCTTTTACCTTGGTTGTTGTATCAACTTCTTTCCGGTGTGCTTATTCAGCTTTTGGAGACATCTCCTCAACTTCCACTGCAATCTCATATTCATCATTACTTGCTTGGGGTGATAATAAACTCAATTGTTCTTCCTTGTTTATACCTGTACCTGCACATGGAACAAACTCATTACAGAAAACAAGAGTTTTTCTCATCATTGCTTCTTTAACCTTTGCACCATCCAATGAACAAGGAGTTGGCTTCCTAGATAGAGCATCCCCAATTGTATTATTTTTACCCGCCACATCCTGGTACATACAAACAGCTATACCATTCATTCCCATCTTTATGAAGTTTGCTATGGCTATATTAAGTTTTAACATTCAGTTGAACACCCTTAGAAATTATTGAAGACATATTTGAGCCAACCTTCTCATGTTGACTAAATTCACTATATGATGCCAAGTGAGCTCCTATCTTGACAACCTTTGGCTGAAATTCAAAACCTTCCATTACATGCAACAGATTCAGAGCCTCTTTCAAGCTGCCCAAAGCATGTTTGAAGCATTGCCATTTATAACTAAAATTCAGAGTTGTAGTGGCCAGCAAACATCTTGTGGTAGCTACAGATACCTTATCAATGTCACTAGGAGAAGAGCATTTGTTCCTTGTGATCGAAATCCATGTGGTGGCTGCAAATTGAATGTGAAACAAGTTGGACATGTTGGTCATAACAACCACAAGATTCGAGACAGCTCCCACAATGATTCGAGGTTCATGATTCACATTTCCCAAGCTCATCCAAGTCGTGTTAGAAGGATGACTTACACCACAAAAATCATATTGAATCCATGTCTCATTAGGCATTCTTGCTAGGTGTGTTTTAGAGAACCAATCCCAAACAATAGCATGATACATTACTTCACCTTGGTTCATGAAAACTGAATTATTGCATACCTTGTAGCAGGTTGAATTTAAAATCCATGTAGTTGAATTTATATTTTAAAAGGATAAATTATCCATAACCTTCACATACATCCAACAGTGGCAATCTTAAAAGCAACTTGAGTACCATAAAACCATAGCAAGTTGATTCATACAATCTTGACTATAAAAATAACATCTAGTTTGCTTACCATCTTTACACCTTAAGCATCCAGCTGGAACTATCTTTTTTTCGCCATACCCTACGATCTTGTCTTCATGTGTGTTACTTAGCCCCCATGAGAGTTCTATTGACAGAGAACATTGATCCTTCACAATGCGGTTAGAATGCACAACAAACCCTCTATGATTGATCATAAATTTCCTTTCAATCCAAGTGCCTGAGAAAAGAGCTCAATAGTGACATGAATGCCTCTATACACTTTGAACCACAAAAGATCACCCCAATCCCATAAGCAAAAAAACAAGCTTGAGCTTGAATCAAAGGATCTACATGCCCTATGTTGCAAGTGGCATCCTTGACCCTATCACCCTTCTTAGCATGTTTTCCATGGCGACAAGGATTTTGTAAGGATATCAAGCCTCTATTAGAACCAATACTTCCAAGCTCTGAATTATAATCACAACTATAGTCAAAATGCTTACCCTTCATCTTCCCATCAAGTTTAACACGTTGCTCAAGAAAAAAAAAATATTGCAGCAACATAAGAGGAATCAACAAATCTAAAATGTGATCATTACTATCATACCTTAAGCTGTCCTCAACATGTTCACCTTCCTTTTCCAGATGAAGAATGATTGACATATCTTCCACACCTCCACCTTTGTGACTCAAAATTACTGAGGTAGGATCAGCATTCCCCTTCCTCTTAGGCTCTTCATGTTCAACAAGTGAAGCCCTTTCTGCTTTGACTTCATCCATACTTTGTGGACACGTGTATGGAACACCTTCATAACTCTTGCTAGAGTCATGAACACCATTAACTTGCTTCTTATAGGTTGTTCTAAAAATTCCACCCAGCTGAAAAACAACATTAGCAACTGTTAAAGCCTTCTTCTCATGTGTATGCCCCTCAGCATGGTCTTCTTGGCACTGCACCTCAAAACCCTCTGATTTTTCTTTTTCAAGTTCATGCCCCATGATTTCTTCCTTGACCTCTCAAGGTGTCGATTTACCCGCTACCTTGGCTAGTCATTTTTCTTCTTTCAAGAGAAACTCCTTTGGGTTTGACTCCTTGGCATCTTCTTGTGGTTTAGGGTTTAATCCTAGCATCCTCATCTATACACCGGTTGTCCTATTGATGGAACCCTCAATTATGGAGAGTGTCACTTTTCCCAAAGCACGATGAGGATCCACCTATAGTGCTTAAGATCTAGGCACAGGCCTTGACCTACTCTTGCTGACTCCTATAAACTCTACAAGTGAAATGCCATCACAAATCTCCTTTGGAAGAGCCCTATACTCCTCAAAGCTGGCCACAATGTTGTGACCCACTAAATGTTGTGTTTCCATCACCGGAATGACTTCTTTCTTTGGTAAGAACCTACGTCACCAATCCATGTTTTCTCTCCTAAGTTAGTAGATGTATTATGTCACCATCTTGCACGAATACCCTCAGGACCCTCAGGATGGGAAGATCGATGCCTTGATACCATTGTAATGTCACTTTCTAGGCTCTAACTGAAAAACAAAGAAAATAACACAAACCCCAATTGATACTAAACTGAATTTTATAACAGCCCGCTGAAAATTATGACAGCAGTGTGTTGGTTCCCAGTTTTACACTCCACAAATTTGGCAGCAATTCTCAGACAAATTGCTTAAAGAGTGATAGAAGGTTGATGTGTCATTTGTAGCCAAGAACAGATGTAACACTCTTTCATCACCAAGTCATGGAAATGACTAGGAGGCACGTACAAAAAAAGTGGCTAGCTCCTACTAATTTTGGTTCTGCCTGAAACCAAGGTGAGAGAACCCAAAGAGTATCTTGAATGAAGTAGGGATAATATGAGTTAATCTCCTACAAATATTGGCAGGTCAATCTGAGCAAAGTGTAGCCATAGATGCAATGTTCACTCAGAGAGTTGTCACACAAACATTACATACACTTAATGCATTAGACATGAGCTACTAAAGATAGACAAAATGTGATCCCAAGCATAATTCTAAAGGATGTTGTTAACAACTTTGGATGGAATGGTGTTTGGTGATACTAAATTTCACAAATCATGGCAAATACACTTACAATATGCCGGATAGGTGTGATTTGTTGGCAAAGACATGTAAAATGAGATCAATTAATGTGATTTGCAAGGGTAGGATGGTAGAATACTTAGTTAGAAAGGGGGGAAGGTGGATCTAAATGCGGAGAAATATTGGTGTCTACCAATTCAGCCCGTGACGATAAGAAATGCAAAAAAACAAAGATTAAGATGATGTAAATGTCAATGGGGCATTTGCATTCATTGATACCAAATTCCTGCAAATACTACCACGTGATCTTTAGAATCTCAACCACAAACACTTGTGCATAAGATTTCAATGAAAAATCTATTACTTCAATCAAACAACACCCAAGATACACCCATGAGTTAGAAGAAATCATCCCTAAATAATATTGCAAGAAGGATTTTCAAACTGAGCAAATACTGCAAAGAAACACTACAATACTGCATTGATTCAGTAACTAGTCTATTGCAAACACCAGGAAGAATTCCTTTACATTTAATTGATTCAATAAACATAAGATCGCATCAAAACTTACATTCCTCAACTATACTCTCATACATCTTCAAGAATGTCTGGATGCACATGGCATACAACTCTGTATATTTCAATTTGACAAGGGAGGCATGCTCAGGATGCTCTCAATGCCTGTTATTGACTATACAATGTAATCACCTTAGCCTAAACCCAAAAAATTAGAACCCCTAGAATGAGGACAGGCCCTCATTCTTATACAAAACTTTCCCCTAAGGGTTTATACCCAAATGTCCTTCTAGAAACAACCAAAACCTAGAAAAGGAGGGATTGCGGTCCATGATGCGCCAAAATGGATGGAGAAGCAGTTCCAACTGAAAAGATTCAATCTTGTTGTGTCAGGATGGAGCGGTTCTGAATGATGATTGAATCCGTGGAGGAAGGAGAATATTCTTCCTTGCCAACAAATTGTTTGTCTTTTACTGGCATGTCATCATTACATGCGTGCTCACAAAAAAAGTTTGTTTTTCTATGCAATCATTCGGTTTGATTTCTCCTTTTTTGAATGAATAATGAATTGGGAAAGAATAAAGAATGGGGGGAAATAAGAAAGAAGAGGGAAACTAAGAAGAGTCGAGGTTGATATGCTCACTCCTCCTTTGTTCCTCTAACTTGTCCCTATATGCATCCAATCTTTTAAACATCTCCAAAATGGGATCTTATGTAATGTCCCCTTTTTCAAATTAATCCAAAATAGCAGACTTCTTGCCTTTCTTCTTTTCGGAGGCAAGAAAAGGATGAACAAGGAAAGACCTTGGGTTATATTTCAAATTTCTTCATTCATATTTATGACTTTATTTTTATATTGCCCTTCCTAAGCTGGTCGGCTTGGTTGGAGAGCTTTTAATAAGCTCAAAATGAAGAAATAAGCTACTAAGGAGGTCAGCTGGGTTTGGATAGTTCCTAAAGGAAAATTCGAAGATAAAGGAAGCTTTATGAGGTTAGTCCTTCTAATTGGCTTTTGGCGCCAAATGAAGGATATAAAAGGAGACTTATGACTTCATTTTCAGGATCAATCTTGGCGCATTTTCTCTACAATTGATCTTTGGGTTGTTTGCTCATTGTCATTCCACTTTTGGACGAAATCCAATTGTGTGGCTTTTCCAAGGAAGATGAAAAACCTTCCTTGTGGTTGGTTGGAGGACGAAAACCCTCCATCCTTGGGTGAAGTGAAGACATCTTGAAGACCTTTCGCAGATTTAGGCATTGGAAGATCAAAGAAGATATCTACAAGTGTTTGCATGCATTTATTAGCCCTTTCTAGTTGGAAAAACTAGGGTTTGATAGCATTTAGGTGCCTTGTACGGCGCAAAATTCAGATTTTATGTGATATTCTGATTTGGCATAATTTATAAGGCCGAAATCTATACTTTCATGATTTTTGGTGGAGTATATCTATCATTTTCAACCTTGGTTTATATCTGTCCTACTGTTGTTCCAAATTTAATTACAGCAGTGTGTTATCTTGGGTTTTCTCCATTTGTTTATTGCAAATTGAATGGATAAGTGTTGTCGTACATGAAATAATTATTTTGAAGTGTTTTCAACTATTGTGCATGGTTTTATGGTGCATTTAAGTCCCTTTATAATTCGCTGTTAGGGTTTATATTATTGTTAGAACTGCTGACATAACATCAGATTATTTTCATTTTTTGGTGTTGGTATATTTTCAAGCCCGATTCTCAAGATTTGTGGCCAAACCCTTATTTTTGGTTTTTGTCCTAGAAAGGGACATTACATCTTCATAAGTACAGTATGATAAAGAAAAATTATCTCTTGTTCTAACAAAAATGTTGTCAAACTCAGCTGAAATAACCTTCTTCTTCTTTGTTCTTTTGGCCGATTTATTTATATGTCCTTCTAAATGAATAAACCTTTGAATGGATGAATAATCAATATCTGTAGAAGACCCTAACTCACCCCCAATATGCTGCTGAAGAATTTCAATCAACTTATTCACATCTGTAGCTCTTGGAGTGTGAGTATCCTGGATGGGAAGCATTTTCTCAATCTTTGAATCAATATCATCAATATACTTCCCTGCTTTATCCCTTATGTCTTGGAGTTTGCTTAAGCAACCTCCCAAAGTGTCCATCCTTAATTTAATAGCTCTCGCATTCTCATATTGTCTCCCTCTGTAATCTGAGGGCACAATGCCTTCCTTTTCCACCAGCTCATCATTCATGGCAATAATGGATTCAAGCTTTGGCAACATTCCATCCCAATACTCCATCTCACAGTGAAATTTCTCAATTTGTGCCTTAGCAACTTCAACCTCTTCTGACACTTGTTTATAGCAATCAATTACATTCTTGAGGACCTTCTTGCCTTTTCTAATCAATTCCTCTTCCCATTTCGCTATAGCCTTTCCCCTGCATCTTAAATTATCAGCAATCATCAATGCATCAGGGGTGATGGCAGCAGCAACTTCTTGGGTCTCAGCAAGAGGGTTCATACCTTGAGGATTCATGCCCAAGTTCCTAAAAATCAAGTGAAGAAAAAAGAGAGGGATGCTCTATTCTTTTCTAAGATTGAAAAGGTTTGTTTCAAAGCTGCCATATGTTTATTTAAGACCCCTAAGGTTGTTGTTCTCAATTATTACAGCCACTTATATTTACCCAATTGCTTTCATATTCATGATTGAAGAGCCTTCTTACACTTTGTGGAACATTATTGATGCATGGGCCAAGTTGGAAATAGTTTGTTCTTGCCAAATTCATGATTACTTTTCAAATTTCTTGTCAATATTTGGTATGACAGCAGTGGGTTTTCTTGGGCAGCCTTGGGAATTCAAGGAAGAATGGGGCAATTGTTGCAAGGTGTTGTTTTTACTTCAGCTCTCTCATTTGACAGGCACAGGAGCTCGTTTGTGGAAGTTTAATGGTAAGAATACACGGGCTCATGGATTGAGAACTTGCATATTGCTTGAGGGCAAGCAATTTTGGGAAGGCGTGACCGTAATGTCCCCTTTTCCAAGCCATAATTAATTGAGGCAAGTTGAAGAGTTTTAATCCACTCCCCTTGGATTAAAAGAATAATTACTTGATTTGTGCATGTGAATTTAAAATTAAAATATTATTTATTTGTGCAAGTCAAAAATAAATAAATAACGGGAAAATCGATTTATCATGGGCCAATTAATGATTATTTGGAGGTAGATGAACTAATGGAGGCAAGTCGCATTTTTTAGAGAATGATTTATTTATCCTATGGGCACATTTATTAATATTTTTGGGATGAATCGATTCATCTAGGCAAGGTCACTCTATATTATATTTAATTCCTCTTCAAGCATTTATTTCAAATATTACCTTGGGGAATTAACATTGCATTAGAGTTTGACTTTCAGGCCAATTTAAATTAAAAGCTCTCCTCTAGAAGATGGTGCCAAAAAGGAAAGGGAGCTTCGGAGATTGCACAACGAAAATCTATAAAAGAAGATGATGGACACCCATTTCGCATGTTGACGGTTATTATAACTTATCTTCATGCTTGAAGAGGGATGAATGCTTACTAGTGATCAAAAAAACAAAAGGCATTCATTAACACCACCCATTTGTGAAATGTTTATTCCTTTTTGAGCTATGAATCGATGAGTTTTGCTTAAATTTACTTGCATATGTGCATCGCCATTATTGAGAGTGTTCTAAGCTTGAGTTATGAGAGTTTAAGAGTGATTTATAGTGTGTACAATTCCATTATATGTTGTTGATTATTCCTTGAGAAAATCGACTTGATTGGGAGATCTGAAATAGGTGTTTTTGAGTGCTGGGAAGTCAAGGATAAGGCTGGAAATTATTTAATATTTTTTATTTAACCCTAGCAACTGGTTTTGCAATTTTGTGTGCAGATTTAAGTGAGTTTTTAGTTCAAAAAATTCAATTTGATATATCATTTGAAAGCTCATAATTTCTACTTCATTGTGCAATTTGTTTCACGCAAAAAATTCCAAGTATTGCATGAGATATTAATTTTTGAAGTTTTCAGTTGATTTCAGTGCATTTTTATTTATTTACTACTGTTGTAATTAATATGGTTAAAGAAGTGTTTTCTCCGACTAGTTAAGCCCATCTTAACCCTTACTTTGGCTCACTCTAACCTCATTTGGGTTGTATTGAAGTCGACACTAGGTTAGTTGAGGTGAACCTAGAAGTTTTTCTCTTCTAAGTTTGCTTCTTTGCAAGTAGTTTAGTAAATTTTAATTAATATCCCAAAAGAGGATATTACAACAACTGACTTGTTAATTCAACAGTCACATCTATAACTTCCACCCATGCAGGAAGTCCCAACATCTCATCAAAAGTTTTTGGGGTCGAGAATAGAACTTTAACACCACTCCCATCAAGCACTTCCCTAGTTTCTAGATTATAGTTCTCAGCACATACCCAAACTAGTTCAAGGTATTGAATTGAAGGGGGAAAGGTAGTAACTGGAGAAATATCACTTCCATCAATTACAGGCGTGAGTTCATTCTTATCGTCCGTGTGCAACCTCTGAAGGAACTCATTTAGATCAACATTGCCCAAGTTTGTGTCTGTTACTTGATCTAGGTCAGATGTAAGTTGGGACGAGACAGGGGTTCCAAATAATTGAATCTTCATGGTGGCCAATGTAGTGAAAAGACGATCTCTTGAGAAGCAAGTAGGAACCAGAGATAACTTGTTTCACAACCCAACACAAACCCACAACACGGGCAGAATGAAAATATATAGCTTTAAAAGACTTAACTGTGCACACACAACTGCAATTTCCAATTCCAAGTCAAAAGAGAACGTCACACCAATTCCACTTTAAACACACTCTAACGCAGCTTGTTCGCAGGATCTAGGGGTTTTCTTTTCGCTCTAGGGCTCTGGAATGTTCGACGCTCTTGAGTTTTCGATGGAAAACCACGGGAATTAGCCAAATTTCTCAAAGTATAGTGCCCCACACGTATCCATTAATGGCGGACCTTCCTCAACTTTTTTCAATTTCGCAACCGTTGATCCTCAACTTAAGTTTAAATGTGGGCCATACACATGGACTGATTGGTGGGACAACATAGGTAGGGAAGCAGTTGGCAGCTTCATAAAAAATTGCAAATATGCAAGCTGCAAAGTTGCAAGGAAGGTCCGGCCCCGAGGTGCTCTTATAAAATGCCACGTGTCCTCCACCATCGTGCTTCAGAGATTGGGAAGCAGCTTGCAACTTTGAAAAAACTGCGGACTTGTAAATTGCGAAGTGACAACAACTGCCAACTCGATACTTGCAAGATTCCTCGAATATTCCCTTTTCGGGCCTCGGAGATTTCTTTGCAGTTTGCAACATTGCAAAAATTACACAACTGCCTATAAGGCCCACTTATGCCTAGATGTCATGGAATATTTTGTTTTCAAGTGTTGGAGGTGATATTGCACATTGCAAATTCACAGGAATACAAGCCTACAGAATTGCATAAGGCGTGATTTTGGAGGAAAAGGTTACATTTCAAGGATCAAATACACCACCAAGGTCGTTAAGGCCTCGCCCATACCCTGGTGTGAGTCGTAGGACTCAACCAATCTACAACATTGGTGGGCCCCTTGTTTTTTATGACCAAATTAAACTGATGTAGATATGGCATCCACTCCATATACCTAGCTTTTTCAATTTTGTTCTGAGATTGAAGAAACTGTGGAGGAAAGTGATCAGTATGGACAATAGTTTCTTTGCCCAGAAGATAGTGTCTCCAATATTTGATAGCTTTGACCAATATATACAACTCTTTGTGACAATTTAGACAATAGGCCACTCGATGGCCATTCAACTTCAAAATGGCTCCAAATGCAAAAAACAAAGGATCCGTCTCGATCTCAAAAGGTTGTGAGATCAGGTGATAAAAGAACCGTTGAAGAACACAATTTTTTCTTCAATGTGTTGAATGCACAAGAATGGTGCTCTATCCACTAAAATACTACATTGGTCTTCGTTAATTGGTGCAAAGGAAAAGAAATGTTTGAGTAGCGAAGGATGAACTTACAGTAGAAGTTTGCAAGACCAAAAAGACTGTGGTAGGAGTCAGTCATTTGAAAAGAACTTCCACTTTAGGAGGATCCACACAAATTTTATGGGCGTCAATGAAAAATCCAAGCTAGGAGATCAATGTTTGACCAAAATAACACTTAGCCATATTGGCGCTAAACTAGTTTTGTTGGAGTATATAAAGACTAAGTTCAAAGTGTCAGAGATGTATCTTCTAAGTGTTGGAGAAGACAAGGATATTATCTACATAGATAATAACAAACTAGTCAAGGAAATCTCTAAAGAAATCTTTCATTGATCTCATGAATGTGGCAGGTGCATTTTTGAGCCCCAAAGGCATCACTAGCCACTCAACATTAACATTTTCGGCTTGAAGGTTGTCTTCCACGTGTCCTCTATCTGAACTCTGCCTGATGATATCCACTCTTGAGAACAATCTTGAGGAACTTAGCTCTTTGAATTTAATCTAGCAAGTCATCAATGCAAGGAGGATGCTAATTTTTTATGGAAATCTTCTTTAAAGCCCGAAAATCAATACAAAGACATTAAGTTCCATCTTTCTTGAGCACAAGCAGAATTGGAGAAGCACAAGGTGACATACTTGGTTTCATGAAACCTTTGGCCAACAAGACTGAATTTTTCATTTGATTTCATCACTTTGTAGTATTGATGATACAATGGGGCATTAGAAAGTGTCACGATAGAAATAATGTCAATCTTGTGATTGATTGCTTTGTCCAAGTGAAGTGATGATATGATGGATCATTAGAAAGTGGAACGGGAGGAATAATGTTTGAGGCATTAGAGAGCAGAACACTAGGAATAATGTCAAGCTTGTGACTGAAACACATTTTTATAAGGCTGCAACAACAGATCAAGACTTGCATGTTGTATTGAACAATTGATTTTTCCTATTGTTGAATTAGAATGTGATCTTATGAAAATTAATGCAAGTTTTGTTGCTTGATTGACTACTTTACGTGATTGCCTGCAACTAAGTACTAAATTTGTTATTTTTGCAATGCATATAATTAGGTACATTTTGTTGTATTGTTGCAGTGTGTAGGTGTTGTTATATTCATTATTGTGAGCTTCACTATCATACTAATAGGGTTTTCCAAGCAACAAGCCACAACAGTCCATAGTGGTCACATCATATGTCACATTATCAACAAACTTAGAACCAACAGCAAAAGCAATAGTGCATGTGTGTGTGATTTGTGTGGATGAACTGCTATTCCATTCAAGTGCATACGGATGAGGATGTGGGTCCATCAGCAAATGCACTTTGTCGGTAATGGATCTCGCAATCAATTTTTTTGCGAACCATTATCAATGATACAATCAACTACGAAGTCGTGTGTAAGGTGAGCACAAGTGACAAACAAACTGTCGCTACCCCCTTGAGAAGTTTGATGATGCATCAAGGTGGCCTTTTTGAGTTAAACCCTACAACTCAATGCAGATCTTATCATCACCAGAAGTCTTGGTGGGAAGGTTCTTTGTTTCCTCATTAGGAGCCTGTACAATCAAAGTCTTCTTCTTTAATCTAAACACTTGGACTCATTGTGTCACCTCTTTTTACAATAAGTAGAGAATTTACCAAGTTCCTTGGCTATTCTATTACCATCAATGTTTCAAATCACATCAAGTGATCCATCTTCAAGATGTAGAAGACATATCCATCTTCAGGATGTTCAACCATTGTAGATCTTGACATCGCACTTTGCCTAAGTACGGGTGGTAGATTTCGAGATGGAGATGTCATTGACTTTGTTCATCAAGTTGGCAACCACGACGGAAAGCTCGCCTATTTTTTTGACAATAATGGAGTTCACCATGGTGCAAGTTTGGCCCAACTAAAGAGTGTCCTCCCGCAATAATAGAATTTGCACTTAGAATTAAAACAAATATGAATCAATACCTGAAATCTACTAAAAAAATACACACATTCAAACAAACCCAAAACTATAAATGGATTCCATATGAGTTACAAAAGTGCCCAAAATGTTTCAAAAATGAAAAGAAACCAGTAAAAAAACTGCAAATTTCTGGTATATCAAGTACAATTACCAAAAATGGAGGTTACCACTACATAGCCATCGAAAAAAAACCAATTACGAGAAAACATTGATCTAACTCCATATGAGCAAGAACAGTAAAATTGAAAAATACAGTGGTGAAGGCTTGGAGGCTTGCACATTGAGTGCTAATGTGGCAGTTGACGTCAGTAGTTATAAGTGGCAGGTGACATCAGCAAGTCTATGTGGTTGCTAAGGTGTCAGATGGCATGGTTGTTGAGGTGTCAGATGGCATGGTGGTACCTCAGATGACATGAATGCTGACATGTCAGATGACGTGAATGCTGACATCAGCATTCCATGTGTCAGGTAAAGGACTTTCAGGTACCATGCATGTGGTGTGTAGGTGGCAGGTTATGTGCACACACAAGGGGGTCGTTAGGTCAATAGTGTTATCAGTGTTGGCATCAAGTTGTAGGCGTAGCATGTACAACCAAGCGTGATAGCATGTGGGAGGCCTACATGGTGACTTTAATGTTATTTTCCTTCGTTAGAGGGTTCTATTTGCCCATTGACATCTTCAAGGACTATATAAGGTGGTTCGACTTGCTAAAGGAGGAGGTTGCTATTTTAGATATTGATTTCTCTTGAAGGTGGAGCAAGTAGCTTCTCTTCTTGCCATTGAAGGACGAAACCCCTTCCTTGGTTACCTATTGAGGATGAAAACCTTCAATAGGATCGCACGTGGGGGCGGAAACCCTCTTATGTGCATTGGTGGCTTCATTCAGGAGTCACAAGCGAACTTCATTGGCAGATTTCTGGAACAGCAAGGTGTTTATCCATGCATAGGGCACTTCTACTCCAGCTAGGGCACTTTCAAGGATGTTGGCACTCTTCCTCCACTTGATCTACCCGCCTAGGAAGTTCGGAATCACTTTTGGAGGGGTTTCTGCAGTTCGAAAATTGTGATTTCACTTTTATTTGATAGCTAGTCTCTCCAAGATCATTTTGGGCATTTGTCTATGTTGAAACTCCAAGTATTGATAGGGTTATGAATTTTTGAAGATTCAGTTGTGTTTGCACTTGAATTAAAATTATAAAATATTTATTTGCTCCAGATTTCATCTTTCTGGACTTATGAAGTGTTTAAGATATTTCTAAATTGATTTTCAGTCTATATTTCATGAGAATATTGTCTTGAAAAGCCCATACAGTTTGCTGCCCTAGGAAATAGAAAATCAGGGTCGTTGCTAGGGCTAAGTGGTGATATTGTTGACTGTCATATGAATTCCTTTGCTGCCATAAATATTCAGATTGCTCTTGGTTGCTAATGGCATTTTTAGTTTGCTCCTCTAGGGTTTGAAGTGATTCACAAGTGGCTGTAATAAAAATTAGAAGTTTGATAGGCGTTTGAGTCCAAACCCTGTTTTCTGATTGATGCCCTAGAAGGGACATTACAGGACATTTCATAGGTAAACCTTATAAAAAAATCGAGTACTTTTTACAAAAATCATATAGTTCATTGACAGTCACACCAAGCAATGTCGAGTTTACTTCTAAAGTGATCATTACCTTTCCTTCAAAACTTCTACTCATTTAAATGGTTTGGGTGGAGTTAGTTTTCCTCTTGCAATCCATCACATGCACTAGAGGTTAAAATTCTGAAGGATTCTTTGTTATAAATAAAGTTTTGATGATGGTCCTAATCTTTGGCACAATACATTACGATTCTATCTTTGTGGGACTTTTCTCATAAGATATGACTGTTACCATAATACATGCACCAAGGATTTGCGCCAAAGAATGGATAAAGATGGATGTGCATGCTAAAAATAAAATGCAATATACTTGGCGCCAAAGAGGTGAAATATGCATGGAGGTGGATAGACTTTTGTAAATAAGGAAGTTGTTGTTCCAGTTATCTTTGGCGCCAAACACAGAATGAAATTGGCTAAAAATAGCAACCCTATGCACCAAAGGGAGAACAAGGGAAAAGTGCATGGAAGAGTTTAAAATAGAAGATCCTATTTTTAGGAGTATTGAATAGAATTAGAAGAACTTGTTGCAGTTCTATTTCTAGAAATTGATGCTAAAAATAGGTGCATGGAGAAAATGAATATAAAAGAAAGAGAGATCTGTTGTTACAAAAATAGAACTTGCGCCAAAGATAGAAGGATTTTCGGTTGGACAGAAGATGGGAAAATCGGTTTTGAGGCCATTAAGGAAGCCATTGCTCAAGCTCCAACACTTGCAAATCCAAATTTTTCAAAGGATTTTATATTGTATGCATTTGCAAGGGTTGAAACAATTTTAGTGATCTCAACTCAGCTGAATCATGATAATTTAGAGCAACCCATTGCTTTCTTTAGCAAAGGGCGACATGACTATGAGGTGAAGTATACTTTTGTGGAAAAGCAAGTGCTTTCTGTTATTAGAGGCTTAAAAATTTTCAGATATATGCTCTCTAATAATAGAATTCATGTTATGGTTACTCACCCAAGTGTAAAAGGGTTTTTGTTAAGCAAGGAGTTGAATGAAAAAAGGGTTGGTTGAATCACAAAAGTCATGGAATATGACGTAGACTTCAAGGTAACAAAGTTGATTCGAGGAAAAGGGTTATGTGAGCACTTAGTTTCAAATTTGGAGTCAAAGAAAGTTGTTGTTTTTGCACTCATAAATCAGCCACAAGAAATACCATCTTCTGTGAGTTGGACACAAGACATGATTCAGTACTTGCATGCGGGTATTCTTCCCCAAGGTTTGGCTAAGACAAAAAGGAGGTATTTTCAGTTACAAGTTATTCCTTATGCACTCAGTGATGGTATATTATTTAAGAGGGATATTAATGGTGTTCTTCTGAGATGTGTAGAACCTTCACAAGTTGACAGATTACTACAAGAATTCCATGAAGGTTTATTAGGTGGCCATTACACTCCAAGGACTACTGCTCTCAAAATCATGAAAGCAAATAAATATTGGCCAAGTATTTTCAAAAATTAGTATGCATGGGTCAAAAGATGTCAAAAGTGTGCCTTCTTCGTGGGTAAGGAAAAGTTTGCAGCCCTTCCTCTTCATCGTATTTCAGCAGATCAGCCCTTTATGCAATGGGGATTGGACTTCATTGGAATGATTAATCTACTATCACAAATGGATTATTACTGCCACTGATTATTTTACTAGATGGATAGAAGCAGTTGTATTGAAAGAAGTGAATGAAATTAGTGTGTTTGACTTCTATGAAGGTATCATTACTAGATTTGGAGGTCCTACTACTATTATTTCAAATAATGGTTTTGCTTTTGTTGGTGCTAAAATTACAAAGTGCGCTGTCCGCAATGGTATTTACTTGAGTACTTTATCAAATTATTACACACAAGGTAATGTGGTCTTGCAGATTCTACAAACACAAAGTTGTTGAAGATTATTGGAAGGGTTTTGGATGAAAATCAGAGCTCATGGCACACCAAACTCAAAACCGCTTTGTGGGCTGACAGAATCACTCCCAAAAGGTCCATAATTCTCCATACATGTTGGTTTATGGCAAACAAACAAGACTTCTAATTTCTTTTGAGCTGCCCACTTTATAGCTTATTCATCAGTTAGAGTTATTGGAAGCATGTCCCATGGAGGAAAGGTATGCAAAACTTATGTAGTTGGAAGAATTAAGACATAAAGCCATGCTCACCATGGAAACTCACCAAGCTCACTTAAAGAAGAAATGTTGATAAGAAAGCAATTGCAATCTTCTTTCAGGTAGGTGATCTTGTTCTTAAGTGGGATGCAAACAGAGCAAATCCGAGAAACCACACCAAATTTGATACTATTTGGGGTGGGCCATATGTTATTTCAACTTTGCAAGCCTCACAATGTTTTTCAGTTATCTCAATTGTATGGCGAAGAACTACCAATCCCGATTAATGGGATTTTCCTCAAAGCTTGCTATTGAAGATTCAACATCATTAGAGTAGTTTACTTTCAATAAGTGCTTGCATGCACGTTATTTTTCCAGTTTTCGTAGTTAGTTGTCTTTTCAAGAAATGCTTCTATGCACATGTTTTCCTTTTGTTGGAGAGAGTATTTTAGTTGTTTTGTTTCAGAGGATACAAGTTGCTAACAAAGCTATGTGACTCCATAGCCCAATGGATGTAGAAGGCTACTGATATCTTTGTTTAGCAGGCAAACAACCCCGTAATGTCGCCAAAATGTTACTATAATTCATGCACCAAGGATTTGCGCCAAAGAATGGATAAAGACAAATGTGCATGCTAAAAATAAAAGCCAAGAAGTTGTTGTTCTATGCTTAGCACCAAAGAGGTGAAATATGCAGGTGGATTGAATTTTATAAATAAGAAAGTTGTTGTTCCAGTTATCTTTGGCGCCAAACATAGAATGATATTGGCTAAAAATAGCAGCCCCATGCGCCAAAGGGAGAAACAGGGAGAAGTGCATGGAAGAGTTTAAAATAGACGATCCTATTTTTAGGAGTTTTGAATAGAATTAGAAGAGCATGCTGTTGTTCTATTTCTAGAAATTGATGCTAAAAATAGGTGCATGGAGGAAATAAATATAAAAGAAAGAAAGAGCTATTGTTCCAAAAATAGAACTTACGCCAAAGATAGAAGGATTTTCTATAGATAAATCAATTGTTGTTCCTGTATGTGGTGCCAAGGATGATAAAGATGGAGTTAATAAAAGAAAAGGCATGCAGCTGGTCTGTTTGGATTGTGGCGCCAAAAAGTTGAAGGATAAATAAAAATTAATCAATAAAAAGCATGCAACAGACTATTCTAAGTTGTGGTTCCAAGGATAGACAAATAATTAAATAAAAAAGGACATGCTGCTGCCCATGCGCTACAGGGGTTGGGAAATTAAAAAAAAAATTTAAAAAGCATGCAGACAACTATTCTGGATGCAACAGTCTATGTAGGCTGAGTTTTGATTTATTGAATCTTTAGACACGCTTGGGCTGATTTTCTCTGACAATTCTAGCCTTGTACTTGCACCTCTGAATAAAAAAGCTCCATTTTTGCCCTCTCATATCGTTGTTTTCTGATTTTTCATTGTGTTTGATAGGATATTGTATTGCCTTCGTGTGGAATTCACCCCCTCTACTACTGTCCTTTTCTCCTAAACCCTTGAATTTATTATGCCAAATAGCTCAGAGTTGTGCAGGTGTGTGGATCTTTGATTTCTCTGTGTGCGAAGTTACATGCATGTGTTAAATTATTGGTGTATCACCCCTATTTCCCATTTCCTACATTCTTTTTCTCTTTTCCTTGTCAAAGTTTTCATTTTTTAGATGATTCACAAGGGAACCAGCCCTCTCTGGAGGTTCACCTTAGACATACGTTACCCACACCCTTGAGGTGTTCCAATTTTGTCATCAGGGGAGAGAGTACAGACACCATTCTCTATCAAGGTGCAACTTCTAGGTGACAACAATGACCTCTTAGGTGTTTGTTAGCTTTGGATATGGCTTCTTATCTAAGATTCATGTCCATCAAGACATGCTTGCCAATTTCAAATTCTTAGATTACAATATGGTTTAGGAACAAATCTTATTTCACTATCCTACTTTATAATGAGTGTCTCTTAGTGATGTGGTTTTTGTTTATAGATGGAAAGTAGCTTTCCTAATATTCTCTTCAATTTAGATTATAAATTCGAACACAGACTCATGGAACTGTCACAAAGTTGATCTAAGCTGTATCCATACAGGAAAATTTGTCCAGGTATGGAAAACTCATCATGTAACACCCTATTTTAGAAACAACTTGTGAGTTCAAAAAGAATTTATAAACAATTTTTAAATTTTTGGACTTTCGTTTGGATTTTGTTTTACCAAACAAATTCACTATCACTCTCTAAAATTGAAAAGCTAGTTTAGGTTCTTTATATCATTTTGCAGCATACAAGCAGCACACCCCTTCCTTCTCTTGACTAAGCTCAACCAAGTTCTTGAGCTTATGTGAATCATCTTCCTGTGTATATGGTTTTTCTGTAACATTGTTTGCACCTATGCAAACAAGAAGTGTGAATATTACAGATCAAAACCCCTTGGAGAGCAATTTGTTCCCATAGAAATAACCCTTATAATGCATTTGGAATAACTCCAATAGCAAAACGAAATCCACAAGAGCCTTAAAACCAACTGAATAGGAAGTACAGAACCCTTTCCCAAGCAACAGATCATAGTGAGTTCCCAAGTTATCAGAAAATAATCATTGCAGGCCATAATTAAATCCAAGTGATATAATCACAAAGACAAGCCTGCCAGGAAAGTATAGTGCATTCAACGACAAAAATGGCTATAAAAGAAACTTGGATACAAGAATTTGAATTCATGGATCATCATAGACGCATCACACTTCTATTATAAATATTTCTCCATCTTAGACAAGGGATTCCATACAAATTGATCCTACAAAGGATTAAAGATTCCAGTACAATTATCTTCTCTTCTACATCATCTCAGCAGCAAAAGGGTTCTGAATTGCATGGATACAGTGCTTACCCTTGGACTGGATAGAGAGGAAAATGGAGAGCAACTTATCAGTATAATGATTCTTGGAACACATCAGTCACAGGTATATGGACACTATTTAAATTATAGCTTTTTCCATTTTGGTTTTCTTTCTAATGCTTTTCTAATTGTTATTTTTAGTCTTGTCTACGATCTAATATATTTCTAAATCTAGTTATGTGCTATGATCCAACCCCAGGAGCAAGATTTTCATGTATCACACAAGGACCTATTACACATTAAGATCCATTTGGATCCAACATACCTAGATTCTACACTCTTGGTTCAACAACCAATAATGTACTTTGAACAATGTAAAAACGGTAAATAAGTTACAATATGAAATTTTCTACTATGAAAAAGATTAAATACATAAGCATTTTCAAAATGTCCCCTACCTGAACTGTCTCCAAAAGATGAGCAGCAGAAGGAAGTACTTGGCGCCTGCAAAATTCAAGCCAAAATCCTCATGGACAGAAATATTCATCAACACTCTTTGACATTTCATTTAAATAGTTTGAATTAAATACAAGTTTGATATGTGATAAAGATGACAATTGCAACAACAATTCAAGATACAAGAATTACCACAATTATTCCCTCCGTACAATCAATGAATTATGTATATATATAATAAATATAAAACAATGTTTCAAAGAGAATGAAGCTTCTAAAAATGGAATTTCTGCATGTAACTTTTGGATTTCTAAAAAGCAGAAATTATTTGTGATTTTTGTATTTTCAAACATAGAAACACTACATGCGACTTTTGTCTTTCTATGAATTGAATACTACTACATAGGAATTTTTACATGTGACTATTTCTCATCATTTCCTCCTTGATTTGTGGAAGCTGTCACCAACTTGTACATTAAAGAACCACCGATGCTGAATCGGAGAACCACTTGGCATGTGTTAGAAAAGTTCATTTGGGGCCAACCATGTAGGTGATGGTTTGCTTCTCGTGATTGTTGTGAGTCTCAAAATCAAGCAAAGTATCATCAATGGCTGCTGAAAATATGGGATTGGATCTTCATGATAAGTGATGGAAACCTCCTCCTCCAAGTAACACAGCTCGTACAGCTTGAGCTGGCTCACATCGACAAGATCATGGATGCCAAGTTGAGCTAGAAAATCCAAGCAAAAAGCATTGGAACCCACAAAAAGAAGAACTGTGTAAATGCCCGTAACAAATGGGTTTCAACTTGTAATGTTGTTGAGTGTGAAAACACTACTTATCAAGGCAAAGCCAAACATGATCAGCAACTTGGAAAGAATGAGGTACTGGACGGTTGCCATGGAGTGCCTCGACTTTCGTCTAATTATGTAGAAGGATATCTTGGATTTTGGCTTGAAGTTGGGCCAAATATTACACAAAGATGTAATGTCCCTTTTTAGGGGGACTCAGGAAATGACCAAAAGCTAACAAATCAGATTATAGAACTGCTGTTATAATCCTGCAAATCTGCAATTCAAACCCTTCCTAGGGCAGCGACTTCCCTAGAGGAGTTGAACCCCTCAAAGATGGGTCAAACCTTGCAAAAATCCTTCAAATCTTATGCCAAAATTAGAAGAAAACCCTTGGCAAACAATTTCAGCTGTTAAAAATCAGAACTGAATGTGAAAATAATTAATTACGGAACCCTTAACTAGTGAACATTGTCAAGCTTGGAAAAATAGTAGAACACCTCCAAATTTCACCAAACTCCAAATCTTGGCCGTAGAAAATATAGAGAACAAGATAGCAATTTCAGATTTGTCAGACGAGCATCACACATACCAAATTATCACTCCCAAGTGGGTTGCTCAACTCCAAACAAATATATCATTGAACCAAAGAGTCCAATCATGCAAGAAAATGATACTTTATTGCCTTTCATATCAGCTTGCATACACAAAACCTCATGAAGGGTTTTCGTCCTCCACAAGTCCTCAACCAAGGGTTTTCGTCCTTGGACAAGGTCCTCAATTCAACGGGTTTCGTCCTTGAAAGAGATAGTAAAAAGGCTACAGTAGCCAACTTTCACCAAAATATGAATAATCACCAAAAACATGATTCTATAATGCCAAAGTGACCTCCTTAAATAGCCACAAGGAGGGCTTAACAACACAAAAGTGATGGCCGACCCCATAAGTTAAGTGTTTTTAAATATTCAAATGGTATTTGGAGCCCACATGCTCATAATAACTTTATTACCTAACTACTTAAATTCCTCTATTGGAGCGCTAGGCTTCTCAATAGGATACATGATAATAAATGAAAACAACTACCCAAACAACAATAAAAATGTAATTCAGATCTTCACCTTGCTTTCCTCCTTAGACCCACGGAGAGAGAATGGGTTGAGGTCTTCGGAAATCAGCCTCCAAAAAGGGGCATGACAGTCCACCATTCCCAAGATTGTATGTCTCCAAGCAATCGAAAATATGGATGCTCCAAAAGAGTTGTTCCTTCCCATGTGGTATCTTCAAGTGGTAGGCCCTTCCAATGTACCAAGTATTCCCGGATGCTCCGATTCCTTAGCTTCCTCTCTTGAACATCAAGGATGGGTTCTGGAACAAGAACGATCTTCCCCTCATCTAACGGGGGAAGATGTAGTGAAGGGGTAATATGTTTCCCTAATGCCTTCTTAAGACAAGACACATGGAAGACATCATGGATCTTGCTCTCCGGAGGTAGCTAAAAACGATATGCAACCTGTCCTATCCTTTCCTTCGCCTTGTAGTGTCCATAAAATCTTGGTTTTAACTTCTCATTCCTACTTTGTTTAAGTGAGGACTGTCTATAGGGTTGCAACCTTAGGAAAACCAAGTCCCCTACTTCAAAAGATCTCTCTATGCGTTGCTGGTCTGCATATTGTTTTTGTTGATTCTGAGCTTGTTGGAGGTTCTCCTTGAGTACTTTCAAGATGCCTTGACTCTCTTGGATCAGATTTTTAGCACCGGGAACCCTACTATCCCCAATGATCAAGTCCATGACGGAAAAAGCCTCATAACCGTATTGTAATGTAACAAAACTCAGCCAAGTGAATCCATTTTATCCACATTAATTGCTATCCAGAAATGTAGTTTTTCAAATATCTTTCCACCCATTTATTCACAATTTCAGTTTGCCCATCCATTTGGGTATGGTAACTAGTACTTGGAGTCAGTTCGGTACCTGTTAGGCGGAAAAGCTCTTGCCAAAATATACTCATAAAGTTGCAATCCCTGTCACTAACAATCTTTTGTGGGAGCCCATGAAGTCTAAATATTTTCTTAAAGAACACATCAACAATCATAGGGGCATCACACTTGGTGGGAAGTGGATGAAAGTGAGCATATTTCCTTAATCTGTCCACAACGACATATAAACAACTCTTACCTTGGGTTATGGGCAGCCCCGTAATGACATCCATGGAGATGTTTTCCCATTTTTGAGAAGGAATGGGAAGAGGTTGTAACAACACAGCTGGAAAGTTATGTTCTCATTTGTTGTGTTGGCAAATTACACATTCCCGAATGTGTTGTGAGACATCCTCCTTGAGCCCTTTCCAAAAGAACCTTTCACGGATTTGCTTGTGTGTCTTAAAGTATCTTTGGTGACCAGCTAGAGGTGAATCATGAGCAGCCCTCATTATCCTTAATCTCATCTTGGAATCCGGTATAAAAAAGATCCTACTCTTATAGAGGATCAGCCCATCCATTACCTTGTAAATCTCTACCACTATATGCCCTTCCATGATGTCATTAGCAAACTGATTTTTGTTAATTCATATTGAAATATGATAGTAATGATCGGATTTCATATTTGTTAATTCCTCCTATGTCGCTTCAATATATTTCTTATCTTGAGCAGCGTGTTGAAATTGATGAGAAGAAGAGGTGTTATTTTTATAATCAGGATTGTACAAATCAGCTTGCTATGATTTTATGAGACTCAAGTTACTTTCAAGATTGCCACTTTTGGATGTATGTGAAGGTTATGGATATTTCATCCACTGAAAAAACAAATTCAGCTTCATGGAATATAAATTCAGCTTGCTACAAAGTATGCAATAATTCAGTTTTCATAAACCAAGGTGAAGTAATTTATCATGCCATTGTTTGGGATTGGTTCTCTATAACATGCCTAGCAAGAATACCTAATGAGACATGAATTCAATGGGAGTTTTGTGGTGTAAACCATCCTTGTAACATGATTGAGAGGAGCTTGGAAAATGTGAATCATGAACCCCAAATCATTGTGGGAATTGTCTCAAATCTTGTGGTTGTTATGACCAACATGTTCAGCCGGTTCCACATTCTATTTACAGCAACCAAGTGGATTTTGATCATAAGAGGTGCTCTTTTTATAGTGACATTAAGGGTAACTCACAAATGATGTTTGTTGGCTACTACAATTCTGAATTTGAGTACTGAAATGCAATGTTACAACCAAGATGAGATATTTATACCAATCTCATTTGTTGGATTGTGCATTTCTTCTTGGGACAGCAATAGAGGGGCAAATTTAAAGACATTCTTTTTATTTGAAATGGTGTGTAAGAGGGTTCACTCATTCAGAACAATTAAGGCCAATGCTCCAACATATTTGGTATTGTTTGAGACAAAATTCCCGGCAAAGTATGGCTGTTATACTTACATACCGGCACTCATAAGTTTTGATCCGAGCCAAATTTTGAAGAGATTAGTTTGGAGCAGCTTGGAAGCATCTTTTGGAGGCCAAGGTAATCATTATGACACTTGTATTTTTGTTTCATTCGTTGTCCGCAACAATTTCAGCTCCCTATCCATTCTTTTGACAACTAGAGATGAGTATCCAGCCATGAGGTTGAAGGGTTTCCAATCTAATATCATTGTTGATGCGTTTTCAACTGTTATAAGAAGGATCCCAGCCACTATCCTTTTGAATTTGGGGAAGAAAATGCATGGTTACAGTTGTGTTTGGGACAGCCTGAATGAACTCTTGAACATCCATCACTTGAGGGGAGATTATGAGATTGATGAGTCGTTGTAACTTCCAATCATTTAATCAACTTGTTTAAACGTTGATGTCATTATGAACCAGGGTTGTGTCCAAGGCTGTATGCAGAGAAGGAATATGCAACTCAGTTCTATGGTGGTTCTCTCTTTTGGGGGAGTTTCAGTTGTGTTTGGGACAGCTTGAAAGAACTTTTGAACATACATCACTTGAGGGGAGAATATGAGATTGATGGGTCGTTGTAACTTCCAATCATTTAATCAACTGGTTTAAACATTGATGTCATTATGAACCAGGGTTGTGTCCAAGGTTGTATGCAAAGAAGGAATATGCAACTCAGTTCTATGGTGGTTCTCTCTTTTGGGAGGGTTTCAGTTGGTATTGTTCTCTTGTTTCTCTCTATACTATGGAAAGTAAATACAGTTCTAAGCTACTGAAATGAAAGACAGAATTCAGGAAATGCATTTAATCTACTGAAACAACGTTGTTGTAATAAAATGCTTTCAAAAGGAAATGCTTAACTAAATTGAAATGCTCACACGAAAGAAAGGATAGTAAGGAAATATACTAAAGCATGGAAATATAAGACTGCATGCAAATAATCATTCGAATCAAGATACTGAAACTTTAACTTATCGGGAATAAAGATTATGCACGAAACACCAATCCTCCAATCTCCTCAGTTGAGTGGGCCCTTGCTCTCCTTCTGGATTGAGGTACTTAACACCAATAGATACTCAAAACAACATAGATTATATTGATTCAAATGAGTTCAGAACATATTCCATCATAAGACTGAAAATAACTATCAACTGATATATAAAATTGTATTGAAAACTACTGACTACGAAACAATTTCAAGGAGGTGTCTTATAGACACAATCAGTTCCAGGACGTCCCACAATTATAGGCAACGGATTTAACTAATAACAACCTCATGAAGTCTCAATGATATCCTGTAATATAGCTAAAAACAGGGTCCTCATTTGTAGGTTGTTATGAGAAAATCCTTCAGAATGGCATAGTGGCAAAGGACTCGGTCTCCTTGACTGTGACTTGATCAAAATTGGCAAAAATGCGTTTTATCAACCTACCCATATCATCACATCACTCACAAAGGTAATTAGCGGGAATTCCTACGGTCATTAGTTCACATGAGAGAAGATAAGGAGAAATGCATCAATCTTACTTTGTATACAACTATCTAGAACATCCCCTATGCATTCATTAACATATTTAGAAGCAAAATCTATAGCTATAGGGATGATATATTAAGTCAATTTATGCACTCATTAGAGATGATTGCAAGCATTAAAAGAGAACTTGCCATCATATTCATGAGGCATGAAGAAGCAACAATGAGGGTAAATCTTGTTTTCATTAATAAGTTTGTTCCATGTGAAGGTACAGGTATTAAAAGAGAAAAGCAACGGAGTTTGTTTCTCACCCAATCACATGGACGAGCGTATGGGATTGCAACTAAAGATAGAGAGTTTACAGTCCTTGTATGGGTGCCCAACACCTCTACATCAATCATATTACTGAAGCTTACATGGGTTTGTCAAATTGTATCATTTCTATACTACTGGTCACAATATTTTTAGTCATGAACAGTTGTATCCATGGGCAATTTAAGAAGGTTTCCTTGTATGATAATGATAGTGGCGAAGCTACACTCGTGAAGACACTCTTCCTAGCCATCCTTGTGCTGAATTGGATGGAATCCCAAGTGATTTATAGCTGTTATGACTTATTTTCAGCCTACATGCAAGTTATGTTGAAAGATGTCCTCATGTTTTGGATAAAAGGGTTCATTGAGGGAGGGCATATAGATATGGGTGATGGAAGGAGTGGACACCATGATCATAGTGGGCGGAAGTTGTTTCCCTTGACAGCTATGGGGTTCAATTGTTTTAGTATGATGGTAGTTGGGCATATAAGTTTGTGTTGGCAAGAGCTCTTTCATATGACAGGCATAGGATCTAGATTATTGGAGCAGCCAAGTTTGCAATTGCTTGAGGACAAGCAATTTTGGGAAGGGAGGATTGTAATGTCCCCTTTTTCAAACTAGCACCAATTGAAGACTTCTTGTCATTCCTCTTCCCGTGGCCAAGAAGGAATTGCACAAGGGAAGTCCCTGGGTTTTGTTTTTATTTTCTTTTATTGTTATTAATGTTTTTCTTTAGTGTTTCGCTCCCTAAGGCAGGTCGGCTATGATTATAATGCTCCCAACATGAAATTAAAAGATAAAGTAAAAATCATTAAGAGGTCAACAAAGGTTAAGAGAGTTTCCAACATGGAAATAGAAGATAAAGCAATCTTAAGAGGTCGGTCTGCACCTTATGACTCTTAGCGTCAACCAAAGGGTATAAGAGGAGTCTTAGGGGCTCATTTGCACATCATCTTTTGGCATATACACTTTATACTTGGTCTCTAGGGCTGATTGTTTTTAGTCCATTCCAATATTGGGCGACAATCCATTAGTGTGGCATCCAAGGAGGACGAAACCCTTCCTTATGGGAGATTGGAGGACCGAAACCCTTCAATTTAGTGGTGTTGAAGACTCTCATTGAAGACCATCTTGTTGGTTTGCATCTAGGGCATAAAGGAGGAGTCATACAAAGGCTTTTGACATTGTTTGGAGCGCGTCTCCTAGGGAGCGATTGGGGAAGAAGAGGATTTGGGTGCCTTTCAGGCCACAGAACTTCATTATTCCTTGATATTTAGATTTATCATATTTTATAAGGCTCGAATCTACAATTTTGTAAGTTCCCCTTTTCAGAAATTAATGCCAACTAAAGACTTTTTGCCACTCTCTTCCCATGGCCAAGAAGAATAAGTGAAGGGAAGTAATATTTGGTGTTTCACTCCTTAAGGCAGGTCGTATGGGGTTATAAGACCCCAACAAGAGATTAGAAGATAAAGTGAAGCTTAAAGAGGTTGGTTCTCACCCAAGGGGGTCTTAACGCCAACCAAGTGATATAAAAGGAGGTCGTTTGGTCTCATTTGATCATCATCTTTTGGCGCATATACACTTATACTTGGTTTTTTGGGCTAATTGCTCATTCCGTTTCCACTTGAGGATGAAAACCCTCTTGTGTGGCATCCAAGGAGGACGAAACCCTTCTTTATGGCTTAGTGGAGAATGAAAACTCTCCATATTGGTGAATTGAAGACATCTATTGAAGACTTACAAGAGCTTTGACATTTTTGGAGCCCCTCTCCTAGGCAGTGACTAGAGTCTGAGTGTGATTTGGTACCTTCTAGGGCACGTAACTCATTTATTCTTTGATATGTTGATTTATCATATTTTATAAGGCTGGAATCTATAATTTGGTTAATTTTGGAAGAGTTTATCTATCGTTTTCAGTCTTTGTTTGTGGCTGCCCTGTTGCTGTCATAAATTAAATTACATTTGGGTATCATCTCTTTTTTTCACCATTTCTTTGATGCAAATTGTATGGATAATTGTTGTTGTACTTGAAATAATTATTTAAGAAATATTTTCAATTGTTGTGTGTGGTTATATGACGAATTAAAGTCCCTATACAATTCACTGCTAGGGTTTTGATGAATATTAACGCTGCTGTTATAAAAAATCAGAATTTACTTCACTTGGGGTTTATGTGGTTTCCTTGATTTACAGTTTCATCCCTATAAAGGGACACTAAAGTGGTATCAGAGTATCGATCCTCCCAACCTAGAGGGTTACTTGTGTGGAAGAAAGATGGACAGAATGATGAAGATGCAAGAAAGACTAACAGACACCTTGAATTCTCTGCCTTCACCATGCAAAACCTACAGAGGGGAAGGCCATTCAAGGAATAGCTTAGGGTTTCAAATGTTAACAAGGTTACAACTAGCTTTGAGGAGTATCAAGCCCTTCGGGAAGTTATTCGTGATGCCCTATCATTTTCCGAGTTTATAGGATGGAGAAAAAATAGAGTGGGAATTGGAACTTGGTCCAAGCCCCAAGCCATGGACAAGGGTCATGGGAAGGATTTCCCAACCCTAGTGGAGAAGAAACCCATCTTGTTGGCAAAGCAAAAAGAGGCTACGGGGCTTGAGGAAGAGGGAGCCAAACTCCCAAGTTTGCGAGGCGAGGATGGACAGGCCTATCCCTCTAAGGTTAAGGAGGAAGATATATCGCGGCAGCTGGTTACTAAGAGGGAGTAGCCCATGGGAGTCTTAGAAACCCCCAACCCTCTTGCCAAAGTGGATCTCTTGGCTAATTTTTCAAACAACGCCATAGTGACACTAGGGTTTGATGAAATAGTGGAGGACGAGCCAAGAAGGGAGAAGGAGATCAATGAGCATACAACTCAAGGTAATGACTTTTTGGTATTTTAAGTTGACATGTTGGTATTTAATGATTGCATAGGGCTGAATTTTAGAAAGGAAAAATCAAATTTAGGGAAGTAACAAGGGAATGGCATTGTTGGAAGTCATTCCCAAGAAGAAAGGGCATTTCTGGGTGTCCATAATCACTCCCAACCTGCTGGAATTGTCCTAGCAGTCAATGAAAAGCAAAATAATGATGGATTAGACTTCCATAAGAGCTATCAAGACATTCCAACCATGTATGAAGGAAGGTATGAAGTTAATTCAGATTTGTTGCTTTATACCATACCATCTCAGATTTGTGGTCATGGGCAAAGGGTTGAAAAGGATGACCATGCGGCAAGTTTGATGCTCCATAAGAAATCAACGCAAAGGGGCATTCCTCGTGGTGCTTGAAAAAACAAAATTACAAGGGGTTAGTGGGGCTAGAATTTTGGGCGATATTGCTAGAAGACATGCACATATAATAAGGGCCTCTTTTGATGCTCATGATAATCCTCAGCTCGCTAGAAAGGTCAAGATAACCACACATGGTAAGCAATTTCATCATCTTCTAAGCAAGGATTTACTGCATCACCTTCATACTGTATCTTTGCAATGTTTTGGTTGTCCTAAGAAATATGCTAACAACCTTGCGCAGATGAAGGATACCAAATGGGAAGAGGATTCCACTTCAGCCCTAGGAAGTGGACTCTTTGTTGACAATTGTAAACATGGCCCACATATTTGGGACTTATGGGTTCCTCCCATGTCGCTGCCATATATGCATCATGGAGGGCATCTCAAATTGATAAGAGGAAGAACATGTTGAGGGACAAGGGGGGCATAGATTTTTCCTTGCAAATTTCAAATTGTTTGCACATAGAAGTTTGGGATCCGAGGACTCTTTTGAAGGATATTGATACAAGCTTGAGGACTCTTGTTCTCTACATCCTTATGGCAGCCATAAGAAAATTGGTAATCACAAGAAAAATGCATTTCTCACCCACGGTGGAAGATATAGTGTTTGCATGGGATACAAGATGGTCTTTCACCCCCATCATGTCAATTTTGCATGAGACAACACAATGCTATAGCCAAGGTAAAATGCTCTTCCTAAATTTGCATTTTGGATGGATAATACTCTCCTTGGACAGTTGTAGGTTGACATTTTTTATGAAGATTTTTGGGTTTAATATGATGTGTGAAGGGGATTTCAAGTATTACAGTTGTTGCACCCTTCCTATGTCAATAACATCTAAGAATTTTGAGTTAGAAATGTATACTACGGCCATGATGGGCCATCCTCTTCAAAATTATGCATGGGGTTGTGCATACCTTCCATGGACAGTGAGAAAGAGGTAGGTTTGGAGTCACTCTTTCCTCTTAATATTATGGGTAAGAACGTTTAAACATGGAGATTGAGCAAAGCCAACATCCCAACATCTTTGGCGTTGCTTACGAAGAAATTTAGAGTTGTACATGGACACTACACTCACTCATCTGTATTTCTATGGTCTGATCCTAACTCAATGGTGAACAAAATTCAATGCGACGACTTTACTTCAACAATTGGAAACCCAAATCAGCAAGGTAACAACCATCCAAAGGAGGTGAGCATAAGTTTTGGTCTATGTTACCCGGAAACTCCAACCAGGGCAGCGTACCTGCGTATTGATGTGTCGGGTACTGGTATTGGTCCTGGTACTTGCCTAAAACGTTTTAGAAACTCCAAAAGAGTCCCGGGTATGGCTCTACCATACCCCAAACATTTTTGTACCATTTTAGGCTGTACCGAGGGCATTTTCTGTATTGTTTCAGCAATGCTGCTGTTTTTAAATGCCAATAATAAAAATATAAAAACTAGTTACTTCTGTTTCAGCAGTACTTCAAAAGAATCTAGATGATATAATCTAGAATCTAGATTATAATTATGTGCATATAAAAATTTAAGCATGTTGAATGTTTTGAACTTTCATGAATACAAAGTGTTTTATCTTTTAGAGACAAAAATGAGTATTATGCATATATATATGTTTGTATGTATATGTATATGTGTATATATATATATATTGTATGGACGTTTTCGTTCCGTTTCGTACCCAAGGGTTTTTTGAAAATTGGTGTTTCCGCATTTCAAATCCGTACCCGTACCCGTACCTGTTTCCTAGCAACCTAGGTTTTGGTATGTGTTGTTTGCATCTTATGTTGAAATGCAATGACAAAGAGGAGAAGGCAATGCTTCTAAGAGTGGCTAGCATGAAGAAGGAAGAGGCATATCTTCAGGCCATTCAATGCATAGAGGCTAACAACGGTTTACTCTTGGGTAAGGTGCTTCATGGTGATGATTTTCGGATGGTTCCAGGCATGCACAGTACCACCTTCATGTGGGGAACACTCGAGGAATTAAAAGCAAATTGGAGCTTTCTTGTTGAAAGCCCTTTTCCACGCCAAGTTGGGGCAAGGATGGGTTGCAAGAATCTTGAGTTAAAGGGTAATATGTTTGTTGATTTCAATCATAGACTTGCTGATCTTCATTTTCCAGCATATGTAAGACAACTTTCAGTCCCAACACTACTCATGAATTTGCCTTTTTCTATAAGATTTCAGTTTGATAGTTATACCATTGTCTTAAGGTTGAACATGCAAGTATCAGATTTGGGACTGGCATTAGCAGTCATGAACAGCTATGAACTTATATTTTCAAAGGAAATTCCTTCATGGTTTGATGTGGGAAGAAGGCTACAACTGAAAGGAAGAAACAAATCAGATTTGATAGCCTTGAATTGGATAAGATTCCATGAGATCTATGGTTGTCGTGAATTGTTTACAGCCCCTCCACAATTTGATTTGCATCTTGTAATAAGAGAGATAGCTAGTCAAGTTGATTATTAATCCATTTCTTGTTTTATGATAGAAACTACATCAGTTTGCAAGGATTTTGGTAAAGCTGAGTATGCAAAGAAAGGAGATGTCACTGTTGTTTTGAAGTGGAAGATGAAGAAGACTTCAATGAAGAAAGGGTCAGTAGAGGTATGAGTTTATTTGGGTTGAAGCTCTTTCATTTAACAAGCACAGGATCCAAATTAAAGGAGCACTACAACATGTTCCTTCACCTTTACATGATGATACTTGGGCATATGAATTTGCAATTGCTTGAGGGCAAGCAATTTCGGGAAGGGAGGACTGTAATGTCCCCTTTTTCGAATTAATATCAAATGAAGACTTTTTGCCACTCTTCCCATGGCCAAGAAGAATTAGTGAACAAGGGAAGAAATTGAACTTCATTTCAGTTTTCTTTTATTATTTTTAATGTTTTATTTGGTGTTTCACTCCTTAAGGCAAGTCGGATGGGGTTATAAGACCCCAACAAGAGATTAGAAGATAAAGTGAAGCTTAAAGAGGTCAGTTCTCACCCAAGGGAGTCTTGGCACCAACCAAAGGCTATAAAAGGAGGTCGTTTGGCCTCATTTGATCATCATCTTTTGGCGCATATACACTTATACTTGGTTTTTGGGGCTGATTGCTCAATACCTTTCCTCTTGATGACAAAAACTCTCATGTGGGCATCCAAGGAAGACGAAACCCTTCCTTGTGGCTTAGTGGAGAACAAAAACTCTCCATATTGGTGAATTGAAAACATCTATTGAAGCCTCTCTTGTTGATTCAGATCTAGGGCATAAAAAAGAAGACTAACAAGAGCTTTGACATATTTTTGGAGCCCCTCTCCTAGGGAGCGACTTTGGTTTGAGTGTGATTTGGTGCTTTCTAGGGCACCTAACTCAATTATTCTTTGATTTTCTGATTTATCATATTTTATAAGGTTGGAATCTATAATTTGGTTATTTTAGAGGAGTTTATCTATCGTTTTAAGCCCTTGTTTGTGGCTGCCCTGTTGTTGTCATAAATTCAATTACAGTTGGGTATCATCTCTTGTTTTCTCCATTTCTTTGATGCAAATTGGATGGATAATAGTTGCCATACTTGAAATAATTGTTTAAGAAGTATTTTCAACTGTTGTGCATGGTTATCTGGTGAATTAAAGTCCCTATACAGTTCGTTGCGAGGGTTTCAAGGAATATTAAAGCTGCTGTTATAAAAACATGAATTTACTTCACTTGGGGTTTGTGTGGTTTCCTTGATTTACAGTTTTAGCCCTAGAAAGGGACACTGCAAATTTGGTAATTTTGGAGGAGTTTATCTATCATTTTCAACCCTTGTTTGTGGCTGCCCTGCTGCTGTCATAAAATTAATTACAGCGGGGTATAATGTCTTGCTTTTTCCATTTCTTTGATGTAATTTAGATGGATAAATGTTGTCGTACTTGAAATAATTATTTAGAAGCATTTTCAATTGTTGCTGCATAGTTGTATGGTGAGTTGAAGTCCCTATACAATTCACTACTAGGGTTTCAAGGAATATTAGATCTGTTGTTATAAAAATCAGAATTTACTTCACTTGGGGTTTGTGTCATTTCCTTGATTTTCAGTTTCAGCCCTAGAAAGGGACATTACACTTAGTTTAATTTAAAGATGATATATGAATGTATTTTACTCTTTGCAACTTACTCTTGTTGCTAGGGTTCCTGGTGTACTACTCTATTATGAATGAGGGCATAGCCCTAGTCTTCCTTGACCCAGCCAATACTAAGTTGTAGCATTTTTTAATTCTTTTGGCCACATCTGGTTTATTCTTTTGGCCGCAAATTTGTTTTAGCTCATAGGATAAAATATTTATGGATTTAAGATTTTATCTCTTCCAATTGACTAAGATATGGAAGTGCTTCAAAGGATGAGCCTCATTCAGGCATCCCTTTTCAGTTACTGCAGTAAGGTTTTGGCCATGTCAAACCTTATGTGGTAATATCCCTCTAGCTGGTTTTTATATTTCTTCAAATGTTTTGCACCACCATATGCGGTAATATGAAATATCCCTCTAGCTATTTTTTATACCTCTTAAAATGTTTTCTACCACCATTCAATTGAAGCTTTATCTCCCTGGTAGGATGTTATGGCCCCTAGAATGTAGTAACCTGTGTGGTGAGAATGCCTTGTATTCCCGAGATGGGTTGATGCTTTGAATTGAGATCACAGCTTAGTCTGCTCAGGAGACTATCCTTGGTTTAATACTTGACTGCATTTCGATCTCATATCGGGATTCAGAGAAATTCAGAAGTAATTTGTATTGAAAATAAGTCAACTTCTCTCTCCTTAAAAGACGATACATAAAAAGGCTTGATCATGTTGTCTTTTATTATCTTCAAAAGCCAATAGGTCACTTACATACTTACCTTTGTTGGGATAAGAAGGAAATGTGATAGCATATTGCATAGCATATCTGTTAGGAATCAGGATTACAATAAAGAGGTTTTGATTATACTTGTCGTTGTATGAATTTAACACCCATTCATCTCATAATCTATCCATTCTATATAAAATAGTATGCATGATAATGTTAATATAGGACAGCCTATGTGGTCAAAGTTGAACTTTATTAGATAAGATATCAGTTTGTTGATCTATCAAGTATTTTTAAACGATGTTTGTGCAATGTAAGTATAAGGGGTCAAGTATCACGTTATCCCTAAATAGGGGTCCCTTCTTTGTAAATGGTCTATCACAAAAATAATGGTTAAAGACAAGGTGTGATGTGAGAGGGAGAATTAAATTTTTTGGGGATGACATCTTTTGCAATGACAAAAAATGCAATTTAGAATAAACCTTCTTTCCTTTACTACATTTCTTCGTCTGTAATGTCCCCTTCTCCAGGATAGTTCGTTTGAAGATCTTTGGCCCATTCCATTTCCCGTGGGCTAAAAGGGATACAACAAGGGAAGTTAACGTCATGATTTTCAGTTGCTTTCGTAGTTTTGCATTATTTTTAAGTAATTTTATAATTATAGTTTAGAAAGTCAAATCGGCTAGGAAATGGTGAAAAGTCAATTGAAAAATAAAAGAAGGAACTCTTATGTCTCTAAGGAGGTCGATCCTCTTTGGGAGGATTCTATTTGGGTTTTGGCGCCACCTCTAGTTATTTAAAGGGGTTGCTTGGATGGAAAAGGGTATGCTTGCTTTGGAATTTATTCTCTTGGAGTTGGAGCAAAAAACTGCTCTCTCTCTTGCAATTGAGGACGAAAACCCTCTTTGCACTTGGTTTGAGGACGAAACCCCTCATTCCTTCATTGGTGGTCTCACATGGAGGTCACACTTGGTGATTACATTCAGATTTCCTTGGAACACGCCATTTCCAGCCCATTGTAAACCCTCTCCTAACGTGGCGATTTGCACGGTGGAGGGTTTTAATGACATCTAGGGCACGACACTCCTTTCTTTGTTGATATTTGGATTGTTCCTAATTTATAAGGCTAATTTCATTTCCGAATTGAACTTTGGGCCTTGGAATCATATTTCCGACCATTTTTGTAAGTGGGTTTGTTGTTATCACAAAATTAATTATTATGCTTCAGCCAAGGGTTCTATATATTCATTTCTTGATTTGTACTTGCTCTAAATAATTAGTATTGTTCCCTACAAGCTTTGTATGGTGTAGAAGTGGTTTTGGAAGTGGAAAATTGCAATTGTTTACTTGTTGTCATAAGAAATCAGACTGTTGTAGTTTGCTATAAATTTCAATTTACTTTGATTTGGGTTGGTGTTATTTTCCCTCCATTTCAGTTTCAGCCTGGAAAGGGGCATTACAGCGGCATCAGAGCATTAATATTCCCAGCCTGCAAGGTCAAAAGGTAACATTTGAGTCAAATCTACAATAAACATATGAGTGAAAAGGAACTTAGGAGAGAGAACATGAATTGGTGGCCTAAGTTGTAATGTCCCTTTCTAGCATGAAATTAGAAGAAGCCAAGTTGAAATCGCACATTGTTGAAGGGCAAAAGATATTGGCAAACACTGATTTTGGATTCACTAGCCCAAACTGAAAATTAAATCAGTATGGTACAGCAATCTGATTTTAGGAGCAGCAACTTGGAAACAACAAGATTTCACCCTCAAACTCACCCACAATATTTATAAACCTTTTAGGAATACTTTAGAACAATTTTCCCTGTGAAAATCAATCTCTAATACAACTGGCAATTAATTAATCAACAGCCTACCTTCCTCCCTACGGGTGATAGTCAAAATTCCAGAGGTTTGAAACCATGACATTTTGTGTGCCAAAGACGATTGATTGTCAGCCTTATGAGGAGTTATGCCAACTTTGACACTATCAAATAGATGACGAGTTCATGATGCCCTAGTAGGCACTTAAAATGAGTTCAACCCTAGTCGCTCCCTGAGGCAAGGGACTCCAAATCATGCAAAAGCTCCTTGTAGGTCTTCTTTTTTATGCCCTAGGTATCAAGCACCAGCAGAGAGGATTTTTAGTAATTGCTTTGAGACCAAGGAATTTGAGAAAAATAATCGTTCTAAATTGCCAGAAGGATGGTTGTCGTCCTCCATGGAAGCCAAAATAAGGGCTATTAACCAATTCGTAAAAATATTAAGATATATTAGAGCAATCAACCCTAGATATAAAATCTACAACTGGTCTATTGATAATGCATGTTTATATGGATATTGTGATTCTGATCATGCTGGTGATGTGATAGTACAACTGGATAAAGTTTGGTACAAGTGCCATTACTTGGAGCAGCAAATGAGCAGCTGACAGACTCCTCTTATACCCTTTACTACTAAGGAAAAATATAGAAGTCATACGGTGTAGACTGACAGAGAAAGCTTGCTTTCACATGGCTAAAGTGGCATGTTGGAAGAGATTCCAACCATGCCAACCTCTTAAATGAAGCTTTAATCTAATTCTGTGTGATAGTCAAAGTTGTATTGCATCTAGCTAATCTTAATCCACATGCCTTAGGGAGCAAAATGCCAAAGAACAAAGCATATAGGGATAACATATACCTTTCATCTAAGATGAAACCCAGTGACTTCCCTGTGATGCATATAGATCCTTCTTGGCCACAAGAAGAAAAATGGCAAGAAGTCTTCAATTGGTGCTAGTTTGAAAAGGGGGACAATACATAAGTTTTTACCAAAGAAAGAAGAAGTCATTCTGGAGGTTGAAACGCGACACTCAGTGGGTCACAACATTGCGGCCAGCTATGAGGAGTATAGGGCTCTTCCAAAAGAGATTCGCGATAACATTTTTCATAGGAGTAAGCAAGGGTAGATCAAGGCTCTATAGCCTACTTAATCTTAAGCACCACATTGTAAAAGATCTTCAACATGATCTTAGGTAAACTTATCACTCTCCAAATTTGACTGTGTAGTCCAGTAATGTAGACAATCAGTGCATTGATAAAGGAGCTCCTTACTTTATAAAAGGCTCCTAGACCATGTTGGTATAAATTTTTTCAATGAGCCAAGACCTGTGGGATGTAGTCCCTTCACAGATCATGCTTAGCCTAAATCATCGAAATGATTTATGGATACATCTCAAGAGGTCAAGGAAGAAATCATGGGCCATGAGTCGGAAAAAGGAAAATCATATCTACGAGAAGGATTTGAGGTGGAGTTCCAAAAAGACCATGTTGAGGAGCATGCACATGAAAAAAGGGCTTTACCAGTTGCTAATGTGGATTTTCAACTTGTTGGAATTTTAAGAACAGCAATTAATAAGAAGCAAGTTGATGGTGTTCATGACTCAGGCAAGAACTATGAAGATGCTCCATGCATGTGTCAACAAAGTATGGATGAAGTCAAGGCGAAGTGTTAGGACTTCAGGTTTTGTTGAATATGAAGAGTAAATAAGATCATATAGGAGAATGTTGATCCTAACTCAGAAATTCTCAAATGCTAAAGATATCTCAACGAAGGTGTCATTCAGCAAAGGAAGATCACACCCGTTGAGGACAGCCATTTAGGTATGATAAGTGTTTGTGAGATCAGGTGAATAATACTAAATCAATTTACGGAATGTGCGGTTATTTTTGACAAATAGTGGAAATGGTAGAGAAGTGGTTGAAGAAGACTTCGAGTGGCAACTGGCACTTGTAAAATGTTTCTGTCCATACATAGTATATCTAGTTGTGGGACCATGAGTTTTTTACCCTTCAGAGTGAACTTTCCACGATACAATCCTCGTAAGTTCTTTGAGAATTTTCATGTCATAAGGAATTCTTTATCTCATACATGTGGCTCGAAAAGAGGCTTCCAAGGATCCCTATAAAATATGTCATTGTATAATAGCGAAGATGTAAAGAATCAATGCTCACGATCCATAAATGCAATGTTTGGTTAATATTTTATTCCTTGGAGCCAAGTCCTACACTTGATCCTAACAAAGCTATGAAGAAAGTCATGGTGGTCCGTGATTGTAAGTAGTAGAATTGATGTGTTTTATGGGATTTAAGCCACGTGTTGTCATAAAAATGGTGATTGTCAAATGCTTCCCATACAACACTAGTTCAGTGCTCAATCATACAACTCAAGAACTAATTTTCAGATCGCGAGGAGAATTTTCAACATGCCATGGAATTGAACGTGGGATGTTTCCAGTCCCCATAGGGCTGATTGGAGATCAAGCTACAATCAAAAATTTCATGGTAAGGGAGATGTTTCCTATTGTAGGACAATCGTTGTTACCATCCTTTTTTTCACCTATTGCACGTAACATTGTACGTGCAGCCATACATTGGAGTAATCTTCAGTTGTGTTGACAATTGAAGAAGCATTTTCAGTCACTATATGGTTGATCGCAACCCCTATATCACTGTCATTTCTGAATTTTGTGAAGAATTTGAAATATGACAGTTGTTATCCTATTCTTTTTGCTATTGTCCACATCAAAAGGAGCCCCTTATGATACTTTTTATGACAGTCAATGAGTAAGAGTTGGCCATCATGTCTATAAGGCATGGAAGGATTTTCTGCCTACCATCAATGAGGAACTCTTGTTTTCTTTAATGTGTTTAGTTCTATGTATAGTCAGCCACCAGAATGGAGAAACTGAACAAGAAAGTGTAATTTTACAGCTACAGCCATACTTGAGGTGGAGCAAGTTTGAACCCTTGGAAGTTCATCCCAGGGACAAGGAAATGTGATGAGAGCCATGCAAGCATTTGTTATTGAGCTCAAGTAAAATGCCTGTGAGGCAAGATGTATGAGGTTGTAGTTGGAATGGTGATGGGATGGAAGCTCTTGTTTTCTCCAATGTGTTTGTTTTATGTGCAGGTCAAGCACATGGTGAAAATAGAATAGTGGAAATAGTTATGAATGAAGTTTGATATCAACATATGAAAACGAAAGTATACCTAGGACAACTATGGACCTAATTTCTAGAACTAATGTTGTCATCATAATTATCAGTCATCACACCACTTCATGGGCACTCACACAAGTGATTTGGCAAGGGTTTCCAGTCATGGGAAAGAATGCTTTCTAGTTGGTGACAACTAATGGAGAGTTTTTTCAGTCCTTTGTTTGGGTACTTATCGCTTCTACATTGCTCACATTACTAAATTTTGCATAGAATTTGTCATATTTATATAAATTCTACATTGTTGGTCATAATATTTTTCAATCATGAACAATTGTACACTTATGCAATTTGAGAGGGTTTTCTTGCACGGAAATGTTAGTGGAAGTGGCTTCACTATTAAAGACAATCCTCCCAGTGATCCTAGTGCTGATTTGGATGGAAATCCAAGTGACTTGTGGTTGTTATGACATGTTTCCAACTTACATACAAGCTATGTTGTGTCATGCTATTGGAGGGATCAGTCCACGATAACATTATGGGACCCATTGGAGCTCAAGGCTATACTCATGAAGCAAGTGTATGTGATCCTTCATCATAAGAGGAGCAAATAGGTACCTTGGGAGCACGATAGGGAGCACTTAAGGCAGTAACCTTTGGCCTTAAGGGAGTGTATGAAAGATGTTTTCATGCTTTGGGTAGAAGGCTTCATTGAGTGAGAGCATATAGATGTGGGTGATGGATGGAGTAGACACCATGATAATTGTTGGTGGAGGGTGTTCCACTGTGACAACATATGAGATTTAGATGTTTTGATTATTAAGTATGATGGTACTTGGGCATTTAAGCTAGCAATTGCTTGAAGGCGAGCAATTTTGGGAGGGGAGGACTGCAATGTCCCCTTTTCCAGGATAGATCATTTGAGGATCATAGGCCCATTCCACTTCTCATGGGCTAAAAGGGAAAGAACAAGGGAATTTAATGTCATGATTTTTGGTTGCTTTTGTAGCTTTGCATTATTTTGAAATAATTTTCTAATTGTAGGTTAGAGAAGTCAAGTCAGTTGGGAAAATGGTGAAAAACCATTTGAAAAATAAAAGAAAAAGGAACTCTTATGTCTCCAAGGAGGTCAGTCCTCTTTAAGAGGATTCTATTAGGGTTTTGGTGCCACCTCTAGCTATTTAAAGGGGTCGCTTTGATGGAAAAAAGGGTATGCTTGCCTTGGAATTTATTCTCTTAGAGTTGGGGCATGAAACTATTTTCTCTCTCTTGCAATTAAGGACAGAAAAACCTCTTTGCACTTGGTTTGAAGACGGAACCCCTCATTCCTTCATTGGTTGTCTCACATGGAGGTCACAGTTTGGTGATTACATTCACATTTTTGTTGGAACACGCCATTTCTAGCCCATTGTAAACCCTCTCCTAAGGTGGCGACTTGCATGGTGAAGGGTTTTGGTGTCATCTAGGGCACAACACTTCCTTTCTTTGCTCATAATTGGATTGTTCCTAATTTATAAGGTTGATTTCATTTCGCGGATTGAACTTTTAGGCCTTGGAATTATTATTTTGGGCCATTTTTGTAAGTTCAATGTTGTCACAAAATTAATTATTATACTTTATCCACGGTTGTAAAAATTCATTTCTTGTTTTCCACTTGCTCTAAATAATTATTTTTGTTCCCTGCATGCTTTGGATGGTGTAGAAGTGTTGGAAGTGCATAATTGCAATTTATTACTTCTTGTCATAAGAAATTCAGTTTGTTGTAGTTTGCTGTTATAAATTTCAGTTCATTGTGATTTTGGTTAGTGACATTTTCCCTCCATTTCAGTTTCAGCCTGGAAAGGGGCATTATGTCGTTTTTCAACTTCCACAAACCGTGTTTATCACAAACAAACAAAAGCCTTCTCTAGTTAGATACATCCTCGACCATGAGAAAAGAGATCTCAAATATTAAAGGTGAATTCACGACAAACAAAAAACTTTCAAAAAATTTAGTGCTATTTTCATAGCATTTCAAATCTTTAAATGCATTACCTGCCCAAAAGTTGTACTCCCAAATCCATCAACTGAGCTACCGATCTTTCCCCATCTCTAATGAATTCCAAAACCTGCTCAAATTTTTGTCATTGTAATGTTAACACTCATGTAAACAATGCTTATATACTAGAAAATAGATTTATTTTAATCAGTTACATTAGTAGCATCCAAGAATTAATCTCGCCTAAACAAGCCTCCAAAGCACAAAACAAATGTGAAGGTATGCATCAAGTTAATTCGCATTCAGGAATTTCGCATTTAGGCATTTAAACTAATCCACTACCTGATCATCCCAAGAGCATCCCATAATCTTTTCCTCAAAATAATCTAACCCCTAGCAAACTTAGTCAATCAACAAATACAATAGAAATAATCGCCCATCCCAACCAATGAAAAAAGAGTTGTCCAAATGAAAGGTATGAAGCAAAATATGCATGCACAGACAAGGGATACACAACCTAATATTCACCTAATAGCATTCAGAAAACCAATAGGACATTTAAAGCTAGTTCCCTTCATCAATCAATCATGGAAACCTTTCCGAATAGCAAAAGTCACGATAACAATACACCCTCAACGTGGCCAATGAAAAACAAATTATAGATAACTCCCATCTGACATCAACGGCCATGTTTATGACACACTTTTCCACCCTACACTGTCTGCATGGCCAATGACAGTGAAATTGAGAAAAAATCCAAAAAGCACATTCCGCCCCCACTGAGACCAATTCTGAAATCAATATGGTCCCTACACCCAAGGAACAACCACAATAGATCAATGTAACTTCAAAGAATGGGACCCCATCGAAAAACTATCCAAACTACTTACACAAATCTCTTTCCTCGAACTTGTGATAACATCACCAAAACATTGTGATAAACTCATGCAATTACTCTTTGACATGAATATTCCCCAAGCACCACTACTTAGCCAAGAGATCCCTTTACAGGGTTCCTGTAAAGTTCTAATGAGATAATAGTGTAATAATACAAAGAACTGTCAATTCAAATTGACTAAACCACTAACCAAACATTATCTCTGGAATTAATGCTCTTGGATCCCTCTTCTTGCTCTGACAAGACATGCATCATCGGATATTAATGCTCTTGGAGACATTCCCCTAAATGAATCCACTCGGCATTACTTCCATTCATTAGCACTCCACCTATAGGGTCTTCCTCGCTTAGTAACACTCCACCTACGGATTCTCACCAATCATTCACTTCACCAAATTAGAGTAAGCCATCCTAAGATTACTCATTATTAAGCTCCTTGTGAGTATTTGGCATCTTTTGGGACAGCCTAGAAACCCTCCCTTGGACCAGCCAAGAAATCCTTCCCAAAAGATGCCAAATACTCACAAGGAGCTGCCCAAAACTAGCAAGGAAGAAGAATCTAGAAACGAGCTTAGAAATAAGAGTTTGTGCTTCTCATGCAAGGATCCATGGACTCCCGGGCATTGCTGTTTGGGAAAAGGTAAAGTACATTACATTGAAGTACTTTCAGATTGTGATGATGATGAAAATAATGTTGATGAAGCAAAGCATGATAGTGTTCCGGAAGAAGAAGACCCAAAGAAATTGGACGGCACTCTTGCTACAATATTTGGAGCACCTACATATCACCCATTCTGGGTAAAGGGTAATCTTCAAGGACATAAGGTCACGGTTTTAGTTGATAGTGGGGCCACACATAATTTTGTGGATGAGAGCTTGGTAAAGAGATTGAAGTTGAAGGCTGAAAAATTCAAGGGCTTCAATGTCACAGTGGTGGATGGCTTCATACTTCCATGCACTAGAAGAATGCCTCAACTCACACTCACCTTAGAAGGATATATGGTCAGAGATGATTTTTATGTTATTAATATTGGCAAATCTGATTTGGTGTTAGGTGTTCAATGGTTGCATTCGTTAGGTGAATTCTCTCAAAACTATCAAAATATGGAGCTGAAATTTAAACTAGAAGACAAGGAGGTGGTGTTGCATGGTATGAAAGGTGGGGTTCCTCAAGTTGTGACCGCTAAGAGCATGGAAAGAACCTTCAAAAGAAGGTAGGTTGCTTGGGCTGCTCATTGCTTGGTAATTCTAACTCTTCTATTTCCAGTCAATCTACTTTTCATGATGATATTCGGCCCATACTTGATAAGCATGCCAAAGTTTTGAGCGAATTACCTCATGGGCTGCCACCAAATAGAGGATTCTAACATGTTATTGAGTTAGAACCGGGTACCAAACCGGTAATAACCACTCCATACCGTCACCCACGGATCTAAAAGGAAGAGATTGAAAGGACCATCAAGGAATTGTTGGAAATGGGGCTGATTAGGCCTAGTTCCAGCCCCTATGTTTCTTCCGTAGTGTTAAGAAGAAGCATGGCACACTAAGAATGTGTGTGGACTACCGGATACTAAATAAAAAGACAATCAAGAACAAGTATCCATTACCAAGGATTGACGAGCTAATGGATGAACTACATGGAGCGGTCTACTTCTCCAAAAATGATTTAAGATCCGGGTATTATCAAATACGAGTAAGAGAGGAAGATGTTCACAAAACCGCATTTCGGTGTCACTTTGGGCATTTTGAGTTCCTTGTCATGCCATTTGGGTTAACCAATGCCCCGGCCACCTTCCAATCATGCATGAATCATATTTTTGGTAAGCATTTAAGGAAATTTGTGTTGGTTTTCTTTGATGACATTTTGATTTATAGTAGAACATGGGAGGAACACCTCCAACACTTGGAAAAGGAGCTGGAAATTTTGGAACAGCGGTCACTATATGCAAAGAAATACAAATGTGAGTTTAGTATAGATGAAATCTTGTACTTAGGGCATGTTATCAATGCACGTGGGGTTCATGTGGATCAAAACAAGATCCAAGCCATCATGAATTGGCCAACTCCAACCAGCATTACACATTTGAGAGGATTCTTGGGTTTATGTTCTAATTACCGCAGATTTGTAAAGGGATTTTCCCAACTTGCAACCCCATTGACTTCTCTAACAAAGAAAGGAGCTTTCAGCTGGTCAAAAAAAACCCACATAGATTTTAAAGGATTAAAAAAGATGATGTGTTCTCGTCCGGTTCTCGCTGTTCCAAATTTTCTATACCATTTGTACTTGAATGTGATGCTTCCAGTGAGGGTATAGGAGTTGTTTTGATGCAAAACAAACACCCTATTGCATATGAGAGTCGGAAATTGAAGGAACATGAGAAAAAGTTTTCCTATTACGACAAAGAAATGTTAGCCATCATGCATGCATTGATCAAATTCTGGCAATATTTAATTTGTGGAAGGTTTGTGGTCAAAACCGATCACAATAGTTTGAGATTCTTTCTCCATCAAAAAGAATTGAATCATCGGCAACAAAAATGGGTAAGTAGGCTCCAAGCATTTGATTTTGATATTGAGTATGTTATAGGAAAGCATCATGTGGTGGCGGATGCTTTATCAAGAATGTTGTCTCCTACTTCATTAGAGGATGTGGAACTTCATGATGAGGAGGGAAACAGGACAGTTGATCCATTGAGTTTGCAATTGCTTGGGGAATAGCAATTTTGGGAAGGGAGGATTGTAATGTCCCCTTTTCCAACTTGAGAGCATGATTTTGGAATTCTCGCCATCCCCTTTTCCAAGGAAAAGAAGTGGAGTGAGCTGGAAAAGGAAGTGAACTCTCATTGCACTTTTATTTTCTAATTTTTAATGTTTTCTTTTAGTATGTTCTTTTTTCGCATGTCGGTTGGGTTTGGTGCATTAATGAAGCCAATTAAAAGATTAAAAGAGCTCTTTATGGGTCGGCCTTGTCCTTTCTGGGCCTTGGCACCAAATTTGGGTTATAAAAGGAGACTAAGGACTTCATTTGGGCATTCACTTTTTCGCGCATTTACTCTAAATTGGACTTTTGGGATGTTACTCATTTTTCTGTCCACTCTTGGGCGGAAATCCAAGTGTGTGGCTCTTCCAAGAAGGACGAAAAACCCTTCTTGTGGTCGGTTGGGGGACGAAAACCCTCTATCCTTGTGTGAATTGAAGGCAAATTGCAGATTTGGAGGAAGAGAAGACCTTTTCAAATTCTTGCATGCTTGTTGGGTCTCTCCTAGGTGGAGCGACCTACCCTAGTGTAGAGTTTGGTGCCTTCTAGGGCACGGAAATCTTATTTGTTTTCATATTTGGCTTTTTCATAATTTACAATGTCGGAATCTACTATTCTTTGTGAAGTTTGGGGTTTGTAAACCCTCACTTCATAATTTTATGTGGAGTTGTACTTCAGCTGATTTATAATTAATTTCCGGCAATGTTTTCCATCAGATTTCATGTTGAAAATTACTTTGGTTGGTGCCTAAAATACATATTAATATTTTGGCAAGGTTATTTGAAGAGTTTCAAGTGTTTTTCATCCATTTTTACACTGTTGTTTGGAAAATCTGATCGTTGTTTTAATATGGGTTTAAATATCAGTTTACTAGCCTGAAATTCAGATTTGAATTAATTGGGATTCGCGCTAATTCCTTGTTCTTTAGTTTTGCCCCCAAAATGGGGCATTACACGCCAAGATACAAGCCAATGCAAGATGATGCAACATTTCCCCTCTTCAGATGGAGTCATGCGCAAGAGCAATCCTACACACAACGCACCATCTCAGCCCCCTTCACAGAAGCAAAATGTACATTGCAAGGGAGAACAAACTAAGAAGGCCGCACAACACCAAAAATCTCGTGTGCTTTCTAACTCAAACAAAGGAAAGAAGAGATCAGGTGACAAGTGGTGACACCAACATCATCCACACACTCATGACAAGTTTGAATGCCACACGCAGCAATCCATCCTTGTGTAATCTACATCATGCCCCGCAACCACAAACGACACTGATCAAAATAGTTCTTTTCTTAGCACCAGCGCCATCACCACCACAGCTTCTAAGAAATGCAAGGGTCTCTACCAAACAATGCCGCAAACCCATCTCGTGCATGCAGAAGTTCATGTTACTCATGGTCTGTCCTGAGCCGCCTACGCGGGAGAACAAGAAAGCATTGCCAACATGCACCATGCAATAATTGTTGCAACAACAACAACTTGACAAGTTAATGAAGCAACACAGCAAAGTCTTTGCAGAACCAAAAGGCCTCTCAGTGCACTGCACTAAAGCATTGCACTAATTTGGTTCTTGTATCACCTCTCCTAAACAACCCTCCTACAAATCAATTTGGGAGAATGATGAAGTCCAACGCCATATACAAGATCTCCTCAATCAAGGAAAGATCAAGCCTGGGTCTTTTCCATGCGGGAGTCCAATAGTCATTGCTCCCAAAAAAGGTGGGACTTGGCACATTTGCATAAACTATCGCGCACTCAACAAAATCATAGTGAAGGATTGGTATTCACTGCCACGCATTGACGACCTCCTAGACCTGAAATCAAATTACCACAAAGTTTCGATCCATCCTAAAGACATCGGGAAGATAGCTTTCAAGACATGAGAGGGATTGTACAAATGGTTGATTATGCCTTTTAGCTTGACTAAGGCACTAAAAACAATCATGCACCTAATGGATGACATACTTTGGCCATTTCTCAACTCTTTCAACATCGTCTACTTGGATGACATTCTCATCTTCAACAAGACTTGGGAGGAACAACTGGAGCACATCACTCCCATCCCAAACACTTTGTGCAGGCACAAGTTGCAAACCAAATTAGCTAAGTGTTCATTTAAGTGTCGCAATAATCTGTACCTAGGCTACATCGTCTACCACAACAGTATACATGTAAACCCTGCGAAGATCAAGATGATCCAAGATTGGCCTACTCCGCATAATATCAAGAATTGAGGAATTTTCTTGGACTTGCCAATTTGTACCATAGGTTCGTTCTCTAGCATCGCATATCCTCTCAATCATATCATGACGGCTAAAGCAACCATCAATTGGACTCCTAAACAACGTATTTTTGAGGTTCTCAAACAACATCTCTACGTACCACTTGTTCTCGCAATGCCCAACATTGCTCATCCATTTAAACTTCATAATGATGCATTTGGCCATACACTTGGTGCGATATTCATATAACATGGACATCTGGTTGTATACCACTCAAAGATGTTCAATGACACGATTCAATAATACTCCACTTACAAAAATTAGTTGAACGTTATTATACAGTTAATCAACAGCAGCGCTACATCTTAGATAAGGAGACATTCATTCATTCTAATCACAATCCACTTCAAATCCTACAAACGTAGAGTAAGCAAGGGAATGCGCGCAAATGAAGTAGATGACATATATGCAGTAGTTGCATCTCATGATAAATCACAAGAAGGGAAAGGATAAAGTGACAAATTGCCTTAATCAACCACCAGTACACGCATTCATCGCAAAAGCTAGAACTTTACACACCTATATTGGTTCCATATAGCCATGGAAATCCATCAACATGGATTACATGACAACGCTACCTATGATAAAGCACCAACACAATGCGCTGTTTGTTGTAGTGGATAGGTTTTCAAAGATGACCATCACGATTCCTTGCGAGAAATGCATCAACACATTCACCCATGTTTGAGTTCACTTTGGACTCCCAACATCATTCATATCCAATATAGAACCATACTTTATGGGGCATTTCTAGAAAACATTGCCGGAATTAATGGGTACGCAGTTGGATCAGTCGAAGGCATCGAACAGAAGTCGCCAACTGCACTCTAGTTCACCTTTTGTGTATGCACAATTGTGCGCATGCTCACACTTGGAATGATAACTTGGTTTTGATTTAACCCAAGATAGAATAAATAGGGGTGTGTGTGGTTATACTTTTGGATTATGGTTGGAAACAAGAGATATATTCAGCTTAATTAATTTAACATTCATGTGCAGATCAGAATATACCTATATAGCAATATGTAAGACATATCGTTTTGAAACAAGTGCTAATTAAAGAAGATACAAGAGAGATACCCTTAGCTATTTTTGCTGATCTAGATGTTGATCTAGATGTGACAAAGGGATAAAAGGACTGGAAATAATCTTCTGATGCTTCATTTCTGGTTCTAGAAGTGCAAGATGAGAAGGAACAACACTGTTTAGCCATTCTGTAATGTCCCCTTCTCAACACTAGTCCTTTTTTAATGCCTTGAGCCCATTCCACTTCCCGTGGGCAAAAAGGACATGAGCAAGGGAAGTTAATGTCATGTTTTTCAATTGTTTTCGTGAGCATTGCATTCCTTTTTCGTAATTTTCTATGTATAGTCAAGTCGGTTGGTTAAAGGAGAAATGACAAAGGAAAAATAGATAGATAAGATAAGATAAGATAACTTTATTAAATGTCCAATAAGTGACCACAAAAATAGGTCAATGGGACTGCACCATACAAAGTAGAAAAGAAGCAGCAGAGAAAGCCCAAAACGGGTCTCCGAGAACAATAAAAGAAGAAGAAAGAGAGTACGAAGAAGAAGAAAGGGAGGTGGAGGGAAAAGCCTCAACACCGACCCTCATGACTGTCGCCCAAGGCCAATTGGAAAGAATCTGCTAATGTGCTGATGTCTGATGTTCGAAATTGGGAGTTGTCTGAGATGCCTCTGATCCATGGAGAGTCGAGCTCTCTAGGTGAGTCTAGTGGTCTGACGCCTATGAGAAGGGGCCCTTGGCCGAGTCTGAGTCCATAAATCACTAGCCTGGGAAGAAGCACCTCTGGTTCTGACAAATCTGGAATGGGGGTCCCCACTAGGATCCGGTCTTCGCTTGGTGCCTCTCTCACACGGGAACACATCAAAGAAATATGTGATCTGTCTAGTAGTAGTCTCCCTGGGAGGTGGATGGAGGACCCCGTCACGGAGATTAAGAGCTTCCTATATATATAGAGCGAGACAACTCTGATCATAATACCTGAAAAAGGTCGTGAACGTTGGACGTTCACGAAAAAGACAATGAAACCTCCCTTTGATCTCATAGTAAACAGGGCATCGGAAAATGAAGTGTTTCTCCATGTCAACCTCATGGAGGGAGCAAAGCTAGCAGATCCTCTTGGCTTGATCCAACTAGTGATCGCTCTCAACTCGAAGCCTGTGAGATCCAACTCTAAACTAGCCCAGGGAGATGTGGAGAGCATGCATCCAGTGCTGGAAGATATAGGTGGGTCGAATAATGAGTCCATTATTGACTTCTAGGAAGTGAATGGCGTAGAAGGTCATCTTCGGGCGTAGCTCATCACGGGGGTTGGTCCCAAGTGGTTTGGATGAACTGTCGGTAAATATCGTCTCTGATGATTCTGTGCAGGTCCTGCTTGCTCGGAAGGATATGAGCAGGAGCATCCATGTAGTACCTGAAAGGGGGGAGATGATCCATGTTGATCCCAATGGATCCAAGGAGATGAGAGGCCCCGACATACGAACAGCGAACATGGCCACTACGGTCAGAAAGAGCAATGGCCTCAAAAGAACGATAGGCAAGGTAGATGTACCTGTCTCTGCCTGTAGAAGAGAAAAGGAACTAGTATGAGGTCGGTCCTCTTTAGAGGCATTCTAATTGATTTTTGGCGCCACATCAAGCTATAAAAGGGGGTCGCTTGTCTTGGAAGAGGTTATGCATCTTTTGGAAATTATTTCTCTTGGAGTTGGAGCATGTTTGTTTTCTCTCTCTTCCATTAAGGATGAAAACCCTTTTGGAAAACCTATTGAGAACGAAACCTCTCAATAGTGGGTTGGTTTGAGGATGAAACCCCTCATGCTTGCAACAAGGTGATCTCATAAGGAGTTATTTTCAATTTTGAAGGCATTTCCAGCCCTCGCCTAGGGTGTCGACTTGCCCTAAGGTGGCATTTGGGGTCTTCTAGGGCACAGAAACATCAAACTCAACCATCATTGCGTTTCTCCCATTTTTAGCAGCTGGAATCTATGTTTGAACTTCAATTTGGGGCTTGGAATCGTTCATTTTCAGCCATCCTTGTAAGGGTGTTCACTATTGTTATTAAATTTAATTAAATAAATTTCGGGTGGGGTTTGAAGGCTTATTTCTTCGCTTATATTTGTTCTAAAATATTTCTAAGGTCCCTACATGCTTTGGATTGTGTAAATGATGCATTTTTGGAGAGATGTTGCATTTTCCTTGTTGTTGTCATAAAATATCAGACTGATTTCAGTTGGTTGTCATAATTTTCAGTTTACTATCTACTGGGGTTTGTGTTATTTCCCTTTTGTTTTAGTCGGTTGTCATAATTTTCAGTTTACTACCTATTGGGTTTGTGTTATTTCCCTTTTGTTTCAGTTAGAGCACAGAAAGGGTCATTACAGTGGTATCAAAGCAAAGGTCCTCCCAGCATGGAGGGTATCCGTGCAGAAGGAGAAGATAAAATGGCAGACAAAAATTTTGATCATGCCAGGTTTGAGAAGTTTGCCCAAGGGCAAGAGAGGTTGGCCGATATAATGGCACGGCTGATCCATGACATTCATCTAGAAGTGCTTCAAGGGAAAACAAAAACAGCAATCTTCAACCCCCAAGATCCATGATGGATCCTACAACTAGGTCATTTCAACCTACCTGCTTCCCAAGGGAAGGAGTTATTCCAGGCATAGAAACGCGATATTTTGTGGGCAACAACATTGTTGCCAACTATAGGGAGTATAGGGCTCTTCTAGTTGAAATTCATGAAGCCATATCACTTGCAGAGTTCATACGAGTGAATAAGGGTAGAGTGAGGCATGAACCTAGGTCTCAGGCACCACAGAAGGATCGTCAACATGCCTTGAGAAAGGAAGAGGAGAAGAGTTTCCAAATTGCAATGGTGGAGCAATAAGAAAAATCAGGGTTGCAAGCAATGGAGAGAGAACCGCCCATGGAGGAATCTACACTGCCAAAGGAAAATGGAAAAGAGGTTCCAGCTAATGAGGAAAACAATTCTCCCTTTGTGATGAGGAAAGAGGAAGAAATCATAAAACAAGAACAAAAGAAGCCCAATATGCAGCTTGAAGGTAAAGATTCTTTGACAATAGATGACGTTTTATTAATTTCCAATAATAGCATGTAGCAAAAAAATAGTGAAGAAGTCGAAACAAAAAGGGCATTACAAGTTGAATGCGAAGAACTCGAGATAGAGGCACATGTACCATCCTTCAAACATTCTAAGGATGAGCCATTGACTGATTTTCAGAACAGCATTGTGAAGGGACGTTTTTGAAGAGAATATTGGGAATCGCAAGGATAGAAGGGTTGGAGGTGTCTCCACAAATACCAATTCAACAAAGAAGGGTGAGCTCCTTGTTGGCAGCCTAAGGTATGATAGTGATGATCATATTTCAGATTTGTTGATTCCTCCTATGTCGATGCAATATTTTTTTCATCTTCAACAACGTGCTAAAATTGATGGGAAGATGAAGGGTACCAAATGGAAAGAGGATCTTTTCCAAGAAGCCCCCATCCATCTTCGGAACATTCCAAAAATTGGCCCATTGCCATCTAAGATAGATTTTCACGACAACAAAGAACTATTTCAGCTTTGCCATCATTCTAAGAATGGTAAAGGGATGAAGGTAGAACCTTGGGACCTAAATTGTCCTAAGAAGCCACAATGGGATGTACAAGGAATCAAAGCTAGCAAAAAGGGAACAATTCAAAATTCAGGTAAACCAACTCATATCATCCTTGCTAGGTTCAGATTTGATGGGATTACATGGGCAAATACATATGTTATGAGAACTGGAGATAAATGGTAAAATGGTTGCCTTCTAGACAAGGTACATGGTATGCTAGATGGGGCAGCAACATTTTCTTCTGATATTGTTTTTTATTCAGCTGATAAGCAGGCACTCGGAAAGAGTCATTTAGTAGAGATAAGTGTTGAGTTCGTAAATTCAGCAACTAATGGTAAGCATTTTGACTATATCTGTGATTATCATTGAAAGCATGGAAGTATTGGTTCTAATAGAGGCTTGATATCCTTACAAAATCCTTGTCGTCGTGGAAAGCATGCTAAGAAGGGTGATAGGGTCAAGGATACCACTTGCAGCATAGGGTATGTAGATTCTTTGAATCAAGCTCAAGTTTGTTTTTGCATATGGGATCCGGGTGATCTTTTGAGGGTCAAAGTGTATAGAGGCATTGATGTCACTATGGAGTAAAAATGGTCAGCAAGAAGATAATTCCAGCTGGATGCTTGAGGTGTAAAAATGGTAAGCAAACTAGATGTTATTTTGATTGTCAAAATTGTATGAATCAGCTTGTTATGGTTTTGTGGGACTCAAGTTACTTTCAAGATTGCCACTCTTGGATGTATGCGAGAGCTATGGATAATTCACCTCTGGAAATGTAAATTCAGCTGCATGGATAGTAAAAAGGGGACTTGATAAACAAAGAACTTGAGACAACAAAAGTGTTTGAAGGTGAAAAGAGTGAAAACCAAAGAAAAGCTTGCAAACAAATGCCAGCGAGACCAAGATTACATTGTTTTAATAGGCAAAATGTGGGAGGAGTAGTGAAAGCAGTATGGAGGAAGAGGCATGCATCATTCGGGAACACCCTGTTGCAGAAGTGGCAAGAACCAAATAAGAAACAAGAATGAAGAGGCAGAGCGACGAGGAACATGCTAAGCAAGAGTAGAAGCATGAGGCGAAAAGAAGGAAAATTGAATAACAGGGACACTTGGAGGAGGAGGAGTGAAGAAGGCAGGAAGAGGAGGATGAACGTATCCCATTGATGGCATTCCTTGACACTGCCACCGCTGGAGAGTCTATTGAGACTAAAATTCAAGAATGCGCCATCTTTCTTCAATCACTGTACCCATTAAATACACTGCAGAATTTGGGAAGAGATGATATGTCCTTTTTATAAAACATTCCAGATATCCTATGAATTTTACTTATTTTTCTCATGGACATTTTATCAAACAATTCGCATGCAATCTGCCCCCTAGCACATTTTGTCGAATACTTTGTAAACAACCAAAAAAACACGCTTGAACACTTGAAATTTGTAAATCACACACAAATACCAAACTGAAATATTTTGTATATTTTTGATAAATTCTGGGAAACTCAGCAAGCTACCAAACAACTTGTAACTGAGAAATTTTGGAGTTTTGATAATAAATTATGAGGACAATAAAATACCGATTTGCTTGAAATTAACGCTCACTCTATTTCCCACAGCCTGAAATCAGAAACAGCAGCTGTACAGCCAGATAAAGAAGAAGGTACAGACTGATTATTGGCTGCTCCCTGACCTGTACGGCCTGATATACAGTCAGCAGAGGTAGTACAGCCTGCTTGGGGTTTATGGGGCTGTACGGCCCAGTAGAATGATGCCCAAACTGCTGGAAAATAAGTAGAAAAATGGTACAGCCAGCAATTAATGCCCAGAAAGTGGTACGACCTGCCTGAGATGATCTTCAAAGTTCCAAATTATCAAAATACTGATGAAGGTGCATTCACAAACTAAAAGTCTTTGCTGTCATTACCGGAACTAGGAATCATCTTCACCATTTCAGCTCAATGGTAATCCTTGAGTAGGGTTACTCACTTGGACAAGAGGGTTTTCGTCCACGAATCCACATGCCAAAGGGGTTTCACCCTGAGGGCAACAAGAGAAACATAAATGCTTCAACTTGGAAAAGAGTTTTTAGAATATCTCCCCAAATGAAAGTCCCTCACTTCCTTTTATACTTTTCTAACTCTCTTTACCAAGTTGGATGCTCCATGTGGGATTATTGTACTTTTGATTAATAAAGTGACTTTCTTATTTTCTATTTTAGCGCTAAGTCACTTAAAATAGAGGGTCCCCTTTATTTTAATAATAGTAGTATAAGTTGCCTTTATAATATCACTTTTGGCCACCTTAGTCCTATTATTAAATTATTTCCCTTTTTAAAAAATTCCCCTCCCGTAGCCTACAAGAAATAAAAATAGGCTTCAAGTCCTCTGATTTATTATTCAGAAAAGGGAACATTACAAGAGATGAAGGAGAAAATGAATGATAAGCAAACAATGCAAGAATTCCTTGCGGATATAAGAATTGAGAGCCTAAATAACTTGCCCTACTTTGGAAATCCGGTTAATTAAGGTTGTGATTGACTGGGGGACATAGAGGGCTAATGCTCGTCGCAGGAAGATCATCCCCCTTAGTGTAGAATGGTGAACCATAGTTGCAGATTTGCCGCACGATAGAGAGAATCTTGCAAAGGATCTTCAAAACAGGGATATGTAGAGAAAGACAATGAAGTGGTTAAGACTGAGCAATCACAGAAGGAACAAGGCTAGTTCTATCACAAATACCCCGGTAAGGATCGTCGAGAGGTTGCGAAGTACACATATCCCGAGAGGCGTGGATATTAATTCTATCTCCTAAACAGTATTATACGCAGCTGTGAAAATGGGAGTGCAAAGGTGCAAAAGTAATTTAGCCCAGCATAAATGAAGCAATTGAGCTAGCGCATGAGCATGGAACAGAGTTTAGGTGGGCAACTACTTAGTTCTCTAATTGATGAGATCACGTGTCAAAAAGGTTTACCAAAAAGCAGGTATTAGGGAATGTCTGCACTGCAGACTGGTTCAAGGAATGCAGCCTGTGGGGAATGATAACTCCAGCAACCTATGCAGAAATACATGAACAATGGTTCCATAAGGAATGTAGCTTGTGGGGAATAGAGTCTTGCTTGCATGAGAAACAGCTAAAAATATCTAGTTGGGTGTTTCTAGGCTTGTTTGTGCTTTACGTCGGACCTGTCGGTGAATCGGAGAACTCGTGGAATGGAGGAACAGTTCCTCATGGACCCTCAAACACTAATTTTGCCGACTTGTTCCCTTTGTCCTTTAGTTGGCCACATTGGGAGTTCGAAGAAAGGATAGAGCCTCGACATTGTTCCTTGTGTTCCATGGCGGAGCGACTTAACCAATCAAGGCATATTTCTTTGTTATCAAGCATGGCGGAGTTTCGGAAAACTCAAGGAACACCAAAACCATTCCCTCTGTTCTCAAAGCGGCCAACTTAACTGACTATTGTGCCCTTGTCCTCCTTGTCGGCGTTTGCAGGGTTTCGAGGAATGGACAGAACCTCGACACTATTCCTTCTATTCTCAAACCGTCCAACTTAAACGACTATTATGCCCTTGTCCTCCTTGTCAGTGTTTGCGGGGTTTCGGGGAACCGACGGAACCTTCGAACTGTTCCCTGTGTTCCTAGGTCAGCCGACTTATCTGATCGAAAGCTTTGGGCGGAGTTGGCGGGTAGTCGGAGAACTGAAGGAATGCAAAAACATTTCCCCAAGTGCCCAAAAACACCAATTCTACCGATTTTCCTTTGTAAAGCGGCCAAGGCAGTGATGCGGGGAACTAAAGGAACCTAGGAATTGTTCCATGTGTTCCATCAATGACCGATTTTTCCGACCAAAGGAATTTTTGCTCATGCATTTGGCTAAGTCTTTCTTCCTTCTTGTTTGACACTGAAGACTCTTTGCCCATGACTTGACAAAACACCAAAATAGCCTGGCGGCTGATTTGGATAACAATTCCCTAGGTTTCTTATATTTTTCTTTTAACCTAAATGTAGTACCCATACTACACATGGCAGACACTATTCGGCTTCAAGCTAACTATTGCAATGACGCCTAATGTTTATGCAAAAGTCTAAATTAAACGAGTTCAAGCCAAAATGTAATAGAATTAATGGACACACCTATCTACATGTAGATGCTAAACAAGGTAGAGTCCATATCCAATCACATGTTCTAAAACATGGAGATTTCAATGGATACAATACAACAACACGCATAATAAGAGTGAAAATAGCTCAAGGTATCAAGCCAGGGCCATAGTATGTGAAAACGCCTTGTGCAAAGAGTCGTCTCACTTCAAAACACTCCATCTTTATAATAAATATAAACAAAGTCTTAACACCCCATGTTCATGCCATACTTATCTCTAAATTGGCTCTTGCATTCTATCCAACGGTATTTTTATCTTTTTATGACATATATTATACAATATTGACATGCATATTTTTCTAATGGCATGCATAGTAACTCTATTTAACATGTATATGATATTGAATAATGTATGTTCTTTGACATATTTTTTTCAAAACTCTGTTATTATATTATAGTGATGTAGTATTCTTGCAATTAAGGTGAATGTGGGTACCTCTTGAAGCAAATTTCATCGGCTTTTATTCATTAAACTTAATGATGATTTTTCAGATTCTTTTGCTTTGCTTTTGTTTTGTATTTTTGTATTTCATTGCCATCAAATTCAAACTCAATCTGTCTGTCTACGTTGAGCCCTAAAAAACATCACATTCAACCAAAAAAATGATTCATGACTAATCAAATAGCGATACTACAGAAACATTACTTGTACAGCATCTGCAACCACTATGAAGAACAGTTTGCAAACCAAAATGTTATGGCTGCCTGCAAATCTAGCCATTGCACATTTTTTCTACCCACCACAACAACAGGAGCGGCCCTGAATACCCCTTAAAGACCCAATTAAGAAAAATTATGCCAATATAATAAGTATACGCAAACATAGGAGAAGCAAAGATAACAGAATGAATCTCACTGCATCTTTTTCAGAAAAATAAACATATATGGAGGCAGCCTCTAAGGGTCTGCCAAGAAGCATGGCCAAATCCTTTCATAAGAACTCACCCTACACCTACTTAAATACAAAGGATAAATAGTTGAGGTGGTTCAACAGTCTAATTGTTGACAACTGATAACATCAACAAAAAATTGATAGGCAATTACACATTGACATAATCACCGCCCTTTGACATGTCAGTAAAGAAGTACAGTATACATTACATATAATATATAAGAGACTCTTAACAGAATGAATGAATGAACTTTTCATTCTCTCATACCATGTGAATCAATCAGGTATTGAATTCGAGATTTTTAGATACCTATGACTTATCTATGATATTTGTGTGTCATGTGCAAGACTATGCTCTGAGATGGACTTTGGTAAAGGGCTTCCTGAAGAAAACACGTTCAAGCTAGGAAGTCACCCAGATGTTTGACTATAAGCATGTATCATTCATATGCAAAGTGTGGGTTGAATATGAACGAATTTGGCGAAAAGTCGAAGCAAAGAAATCAGACCAAGAAGGACAATGAAGGAAGCAAAGAAGATGAAAATGAAGGCTTCAGACCTGAGAGAAGAGGGAGAAGTCAAGGGCCCAAAAGAGGTGGAAGGCCAATGGGAATGGGAGATGTCCGTCAATTGAGAGAGCTGCAGAACTGAGCTGCCCAAATGGAAAGGAAGGAAACCAACGAAAGCAAAACAATGAGAATGCAGATTCTTTGTGAACGATATAACTCTGGCCGCGGAGATTAAATTAGTCCTCGTATCATTGACAGACATGTCAGAGCAAGGGAAAACCTCCCAGGATAAGGAAGATCCAAAGAAGCTACGTATGAATAGGATATGGATACGAGTAGGAAAGAAAGAAAAAACGAGAAGAGTTAATAGAATGAATAAAATCCATACTTGACCTGTCCAAAAGGGAGAGAGAGAATGAAATAACCTGAGTGGCAATGAGGGCAACTGATTCAGTGTAATTGAGTCGGAGGCCTCGAGCCAAGCGTTTCTGTGCAAGGTGGCCTGCCCCGTGCATCGCAAGCTTCTGCACTTCTCTCGGTAACAGCTTCATTTTCTTTGCGTTTGCCTCCAAACTCAAACTCTGCTGCTTCTATAGCTCTTTTACGATCGTGCACTCATGTTTGACTTTATTTTCTTTCATTACACTATTTTATCTTTATAATAATAAATTTATTATAGTGGAGGCATCATCCAAACTATTAATAGAATAAAACTCAACTTGCACTTGCCACCAAAGGCGCAACGAGGTTTCGGAAGTTCCTCTATGAAATTTTCATTTTGCTCTTTGTAAAGAGACAGATGTCACAAGTCAATATCTTGTAATTTAGCACACATGATGTCACATGAGAAATTGGGAGAAGGACTTCTCCTGGTACGTGCATGTTTTGCAACAAATGGGTGGTGGAAAAAGAATGGCACTACATCATTGAGTGCACAACATATAATGGCATTTGTATCGAGTATGAGGATAGTTTGAAAGTACACAACCAACCATCCTTGTTTGAGGGAGAGAGAGACTTGTCAAAACAATGAACCTTTTGGTCAAGATCCACAACAAGAGATGCAACATTAAAAAGGCAATGGATTTTACGTAAAATTGTTAGGGTAGCTCTTGGGGTGGCTTCGTATATTTCAGTTGTGGCTATGGGTCCCATAGACTGCTTCGTCTCGTGGATGTTATTAAAATCATTCATTCATTCATTAGCCTAACTTTATATCAAAAGTTTTGATTATGTTATGTGAAGCAAGAGGCTATCATGCATGAATGAATGAATGAAAGATTTAAAAAATGTCTACAAGACTAACAAGTCTATGGTACCAAGAGCCTCAACAAAGTGTTATAAGCGATCAAATGGGTTGCCCTATTAAGCTTGCGTAAAGTCCATTCCCTTCCCTTTCTGATGTTTCATCTTCTACTACGAATTTTGATCAGAAGATTCATTGTTTTTACAAATCTCTCTTCCTCAAACAAAGATGTTAGGTTGTCCACTTGCATGTCACCCTCATACTTGACTTGGATGTCAATGATGTAACGTCATTGTGTTTCCACCACCCCCCTGTTACTATAAATGCATGTTTTCTTTCCCCGTTCCTCCATAGGTAATGTTTAATGTTGGTTTCATAACTAAGATGATGTAAATTAGTCCTTAACTAAGGCATTAATATTTTTTCCCTTCCACTTTATTTATGCCACTAAGTAGGCCTTTTCTCCTTGGTCCTAACTTGGATTAAATTCCTTGATATTGATTAACTAAAATGTGGAATAATAGTAATTAATCTAATCTAGAACAACATGTAAATACAGTAAATAAATACAATAAATAAATGCAGTAAATGACTATGAAAAATGATCCAAACAACTAATCTAATGAAAGTATAAACCCTAATATCCAAGAGAAGTATGGAAGTGACTTAGTTGATTCGATGAGCTTGCAGGATTGTATCGCATAAGTGACTGGAAAAACATGAAGCATGAACGACTGTGCAGAGGCCCCGAAAAGGATGGATCTGAGCTATCTAGCTGGACTAGAGCGCCTGGAGAGGAATTGGGGCACCTGTGGGCGCTCTGGTCTACAAAATGAGCGCTTTGGTTTGTGTAAAAGTTTCGAAACTAAGTTTCACAGGTCATGTAAGTGATCAGAAACCTTCATTGTCTGTCACATCAGCTTCGCTACACTGGGCCATGTGTCACTAATAATCCAAGATGAATAGAAGACCTACAAAAGACCAAAAGAATTATCAAAACCCTACAAAAAATAAAAATGCATATGAATAGGTCAGACTGACCTCAGCTGCCACAACAGTGTGCTTACTAATTGAGCGTTGCACTACATTCCAGAACCAAATGTAGTTCTAGTGTGTGTGAATTGCAGATGGTCAAGGAATGCAGCTGTGGGGATGATAATCCAGCAACCTATGCAGAAATACATGAACAATGGTTCCATAAGGAATGTAGCTTGTGGGGAATAGAGTCTTGCTTGCATGAGAAACAGCTAAAAATATCTAGTTGGGTGTTTCAGGCTGTTTGGGCTTTACGTCGGACTGTCGGTGGATCGGAGAACGTGGAATGGAGAACAGTTCCTCATGGACCCTAAACACTAATTTTGCCGACTTGTTCCTTTGTCCTTAGTGGCCAATTGGAGAGTTCGAAGAAGGATGAGCCTGACATTGTCTTGGTCCATGGCGGAGCGGATCACTTTACCATCAAGGCATATCTTTTGTATCAGCATGAGCGGAGGTTCGGAAAAACTCAAGGAACACCAAACCCTCTGTTCTCAAAGCGGCCAAACTAACTGGATATTGTGCCCGGTCCTCTTGTCGGCGTTGCTAGTTAGGGTTTTCGAGGAATGGACAGAACTCGACCACTATTCCTCGATCTCAAACCGGCAACTAAACGATATGATGGCCTTGTCCTCTTGTCAGTGTTTGGGGGTTGCGGGGAACCGCCGAACTTCGAACTGTTCCCTGTGTCCATTGGTTCACCAGATTTATCTGATCGAAAGCTTTGGGCGAGGTGGCGGGTAGCGGGAAACTGAGGGAATGCAAAAAATTTCCCCAAGTGCAAAAACACCAATTCTACCGATTCTTTGTAACAGGCCAGGCAGTGATGCAGGGGAACTAAGGACCTAGGAATTGTTCCATGGGTCCATCAATGACCGATTTTCCGGACCAAGGAATTTATTGCTCATGCATTTTGGCTACGGCTTTTTCCTTCGTTGACACGAAGACCTCTTTGCACATGACTTATGACAACAAAACACCAAAAACGCACTGGCGGATGATTGGATAACAATTCCCTAGGTTATTATATTTTCTTTTAATAAAGTATAGTAACCCATATACACATGGCAGACACATTCGGCTTCAAGCAACTAGGTGACAATGACGCCTAATGTTTATGCAAAGTCAAATAAACGAGTCAAGCCAAAATGTAATAGAACTTTAATGGACACACCTACTACAGTAGATGATAAAACAAGGGCTAGGCATATACAATACATGTTATAACACATGAGATTTCAATGGAACAATACACACAACACGAAAAAGAGTGAAAAATAGCGCAAGTATCAAGCCGGGCCATAGATGGAAAACGCTTGTTGCAAAGAGTCGTCTCACTTCAAAACATCATCTTTATAATAAATATAAAAACAAAGTCTAACACCCCATGTTCAGCATACTTATTCTAAATCGGCTGCATTCATCCAACGGTAGTTTTATCTTGTATGACAAATTATACCCTTGACATGCAGCTTTTCTAATGGCCACGCATAGAACTCTATAAAGTATCTGATATTGAATAATGTATGTTCTTGACATATTTTTTCAAAAACTCTGTATTTATTATCGTGTGATGTAGGATATTCTTGCACTTAAGGTGAATGTGGGTACCTCTGAAGAAAATTTCATCGCTTTTATTCATAACTTAATGAGATTTTCAGATTCTTGCTTTGCTTTTGTTTTGTATTTGTATGTCATTGCATCAAATTTCAAACTCAATCTGTCTGTTCTACGTTGAGCCCTAAAAACATCACATCAACCAAAAAAAAATGATTCTGACTATAACTAGCGAACTAAGAAACATTACTTTTACAGATCTGAAACCACATAAGAACAGTTTGCAAAAAAATCGTATGGCTGCTGAACATCCAGCCATTGCACATTGTTTTTACCACCACCCCGAAGGACGGCCTGAATACCCCTTAAGACCCATTAAGCAAAATTATGCCAATATAATAATTATACGCAAACATAGGAGAAGCAAAAGATAACAGAATGAAACCACTGAGCATCTTTTTCAGAAAAATAAAATATATGGAGGCACCTCTAAGGGTATGCCAAGAAGCCTGGCCCAAATCCTTCATAAGAACTCACCTAAACACCTCCTTAAAATTACAAAGGATAAATAGTGAGGGGTTCAACAGTTCTAATTCGTTGACAACTGATCAATCAACAAAAAAATGATAGGCAATACACATTGACAAACCACGCCCTTGGACATGTAGTAAAGAAGTACTGTATACCATCACATATAATTAATCAGAGACTCTTAAACAGAATGAATGAATTGAACTTTCATTCCTCTCTACCATGTGATCAATCAGGTATGAATTCGAGATTTTAGATTAACTATGACTGTATCTATGATATTTGCTATGTGTAGTGAAGACTATGCTTGAGATGGTTTGGTAACGGGCGTCCTAAGAAAAAACCGTTAAAGCTAGGGGAAGTCACCCATGAGTTTTGACATAAGCATGTATCATCATATGCAAAGTGTGGGTGACTACGAACAATTGGCCGGCGCGCGAAAGTCGAAGCCAAAGAAATCAGCCCAAGAGGACTAGAAGGAAGCAAAGAAGATGAAAATGGAAGGCTTAGTCCTGAGAGTAAGAGGAGAAGTCGGCCCAAAAGAGTTGGAAGGCAATGGGAATGGGAGATGTCCGCAATGAGAGAGCTGCCGAACTGAGCGCCCACAAAGGCAAGACGGAAACCAACGCAAGGCAAACAATGAGCCTGCAGATTCTTGTGCCACGAAACTTGGCCGCGGGATTTAAATAGTCTCGTATCATGACAGACATGGTCCAGAGCAAGGGCAACCCCCAGGATAAGGAAGATCAAAGAAGCTACTTATGAATAGGATATGGATACGAGATGGAAGAAGAAAAACGAGGAGAGTTAATAGAAGGATAAAACCATATTGACGTCCAAAGGGGAGAGAGGAATGAATAACGAGTGGCAATGAGGGCAGCTTCAGTGTTAATGAGTAGGACGGCTCGGCAAGATCGTTTCTGTCAGGTGGCTGCCCCGTGCATCGCAAGATTCGCACTTCTCTCGTAACAGCTTCATTTCTTGCGTTTGCCTCCCCAACTTCAAACTGCTGCTCATAGCCTTACGGGGGGGGGATCGTGCACTCATGTTTTACGTATTTTCTCATTACACATTATATCTGATAGATAATAAATTTTATATAGTGGAGGCCTATCCCAAACTAGTAAAGAGAATTAAAAATCAACGCACTTGCCCCCAAAGGCCGCAACGAGGTTTCGGAAGTTCTCTATTGAATTCATTGCTCTTTGTAAAGAGACCAGATGTCACAAGTCAAATCTTTGAATTTTAGCAAAAAGCTGTCCACTATGAGAAATTGGGAGAAGGATCTTCCTGGTACGTGAATGTTGACAACAAAGGGGTGGGGAAAAAGAATGGCCCTACTTCATTGAGGTGACAACATAGATGGCATTGTATCGAGTATGAGGAAGTTTCGAAAGGTACACAAGCCAACCTCTTGTTGAGGAGAGAGAGACTTGTCAACACATGACCTTTGTCAAGAGCCACAACAAGAGAGGAACATTTATAAAAGGCAAATGGATTTTACGTTAAAATTGTTAGGGTAGCTATATGGGGGTGGCGGTCGTATCTTTAAGTTGTGGCTATGGTCCCATAGACAGTCGTACGTGGGATGTTATTAATCAGTCATCATTCATGAGCAAACTTTATATCAAAGTTTTATAGTTATTGAAGCAAGAGGCTATCTATGCAATGAATGAATGAATGAATGATTTAAAAAAAATCGCTTACAAGGACTAACAAGTTATGGTAAACCAAGAGCTTCAACAAGTGTTATAAGCGAGCAAATTGGTTGCCTATTAAGCTTGCGTAAATCTTCACTTACCTTCTATGATGTTCATCTTCTATACGAAATTGATCTAGGACAGCAGAAGATCATTGTGGATTACAAATCTCCTTCCCAAACAAAGATGTTTAGTGGTTGTCCCTTGCATGTCCCCTAATACTGCTTGAGATCGTCAATGATGTAACGTCATTGGTGTTTTCCAAACCACCCCCCTGTTCACTAAAATGAGGTTTTGTTTCCCGTTCTCCATAGGTAATGTTTTAATGTTGGGTTCATAAACTAAGATGAGTAAAATTAGTCTTAACTAAGGCATTAATATTTGTTCCCTTAACTTTATTTATGCCAATACGTCGCCTTTTCTCTTGAGTCCTAACTGGATTAATTCCTTGATATTGATTAACTAAAATGTGGAATAATAGTAGTTAATCGAATCTAGAACAACATGTAAATACAATAAATAAATGCAGTAAATGACTATAGAAAATGACCCAAGTAACTAATTTAATGAAAGTAGAAACCCTAATATGCGAGAGAAGTATGGAAGTGACTTAGTTGATTCGGTGAGCTTGCAGGATTGTATCGCATAAGTGACTGGAAAAACATGAAGCATGAACGACTGTGCAGAGGCCCTGAAAAGGATGGATCCGAGCTATCTAGCTGGACTAGAGTGCCTAGAGAGGAACTGAGGCAGCTGTGGGTGCTCTGTTCTACAGAATGAGCACTTTGGTTTGTCTAAAATTTTTAGAACTAAGTTTCACATGTCATGTAAGTGATCAGAAACCTTCGTTGTCTGTCACATCAGGTTTGCTACAATATGCCATGTGTCAATAATAATCCAAGATGAATACAAGACCTACAAAAGACCAAAAGAATTATCAAAACCCTACAAAAAATAAAAATGCATATGAATAGGTCAGACTGACCTTAGCTGCTACAACAATGTGCTTACTAACTGAGCATTGCACTACATTCCAGAACCAAATGTAGTTCTAGTGTGTGTGTGAATCATGTGCCCTAGGTGCTCTTGTGTTAGTCGCACTTTGTGAAGTAACAAGTAATAACTAGATGTAAAAATGTAGTAGAATGGTGGATGGAATAGAATAGAATCCCCTCTTATGCTTGTGTGATGTAGATTAACTAGCCTTGTCCTTTGTGATGGAGCTGAATGAATGCAAATGATCTCCAAGTGCTTTTGATAGATGCAACCTTAGGTGGATGATAGTAGTGACTAGTGATTGGTCCCTCATTATGGTTTCATAACTTTATATTTATATGGTTCTCTTGATCTAATTTCGTAATTAACCTCGAGATGGTAGACCACCAAAAAAATAAGAAGTTGAAATGGCTAGAAAGTGCCCAAAAAGTGGCGGGAAAGCTTAAAAAGGATAGGGGCACCCCTAGTGGGACCAAGGTGCCCATGGGTGCCCCATTCAAAGCTAAAATAATGGGAAATGACAAAAGTTGACTAGGCATGCGGGTGTAAGAGGTCAGGAATGACGAAAGAAAACAAAGTAAGATGGCCAAAACATGGAGGTTAATTATCACTTTCTTCACTTAAAAACATTCTAAATAGTAGTATGAGACCGGGACTAAATAATGCCTAAAGTGCATGATTTTGTGTTTACAGATATAATATTATCTATGCATGTCCTAAATTTCTCTCTCACGTACTTTTTTATTTCTTTGTTAGCGTATTGCCTTCTAGTTTTGCGAAGGGTGTCATGCAAAAATCAATTTAAGTTTTCGTTATACTTAGTGCATCGAGAGGCTCTAACTCCAATGTGTTTATTTCTTGGCTTTTAAAATCTGGTTTTTATCAAAAGGTTTCAACTTAGTGCTTTGAGAGGCTCCTACATGACCCTATTTATTTTTAGTTTGAGAGGACATTTGCTTTGTTTTTCTTTTAACCCTATCAGGTGCAAGAAGTAGCTCCACATGTCATCTTCTCACTTAGGTATTATGTCATTGTTATGTTTATAAGAAAAAATATTATAATGACTATGTGATGCAACAATATATAATTTAATCACGTGATGAGGGTGTTTTTAGTGAGTTTGTATGTTCATGTTTATAATGTATGGGATTATTTCATACGTTGATATGCCATTTCATGGAGGGTTCATCTTATTGTAGTTTGAATGTTATTTTCTCCTATAATCTTTGTGTAACGAAATGTGGCCATATACCCTCATCCTACTACATGGAGTGTTTTCCTTCTTTCATTTCAAATGTACCTTTTTTTATTAAGCTCCATGTGCATGAGATGTTTCTTGATGCCCTCATTTCATGCATGATCTAATATCCACTGCTCCTTATGTTTCCAGTAATATGACCAATGGAAATGCGCTTGATCCTAAGTCTTATATCAAATATGTATCGCTGACTTATGTCTAATATAATATTTTAACATGTCATATCCCAGTTATTTATGCTTTCATATGCTTAATAGGTCAACCTAGGTGGATTAGATAGCATAAATAAGATGTATATATGAGATAGTAACTAGTAAATCATCGTCATATTTAGCACTCGATTATTATTGTATGGTTTGGAGGTTGCCCCCTCAAAGTGGCAAGTCATTGTACTTACATATTGTGATCTTTTATATCTATTTTGGTGTTCTTTGGTGTTCTATTTCTTTTGATGTTTAGATATATGTAAGAAATTTCAATACAAGTGGTATCAGAGTTTCAATTTGGGCCAAAATTAATTCAAAAATCATAATTTTGAAGATTCAAAAATATCTCACAAATGGCTGCAATTTTTTCAGACATTTTTTTACAAAAGTTACAAAATCATTAAATGTAGCTAATCAAGGGGCCAACAACACAATTATTTTTAGTGGATGAAAAATAGTCTTTGAATTTTTAGGAAAGGGTGAAATTATTCAGCTATTGTGGAGGATATGCTATTAGTGAAGCCACCAAGGAGAGCCACTTTATCCAAAAGATATCACGATTTCTAGCCACCATCCACCATCTCAATTGGGAATATTGGGCCAAAGGTTTGAACAATCAAAAAAGACAACATGCACCAAGAAAAGATACCCTCTAGTCCCAAAGACAATTTTCCACTTTCAAATAATAGTACAACTTTTGAGAATGTCACTGTACAAAATGTTTTAGCTTAGATAAAGTTACTTGCAATGAATAAAGAAGTCCTAAAAAATTAGGAACCTAAGAAAAACTTTATATGTGCACTGAGAGGGTGAAGGAAAGAGTAATTATTGAGTATCTAATCAAGTGGGAGAATTAAGATATTGCAACAACATAGGAGGATGAAGATTTCATGTAATAACATTGATAGATTATCAATGTCGAGGATTACACTTGTTTGAAGAAGCGCCTATAAACAATCAATAATAGGGACAATGTTTCTTTGAAAGGGATGGACATGATACACCCTAGCATATTAGATATGTATAGCCGACATGTGACTAACAGAATATTTTAACATGTCATATCACATTTATTTATGCTTTTGTATGCTTAATAGGTCACTTTAGGTGGATTATATAACATAAGTAGGGTATATATATGATGTAATAACTAGTAGATCAGTGTTATATTAAGAACTTAAGTTTTATTGTGAGGTTTGGAGGTTGCCCCTTTGAAGTGACTAAGTCATCCTACTTGAATATTGTGGTTTTTATCTCTATTTTTATGTTCTTTGGTGCTCTATTGCTTATAATATTTAGATCTATCTAAGCAATTTCATTACATTGTACATGAAATTCTTAAGTTTCTACAATTATCTCTATTAGAGAAGCACCATGGATTTGCTGGTTCAAAAAATGCACAAGTGAATGATACAAGATATGAATTGTTTTAAGACAAAACAATACAAGCATACAAGACTACAAATTATGAAAATACAAGAGAGATAATTGCAATAACACATAAATAAATCCAACTCAATGCTTTATTAAATAGAATAATGCAAGAGTTGTATATATACAAGGTGAATGTGTAACCTTCTCCTAGAATCATGGCAATCTCCACCTAGAATAGTGGTAACCAACACCTATAATAGTGTAGTCAAGTGTACACATAAGCAAACATATCCCATAAGTGTAGGGAAACTCCAAGCGAGGCAGAATATCCCGAGTAGGATAATACAAATAAAGTGAGGAAAATAAATCCTACACTAACACTCCCCATAAGCACAACTTAGGTGGGTAGTGAAAAAGGAAAGTGGGTCCCAACAATAAGGGTTGATTAGGTACCCACGTACAATTCATATCTCCCAAAGATAGAGTAAAAGGAGAAAACCTAATCGTAAACCCCCCCAAAAGAGAGACAAAAAAGAGAAGGTAGGACTAGAAAGACCCACTTGAAGCTACAACTGTTGGTAGCTATATGATATCCTATAAAGAAATCTCCTGAAGTGATGTAGCTCAGAAGTAGATGCAGTGAAGAGTGGATCACCATGGAAAAGTGAAGGTATCCTCAATGTGTCTGATGGATCTCCAACCAAGATGTAGTTCTTATCCAAGGAACTGTGCTCCTCATATATGGTAGAAGTGCCAACTGCTCCATGAAGGAATGATGTAACTAATGCAGAAGTGAAGAAATAATGTAGAGGGTCATGTAACTAAGTAGAAGACTACCTGATGTATGATGAGTCTTGAATCAAGATGCATGCTCCCTATAAAGTCTAAGGTGGACCAGAAGTAGGTAGATCAAGAAATAACTCCTCTAAAATTGGAAGGTGACAAGGAGATAGTGGGGGTGGGTCACCATCACTATTGTAGTCATATGTGCCAAAAGATAAGTTATCATAAAAAATGTGCTCAATCTCAGAAGTGTTATAAAGTATAAGTGAATCTAAAGGAGGGAAAAAGTGGGATAAGGAATATAGTCGAGTCTGATGATCAATTATACCCACTGTAATTATAGTATCACTATGTAGCTCTTTGACATATATTGAATTTGGAGTGAACTCAGATCATATGCCCTGACTAAGGTGAGTAATCTGGTAGACTGATAAGATATTAGTTGATAGTGAGGGAATACTATGAACATTATTGAATGTTCCTCCATTCACTTAAACATACCCTCTCCTAAAAACCTATACAAAATTGTTGTCACCTAATCATATAGTAGACATGTCACATGGCTCTAATGAAGTGAACTCCATGTGTGAAGAATCCATATGATGTGAAGCACCATAATCAATGGAGGTGATGGTACAACTACAACAAGTGCTCTCCATTTTTTCTCCTTTTCTGATTCTTTCTCTTTCCCTTTTCCATTTGTATTTGTGTTGGAGTATTCATTGGTTGATAAAGATTATTTGGAAGACTCAGGTCACCTATCTTGTTCTTCTCAAGAAGACTTATGAGGTGGTCAATCTGTTTGTTCAAACATTTGATTTCATCATGTTTTCTTTTGCAATATCCACATTTGATCCTTTTTTGTTCGGACTTAACACTAGAAGAGGAAGTTTCAAAGTTTGATGTAGAGGTGGAAAAATGTTGATCCTTCTTGCTTTCTTGATCCATTTTATTCTGTTTATACTATTTGTCTAATGAGGCTTTCTATTTTCCATTCTTGACAATGAGAGATTGAGGTTTGGAGGACATGAAGGTTACCATTTGGATTAATTTGTCTTGTTCCTCAGTCAAATCAGAAATAAAGTCATCTAAGGATGGCATAGACCATATGGCTCCAAGAGTAGAGACAAAGATAGAGTATTCAGGAGCTAATTTGGAAAGCATGGAAAAAATTAGTTGTTCATCCTCCTTTTTTATTCCACATTCTTTTAACTGCAATCGTAAGGACTTGAGCTTGGTAAAGAAATATTCCAAAGTATCAAAGTTACTAGGACTTAAGCCGATAAGTTATATTTTTGGCTCATAACCCCTCATAGTGTCAAATTTTCCAAACAAGGTTTCCAAGGTTTTCCACACTTGGTTGGGAGAAGTGGTTGACTTTATGTGAAAGAGGAGTTCAGGAGATACTAAAAGACACAAAATACCAAAATCTTCATCACATTTATTAAACCACTTAACTTTATATGTGGCTTTACTAAGCTCATGTTCTAACCCCATTGTGATATTGTACAACCCTTTTTTTATTTGATAAGGTAAAAATAGGGATCGGATCCCCAGAGCCATTACAAGATGAGGAACGAAAAATAACGAGCAAGAAAGAAACGAAAAAGTCCAAGAAAGGAGTTAAACATGCTTAACTCTTACAATTAAGAACTGAACTTTGTACCAAAGTGGGAAAACCAAAGAATGGAGAAACAGTCTTCAAAACTAAAAAACAACATAACTTTGCCAAAATTCTGCCAACAGTCTAGAACCACTAGTTAATTTTTGGAGATCCCCCACTGCTACCATCATGACTATCTTTGATCTTGTCATCCTCAGAACCTTTGTCATTAATATCTTCCTCTAGCACGTCCTCGGAGCTACTGATGTGCAAGTTAAAGTTCCTTCTTTTTGTGCCCTCCTCCATCCCTTCCAACCTGTTGCTAAGCTTTTTGACTTGGTCCTCCAACTCCAAAAACTTCTTCTTGGACTTCACCTGAGTAGAGACAATTTTCTTAGAAGCATTAATGACATCCATCATTGTTTCCCTTTGACCAACATTGGTTTCTTCCATCGTCTGAAGCATCCCTTCTAAGTACTGGACCTTTCTGCTCAAATCCTCAAAACCCTTTAAATTACCATCCCAATCTCTTTTTCTCGAGGTGTTCGCTTCCCCATGACCATCCTCACCCATTTCTTTACCAGAATCCTCCCCCACAATTTTGCATTCCCCAACCTTCATCTTAGTAAGGCATTTTGCGAGAGTGAGGTCATCCTCATCCACCTTCCCTTTCAGGAAGAGGATAGAACATGTTTCCCATTTTCAAATAACAGAAGAATGAGCCCTTCATGCAGAGGCATCTCCACTTTCTCCTGCTAGAAAGCCATCAAAGAGTTAGTCAGAGACATAAATAGAAAGAAAGGGATGCTCACCATGACCTTGTGGTAGAACATATTTAGAAGGGTCATATGGTGAGTATAGAATTTTTATTATTTGCCTTCCAGAGTGATGTAATTCATGATTTAAAGGCACACATATCTCCAAATACCCGGAATACATGACCTGGAAATACCATTCGTAAAGAAAGAGCATCTTTCCTTTCCAACGAAGAACAACTCAATTTCGTGTTCTCTACGGGTTCTGTCCTTAAAATTTTTAAGACTATCCATTTTCATGTCCATCACCAGGGCGATGGTGGACTTAGAAACCACAATTTCCATCCCTATGACTTCAAACTTATCCTCTTTCCAAGCTTTACTAAAATCCTTAGATAGGGAGGGGTCGTGACCATGTAATTTGGCAATGTAATTACTGAAACCCCCAATCCTAAGCTTGTTCCATAGAGGATGATTAAAAGCTTTAATGATTTGGCTTGTAGGTTCAACTCTAATTCTATCACCCCCCATTGTCACAAGACTGAACTTCTTCTGTTTGCTACTGCTTTTCAAAAAAAGACCCTCTTTCACACCAATAGAAATCATGGAGAACAAGATGTTAAGTAAGTTGTCACCGCCACAGGGCTCACTCGTGCCAACATTATAAAACTTAGTGCCCTCTATCTCTACTAATGGTCTCATTAATGTATGTGGGTAATTTATCAACTTTACACCAGTTCTTATAATCATTACAAGTGATTCCATAATCAGCCATCTTATCCGCACATTTGTTCCCTTGACGTAAGGTATGATTATAAGAAACGCTATCAAAAAAATTTGAAGTTTCTTTCACATCGTTGAGGATATTTCTTATGGCCCAATTAATGGAACCTTGATTATTGAGTGCATTAATTCAGAGGAGAGAGTCACCTTTGATCTGAATGCCGTTGAAGCCTTTTTCTTTAGCCAGTAAAACCCCCTAAAGACGAGCTCTAGCTTCCGCCATGTTGTTGGTTTTTTGACCTAACGAACCTGCATAGGAAAACAACCAATCTCCTTCACTGTTTCTTATAATTCCCCCTCCCCCAGCAGGACCTAGATTCCCTTTTTTAAGCTCCATCAAAATTTAACTTAACAACATTTCCCCTAGGCCTAATCCAACTAGAATTCTTTTTAGGTATGTCTAATTCCACTGGTCCAAGGGCGAACTTATCAAGAACTATCTGCTCACTTTTAGGGTAGGGTTTCTTGACTTTGACTTTAAAGAGTTTAATGTTTTCCTTTATGGCATTCAAAGTTTTTCTTCTAACTTTTGAGAGAAGAGATTTATGATCATGGAAGATACCATCATTCCTGGCCTTCCATAGATCCCCAAAAAAATGAGGGAGGGTAATATTCCAGGCCCATATCAAGATGAGAAAATAGAAAGGACTCTCCCATTGAAAACAACAGTCTTCAATTGACAAGGGCATGATCCATTGGATATTGAATAGATCCATAATGGAAGCAAAGACTTCATGGGAGAAGGAGCAATGGAGGAGGAGATGGTTGACATTTTCCTCCTCTTTCTTACAAAGAGAACATCTATTGGGAATCTTCATTCCCCTTTTCTTGAGATTGTCCACAGTCAGGATTTTATTCTGGGCAGCCAGCCAGAAGAAGATATTAATCTTAGGGGTGAGATCCTTCAGCCAGAGTTTACCCCAATAGTCCTTGTGGAAGTTAGTCTTGAAATTTGACATGTAGGTTGAATTAATCGAGAAATTTCTAGATTCTTCTTCTTTCCATTTGATGGATTCCTCTTTGGTTTGGAACATGGGGATGTGGAAATCCCTTAGTTTATTGTTGCGAACCCAGAAAGGTTGGATGTCACCATCAAAATCCGGAGGGGACTCAATGGTGTCCCATTTGACAGAATCTTCCTGGATCCAAAAGTCCCGAATCCAAAATTTTCCAGATTCTTTGTATTACTGAGAAGCTTCTTTCTAGATATCCAAGTTAGCTAAGGGGGAATCCTGAATCCAATTATCGTACCAAAAATTGATTCTAGAGACCTTGCCAATTTCCCATATAGTACCTTTGGTTAAGATTTCTTTAGAGGCCACAAAGGAATTCCAGAAAGGAGACCCTCTAGGGAGGTTATTTTGATTAAAAAAGGATTCCATTCTGCCTATATTCCGCAAGTATTTCATCTTTATAATTTTCACCCAAAGACCTTCCTCTCTAGCAATCCTCTAGCCAGCCTTGGTAATTAAGGCATCATTCATAAGAGAAATATTTTTTAGCCCCAATCCTCCACAAAGCTTAGGTTTAGTAACTTTATCCCAGGCCACAAGAGGGAATTTGAACTTCTCACCAGCTCCCATCTAGAGGAACCTCTTCTGGATTTTCTCTAAGGCTTCCTTAATTTTAGCAAGGAGCATGAAAAAATACATCACATAAATGGGAATGCCTTGAAGGGAGCTTTGGAGCAGTTGAATCTTACCAACTTGAGAGAGCAAGAGACCCTTCCAAGACAAGAGTTTACTATTAACTCTTTTCAGCAGAGCATTCCAAACCATGAGGTTAGGCTTCTTATAGATCGGGGGCATACCTAGATAAGAATATGGAAAATGTTTAATTCTGCATCCTAAGAGGTGAGCTAATCTGGCTTGAACCTGATCATCCACATTAATGAAAAAAACAACACTTTTATGGAGGTTAACCATCTAACCAGAAACCTGTTCATAATCATTAATAACCACCTTAAAATTTGAGGCCTCATGGACAGAGGCCTTACCCATCATAAATTTATCATCCAAAAAATGATTGAGACAGATAGAGGAAGACCATTAGAGATTTTAACACCCTAGATACAATTGGAAACCAACGCAAGTTGACAGATTCTACTCAGGGATTCAACCATTTTGACATAAAGGAAAGGTGAGAGAGGATCACCTTGTCTCAGTCCTCTACCAACTTGGAAGAAACCTTCTGGTTTTCCATTGACTAGAACTAAGAAACTGGCAGTGGAAATGCATGTCATAATCATATTAATAGAAAGTTATCAAAACCCACCTTTAGCAGGATGACCTGAAGGAAATACCATGTTATCATATCAAAGGCTTTATGCATATCCAACTTAAGAAACATAGTTGATATTCTAGAGATTTCAATGGAGTGGATGACTTCTTGAATCACAATAATGCTATTAGTAATTTTCCTTCAAGGAACAAAAGCCCCCTGATTCCCAGAGATAAAGTTAGGAAGAACCATCCGAATCCTCCTAGCTATGATTTTAGTCAAAATTTTATAGCTGGTGTTGCACAGGCTTATAGGACTGAAATCCTTAACCTCCTTGGCCTCAACAATTTTTGGCACCAGGACAAGAAAAATGTTATTCATTTGCCTCAAGAGATGACCATTATTGAAAAACTCTTGTACCATTTCAATGACCTCATATTTTATCACCTCCCAGAATTTTTGAAAGAAAAATGCAGGGAAGCCATCTGACCCTGGAGATTTATCAGGTTCCATATAAAAGATCGCAAAACAGATTTCCTCCTCTAAGGGGCTCCTTAAAATATCTCTATTTTCAAGAGGGGTGATAACATTATGGAAAAGATCCAAGACTTTATTCTGAACCAACTCCTCTGAACTCTACCCTTGTTTGAGGAGCTCCTTGAAGTAATTTATTATAGAGGCATTGATGTCCTTGCTATCCATAAAGGAATCCCCATTTTCACCTCTTATTTCATTAATATTTAGGATATTAGCTCTAGAAGTAGCTGATAAATGAAAGAATTTAGTATTCTTGTCCCCCTCCTTCAGCCATTTAACCCTAGATTTTTGTCTCCAATACACCTCTTCTATAGCCAGAATTCCATGGTAATCAGCCAGGAGTTTTTTTCTTGATCATTGAGATTTGGGTTAAGACCAACATTCTCCATAAGTTCCTCAATATTTCTTAGATCTTCAACAATTCTGCTTTTTTCCTAGAAAATATTTCCAAAAGTCTCCTTGTTCCATCTTTTAAGACTACTTTTGATGTGCTTCAGTTTAAAACACAATCTAAAACTAGTAACCCCATGAACCTAGATATCCCACCATTCTTGAATCTTGTAGTGAATATCCAGGTGATCTAACCACATCTTTTCAAATCTGAAAGGCCTAGCTTTTTTTAGTTGATTCATTCCCAAATCGAGAAGAATGAGATTATGATCCAAGCCAATTCTGGGAAGAGTTTTTAGAGAATAAAGTTGATTGATCATACAAAGATGACTCACCAAAAATATGTCCAATCTTATATGAATGAGCTCAGTTCCCATCCTTTTGTTTACCCAAGTAAACTTAGATCCCTCCAAATCTAAATAAAATGGACTATCTCTGGCTAGGAAGTCAACTAAATCTTCCATACTTTCAGAATAAGAAATCAAACCCCCTCTCTTTTCACCAGGGGAAAGGGGGGTATTGAAGTCTCCTCCAACTATCTAGTCTTTATCATTAAAAATTTGTCTAAATCTAGAGATATCCTTCTAAAAATTCTATCTTTCACTGAGTTTATTGGGAGCATAAATGTTAGAAACATACTGGGATTTTTTCGAGATGATATCCATGAAACTCATAACCACAGGGCTAGGGGAGGAAAGGATCATAACTCCATGTACTAAAATAGGATCCCACATAGTAACAACACCTCCTGAGGCTCCAGAGGAGCTACATCCTTCCCAGTGACTATCTTTCCAAAAATTGTCTCCCCACCTCTTTAAATTTGTCCATGTTCATTTTGGTTTTTTGGAGCATAAAAATATCTAGTTTAGCTTTAACTCTAAGATCCTTAGCAATTCTATGTTTACTGGGATTATTCAAACCCCTAATATTCCAAGAGAGGAGGATCATTTAACATTTATTATTTCGAAGAAGTAACTTCCCCAGAGTACCCTGAATGTCAGCTTCTACTTCCCTCATGGAGTTAGTCTCCCTTAATTCCTTATTAATTTTCTTGCCCTTAAAGTTGAGTCCTTACCAACATCAGCTCTGGAGGTACTTCGCATGACTGGTTTTGATTTACTAACTGGGGTCTTAGGAGAGACCGCTAGATTGTAGGTATCAAAAACATAGTCCACTAGAATTCTGAAACCATTAGACAAGGGTAATAGTTCTTCTTGTCTCTAACCAAAGGATCTCTGACCAATGAAAGAGACTTCATCTAACGAAGGGCCACAAGCCACTTGCAGAGCATAAGTGTTACCTTTTGAAACTTGGCTAGCCTCTTCCCTTGTTTCAGGAATCCCCTCCTCAAAGTTTGGATTTTCATTTTCATTCTCATTCTCATCTTCAGCTTCAAAGTTATTGACTTCAAGGAAACCAGAGACCACCAGTTCCTTGCAGGGGGTGTTATGATGGATCGAGGGATCCACTTCATTGACCACCTCCTGGATGATAAGAGGATCCTTTGTTTCTATAACTTTTCTCTTTTTCCCAATCAGCCTCCATTCCATTTCCTCCTTATTATTTGTCTTTTGTGGACCAACAAAGGGATCAATTTTTTTCTTATGAAGAGAACAATTTCTTTGATCATGACCCACATGCTTACATTTTCTATAGGAAAAGGGAGACAAATCATAATAAAATCTCTACATCCAAACCCATTCGGAAGTCAAGAGTTTGATATTACTCTCTAAGGGAGCATTTAGACCCATATTGACACAGAATCTGGCATGGCTTAGTCTAGATTTAGCCTTAGTAACCAGATCTAAGGTTATCGGCTTTCCCAGGCTTTTAACAATGCCAATAAGGACTTCCGGCTCCCAAAACTCCAGGCGTAAGCCTAGAAGGTTGACCCAGATAAGGAACTCAGAAACAAATGTCACATACGGGTTAAAAATTGGTTCCCATTTATGAACAACCACATGAGATTTTCCAATAAACCAAGGACCTCTAGTAAGAATCTTCATCACATGATCTTTACTAGGTAAATAAACTAGGAAGAAACCATTTGCGTAAGCTGAAACTTCAACATTTCCATTAGATGCCCAACCTCTCTTGACCCATCCCCTAAAGAAGTCAATATTCGATCTAGATCCAAGGCATTTTGCAAAGAGAGCGCTTTCTATGGAGGCTTTTGTTTTTGCCAAAAGAGTCTCAGGGATTTTTAGGGATAAGTTACCTTTCTCCTTTGATGGCTCCAACCCCTCTAAAATTGTCTTGTCCAAGATTTTGCCAACCAAACGTTCAGCCCATGTGCTCGTAGCCCCATCCTTTTCCTTGTTATCCTTGGGGCAGAAATCACGTGATTGTTTACCTGGTGTAGGGTCACTTCAGTCTGCTGCTCCGTCTGACCCACTAGATATTCCCGCTCAATTCCTTCGTTTGAAATTTCTAGCAAATCCCGCTCCCACTCCCCCTCCATCTTTTCAGAATATTGTTATGAATAACACTGTACAACCCTTTACTCCTAAGTGCAATGTTCATTTTTTGATTTCCATTCATGGTAGTTAAAAGGTGTAAGTGGGTTAATTGTACTTAGATCCATTAAATTTGAGGTAGTTGTAGAAAATAAATAAATGCGCAGAAAGAAAGAAGGTCTAAACAAAAGAGGAAACACATTGTACACCCCCCAAAAACTATATCAACAACCCCTCGTAGTTTTAGCACTTTATAAATTAGTGCATTTTACAAAATAAACAGGTCCAATGCTTTGAGAAATGAAATATATTTAACTTTTGCAAAAAATGGCACTCGATATCGAGCTACTAATCAAAAGTTTTACAATAATTATTTCCTATGAATATGCCCTATTTTAAATGAAATTACACTAAACTTGAAATGCACTTTTTTCACTAAAATACAATTTTAGTAAAAGGAGGAGGTGGGTGTTATTAAACACCAGGGGGTTGCACGGGGGCTGGTGTTAGCCACCCTGCTACAACCGAAGGCTATTCCGTCGATGTTGGATGAAGGAGATCTGTACTACAAAGCTTAAATTTCCACAGATATGCATGTAGCAAACAAATCTACTGCGAGACTTAAAAAAAGTAACCTAGACTAGATCTTCAATTTATGTATGGGTTGTTGGAAACTCTGATGCAAGTTTGAAACATCTCTTGAACAAAAAAATGTCCTTTGCAAGTCTGAAAATGGATGAAAACCATTACCACATGTGAAAATTCCCTTCAAAGGTCTACAACTCAAGGAGATTTGGATAAATCTTCCAGGGATCTTGAAAAAATGATTTAAGGCCTGTTAAAAAGCAATCTCTAGAACTGTATATGCACTATGCGGGTCTGTAAACCTCAGAAGCCTGCAAATAGGCTATATACCCACAAACTAGGAAAAAACAACACCAAATAACACCCAAATACTTGCAAATAATGACCTCAAATGAAAATAAACGTACAAAATAATAACCAACCAAGCTCAGTATCAACTCAGCTTTGATACCATATCGAATAAGAGCCATGGATCTGTTGGTTCGAAGAATTCACAGGTGAATGATGCAAGACATGAATTGTTCCAAGACAAAATAATGCAAGCATACAAGACTTCAAATTATGAAAATACAAGAGATATAATTGCAGTAACATAGAAATAACTCCAACTCAATGCTCCATCAAATAGAATAATGCAATAGATGTACATATAGGAGGTGAATGTGTAACCTCCTCCTATAATCATGGAAATATCCACCTAGATTAATGGTAACCAACACCTAGAATAATTTAATCAAGTGGTAACCAACACCTAGAATAGTGTAGTCAAGTGTACACTTAAGCAAGCATATCCCATAAGTGTAGGGAAAATCCAAGTGAGGTGGAATATCCCGAGTAGGATAATTTAAATAAAGCGAGGAAAATAAATCCTACACTAACAATCTCTATCATGAATATGATTGTAAGAATGGGGATGCCATTGAGACATCGATTGAAAGAAACATGATATGATTAGGTAATCTATGATGCTACGTAGTTGTTGTCACAATGCTCAATGAATACAAATTTAAAAAATATCAAAGAGAAAGTGAAATTTCATATCACAAAAGGTCTTGAATATATTATAAAATCGAGTTCTCTCTATATGGGCTTTGCAATGAAACTAGTTAGTCATGATAGGGAAAGAAACATTTTTCCTATTCATTTTATTTGACATGGAACGAGATCTTAAAATTGTTTTGGCTTACGTAAATTGTAATGAAATTACTTAGATAGATATGAATATCATCAACAATAGAATACCAAAGAACATAAATATATAGAGAAAAGACCACAATACACAAGTACAATGACTTAGCCAATTTGAGGGGGAAACCTCCAAACGTTACAATAAGACTCGAGTGATTAATATGATGATCATTTACTAGTTACTTGCTCACACACACACACACAAACACACCTTAATATATTATACAAAACATCAAGGTCAACATCATATGAAAGCATAAATAAATATGATATGACATGATAAGAGATTTGTTAGCCACAAGTCATCCATCCACATCCTAATATATGATAGACGATCAAGGATGTATCATACCCCTCCCCTTCAAAACAAAATTGTCCCCAATGTTGGTAATATTTTTATGTTGCTTTCAGAATGCTTCATGTTCCCATGTTGCATCTTCAATGTCCACATTCTCCCACTTGATCAGATACTTGGTGATGACCCTTGTCCTCAACTTATTAGTACATTTTTTTAGGATTCCTTCGAGCTCCAAAATTATGCATTCATTATCATCAAGCTCAGGTAACACTGACTAAGAAGACATTTTCCACCCAATGACCTTCTTCAAGCAAGAAACATAGAAAACTAGATAGATTTTAGTTGACCAAGAAATCTCTAGTTTATATGCCACTACCAATTTTTTTGCAACATTAATAAGGGTTGTAGTATTTAGGTGAAAACTTGTTATCTTTCTTATGTGGTTTCAAATATAGTTGTTTATATGGCTGTAATCACACAAAAAGAAAGTCTTCAACTTCAAATCTTCACTTGCTAAAGTGTCAATAAACTTATTGCTTCATGTAGTTTTGTGCCATTTCCAAATTCTCTTTAAGGTTAGAGAGTACCTCTTGTTGGTGTTGAATGTTCTCTAAAATTGATCTCACTTTAGGTCATACCCTCAAGTTGAAGGAGAGAAATGGTGGATGGTAACCATATAATGCCAATATCAAAGACATTTTCGATGAGGTATGAAATGATGTGTTATATTACCATCCTATAAGTGGTAGCCATTGAACCTATCTCTCTCACTTATCTAAACCAAAGCATAAAAGATACCTCTAAAAAAAATTTGTTTGCTCTCTCAACATGTCCATCAAAATATGGTTGATATGACAAACTAAGAGCCAGTTGAGAACTCAAACATGAGAATAAATGAATCCAAAAATTGATAATAAATATAGCATCCTATCACTTACTATAATTTTGGATGTATCATGCAACTTCTGAGCTATATTCATACAAGATATGTCGACTTTACTCACTATAAAGAGATGTGACTGTAGACACAAAATCACACACTTGGGTACATTTCTGAGTCCAAAAACATGCTAGCATTTACATGATTCCTAAACAAGAAAACTAGTGGTTGACAACTATTTTTAGCCTCTTTTCTTCTACCTCTTTACTCTCTCTTTTGTCTTACACACCCTACAACTCAGTCATGAACTTTAACTAATCTTATATTTTATGAATTCAAACACCAGTACGCCCTGCCAAGACAGTAGTGCGCTTAAGTGATCTTATCCCCTCCTGGGTGCCTCTTGATCATTGTCTTATCTTATCCTGGCTCCTTTTGGGTCTATTTTATCTTTTGGGAATCCTTTTCACTTATGGGGTATGGCCTTTCAGTTGTAAATTACAAAATTCAAACAAGGGAATCATATAAATACATAGTTATGTGTTCAAAATGAGGGACCAAGACTCTAAGCATTACTACTATCACCTAAGCTTGTGTTCAAAATGAGGGACCAAACTCTTAGCATTACTACTATCACCTAAGCTTCAAATCATCCATTTATCATCCATTCAAGGGATAAAGGACTTCATACTTCTACATACAAAACATATGAAGGGGATGTTTATTCTATTATATCCACACATGCTATACATATTCTTGAAAATCTAGATCTATCCCGCTATCAATGTGCAAATTACACAAGGGCTTCCTAGGGAACCATTTCTACACACATACACAAGAACTACATGGAGTTTGAGATGTAGTGTTGCACTGCAATGGCAGTAAGTTCACTTTGTCGGGTGACCACTGGGGTCATTCTAACTACCACATTTTGTATATTTTTTTATTATATTTGATGTGGTTTGTGGGACATGTGGAGGTGAATCATTTTCTTTTATATGTTACTAGATACCTTCAATGATCATAGAAGTGACTTATCAAGTGATCAGACAAGGAATATTTATGACAATTGTGTGGCACAATAAAATTAGGTTTTGACCATTTTCGTCGTCACATCCACTCAGCAGCAGTCTTTGGTGTCCAAACACCCTTGTCTTAGTGTGGGTTCACTTGTCTAGCCTTGTACGTGAGCTCCAAAATTTAGATAGATTAATTATGATGTTGTTTACCTCATATTCAATAGTTTTCCCCCAGTTTAGATCAGCTTCCTATTCACTTGAGTAAAAATTATCTAAGTCATTATTTTCTATATCTTCTTGCTTAGGGTTTTACATTGCTATATACTTTCTTATTTGTGTTATGTTAAACTATATTTTAGCATTTGTATCGTCATTTTTTACAATCAATTACCCTGTAATATTATATTTAATTCAAATTTTATTAAATCATTTGGTGAATACATCGCTCTTATAGTATTATAAATCAATGGTTGAATCTTCTAACCATTTTTGTATTATTTTTATCATTGCTCCTCTTGAAAACTCATGCACCCTTCTGATTGATGAATACCTTCATGATCTCAATGATGATACCATTTTTGATCAAGCACATCTTCAAGATCTAGATCTTCTCTTATTTATCTACTTGCGTGGAGGCCACTAACCCTTAACATGAGCTCTACATGTTCCTCAATTCTACTATTACTTTTATTCAGCTATTACATACCCAAGATGTTTCCTCTCACCCTCTTCTGGGTTCACTCCTTGGATGTCATGGCCTTCACACAGCCCCTTAACATTTCTATGCCTACTCCTACCAACAATTTTACCCCACCTATTTATTTCCACGCACAAAAAAGTCTTGTCATCCTAAACTTAAGAAATGGCTTCTATATATGAGGATCTACAAGTTTAAATCTATCAACTTCCGCAAGCTACTTCACACTCCTCTTCATATCTTGACTCTTCCTTGCTCCTTCATACCCCTTTTGAACCCATTATTTCTAGTTATCAAATTCCTCCCAACTAATTCACCCCTAAGTTTCCCACCTTCAATGGCTATGGTGACCCTCAAGAGCATCTTAGATATTATAATGTTTCATGTTTTGATTATGCGGATGATCATACATTTACTAGCTAAGATATTTCCTAGAAGTCTCCAAGATTATGCACTATGCATTGGTTTTATCATCTACCTGTTCATTTGCAGTAACATCATTTACATACTTATCTGATGTTTTCCTTGCACATTTTTCTAATCAATATCAGTTCCAAAATATCCTATGCTCAACTTTCACGAATCAAACAAGGATCTAATGAGTGTCATATAGTGGACTATGTATTATGCGTTATAAGAACAACCTTAGTATAAGATGACCAATGTTCTCATTGATTCTGAATTACAATATCTTTTTGTTCAAAATATCTTACCTCCTCTATCAAGAGAGTGTCATCTTTGATACCTCTCCCTCATTTGATCAACTATGTCATACACTTAAGTTACGTGCAAAGGAAATCTATTATCTATGGGAAAAATAAAATATCATGATAATGCTTCATCTTCATCTTCTAATTAGTTTGAAGCTAAATATCCACTTTCAAAGCCATCACCTAAGTCCATTGAAGTCAAAGGACCACTGTTAACGTTGTTTCTTACTCCTAACAAGCTTCAATTGATAACCTCCAAAGCATAAATTCTACCAAGCTATTTCCTTATGCTACCTCAGATTTTTATTGCCATAACTTATTGAAAGCAATCTTATCACTCTACCACCACCACTCAATCTTGATCCTTTTTTCCCCCGTGGCCACAACTATGATGAAAATGCAAGATGTGACTATCACCAATGCATTAGGTACTCTACTGATTGTTTATTTAAACTCAAACATCTTATTCAAGATCTAATCTATAACAATGCAATCAAGCTCCTTGAGCCCTCTGCTTCTAAGCTGGTCAATGATAATAAAAAGCTAAAAATATTTAATGACCCTTTGCCCAAGCATGACAAGCAAATACTGATTATTCTGTTAATCATACATATTGCGTTGTACATCCTCCTTCATCGAGGCCTCTTGATTTCCTTATTGCTTATGTTGACGCATCACCACCAGTCATGACATTCTCTAATCATGATTATCATGCTACATTTACTTCTGATTTCTTACACATCAATGCTTTTATTGGTTCATGTATTGTCAATAGTACTATGATCTATTCAACAACTTATATGAATGTATGCTCCATTGCACTCCTCATCGCTATCAAATGTCCACTGTCTAGTGTCACATTTTTAGTGCCTCATTCTTTTGGCTATTTCAAGCTTCCCATTAAATTTGGGCCCCTTACCATGCTAGTACCATTCATTATTGCATCTTCAATCAAAGGTTGTGACATGCTCTTAGGTATCTCTTGGCTCCACACCGCCCAAACCATCCCTTCCATGAATCACTTGTGTGTCAAGTTCATTCATAATAATAACATTTTTACTATTAAAGGTGTTCCACCATGCACACCATTTCCTCAACCTACATTTGCTGATATCCTTCCACTAATTTCATGACATATAGGCTTCTTATACCTATCAAGTTTAAAGCACACTCTACACCTAGTTCTCCTATTCGTACATGACCTACTTCACAACCTTGTCATCCTCATCGGTCCATTAGTCCACATCGTCGGCCTTATAGGTGCCCCCTACTTCACCTCCAGGTCCCCTTCACATAGCTGTTCACCACCTCCTTCACCACATAGGTCTCCTTCACACAGGTGTTTACCACCTCCTCCATCACATAATTACATCGTCAATCTCTACACCACCTACATTAGAGCATTGTCACATGCCTTTGTCTCCTCAGACATCGGGTGGAGGTCCCTTACCCTTCACTATCATTAGATAACCTACTATTCCTTACATACTTGGGGGGCATCATACTTTCTTCCACCCCCTTTCCATTACTATTAATTGTCTCTAGTGACTATTACTACACTTTATGCTCTGTGTATCATAACTAATCTTCATATGTACTTTCAAACCCTTTAATAGACACATTGTATTGTAACTACCCTATGACACACTCTAGTTCCATAGTTCATACTCAAATGCTAAGGGTCTAAATATGTAATTAACCTCACCTCTTTTACTCTTCACACTGTGTGATTCATGATACATCTTTCTAGAATCTCTTTTTCAAACCATTGCCTAATGATGAACTCTTGTTCTATGGTTCATTATTGATTGTTGAACGAGATTTTATAAATGAACCTCATCTCATAAATATCCACTGGGGGAATACTAGTCATACCATATTCACACATTGCATACCATACCATCACAATCATATGAAATATTTCCATACCTTGGTTCAATTTTACTCTTTCTTTCTTATTCTACTTACATGTACACTTTATTTTCCATGGTAGACGGGTACTTAGTATGTCAATATATTTTCTATATATACACACATAAGCATTCACTTTGTATTTTGGAGTGAATGTAGTATTCTTATATATATTTACACACTATAATGATGCTTGACATTATACCTTTTACTAGTCCCACTGAGGCTCTTGGGGATATCTACCTTAACTACTCTCACACATTGCAAGTGTTATTGTTCCTTTATTTACTGCTTCTTTCTAACACATTACTATTACTCATTCCTTTGATACATACATGTTTTAACATACTATTTATCTTTCTAACATAATAATAGGTGATTTATGTGTAGAATTTTCATTATAAGACAACATGCCACTATGGTTTCCTGACACATTTTTCTTGCCATTGTATGCTATTGTTTGTAGGATATGCTCTATGTCTTGTATGATCATTATATGATTTTGGCCACTTCATCCTTGCTTGTCTTCTGATATTGTAAATAATTTCCCAAGTTTGAAACCCACTTTTCATGGGCTATCTTGTTTGCACACTTGATTGTTACATTGTCTTCAACTTGCATACTAGATTTGTTTACACTAACACATGTTACTATCCCATCTTGTTTACATGTGCCTTGGTTACTATCATACATATCCCCTCCCCCTATAGGGATCTATTTCATATCTATTTAAGGTCATATCCTTTATACCACATGATCCTACACTCATCACATGCACCCCAAATGAGAGGGAATACATTGGGTGAATAAATCACCCCTACAACAACTCAGGGCTATAATACAAATATGCACCGTAAAAAAAATAGTCATACAATCACATAATGGCCCAAAATATGGCTTGGGTCCACAACACATCACACACACCAGTGCCAAAAATCAATTATAAGCACCTGGGCACTTGTATCCTACCCGGGGTGCCTATATCCTAGGGGCACATACAATCAAATTATCAAATCAACATAGTTCTAAAAATTCTTCAGAGAAGTTTTACAGTTACAAGCATAGACCTACATTTACAGAGTGTATGAAATCTCCTACATTTAACTTCAATCAAAATAACCAATTCAATCATAACTAATTTGAGACAATCGAAACTAAATAGGGACTTACGATCTGTAGTGGTGCTTATTGGGTAAAGTCATGGACAGAGTTTATACTATACCTCTATCCCAAAAAAATTCTCATTGGCATGAGATCACCCAAAAAACTTGCACTTGGCATGAGATCTCCCAAAAAATTTCTCTTCACAAAATTTTAGGAAACATTTCTATCTTTTATACTCTACTAAATTAGGAGCACACTTTCCTTTACTACTAATTTTACACACTTTTACATAGTTTGCAAAAAAAAATAATTTACACGATTTTGACTACTCTTTTGATCTTATTTTGCAGGTCCATCTATGATACACAATAATAAGCAACCTAAAATAGAAAAAAAAAGCACAAAAACATGTACAATAAACACATACACTTCACCCCTAGGGTCACTTTCATTTCTTAGTTTCCACACTTAATTTTGTAATTACCTCACACTTCACTTGTCTCTTTGGCACACTATCACCATCAAACTCTACAGGATCAAAAGGTACACATCTTATAACTACTTTATTTTATCAAGTACTAATTCAAAAGCATAAAATCAGGGGATAATTCAGACACAAAATCACACACTTGGGTACATTTCTAGGTCCTAAAAGTATATTATCATTTACATGATTCCTAAGAAAGAAAACTGGTAGTTGAAAGCTATCTTTGGCCTCTTTCTTCCATATTTTTCTTTCTCTTTGGTCTTACACACCCTATAACCCAGTTAAAACTTTACTTGTTTATCTTTTATGACTTCAGACACCAGCACACATCTATGATAGTAGCGCCCATGAATTCATGTCCCCTCTAGGCACCCACGACCCTTTCGTATCTTTCTCCCTGCTTTTGGGTCTCTTTTATCTTTTGGGCATCCTTTTCTCTTATGGGTTGGAATTCTAGCTATCAATTAGAAAATTAAAATAAGGGAAAAATATAAATACATAATTATGTGTTTAAAATCAGGGACCAATCTCTAAACATGTCTAATATCACCTAAGCTTTCATTAAAAAGGAACCTAAAGCACTTCAAAGCATCCATTTAACATCCATTCAAGGGAAAAGAGACTATATAATATGTAAACACATCATAAGAAGGGGAACTTTATTATATTCCATCCACATATTTGCATATTATAGTAAATCTAACCTGATATCTAATACATCTTGCACAAGGTATTCTAAGGTCACTATTTCTACTTACACAAAAAAGAACTACACAGAGTATGAGATGTAGTGTAACTTTTGGTCAAAATTTCACTCTTTAAGGTGACCACTGATGTTAGTCTGAATTCCCATTATACATCATTTTTATTAGATTTGATGTGGTTTTTGAACATGTGCAAGTAGATATTTTTTTTTGTAGGTTACTGATATCCTTGCAATCAAGGAGGGAATATCAAGAAACACACATGAATCAACAATAAATCCCTTGTGACACATAAGAAATTAGTTCCTAAGAATTTTCACGGCCACCAACACCCATACCCAATCGTCAACACCTAAGCACCTTTGTGCTCTTATGGGCACCCATGTCTTGCTCTATTTCCGAGTTATAGAATTCACAGTGAGCATTAACAACATTATCTATAGTCTATTCAACACTTTAACATGTCCAGATCACCTCCAGTCTGCTTCGAAATAAGCTAAATATTCTTATCTCTCCTTCTTACTTAGGGTTATTACATTACATATGCTTGCTTACTTGTGTCATTATTGTATTTTATCATTTATAGATTATTTGTTACAATAGTTACTTTGAAATTATATTTAATTCAAATTTTATTAAATTAGTGACAAGGCACAAAAATGAGAATATTTTGTGTGTCTATCCACAACCACAATAATTACACTTTTCTCCTCAAAATTGACAATCCTGATGAAATCCATAGAAACCTTTGTCCATCACTCACAAGGAATAGGTAGAGGTTGTAGAAGGCAAGGTGTTTTAATAGTTTATCCCTTATTACACTGAGACACCAAGGATTCTTCCAAAAAATTTTGGACATCTACTTTCAACCCTTCCTCAGAAGAAATTTTTCTTAGTTATGAGATACATTTTCAAGGACCTAGAATGACAACCCACTGGAGAAGCATGGAGCTTTGAGAGAACCTAAATTTTAAGGGTAAATTTCTTACATAAGTACAACTGATCCTTATACCACAATACATCGCCCTTCGATAAAATTATGTTTGAAATGCTTGGATCCTATTGAAGATTCTAAGTGAAAGTGTGGGTTTCTATGTCATTATACCATTATAATATTTCCAAATCTACTTGAAATATGGACATGGCATATAACAATGCTTTTATAGATTCATATGGATGGGTTAGTGCATCGTTTACCAAATTTTCCTTTCCTTTATTGTAAATGATCTCAAATTCATATCCCAAAATCTCTGTGACCCATTTTTGTTGTTCTTCAAATGATAGTCATTACTTGAAGAATTATTTCAAAATGTTATGATCTGTCTTCTCCTTGAAGTATCGACCCATGAGATATGGTCTCCATTATTTAACTTCATGAATAATATCCATCATTTATTTCTCATAAGTTGGATATGTTATTACGTTTGAGTTGATGGATCTCAAATATGATGGGGTGACCCTTTATCATGAGTACTACACCTATGCCACACCCTAAAGTATCACATTGAATAATGAAGATTTTGGAGAGATCTGGGGTAGCCAAAATTGGAGTGGTACACATGGCCTTCTTTAATGTCTTAACTTCCCGGGTTGCTTCCTCATTCTAATAGGAGTAAGAAGATGCATTGACCATCTTGTATTGATACCTCTTGGTGCATTTGAACCCAAAACCAAAGAATATTGATCTTCCTATGGTTGTTTACCCTCATGGACACCCAAACAAGGAAAATGATGCAAATTAACCCTTGAAATTTTACCATAAGCACTTGAGACTAGATTTTCTTACATTCACGACATAAAATCCCTAAAATCAAAAGACACCCTAAGATAACACATGTTCATTCCAAATTGTTTTAGAGATGAGTTTATAACTAAAGCAAATAATGCAAGGTAAAACTACAAAACACCATTTCCTTCAATGCCCAATTTAAAAATCAATTATATAATAATTTTCTATAGTTATTTCTCATGATATAACACAAAATTAAAAAGGAAGGCCAATATTTACTTATATCAGATCTATTTACAACAAGAAACAATAAAAACTTACATGACATAATCATCCTGTGTGTTCATTTACAAATGAGACAAGGGAGACGTATATAAATGCTCTCAAAGCATGGTAATGTCTATATAGATACAACCACCTTAGCATAAACCCCAATTGGAACCACAATGAACCCAATACTTTGCAAAAACAAACCCTAGAAGAGAAACCTATGCTCCTAGAGCAGGAAAACCCTAATTCTAACCAACTAGAGAATGAAAAATGAATAGAAACATTCATTTTTATACAATAAAGTTTCAAAATCTAAGATAATATACTTTCAAGGTGCTAAATCAAGGGTTAATATTGTGATACATGTGTTGAGTAGTGAGATCAATGGAGAACCACATGTTCAATAAGATGGAGGAAGGAAAAATGGCCAATTGTTCACTCCACAACATGTAGATCAACAAATCATCATTTGGTGGGGTTAAAGATAGAATAATTTACCTCTAAGAGCATCCATGGTCGAAGAACGATCCAAAAATAATCTCCAACTATCAAATTTGTCGTTACATTTCATGAAAATGACATTTTTACCTCCCAAACCTTTGTAGCTATAATATCAAAAAATACTACATAGTTTGCCTCAAATTTGGTCTTTGTAAAATCCCTTGCCAGTGCCATGACAGTCCTAATGCATTTGATTTGAGGTGAAATGGATGATTGAATCAAAAGCTATGGTAAAAAAACCAAACCTGACCATTCCACACAAAACTGCTTTGCTTCACGGACTTCACATGAATTTTGCCTTTGTTTTGTAGCTTGATGAATGTTTTCTATGGTATGTGGATTTGGTTTGGTCTTCCAAGTCTACCATAAATTTTATTTGTTATGTGGAGTCTTTCTTTGTTATGTGGACTTCATATAGATAACGCTCGTTCCACAAATTCTTGTTTGATATGTGACTTTCTCTTGACCTGCAGGATTTTCTTGTGTCATGTGGCTTTGTTTGATCCATGGAATGATAAGTGTATAAAGTCCACAAAAAACTAAGTTTCCTTGTTCTGTTGGTCTTTAAATGTTCCCTGCTTAACCTTTTAGCATCCCCACACCTATCCTTTTTTTGTGCCATGCCGCAAAGTTCTAATTCTTTTTGTTGTGGCATTTAGATGTGATTGCTTTGTTTCACGAATTATCACTTTATAATGTGGATTTGAATCTGTTTGGCACCATGTTTCCTATGTTTCATAGATTTTTCAAGTCTGTAGAACACTATTCATTAAGAAGTCCTCAGAACACTAAGTTATTGTTCCACGACTTCTAACCTTGGCTAGTTTCAAACTCTCACTCCCTTATTGCGCAACTTGTCCAATAATTTTCCTCTCGTATCGTGGCTTCTCCTAAGAAGGATCCATCCTTTATTTCACAAAAAAAGCAATTCCAAAAAATGTTATCTCCTCCAGGTCCGCATAACACTGTTTCTTCACCTTTTTTTTTCGCAGATTTTACATTTCTGCGGAACACTGCAACTTTTCGAAGACTTCAAAAACTAAAGGAAATGATAGGATATAAGTTGAAAACCATGTTACAAGGTTGTACCATCATATAATTAAGGGACTTAGGATGAAAGAGGCTCCAAAAAACTTATAGGATAGATTGAAAAATGGGGAAAATGGGAAAGTTACACTAAGACACATTGGGGAATTTTACAAAATGGTGCCAAGATTTAACAAGTGCATTTCATCCTCATACTTGATTGGGATTTCATTATAGGTTCTACACTCCATGATTTAATGTCATTATGTGTCCACCACCCCCTTTGTTAATAAAATGCATGTTCTCTATTCCCACTCTTCCATAGTTAACGTCTGACATGCTAGTTTCACAACTAAGATGATGTGAACTAGTCCTTAATTAGACCATTAATATTTTTTCCCTTCCACTTTCTTTATGCCCTTAAGTAGGAATTTTCTCTATGGCCCCAACTTGGATTAAATTCCTTGATATAATATTCTTTATGCCTATCCTAAATTTCTCTCTTACGTACTTTTTTATTTGCTTATTAGTGTATCACCTTTTAGTTTCATGAAGGGTACCATACAAAAAGTAATTTAAGTTTTTATTATATTTAAACTTGGCTGGTTAAAACGATTTTCCTTCAATGTGTTTACATTTAAACCTCATTAGATTGTTCCATTTTCCCTTACCTCATTCCATCTCTATCTTATCTTGGATTTTTAAAAACGGGTTCTTTTCAAAAAGATTTAACTTAGTGCATTGAGAGGCTCCAATGTGTTCATTTCTTAGCTTTTAATATCCGTTAAAAAAGGTTTCAACTTAGTGCATTGAGAGGATCCTACATGACCCTATTTTTTAATTTTTAGAGGTGGTTTTTTTTGTTTCTCTTTTAAACCTATTGGGTGCAATAAGTAGCTCCATGTCAATTAGAGCTCAATTAAGGAAAAAATTGCATTGGCTTCAGTGTGAAATGGGTAGGTGGAAAAGGACAAATGAGACATGGGAAGAGAGATTTTTTATCTTTTGCATGGATGGGATGGTGGAATAAAAAACACTTACTTTTTTAGTGTAATGCTTACAATGGTATTCGAGCTAAATATGCAAGTGTTTTAATGAGAACCTCGTTAGAGGATATGTTCACCAAGGAGAGGGTCAAGAAAATGGGAGATTACATTTTCAATTTGAACACTAGACAATACAAAAACCATAAAGCAAATATGGTAGGGTTTACCCTCCCATAGGATTATTTTGGCCTCGTGGATGTTAAAAGATATATATCTATCTATCTATCACTTACCATGTCCTTACTATGTTTACAAAAAAGAATCTTTGAAATACTAAACAATATGAAGGCATGTAATGTAATCCCATGATGAGGGTGTTTTCAGTGAGTTTTTATGTTCATATTCATAATGTATAAGATTATGGAATGCATTGATTTGTCATTTTATGGAGGGTTCATCTTATTGTAGTTTGAATATTTCTTTTCTCCTATAATCTTTGTATAACGAGATGTGGCCATATGTCCACATCCTACTACATAGAGTGTTTTCCTTCTTTCATTTCAAACGTAATTTTTTCTATTGAGCTCCATGTGCACGAGATTTTTCTTGGTGCCCCCATCTCATGCTTTATCTAATATCCATTGTTCCTTATGTTTCCAATATTATGACCCATGGAAATGCCTTTAATCCTAGGTGTTATATTAGATATGTATAACTGACATGTGGCTAATATAATCTCTTAATATGTCATATCACATTTATGTATCCTTTCATATGCTTAGTAGGTCAACCTAGGTGGATTACATAACATAATTATGATATATATAGAAGGTAACAACTAGTGGATCCTCATTATATTGAGCACTTGATTCTTATTATATGGTTTGGAGGTTGCCCCCTTGAAGTGGCTAAGACATATTTCTTGCATATTGTGATTTTTTATCTCTATTTTGGTGTTATATTAATTTTATATTCATTTTTATCTAAGTAATTTCATTACAAGCGGTATCAAAGCTTCGACTTCGGCTAAAATTAAGTCAAAAAGTGTAATTTTGAAGATTCAGAAATATATCTAATGTAGAGGATATTCATGGTTCTAATGTGCCCTAAAATTCCCAAAACTAATTGCAAATGGAATATCTCATCAAGAGCTTTCCGCTTTCTAATAACTTTTGAATGGAGGAAAATGGACATTGTATGCAGAAGATACAGTCTGCTAAATTTTATCTCCAACTGGAAAAAATTAATTGCAGGTTGCACAATGCTGATGTGGTATGTGGAGAACATACCAAGTGGCGAAATGTAAACACAACAAGTGTTAGACTATTTTTTTGAGAAAAATGATGGTTTTTAGCCTCTGGTCTTTGAAAATCAAGGTGGGTCACACATAGATAGTCGAATGGGGGCCCAACAACCGGTGGGGTCCACTCTTTTTCAAGAGGGGGACCCTGACACCTTTCTTTAGATCATATTCCCCGTGCCTTTACATATATACCTCATTAAGGTTCACATTTTGGTGCATGTGGGACAAATTTCCCATAGTTTTTAAAGTTCTCAAAACAACTCGGTGAGCTAGGAGACAACCCCGGTTGAGAGCTTTCCTACACCTTTTAAGCAGAGGAAAACACATTCTATATGCATAAGATACACTGTGCTAAATTTTCTCTCCAACAGGAAAAACTTAAGTGCAAGTTGCACAAAGATGATGTCATATGTAGAGAACATGTTAAGTGGCTGAATGTGAGCATGAAAAATGCCAGAGTTTTTCTGAGAAAAATGATGGTTTGTAGTAGGTCTAGTCTTTGATAATCAAGGTGGGTCCCTTATAGTATGTCAACTGGGGGCCCAACATTCAGTGCGGTCCACTCTTTTTCATGAGGGGGACCCTACCACCTTTCTTCACATTATATTGCATGCGATTATTCATATATACATCATTAAGGTTCACATTCTGGTGCATGTGGGACAAATTCCCTATAGTTTTCAAAGTTCTCAATTCAACTTAGCAAGCTAGGAGACAACTTAACAACCAACTTGACATTTCAACTCATCATGAAGACCAATCAACGAACTGAGCCCATGAATCAAGGAAAAAAATCATCACAACCTCCTCAAATTCAATCCACATATAACCAACTACACAGCTTGAGTGAGATCAACCAATGCACTGAGCCACTATCAAATTGAGCGGTAAGTCTAAGTCTCAAGCGAGCTCGAGTCACATTGTTAGCACACACCCAACCAACTACTGAGCTCAAAGGATGAGACAAATAGCTGCAATCGTAGATTTTCTGAGTCAGGAGTGAGTCCAATGACAAGTTATACATTGTGAAAAAATAGTGCCCATTATGTGACCAAAGCCACACCTATCCCTAAATGCCCAAGTCTATTTTAAGACTTGGTGGATCTCCTTCTCGTTTGATGTAGGATAATAAACATCCCAACTTAGCAATGAAAAAGTAGTGGATATGGAGAAGGATTCAAACTCTACCCCTCTTAGGCCAAAATTATATGCTTGACCGTTGAGCCATAGGCTTATAAGATTCATATAAGGGCTCAAAGTTTTATTTAAATGGGACCTTTGAAAGGACTGTGTGGAGCTTTAGGCCCTTGTGAGAGGAGAGAGAGCCCAAACAAGGAGATATTGGGCTGTTATGTAATGTTTTATGCAAGAATGATGAAATAGTGACATAATAGAGATACATTTTCCCATTTTGGATATTTTTTCCTTATATATAAAGATAATATGACTTTTTAGAGAGAAAATGCAGGTGGAGACTGTTTATGCAGGAAGATGACACTATAAAGCTGAGAGATGGTTGTGGAGACTTTCTAGAGGTGTTCTAAAATACTTGAAAGTTATATTTTCCCATTTTTGATATTTGATGTAATATTTTGTGTTTATTTTTCATCATTAATAGGACCAGTTTGTTGTATTTACAAACCCAAAGGCTTAGTCCCTCATGGACGAAATTCATATTTTTTTGGAGTATCTGTCTTCTAATTTCCTTCATTTGTTGTTTTTAATAAGTTTTAATATGATTTAAAAGTTTATAAGCCAATTTTAATATAATTACATGTTTTATGGGAAATTGAGAATTGAAGGGAATGGATGTGAAATTGGGTGAAAGGGCTTAATTTGCTGATTACACTTCAATTTCAGAGTTTTTACATGCCAAATTTAACATAGTACATGAATTCAAGAAATTTTAGTTAAATATCCATAAAAATGGTTAAGTGAGTCAGTTAAATTTTACCATTTTTGGATCAATCTCACAAATGGTTGCAAAATTTTCAACCATGCTATTACAAAAGTTACAAAATAATCAAATGTAGCTAATCAAGGGATCTAAAACACAATTATTTTTAGTGGATGAAAAATAATCGTTAGATTTTTAAGAAAGGGTGCAAAATTATTCAAGTATTGTGGAGGATATGCATTAGCTAAACCACCAAGGAGAGCCACTTTGTCTAAAAAATATCATGATTTCTAGTCACCATCCCCCATCTTAATTGGGAAGATACAACCAAAGGTTTAAGTATTCAAAAAACAAAACATGCACCAACAAGAGATACCCTCTAGTCTCAAAGACAATTTCCACTTTCAAATAATATTTCAACTTTTGAGAATTCCATTGTAATAAATGTTTCAACCTAGATAAAGTTACTTATAATGAATAAAGAAGTCTTAATAAGTTTGGAACTTGATAAAAAAATTGTATGCACACTAAGAGGGGGAATAAGAGAGTAATTATTGAGTATCTAATCTTGTGGAAGAATCAAGATAATGCAACAATAACATGGGAGGAGGAAAATTTCTTTTATCAACACCCAAAGATCATCAATGTTGAGTACTACACTTGTTTGAAGAAACATCTAGAAATGGTCAATAATGGGGACAATGTTGCTTTAAAGGGGAGGGGCATGCTACACCCTTAATCCTAGGTGATATATTAGATATGTATAACCAACCTATAAAATAATATCTTAACGTGTCATATCACATTTATTATGATTTTGTATGCTTAATAGGTCATCCTAGGTAGATTACATAACATAAGTAGGGTATATGTAAGATGTAATAATTAGTACATCATGATCATATTAAGCACTTAATTCTTATTTTTAGGTTTTAAAGTTTCCCTCTTAAAGTGGATAACTCATCCTACTTGCATACTACAATTTTTATCTCTATTTTTGTGTTCTATGATCTATCTAAGTAATTTTTTAAAATTAGAAATGAAATTATTAAGTTAGTACAATTATCTCTACTATGAATATGATTGTAAGGATTGGGATAAAATTGAGACCATAATTGAAAGAAACATGATATGATCATGTAATCAATTGATTTAAAGAAATTTAAATCTTTATTACAGGGTTGAGATCAAATGAAGATAACAATAATAAACAAGATCTAACATGCAAAGTATAAGAAAGTGTGTACGATAGGAGATAATAATGACTTAGCTTATATCAGGAGATCTGGACTAATTCTGGGATGGAAAATAGGTTGATAAGGATAGATCTGGACTGTGTAAGATATGCTTGAGAAAATGGGATCTAGGAACTCTTCAGACATAACTGCCTAAAGGGGGACATGATCGCCCTGGGTGCTAGTGTTCGATATGGGTGCTAGTGTTCTAGTAAATGCTATGCTTGTGCTCTTTTTAGGGTTTCTTAATGTCTTCTTCCTTTCATTTTTTGTCACATTAACTCTATTGTAGGGTTCCCGTGTCACACTTGTTCCTGAAAAACAAACCCTAGATACCTACAAAAATCTTAAAAAAACATTAGATAGAATAAATAATGCATATATTTGAGTCATACCGACCTCGACGATCACCCCAATGTGATTGTCACCAAGTGCTACACTACATTTCAAACTCTATATAGTTTTGGTGTGTGTGAGATTGATTTTTTATCCCTTGAAGCTAGGTTTCCCAAATTTCAGTCACACCAAGAGAATGGGCTACAACTACTTTGTCCCCAAGATGAATGTGTGAGATGGAATTTAGAATAAACCCTCCTATGTAATGAATAATGTATCCCAAAGTGTAGTCCTTGAATATTACTCTTTTCCCAAGTAATAGATAGTTTGTACTAGCCCAAGTTATCTAGCACCTAATTATAGTTAGTAGGTTGTGTATATATATGACTTCCTTGTCTGAATTTCAACAGTTAGTGACACCAAAGGCCATGACCCAAAGAATTAGAAAAGACCCAAAGTCAAGTGATAAACAATAACTTAGAAAACCAAAGAGAATGGATGAAAGCACCTAGAAGGGACACTGACGCCTGGATAGTAGCATCCCTAATGGGCGGTATTTTCCCAAAAGCTAAGAAATAGAAACACCACCAAGAACAAAGACATGGATCCCTATGACATGACCAAAATATGTAAATGTAAGTGGTAAGAGGCAAAGTCACAATCAAAATCAGTCGAAACTAGTAAAACGACTAAGAAAAGAGGTCACCAATGTCTAATTTTTACACTTGGAAATCATGTATATAATAACATACCAGAGGCATCATGTAATATTAATAAGTGCTTTTTTTTGTGTCTACATTTTCCCCACCTTGTCTAAATTCAATAGTATAAAGGATATAAGAAGAACATACCTACATATGTCTAAAGGAGTTGTATCTAGTGCATGCCAATAGTAAGAATCACAACATGATGAACCATGAATCACATTTTGATCCATGTAGGGTGATTATATTGTTACAAGAGGATTTTTTGGATAAAAAATGTGCTGAGGAGATATATGAAACTTTGAAACTTGGATATTGAAGGAATGGTCAGGAGTGATCAATTCCCAAACCGGTGTAAAAAATCTACAATTTTCTACATCCTATTGCTAAACTCTATGGATTTGAGCATCCTATAATTAGAGAAAGAGTGTTGGGTGTATGCAAGTGAATAAATAAAGCTAAGTTACTTAATGAAAAATAACACCAAGCAGTCTCCATAACTAAGCTAATCTATCAAAAACACCATGATAAAGCTATATAAGGGAAAAACAAACTAAATGCATCGAATTAAACATGAAACACTAAGCCATCCCTTGTTATTTTTCATGGGGCTTTCTAAATTGTAGTTTCTTTTTTTGTTGAACCGATCATGATTATGAGTGATCAAAGGAAGGTTATCTCCATGAAGAGGAAAGGATCTCACCAATATGGCTTGATTGTCATGTATGGTTCTTCCTTTACTACTCTTTGCAAGTAGAGGATAGAATGGATGTTAGATCATTAATATTTTCAAAGTTGAATTGCTCTTATCATATGTATTAATAGTGTAAATGGTGTACTAGGTTCTTTATATAGCTTTCCAATTTGGGAGAAGCTTGGAACCTAGTGAATGTGGGATAAATGTGAAGTAGAATTAGAAAGGGATAAGTATGATTAGAAGATATTAATAAATGATTAGTAACTCATGGGAGTGGGAGATGATTTAATTAATCAACTAGGGTTAATTAATAGGACAAGATAAGATTAAGAAGCCATTTGGAGGTGATTTAGAAGGAAGTTGGTAGATTTTGGAAGGGTTTAAAAGGGTAATTTAACCAATAAGAAGGTTTATTGATTAAATAGAAGATTAAAAAGATTAACTAATTAATAAGTTAAGTAATTGATTGGAAGAGGATTATAACTAACGAAAGTGTCATTAATTGGAATCCATGATGGGGAAAGGCTAGTTAATTATCAAAGTGTTGTTAATTGAAAAAATGGAGGGGAATGTTACCTAATTAGCAGGAAATCACTAATTATAACGAAATGACAGGAAAAAGGATAAATCGGTAGGATTTAGTATTAAAATGGCATAGTTAGATTTAGGTGTCTAAATTTTCCCCTCTTTGATGTAGTGTAGTGTTAAGCGATGCCATTTCAACGATATTAGACAAGTACATACAATTAAATTTTGAAGGAGTAGAGGAAAAATGAGAATGATGAAGAATTCCTCCTCAAGTCTCGATGGGGTGATAGAAGAGGTTGATTGATGCTTGGAAAAGAAGAAGGAAATAATCATAGCATAAACATAATGGAGAGTCAAACTTGGCTTAGTTGGATCATTTTTAATTTGATTGATTGGAAAAGAAATCTTTTGTTTCAATGGATGGAAGAAACGAGGGGGAGGAGGATAAATATGATCCCTATTACCCCATGTGTTGTGGAAGAAAATGTTGATAGCAACAGAAAGGGATTCAAACTAGGCATGGTTGGCATTTTAGAATTGATAGAATTGGAAAATTGGATTGGTATAAGTTAGGTAGAATGGGAAACAAGCATATACATGGAGTATTGGAAGATCACAACATAATCAATGAACCATTTGGCTCAGGAGTAACTTTTTATTTGATATAAGTATTCAACAAAAGTGTAAAATGACATGAAGAACCATAATACTAATTTTTGTTCATTACTAAAGGACTAACTCAAAGCAAAATACATAAAGTAATGCAGTATGAGAAAGTAAACAAGTAGACCAACAAACAAACAAGCACAAACAAACATACTCAAACAAACAACATTCAAGATAGTTACACCAATGTTTTTGTTATCTAGCTTCAGTTCCCACATGTTCGAGTTATACAACAAGGGTTAAAAATGACACCCAAACAAGTACACATGCAAGGTGAATAAATGGAGGACATAAAAGTCCTATGAAAAAGAAATGTGCACTATGAAACTACCCCAAGAAATGATATATGCAAGGGAAGAAAGACATAGTAAGCAAACATAGCTTTCTTAATGAGGAAAGATCAAAATGATCCCATGTCACATGCATAAGAACAAGCAAGCACTAAAGGAAGATGTTTTGATAATTTTAATGTTTTGATGTTCCTATGAATGTGTAGGATGTTTGAATTGTGCTTACCAATTTTGTGTATTTTTTGAATTTTTATCAATATTTTGTATTTTACTAATGTTTTGGAATTGTATGTTTTACCAATTTTTTTAGATTTTGAAGTTTTACTAATGTTTTGGATTTTTGATGGTTTTGTGAATTTTTTGGGTTTTTTGAAATTTTTCTGAAGCTATGTACATGAAAATGAAGATGCAAAGATGCCCCCAGTGAGAGGTGAGAATGTACAAGGGAAAATTCATGCATATATACAAGGAAAATAATTTGGATCAAGGCCAAGATGGATAGGTTCAACGTGATGATGAACTCAAACCAATGAAGTGCTAAGAAGGAGAAAACGTGCCCCCAATTCAAGCTAGCCAAGAAACAGATGATAGAAAGAAGGACAAGATTGTTTATTGAAAAAAGGGACAAAGTTTCCCTCAAACATGGTAAAAAGGCAATCTTATACACATGGATGTTCTAAACAAAGTAGAAGAATAATGAATGGTATGAAAGGATATGGAAAATGTAGCAAGAAGATTCACGATGAAAAAGTGATTAGCCAAAGGCATAAATCATGAGACAAAATAAGGACTAAAGTAAGAGTTTGAACAAGGTCCAAATCACACTTGGTAACATACTAGTCCTATTTTCTCATCGAGATCTAGTGTGTGCACATGGAAATCAATTACTTCTTGAAGTGAAGATATTTTAGGCAACAAGTGAGGACAAACTAGCAAATGTGTAGGAATGATTTATTTTGATAGGTGATTTGTGAATGGAGGGTGGAAGGAGATTCATGTACATTGATTCTTTGCTACCAACTAGGCATCCATAGCCTTGACGGAGATGTATTTGATTCTAATCACAACATTTCTCTACTATCAGCTAGGCATTCATAGACTCGATAGAGATACTGGAAATACCCTAAGAGAGAGTTATATATTGATTTTCTTTTGATTTTGTGATTTTGAATTTTTTGATTGATTTGTTTTCTTTCTAAAAAATATTTTAACTCTCTAGATTGTTTTGATGAAGGGTTAAGAACCACTAATGGCTTGATGGAAGTATATGGGAGTGATTATGATGATGACATTGGTTAGTGTCAAAAAATACGCCCAAAGTTCTTTGTAACAATTTTATTAAATGTGTGATAATGAGAGGATATCTAAGAGGTCATTCATTCTTTAATTTACCAAGGTGATGAAAGACCAAGGTCAAAATGGATACCATAGAGATAAATATCGCACAATGAGCATGAATAGACCAACCAATATATCATCAAAGGGATGGAAAATGGTGGATGACTTGTAGAGGAATGGAAAGAAAGGGAAGAAAGAACATCCATGTGTATGCAATACCTTATTGCAATGTTTGATCTTTGTACCTTTGATTTTTTGTAATGTTTTAATGTTTTTCTCATTTTTTATTTTTGAATTGTTTTGTTTTTTTTTAGATTTTTGACAATTTTGCGAAGGGAAAACCATGAAGGGAGAAGACGATTAAGATGAATGATTGGGAATTTGGGACCAAAAATGTCACTCTGAGTGATAAGATCCAACAACGATGTTTGTGATTTCTTTAATAAGGGAGACTAGGAGTTTTTGTTTATCAAGAGTATATATTATATCCAATCTTGATGATTGTGGTGAGCTCATACTCTATAAGTGACAATGAATTAACTTTCAACATGGAGTTTGTATGTGGGATCTTGAGTTCCTTATCCATATATTTTTGCTTTTTTCCATACTTGATGGTTACATTGGGGTGCATTCTCGAATCATGTTTGATTTGTAGATTTTTGGTTATTGGATTTTTTTGGAGCTTTGGAGCTCTTCATATTTTGATTTTAGCTTGATGAAGAAATTGTTTGGTGTTTATAGCAACTAATGCATGATTTTTTATGATCCCGAGAAGTGGGAGAAGAAGTGGATGTTTAAGATCAATGATAGGAACATTAGGGATGATGGTGGGCTTTCCAAAATTTTTGGTAGAAGGATGATATTATGGATGAAGAGGATATGGTCCAAGTATTGAAAAGGATGGGCTACCAGGAGGTGAGCCATAGATAGAAGATGAAGGGTTACTAGGATGTGGCCCAAGGATGGAAGAGAATGGGCTACCAGGAGGTGAGACATAGATAAAAGATAAAAGATACTAGTAAATGGCCCAAGTATAGAAGAAAATGGGCTACCAGGAGGTGTCCTATAGATGAAATATAAAGGAATACCTAGTGGTGTCCCATAATTAGAAGATGGAGGGAAAATAGGATGGCCCAAGTATAGGGGCTACTAAGATGAAGGGGTATTAGGAGGTGGCCCAATAATAGAGGATAATGGGCTACCATAGAGGTGACCCAAAAATAGAAGATGAAGGGCTACTAGGAGGTGGCCCACATATAGAAGAAGATGATGAGATACTCAGAGGTGACCTAAGGTGATATTTTTGAGGAATTGATAGTAACGAATGATGATGATGATAGAATATAATGGATCAAGGATAGGGTGTTTCATCCATGCTAATGAGAAGAAGAGGAAGAACAAGAGGAGGATTAAGTTTGATGATCTTAGGATCTTCCTATATTTTCTAACAAAAGGAATCAACTTCTTCCCCACAATACATGAACATATCGAGGGTAAAAGAGAATCCTTTCTCATGATCCTCTAGAGGAATGTCATTGTACAGCCCCATGAATTCTCTGATGGCTTCTTCATTTTAAAAGAAATAAATTGATATGGGTCGTTGTTGGTCGATGATAGTAGGTTGATTGGAAGAAAGAGTTCCAACAAGTGTGGAAGATTTAGAATATGTTTGATGATGGATATGATGGGAAGGTTTGACCTTATTGTGTCCACAAATGAATTGGATAGTGCTTTGAAAAGATATCTTAGCACATCATTTCTTGTGAATTGTTTGACGTGGATGCAAACATTGGTCTTTAGAAGATTGATAAGGATGATAACGTAAAACATGGTTGAAAGGGATTGAGGGAAAAAGAGGGATTGGATTTTGATTGATAGAAGAAGATGACTCAAGAGACGAAGTAGATTTGGATTTACATGTCTCGTGAGTTGAAGAAGATGTGGATTTGGAATTGGTTGGTATAGGTTTTCCTAGAAGACGACATAATGTAGGTAGACAAAGAGGATCGTGTAGAAAATTAGAAGATTGCGACGTAGGGGTTGACTTGGATGATCGATTAGAGGAATTTTGAGTCACACAAATCTTCAAAGGAGGAAGACATCATTAAGGCGACTGATAAAGGGGGTCATGCGGAGAAAGGGATGACCATGACTCAAGATTCGAATTAGATGTTTGATTGGAGGAACTTGGAGTTGCACATATGTTCAAAGGAGGAAAACGTCATTGAGGTGACTGATAAAGGGGGTCTTACAGAGAAAGGGAGGACCATAACTCAAGAGTCAAATTAGATGAATGATGGGGAGAATTTTCAGCAACATAAATCCTTAGAGGAGGAAAAATTCATTTAGGAAATTGGTTATTCCTTAGAAGAAATTTGATTGAATGAGGCTCAGGAGACTGAGGGGAATCAAAATTGTAGCATGGATTAGAATAATTAGGAGACTGAGGGGAATAAAAATAATAGCATGGATTAGAAGTATCAGAATCATACCACTAACTATGAGATGAATGTGGGGAAAAGGGTAATCGAACGGGTTCCCTAGTGTGAAGAACCAATCAAGGTTTAGTTTTGATGGGAATATTTTGATGTGAATATCAAAACCTAGGTTCCCTATTGTTGTAAGTGTGAGGAACCATGTGATAGTCAGTAATTGTTGGCATTGTTGGGACTAAATGCCTAGACCTAAATTGTGTGATTGAACTCCTTCAAATAAAAGGAAGTTCCGTGTCGATTCAGGAAACATAACGGCTACCAACTAGACATTTTGCAAATATGGGGATGTTCGTGTGATTTTTTGAAGGAAATATAAGGAAAATAGAAATCATGATGACAAAATTTTGATGATTCAACAAAGTTTGGAAAACAAGTTGTAAGTGTGAATAGTAAAAAATGGTTGATGAAAGCGTAACAACTGCAAAGGAAACTTTTTCTAGATGTGAAGTGTATGATGAAGGTCACCAAGGAAAATATATGAAGTCCTGGATAAAGGAAATTGTTTTTTATTATTTGAATTGTCTCAAAATTTGTTTGATAATGTAACACCATAATTTCAATATTTAAATCAAGTTTTGAGAAAACAATATTTAAGTATTAAAAAGGGGTTGAAGTGATTTTGATAGCGTAATAATGCAAAGTATACACCTAAATCAAGTTTAATACAAACAAGGTTTAAGTCCTGAAAATGGATGATACAAATGCGAGCATCATAACAATACAATTTCAATACTTATATCAAGTTGATGACAACAAGATGTAAGTATTAAAAAAGTATTGACACAAGGTGAGCAATGTAACAATGCACCTTCAACACTCAAATCAAGTTCGAAGTAAAACAAGGTTTAAGTATAGCAATGGGTCGACATAATGCAAGCAGTGTAACAACACAATTTGTACACATATTTCAAGTTTTAAAAAAACAATATGTAAGTATTAAAAATAGATTGATATAATGTGAGTAATGTAACGACACAAAGGGAGATCAAGGGAAGATACCTTCTACAAAGATACGTATCAATATGGATTTCAAGATAAGACTACCAAAATATGAAGATGTACCAACACACTTACATCACTTTGATCACAATAAGGATGGATGTAAGTGAGTGTAAAAATAGTGGAAAAAATTATGAAAACACTTCGAGTTGCTTCCTTTTTGACCAATAACACCAAAAAAATAGAACAAGGGAATGTATGATTGGGGGTGAAAAATACTTTGTGTAACTTTGGTAGAGCTTCACCTTGTTTGATAACAAGGTAAAAAATAGGACAAAGTTTTGTGTTGTAAGTTTAGTGATGAAAGATACGCAATGCAAACTTCAATGGACTCTCCCCTTGTTCGAAAAACAAGGTTTTAACTCTGAAAAAGTTCTTTACTTTGTAAAGGCTCTTTGAAACATGATTGGATAAGGTCAAGTTGGACCCAATGCCAAATGGCTCCCTAGGAGTTTGTCCTCAACGCTCGTTAATAATTTGTCTAAGAGAGGTACAATTTTTTAGAGTAAATCCTAGATAAAGGACCATTACCCCATAATCAATTTAATGAATGAGGCATCATACAGACAACATTTAGCACTCCTCATGGGTATTTATAGTCAAGTAGGTAGTGGGGAACTGCTCATTTTGTCAACTTGTTCCCTTAAGATGCTGACTACTTTGGGGTTCCTGTGGTAATCCTCATAATGAGTTTTATGGATTAAACCAATATACTTCCCACAATTTAAAGCCAATGGGTTTTAACCCTTATCCAAACATGTAAATACAATGTTTTGAATAAAGTGGTGTGATTTTTTTAATCTTTGATTAAAAATGTGGTTTAACACACCATTGACAACCTGCAACACACTATCGTTAGTATTTCTTTTGATTTGATTATTTGAAAAATGTATGGTCCTGCACACAATGGTTTAGTAGTTTTCCATGATACCCACAATGTTTTTGAAAGAGGATTAAGGTTGTTTTTGGTTCTCAAGATTTTCAAAAGATGCAAGAGAAGATCATACACAACATTTGATCCAACTAGATAGAAATGGAAAAATTAAATCAAATGACCATTAAAATGCTTTGTAAATTATTAATTCCCTTAAATAATATAAATGATGAAAGTTCCAAGTCAATCACAATGTTAGAAAATGAAGATCAAAGTTGCTTTTAGTTCGCAAGATCGCCCAAGGGCGCAAGAGAAGAGAATACAAAAAATTTGATCTAACTCAAGCAAAATGTAAATATAACATTCATCAAAGCGTTTAAACGTGTTAGAAAATGATTTCAAAAGTAAAAATTGCAAAATAGAAGTTAGAAAACCTACAAAACATCAAAAAATACCAAAAATTAGATTTTGGAAAATTTTAAATTTGAGCCCAAAAGTTCACACAGAATGCTAGCACACAGAGTATCAATGTTAGCGTACAGAGGGGTAACTCTAACACACAAGGTTAAGGGTAGTGCATAGAGGGTCTACACTAGTGCACAGATAGGAAACACTAGCACACGAGGACAATAATAACGCAATTTCATAGAGATTAAGAAAATAGTCCAACGGTAGCACAGTGATCAACTAAAATAGAGTTATTCTAGTGTAATACAATGCTATAGGAGAAGTAAAATAACTAAAATAAATGAAATAATTAAATATTGAAATAATACCCAACCAAACTAAGCTAGAAAATATGAAACCCTAATATGAAAAGAGGGTTAAGGAGGGCTTAGTTGATTTGCAGATGTCACGGGATTATGTCGTAGTGTAGACCATGTGAACAAGAGGTGGAAACTATCACACAGGAGCCTCAGAAAGTGCATATTTGGACTAGCTAGATAGGTTGGGATTCCTCGAGAGGGATAAGGGCACCCGTGTTTGAGATCTAGGCACCTTGGTTTGTGGAAATGTTTAGGAAACCTCTTATGGAGTGTCATTGGATGTTCACCTATGTTCGCTCCCTCTTGCGTGAATGTTGTTGTGTGATCGTCGAAGCAATGATAAACCTGCAATGGAAGAATCACCTACAAAACCCCAAACAAAGCATCAAAACCCTAAAAAATAAATATGTATATGAAAGGGTCAAAGGATCCTCAACTTCCAAATTGATGGTTTACTCAGCATTATACTAATCTAGACACAATGTGTGTCTAGGTGTGTGTTTGTGTAATTGTGTTAGGTGCATGGTGCCAGTTACACTTTGTGAAGTAGTGATGAACCTCCATAACTAGTTGTAAAATTTAGTAAATGTGCTGCATGGAACTAATAGAATCCCCTGGAAATGAAGTGTGATGCAGTATTGATCCAATGATTTGACCAAGGGAGCTAAATGGATGCAACTTTAGTTTTAGATACCTTTGATGGATGCAGCCTTAGGTGGAGATAATAAGTGCTTAGTGCTTGGCCCCTCATTATGGTCACATAAGAAGGAAAATGATATGAGAGTTCCTTGCTTTAATTTTGATAACCCAAGTCGAAAAGGCCACCACCAAAAATATAGAAGCTCAAATGGCTAAATAAGCCTAAAAAGGAGAGGCAAGTAGAAAGAGGGTTAGGGTGCCTAGAGGGGACCAAGGTAAAATAAACCCTGTCCTAGTTAGAGAACACCAGTTAGACATAGGGAAATTTTAGTATTTGAAAATACATACAAAGTATGGGTAATACATCTAACAAAATGACAGACACATATGCGATTCTATAGGCCAATGTAAATGGCTTACATTATTACTCTTTTCATTAAGAAACCAATTACAATAGTGTATGAGACTGACGACTAGTAAATGGCTCCTCCTCAAAGTAGAGATATTTATGTAACACGTAGTTCTAGAAATGGTATCACATAAAAGGTCTACACTAGTGCATAGATAGTCAACATAAACGTATTTATGCAGAGGTGGAAAATACAGGTAAACGGTAACACATTTCCTGAGAATGGTAGCACAGAGAGGAGCTACACTAGTGCGTAGATAGGCAATACTAGCACATAGACAAAAATACAGACACACAAGAGGATCAATTTCTATGTGCATAGAGGATTTCAATGGTTCCAAAAATATACAAGAGCTACATAAATTATAGAGAGGTTCAACGCTAGTGCATGGAGCTTATGTATTTTCATCAACACGAGAAAAATGACCAAAGATGACTAAAAAACTCAAAATTTTGCTGATAAACTTCAATTTTGGAAACAATTTACCTCCTTCACACTTAGAAGGAACACTCAACACATGCAAACTCAAAAAAAAAAGTTAAGAAATACAAGTTAGATCAACATGTGGAAAATAGAGGTTAGTAAGTAAAAATGAAACTTAACTACAAAAACTTGAGAAATGCGCATGAGACAAAGGAGTGTCCCACCGGGTGTGCCATATGTATGCAAGTGAATAAACCAAGCTAAGTTACTTAATGAAAACTAACACCAAGTAGTCTCCATAACTAAGCTAATCTATCAAAAACACCATGATAAAGCTATGTAAGGGAAAAATAAACTAAATGCATCCAATTAAACATGAAACACTAAGCCATCCCTTGTTATTTTTGATGGGATTTCTAAATCGTAGTTGCTCCTTTTGTTGAATCGATCATGATTACGAGTGATCAAAGGAAGGCTATATCCATGAAGAGGAAAGTATCTCGCCAATATGGCTTGATTGCCATGTATGGTTCTTCCTTTACTACTCTTTGCAAGTAGAGGATATAATGGATGCTAGATCAATAAGCTTTTTAAAGTAGAAATTCTCTTATCATGTGTATATAGTAACACTGGTATGTGTGGTGTAAGATTGGATGGAAGGTACTATGTTGTTTATATAGCTTTCCAAATTGGGAGAAGATAGAAACCTAGAGAATGTGGGACAAAGATAAAGTAGAATTAGAAAGGGATAAACATGATTAGAAGATATTATTCAGTGATTAACAACTCATGGGAGTTGGAGAGGATTTAATTAATCAACTAGGATTAATTAATAGGCCAAGATAAGCTTAAGAATCCATTTGGAGGTGATTTAGGAGGAAATTGGTAGAATTTGGAGGGTTTCAAAGAGGGATTCAACCAAAAAGAAGGTTTATTGATTAAATAAAAGATTAAAGAGGCTTAATTAACTTAATAATAGTTAATTAATTGATTAGAAGAGGATTATAACTAATGAAGTGTCGTTAATTGGCATCTAGAATGAAGAAAAGGATAGTTAATTAACAAAGTATCGTTAATTGACCAAAATGGAGGGGGAATGTTAGCTAATTAGCTTGAAATCACTAATTATAATGAAATGATGGGAAAGACGATAAAGAATGTAATTTTAGTAGTAAAAGTGCATGGTCAAATTTAGGTCTCTACATTGGGAGAGCGGTCAGTTTTTCTCTTTACCATGACACTTCCTTGAAATAGGTTCCACCATTATAGATAGAGATAGACCAATTGAAACTTGTCTATTAGGCACAAAAAAATCCCCATAAATTGGTTTAGGAAACACAATGATGTCTCATTTCCCCCACTTTATAATTGTAAGGGTGAAAACTTGGTAAAATGAAAGAGTGTTTGGTTTGATTGGATCCCAAATTAGGTCATTTGGGAAGAACATTAATGCTTGTTAGAATGGAATTGAAACAAATTATATTGTTTGAAACATAATATTTTACTGAAGTTGATTGATTTGAAAATACTTTGGAAGATTTAATTTCATCCATATTTGGTCATTTGAGGGAATGAGATTGTGAAAATTTGAGAAAAGATGTGAATATTTTAGATAGTTTGTCACTTGAGATAGATTGGAATTGTATTTTGGAATAATTAATTTTGTAAGATTTGTATATTGCATGGAGATGAAATGATAGTGTATGGTGTGATCATGTGCCATATTAGAAATTTCACTTGGATTGTTCTAGGATGGGTAATAGGATGACCTCACATATTTTCCCCCCTTTTGGCGAAGGGGTGAGAGGAAATTGATCAAACCATGAGCTGAAATAAAAGAGATAAATGGTTTAAAGATAAATTGAGGGAGTGGAGAGAAGTGAAACATGGGAATATAATGTAATAGAGCCTAAGTAGGCATGTTAATGAATGAGAAGTACAGTAGGTGGTACTGAAATGGTTTTAATACCATTGATGGTGCTGAAAATAGATAAATGAAGCTCAAGGTATGGAAGAAACAACGATGGTAAAATATTTGTTGTAAAAGATAACATAATAACTATAGTAGTTGGAGTGACAATACAATTTTTTATAAATAGTAAGGGTTTAAAATTCAATAGGATCCTTATTTGTAAATTAGAGTATTGTGATTGTGAGATCTGAGTTATGAAGATGGTGTGTGTGTGAGAGGTGATCCCGAATATATTTGAGAGGGATGTAGAGGTAGTGTCGACCCAAATTGTGGATTAGCTATTAAGTAATTCATTTCGTGACGTATATTGGGTTGTAGCAGGTGATTTTTGAGTAATTTAGCATTTTTTTACTTTTTTGAAAATCCAGGCATTTTTTTCCAAAACAGTGCAGACAAGGCCGATTTTGTCTTTTGGATGGTATAATCCAATTTTGGGCGGTAATGTCTTAGTTTTGGGTGGTAACATCTAGGGTGTTGGGAGGTTTTATCCAGAGAGCTGCAGGAGTTACATAGGATGTTTTGTGTGTCTTTACATGTTTTTTGATGCTAACTTGGGATTATTGTGCTTGTTTATGCTATGTAGAGGGACATACATTCACGGAAGCTCCGTATAGGTAGGAATTTGTATACATTGTTTACACTAGGGTTAGAGGAGGATGAGTGGGATATATTGGATTGTGTCGGGATACAACACATCACTAGATTAGGGTAGGTGCCCCATAATATGTGTTTTATGACTACACTTTGTGAGATATGGTATGCAAACACTTATAATTTTTTGTTTCTAAATGGAGAGATGATAGTGACCCTTGAGGATGTGTGGATACTCCAGTTTCCAGTTACAGGAGATTGACTGTAGATTATGCCCCCATATGATACCTGACGACAACATAGAGCTCCATGATAGTGTTTTACATGGTTTCACAAACACATGCAAAGCCAATGATTACTTTTGATGACATAGTTAGGTCAGGTGTTTCGTAGTTGTAGAAGTTTATTGCAGCTGTATAGGATTCTTATCATTGTGGATAGAGGAGGTTTATCCATATGATATAGGATGCATGATATTTGTATGAGTATCGAGCATTGTGGGACACAATATGCTTGGAGCCGTTGTGTTTTGGCTCACTTATATAGAGACATGTATATATTTATATAGGAGGATCATGATAGAGGTATTTGTGCTACTACATTATTACATGTATGAGCATCTGAGTACATAGTTGTAGTGAGGCCATTAAGTAGTCCACGCGTGGATTGTGCACGAACTAAGATTTTTGTAGCTAGATGGGTGGGTCTAAGGAGTCATGGGTTTGACACAATGACCTATAGGTTTATTTTGGATAGGATGGGGTTTGGTGTGGTGATTTGAAAACCTTATAGGGACTATGGGGTATGGGTTGAGGATTGTGTGGAGTTACAATGCATCCGGCCCAACATGTGGCTAGAGGACAAGTTCCCAAGAGTAGTCAAGTTATTCCAGTATGAGTGTGTGTCATGACAGTTTGAGATAAACCATGATGTGTTGTCAGAGCCTTATATATGACATAGATCTATACAAGTAGTGAGGACAACAAAGGTGAGACCAGGTCCAATAAGATCCCATTTGCGGGTTCTAGGTGTTGGTGAGGCCGATGCATATATAATACCAATTTAAGCTGATGATGTGGGGTATACACCAACTTATACATCGAGGTAGACAAAATATCGATGAATATTATCGCTTCCAGTGGTAGTAGATGTAGTAGGATATTTAACATGTGGTCATGTTTAAAGAGGAGTGATGACAGGAGTACATACATATTACCTCAAGGGTGATGCAATGACAATAACAGTTACACGACGTGGGTATAATTGATTATATTGCATGTAATTTATACATACATTGTCATATGTGTGATGAGGATGTACTGACAGACGTTGTTTGTGGAAGGTGATGAGTATTGGATGTTTATTCTGGATATGCTAATACACATGTTGACTCAGAACATTCCCCTAGATGTCCTCATAGGTGGAGGGATGTTGGAGAGAGTATATCACATTATCGGGGAGCATCCGTATTTATTTTATCCCGTGGCAGTGGAAGGATCTGCATTTAAAGTGTTGCATTTAGAGCAATATGAGGATAGGGCAAAGCTAACATGAGAAAGAGGGGAAGTTAGATGAGGTGCCCTAGCTCAAAACATGTTTGAGAGATTCATGGAGCTCTAGGGTCGATATGAGGAGGCAGTGGCCAAAGTAGTGTTACTATAGATTTGGTTAAATGAGAAATGGTCCCAAACACAAAGATGAAGATCTAGTGGCATGACTTTGAGTTCAAGAGTTTTGATATTAACATATAGTAGTAGTGAGGATATGTATGTTATATGTTGTATTGGGAATTGTCCCTGGATTTTGTATTATGAAAATTTTGAGAAATATAAATATATATGATGAGATCATTTTTGTTATGATGATGTGTTTTTTTGTTGTCATATAAGTTTTTGATTATCTCATGTTATTTAATATGAGATGGTGTTGACATCTTGATGATATAATTGTAAAAAATTGATGTGGTAACATAAGATAGATGTGTTGATAGTTGTTGGCAAAATAGTTTATCACATGGGAAAATTAGGGATTTGTCACCAATAGTTGGGACTAAGTCCCTCTGCTTTAATGGGATATCTTCATTTATTAAATACATGAAATTATGTACACTATTCTAATAACCCGGGGTGGTCTTTCGACTGGGGATCACACAGGGGTACTTCCCTACACACATGGAAAAATGCTTGTAGATACTATAAGGGAGGAAATAACTTGAGAGAGAGAGGTGTGAAGATAATAATGAGAGGGTTTTACACAATAAGTAACAAAATAGAGTTTATTTCTCAAAACCAAAATGTTTCCATACACATGAATTAGAAGACACCATTAACATAGAACAAGGAACAATACAAAAGAAGCACAACGTCTCATTGCATTATGTTGGACAAGATTATAATGTTCATAGAGTGTTATTAAGGAGAGGAATGCATTAGAATAGATAATGGAAGAAATTAGATACTTTGTCTCTAGAGAGAAAAATGAGAGATAAAAAACAAGAATAACCATCCTCTTGAATTGAAGAATTCACCTTAATTTATAACTTTACAATGCAACTCTGTTATCCCGTAAAATTGACAAGGGCAATTTTACCGATAACCATACCGAAAATTTTGTTCCGATCCCTTGTCAGGGATCCCTTGCGTTCGGAACGTTGCAAAATCCCTTTTCCAGGAAATCTGGTTTTCCGAACTTAAGTCTTTTTTGGTCTTTTGGCTGGGCACATGGAATTACTCTGTTGCATGACCTTTTAGTGCACCTTGATATGTTGAGTCTTCCCTGCGTGCGCCAAGGCGCATGCGCCTTCCTGTTGACAGAACATTTGTTGCGCCTCTTTTCGGTGCACTTCGGGCGCACATTTTCTTATGTCAACACCCCTTTCAGTGCGCCAAAGGCGCATATAACTCTGTGTTGTCAGACACTTTGGTGCGCCAAAGGTGCATACTTTCTGATGTCGACAATGCTTTTCATGCGCCACTTAAAAGGTTGGTGGCGCATTTATTGCCTTCCCGCCTATATATAGGCACGTCTGCGTTGTCACTATCACCAATGTAAAGCACGTGATATTTTCTTTGAACCTGTTAGTATCTGCTTTATCGCTTTCGATCACGTTGTGGATCCATTCTCGCACTTTTTCATCGTTTTATATCCAGGTATGTGGCCTTCTATCTTTTGTACTTTTTGTTTTTGTGGATCTTGGTTGCTAGGTTGGATCAGTATAGGTTGAAAGGATAGATTATGAGCTTGTGTTTCCCCCCCACCTTGCTGTCTTTCCACCTTTTTTCCTCCTCTTTCCAGATCTGCTGGTAGAGGAAGCTCTGTCCTCAAAAATGGTGATGGCTTGAAAATCCTTCTTGGTATTGCACTCCTTCATATGAACCTTGAGAAAGCTAAAACCATATGTTGAAACCCCTTGAGAGAAAGAACATACCTAAAAACCGTTTTCACCTGTGGCACATAAACTTGCTATGCAACATGAAAAACAGTTGCGCCTTTGGTGCATCTGTCACCTCTGTTACATCATAAAAAGATGCGCCCTCATGGCGCATTTCTCTCGTATGCTGCAACCGCTTCCCATGCACCCCCTTAAGCACATCAAATTTGGATGCAACACAAAAGATTTGTGCGCCCTTTGTAAAATGTACCCTGCAGTATCTATGCGCCATGCGCCTTTGGCGCTGATTTAACCCTTGCAACACCTTTTTCCTGTGCACCTTACCTATTTAGCCCTGTAAGCTGTAGCTTTCATGTGCCCTGTGCCCTGAGCCTCAAAATCGCTAACTCTTTCTTCTGTTAACACTTCAATGGAAGATCAAATGACTAATACAACCTTTTTGCGTTGGGTCTCGCTTCTTCTTTGTGCAGATCAACAATTAAGCTCAGAAGAACATATGTCTACATCAAGCAAGAGACCTACCAAATCTAAAGGCAAGGCCAAACTTACAAAAGAAGAGATGAAATATAAATATCAGAGGGTCAGAATGCCTGACTCCCAGGCCGAATGTGACCTAGACATCAGAGACTCAGAGTTGGGTCACATTGATATGGAGGAATTCTGGGTCAGGACTCAGAAGGGTAACAAGAAGTCCATGGATGGACAAACTAATGGGCAGTGCCCTACACTTCGCTGGAGGAATCCCAGTCAGCGCCGTCAACAATGAATTCATGATGGTAGTTTCCCGGTGCTACAACAAGGGACACAAGGTGTCTCGTAAATGACAAGGGCGAGGTCGTCATTAACCTCACTGCCCGCCACTTCGAAATAATACTCGGCATTCCTTGTCATCGGCACTTTGTGGCCGTCAGCCGAGAGGATTGTATTAAGGCCTGGGACGACCATGAAGATCAGTTCATGCAGTTGATGAATGAGGTCTATTTGAAAAACAAAAAGGTAGTGACCCGATGGCCACAAATCATTCACCGAAGTGATTTTTCAGAGGAGCTCAGTGACACCATCACTTTCCTGAGCAGGGTCTTTGGGCTTCCTGATGCCCACTTTTTCCATAAATGGATGCTGCAGTACTTAGAGACTATGAATAAGAATATGCCCGATCAGCGCTTCGAATGGGTAGAGATTATAAGCAGCACAATCTCCGAACAACTTCAACAATTCAATACAACAGGGAGATTCTACATCAATTCCTATGTTGTTTACGCTGTAGCATCAAAAAGAGACTACCCAGGCGTGATGCGGAGTGGGGTTTGGCCTCAGGTCAAAATATATGAATACTACCCAGAGTTGAGGCTGGAAAATAGCATCCCTCAATTCACAAAGATCAACGATGTGTTTTTCTACCACATCATCTACTTGTTGACGCTAAATATGACTTACGGTCGCACGACCAAGAGCATAGTGGCAGCCACTGAGAAATGGGGGCCCCTGTTCACCCAATTTCCCACGTTCACGTATCTGAGGGCAGCCAACTTCTTGGGAGAGCCAACTAGACTGCCGAGGTATGCTGGACCCAAGCTGATTCTGCTGGAGCTGTCAAGGCAGCTGATCACCTATCATGAGAAGTGCCTCAAAAGGAAGAAGGGTGGAACTCCTTTCCCCCTCACAGTGGGCAAATATACATGTCTTACCCATCATAAGGCAAGGGACATGTTTGCGGAGCTGGAGCTGCTTAATTTGAAACTTGATTTCCCGGCCAGGCCTACCTTCGACCCAAGAAGTTGTCTGCCAAGGGCTAAGCTAGATCCAATCCACATCCCTCAGATTGAAGGCATCTACATCGACGTCATTCATGAGGTTGAGCTCAGGAGAAAGGACCATTCTCGCTTAGCCTTGGCAGAAATCATCCAATACGGGGTAGCAATTATCCCCAAAGGCTTCCAAACTACGGAGGATGAAGTAGACCAAGTATATACTAACACAGATGGGGACAATTGGCCTTTTCCAGCCATTGATAGAACTAAGGCACTTCAGATGATTGAGGAGAGGGTCAAGGAGACTCTGCGCAGAACAGAGCATTGGTGCCGGATGAACGGATTAATCTACCTCGGGGTTGATTTCACAACCTCCCCATTGGGTAACGCACCTCCCTGATCTAAACAATAGCCTAAAGGCAAGGGAAAAGGCATAGAGGGTGAATCCAGCACCACTAAAAAAGAAGCTCCTGAGAGTCCTCCTTCCGCGGCACCCGAACAGGTCATAACTCTGGTTACGCTAGAGAAAGAAACAGAAGAGGATATTCCAATAGGCCCATCCACTCAGGATGTCGGCATTGCTACAACAACCGAGGTCCCTTCTGTCCCTTCTTCTTCCCTTCCTTCCCCTCCTCGAGTGACTCAAGCGACGATCCCTTTGGTCGTGTCCTCTCCCCCTTCTTCTACTATTCCTCCCGCTTCTTCGTCCATCTTTTCTTCCCTCGCGGATCTTTCCCCCTCCATTTCTTCCCTCATCTCTGAGCTCCCTTCCCTTCCTATGTCTTCCTCAGCTGCAGTTTCCCTTCCTCCCGTGGGCACTTCTTCGGCTGTTCTCTCCATGCTGCCGCCACGTGTCTCCACATTTTTCCCTTCTTCTACTATAGCTGCCCCCTTCTCTGTTTCCAGCCCTTCTCCCATAAGTCCAGCTTGGATCTCTCAGCAGTTAAGTCAGCAAAAAAGGAAAGTTCCCATCGCTCCAATGGACTTTTCTGTAATCCCATCTAAGGGGGCAAAGAAGCAGAAGCCCGTCACACGCTTCTCTCAAAGTGCTTTGGGAGAGAGGGTAATGGAGATCGCGTACCCCAATCCTCTCAAGGAGAAAAAGGATCTGTCTCTGACAGATTATACTGTGACCCAAGTCACAATGGGGACATCTTCTGAAAGTCTTCAGGGGGAGGCCCTTTCTGCAGTTGACACCCTCTGCAAGAAGCTTCAGGAAACAAAAGAGGAGAAAAGGCAACTGAAAGAGTAAAATAAATATCTGCTCCAAGCCTTATAGAAAATGGGCAGTGTGCCTCCCACAATTGCCGCCGAGACTTCTGAGCTTCTGAGCCAGGAGAAAATTAATGAATATGCAAAGATTGGTGAGCAGGGTATGGCCGTTTCCGCTTGGAGGAGCCAGATCCTCAAAGACAGTGAAAAAGTAATCGCTAAGCTCTTTGACTTGTATTTGAACATCAACAAGGCAAATAAAGATCCCCAAGCATTGGCGGGACCCATATCGGAAGAGCTGGAACATGCTAGACTGCAGCACGAGACCTTTCAACAAATGTTCGACTGTTCAGTCAAAGATCTGGTCAAGTTCAGTGTCTTCGGCCATCCCAGGGCCCTCAACAAAATCATGTCCACTCTGGATTACTGGGTGGATCAGCTGGAATTTGTCCTAGAAAAGATCGACAAGGTGAAGGAAGAAGCCCTAGACGTGATGCACCAGATGGAACGGATCATTCTCAACATGTCGCCAGGGTTGCTTACTCCTTCCTTCACTTTAAGAAAAGCTGATGAAACCATCCAAATCTTCAAGGAGATCGTTTCTCAAGGGATGGGGCCAGAGGTCACTTTTAACGCAGAGTCTATCAACAACCTGTTGGCCTGTCAGGACTTCATTGGGTTACTCATTGAAGCGGAAAAAGACTATTCCAAACTCCCCGAGAAACTCATAGATGAGCGGGAGACTTGTGAGGCGATCAGTGAGCGGCACAAGGATCCTTCCCAAGATCAACTAGGGCCCATGATCAACAAGTTTATGGAATACCGCTCCCAATTCCATATCTCGTCACCTGAGCAACAGCAAAAGCAGTCCACTGCCTTTCGGCCGCAGGATGACGACGATGAGTAGTTTCTCCTCCTCCTCCTCCTCCTCCTTCTTCTCTCTCTCTTTTTCGACTTTCTTTTTGGGAATATCTGGAGTATGTTGGCACAAATGATGACATCATCCATGTTGCATCATGGGATGATGTCATCCATCAAGTTGTCAAAAGTCAACATGACTTTTAGATATTTTGTAAATATCTTTGTAAATAAGTGTTGGTTGGCTCCTTTTTGCCTTCTTCTCTCTCCTTCTTCTATAAATACCCCAATACTTGTTGTATTGGCCAATGGGTGAATATCTTTCAGATGAAAAATAGGAGTAAGGAGAAAAGACTTTGAGCTTTTTGTAACAGAGGGATTATTAATACAATATTTAGACTTTGTGCTGAATACGTGTATTATTTACATCAGATCTTTCTTATGTCTGATCTATGTGCTTATTCTGTTAAATCTGCTTCTATTTTATTGTCATTTATTCATCATCAGTATTGCTTTGCTCGTTTATGCAAGTAGGTTTGGCTCTGTTTACTACCAATCCCAAAACATAAACCTTCTGACCTTTCTGCTTTGGAATTCATTTCTTTTCTCCCTTCGGACCCGCTCTTTCTTTCCTTTCTGTTCGCAGTCGGAAACACCCCTACTGGGATGAGATCCTAAACCCCTGAAGGCAGAATTTGTGAGACTTGCACAGATTCCTGCTGGTAGAATAGCAATAAACTAGTTTCACTTTGCTGACTCAAAGAGGGGCTATGCCCTACACACTATTGGCTTGTTTATCCATAGATCTGCCTTGGCGACAAATTTTTGGACCAACAAACTCTTCATCTACCCCCCCATATGACTCTTCATGTCCCATCACTTGTGATTTTTCAACTACCCTTAGAAGAGACAAATTAAGTACCTATATTATAATTTGAGAGAGTAATTTTACATTTTATAAATATTTATTGTCACTTAAGTAAATATGATGAAATGTCATGATTAAATACAACGAGGAATTAGAAAGGGGGAGAGAAGAGGAACACGAATAAATAGAGCAAAGAAAAGATTATCCAAAACATAGATGAAGCTGCCTTTGCCCTTGATGGAGATCAGATCCGATGATGATGAAGATGAAATATTTATCTATCATGATCCTCCACTATGATGTACCTGTGAAGAGCTCCAATGAAGATCCTTCGAAAACTTTTCCTACTTTGAAAAATCTTGAAATGATGAACCTCTGAAACAATGTTTGGACACTCCGAGAAGAGGAGTGATGAAAAATTGATGGGTAGACCACCAAGAGTATTTAAAGATGAATTACCTCATTAATAAAATCCTTCTGCATCTTGAGATACTACCACATCTTTATGAATAATCATTCTCACAGGGATAATTTGGTGCATTTTTGTCACATAACCATGATCATGATTTTATCACCATGAGAGCACTGATGGTGAATGAAGAATGAAAAAAAATCCTTATGATACCAAATTAAGGGAAGTATAAAGGGACACACATCAATTCCATCCATCTTATGATCACGAACTCTATGTGAGATGAAGTGAAATGGTTTTTGGGATAAAACTGATAGTTTCCTATTAGGCACTTTATGTTCACCACATTGGGGAATGTGGGAATTTACTTGAGAATTAATAGAAAGAATCCTGTGACTACCAAGATCATTATAAAGTTAATGAAGGAATGATATGTGATATTTTTGAGCTCATTTCATCCATTTACTATTTATAGCATGTTCATCATAAATGTCTAGTTTTTTCCAGTTTTCCCAATCTGCCTCTTTTTGAGTGTCTCTAACATGGGGGGATGAAATGGGGTATCTAAATTTAAATTTTTCTCAGACTTAATATTATTAGTAAGTGATCAAATAGAGACTTGATAAAAATATAAAGTGGTCTTCTTGGTGTCGGATTCAAACAAAACCAATTGTAGAAGTTTATATTTTGCATTCTGAGCCTTTGCTCCAATTTTCGGAGGATTCCAATCACCCGGTTTGTGTAGATCTAAAAAATGGATTTTTTTAGATTAAAATTTCATATGGATGTAGGAAATGGAAGGGATCATTAATAGAGGCATGCATATACTCCCTTTAAAGGTGTTTTTGCAGGGCTTTTACAGTCCAAATTTCATGACAATCAAAACAGGGGTTTGTGAGTAATGAGTAAATTTATGTTTTGGAGCATGAGGGTTTTTGGTGAAAATTTTGCAGCATAACATTAAGGTATCATGTAAATAGGGTTTTAAAATGACCAAAAATGGATAAACAATTACCAAGGACAACCTTTATACCATCCCTCCTTTATTTTCCCTCTTGAAACCTAGTTAACTCACCTTAAACCCAACCCAAGTCAACCCTACCCAAGTGGAAACACACACTATGGTTTTCCCCCTTAAAATTATGTGATAGAGGGACATGGGGACATGAACCTCTCCAAATTTCACCAAGGGTGAGGGAAACATGAGAGGGGGACATGGAATTTTTTTTTGTGAGGGTGAAAACAACATGCCTAATCATCAAGGTTGCCATGTAAGTGACACAAGTTGAAATTATCATGTGGTGGCACATTTTTTTGTCCCCGATGTCCCCTTGGACATGAAGAAGAATGGACATGATCATGCCAAAAGTGTGCCTTGAGTCAAAGCATCATGGAGAGGGGGTAGGTGTGGTTAGGTGAGAGAAATACTTCTTTCTAACCACCAAGTTATTATTTAAGGGACCCAACTTATTTTTTCATGTGGTGGCAAATTTTTGTGTCCTCTATGTCTGCTTTGACTTAGTAAAAGTGGAAAATGGACACCAAGGGTGAAAAGTTGTACTTTTACCTGAAATAAATGCATGTCTTCATGAAATACTTCATGAAATAGCTATATGAACCCATTTTCTTTCCACCAGAGCTAGGAGTAGATTATAAGGGAAAAGATTAAATGATTTTGACATAAAAAGGGATGATGAGAACATTGCCACCATTTTTAGGATCCAATTATTCTTGTAATTTTCCATTTGACCCTTTTTCAATTCTACCAAGGCCTTTGTGTCGGTGAAAGAAACTACCACCGAGTTCATGATGATCAAAATAAGAAATAACACCGTGGATGTGAATGGGGCCTCAAATATGTCATATTAGCCTTTAAATTAGGTGTCAAATCTTCCCAAAGAGTTCAATATCTATTGAACAATATCTCCAGAGGAAAAGGGATATTTCATTACATTGTCAGACAAGTTGCCAGTGTTTCTTAATCCCAAAAATTGAAATGAGTTGCCCCATAATAATATTTCCAATGACTATTTGATTACCTTCCAACACCTTACAATGATCTTGATATGTTTAGAATAATCCAACTAGCTTTTTCACCACTTTCATTTCCTAATACCATGCTAAAAATAGCCCAGTATTGCATTTGTTCCTAGTCCTAATTTTTCTTCCAAAACTTTCCTAAACTACCTCAGATTATTGAATAGATCTACCACACACTTCTTGGGTGCTTTAACATTTCCATGTACGTTCTTGGATGGTGTTCACCAGGTGCAAAAAGGAAAAATATAACCCTTTTGGAGCCTCTAGAAGCCCTTATCTTCTCTTGTATCTCCAAATATTCATGAATAAAATTGAATAACATCCCTTGCACATGAAACACACTTGAAAATCACATTAGCACATTCCTCTTGGCCATTATGAAGGTAACACAGTAGCTGAGTTGGCCAGAGGATAGGTTTACATTGACCAAGAGAGGTATTTTCAAATGAGGGCTAGGTTGTCATGATAATTTTTTTTGAATTTTTTCATGCTAGACATTTAACATGATAAAAATAACATAGAACATAGGATATGATAGTAAATATGTGCCAATATTGTACCGTGATGATAATAGAATAGATATTAGATTGATAATAGCCATGCATGTAAAATGATTGGCTACATAGGTCATGTAATAAAAGTATTAACAATGATAAAGAGAAGAAAGGAATAATAAACCTCACGAAGTGAGGGTAACAATGGCATATAGATAGAAAATACGCATGAATAATTGTAGCACAAAAGAACATATAAAATATAGCTAGAAAGAAGGCAATGCCTATGCATAAATGACTCAACTAATGCGTTGTCAGGTGCATACGTACTGAATGAAAAACCCAAAGTGATAATAGAATCACTAAGAGGATGTGAATCATATAATGATGAGTGTTGATCCTTTGGGAACCACTTAGGTATAGAGTGTATGATAAGTGGGGGAAGCTTCTCATGTGTAGTCAAAACCGAGGGAGGAGGAGACAAAATAACCTTAGGAGGATGAGAGGTAGTCAAAACAACAGATCTCGGTGTGTGGAGTCACGACACTAGAGAATGTGATCTATCAGCACAACATGTGTGAAAAGCAATAACACCTTGGTCCTCAAGCAACTGAATCCTATCATGAAGTGCATGCCAATCGTTATCTCTATGACCATTGATCCTATGGAATTTTCAGAATGGCTGGTTATGAATTCATTGTAACTGATAAGGAGGGTGATACTCATTAGAAGGTAGCCTAATCAACTTCTCATCAATAAATATGAGTAAAATATCATGAGGCCTAGTAGAATGTGAGAAGTATAATGGATCCCACTTAGGAGGGGGAGTGGAACATGGTGAAGGATTATGAATATGAGATGGATGATCGTAAGTGTGTCTAATAGGAGATAGAGAACGTGAAGGGGGTGTAATAGGAGGAAGAGAAGATGCAGTGAGTGGATAATTCATAGAAGAATTAGGAGCATGAGAAATAATATGTTCATTAATAATCTCTTGTTCTTGAGCTATAACCTTAAAGCAAATAAGTGTAAAATATTCACATGTACCACACAATAATTTTTCTTTCAAAGGAAGAATCAAGTCATGACAAAAGATTTATTGCATTTATAAATCAATAGGATGATAAATTAAATGATGCATGCATGATTTGAAACGTAAGATATAATCATTAACTTTAGGACCATTTTTATAAATAAAACATCTAAGAAATGCTTCTTCCCTATCAATATAAGTACTAACAGATCCACTAGGTAAATGATGAAACCAATGAGAAGTAGTATTAGTAAGACTACTAGGAAATGATTTAAGAAGTAATCTATCATTAGAATATGAATCCATATCTAATCTAAAATCCTTAAGATGCATATAAGGATTACCCATACCATAACAAATTTTAAAGGTAGGTAAAGTAAAACCCTTAGGAAAAGCTGAATTGTAAATGTTTTTAGAAATATGATTGCCGTGAAGTGAATTATTATCATTTCTAGCATAATAGGACATACTCTCGAGGGTATGGGTATGTATATCATTTTTAATATCACCTACAACATGGATAAGAGAAAGAACTTAGTGGGGAGGAATGTCATAAACATTAAGGGGTTCATATAGGGGTTGAATCTTGTCATTATAGGTAACCATAGGAACACTATTGGTTTGAAAGTCAACTTTTAGATCAACAAGTGGAACATCAAGATAGAAACATGAGAAGAAGAATCAATAGGAAAATAATTTTGCACAATTTAATCAAAAAGCTCAGTAGAAGAAGGAACAAGCAACATACATATTATCCTTATGATCATCATTATGTACACTATCTTTGGAAACAACAAGAGTAGAAATACATGCATTATGGAAATTTTCAGATTTTTACTCACCACGAGAAGAAAAATGAGTACTAACATTATTAGGAAGCACATAAGAGGTCGAATAACAAATATAATGTAGACACAAAATCTATGCACTTGGGTACATTTCTAGGTCCTAAATCATACTAATGTATACATGATTCCTAAACATTAAAAATAGTGGTTGAAAAGTCCTTTTTGGCCTTTTTTTGTTGCTTTATATCTTGCACTTTATTGGCTTTACACATCTTACATCTCTTCTGGCACTTGATTGATTTATCTTTTGATGGCCTTGGACACTAGTGCCCATTTAGGAGAGAAGTGCTCAGACACTCCTGTCCCTCTCTATCTTATTCTTAAAATTTTGGTTCCTTTTCACTTCTTGGTCACCTTTTAACACTTTGAGTTGGTCTTTTAGTTGTCAATTACAAAATTCAAACAAGGGAATCATATATACTTAGTTACTTTTTCTAAATAAGGGGCCAAACACTATACACATTATCTATCACCGCCTAAGCTTGCAAAAAGGCACAAGAGAATTACAAAGCATACATCTAGCACATTCATACAAGGGACAAGGGATGCATTGATCTGCATACATTTCATAGGAGGGGAGTTTATTCTATTTGAACACACACATTTTGCATATTCAAGATAATCTAGATCTAGTCCACTATCATCGTACAACTTACACAAGGGCAACCTAAGGCACATGACACATATATAAACACACATGGAGAACTACATAGAGTCTGAGATGTAGTGCAACACTCAGTCGTAAGTTCACTCTTTGGGTGACCGCCGAGGTCATTCTAACTCCACATTCTACATATTTTTTTTATTAGATTTAATGTGGTTTGTGGGTATGTACAAGTAGTCATTTTTTTGCAGGTTATAGGTGTAATCTATGATCTAATAATGAAACCAGAGTGAAAAAGAGTGAGTAACAACGAAGACCTTTAGACCTAGAAAAGAACAGGTTATGAGCATTTTAAAAAATATAGGCACCTAGATCAGTCATTAACACTTGAAGCACTCCTGTCTTCCTGTAGGCACTTCTGTCTGGTACATTCCTATGATTTTGAACCCTCATTAATCCTTTTTTATACTATTTCTATCCTATTCCAACATATACACAGTCCTAATCATTCCCAGGTTGCACATAATCAACTAAGTCATCATCCCTCTCTCATTTGCTTAGGTTTTTACATCTTTGAATGCTTAGTGCTTGCACATTACTATATTTAATCACCTAAATATAATTTTTTATAATAAGTTACTATGAAATAAGGTTCAATACAAATTAGATTAAATCATTTTGGTGAATCCATTTGATTTAACCCTACCTTGCTTCAAGGCCTTCTTTTTATTCCCATCAGCTGTAGTGGTTATTTTGGTCCTCTTGAGCACATTGAGCTTCTATCATCTACCCATAAGCTCTCTAAACCAATGGTTGACTCTGATGATCCCTTGATTAACTCAAAAAACATTCCTCTTGAAAACATTGAAGCTTATGACAGTGAAGAATCCTACAATCAGGACAGTAATGATGACCAAGATCAACTTAACAACCTCACTAATTTCCATTCTAATTTACACAATCACCCAATGCACATTCTGCACGTCCTAAATTCTCTAATCACTACTAAAAATTATCGGGATGATACCACACTCCCTCTTGTGGTTTCCTCCTTAGTCACCTTGACTTTCACCATTCCTATTTCTATTGCTACAACCATCAATCCTCTCACTCCTTCCAATACTTCCCATACATAACCTGGATCCTCTTCAGGAACTTATGACCTTGCCTAATTTTACCGTGATATTCAAGCCCAAATTCTCCAGTTATAACAATCCTCTTCATCTTCCTCTCCATCTTTAGATTCGTCACTCCTTCATATCCCATTCGCACCCTCCATCTCCTCTTACCCGCTGCCTCCTAACTTCATCGAACATAAGTTTCCTATCTTCAAAGGCCATGGTGACCCTTAGGAACACCTTCGCTCCTTTCAATTTGCATGCCTTGAATATGCCAATGACCTCACACTATTAGGCAAAATTGTTTCCTCAAAGCTTACATAACTATGCTATACAATTGTTCTATAATCTACTTGTCCATTATGTATTATCTTTTACATATTTAGCCAATGCATTCCTTGCTCATTTTTCTATGAATATCGACACTAAAATATCCTATGCATAACTAGCTAAAATCAAACAAGGATATAATGAAAATATTTCAGACTATGTCTTACGCTATAAGAACAATATTTCCAAAATGACCAATGTTCTAGTTGATTCGGAATTGCAATATATATTCATTCAAATCCTTTTTCCTCCACTCCAAGAGTATGCCATTTTTTAGACTTATCCTTCTTTTGATCAACTGTATCACATGCTCAAATTACGCAAAAACAAACTGCTATCTATGGGCAAATTGAAGTTTTAGGATAATTCTTCCACTTATTCTTCCAACAAGTTTCAATCCAAATATACATTCAAGCCATCCACTAAGCCTATTGAATCTAAAGCTATTATCAATGTTGTTTCTCCACCAGCCAAGATTCAATTGCAATCCACGAGATACACTTTTACTAGGCTACCTTATGCATCTCGGCTCTTATTACCACAAATAATTAAAATACATCTAATTACTCTCCCTCCACCACTTAATCTAGATCCTTCTCAACCACGTGGACGTAATTATGATGAAAAAACACACTATGACTATCACCAATGCAAGGGGAATTCTACTGATCGTTGTTTTAAGCTCAAACATGTCATTCAAGATCTTATCGACAACAATGTGATCAAGCTTCTTGATCCATCTACTTCTAAATCAGTCAACGATAATCAAAAGCTTAAAATTTTCAATGACCAATTACCAAATCATGAAAAGTAAGTTATTGATTTCTCTACCAATCACACATATCATTCGATGCCTCTTCCCTCATCGACACCACTTGATTTTATTATTGATTTTGCTAATACGCCACCGCCAATTATTACATTATCGGATCATGACTACTATGGTACATTTTCTTCCAATTCAATGCATATTGATGATTCTATTGGTTCTTATCAAGTCAATAATACTATGGTCCATCCCTTGTGCCTTTCCAATGCATGTTATTTAGTACTCTTTTTGGATATCAAAATTTCAATTTCTTAAATTGCATTTTTAGTCCCTAATTCTTATAGACGTGTCATCTTTCCCATTACTATTAGAATCATTACCATACTAACACCAATCCTTATTACATATGAAATAAATCAATGTGACATGGCCTTAGGTCTCACCTAGCTTCGGGATTCCCAAGCTATCCCTTCAATTATCCACTTATGCCTTAAGTTAAATCATAACAAGGAAGTTTTCACCATTAAAGGTATTCCACTGTGCATGCCTTTACCTTGGTCAATTATCCCTTGTGATTCAACCCCAGTCATGGAATCTAGGCCTCGACCATTTCTCAAGTCTAAATCTATCTCCACACCTAGCTCTCCCATCTGTACACAGCCTACATAATGACCATGTCATCCTTTCTAGTCCATTAGTCCACCCCTTCGGCCTAAGTCCCCTACCTAGGCAACCCATTCCTATAGGTGTTCTCCACCTGTTTTACCAAACCTATATCCTTAACATACACATATTTACTATCCTACACCATCGTTATTAGACCCTAGTCACATGCCTTTTCCTTCTTGGATACCAGATAAGGGTCCTACACTCTTCGTCATCGTCAAATATCTTTCCATCACTCACACACTTGGGGGCATTTCACTTTATCCCCCACACCCCTCCATCACTATTTGTTGTCTCTAACATCTACTCATAACTTATCTACTACACTTCACGCTCTGTAACTAACAGCTAGCACCAATCACATACAATACCTTTGCTACCCGATGATGCACTCTTGTTCTATGGTTCATACTTTTTTGTTGAGAGTGCAATTCCTGAATAAACCTCACGTCATACACATCCGTTGAGGGAAATGTAGCCCCTCTCATCTGAACATCTTGCATATCACATCACAACATCACTTTTACATCACATTTGCACATCTTGGTTGTCTTTACTCTTGTTAGCTTATGCTACTTACATTTTGCACTTTGTTTCCTATGTTACTTGGATACTTAGTATGTCATTATATTTTTATATACACATATACACCTTCACATGGTATCTTAAGGTGAATGTAGGACCTTTACAAATCCTTACACGATGCATGATGCTCGACACTATTCTTTACAAGTACCAATAAGTACCAACAAAGCTCCTGGGGGCATATATCTTTGCTACTCTCATACTCCACACTCATAAGTCCTATAACATCAATATTTACTACTTCTTGTCACTATCACTTAATTTTGGATAAAAAGAGAAACCTTAAATTTTTTATGGGCCCAAAAAATAGATTCAAGATTGTAGGTTCAAACACTGCCCCCACCTAGTGTTATCTATACATGGATAGAGAAGGAGATACAACACAACCCTACATATCTTTCTAGGTCTCCCCTATATATCATATCCCATAGAGAGCCCTGATCTATACATCCTTTAACATACTATTTATCTTTCTAACATGCTAACGGGTGCTTCATGTGTAACATTTGCCTCACAGGATTCCATACAACCATGATTGTCTTTTATTTCTTATTGACTATTGTTTGTGGGCTATGCCCTATGTCATGTGTGATCATTATTTGCTTATGGCTTCTCCGGCCCTAATTATCATGTGAAATTGTGAGCGATGTCCCATGTATGCAACCTAATTTTTATGGTCCCTCTTATCTTCATAGTTTCTTGATACCTTGTATTCTATTACATACTAGCTATTTTACACTAGCACTTGTTTTTAATCTATATTGTTTGCATGTGCCTTAGTTTCTACGACACACATCCCCTACCTCTTGCAGATATCCAATCCACGATATGCATATTTATTTTATGCCCTCTTGTTTGGGATACCTCCTCCTACATTAGTCACATGCATCCCAAATGAGGGGAAAATATTGGGTGAATAAATCACCCTTTTAGAAGCATAAATCTCTAGAACATAACAACACCATAAAGAATTGTCAAAGGCAAAGAGTTACATAGTAGTCCAGAATGAGACTTGGATCAAAAAAATAGAGTAGACACTAGCACCCAGTATTAGATAGGAATGATGGGAGCTTGTGTCCCACATGGGTGCTTGTGTCCTAAGGGAAAAAATAGATATTTTCTCAGTTCAACATAGTTTCCAATAGGTTACAATATGGATCTACAATATCAGGAACTTACCTCTAGTTACATAATTCATTCAATTAGATACAGTTCAGTAAAATTTGGCTACAATTTGGTTACAAATCGAGACATGACAATCTGAAGTGAAACTTATCATTTGAGAAGCATCATGGAAGGAGAGAAAAATAGAACTCTCTCCCCAACACTTTTCTCTTGGCGTGAGATCACCCAAAAACTCATCCTTGGCGTGAGATCACCCAAAAACCTCACTCTTAGCATGATGTCACCCAAAAATATCATCCTTGGTAGCAGGACACCCAAATCCATGGCTTGACACTTTCTTGGTTGGGAATTGATCACTCCCAACCCCATCTGGAAACATCTCCAAAACAAACAAGATAGTTTTCTATCATATACTCTCCCATACATTAGGTAAATCATTACAAGTAACAAAAAGTAGCTCACATCAACAAGAAAAATGTCTAACAATATGCTACTACACATATGATTCATGCCTAGGATCTACCTCCCTTTCATAGTTTCTACACTTCACATTGCGATCAGTTCATGCTTCACATGGATACTTGTCCACTCGGTACACTATCATCTACACTCCTCTCTAGATTACAAGGTACATATATTCTATCTACTTTATTCTATCGAGTATTCACTCAACAACATAAAGTGGGGGTAAATGTAGACACAAAATCTATACACTTAGATATAGTTCTAGATCATAAAGCATACTAATAAATACATGATTCATATATAAGAAAACTAGTGGTTATCAACTATTTTTTGGCCTTTCTATTGCTTTATCTCTTGCACTTTACTAGCTTTACACATCTTACAACTTTTCTAGCACTTGACTGATTTACCTTTTGATGGCCTCAGACACTAGTGCCAATTTGGGACAGAAGCACCCATGTACTCTTGTATGTCCGGGGTGCTCTTGTCCCTCTTTTTCTTCTTCTTACCATTTTGGGTCCTTTTTGCTTCTTGGTCACCTTTTAACACTTTGGGCAAGTCTTTTAATTACGAATTACAAAATTCAAACAAGAGAATCATATATATACTTAGTTACTTCTTCTAAATAAGGGTCCAAAAACTATAAGAATTATTTATCACCACCTAAGCTTGCACAAAGGCACAAGAGCACTACAAAACATACATCTAGCACATTCATACAAGGGACAAAGGCTGCATTGATCTGCATACACTACACAAGAGTGAAGTCTATTCTATTCCATCACACACATTTTACATATTTGGGACAATCTAGATCTAACCGCTATCATCTTGCAACTTTCACTAGGGTAACCTAGGGTATGTGACACAGATACACACACACACGAAGAACTACATGGATTTTGAGATGTAGTGCAACACTCGGTTGTAAGTTCACTCTTCAGGTGACCGACGGGGTCAGTCCAACTCCAAATTCTATATATTTAGGTTTGATGTGGTTTATGGGTATGTGTAGGTAGTCATTTGTTTTATAGGTTACATGTGTAATCAATGATCTAAAAATGAAACTGGAGTGACAAAGAGAAAGTAACACTGAAGACCTTTTGACCCAGAAAAGATCATGCTATGAGCATTTTAGTAGACATAGTCACCCAGATCAGTCATTAGTGCCTGAGGCACTCCTGTTTTCTTGTGGGTGCTTATGTCTGGTACATTCTTGGGGTTATGAACCCTCGTTGAGCCTTTTTGATACATTTTCAAGCCTATTCCAGAAAATACACGTCCTGATCATTCCTAAGTTGCATAGAATTAGCTAAGTCATCATCCCTCTCTCATTTTCTTAGGGTTTTATATCCTTGAATGCTTAGTTCTTACACATTACTATATTTAATCATATGAATATCATTTATTACATTAAGTTACTCTGAAATAAGGTTTAATATAAATTATATTAAATCAGATACAAATTTTGAGGTACAATATTCAATGAAGAAGTACTTTGTTGAGAAGAAGAGGTAGTGACCTGAATATAATTAGTAATAACAATAGGATTAGCTCTAATGACTTATACATATGTAAGTGGAGGAGGAGAAAAATTATGGTGTGTAAACAATGAAAATCATAGACAATAGAAGATAAATAAATAAAACATAGATTATAACTTTACTGTAGATGTCTTGTAAACCTCAATGTAAGACCATAGAAGCTTTAAGCTTATTTGATCTTGCTGAAGATTGGATTGTGTATTCTCTTTGATATTATTATCCAAAGTGATTTACAAATGCTAAAAGAATATTTCACAAGGGTGAGGGAAAAAATTCAACAAAAGTTGGATGAAATTTTCTCAAAGCTCCAGAGATGGATTTACAAAGGAAATGGCTTACTTTTATAGCTGAGGGTAGAGCCATGAAAGGTGGATAGAAAATTGAATAAGCTCCAGGTTAATGGTTGAATCACTAGGTTAGAAAAGAGACTTGGCAAATGGTACCTGCAGATTTACAAGGGCAATAGACATTTCGAATAGTAGAAGTTACATCTGGACAATTGAATTGTGCACACAATCTCTATAGCCCCATCATTTCTAGGAATCTAGAAGTGGAGTTCAAGTTAAGGAAGTTAGTTAAGTGTAGATGAATTGAAATTAAATAACTAATTTAATTAGTATTTAATTGTGAGGAGAATAATTAACCATTTATTTAATTATGTTTAATGTTTAATTATAATTATATTAGATAGAAGGTGTTAGGAATTAATTTAATTAATTCCAAGAGCATGGTAGAATTAAATTAATTAATTCTAAAGGGTAGGAATATGAATTAGATAATATAATTAATTCAATTAATTCTAAAATGGTATATTTAAATGACATAATTAATTTAATTAATTCTAAAGGGGTGTACTACGACAAGATATAATTAATGTAATTAATTCTAATTAGATAGAAGTGGGATAAAAATATGTATGTAATTTAGGGTGTTTACATTTGCTCCTGTTTAAAGTGCTATTGCGAAATAATAGTGATTTAAAGATAGTAGACACATACAAATCAACGAGAAGAAAGCAGTGAAGCATTTGGATGCTCCAGTAGGATAGGATGGTAAGGGAGTTCCCCCTCATGTGGGTGGATAACATAACAAGGTGGTGGATGACCACTTGATAGGAAGAAAACAAAGGAATTTTGGACAAGGCGGGGAAGAATAAGAAGGAATGTCCTCATAGCATGGGTGACATTTGGAGAGTGTGAATACAAGAGAAACCTTTATTTTACTGTTGTACAATAGATTTGTCACCATGATTATTAAGGAATCAAGATGGTTAACCCATATGCACATAAACAAACACACACACAACAAAGAAAAGAGAAAAAGGAAAACAAGTCCAATATGAACAGTAGGTGCAGGCATCAAGGTTATAAAGGAACCAAGATGTTATCACACTACTTGCAATTGGTCCAAGAAGTAAACATAAAAAATGTAACACGATATAAAAAAAGAAGACAATCAACTATGCTCCTAATGCAAGCCATAATGATGATTATGTAGATGCAAATTCTCCCAAGGTGGGGATCGGACTAGACTAAAGAGTGGAGTAAAGGTACTCCTCATGAAAATATTGATGGATCCTTTATACACATAATTAGATTTGATTTTCCCCAGGTGAAGTTATATCGAGAAGGAAAAACAATTTTTTGACTTTCCCCAAGTAGAGTAAGGAATCGTGCAAAGGGAAGAAAGTGATAGTTGTAATATTCAAACGATCACTAGGGTAGTAGATAAAGGTATGACTTTATCAAGATTTTGTTGAAATGTTGAATTCAAGGGTTTTCCAATTGTAGGATTTTGTGATAAGTGAATGTTTGTTCAAAAATCTTATGATTTTATGATTTTTTTCGAATTTTTGAAATATTTGGATTTTTGTTTTGAAATATTTGTTTTTTTGGATTTTTGCGAGTTTTTGAAAAATTTGAAATAAAAAATACAAAGAAATGTTTTTTGAATACACAACAAAAATTAAAACACACCACGGCTTATTTAATAAGTTAGGAGGAAAACAAAACAGTGCAAGTGGTCAAAAAGACACAAAACAAGCATTGCAAACAAACCCAATATGAACAAGAATGAATGACACCAAAGTTATATGGGAACTAAGATGCCAAGATTTTTCCTGCAATTGGTCTATAAAAAAAGGTAAAGTGCAATAAAATGATAAACTGAAAGAAGCAAAATCATTGTCATAATGTTGGAAAACCGCAACAGTACAACACAATTTACAATAACGATGTCTAATGACACTCTGAATGTGTTCCACATTGAAGAACTAGATAAATATGAATGCCCCCAAGTGATAGCTTAGAATGCAAGAGGATTGGATTAGGCTGAAGAGTAGAGTGATGCTTAGATACTCCAAACAACTCTTGTTGGATCCCATTGAAGTTTGATATGTATTGGATTAAAATGTGAAATCCAAGTGTGCCCCAAGAAAATTTATATTACGAAAGGGTAAATGATTGCCACAAACATAGATATACACCACGGGAAAGAAAATTGATTAGTGAAATATGATCTAGAATGATCATGAGGAGCACCATCAAATGGTGAAATTGTTGAACTGTATTATTCAGTTGCTAAAAGTTGGTCAAACATTTTTTGAATGTTTTGATTTTGACAATTTTATACCATTTTTGGATTTTTGAAACAATTTTATATTGTTTTTGGAGTTTGGAACAATTTTATATTGTTTTTGTATTTTTCGAAACATATTTGAATATTTTTATAGTTTTGTGAAACATATTTGATTTTTTTAAGATTTTGGAAACATATTTGAATGTTTTTGAGTTTTTGAACATTTTAAAAATGTTTTTATATTTTTGACTCGGTAAAAGGGGTTGCACAACTTGAACGCAAGTGCAAACAATTAGAAGCATTCCATTCCATTGGAAAAAATGTAGATGATGTAATGATAGGATGTATCACTCCACTTGTGACTCCACACAACTAGGAAGATGCAAGGGCTCATCACCGAGAGCCAAGAAGGACGTGAAAATGAGGTGAATAGTGATTTGAAGGTGAAGATATTGGATGTGAAGACACAAGGTGTAACAATGATCCATGTGAGAAGAATGTAACTCATCTTTAGTCAAGATTATCTGACTGATTCCAAGATGATTCCACTTTATAGGTTTTAACTAGACTTAGATCCGTAGATGGCCTACTGATTGGAAAAAAATCAGTTGAAGGAATTGTTGTCTCTCTTTAACATGAGCAGCTAAAGTACTTAAGAAGTTTTTAATTAAGAACTTTTGATTGAGATTTGATAAAGGATTTATTTGTTGATTGAATTTGTGAAGGACCCCCTACATGTTGCCCCATGTCACCAGTAAGAGACAAGGGCTCAACACCGAAGACAAAATGTAGGCAAGTAAGGGCTTCCTCCATTCCTAGTCTCATACTACTAGTGAGAAGTATGGGCTTATCACTGAAGACTATGAAGGATGAAAGGTGTAATGATTTTATACGTTTTTATATTTTATGATTAATTTGGCATTTTTTGTCGATAATGTGCTTGTTGGGAAGGAACATTCTGCCCCCAAGTCTCAGCCTCATGCGACTAGTAGGATGCAAGGGTTCAACACCATAGACTGAGATGGACGATCAAAAGGTCTAGGTAAAGAAGTTTAATACTTTATGTTAAAGAGAGAGATTTTTTAAAAGGAGGAGTTTCCATCAATAAGCTTCGAGACAAAACCATAGGTAAAAAATATTTGAAATGGTAGAAACCATAATAGGGATGAGACACACAATGCCCAAGAGGAACAAGTTTAACCTGTGTCGTGATAGGTGAAGAATGAGAAGATATGATAATGGTATGATTAATATATCTACCAATAGATGGAATGCTTAATGTTATTTGCACTTTATTTTCCACTTTTGATTTGTAAAAAGTGCTTTAAGAAAAGGTTTGATACAAATTTTTATTCTCTGTTTATGCTTTTTGTTTTATTTGAGCTTTGACAAGTGAAGATTGGGAATGGAATCATCAAGAAAGAGGTCCATGTTTATTGAATTTGAATGGTCCTAACTTATGAGACTTGGGTGGATGAGATCCAAGTCAATGGAGAAGATTGAAATATTTTTAATGTATGCATGATTGAAGTAGTCTTGATTTACGAGACTTGGGAAAAAAAAATTCAAGTCAAAAGAGATAATCAAATGATTCATTGGATCCTAAAGTATGAGACTTGGGAAGATAGTTTCCAATTTAAAAGAGTGAATCCAAAGATTCAATGAGCCTCGAAGTACAAGACTTGGGCATATAAGGTCCAAGTCAAAGGATGCATGATTGAATAAGTCTTCAATGAGATGAAAAGACCTATGTGATGTTAGAAAGAGGATTATTGATGCGGGGAAAATATTGAGATACACATTTTTTCATGAATAGAAGAGTGCAAAGAGAGAAGGATTGATCTCTAGATGTACACCTAAGGCTCCTTACAGGCTGTAGAGGGAAGATATTCAATGTCGCTCCTTCTAAGTTGTGGACTAGTTCATTTAACAAAAGATTTTTAATTAAAGCTTCAAAAGTTTGTATAAAGATATTCTTGGGTATACACAACTCATGGAGTGTACGCATATGGATGTCTTGACATATAAGAGTCATCATTGATGATATTCCTACAATATTGATCATTTGAAGGATTTCAGACATAAAAGGTTACGTTATTGCAAGTGTCCTAGCTTGTCGCAGTTGTGTTTCTACAACAAGAGTAGGGATGTTAGAAATAGGAGCCAATAGTGAAAGAATATAATCAAACTCAATGGTGCTTGATGATGGACCCTCTTTTATAGATTCTAAAATGATATCAAGGGTTGAAATGGAGTCTTGAAGAAAATTCAAGCTCTCATGTGATGGTAGAATATTGTTGTATGAAACAAGTTCAATGTCTGTTTGGGCTATCAGAAGAAAATATGAAGAAGATATGGATTGGTTATGATTGAGAGATACTTAAACTTTATCATTGTGATCTTGTTGAGTGTCAGGATATATAAGATGTTGTACAACATTCAACTCTTCATGAGAAATTATAGTAGTTGATGTGTCTTCGGTTGCAATAGTTCATTATCAGTCTCTACAAAAATGACGTCATCGTCAAATAAGTCTTGGACGTAATTCTTAAATCACATGCATTTATCTATTGGATGGACATAAATGTGATGAATGTCACAGGTTGTGTTAGGTTTTTACCAATATGGCTTCAGTTACCCTTTAGGAAAGGTCATTGTGATTGGATATCTTATCATCTTTCCTTTTTTAGTTGATGAAAGACACTAGAGAGAATTTCTCTAAGGGGTGTAAATTGTCGTTTAACTTTACACAGAGTGCTATCTTTTCTAGGTTGTATGATTTGATTTTTGATTCATTGTTCATGTATGTTGTGCACTTTTTGATTATCCATGAAACCATCATTGACAACATTACGGTTATTGTTGACATACCAAGATTTACCGTGACGAGTACTAGTGTGGTTGTGATTGTCATTGTGCCCATGGTCATGAGAATGAGGCTTGCTCAAGCTTTTAGTAATGAGGGATTCTTTTCTTTGAGTTAAGTTGACTTCAAAGTCAATGTTAATAGAGAAATGTTTGACAAAATTCTTGGAGAGGTCCATGAAGGTGGTGATAGATCCCCTTAGAAGGTTTAGGAATCAGTCCAAAGCTTGTTGTCCTATACTTCTAGGGAAAAGGCATAAGATAAAGATGTCGTTATATGACACTTCATGCCATGCGATGGAAAATTATTTGATATTATTTCTAGGATCAATTTTTCCCTTGTATTTAGAAAATTGGGGCGTCTCGAAATATTTTGGAAAGGGTGTGCGTAAGATGTCCATACTGAAAGGGTAAGGACATAATTCATCAAATTTGAATTGTTTGTGTTGTTTTTGCATACCTGAAATGGTGTCCTTCATCATTTTCCATGGGGTTGACAAAAAAAATGGGTGATGTGAACTCAACCCTTAGCAAAGTGACTTCTAAGATGGAAGAGGAGGAAATAATTGAAAGTTTGACCCTTAGAAAAGTGATTGCTAAGATAGAAGAGGTGAAGAAGTTTGAAAGCTCAAACCTTAGTAAAGTGAATGCTAAGATGGAAGAGGTGAATAAATTTGAAATCTCAAACCTTAGAAAAGTGAATGCTAAGATGGAAGAGGTAAAGAAGTTTGAAATCTTGGACATTAACAAAGTAAATGCTAAGATGGAAGAGGGGAAATTATTGACAAACTCAACCTATAACAAAGTGAATACTAGAATGGAAGAGGAGAAGAAATTATTGAATGATGCGACCCTCAACAATGTGAATGCTAATAAGGAAGTGACATTGAAAATATTTAATTGGTTTGACCCTTAATAACTTGATGTTTAAGATGGACGAAGAGGAAAGGTTTTTTTTGTTTCGACCCTTAATAATGTGAATATCAAGGTGGACAAAGAGAAGAAGCTTGAAAATAGAAATTATGATTATGGAACTCTTAGCAAAATAAATGATAAGATGGGAGGATGATTGTAATAGTTAAGTGATGTGCTTGAACCTTTGACAAAGTGAATGTACAAAGGGGATGAAACTTTGACAAGGTTAGCATGCTTGACTCTTAACAAAATGGGTGTTAAGAGAGGATACTAGAAAGATGGTGAGAGTGCTCAAATCTTAACAAGATGTGTACTGAGGAGTGCTCAAATCTTAACAATATGAGTGCTAAGATAGGAGACTAAATAATGAAATGATGATACTCAAATAATGAAAAAGTGAATGTCAATAGAGAGAGGTGCAAATATGATGATGGAAATCTCAAATCTAGACAAAGTGCATGTAAGAGACGAAGGGAAAGTGAAGGATCTCAAATGAGAAAAAACTAAATGCTCTAAAAGAGAAGAGTGAAGATGTGGTGAAGATGTCAAAAAATCAACAAAGTAAATGCTAAATTGTGATGACGCAAGATGGATGAAATGCTCAAAGCTAAACAATGTGATGTCAAACTTAAGACTTAAAAAGATGAAGGACCAAAGTGATCACAAAGGTGCTTGACTGTGATAAAGAGAGTATCAAAACATTAAGACTTAGATGAATAAGAATGAAAGTGCTTAAGTTCAAATATGGGTGTCTGAGAATTAAGACTTAGACTCGTGTGTAGAGGTGAAAATGAGACAAAAGTGGATCCAAATAAGGAGTATTTGGAAACTACGAAGAGGTACGAATGTGAAAGATGAATTAAAACAAGGAGTGTTTGGAAAATGTGGAAATATATGAAAGTGAAAACATAGGTATGCATGTGGAACACTACTACAAAAAGAAAGAAAAAAAAAAACCTAAAATAAGTTTTTGTTTGATGGCTTGTTTTGGTCTCTACCTTAGCTTGGATTGGTTAGTGTTTGGATTCTTGGGTGGCTCTCTCAACTAGGTGTCAACAGTATACCCAAGTGAGAACGGTGCTATTACTAGTTGTCAGCTTTACTTTACCCCATTTGAAATAATGAGAAAAGATATTGCTCGAATGAATCACACTGGGGTCTCCACTAAGGATATACATGACTCTAATCTCACAAGGTGTACTAGTCAGTTGGGATGGGGGTACCTATGTTGAATATCAACCAATTCCCTCAATGTGTTGACTACTTTGGGGTTCCTGTGGTAATCCTCAAATGAGTTTTATGGCTTATGCCAAGGAAATTTCCACATTTATGCAAACAAGCTTTTTACCCTTATCTTAACCTGTAAATACAGTGTGTAGAAACATTCATTTTATCTTGTTTAAAGATGTTTCCTACACACAAAGTATTAGTAGTTTGCTTAACTCACGATCAAAGGTAACCTGCAGTTAGTAGTTTTTAGTGTTTTATCAACCTTCTTGAGAGTGGGTCCTGCAAGAAAAGATTAGAATTTTCTCTTGAGGTAGGTAAAGGCCAAGATGATAGAAGCAAGTTCATGCTTTTGATTTCCAAGATCACTTAAAAAACATGAGGAAAGAACATACATGTAAAACAATATTTGATTAAAAAAAAGAAAAGAAAGGTTAATTCCAAAAAAAATAGATACGATCACGTTTCTGATTTCCAAGATCACTTTGAAAGTGCAAGGAAATCACATAAGCGTGAGGTTATTACGTTTAAAAAAACAAATAAAATTTATAAAATACTACAAATTTTTTTAAAATGAAAAGTGTTAGGAGAAATGAAACCATAAATTTTTTATAAGTTCAAATTAAAAAATTATTTTTCCATTGCATAGATCTTCTTGAGACCTTTCCGTAAAAATAAAACATAGTATTTTTGAGTTCGGGATCAAAATTTATGGCTTCCACAAGATGGGTTACACTAACGTTCTTAGTGACAAATTTAAACGTGAGAAAAATGGCCCAACACCTAATTTTTTTTTCGTTTTTCAGCTTCTATGCTCCACCTGAGAACCTAAAATTTTGATAGAAAGGTTAAATGAAGAAATGAAACACACAGACAAAGTTAAATCGTGAAATGATAAACTAAAATGAGAAAAATAACACGGGAGTCCCATCGGACGTGCCCGAATGTAAACAATGAAAATCATAAACAACAAAAGATAAATAAATAAAACACAGAATATACCTTCATTATAGATCTCTTGAAAACATCAATGAAGACCATAGAATCTTTAAGCTTGTTTGATCTTATTGAAGATTGGATTGTGGATGCTCTTTGATATTATTCTTCAAATGGATTTACAGATGCTATAAGTAGATTTCACAAGGATGCAGGAAAAATTCAATAGAAGTTGGATGTAATTTTCTCAAAGCTCCAAGGATGGATTTACAAAGGAAATGGCTTACTTTTATAGCTTAGGGTAGAGCCATGAAATGTGGATGCAAGATTGACCATTGAATAACCCAGGTTAGCAAGTAGACTTGGCAATTGGTAGTTGCTGATTTACAGGGGAAATGGACATTTGGAATAACATAAGTTACATATGGAAAGTTGGTTGTACACACAAGTCTATAACCCCCTCATTTCTAGGAATCTAGGAGTGGAGTTCAAGTGATTGACTAAAGAGAGGAATCAATTAATAACTAATTTCATTAGTATTTAATTGTGAGGGAATAATTAACCATTTATTTAATTAAATGTGTAATTATATTAGCTAGAAGGGTGTAGTAAAAAATTTAATTAATTCCAAAGGCATGTTAGAATTAAATTATTTAATTGCGAGGAGATAATTAACCATTTAAATAAATAAATATTTAATTATATTAGCTAGAAACGTGTTAGGAATTAATTTAATTAATTCTAAGAGCATGGTAGAATTAAATTAATTAATTCTAAAGGGTAGGAATATGACTTAAATAATAAAATAAATTTAATTATTTTTTAAAATAGTGTATTTAAATGACAAAATTAATTTAATTAATTCCAAAGGGGTGTACTGTGACAAGATAGAATTAATTTAATTAATTCTAATTGGATAAAAGTGAGATAGAAATATGTATGTATTTTTAGGGTGTCTACATTTGCCCCTCTTTAAAGTGCTATTTCGAAGCATTAGTGCTTTAAATATACTAGACGTGTGTAGATAAATGAGTGGAAAGCAGTGAAACATTTGGATGCCCTAGTACGATAGGATGACAAAGGAATGGCCCCTTAAGTGGGTGGATAATGCAACAATGCGGTGGATGGCCGCTTGATAAGAAGATAACAAAGGAATTTTGGACAAGGTGGGGAAGAATAAGGAATGTGCTCATAACATGAGCAGAATTTAGAGTGTGAATATAAGAGAAACTTTTATTTACCATTTCACAATAAAGTTATCACCATGATTATTATGGAATCAAGATGGTTAATGCATATGCGTGTAAAAAAAACTCACACAGAACAAAGAAAAGAGAAAAATGAAAATAAACCCAATATGAATTGTAGGTGCATGCATCAAGGTTATAAAGGTACCAAGATGTTATCATACTACTTGTAATTGGTCTAAGAAGTAAACATAAAAAACACAACATGATGTTAAAAAACAATACAATCAGCTATGTTCCTAATGCGGGTTACAATGATGATTATGTAGATGAAAATACTCCCAAGGTGGGGATAAGACCATAATGAAGAGTGGAGTAAAGGTACTCCTTAAACTCTTGTTGGATCCATTTTGTAAATGATCAGAGTTGATTTTCCCCAGGAAAAGTCATATCACAAAGGAAAAACAATCTTGTGACTTTCCCCAAGCAGTGTAAGGAATCATGTAAAGGGAAGAAAGTGATAGTTGTAAGATTGGAACAATCACTAGGGCAGTAGATAAAGATATGAATTTATCAAGATTGTGTTGCAAGGTTGAAAGATTCACTGCAATATTTTCCAATTGTAGGATGTTGATGATAAGTGAAGGTTTGTTAAAAAAAGTTTGATGATTTTTTTGAATTTTTGGATTTTTTTGAGTTCTTTTGAAAAAATTGAAATACAAATGTAAAGAAATGTAAACAAATTTTAATACACAACAAAAATGAAAACACACCATGGATTATTTAATAATTTCGGAGGAAAACAAAATAGTGCAAGCGGTAAAAGAGACACAAAACAAACATTGCAAATAAACCCAATATGAATAGGAATGAATGACACCAAAGTTATATGGGAAATAAGATGCCAAGATTTTTCCTACAATTGGTCTATAAATGAGGGTAAAAAAAGTGCAATAAAATATAAAATTGAAAGAAGAAAAATCATCATCACAATGTTGGCAAACTGCAATAGTACAACACAATTTACAATAACGATGTCTAATGACACTCCAGATGTGTTGTAAATTGAAGAAATAGACAAATATGAATACCCCCAAGCGATAAATTAGAACACAGAGGATTGGATTGGGTTGAAGAGTGGGATCATTCTCGGATACTCTAAACAACTCTTGCTAGATCCCATTGAAGTTTGATCTGTATTGGACTAAAATGTGAAATCCAAGTGTGCCCCAAGCAAAGTTATATTGTGAAAGGGTAAATGATTGCCACGAGTATAGATATACACCACGGGAAAGAAAAGTGATTAGTGAAAGATGATATAGAATGATCATGAGGAGCGGCATCAAATAGATTTTTTTTTGAACTATGCTACAAGTTTCTAAAAGTTGGTCAAACATTTTTTGAATGTTTTGATTTTGACAATTTTATACTATTTTTTATTTTTGGAACAATTTTATATTGTTTTTGGAGTGTAGAAATTTTTTAGATAATTTTTATTTTTCAAAACATATTTGAATGATTTTGGATTTTGGAAACATATTTGAATGTTTTTTAGTTTTTGAAAACATATTTGAATGTTTTTTATTTTTGACTCGGTAAAGGGTTGCACAGCTTGAACATAAGTGCAAATAGTTAGAAGCATTTCATTTCATTGGTAGAAATGTAGATGATGTAATGATAGGATGTCTCACTCCACTCGTGACTCCATACACCTAAGAAGATGAGATGTATCATGACCGAGAGCCAAGAGGGACGTGAAAATGAGGTGAATAGTGATATGAAGGTGAAGATATTAGATGCTAAGACATTAGGTGTAACAATGATTCTTGTAAGAAGAATGTAACTCATCTTTATTCAATATTATCTAACCAATTCCAAGATGATTCTACTTTATAGGTTTTTACTAGAATTAGATCCGTAGATGGCCTACTGATTCGAAAAAATATGGTTGAAGGAATTATTTTCTCTCTTTAACATGAGCAGCTAAATTACTTCTTGGGAAATTTTTAATTAGCAATTTTGATTCATATTTGATAAAGGATTTATTTGTTGATTGAATTATTAAAGGACCCCCTACATATTTCCCCATTTCATTAGTAATAGATAAGGGTTCAACCATGAATAAAAAATGTAGGTGAGTAAGGGCATCTTCCTCCGTTCCCATTCTCATATGACTAGTGAGAAGTATGGGATTATCATCAAAGTCTGTGAAGGACGAAAGGTGTGATGATTGTTTTTTATTTTTTTGTATTTTTAGATTGATTTGGCCTTGTTTTTCGATAATTTTCTTTTTGGGTAGGAACATTCTTCCCCCAAGGCTCAGCCTCATGCAACTAGTAGGATGTAAGGGTTCAATACCGTAGAATGAGATGGACAATAAAAATGTCCAGGTAAAGAAGTTTATTGCTTTCTATTAAAGAGAGAGATTTTTTAAAAGGAGGAGTTTCCATCAGTAACCTTTGAGACAAAACCATAGGTAAAAAGATCTGAATAGTAGAAACCATAACAAGGATGAGACACACAATGCCCAATAGGAACAAGGTCAACATGTGTCTTGATAGGTGAAGAATGCGAAGATATAATAATTTTATGATTAATATATCTACCAAAAGATGGAATGCTTAATGTTATTTTCATTTGCTTTTCCACTTTTTATTTGTAAAAAGTGCTTTAAAAAAGGTTTGATACGAAGTTTTATTCTCTGTTTATGCATTTTGTTTTGTCCTAGCTTTGACATGTGAGGATTGGGAATGGGATCATCAAGAAATAGGTCCATGTTTATTGAATTTGAATGGTCTTGACTTACAATAATTGGGCGGATGAGATCCAAGTCAATGGAGAATATCAAAATATTTTTAATATATGCATGATTGAAGAATTCTTGATTTACGAGACTTTGATGGAAAAAATCCAAGTCAAAGGAGAGAATCAAATGATTCATTGGGCATTGAAGTACAAGACTTGGGAAGATAGGTTATAAGTTAAAGGAGGGAATATGAAGATTTAATGAGTCTTGAAGTATGAGAATTAGGAACATAAGGTCCAATTTAAAGGATGTATGATTGAATAAGTATGTATGATAATTTCAAAACACCTTTTTATAAGCCATGAGGTATACATGAAATGAAGGATCCTAGGGAAATCTAGGGTTTGTTTAATAAATTGGTTCACCAAATGATTTAAATAAATTTAAATCTTTATCAGAGGATTGAGATCAAATGAATTTAACAATAATAAATAATATCTAGCATACAAGTACAAACAAGTGTGCAAGATAGGAGATAATAATGACTTAGCTTGTATTAGGAGATTTGAACTTATTATGGGTTAGAAAAGAGGTTGAGAAGGCTAGATCTAGACTGTGTAGGATCTGTATGAGAAAATAGGATTTGAGAAATCTTCTGACATAACTGCCCAAGGGGGACATGACCTCCCTAGGTGTTAGTGTTTGATTTGGGTGATATCATCCTAATAAATGCTCTATTTTTTCTCTTTTCATAGTCTGTCAATGTCTTCTTCCTTTCACTATCCATCACATCAAATCTATTGTAGGGTTCTTGTGTTACACTTGTTCCTACAAAAAAACCTATATACCTTGCAAGTATACATTAATTGAATAAATAATGTATATGTTTGATTCGGATTGACCTCAGAGGTCACCCCAATGTGATTTCCAATGAGCCTTATACTACATTTCAGAATATAGTAGTTCTAGTGTGTGTGTGATTGAATTTTTTTCCCTTGAAGCTAGTTTTCCCTTATGCTAGTCACACTGAGATAGTGGGATATAATTACTTTGACCCTAAGATGAATTCATGAGATGGAATTTAGAATAAACCTCATATGCGTTGAATAATGCATCCTAAAATGTAATCCTTGAATACTACTATTTTCCCAAGTTGTCCATCCCCTAACAATAGTTAGTAGGTTGTTTATATATATATGAATTCCTTGTTTTAATTTAAACACTTAGTGACACCAAATTCTGACCCGAACAATTAGAAAATACCCCAAGTTAAGTGTCAAACATTAACTTAGCAAACCAAAGAGAATGGAAAAAAGTTCCAAGAAGGGACATTAGCGCCCAAAAGGTAGTGTATGTAATGGGCGATCTTTCCTAAAAGCCAAGAAACAAAAACAAGACCAAGAGAAGAGACAAGGATACCTGTGATACAATCAAAAGATCTAAATATAAGTAGTACGAGGAAAATTCACAATCAAAATCAATAATAACTAATAATAGGACTAAGAAAAGGTGTCACCAAAGTCTAATCTTTGCACTTGAAAATCATGCATATAAAAACATGCTAGAGGCATCATGTAATAGTAATAAGTGCATATTTTTGTGTCTACATCAATGATGCTACCTAGTTTTTTCCATAATGCATGATGAATAAAAATTAAAAAAATATTAAAGAGCAAATCAATTGTCATATCACAAAAGGTCTTGAATAGATTATAAAATCAAGTTCTCTTTATATGGTATTTGCAAAGAAATTAGTCAGTCATGCTTGGGAAAGAAACATTTTTCCTATTCATTTTATTTGATAGGGAACGAGATGTCAAAATTTTGTTGGCTTATGCAATTGTAATGAAATTACTTAGATAGATCGTAATATTATGACCAATAAGACATTAAAGAGCAAAAAAATATAGGAAAAATATCACAATAAACAAGTAAAATGACTTATGCACTTTTAGGGACAACCTTCAAACCTTATAATAATACTCAAATGTTCAATATGATGATCATATACTAGTTACTAGCTCCTATACATACCTTACCATGTTTTGCAAAGCATCAAGGCTGACCTAATAAGCATATGATAACATAAACAAATGTGACATGACATGATAAGGTATCTTGTTAGCCACAAGTGTATCCACATCTCAATATATGACATGGGATTAAGGGTGTAGCAGGCCCCTCCATTTCAAAGTAACATTGTCCCAAATGTTGGTAAATTTTGGATATTGTCATCGAAATGCTTCATCTTCCCATGTTGCATCTTCAATGTCTGAATTATTCCACTCGATAAAATAATCAGTGATGAATTTTTTCCTAAAATTATTATTGTATTTATATAGGATTCATTTAGGCTCCAAAATTATACATTCCTCCTCATTAATCTCAAGTAACATTGACTAGGACGACACCTTCTTCTTAATGACCTTCCTCAAGCAAGAAACATGGAAAATTGGATGTATTTTAGTTGATTGAGGAAGCTCTAGTTTATATTCTGCTACTAATTTTCTTCAACACTTGATAAGGGTCATAGTATTTAGGTGAAATATTTTTATTTTTCTTATGTTGTTTTAAAGATAATTGTTTATATGGATACAATCGCACAAAAACAAAGTCCCTAACTTTAAAGCTTCACTTACTAAGGTGTTGATTAGCTTATTTCTTTATACAATTTTTTTCCATTTCCAAATACTGTATAAGGGTAGATAGTACCTCTTTTTGGTGTTGAATATGATCTTGAATCACTCTCACTTGAGTCTAGACCCTCAAGTTGGAGGTAAGGGATGGTGGATGGTAACTATACAATGCTAAAAGCTGAGACATTTTGGATGAGGTATGAAATGAAGCGTTATATCACCATTCTAAAAGTGGTAGCCATTGATCCCATCTAACCTATTTATATGAACTAAAGAGTCAAAGATACCCCAATAATTTTTTTTCTAGCTTAACATGTCCATCACATTGGGGTTGATATGATAAAATACAAGCTAAGTGAGTACCCAAACATGAGAATAAATCAGTCTAAAAATTCCTAGTAAATATAGGGTCACGATCACTTCTATAATCTTGGATGTATCATGTATATTTTGAACTATATCCATACAAGATATGACACATTTAATCACTATAAAGGGATGTTTTTTTATTAGATAAGGTAAGAAAATAGGGATTATGGCTCCCAAAGGCCTTACAATAGAATGCATTGTGAGCAATACCAAAGAGGAACAAAAAAATAAATAGGACAAAAAAGGGCTAAAACATATTAGCTCAGTCCATTGTCCAAAACACCATTACAAAGATAAGTTAAACTATAAGGAAAGGAGAAAAAATAGGTTAAATCCAACTAAAAAAGGTAGAAATATCCCTCCTAGAAGAACAATCCAACAATAGTTTGATAACAGGTCTGAGAGCCTAAGTTTGTTTTGTCTTCAAACGCTTAAATCCCCCCAAATGTTGCTCCTATTTCCTTTTCTGCTGACCATCTTGCTTAACCAGGGTTTGGGTGTCATCCTTCACCATCTCCTCTTCATTTGAGCTACCAAGGTAAAGCTTAAGCCTACAGGTTTTGTGACCATGCTCCTATTTAACTAGTCTCCCCTGAATCTCCATAAACATACTTTCAAGCACAATCAAATCCTCTCTAATGGATTTTTGAGAGGTACAATTCTCTTAGAGGCCTCAATGCTGTTCATAACACTATCTTCCAAATCCAACCTAGCTTCACCTAAGGCTTCAACATCCTTTTCTAACCATGAGCGAAATTTTATCGAAAGCCATGTTCTACTGTTGGACCAAATTATATTTCCCTTTAAAAGGCCCCCCTTTTGACTTTGATAGAGAACTAGTGACCACAGTAAAAACCTTTCCCTACACCTAAATTTTAGTTCCCTTCCTCTTCCTCAATATTTTGATACGTCCAGCCAAAGTATAATTGGCATCATGGTCCTCCAGATTAGGCTCCAAATCCTTAGTCTCTAGTGGCTTACCATTTTATACATCAAGAGGATAGGACCATGATGCAAAGGGGTTTTAGTCTTCCCCTGTTGAAAGTCTTTAACAAACGCTGAGTGAGACATGAGAAAATAAAAAGGGGAGGTTCATGGATATCTTATGCCTAAACATATTAAGCATAGAAATATGATGCATGTAGATTTTTCTGTATTTTCCCTCAAGAGTAATGTATCTCATTAACTAAAGACAATATGTTTTCCAAATATCAAGGATATAATATCGAGCAATTCAATCGACAAGAAGGTAGACCTTTTCTTTACCTTAGGAAAATGTCTAGATTTCATGGTTACGCCTAGTTTGATATTTGTAAATATTTAACCCTTCCGTTTCCATCTCGGTCACATGTGTAATTGAAAGTTATGAAACCCAAATCTCCATGCCATGAACCACCACATTTCCATTGTTCCAAGAAAAACCAAATTCTAGAGCAAGGAAAGGGCTAGACCCTGTGAGTCTAGAAATAAAATTTATAGAGAAGGGTTGTCCTTTAGAGCACCATAGCTAGTGGGTTTAGTTATCAATTTGCCACCTCCCATGGTTTCCTTACTTGCATGAAACTGGGAAATGGGTAATAGAAATTTGGGAAAATATCTCACACATGCCAAAGGTCTTACTTTCCATGAATACATTGATGACAAGGATAAGATCCGAATGAGGGAAAAAATCCACTCCTAATTTAGTACCTTTCATTAGTAATGAGATTAATAATAGTATTAGGGATGTCCTCCCCCTTTCCCACACTTTAAAATCATTACCTTTCACCCCCAAATTAGCTAAATAATGTGTGCATTTATTACCATTTCTAGGGGTGTGAGTAAGATCAAAGTTATCAAAAATTTTAAGTAGTGCCTTAATATCGTTAATGATGTTGCTTAGTGTCCAATTGTGAAACCTATATTTTCTTATTGAGTTGATAATAAGAACAAATTACCCTTCAACATTGATCCTCTTGAAACCCTTCTATTTAGTAATATTGCTGCCCCAAATTTTTTCCATACCTTCAACAACATTATTGGTTTTAATACCTAAAGGACCAACATAAGAAAACAACCAATTTCCATCATGATATCTAAGGATACCTCCCCCACTAGCAGGACCAACATTACCCTTTGAGGCTCCATCAAAATTCAACTTAACCCAATTTAATTCCAAAGTAGACCATTTTATATCAGATTGAGGGAATTTAAGGATGGGGGGACTAGAGGATAACTATTTTTAGAATTATAACCTCAAATTTAGGGCAAGGGGATTCAATAAGGCACTATAACGAGACGTGATAAGGTAAAAAAATGACATATTTGGTGAGTCTATTAACAACCACCATAATTACACTTTTCCCTTTAGATTTTGGTAATTCCATGATGAAATCCATGGAAACCTCTCCCCATCATTCAATAGGAATAAATAGAGGTTGTAAAAGGCTTGGTTTCTTAATAGTATCTCCTTTATTACACTGACACACCAAGTATTCTACCACAATTTTTTGGACATCCCCTTTCAACGCTTCCTAAAAGATATCCTACTTAATTATGTGATAAGTTTTTTGGGACCAAAAATGACCACCCACCATAGAAGCATGGAACTTCAAGAGAACCTAAATTTTAAGAGTAGAGTTCTTGCATAAATACAATTGATCCTTATACCACAATGCATCCCCCTACTATATAGTCTTTTTGAAATGCTTAGATACTATTGTATATTTTGAATGAGAGTGGGGGTCTCTATGTCATTATACCGTTCTAATATTTCTTAATCTACGAAATTTACCTGTAATATGGAAATGACATATGAAAATGATTTTATGGACACATTTATAAGACGGGGAAAAATTAATAAGTACCAAAGAAGAATAAAGCACATGCACATGAGGGAAGAAGGAGCACATAGGAAGGATAATCAGGGATTGCATGTGGGACTGTGCATTTTGACTAGAGACTTATCCATTTTTAAGAAGCGGTCTAAATATAGGAAAAGCAAAGGAAATGCCACTTAAATGTAATATAAGGGCATGAAGACTTGGTAGCCACACAAGGTCTAATTTTAGAGAAGGAACTTGCAGTTAAAACACATGCATGGAAGATAATAATAGGACTAAGGTGGAGTTTATCTTTAGAATAATATATTATTAAGCTTGTTAGAAAAGCATGCAAGCTATATATTTTGAGTATGCAACCTATTTTGGGAATACATGGGAAGTGAAGGGTAAGCCCCCCCCCCAACCCACACACACACATGTATGTATTGAAATTCATTATTTTGGACACTCATATTGTAGTAGAGTGATGATGCCCTGTTCTTCTAGTGCACATAACTCTTTTGAGAATGATCTGATATATTGTGTATTCAACTTATGCTATGTAATATTTTACTTACGAATGGAAAATTGTGGATGGATTATGGTAATTGATGTATCTGAGTATGGTGATCACATAATGCAATTAATATTAGTAGTGGTTTGATATGTTATGTTTCCTTATTACATGTGTCTCCTTATGATGTTTTTAATGATCTACATCTGAATGTATGCTTTGGTAATGGTAATCATGAACACACATGCTACCATATTGACAAGATAACGTAAACGAGGGACCTGTTAGGCTTCATGTGCATTGGGTGAGCATTCAGGTTTGTCTGAATGAAGTGCCACCGTGCCTAGGTATAGAGTATAAACAACAAGACTAAAAAATCTATCTTGGATAGTGCATCCATTACCACATTTCCTTTCCTTTACTGTAAATTATCTCAAATTCATATCCAAACATCTTTATGACCCATTTTTTTTGTTCTTCAAATGAGATTTTTTGCTCTAAGAAGTGTTTCAAATTATCATGATTTTTCTTCGCCTTTAAGTGATGACCCATGAGATATGGTATCTATTGTTTGACTGCATAAATAATAGCCATTATTTCTTTCTCATAATTTGGTTTTGATAGGTACTTATACTTGAGTTGATGACTCTTAAATATGATGAGGTTGACCTCTATCATGAGTACTACACCTATGTCAGACCCTAAAGTATAATATTTGACAATGAAGGTTTTGGAGAGATATGGTGTAGCCTAAATTAGAATGGTACACATGGCCTTATTTAGTCTCTCACATTATTGTGTTTCTTCATCATTCTAATGAAAAGATCCTTTCTTCAATAAATTTGTGAGTGGTGCTATAATTATGCCATAATTCTTTATAAATATATGATAGTAACCTATAATCCTTAAGAAGCCTTTGAGATTTTAAAGGGTTTTAGGAATTTTCCATTCCATTGTGGCCTAGATCTTGTGAGGATCTAATTTTACACATTCATGAGAAATGATACGACCTAAGTACTCTACCTACATGACTTCAAAATAAAACTTGGAGGGCTTGGCATAAAGTTGTTTTTGTTCAATCATGTTCAAAACCTTATTAATGTTATGTAAGTGTTCTTCCCATATCTTGTTGTAGATATAGATATCATCAATGAATACTAGTACAAAAATGGCTGAAAAATTGAATTCATTAAACTCTTAAATGTAGAGGGTACTATATGACAGAAAAGTGACAAGTGAGCTTGGGAATCTACAAGTAACTCTTCCTCACACCGGACCTCTCGAGGTCGTGTTGAGACAGCCAGTGGGGATGAAATATGTGTGGGATGCAGACAAACTAGTTGGGCACTCTAATGTCTTCGACACGCACTAGTGGAAATTGTGAATCTAAGGCAAAGAAGGCCCTCCTAACTTGAACTGGTGTGATAGATCGATCAGCAAGGATGACTAGTCGAAGGCTCCAATTAATATCGAGCTCTGGAGTGATTCAGTCTATAGGTTGTGGAATACGTGGAAAATGTCTTGGGATAGTTTCGTGTATATCCCTAGATAAGGTCATAGGGCAGATGGTAAATATAGTTGACTCTATGGGCGATTCTCTAGCCTAGTCCAGAACTCCTTAGCTTTGTTAGCTACTATGTCTAATAAGGATAGCTGTGTGATGATGATAGGTGGAAGTGGAGTAGATCTGAATACTAGTGTGCGTAGGCTAGTGTTTATGTCTGATTTACTTACGGATTCGTTGGGTTGCAGGATTTGTGGATTGCAACTGTAAACTCTTGGTTGTTGCAGTCCTGCTATGGTCATGTATGGAATCAGTCTCTAATCCCTAGTATCCAATAATCATATGCTTTCTCAGCCTCTATATTCAAAATTAATAGTTGTGCGATCTTCTGAGAGTACCTCACAGGTGTTCTTGCAACCTGAATTCTTAGGCTAGTATCTATGTCTGTGAGAATGTCTCCTGCATCTGGCTGTGGGAGCAAAGGATAACAACCGAATGTTTTCTCTCTTTCAAGCCTTTCTACAGTCATGTGGATATTTTTCTAGGGTAATCTGTAATTTGGCTGATTTGACCAAAACTTATGTGCTTGATTGTCTTCTATTTTTAATCCCCTCAACTGAGAGCTGATTTGTTGTAAGTCTATTGTTGTTTGGAAGACTTGGATTCTAAGATTCTAGTCTATGTCAACTATTGCTGTGACGAGATTGGGTTGAGGCACGATTGGCTTGAATACGTATTCTCTGGGCTCCCTAGGTCCCAAGATTGTCATACAAAAGCAATAATGTAAACAAAATGCAACAAAGTGAATTTTAACTACGTGAAATATATCTATAGCATATATGATTTCTCTATTTTTGTATTTTCTAATGAACTATTCGAATGAATCTAAAAGAGTAACTGTTTAACGTATCTAGAATTGACAGCTACAATAAAAATTTAAAACAAACAAGATAACCAAGTATAGCTATTTGTCCGTGCAATTTGTAGATCTACTCTAAACAATGAAATAACTAATCTAATCTATTTGCAAGACTGTCGATCCTACCTCAGAAGTGAGGAATGAATCATAGTTTCTTAGAAATTATCAATCCCCACAACTTTCCCGGCAATATCGAAAGTAAAATTAACTGAAATAAAGCAATTAACTACTCTATTTGATACGATTCTAATTTAGAACTTTGAAAGCTAGAAGCTGGATTCTGCAGAACAGTGGCGAATCTGATGGTGTGTGTGATCTTGTCCCCTCAGTGTGATCTCCTTGTTCCTTCATGTTCACGTGGATCCAGAAAAGTGTGTAATGCTAGCATCAACAGAAGTAGATATTAGGAAAAAGGCAGCTCAAGATACAGACTGAATACAATGTGAGTAGGAGAGGGATAGCGCAAGAGTACAGAGCTTGGATTATGCAATTCCTAGCGGGATTTATTGCGAGTCATGCAACATGAAACGTCCAAAACCTGAAACTATCCTGTTTGAGGAGAAAAACCTGCAACTTTAATGCCCTCCTATTGAAAACAAACTATTCTACTCCAATGGATTGGATAAAATGATAACAACACTTGCACAAGATGGATATGTGGCTTCCTAACAGCAAAACAATACTAACTAAGCATGCAATGAAAGAAACTAAGGACTTTAAACAAAATGAAAGACTAAATCTATTGCAAAGAGAAATTCAGAGGCAAGTTTGAGGGGCCATTTTCTTGAGCACAAGCCAACTATTTATAGCATTTGCATTTACCCAAGGTAAAAACCAAATAGAACTCTTAAACTATAAACAATGGCAAAACACTATTCTAGGGAACCAAAATCATAAATGCAAGCTTATGGCGGTGAAAGAAAGTTGGTAAAACGTTGAAATTATGTGAGTCATGTTAAAAGAGCTTTCTCGAAAATGCGTAAAGGACCGCCGCCCTATTTAGGGCGGCGGTCACGAAACCGCCACCCAGTTACGGCGGCAGTTTTTTCACTGAAGAGCAAAAGGCCAAGAAAAGAGGGGAAAAGGGAAAAACAAAGCATGCGGGGGCTAAGCAGGGCATGTGGGATGTTAACACACACTTGGAGATCTTTTCCAGATGCTGAACACCTTACGAGGAGACCTGTATCATCATTGGGGCACGTGTTACGTTGTTCTGACAGCATAGTACCCTACAATTTCAGGTACGTACAGGTACATTTTTAAGGCCAAAAGGAATTACCAAACATTCATTGTGGCCCTCATGTGTCCTAAATATTGTTTTATGAATATATTCATCATGAATTGTTAATTATTTATATCCCAACTGGATATATAATTTTGTACAATAAACATGTAACTTATATAACAAATCCTTAATGAAAGGAATATGAAACTTATCATTTACTGTACATTTTTTCAACTCCAAGTAGTTTTGACACATGCACCAACATTCATCCTTACTTTGTATTATCATCACTAGATAAGAGTAAGCAATATGAATATGGTAAATAATACCTGCTTCAAGCATCTCACGTACCATATTTTAAAATCTCACTCTTGAATAGATAAGGTTATCAATAAGGTCAAATATTGGGTGGTGATATTCCCAGTAATAGTTGAATAACATGACCATTATATCTTTTAGGAGGTAAACCTTTCAACATATCCCTAAAAACAACTAAGTTCTCATTTATAATTACTTATAGATCTGATGGTATGGTACCATTTTATGGTTAAGATTCTAGTGAAAATAGTTGTTTCAAAAACCCATATGTACCCTTATTAAGAATCTTTTGCATTTTATGATAACTTACCAAATATGGATATTTTTTCTTCATCTTTCATATCTCAAAATTCCTCCCTTCAGAATGGAACCGAATGAATAAATGCTCAAAGTTCATCTCAAAAGTTTTCAAGGTAGGAAGCCATTGGACTCCTAACACAATGTATGCACCTCGTGTGGATAACTTAATCTTATGTAACTTTCCTGAATAAATAACTTTACATCCATCTACAACTATGACCTAAAACTTTAGGGTTGGATAAAAGATGTAATTTAAAAATAAGGCCAAATTATGATTAATGAAGTTGTGAGTGCTTCCAGAGTCAATTAATATTGTCACCCTTTGTTTATTCACATACCCAACAACCTTGAGGGTTTGTGGGTGCTAATCATTAAATGGAATGGAAAAATATGGTTAAAATTCTTCATCCTTGATCTCAGTAACCTCTTCCTCTTCACCAGTTGCTTCCTCTTAATTTTCTTTCTCAGTGGGACCCTGAATGTAGAATACTTTATTCTCAAGACATTTATATCCCTTGATCCACTTGTCATCATAATTGTTACATAGAAATTTTGCTCAGTTCTCTTTAACTTTTTGAGGATTCAATCATGTCAGTATGGGAAATGATGGTACTAGAATCATGCATTCCTTATGGTAGTGAAATCCCTAAATTTTACCAAATATATTTCCTCCATTCAATGAGAAACTATCATGGATTATGATATCAAACCTGAATTAAGAATGTGAACATCAAGTTGGATGTTATCCTCGAGTCAACCCAAGAACATATCATTTAGATGATCCTATGATATTCCATTCATTGGTAAGGATATATTTCACAACTAGTGGATATAATACTTGAGTGTTCCTATTTGTTGTAGCTTGGTAATTTGGGTAAAATAGTTTTCTGTAACACTATTTTTTTAGTGTGTCTAGATCTCAATAGTGAACATATACCAAGAAATAGGGAGACCCTTGTTTTTTATTTTTCTCACACATCCATCTATACTGAATGAATGGTTCTAGTTTTAGATACAAGGATGTAATTTATTCCTTTTGACCACTTGGGACTTGATTCAGATCAAAAAAATATTGATTTGGATGATCTAGGTGATTGGATCATTCCATTAAAATTACACATTTCCACTTTTCAAATCATGTCATGTCATTGGCGAGAAGATCCATTGGGTTTTGCATAGGATCCACCTTGGTTGGTGTGGTTTTAATATGAATGTACATTGGTTGAGGAACCCATGTGACTTAAATGGAAATTCATGTTAGACTTCATGAATGAGTTAATGTACATCAATTTCTTCCTCATTTATTCAAATTCCACCTTCATTTCACCATTCACCATGTGTAAGAAATTGTTTAAATATATATTAATTTTACACTTCACTGAGTGGAATCTATTGTCAAACTCTGCCTTCACATTATTGAGGTCATCCTTACTCACCACGTTTTTTACATTTTCCTAAAGTTGTGTGACTACCTTTGATATCTTAAAAGATGAATATTTATAATCTATATCTTCTCTATTTTGAAGCATTTCCCCTTCCCTTGAGCTATAGTTTGTTTCCCTATCATGATGTAGTGTTTGGGTCTTTAGGTACATGGATTAGGGTAGGAGTTAAGGGTTTGAGATTTTGTATGTATTTTTGTTGAATATAAAAAACACCCAAAATGAACTGTTATCCAAAATAAGCCCATGCTTATTTTTGGCTAACTCCTCCTCCTTTTCCTTTGCTGGCACTTAAATGAATTTTTTGCATGCTTCAGGGACTAATTTTTTTTCTGGAAATGGCTCCATCAGATAGAGAATTTTCTCACCTTTCCAGAAAGGTAAAATTTTCCTCCTAACTCCTTGTAATTTTCAAGTTATGGCCCGATGGAGTTTTTTGGGGAAATTTTTCCTTGACAAGTCCGCAGCCAATGAAATGATGCCACGTGGTGGTGGAGGTTAGGCTGGTGGAAGAAAGTTGAAAAATTTCTAAGGAGATGGCGGAGGTGAAAGGGAAAAATCTAGCCCACAGGCCCGCAGAGGAGAAGGAAAAGAAATGGCTTGAGGCCCGCGACCAATGTGAAAATGCCACGTGTCCATGACAACGATAGGAGTTAGGGGCATGGAGGAAATTTTGGTTTTTTGCCAAAGTGACAAAGGCACAAGGAAAAAATTTGAGGCGTGCCCCGCCAAGTGACCAGAGAGTGACACGTGTCACCGAGAGAGTGGGGCATGGACTAATTTTGGGAAATTTTCCCAATAAAAATAAAAGGGGAAAAAATGAATTTTGGGCCCTCGATAGCATCGGTGAACTAGGAAGTGACAAATGGTAGCGGAGTGGCGGGGTGTAGGGAATTTTTGGTAATTTCTCCCAAATTCAAAAAAGGGGAAAATTTTCAAGTTTTGGCCCGCCAACCCGATTTTTGCCCCATTTTTTTCCCTAAATATTCAGAGGGCTATATCTTTCAAACCAGAGCTCAACTTTTCTCATTTTTGGTGTCATTGGAAAGCTATTGAAATTCTGTACACAATGGACTATTCAATTTTGATTTTTTGGTAAATTTTTATGGGAGAAAAATGTAGAAATACCTCTGGTATGGGAAAAAATGCAAAACCGACCCCTAACTACCATAATTGATGAAGTATGGCACTCGTTCCTTCTCCAACATGGGAAAATACATTGAAAAATGGATTTGATAGGGCACCATTACTATTTTTATGAATCTAGTTTGGTGTTGGAGCTTTCAAATCAATCTTTCCCACGTTTTCCTTTCTCCTTGTCTTCTCCTTCATTGTTAAAAGCCAGTTTTTGGCTCATTTGTAAAGGGGACATTTTGGGCATAGCTAAACTCTGTCAAATTGTTTCCTGACTCCATTCTTGAGTAGCAAACCTTATCCTATGCCTAACAAGTGGATTTGTGCCTTCTGAGCAATTATGTAATGGTCTGTGCACATTTTAAGAGTAATAAAACATGTTATTGTGGCATTCTTCAACCCCTTGTATGGTTTTATTGTTTTCCCGTGCCTCTCTATTCCAGATCTATTTCTTTGTGTATAATTTTCATGTTTGTAGGTGTTAGATGTTGTGTTTCATGGAGTTTATGGTGGGTTGGAAGATTTTGCTCTGTGTCACTTCAATCTGACCTCTCCCAACTTCATTTTTCCCCCTATATTCCTCCTCATTAGAATGTTTCACATTCCTTTTCTGGTGTATCACCACTTTAGTGTAGGTTTTCTTGCATTTTCTCTCTCTCCTTGTCTCCTTGGATGGTTAGATTAGGATTAGATTAGCTTTCCTGCACTGGGATAGCTTATGGCAGGTAGTTTAGGAAGAGGAACCAACCTTCTCTGGAGATCTTTTCCCATTTACAAAGGTCCCACACTTTGGGAAAGCTCAATGTTGTGCATTCACAACAAATGACATTTCCTTAGAAAAGTAGATCCATGGTTCATTTTGGGGGTGCTGTGATTTTGTACTACCAATTTTGGCATGCCTAGTGGGACCTTAGAGGTCTTCCACTTCATCTTTTGCAGGTTGATGTGTTCCTGTGAAGATTTCAGCCTTTAAAGGCACTTGCAAACACATCTGGTGACTCCATCTGGTAAACAACCCATCTTTGAAGTTACAGACCTTCCTTTTCATTCACTTCCATTCATTTTTCATCCATTCTTCCTTCCATATCTTCCATCTTCTTTCATTCCATGAATTTGTGCAATCATGACTTCAATTCCATCATGGGATTCACATTTACAGCAACAACAATGTTTCCCACCTCTAACATGTTTCTCAAATCCTACCGATCAGTATTTTGATCATATTCAAAACCAATATGCATATCCATATGAGCAATGCCAAAATTAATTTGGCTATGAAGCATCTCAAGCACAAAGGTATGCAAATTGTGAGGAAAGTCGAGAAGAAAATGCATATCTATTGGAGAAGATCCAAAATATGGAGGTAAACATGGTGCAATCCAGGGATCAATGACAAATGAAGGCATTTCAGATTGGTTTTAGAGCACCCTATCCATGGGGAGGCCCTATTCTAAGACACTATAGCCCTCAAGAGAAGCTAGACTTCATGGTTGAAATGCTGCCCCAACTTGTACAATGGATTGAGGAGATAGAAGCATCTGAGAAAATTTTGAATCAATCTTGTCAATGGATAAGTCATTCAACAGCTCCTTGTCTTTCTTTTTCACCCTCTCAAGCTTTATCATTTCAGCAGTATTAAGCTTCAAGTTTCCCATATACTACCCCGAATGTTGATTCCATTTCTCCATCTCCTAATATCCCATCCCACCTCAATTTCTCTACTCTTTTCCTTTCCAAACAGCCATTCCCTCCAAAAAAACAAGAAGTTATACCTCATTCACCACCACAAATAATTACAAAATCAGTTGAGTCACAACCCACCCATCCTCTTGGATTCCTAGATCCATGTTGGGAAGATGAAAATCAAAAGACTAGTCAAGGAGAACAACAAGAAGAAGAGCCCAACAAAGAAGGAATAACATAAAACTTGAAGAGTTGGGATGCCAAATTTGGGATAGCAAAAATCCCCTTGATGGTGAATCCAAAAGAGGAAGTTGGAGTTGGGGAACAAGTGGTAAACAAGGCTGATTTTACAGCAGCAATGAAGCAAGAAAAACAACAGTTTGTTGGTGATGAGTTAGGTGTCCATGTTGGCACTTTGCCCAAACAAAATGTTGATTTAATTTTCACTACAAAATCAGTCGTTGTGGAGGAAGAAAACCCAGCTCCAAACCCCATTGAAGAGGAGAAAATGGATATGATCAAGTTAGTTTTTGCAACATCAGAAGAAGGAAGTATTATTGATACATTTTTTCTTTCATTTGAAGGGGATGATTTGATTGATGAAGCCATAATAGAGGTGAAAAAAGTAGGTCCAAATTGTGAGCAAAAGGCACAAGAAATTTCATGTTTCTCCCCCACTTCATCTCTCCAAAAATCTAATTTTTTGGATGAGTTTGAATTGACAAGTTTCATGTTTGAAAATGAAGTTGCACATGGTGAAGAAAATGTAGGTTTGAAGTTCACCATGCAAGAGGGAAAAGATTTGTTGCAGCAGGACAACGAAGAGTTTGATTTTTTGTCAGACTTAGAAGAATGTTTGGATGAAGAGCCAGTTGAAATTACAAAATTTTCTTCCTCACCATTCATTCTCCAACATCAAGATCCTATTGCCACAAAGGAGAGCATTGAAAAAAAACAACTTGTGTTTTGTGACAGCTCATTGGAACCAAGATTGGAAGATTTAAATCTTCCATGTTCTTCATGCGAAGAGGAAGGGAAGGAGCAAGAGATTTTTACCACTTCTTCCATGCCATTCATTCAAGAAGGTTTACAAGAAGGATCTATTATTGGAGTTAAAAATCAGAGCAATGGGAATATCAAACAGATCAGACCTTTCCCAATTAGGTATTTGGCTTCATTGGAGCCAAAGGAGAAGCTACAACCAGTCATGCTTGCTTCTAAGCATGAGTATGAGCTACAAAGTACAAAGGATCAGCTGATATACCTCTTCAATCCAAATATAGAGCTACTAAAAGAGGTATTGGATTTGTTTTCAGTTGACACCTTGCTGATTTGGGTAGAATTTCAACTACTTGTTGATTTTCACTCATCATAACAGTCATGATCAGTTCTAAATCAATTGTATGGCTGCCATTTTTGAGGAATGGAAGCTATTTCTCCTTGCCAATTGCAGGCTTTGTTTGAGCTCCCTTTGCTCTTGGTTAGAGTAGTGTAGGTAGGTTTTCTTTCAGTAGAAGAAGTGCTTGTTCACACTCTACATATCCCACTTGGGGTATGTATGATTTCCAATTTTGTACATAGTTTTTGTGGTGCTAGTTTTGCTCTTGCATAGTCCATTTCAGTGGCATTTTGATGAAAAAAAAATCCAGTTCAGTGGGTCTCCAAGTGGCTCAAAGGGAAGTTTTCAAAGTTCAAATCAATTTGTTGGCTACTACTCATGACTCCATGCCCAATCGATGCTTCAAGATAGTTGAAAACTTCATCTAGCAGGTAGATGACCCCTCTGAGTCACCAAAAGTGTTATCCAAAATAAGCCCATGCTTATTTTTTGACTAACTCCTCCTCCTTTTCCTTTGCTGGCACTTAAATAAATTTTTGGCATGCTTCAGGGACTAAATTTTTTTTTTCTGGAAATGACTCCATTAGATAGAAAATTTTCTCACCTTTCCAGAAAGGTAAAATTTTCCTCCTAACTCCTTGTAATTTTCAAGTTATGGCCTGACGAAGTTTTTTGGGGAAAATTTCCCTTAATAGGCCCACGGCTAATGAAATGATGCCATGTGGTGGTGGACGTTGGGCTAGTGGAGGAAAGTTGAAAAATTTCCAATGAGTTGGTGGAGGTGAAAGGGAAAAATCTGGCCCGTAGGACCACATAGGAGAAGGAAAAGAAATGGCTCGAGGCCCGCGGCCAATGTGAAAATGCCACGTGTCCATGATAGCGGTGGGAGTCGGGGGCATGGAGGAAACTTTAGTTTTTTGCCAAAGTGACAAAGGCACAAGGAAAAAATTTGAAGTGTGCCCCAGCTAAGTGACTAGAGAGTGACACGTGTCACCAGGAGAGCGGGGCACGGACTAATTTTTGGAATTTTTCCCAATAAAAATCAAAGGGGAAAAAGTGAATTTTGGGCCTGTGATCCCATCGGGAAACCAGGAAGTGACACATGGCAGAAGAGTGGTGGGGCATGGGGAATTTTTGGGAACTTTTCCCAAATTCAAAAAAGGGGAAAATTTTCAAGTTTCGGCCCACCAACCCCATTTTTGCCACATTTTTTCCCTAAATCTTCAGAGGGCTATATATTTCGAACCAGAGCTCAGTTTTTCTCATTTTTAGTGTCATTGGAAAGCTATTGAAATTATCTACACAATGGACCATTTAATTTTGAATTTTGGTAGAGTTTTATGGGAGAAAAATGAAGAAATACCTATGGTATGGGAAAAAATGTAAAACCAACCCCCAACTACTAGAATTGATGAAGTATGGCACTCGTTCCTTCTCCAGCATGGGAAAGTACATTGAAAAATGGATCTTTTAGGGCACCATTACTATTTTTATGGATTTGGTTAGGTGTTGGAGCTTTCAAATCAATCTTTCCCATGTTTTCCTTTCTGCTTGTCTTCTGCTTCATTGTTAAAAGCCAATTTTTGGCTCATTTGTAAAGGGGACATTCTAGGCATAGGGAAACTCTTTCAAATTGTTTCCTGACTCCATTATTGAGCAACAAACCTTCTCCTACACCTGACAAGTAGATTTGTGCCTCTAAGAAATTATGTAATGGTCTGTGCACATTTTAAGAGTAATAAAACGTGTTATTGTGGCATTCTTCAACCCTTTGCATGGTTTTATTATTTTCCCATGCCTTTCTATTCCAGATCTATTTATTTGTGCATACTTTTCATGTTTACAGGTGTTAGATGTTGTTTTTCATGGAGTTTATGATGGGTTGGAATATTTGGGTCTGTGTCACTTCAGTCTGACCTGTCCCAACTCCATTTTCTCCCTATATTCCTCCTCAGCAGAATGTTTCACCTTCCTTTTCTGGTGTATCACTGCTTTAGTGTAGGTTTTCTTGCATTTTCTCTCTCTCTCGTTATCTCCTTGGATGGTTAGATTAGGATTAGATTAGCTTGCCTGCACTGGAATAGCTTGTGGCAGGTAGTTTAGGAAGAGGAACCAACCTTCTCTAGAGAGATTTTCCCATTTGTAAAGGTCCCACACTTTGGGAAAGCTTAATGTTGTGCATTCATACCAAATGACATTGCCTTAGAAAATTAGATCCATGTGTCATTTTAGGGGTGCTGTGAATTTTCTCTTACATGAACCCTTGCTATTTTTTTGTAAGCTTTCCAAAAATATAAGAAACATAGAAAAGTTCCGAAAAATTGCAGTGCATGGAGATAATTTATGAAAAACCATAAAATGGATACAACATGTGAAAAATAGGTCAAACTATCTTGAAATTTAGAGAGAACCTTTAGTGAATTTTCCACTTCACTTTAATTTTTTTTAGAAAATTTCTCCACATTTTGGGAGATAAAGTGAAATATTTAAATTAGAGATTTTACCTTTATTGGTCCAAATCAAATCTCTTATACCAATTGTAATGAAATTAATTAGATATATATAAATACTGTAAACAATAGAACACCAAATAACACCAAAATATAGAGAAAATATCACAATATGCAAGTATAACGATTAGCCACTTTAAGGGCAACCTCCAAATCTTACAATAAGAAACAAGTGTTTAATATGATAATCATCTACTAGATACTAACTCCTATATACATCTTACTATGGTATGCAAAGCACCAATGCCAACCTTCCAAGCATATGAAAGTATAAATAAATGTGATATGACATGATAAAAGATTATGCTATCCACAAGTTGACCATCCATATTGATCTGTATATCGGCCAATTTTTTTTTCTCGACCACAGACCCTTATAGGAAATTAATTATTTTACTAAATTCACCCTGATATAATCAAATTTAATCAAATACAACACAATAATTAAAACCACACTGCATAAGGGTTGATAATGAAGTTTGGTAGAATGCCTACATCTCTGGGTTCGCAAACAAGCTTGACCATGTCCATTATAACATCAGGGAAAATCAGTACATATTTTAAAATACATGTAACTTTTACGTAGATTGATTTTTAACCAAACTTAGAATGTTACAGAAAGATTCTTGGAAAACATCCATTGAGAATGGATGGCATTGTGAAAGTAAGTTCGTACAACTGAGTTTGTCAGGATTCCAGATTTTAAACTTCTGTAAAATACAGTCAAGGAGAAACCAGGTCTTGGAAATCTTGGTATCATCAATGAAGACTAACTTTCCAGGGGGTTTGAACAGATCAAGAGAGCACCTAAAAATCTTTGCTACGTAATGAACATAGTTTTGAAAAGCTCATGAAACTTTCCTCTAGATGAAGACACTGAGATCATCTTTTGAAAGTTCAATCCATTGCACGGAGAAAATGAACCTATTACATAGTAATAAGGTTGATGATCAATGTCTGATGTTGACTTTCACTCTGTTACATGGAAAAATAACCTCTACATAAAGCTAAGTCTCCAATTGATGATGGTGATCAATTACCACTCTGTTCCATAAGTCTAAATCAGCCTCTAATGCTAGAGTTTAATTCCAACTCTAATGTCATGTAAATAATGATTGATTAAATACCACTTTGTTGCACAACCTCAATAAACCTCTATGTAGAGAGAAAATCTATGAGTTAAAATGTATAAGTTTAATGAGACTCAATCGAGCCTAATGATGAATCTCTTCTATGAACATCCAAGAAGATAACTTGGTAATATGTTTGACATATTAATGAATCTGAAGATTTAGCATTTCAATAGTACATTCATTCAGCGCTTGAAAATCAGACCTTAGCAACATGGCATCTCTGGGCTTTCAAAAGCACATGAGAATAAGCTCCAATTGGGCATTTACAATTATTCAGTGAGTTAATTGAATAATAACTCAACTACGAATTTTACAATTGACGCTTATAAGGAGATATTTTGGGACTTATTTATTTATTGGCTATATCAATAAATAGGAGCAGGTTCCTTCAATATGCTTTTCAATTTTAATATAGGACTTATTGTTGGTTGTTTTGCCTCATAGTTGATATAGGACTCCTATTATATTTTATTCCAATAAACATGAAGAGGTTTAATTATATTTTCTCCAATCAATGCCTCAAAATATCCGTAAGGCTTCTTGAATTCTAATCATCTCCTAGTAGGCTTTAAGCTTTGCAAGTTTTGAGGAGAATCTTGGTGTATGGAATTGTGGAGGTAGAGAATTATTGGCTTCATAGTATAGGCTAGGTGGAAATCTCTTATGTAGGTTATATACCACTATCATCTACACTTTGATTTCCAACCAACTTGGTTGGTTGAGTTGGTTGGGCGGCTCTGCTATATGTAGGGAGGTTACAGGGTCAAATCCCTTACCCCCGCCATTTCACTTGATTAGTTTTTTTGACCACTATCCATTGTCCACGTGGGCTATGACCTCTCCATCCATGTCCACATGTCCCACCACATCACCTTGTTACCACGTTGACCCACCATGTCTCGAGCATGCCGCCACATCCACTAGGTTTGTTTGAGCGGTGGTAAGTTTTATCCAAAATTTGTGGGGATATAGATGTAGTTATCATTTATAAAGCTTATCCCTAACCTATAAACCCATGGATTCAACCATGCAATCCATGCTTTTACTACTGAAATATATGGCTTGGCCAGTTGATCACAAGCTCATCGAATTGTGCATAGTTGGCTTGCCTAAGTATTAGCTCAACTCACCACCATTGAATCATCCCATGGCTCACTGAGTTGATGGTGTAGCTCGGTCTTAGGTATGATGTGAAAATGTGGTGGTAGGTCACTTGGTGTCCGGAGGACCCGCCAAGTGGATTTTTTTTATCGTGTTGGTGAAGACGATTATCGAGCATCAAAGATCGGAGGTCCAAAACATGATCTAAATTTTTATCTCCCTTTGCCTAATTCAATTTTTCCATGTGTCACTACTAGATTGACCAGTTAACCCTACTGAGTCCACATTTTGACCAAAATTTGACCAATGACAAATTTTTCATACGGGCTCCATTTTCCACATTCTTGTAGTCAATGAAAATATCTCGGAGTCTACTTCCACATTGTAGCAATCCCAGAAGGTTTTAGGTACTTCCTTCTTTTGAATTGACCTTTGGATCACACCTCCCCACTAAGGAGGATATTTTTCCAAAAAATATTCTATTTCCTCCACTCCTTGGATCTAGAACCTTTATGTTGTCTCGAAGAGATCTTAAAGCTAAAACAATAGCCTTCGAACTGCTCCTACTTGAATCGGATAATCAGTTTGATCTCTGGGACATGTGGCATGGGATCACTACCTTTTACTGCACCACTTTGATGCCAAATTAGGATGAATAATCTCCTTCTAGTCTTCATGAGGAATTCATATATAGCTTTGATTACCAATTTTACAATCAAACACTAGGCATTATAAACCTGTCACGAAGAGCATACTTACTTGGTGGCTTTGGTCCTGTTTATTCTCCTTAAGATGAGTTAGATTTACCCTTGTCTTCATTGGCCTTAACTATTTTCACATGCTTCTTTTGATTTCCACACCATATCACAAAATGGATATTGGATCAACAGTATGTACATGAAGATATCCACAATAGTTGTGGGGTTATAATAGGCTCCTTGTTGTAATAAAAAAGACTCGATCATACCGCTTCGGGCTATCAACTTTGCCTTTGCTCTCATCATTCCTCTGAGAGTCTAGTATGCTACCTACTACAGGATGCTTTGCGAGGACTAGTGGCTTGGGATTTAAGCTTGTTTTTGTCTTATAGATTTCTCTTACCTCATTTTTATTACTGCTCTATCCTAGACCCGCATATCTAGTCTTTCCTCCACCTAGATAGGGTTAGTTATACCTTGGCTATTAACACCAAGGCCTTTTCCATCATATACCATTTTCAAAAGCAATTTATATCCTATAACTATACTGTACTTTTCAAATTCACCAAAATTAGGATTTATATTTTCAAGGGAAGGAAAATTAAATGAATCACTTACAGTGTCATTAGTAGGCATACCTTTCTTTTCTTACACTTCAGAATTATACAATGTTGCTAGGAGCGCCTCCTTAGCTTACAGTTCCCACTGTAACTATGCAATAAATCTTTCATGGACTTCTACTTGAGTCTCAAATTTATCTTTCAGCTCTTCCTTCTTTGATTCCACGAGCTGTTGATTTTACTCAATCAAAAATCCTTCTCTATTTTCTAAGTTATGGATAAAGTAGGTTGAAAGGTACTGGGTCTTTGCCAATGCTTTTCTACATTCCATCATTCAACATTGGAACCACCTTGGTGCTATGTCTGGGAACAAATACCAACATTATTCCTTATCATGCATAGTCATAAATCAATGTGCACATACTTGAGGACTAACCCATTCTTCTTGGGTCCCTTGGTGATGACACTTTTCTTACAACATGGACTGTAGGAGTTCTATGCTCCATTTCAGTTCAACAATATGATGTGCCTGATCTCATCGATATAGATTCACCATGTACAACATAGTACCCATTAAAGTGAGTACAAAAGGCCATAGTATGAACTTGTATAAGTCTATCTCACTGCAACTGTAAGTGACAACCCAATTCTCAATATAAAGTTGATTTGGAGATGATAAGCTTACATGCAATATTATGCTCTGATACCAAACATGATTTATAAATCGACCAATTTTTTTTCTTGACCACAAACCCTTATAGAAAATTAATTATTTTATCAAATTCACCCCAATATAATCAAATTTAATCAAATGCAATGCAATAATTAAAACTACACTACACAAAGGTTGATAATGGAGTTCGGCAGAATGCTTACATCTCCGGGTTCATAAACTAGATGAACTGGTCCATTATAACATTCCAAATATAAGTACACAATAAAATTACATTACTACAATGGATGTTCAACTGAACCTGGTGTTCAAGTTGATTTTCTAAATATGAAATGGTCTTGGAAAGTACAGTTCTACAACATAGCTTCCTACCCAAAGTTAATTCCGTAGAATCCACTGGTCCTTGGAAAGTTTGGTTCTTCGGCACAACTTTCTGTGTTTGATACCTCAAGAAGACCTCAACACCTCCAATGCATGAAAAACTAACCTTTTCATGATGCTAAGTCTCCAAATGTCTTTTCTTGACCTTTACTCTGTTATATGGCATAATAACCTCTACGTAGAGCTAAGTTTGGTGTCAGTTGATTAAAAAAAATCTGAACTAGTTTTGGAAAGCTCATAACTCTCTAATTTTGACACTTTACTATTGAACTCCACTCCATTGCATGAAAAAAGAACCTCGACATAGTGCTAAGGCTATAAAATTTTTGATGTTGACTTTCACTCTATTATATAGAGAAATAACCTCTACACAAAGCTAAGTCTCCAGTTGTTGACTACGATCAGGTACCACTCTTTTGTATGACCTCAGTTAGCCTCTACATAGAGACAATTTCTTACTAGATTTCATATCAATGATGATGATCAGCTACCACTATATTGCACAACCTTAATCAACCTCTACATAGAGAAAATTTCTAAGCTGATGTCTTATTAATGATCTTGACAGTGATGATGACTCTCTTCTGTGCATCGAAGTAGCTAACTTGGTGATATATCTGGCGTACTGAGAATATGAGCTTCAGTGTTTCTCTGGTGCTTCATTTCATCCCTCAGCTTCCAATAGTGTCTCCGGGTTACCACACGAGAATAAGGCGTCAATTTGTCCTTTAAAATGACAGCGAGTTAACAATAATAACTCTCACAATTTTTCAATGTGCCTATAACGATAGGAATTATTTATCATCTTGCCTATAATAATAGGAATTTTCTTCTTCAAATTCATATAAAAAATAATATAGGACTTATATTCTTCATGCCTATATCAATATAGGTATCCTCTTCATAATGACTATAATAATAAATATGACTTAATTATTTTTCTCCAATAGTGCCTCAAAATCTCCTTAAGGCTCCTCAGATTCTTATTCTCCCAAGCATTCAAGCTTTGGATTTGAGAGAATATTGTGTATGGAATGGAGGGTAAGAAGGGAATTTTATAGCTTAGGAGGGCCCCATATTGGGATTATATGCCCTCTCATCCAGTTCATAACTAACCAACTTAGTTGGCCAAGTTGGTTGCGCCGGTCCGCTATAGGTGAGGAGGTCTTGGGGTCAACTCCCTCGCCCCCTTCATTTCACTTGGTAAATTTTGTTAACCATTGTCTGCTTTCTATATGGGCTCTAACCTCTCCATCTACATCTGTGTGTCCCACCACATCACCCTGACACCACGTTGACCCATCATGTTTCGAGTCTGCCGCCACATCCCCTGGATTTGTTTGGGTGGTGGGAAGTTTTATCCCACATTCATGGGGATAAGGATATAGTTAGCCTTTATAAGGATTATCCCCTACCTATTAACCCATGGCTTTGACCACACAATTCATGATTTTTCCACCAAAATATATAGCTCAATTGTTTAATCATGAGCTCACTGAGTTGTGCATGGTTGGCTTACCCAAGTATTAGCTCAAATTTCCACCCTTGACTCGTTTCATGGCATGCCGAGTTAATGGTGTAGCTTGGTCTTAAGTATGATGTGGTAATGTGGTGGCAAGCCATGTGGTGGGCTGAGGAAAAACCACATTGGCAATTTTTTTCGTTGTGTTGGAAAAGATGATTATCGAATGTCAAAGACCGAAGGTCCGAAACATGATCTCAATTTTTTCCCTTCACCTGATTCACTTTTGCCATGTGTTGTTGCTGAATTAGCTAGTTAATCCTGCTGAGTCCACATTTTGACCAAACTTTGATCAACAACAAATTTTTCGTACGGGCTCCATTTTCCACATTCTTATATCTGACAGAAATCTCTAGAATTCTACTTCTATACTATAGTCATCCCATGAGGTTTTATGAACTTCTGTCCTCTAAATTAACCTCTAGATCACATATCCTGATATATGGCCTAGGATTATGGGTGTACCAAAAACATATGAATAAAAATCCAATTATAGAATAAGAATTAATTCTCTCTAGATAGGAATGATATTAAGGCCAACTTTGTCACATAAAATGCAATATTAATTCTCTTATTAGTTGTCTTGCCTCATTTCTTAGAGGCATAAAATGTTGTACAGGTGACTTAAGAAGCATCAATTTGATGCTTCCATGTGACATGGAGGAAATGTTGCTTATGTGTGAGCTTTAAAACTATTTCATGTTATTTAATGCAATAATACCATATACAAATCATTTTAAAATGAACATGAGCATATAATGATTAAACAAACAAATTCCTACATCACTTATAGGAAAATTTATTATTATTCTGGAGATTCAAGTATTTCTTGATTTAAATCCCAAATTTGGACCATTAACAATTTATAAAAAATAATTAGAAACCCCAAGCTTCACCTCACCATTTTCTACCTTTGAGGAATACCGAAATGGATATTTACACTTGAATTTACAATCAAATAAAGGTTGACATTTGTATGAATGTCAATGTTGATATAGTTGAATTTTTAAATACCTAAAAATTAGTAGTTTCCAATAGTATTTTGATTTTATCTATGTACTTGATGTCATTTCATGTATATAGAATCGATTGAGATAAAGGATGTTAAAAACACTAGCACATAGGGATAATTTTTCTTGAGAGATTAACAAGACAACTGGGAAAGTGTAATACCCAAAATTTGGTCTAGGCACTTGACAATGTCAATATTTTTAACAATTATACCAAACATACTTAGTTGAATCCTTTTTCTTATATTTCCACCTTCTTATCAATATCAAGTTCACTATATTAGCCTCATTTTTAGAGTCTTTATTATCAAAACCACTTACAACCTATATAATAACCTCCTTGAAACCTACAAAAACATATATCTAATCTTTGTTTTTGAGTTTTCAACCTCCATGACACTATTGTAGCTACATGGATGGTTTTGTACACGATACCATGTATTAGACACTATAATTCAAGATATTTTCTAACTTTTATGATTGTGTCCTCTGTCCTCCTAATGGACTTATTTTCAATTTGGGTATCTTCATAAGTCATCCTAGACATGAATTTGGGTAAGAATTATAT